>BSBN01000998.1:1464513-2929027 GCA_027924645.1 Cunninghamia lanceolata
TTAACTAGGTGATTAGGTTCCATTTACCCCCTTTTTATTATTCTTTTGTAGTGTAATCCATTTCTTTCTTGTTATAATTTGTGTGGGTTACCTCCACCTTCCTTTCTCTTCTTTAATCAATCACACTAGTTTGCTCTCTAAATTGAGTAGATTATTTTTACTTTGCTTTTATAAAATAGTTTGTCACTATTGTTATTCCTTCTAGACACACATAGAAAGTAGTAGGACACAATTTTATTCAAATATTTTCAATCTTTGCCACTATGGAGCTAGAAATATCAAAATAGGGGTTTGACCTAAAGGTGAACCCCCAAAGAACCCCAACAAATTTTCATTTCCTTTGCAGGTTATAAATTTGAGTGGGAAGCTCCATTCCTTCTTGTTGGTTTTTGGATCTCTCACTTCAACCCCCTTTCATTTATGTTATCCATTTCAATTATTTTAAGTTGTATCATTCATCTGATTTCAATTCTTGTTTATTTCTGTCACCTAGAGATTGTTAGTGTTGCATTTTATCTGGTGTTGTGTAGTATGGGTGACTAGAAGTGAAGTAGGTTTGAAACTTTTTATTTTTCATATAGCTTGGACTAAAAAAAAAATGCATAGATGTACATGCAATACACTAGCATCCCTAGAAGAAGGCTCCTTCATCCGATGCCAGGTTCCTTTGTACCTTCTCTTTCCTATTCTACACTTAAAAGTTTTCAATTTTGTCTACAACTTTTCATTTTCAATAATTTATCAACATTTCTTTATCTTTCAAGAAATTAGTATAGTTTCTATACGTTTCTTAGCACAAAAAGAGACTAGTAACATTAGTCTATTGAAAACTAGTAGGTAGAAAACTAAAATAGTCTTGAGTGCAGTTGTAGAAAAAAAATTCCTTTGGCTAATACCTCTTAGCCGAAGTGTAGATTTTCCTCCTCTATAGTTATATAAGAAAAAAACCAAGACCATGGATATTCTAAATACTTTTATATAGGAAAAATCTAAAGTCATAGCAATGAAAAATTATAATGAAAAATATACTTTCCCTAAATGTAAGTCTAGGGTAATTAAATAAATGCAAGCATAAAAGATTGTAAATTAACCTAGATTACAGTGATGATGATTTGTAATGATAAATTTGTATAAGTTAGTGATACTTTTGGAAATTAAATGCAAATAGAATAAGTATACAAATATCTTGGAAATATGATGAAGGTTATCTTGATGCCAAAAAGAACTTAGTCATCTTAGTATAGAAAGATAGGTATCCTTGGTACTTGCTAACAATTTGGAACTTTGTGTAGACTTGTGACTCTCAATTGGTCAATTCCGTGTCAATGTCATGCAACTTTGAGATAATTTTGCACCACGTGGATCTAATTTTTTATGCAAAGTCTTGATCTAGTGTAGTGCTAACTCCTATTATCCAATTTGTGTGGTCTTTACTTGATAATTTTTAAGGACGGGTGATATTGAGAAATATGTTAGGGAGATTGATAGATCTCTATTGGGTGGGAGCATAAAGCCATGCCCCACTTGTGGGACATCTCACAAAAATGAGTCATAGAAGGAAAAACATGATGAACGCCTTTGAGTTAAGGACCTTCATTAAAAGTATAGGTCATTCCTTGTGTCAATTGGGTTCGAATGAATGTATCTTAAAATGGAGGTCAAGGGTGTTCGAATGAAGGCATTTTTAATGTTTTAGTAAAATAAAGTGCATAAAACAACCTTCAATCAAAGGTACCTTCAAATGAAGCATCTTAAATCAAAGGTACCTTCAAATGAAGCATCTTCAATCAAAGGTCCTTCCTTTTAACCCCATTATGTGGCCCTTCCTCCTTTTGTTCACACACATTTCAACAAAAAATGTTGGCTCAGGTAAGTTTTGGGCAATCAAATGAAGTCACCATGACCCAAGATCTTGCATGGTTGTATCCCTCAAAGTAATCTTTCTAAAAATATAAGTTTGTACTATTTATTATTATTATATTATTTTCCTATTTTCTAGTGAACATAGGTTTTTACCAAGCATAAAGGTATTTTCTCAAAGCACATGAAAAAATATAAAAAGTAGGAACAAATTTTGAAAAATACAACTACCCTTTATATTGATGTTCTTGTTTTAACAAGACAATAAATTAATTTAGATATATACAAAAATGTTATACTGGATGGTTCAAAAATATTACTCTAAATTATAACTCATCTGAGTTTTAAAATTTTAATAAGAAATAAAATATGCAACAAAATAAAAATGCATGCCCTATATATTACTATTAACAATCTATATTTAAGAAATTATGAATTAATATTATTTCTAGAAAAGCTACATTGTATGGGATTCATTCCATAGAACTTGGAGCAGATGTATGTCGTTATTGAATAGGTCGCTCCTTTGAACATAAATAATTTTTGAATGGGCCACTCCCAAGGAAAAACAAATTAATTTTGTCCATATCCAATTACCTAAACAAATAGTTTACCGTGTGATATAAAATGTGCAATTGCCGCTAGTTTGGTTTGTCCTTGGATATGGTCTACATTGATTTGACAGAGCAAAGGAGGTGATGAGGTGCAAGCTTAAGGTCACGAAGTCTTGCAATGGAATTGATAGCTTGAAGGCTTTTGAAGGTCACGCAGAGGAATATGGAAATTAATCTTGGGCATTTAATACTATATAGGATTCCGGTTGTGACATCAATAATGTAGACTCTTAAATGCTTTTATGAGGTTAGCTTACTTCTCCTAATCTTAAAATCTTTGCTAGGGTTTCTTCTGTTACTAATTTTAATTTAACGTTCCAAATAGTTTGTTGTTTTGGGAAATTATGCCTTTGGAATAATCACTACATTTGCATTCACTTTCCTTTATGTGATTAATCACTACATTTTCCTTCACTATTACACTTTAGTTTGAAGATCCTGTGTATGTTAGCTTGAATTTTGACTTATTTTGTAGATTGGCCAAAGGGCTTTGAAAATTTAAACTCGCAGAAGACACATGCCAAGATAAGTCATGAAAAATCATAATCTTCAATAATTTTGTGAATAAAATCATGAAAAATAAGGGTCTTTGCACATTGATAGGTCACCTCAACATTTTTAAGACCAAACGACATGACCACATAACAATAGTTTCCTCATGGCGATGTAAATGCAGTTTTAAGCTAACCTTTGGTGTTTATTATAATATAATTATAACCCGAGAATCCATCCATAAAGGAAATTAAAGTATGACCTATCATAGAATCAACTATCATTTCAGTACTAGGTGAGGGAAAGTCATCCTTTAAAGATGTTTTATTGAGATCACAAAAATTGATACAAATGTGAATGCAATTGTTAGGTTTAGCGACAACCACAATGTTGGAGAGCCAAGGTGAATAGTCAATCAGGAAGATGAAACCAGCTTCTAAGAGCTTTTCAAGATCAACCTTGACCATTAAATGTAATACCCACACCAATAAAATATTATTAAAAATAATGTAAAAATGGGAAGAAATTAAAACTTTTCACAATTGAACACAATTATGAAATAATAATATTTTAATAAATATCTTCAATTAAAAAATATTTAGAAGTTAAAAGCTTTGATGTACAAATAGGACTATATCGTTATACAACAATACACAACAATAAGTTGCACCATACAATGTCTTCGATGCCATACCATATCTTCAACACTAAACCTAGCGGAGAGAGAGCATCATCAAGGCAATTTACCACCTAGCCACAAGGCTTATGCCTCCCAGGTCTTACTCCTGAATGGAGAAGTCTGATCCTTCGTGAGGGGTCTAGAAAACTAAAGCTAGCATGCATGAATGAATCTGGTGCATCATGATATATCTAACATTTATAGAATGTGTCAAATGCATATGATCTAATATCATGATATGACAAAGAGATAAATATAATATCAAATAGTAACTACTACTAATTTAATTGACAAGCTTTAACCAGAGCATCTTTTCCAATCGTGTTTGGCACATAGGTTATGAATAGAAACCTACCCTTCTCTATAGCTCCGTATTTAGCACCCGTCCATGCTCTTTCTCTAACTCATCATACAAAAAAATAGGAATAGAAAATGCATTCTTAACACAAAATCATACAACATCCAATGATGCATACAAGATCACAAGATAATTATATACACTAATAACATACATATTCTCAAGGAAGCATTTCAAATAATTGTATTTGCAACCATATTTATTAACGACCATTCATAGACAAAAGAAGACATATTCTCATAGACAAGTTCAATAGTTACTTTCATTGTCCTTAATTGGCAATTAAATGCTATGATATATCTTACTAACTATTCCAAGTTATTCAAGGTTACCCATAAGGTCATAAATCATTTAATGACTTAACTAATGTACTTGAGTCCATACAAAAAGCTATAACATGATTGGACACCTTTTATTTTTTGGGATTAGTCCCACAACTCTATTCTTGTTGTGAGAGCATAAAAATCTATAATTCACTATTTCATATCATTCACCTAGGATCTCTCAAATGGATAACAAGTTTTCTCATATTCTACCAGCCATACAAAATAATGAAAGATATAAAACTAATACTAATACATATATATACGAGATAAATTATTTTATGTGAACAAGATAAAATCATATTCAATTATATATAAATTATATTTTTTCTATCTAAACATAATAAATGACAAAAAATAAAGTTCTAAAGTCACATTTAGCTCAACACTACATTAGAAATGTTGGTTCCCAAATCTGCACACATCAAACTCTAAATATTTTCCATTTCTTATGATCAAGTTCAATGGGAGACTTGGCCAACTAACAGGACATTGTTTACACTTATCTCCCCTGCACTTCAGGCTCCACCAAACCTAGGGGGTGTCCCTTGTTACAAAATCAACATATTTGACTCTCACTAAATTAGACAGAAATGTTCTCATAGACTTGCACCAAGATATGTTTAAAGATTATCCTAAAACTGGCAAAGTTCTTGGAGATTTTTGTGCATTGTTGGCTTTGAGAACATGCACTAAAATCGTACCTAAACTAAAGAAAAACAAAATAAAATGCTTCAAATGATTATCTTTAAATTTAGTATTCTTTTCTGGACCTTTGGGCAAATAGATCCTCAGATTGGTGCTTTATGAAGGGTAATAGAGTCAAAATACTACAATGCGAATATTTCCTTTCTAACATCAAAACTTCAAATTCAAAGGGTTTACTTATACCACTGCCTTACAATGATACACACAAGGAAGGGTATTTCTTCCAACTCTTCTTTAACAATCCCTAATGTAACACTTCACTCCCTATATCTTACTTAAAGCATGTTTAATCCATTCCTTTAACAAAAGCAGTAAATAAAACATTCAATATAGGAAATGTGCATAGATGAATTCCAAAACCCTTGATTCCTTCATTTATAAAAGAAATGCATACATTCAAGAAGACAATTGCAGGAAATACACACATATAGTGTTATTCATATATTGCAATATGAATTGAAAACTATCATACATAAAATTATTCATCTACAAGCATCATTCTTCTCTACAAGCCTGACAAAATGAACCTATTATGTAACAGAGACTAGTCCCCAAAATTGTGGATATCTTGTATCCAAAGCCCAAAATCCCCTATTACAACTTTCCAAGCCCTATATTTAGAAATAAACTATGTTGGCCAAGACTTCCCCATTACAAATTTTTAATTATACTTTTATTTAATGTTTGTGACTTGGGGATTTGTATCCTTTCTCTGATTGGCTAAATCTAAAACAATTTCCTTTAACCAATCTTTTCATGACATGAACTGAGATTGATACTGCTGATCAAAAGGGTTTACAATAATATTTTAGTTTACAAGAATATTCTGGTAGGTCTAAAAATTCTTGGGCAATTCAAGACAAATGCCCCCTTTTCATTTCAAATTCAGACTTAGAGCACAGGCTATCAGGTTATCAACATGACTCCCCATCTTTCAATCCTCAGCTGCTAAATGTTAGAGCTCCTAGAACCATTGAGCTAACTACCAACAATTGAACTGGAATGCAATCAAAACTACCTTTTTGAGGGAGATCCTGCAGATGTCTCCATCATTCAAGTAGTTACTTCTTTGACTTTGTGAATAGAGCTCTAATCCTCATCACCAATGGGGCCTCCCAAGTGTGATATCCTTCTTCTGTGGCATCTGTATATTTGAAGAGTTTCATCAAGCACGAGGAAGGGGAGAGAACAAAATGATGCCTCTCTACTTGAGCATATGGGTCCCAAATTTGACCGAGGTTGTTGGAATTTCACCAAGTTTGTCTGCCTCAGCCATGCAATTGTATCTAATTAGAGCCTCTAGATAGCCTTCTCTTCCTCAACAGAGTGACACTACTTAGTAGTGGTCCTAAGGAAGCAGCAAGGATGTTGATGCCAAAGACTCCTATTTTTACCGAATCCTCCTATCCCCTAGTCATCACTTACCCATTCCTTAATTTAGAATGAGGAAACTTGCAACTAAGAGTACATGGACATACTTCTTCGAGAAACAAAGAAAATATTTTGCATAATACCCATGGTGAAAGATGAAGTAAATAGTCCATGAAAACACTTATATTTATAGCAAAGATGGAAAAAGGCCCTCTGCTCGAGCATTTTCCACTTTCTAACAACCTGAACCATAATTTCATTCCAGGCACTTGCAAGCTTCGTACACTTGAATCCATATCTAGAAATATTTGAAGATCACATTGCGTCCTCCAAAGCAGGAAATAGAGGTGCAAGCTAATGACAACTTACTAAAATCTAACTACAAACACCTCTTGCACAGACAACAAATGTTTGGCCTATTTTCCAAAGTCACCTAAAGATTAAGATCTGATGGAGAAGTGTACCACTTGTCAAATCATGACCTCCTATACTTGAGTGGTGCCCTTGATTTTGTAGGCTCAAGATAACACCAAAATGTAGCTGATAATTTTGAAAACTAGGCAGAACTTGCCGTGCTAAAATTGTTTTGCTACTGATGCCAGCATACTCAACCAGACTTCTTATGAATGAAATTAAAGTTTAAACTTGGACCATCTATGTGAGACACATCAGAACAAGATCAGTGGATCAGGATGAGCCAAGGGGAAACAAAATCCACCGTGATCATTGAAAAGTTGTTAGCTAATCAGAAAGTACCTACAGAGAAAGCCCTTCCAATCAAAAGTGTTGCAACCCTACCACGGGTCACCTTATTGCAACAACATAGGGCCTGAAGAGACCCACACTATCACCCTTGCACTCATGCACTAGGCATTAACCTCAGCTTGCTTGAACCAGATGGGGACCCACTTGACACTTGTCACTTTGTTGTAGCATTGCAAAGAATATTCCTTGGTATATTTTCATAGCACACTACTATGATCCAATAGAGAATGAACACATAGTGGACTCAAGAGACAAGACTTTGGGCCCACTCACTTGGAGATCTATGGTCAGTGCATTAGTGTGGCTCAAACAGATCTGACAGATCTAGAGCCCACGATGCCATGACAACTGTTGATTTATCTTAAGGGACTTTACACTCAGACTTAGGAAATATTTTGCACGAACAGGGATGTTGGCAAGAGACACTGCTAGTCATGATAAGTGTTGTCATTGATGGCAACTAAGTCTCTACTACACATCCACATTACATAATTTGCCCATACCGGAAATCAGATTGAAGATTTGAAGAAGCTATGGCCATCTGAGTTGAACCAGTTTTTGTAGTGGTCAGAAGAGACAGAGTGATAGGAAAGAGGTCTAGATTATTCTGGATATGTCAAATGATGATCTATGGATCTAGAGGCATGTTTGGGAAGTTAGTGTGTATCATCCATTCAAGTGGTTCATGGTTTGGAGGTCCGCAAGTAATCTTTCTAATGTGACAGTCATGGCAGATATTGTTCTTGAGGTTCCAAAGGAAGATACAAGTGTTTCTGATGATTTGGAGGAGTGTAAATGTTTTTGTTGAATTCAATGTGCTTGTGGAGGTCTCTGGATTGTGTAACTACTATGTTGGAGGTCCGCATTGAAGTCTAAGCTTGTCAAAGAAGATTTCCTTCTTGGTGTTGTTGTTCTTCCTAGTCTTGGCCGACTGGATGATTCAAGCATGTTGCGGATGTTCTAAAAGCAATTCTATGAAGCACGGCATGTTGATCAAGGAAGATTTGAGTCCCAGTTATGTTTGGCTGACAACTTAGTGATTCACATTAAGTCAGTTGTTTGTAGTGCCAACCTTGATGTTCATTCCAAGGTTGATGAAGCGTATAAATACTTGTTGATGAGTTGTTGAAGATTATCCTTGTGCAAAAATATAAATCCAAAGAAAGGATCAGAAGTAGAGTAGAGGAGAGAAGGAGCAGAAGAAAAAAAGTAGAGTAGAGTGAAGAATTAGTGAAGAAGAGTTTGGAAGTAGAGCAAAAGTTTATGAGCATTCAATGAAACTGAACTAGGCATGAAGTAGATTCTATTTCTCAGTTAAATCTTTCTGTGTTAAACTTAAATTTCTTGTAGGTAGTGAGCCTCTCTTTTGAGCAGTGAGCCCAAAGACGAGTGCCTTCTCATTCTTTTTAAGTACTTTTAACAGGGTATGAATCTTGTGGGCTAACACCCACCATGGTTTTTCCCTTAACCATGTTTCCACGTCAAAAATCTTGGCATCAAATGTGTTGATTATGTTTCTACTTATGTGCTGTTGTTTCATGCTTTAATGTTTACATCAATAATCAATTTGCAAATTGTGAAAGAAGATTAAAAGAAAAAAAGATCAAATTTTGGTACAACTGATTCACCCCCCTCTCAGTTGTCCAGTCTTATTCCAACAATTGGTATCAGAGCCAAGTACCTCTAAAAGAAGCTTGACCGCTTGAGGAGATCCAAGATGTCATCTTACAAGAAGGAAAGTCTGAGATTTGATGGAACAAATTACTCCCTCTAGAAAGTATGCATGCAGTGTCATCTGGAATGTATGGGTGATGTATTTTGGTTAATAATCAAGAATATGTATAAGATTATGAAGAATGGACCTTCAACTATAGATGAACTCAGAGATGCTGAACACAATATTTGAGCCAAAGAAGCATTGTTGAGTGCCCTATCTGATACCGAATTGGCAAATGTCCTGGATTTGAAAACTGCTAATGAAATTTGGAATAAGTTGGAAAAACTGTATGAAGGTAACAAATATGTTAAATGTGCCAAGCTACAAAGCTTGAAGGGTAAATATGAAAGATTTGTAATGAGTGAAGATGAAAACATTACTTCCTACATGCAGAAAGTAAATGAACTTGTGACTGGTATCAGAAATGTAGGTGGAGTATTGGAAGAATTAGAAATTGTTGCCAAAGTGCTCAGATCCTTACTTGCAGTATACAAGCATAAAGTTGTTGCCATCAAAGAAATCAGGAGAGTAACAACTATCACAAGGGATCAGTTAGTTGGTAATCTTTTAGCATTTGAAATGAGTGAGTTTGGTGATTCTCTCCCTAAGTCTGAATCTGCATTTAAGGCCAGTGTGTATAGAAAGCAACGATATGATCCAGGTGAAATTTCTTCAGGAAGATCAAACAAATTTGTGAAGAAAAGGAAGGATCTTGAAGATGATGAAATTGAGACTGCATATCTTGAATCTCTTATTGCCAAAAGAATGCCAAGAGGATCCAGTAAGTATGAAGGAAAGTTGCCACTCAAATGTTTTGCTTGTAATAAGATTGGTTATTTTACCTCAAGATGTCTGAAGAAGTTTTCAAAACCAAACCCTAACATATATAAAAGTCAGAAAAATTGTTACTATGTCCAAGAAGCTAGAGAAGGAGTCACAGATGATGAATCTGATCATGGAGGTTCCACTGAAGATGATTGGGTGCTCATTGCTATCAAGGAAGAAGATCCGGTGTCTATTGAATCTTCTAGCTATGCAAATATGGAAGTGCCTTGGCTATTCAGGTTGTTGAAAAGGATGAATGGGTGATCGATAGTGGATGTTCTCATCATATGACTGGTGATAAAAGCAAGTTTGTAAGCTTTGAAAAATATGAAGGTGGGTTTGTAAAATTTGGAGACAACTCAACTGGTAGAATTTGTGGCAGAGGATCCATCTCTTTTGATGGTAAGAATAACACCAATGATGTTCTATATGTGGAAGGACTGGAGCATAATCTTCTTAGTGTTGGACAGTTGGTTGACAAGGGTTATGATCTCTGATTCAAGGATGGAAAGTGTAGAATCTTGGAAAGCTCTGGAATAGAAATTGCATTTGGTATTCAAACTAGAGGTAACATCTTTCATTTAAGTAGTTCTAGTAAAAGTTGTTTGATTGCTCAGTTAGATCAAAGTTGGCTATGGCATAGGAGGATGTGTCATGTAAATTTTGATAACATTGTCAAGATAAGTTCTACTCAGGCTGTAAGAGATCTTCCAAAACTTATGAAACCTGATAACATGTGTAGAGAATGTCAATTGGGCAAATAGAACATAATTTCATTCAAAAGTAAAGACCAATTTTCAAGTGAATGGTTGGAACTTGTGCATATTGATCTATGTGGTCCTGCTAGAATTAGGAGTGTGCAAGGAGATAGATATTGTATGTTGCTGATTGATGATTACTCTTAGATGATGTGGGTAACCTTATTACAAGAAAAATCAGAAGCTCTTGACAAATTCAAGGTATTCAAGGGTATGGTGGAAAATGAGATTGGTGTGAAGATAAAGTGTCTGAGATTCGATAGAGGTGGAGAATTTACCTCCGGTGAGTTTGATTCATTTTGTGCAAAGCATGGAATAAAAAGATGTTTATTTGCTCCTAGGACTCCTTAGCAAAATGGAGTTGTGGAAAGAAAGAACCGGACCATTCAAGAAGCTGCCAGGACCATGATTTTAGAAGCAAATGTTCCTCAAGTCTATTGGAGAGAAGCTATAAGTACTGTTGTCTACACTCTTAACCGAGTGCAGATCAAAGGAAATTCTAGTAAGACACCTTATGAACTATGGTTTGGTCATCCTCCTACTGTAAGATACTTTAAAGTTTTTGGTAGTAAATGCTATATCAAAAGAGATGAGGCTCTAGGCAAGTTTGAAGCAAGAAGTGATGAAGGAAATTTTCTGGGTTACTCTACTCAAAGCAAAGCATATTAGTGCTTTAATAAGAGGTTGAAGAAGATTGTTGAAATTGCTAATGTCAGATTTGATGATAATAAAGGAGGACATTCCAGGTCTTGTAGATATGATTCAGATGATCAAGATGAAAATCCAAGTCAAGAAAGGCAAGTGCAATCTCAGATTCAGATCTAGATTGATTCGGATAATCCAGTAATTCAAGAAGATAGTGCAAAAGTTGAGGAACAAGCTCAAGAAATAGAAGCTCAAGCAATTCCCAAAACCCCCAGGTATGTAAGGATGAATCATTCTAAAGATCAAATCATAGGAGATAGAAATAAAGGTGTTCGAACTAGGAGAAGAGTTGCTGAAGATCAAAAAGAGATTTATTTGATTTCAAAGATTGAACCAAAATCAGTAAGTGAAACCTATAATGATGAAAACTGGGTAAAAGCAATGGAGGAAGAACTAATGCAAATTGAAAAGAATCACACTTGGGATCTTGTCTCTAGACCTGAGGACAAAAATGTCATTGGAACTAAATGGGTCTTCCGGAATAAACTAAATGAAGATGGTGAAGTTGTAAGAAATAAAGCAAGGTTGGTATGCAAAGGATATTCTCAAGTGGAAGGAATTGATTTTGAAGAAACTTTTGCTCTGGTGGCAAGAATAGAGGTAGTCAGATTGTTTCTTGCTTTTATTGCTTATAAAGATTTCAAAGTCTATTAGATGGATGTCAAGTTATCATTTCTAAATGGAGAATTAGAAGAAGTCTACATTGAGCAATTGGAAGGATTTTAGTTGTCTAATTAGAAAGACATGGTCTGCAGATTGAGGAAAGCATTATATAGACTTAAACAAGCCCCAAGAGCCTGGTATGCAAAATTAGATAAGTATCTGCTAAAGCTAGGGTATAACAAAGGCACTGCTGACAGTAATCTTTACTTCAAGATTGATGATGAGAATATCTTGA
Source organism: Cunninghamia lanceolata (assembly GCA_027924645.1). Classification (NCBI taxonomy): domain Eukaryota; kingdom Viridiplantae; phylum Streptophyta; class Pinopsida; order Cupressales; family Cupressaceae; genus Cunninghamia; species Cunninghamia lanceolata. The sequence goes on from BSBN01000998.1 coordinate 1,476,587, forward strand.
TTGTTGAGGTATTTGTTGATGATATCATTTTTGGTGGAAATGAGAGCATGTGTAAAACATTTGCTGATCAGATGCAAAGTGAATTTGAGATGTCCATGTTTGGTGAGATGAATTTCTTCTTAGGCCTACAAATCACTTAGTCAAATAAAGGTATCTTTATATCTCAGTCTAAGTATGTGAAAGAATTGTTGAAGAAGTTTGGAATGGAAGATTCAAAGCTAGTAGGTATGCCTATGGTAATCCGATGTAAGTTGAGTAAAGATGATGACTCTCCTAAGGCAAATCAAAAAAGGTATAAATCAATGATTGGAGGACTGTTCTATCTGACTCAGACTAGACCTGATATCATGAATGCAGTTGAGCTTGTCGCTAGATTCCAAGCTAATCCTAAAGAATCCTATGTTGTAGCAGTTAAGAGAATTTTTAGATATCTCAAATAGACAATTGATTATGGATTATGGTATCGAAAGGATAATGACTTCACTCTTCATGCATATATAGATACTGATTGGGAAGGAGATGTGGATGACAGAAAAAACACTAGTGGTGGTACATTCTTCTTGGGAAGTAGCTTAGTTTCTTGGCTGAGTAAAAAGTAGGAGGTAATTTCCCTATCTACAATAGAGGCTAAGTATATAGCAGCAACAAACAATTGTACTCAAGTCCTGTGGATGAAGCAAATGTTGAAGGACATCAAAATTGTGTTTGAGGAGCCTATCACAATCTTCTATGATAATTCAAGTGCAATAAGTATCTCAAAGAACCCGGTGTTGCATTCAAAGACAAAGCATATATCCATCAAGTTTCATTTCTTGAGAGAGAAGGTAAATGAGAATGAAGTCAAGTTGGAGTTTGTGTCTTCAAAGGATTAGATTGCAGATATTTTCACTAAGCCTCTTCCCAAGGATACTTTTGAGTATCTTAGAGAGAAGTTAGGGGTTATTACCCCTCCTGATCAGAACTAAGATGCACTAAGGTGCATCAGTCCGGTGGAATTCACAATCACATTTTGTGATCTGGATTGATGTTAAGGAGATACTACTCAGGGGGAGTAGTTAGTACAAAATTTTGGGATCAGTCTGATACAAAAAAGGGAGAAAAGATTACAAATATGTGCCTTTTTCCATTGGTGTCAAAGGGGGAGAGAAGTTCATGTGAAAAACTAGTTGCTGATGAAAGGGGAGCAGTGAAGAAAGTGATTGCAAGAGTGATAAGAGAAAGGGGGAGAAGGTCTTGTCTTGATGGTCAAGTAAATTTTTCACATCATATGTTGCCATCAATGCCAAAGGGGGAGAGACACTGCTAGGCATGATAAGTGTTGTCATTGATGGCAACTAAGTCTCTACTACACATCCGTATTACATAATTTGCCCATACCAGAAATCAGATTGAAGATTTGAAGAAACTATGGGCATCTAAGTTGAACCAATTTTTGCAGTGTTCAAAAGAGATAGAGTGATAGGAAAGAGGTCTAGATTATTCTAGATATGTCAAATGATGATCTATAGATCTAGAGGCATGTTTGGGAAGTCAGTGTGTATCATCCATTCAAGTGGTTCATGATTTGGAGGTCCGCAAGCAATCTTTCTAATGTGACAGTCATGGCAAATATTGTTCTTGAGGTTCTGGAGGAAGATACAAGTGTTTCTGATGATTTGGAGGAGTGTTGATGTTTTTGTTGAATTCAATGTGCTTGTGGAGGTCTCTGGATCATGTAACTACTATGTTGGAGGTCCGCATTGAAGTCTGATCTTGTCAAAGAAGATTTCCTTCTTGGTGTTGATGTTCTTCCCAGTCTTGGCCAACCGGATGATTCAAGCATGTTACAGATGTTCTAAAAGCAATTCTATGAAGCATGTCATGTTGATCAAGGAAGATTTGAGTCCCAGTTATGTTTGGCTGACAACTTAGTGATTCACATTAAGTCAGTTGTTTGTAGTGCTGACTTTGATGTTTATTCCAAGGTTGATGAAGCATATAAATACTTGTTGATGAGTTGTTGAAGATTACCCTTGTGCAAAAATATAAATCCGAAGAAAGGATTAGAAGTAGGGTAGAGAAGAGAAGAAGCAAAAGAACAAAAGTAGAGTAGAGTGAAGAATTAGTGAAGAAGATTTTGGAAGCAGAGTAGAAGTTTATGAGCATTCAATGAAACTAAACCAGGCATGAAGTAGATGCTATTTCTCAGTTAAATCTTTCTATGTTAAACTTAAATTTCTTGTAGGCAGTGAGCTCTGGGCAGTGAGCCCGAAGGCAAGTGCCTTCTCATTCTTTTTAAGTACTTTTAATAGGGTATGAATCTTGTGGGATAACACCCACTGTGGTTTTTCCCTTAACCGGGTTTCCACGTCAAAAATCTTGGTGTCAAATGTGTTGATTATGTTTCTGCTTATGTGATGTTGTTTCATGCTTTAATGTTTACATCATTAATCAATTTGCGAATTGTGAAAGAAGATTAAAAGAAAGAAAAGATCAAATTTTGGTACAACTGATTCACCCCCACTCTCAGTTGTTCGGTCTTATTCCAATAGGGGAAAGCCAGTTACTAGGCTTATGGGGCCGATTTCAAATGGGAGCTAAGACATAAGGTTGTAAGTTAAGTTCAGGATGACTGCTTGTTACAAGTCAACTCAAAATTATAGCGTAGGCTTACACAAAAGGCTCAAGGGTTTAGGGTTTAAGACTTCTACACTTAGACTCAGCTAATTGCAAGAATTTTACACCAGAGAGCAAGTAAATTATGGGGGGTTTCACTAGTGGCTTTGATTGGGGATACATGGATGACTCATTCATGAAGAGATTCTAGATGTCTCTGGAGTGTAGATCATGTGCCAAGTCCATTAAGCTATTATGTAACAGCTTCATCACATTGAGAACCATATCTTTAATTTCCATTTGGTGGCCCAGGGCCACCAAAAATGAAAAACCAATATTTGCCTTTGTCAAATATTCTACTTTCGGTAGACAGACTCAAGCTCAATTTGGAAGCACTATGTTCACCAATATTATCAAGGAAGCATACCACAACTTCTTTGTTTGTGCCACTATTAATCATATTAATCTGCATTTTGCAATCAAGAACTAGTTGAATAGCACTAGCAAATGATAGGCACAAAGAACATGCATCAAATATATTATTCTCATGTTTGCAACACTTTTGATCAACAAAATCACTTCTACACATCCTTAGATATCCATCACATTGATTTGAGAAGACTATTTCATAGCCCACTAGGTAACTAGACTCATAAATTTTGGCTTCATCTATTACTTGCATATCAAATCTGAATCATTCATATAATATCTCTAATAACCCCTGCTATGAGTTCTCTATCACATACCAACCCCAAATCAGAAAAAGTGAAAGACTCACACACAACCAATGAACATATATTAAGAGTTTTCCCTCTTTCAAGTAGGAAATCACCTTCTATATTGAACACATGAAGTTCTCATATACAGGTACCACTTCCACTTGCTTTGTTGAACACTGAATCTCACATTCATACAAACCTTTCAACCCTGAGTTAAAGATTTGAAAAGCATGCTCATACAAGTAATCATAATCAACTAAGAACTTATCATACTCATAGTTACCATGACTAGCAAGATGTAGAAACATACTTTCATAAACATCCTCACATCTCGCATTATTGTGCTCAATAATTTTATCATTTAACTTCACCTGGAATGTTTCAAAAGAAGGCTTGAAAATTTTAGAATATAGCCCAATATCAAAAGCTTCATAATCATCCTTACCATAGATATCACGGTCAATACTATCCTCTATTGTATCAATATGAACATTTGAAACTTGTCCACCCTCAATAGAATATGCTCCTTCATTAATGCATTCATACTCAAAAGTAAACATCTCCACTTCTGCATTGTACAAATGATTATTATCCTCAAGGAAACATTCATATTCATTATCAACACATATCTCATCACTTGAGGGGTTCACAAATCGGTCTAAATTCTGAAGAGCTTCTATAAATTTTCTATTACTGTGCAAATCAATATCTCCCTCATCCAAAATAAAATTTTCCATATCCGCTTCATACAAACAGTCATCTATAGTTGTAAAGTTGTCACCATTGTTGGAATTATAATGGGAGATATCAAACCTAACATCTATGTGTTCCTGTGGTTCTCTAATGACAACATTGTTGCAAGAAGTAACTTCATGTATATCTTTGCAATCATTGTATACACACTCCTCTCTCATAGGATGATCACAAACTTGATCTTCATGTTGTACTATGAGCTTTTCATCTTTATTCTTCATACCAAGCCTTTGCTTACTCTCATCAACCAAATAACTATAACTATCATTATTTGGAGATAAAATACCAGCGACATTCTGAGGCATAGAAAACATACCTCCTGATTTGCTTTGTATACTAGAGATTTTTAGTACCCTACACTTACAATCATCTGTCCTTTTATTATCCCATATTTCTAATTATTTTCTATGTCCATTGCACCTGCAAAGGCTTGATGAAGTGTAGCAGGCTCCTTATCCTGTAGCATGTAACTCATTTCCTCTTCTAATGCACCTAGGTAAACCACTAAACAAAATGCATCATTTGGCCTTATGTACTCTGGGATACTTCTAGTTGACTTTAAAAATCTTAAATTAAAGGCTAGAATTGATTCATCTTCCTTCTTTTGGATGCTCATAAAATTTATAACCATTGAAACCAAGTCAAATCTTTCACCAAATTGTTCTACAAATGCAAATTTGAACTCAGTCCATGAAGAAATAGAAGATTCAGGTAAATATGAAATCTAGTCTCTAGCATCATTTTGCAAAGTTTGAACAAAAAGCCTCATAAAATCTTCATTTTCAATCTCATAATTAGCCATTAAATCACAAAATTCTTGCAAACACTTATTTGTTGATTCTAACCTTTTTTCATCATATTTTGGCAAACACTTTCTAACTTCACTAGGAATAGCATTTGGGTATCCATGGATATCATTAAAATTTAGAGCTTTATATCTTTTAGTAAATACGCAATTCATCTCGACATCTAATTTGAAAATGCAAGCAAAATGGAATACTTGGGAGTGTATTGTAGCCTCAAATAGGTTCAGAGTCACCACCTCTCAAAGAGGACAAAATATCAATCAATCAACTTTTTGGGTTAATCCTTCCAGTAGAACCCCTTTTACAATCTTTCAAACAAGTTGCAACACCTTTCTAAATCAAAGGGTGTAATTCATAAGCTCAGCTGACTCTTTTCAATGAATTCATCTATGTTTTCCACTGGTAGAGTCACCATTTTGTTGGTTCCCAAATCTACACACATCAAAATCTAAAGATTTGCTAGTTCTTATGATCAAGTTCAATGGGAGACTTGGCCAACTAATGAGAGATTGTTTACAATTATCTTCCTTACACTTCAGGCTTTGCCAAACCTAGGGGGTGTCCCTTGTTACAAAATCAATAGATTTGTCTCTCACTATATCAAGAAGAAATATTCTCATAGACTTGCACCAAGATATGTAAGATTATCCTAAAACTGGCAAAGTTCTTAGAAATTTTCACATTGTTGGCTTTGAGAACATGCACTAAAACCCTACCTAAACTAAAGAAAAATAAAATAAATTTCTTCAAATGAATTTATCTTTAAATTTAATATTCTTTTCTAGACCTTTGGGTAAATAGATCCTCAGATCGGTGCTTTATCAAGGGTAACTAAGTCAAAATACTACAATGTAGATGTTTCCTTTCTGACATCCAAAATTCAAATTCAGAGGGTTTTCTTATATCACTGCCTTACACTGATATACCCAAGGAAGGGTATTTCTTGCAACTCTTCTTTAACAATCCCTGATGTAACACATCACTCCCTATATCTTACTTAAAGAATGTTTAATCGATTCCTTGAATAGAAGTAGTAAATAAGACATTCAATAGAGCAAATGTGCATAGATGAATTCCAAAACCCTTGATTCCTTCACTCAGAAAATAAATCCATACATTCAAGGAGATAATTGTAGGAAATACACACATACAGAAAATTATTCATCTATAGACATCATTCTACTTTGCAAGCCCGACAAAATGAACCTATTCTATAATAGAGACTAGTCCCCAAAAGTGTGAATATCTTGTATCCAAATCCCATTACCCCTACTACAACTTTCCAAGTCCTATATTTAGAAACAAACTATGTCATCTAAGACTTCCCCATTACAATTTTTTAATTATACTTTTATTTAATATTTGTGACTTGGGGATTTGTATCCTTTCTTTGATTGGCTAAATCTAAAACAATTTCCATTAACCAATATTTTCATGACATGAACTGAGATTCATACTGCTAGTTAAATGGGTTTACAACAATATTCTAGTTTACAAGAATATTTTGGTATCTTGGGAAATTCAAGACAAATGCCCCTTGTCGTTTCAAATTCAAACCCAGAGCATGGGCTATTAGGTTGTCAACATGATTCCCCATCTTTTAGTCTTCATCTAATGAAAAATCAGAGCTCCTAGAACCATTGAGGTTACTACCAATAGTTGAACCCAAAGGTAATCAAAACTACCTTTGCGAGAGAGATCCTATAGATGTCTAAATCATTCAGGTAGTTACTTCTTTGAATCTTCACCAAATGGGCCTCCCAAGCGCAATATTCTTCCTCTGTGGCATTTGTGTATTTGATGAGTGTCATAAAGCACAAGGAAGGGGAGAGAACAAAATGATGCCTCTTTGCCTGAGCGTATGGGTCCCAAATTTAACTGGGGTTGCTGGAATTTCACCAAGTTTGTCTGCCTCAGCCATGCAGTTGTATTTAATTGGAGCCTCTAGATAACCTTCTCTTCCTCAATAGAGAGACACTACTCAGCAGTGGTCTTGAGGAAGCAACAAGGCTGCTGATGTCAAAGACTCCTATTCTTACCGAATCCTCCTATCCCCTAGTCATCACTTACCCCTTCCTTAGTTGAGAATGAGCAAACATGCAACCAAGAGTACATGGACATACTTCTTCAGGAAATAAAGAAAATATTCTGCATAATACCTGTTGGTTTTATCCCAGACTGGATGCTTATTCCCAGATTTCCCTACAAGGTAGCCATCAATGATCAACAGGATCTTTGGGCCAAGGGCCAACAGTGTAGGAGATAGAATCTATATTTTATCTCCTCTTCTTCTTTAGGCTCTACAAAACCTGTGAGTTTATGTATCTCTTGTTGTACGTTTTTGCATGAATCCACTGATTTCATGGTTAATTCTATATGAGAAATGCTATGTTAGCATGTGTTTTGTTAATTCTATCTCTAGTATTGCATGTATCTTTCTTCTGAGTCTGGACATTTAAGCGATGTTTGAGACTCTAGAACATAGAATTCCTGTTGAATGTCTGATCTCTTAACTTCTGCTCAAGGGGTAGATTAAATTGTTCTCAGATTGAACATTGGGAAGGGTATACTGCAGGAGGGATGCCATAAGTATAAATAGCTTAACACTCTGTATTGGGAGATATCTGTAAGGCAGGGATCATATGTGTCCCCCTGAAATCCAGTTTTAGTTGTTCATGCATATCATTCACAGGTGTATGTCTATTGACTCCAGGCCCTGGATAGGCACCGATCTAGCTTTGTCTTTGTGTTATATACCATGTCCAGCTTTGCATCCAAATATAAAATCAAAACCAAACTCTAAAACAACCATTAGGACATTAGAATTAGTTTTAGGATCCTCAGTCCTCTGTCTACAACTGCAAATAGGCCCAAAGCTAGCCCCTTTGCTCTTATCTTTCAGTTTTGGTCTACTTATAGGAGGACTTATCTGCTTTCTGTCAGCATCCCAGCCTTTGTATGTATATCCTCATGGATGTTGAGTAGGGAATACCCCCTAGGTTTTGCAGAGCCTGAAGAAGAAGAGGAGATAAAATATAGAGTCTATCTCCTACACTGTTGGCCCCTGGCCCAGAGATCCTGTTGATCATTGATGGCTACCTTGTAGGGAAATCTGGGAATAAGCATCCAGTCTGGGAAAAAACCAACAGAAATTGGCGACTCGGATGGGCACACAGATATTTCACCAGGGAGGACAAAAATAACAATTTTCAAATCACCATCCCCAGTAGAGTCACCATTTTCTGTTGGTGACTCGGATGGGTCACAAGATATAACCCTTTCTCAAATTTCCCTCCCCAGCGGAGTCGCCAATTTTTGTTGGTTTTTCTTCTAAATCAGCATTAGGGTTTGCCACTTCTAATGCACAGGCAGATTCAGCCAACTGAATACAGGAGGTTGTGTGAGCTCCTCCCCTTCACTTCTGGTTTTGCCGCACCAAGGGGGGTGTCCCTATTTGATAAAAGTATAACTTTGACTAGCTCAATGACAGAAGGATTTAACTTGACAGCAACAGGCAGAATACTCTCATGTATGGACCAAGATTTGTGTAACAAATCACAAGGCTGGCAACATTCTTGGACATGATGTCTGGTTGGGTATGAGAGCATGCAGGGATCCTAATCCTACTCCTACAACTAACAGGTGGAAGGATGAAATGGTTTGATTTGATTTTTGGATGCAAAGCTGGACATGGTATATAACCTCAACACAGAGCTAGATTGGTGCCTATCCAGGGCTTGGAGTCGGTAGACATACACCTGTGAATGATCAGCATGAACAACTAAAACTGGATTTCAGGGGGATATACATGATATCTGCCTTACAGATATCTCCCAATACAGAGTGTTAAGCTGTCTATACTTATGGCATCCCTATTGCAGTATACCCTTCCCAATATTCAATCTGAAAATAGTTTAATCTACCCCTTGAGCAGAAGTTAAAAGATTAAACATTCAACACAGGAATTCTATGTTCTAGAATCTCAGACATTCCTTGAATGCCTGGACTTAGAAGAAAGATACATGCAAAACTGGAGACAGAATCAGCATAACACATGCAAACATAGCATTATTCATATAAAATTGACCATGAAATCAGTGGATTCATGCACAAACGTACAACAGGAGATACATAAACTCACAAGTTTTGCTGCACAGAGCAACCAAAACCAGTTGTATCTTATTATAGAGCCAAAATGTCCAGTTTTCAACAACCTAAAATGAGTAACACTTCCTGCTTATAACAGCCAAAGAAGTGTACTCAGCATTAATTACATGGCTTTGACAAAAAATTTGCCAGATACAGATCCTTCAAAGGAATGGCGCTCAAAATTTATTGCTGCAGAGACAGAAAGTAGACAATGGTGGCCTCGAGCCCTGTGCCACCATCTGGAAGTCCTCATGCCAGAAATCGGGTACATGACTGTTCAACAACTCGCCCATGCCCCTGCTATAGTCGCCATTGATGGCTCAACCACCCACAGCCGCTTGAAAACCGTCGCAGCACTTCAAAAAAGAAATTCCCGCCAAAACGCGTTCTATCATAGTTTCAAATTATATAGGGAGATTAGTCCCACATGCACGGTGAGGAGACTACCTTAGTAGTTTAAAAGCATAGTCGCTTGCATAATAGGTGTTGAGCGCTTTTGCCACGCTCGACACACGCTCCTCCACCCAAAGCCCATCGCCGAAATCAACACCATCGACCAAGCCCACGAATCTCCTGCCGACCTCAATTGTCCTGCCGACCGCTACATTACAATCCCCTCCATCGGCCAGAGATGCACCATCGGGCCAACTCTTCAGATCTCCACCAATAGTATGAGTCTCTCCGATGACCAGCTTGCACCCCATTAGTAGTTACCATCCTACCACCATCGGCCAGACCAATATCATCGGCCAAGCAAAAAACCCCTCGGCCGACACAGCCGATCACGCCGATGAACAACTCCTGAAAGCCTCCAACATCCCCATCGGCCAGAGAAGAACCATCGGCCTAGCCAAAAGCTCCTTCACCGACAGGCCAACTCTCACCGATGACCACTCCAAATCCTCATCGGCCTGACACTACCCCATCGGCGGACCCTCCAACCGCTAACCCGATAAGCAACCTTACTCCAATGGCATTCCCCATCGGGGTTACTTCCTTCCATAGGCAAACCATAAAAGACTGCTGCCAATAGAACAACTCCCGCCGATAACATATCGGCTTCCCTCTTCATCGGTCAGACCCTCCACTGTCGGCCCAACGCAATCCATCCTCGCCGACAACACAAGTCACGCTGAAGACCACCTCCGTCGGTGTGACTTACACCGTCGGAGAAACCAAAATCTCCCCAGCCAATCACAATAGTCTCGCCGATGCACCAACGAGCTACACTCTGCTCCTCCATCGGCCAGACACACACCAACGACTCCTCATCGGCCAAACCTCCCGTCGTCGGCATAACCCAAAACACTTAGGCCGATAATACAACTCTCGCCGATAACATATCCATCGGCCAAACATTGTATATCGGTGAACCCTCCAACGGTTAGCCCGATAGTCCATGTCACACCGAAACCAACCTTGCAGACCGCTAACCTTCCATCGGCCAGAGGCAAACCATCGGGCCAACACTCCACTGTCCACCCGATGATGAACGTTACGCTGATAAGACCAAAATCATAAGGCTTTGAACCATTGAACCCTGAACCAGTTCAACTCGATGGTTCAAAAGAGAAGTTCAACCGAGAAGTTCAACGCTGATAACACAGATGAACAAAGAATTCACTGACGGGAAAAGATGAAGCCTAAGCCCATGAACCGTTGAACCTTGAACCAAAAGGGTTCAACGCGATGGTTCAAAAGGATGGTTCAAGCAAAATCTGAGTACCCAAAAAGAAGTTTCGCTGATAGAGAAAATCATAGCGATGAACAAGGAAACTTAGGGCCCAAAAAGGAAAAAACCCTCCAACATCCTGCGCTCAGATCCAGACCAAAATTAGTTCTAACAATACCCATGGTGAAAGCTGATGTAAACAGTCCATGAAAACACTTCTATTTATATCAAAGATGGAAAAAGGCCCTCTGTTTGAGCATTTTCCACTTTCCAACAACCTCCATAATTCCATTCCAGGGACTTGTATGCTTCACACACTTGAATCCTTATCTAGAAATATTTGAAGATCACGGTGCATCCTCCAAAGTAGGAAATGGAGGTGCAAGCTAATGACAACTTACAAAAATCCAACTATGAACACCTCCTGTGTGGATAGCAAATGTTTGACCTATTTTCCAAAGTCCAACTAAAGATCAGGATGCACTGGAGAAGTGTATCACTTGTCAAATCATGACCTCCTATACTTGAGAGGTGCCCTTCAATTTTGTAGGCTCAAGCTAATGCCAGAACATAGCTGATAATTTTGAAAACCAGGCAGTAATTGGCGTGCTATAGTTGTTTTTCTACTAATGCTATTATACTCAACCAGATCGCTTACGAATGAAATTTAGAGTTTAAACTTGGGTTGTCCATGTGAGACACATCAGAACAAGATCAGCGGCTCAAGATGATCCAAGGGGAAAGAAAATCCACCGTGATCATTGAAAATTTGTTAACCAATCAGAAAGTACCTACAAAGAAAGCCCTTCCTGTCAAAAGTGTTGCAATCCTACCACATGTCACCGTATCACAACAACGTAGGGCCTGAAGGGACCCACACTGTCACCCTTGCACTCGTGTGCTAGGAATTAACCTTAGCTTTCTCAGACTAGACAGGGACCTACTTGACACTTGTCACTCTATCACAACATCACAAAGAATATTCCTTGGTATATTTTCGCAATGCGCTACCATGATCCAATAGGAAATGAATGCATAGAGGATGACTCGGCAGATAAGGCTTTGGGCCCACTCACTTGGAGATCTATGGTCGGTGCATCATCATAGCTCTAACAGATCTGACATATTTTGAGCCTGTGATGCCATAAAAACTATTGATTTATCTTAAGGGACTTTAGAATCAAACTTAGAAAGTATTTTGCACACATGGAGAAAGTCAGTTACTAGGCTCATGGGGTCGCTTTCAAATAGGAGCTAAGACATAAGGTTGTAACATAAGTTTGAGATGATTGCCTATTAAAAGTCAACTCAAAATTATAATGTAGGCTTACACAAAAGGCTCAAGGGTTTAGGTTTTAAGCCTTTTCTGTTAAGAAAAGTGTCTCAACCTTGCAACTTCGAAAGGTTACTATTCTTACCAGTTTTGGTCTTTTTGAATACCCTTTATCTTGAAGAATGATCTAGAACTTTCAAAGTTTCCAAAAAGGCTAAAAATGGTAGGACTTACTATTTTAGTAACTTTACATTTGACCTTAGATTGACCTAAATTTTCCCAGAAGGTGCAGAACAACTAAGTAAATATCTCAGGTGAGTTTTGACTCAAGATTATACCTGGATCATGAGATATTAAAGTTTTTGTTTTGAAACTACCAAAAAAAAATTGAACTCAATTTTGAGGCACTTAGAGGTCCCTAAATGCTCTAAAAATTGTCATAACCAACAAAGTGGGTTATAGAATTATAGATCTCTTTAAGAGCTTTCCAATTCATCAAACAGTTCATCAATTAGACACCTAGATCAAAAGTTGTGGCCTTCGAAAGTTGGACCTCCTATTTTTGGGAAATGTAAAAACATGTTGGACACTCAAAATAGCTGTAAAGGGAAAGTTACATGTGTTGGTGTGTGGTTTGGCACATCACAAGGGATCTTTGATTGGAGATAATTTGGGCGGCACTTTTGGGTGGTTTTGGCTCATGGTTTTGTAATTATCACTAATGATTTACTGTATTGTATCTCCTATATATCAGGAGTGTGAGATGGAGGTTGTGTGTAAGAGTCTTATAGATGTTGAATTACCTCCTGGATCTCTGGTTGGATATACTCCTGTAAAAGCTTGCTTTGCAAGTATATTGTAATCTTCTTGATTCTTGAATAATATATTGGGCAACTTTGGACCGTGGGGTTTTTTACCTGAAAGGGTTTTCCCCATGTATATATTGTGTTGTGAGTTTTGCATTTGAATGTTGTTATTATCTTTCTATTAATGTGTATCTTAATTTGTAACTGTAAAAGTTAAAATTTTTATAAATCTTTCCTCAGTAGATCAGTGTAGGAAGTATTTCCGCATACCTTGCTTCCTTTCAGTTGGTATCAAAGCTCGATCACCTTTGGTTCTAGTTGTTGGGTAGAGGATTTTTTGAGCTAATCTTCATGTAAGTGGGAGGTTGTGTAGAGGATTTTAAAATCTTTGTTGTAGAAAAGAGATGGAGAGAAGATCTGGGAGGTTTGAGATAGAGAAGTTTAATGGCAGTAATTTTGAGTTGTGGAAACTCAAAATGGAGGACATGCTTGTAGATCAGGATTTATGGGATGCCATATCTGGTACAAAACCAACAACAATGTCTCAAAAAGATTGGGATCTCAAAGATCGAAAAGATAAGGGTTTGATAAGACTCTGTTTGGCTGATTCAGTGCTCCTGAATATCCACGAAGAGAAGAATGCAAAGGATATTTGGAAGAATCTTGGAGATGTTTATCAAGCTAAATCCCTGGTGAGCAAGTTATTCTCGTGAGAGATCTAAGTCTCCTAGAAAGTCCAAGGCCCTGTGTTGGAACTATGGTAAACCTGGTCAATGCTGCAAGGAGTACAAGGAGGATGAAAAGAAGAAGAAGAATTATTATTTGGATTCTGACAAGTCCTCTTAGGATGAAGGAGAAGCATTTGCTGCTACCTTGGAAACACATGCATTTGAGGATGTGTGGCTTATTAAATCTAGTGCATCTTTTCACATGACCTCACATCGGGGTTGGTTTTTGAAGTATGAAGAATACAATGGTGGAAAGGTGTACTTGGGTGATGATTCTCACCCAAAGATTGCTAGCCGTGGAAGAGTCTTGATTTGATTCCCTGATGGACAAGTGAAGGGAATCAATGGTGTTCTTCATATCCCTGGTTTGGTACAGAACCTTCTTTTTGTAAGTAAGTTGAATGATGTGGGTGTGCAGGTTGTTTCTTGAATGGAGGATGCAAGATGACTAGAGGATATATGGTGTTGGCTAAGGGTGTTTAGATTGGCACTCTATTTCATCTTGATGCATGCACAATTCAGTGCAATATTGCCTCTATTTTGAAGAAGAGAACTTCAGAGTCTTCATCCTCACCATTGGAATCAACAACGAAGAGGATTGTTGCATCTACTTCCGATGGTCATGCTTTCTGGGTACCTAAGGGTGCTCATTCTATGGAGATGAAACTTCCAGCTGAGAAGACAATATTATGGCACCAAGGGCATTGGTGAAAAGGGTTTGAGGACCTTGAAAAATAAAAATCTTGTTGAGGGTATGAATGACTGTAATCTTGAGTTTGATTTCTGCGAACATTACATTTATGGAAAACAAAACTATGTTCAGTTTTATTCCAATTATCACAAATCTTTTGAGGTGTTGGACTTGATTCATTCTAATGTGTTTGGGCCTTATTCATACATGCAAGATCGATTGAGATAGGCAACCAACGGAAGCTATGAAGTATTGAGGTTTTGCAAAGGTTTCATCTTTGTTTGTTTGATCTTGATTATTTCCCTTTTCATTGAGTTTTGGGTATTATTGATATTGATATATTGATTATTCATGTTTACTCCAATTTTCCCTAAACATTTTTGGCACCCACTAGGAGAGTCCCAAGAGTCTGCGTTAAGAAAGCTATTGGCCAACAATGAGATCACTCTTCCACCAACTAGCGACTATGAACCTCAAATAAAACCTCACTATTGGAAAGACACTGATTTTTGCGAGTATCATAGGGGAAGAGGCCATATGACCAACAATTGTATCTGTCTCAAACATTTCATTCAAGACATACTTGACCAAAATCAAGTAGGTGCTCAACAACATACCTCTAACAAGACGCATGTGGCGTACAAGGATCCGCTTCTCAACCATGACAGGTCGTACAACAACAACAACAACAATGGCAACCGCAAGATGCAAAATCAGAATAATGGGAATAATAATGCTAACTATGTGAGTGTACCGTTCAATTATACCATCAACTGCATATCAGAGCACATCCCACAAATCAATGTGGTCACATCCAACCAACTAACAGGACCCAACAAAACTGATTGCAGCATCATCACCCGCAGTGGTAAGGTCACGTTGAACACCCTCCCTCCAAGGTCGTCACCTTCTCAGTCTAACTCCCATCAGTATAGTGTCATAAACCAACTGCGGAAAACTCCTGCCCACATATCTATCTTAGAGTTGATGCGTCTATCTCCTTCCCACAAAGAGATTCTTGATAAAGCCCTAGTGGAAATGACTGTGCCCACGAACTTGGCCCAAGAGAAGTTTCAAGCCATGGTAGGGAATCTAACCTCCTCTAGTACCATATCATTTACCGAACATGATGACCTCTCAGTGTCTCAGCCTCATAACACACCCTTGCATATTGTCGCTTTCATCCATAAGCACTGCATCAAAAGAGTCCTCATTGATGGAGGAGCTGGTTTAAATATTTGCATGCTCAAGCTAGTCCTTACATTGGGGTTCTCTAAAAATGTGGTGGATTGAAGGAAAAAGATCACTATTAAAGCCTATGATGAAGAGGAAAGAACTACTAAAGGAACAGTGGTGTTACCAATACAAGTGGGACTGGTGATAAAAGATGTTTGCCAAGTCCTCGATAGGGAGCTAGCCTATAACATTATCCTAGGTAGACCATGGATTCATGCCATGAAAGTTGTGCCTTCTACCTACCACCAATGCATAAAATTCCCTCATAATGGCAAACAAGTCACCATCCAAGGTGATCTCGACCCCTTTCAGCATTGCAACTCTGTCCACTCAAAGCCTGATTACATCATACCCAACAATAGAGCATCTACATCCCATACCCCACAACATGATTCTACCTCTGAAGCTTCGTCATCCAAGCCCAAAGAGCCAAAAGTTACCATCAAAGAAACAGGAGTAGGGGAATACTCCATCAAGCATAGCCTCAACTTAGCCAAAATGCCTCTATCTCCTAGATCCTTTGGGTGACCCAAACATTTTCCAAAGCCATATGCTCCTCCTACACCTCCTACATCTCCCTTTGTAAAATGGGGGACCCTATCAGATGAAACAGAGGAAAGAGATATCTTACAATGGCTCTACACAAAAGAAGAAGAGAACACACAACAAGAACCACCTAAGCTTCCAATGGAAATCTATGCACAAGGTGAGTCTATCTTACACATAATGGGTTATGAAGGACAAGGTCTTATTGGCCTAAGAAAAGAAGGAATAATAGAACCCATTCGACCTTCTTCATCCTTATTGGAAAGAAATATAAAAGGTCTAGGATACAAAGACAAGGGAAAAGCAAAAGCAAATGCTTGTGTTGTGGAAATGATCATAACCTTCAAGAGGACAGTGACACAAATTCCAATGAATATGAGTGGGATGAGGTGACAGAGCACTCCTATGATGATAAGGAAGTTGACACCATTCAAACTTATAGCCCCTACCGTGAGGGACAAATGCTAACACATAGACCATTAGAGTGTGATTTGCCAATTCCTAAGAATATGACTTTCGAGGAAGGTTTGAGTTCTATCACAATAAACAATTTGGAGGAAAGTACCATCCCGGACCCTATCCCTACCAATACCCCTCGCATATCCATTCAAACTATCAATAAATCAGATCTATCCTCTGACTCCCTCCCCCTTGTGCATCCTAAACTTATCGACTGGGATCTACAAGGAACACCACAATTAGACATGTTCCAAAACGATGATGCCTATATTGACTACATGGAACTTAGGGACCACCTACCTATAGAAGATCATAAAGTTGGTTTCACCATTGAGCTCAATATTGTGTCTTATTTCAAAGAGGGTACCAAGCCTTCCAGTCAAAAATATCAAGATAAAAACTAGATTTGATGGTGAAAACCACTCTGCGGTAGTATCAGATCCTAAAATAGTAAAAAGAAAGGATGCATCTGATGGTGAAAACCCAACTATGGCACCTGACAATGGAAGGCTTGACACTCTCCCTAACGACATGCACCAGGAGAAGTCTCAGATTGTTGTGGAACCTACAGAACCTATTAACATTGGAATAGAGGAACAACCTAAGATCATTCACTTTGCTAAATCTCTAACTCCAAAAAAGACTAAGTTTGTACCATTCTTCAAGAAAAAGTAAATCAACTTTGCTTGGTCATACATAAATATGCTAGGATTGGATCTAGATTTGATTCTACATTATCTTCCACTAGACCCAGAAGTGAAACCAGTCAAACAAAACTTAGAAAGATGCATCCACACATTGCACTACTAGTGAAAGAAGATCTCAAGAAACTACTAGATGTAGGGTTCATCAGAGCAATAGACTATCCAGAGTGGGTCTCCAACATAGTGCTAGTATCTAAACCTGATGGCCGAGTAAGATTATGCAATGATTTCTAAGATCTAAACAAAGCTTGCTGTAAGGATGACTTTCCGTTGCCAAATATAGATATCATAGTCGACTTAACAACAGGGCATACCATGTTATCTCTCATGGATGGCTTCTCTGGATACAATCAAATCAGGATAGCACCAGAAGACCAACATAAGACAACTTTCACTTGTCCATGGGGCACTTTTTGTTGGAATGTCATGCCATTTGGGCTAAAGAATGCAGGAGCCACATATCAATGTGCTATGACCACTATCTTCCATGATATGATGCACGTCACAATGGAGGACTATGTAGATGATATCCTTGCAAAGTCACTCACAAGAGAATCACACCTGGATGTGCTAGAGAAGGTCTTTCAGAGACTAGAACAATTCAAAGTCAGGATGAACCCAAAGAAATGTGTGTTTGGAGTCACCTTTAGAAAGCTCTTAGGCTTCATTGTATCAACATATGGGATTGAAGCGGATCCTGCCAAAGTCAAGGTGGAAATGCCACCACCAAAGAATATCACTCAACTATGGTCTCTATAGGGAAAGTTACAAGTAATCCGTCAGTTCATATCACAACTAGTAGACAAGTGCCAACCTTTCAGTCATCTCCTACACAAGAACATTCCATTTAGGTGGGATGAGAAGTGCGAAGAGGCATTCGACAAACTGAAGGAATATCTTATGAACCCACCTATCTTGATGCCTCCTATCCAAGGAAAGCCACTATTACTTTACATATATGCTATGCCAACAACTCTTGGGGCCCTCCTAGCACAACAAGATTATGAAGGTAAAGAAAGATTTGTCTACTACATCAGTCGTACATTGGTGGGCTATGAAATGCAATACTCTCAAATAGAAAGATCATGTCTTGTTGTGGTTTTTGCTTCCCAAAAACTATGATACTACATGCTAGCACATACAGTCAAGCTTATTGCAAAGATAGATCTACTGAAATGCCTATTAAGCAAAGCAGCTCTAACAGGTCACCTAGCCAAGTGGGTAATGCTCCTAAGTGAATTTGACATTGAGTATGTAGACAGAAAGGCTATTAAAGGACAAATAATTATTGATCAGTTAGCAGAAGCATCCAACAAAACAATCTTGAAACTCCTCAAGAAGACAGTCAACGATGTTGGGGCCATGATTGGCACATCCAACTCAATACCACTCTGTGGGCCTATCAAACCAGTTTACGCACTCCCATAGGTGCTAACCCTTACGCCCTTGTCTATGGATCAAAAGCCATTTTTCCCATCGAGGTCGAGTTCCCATCTCTAAGGGTGTCGTTAAAAGGTCTCATAACTGATGAAGAGTACAAAGTTTCAAGATTGCAAGAGCTAGAGATGCTAGAGGAAAAGAGACAAAAGGCCTTCAATCATCTCAACGCATATCAACAAATGATGTCACAAAGCTACAACCACAGAGTCCGTCCAAGAGTCTTTAAGGTTGGAGATCTAGTACTTAAGGCAAATCCCCACAATCAACAGGATTGGGAAAAGAAAGGCAAGTTTGAACCCAACTGGCTTGGGCCTTATGTGATCATTGCTGCCTATGGATTGAGGGCATATAAATTGGCAACATCAGAAGGTGAGATGTTCAACCACCCAATCAACAGTATGCATCTTCGTCGGTTCTATACCTAAGAGAACCCCAATGTAAGGGGGCATAAAATACAAAAAAATAAAAAAATAAAAAAATAAGCAAAAAATTAAAAAAAATGGAAAAAAACAACAAAAAAAATTGTCCTTTGGTGAAAACCTTGCAAACAGGCACCTTGGATAGGTACCATGATGAAAACTTGGCAAACAGGCATCATGTGTACTCTTGGCTTTTGTACAAATAAAAGCAAGTGGTGAAAAACCTGGTAAATAGGTGTTACTTGTGATAAACCGCTTCCTCCATCTTTGGGAAACCAATCACCTTGTGTCCATTCTTCCTTCAATCGTGTCCCATTCGATCCATATCTGTTCCATAATAAAAACCTAATGATAACCTATCATGGCTTGATACTCTATCTCTTTTTGTCACCTTGTCAACCAAGGTCTTGTCTAGTATCCTATCCACAGTGTCAGCCTAGCATAGAATCTATCATCAGTGTCCACATGGTCCAAGTCCATGAACTACGTTGCCTCTACGTCGTCACGTAGGCAAGGCCATTTTTCAATGCACCTCTAAGGCTCCACTTTCCCATCCATCCCATATCTGGTCCTTCTATCTATCTAAGTCCGTGCCACTTTCTATCACCTAGGTCTTAGGTCCATTAGGGTTCACCCCAAACTACATTGCCTCTGCATCGTCACATAGGCAAGGCCATTTAGCAATGAGCCCCCGAGGCATTAGGTCAGTCCCTTAGGGTCTGTCTCACCAATAAGAATTGTGGAACCTTTCACAAGGCAAGCAAGCACAAGTAAAGCCCACTTTCAAAGTAGAAATTTTGATGCAAGACTCCAACCTATCCAAAGCAAAGCAAGAAAGTACCTAAAGCACTCTAAATGATTTTACCTAAATTATGGCAAGAAACAAACACATCTAAATGCAAAAATGTTTTATGGTTGTGATCAGGTTAGGTTACAGGCATCTTGATTTTTGTTATCATGTCTTTCTATGCTACTCAAGGATGCCAAAAGCTAGAGATGCTATGATGGGGGCATGATTATTTTCTTTGTTTACTGTTTGTGGATTAAACTTTAGTAATGTGACGCCTTGTCTAACGACATGATCAACAAAATATCATCGAGGACATCAAAGGTCTAACATGAATGGGGGCAATCTTTGTCTGTTGTTACGCAAGAAATACTCAGGTCATCTCGGTTCAATTACACCTCGATGCTTGTATTAACTTGCTTTATCAAATTCCATGTAAGCAATACTCAGGTCATTGTGGTTCAATTATACCTCGATGCTTGTATTTTCTTACAACATTTTAAAAGCCCAATAATGAAACAAGCACTTCAAAATACTTGCAATATCAAGATGACAACTATCCATATCGATATCCGTAACGTATTCAATTACATTTCATATCCATATCCGTATCCAATTGCATTTCATATCCATTCACATCCACAAAGCATCCATATCCCATGCAATAAAAAATATGTGCAGAGTATCAATGTTTACAAAAGCCTGTGAGTCCTTCTGTCGAGTCATTCTTCTATCAGTCAAATATTTGTCTATCATTGTATCTTTCATCCTTGTCCAGTCAATTTGAGCAATGATCCAAATGCAGGTCCATCCTTAATCCATACCAATCAAGTCAAGTCAATCTTGTCAAATGATCCAATCACAATCAGTGGTCTTGATCCTTATCTAGTTGTAAACCAACTCAATCAATTATAATCAATCAATTGTCTTATACAGGATGTTGCATTTGTCGAAATCAGACCAACACATGCATCTTACACGACATGTTTCATTTCCTGAAACCAGATACTATCCTTTGTCTTGATTTAGGGATCTATCATTCCTCGCCATGACAACACTATTGTATATCATTATCGATTAATCATTGGTTTACAGCTGGACAGAGGCAATACCTTGTTTGTTCTTGTATCACTTGTGCATACTTGCTTGCTTGCTTGTGTGTGTTATCATTATATCTTGCATCGCGTATCATTTGGTTTTTTCTTCATCCAATTTTTTCACCCCAACCTATTCTTCCACCTTCTTCATCATGAGATTGTCCATCTCACGTCCCTCCAACTTTTTCTTCCCATCCAATCTCCCGAGGGGGCATCCTACCATTGTTAAACCTATACCAGGGGCAAACTGGGGCATGTATCATTATCAGAAAATTCTTATTCTTTGAAGCAACACCGTAAACTGTATTGCATCAAAGAGGGGCAAAATGTATACACCTAAAAATGACACAACTTTGCCCAAATAAATATTCTTAATATTTATTTAAGTCAAATTCCTCTATCAATAAATAAATAAACAAATTTATTTATTTGATTCATATTCTCCCAACAATTAAATAAAATCAATTTATTTAATTAAAATTCCTAAATTCTTCCAATTCCTCAAACAAATTAAATAATACCAATTATTCATTTAGTTCTTCCAAATTCATTCTAAATTAAATAATATCAATTATTTAATTGTTTCTTCCAATAATATCTTCTCTAAATTTAAATAAATCAAATATTTATTTAAGTTGTCTATTTCTTCTAAATTGAGTTATCTCTAAATATAATTCAATCCTTGTGCACATGCAATTGAATATTCTAAATATTTAATTGAGCTAAAATATCTTCTCATCCTCATGCAATTTCATTCTCTAGTTCTATTCTCTTAACTAATTGATCTATTCTTTTAATTGATTCAATCTCTTCAGTTACCTCATTCTTCTATTTTATTAATTCCTCTCATGCAAAATATAGCAAGACACATGTCTTCTTTTTCACGTTCCTCAACCGTTCCATACCGTTGATCTTCTCATTCTTTCTATACCGTCGATCTTCTCTCTCTCAAGTATATAAATTGAACCCTCATCTTCCATTTCATTCATCCAAGCTTTTAGTATTGTTATTCTGCAGGAATTACAGCGTGCCTTTGACACCCACGTCATTCCATTTGCTTGCGATCAACTTGTTACCATATCCCTACCATTGTTGTGAAGCTCATCTTCATTACAAAGCACTATCATTGCCATTCTCCATTGACAATCTTGGAATAGCAAGGAAGTGCACTCTTTGAGGGCCTTATTCATACATGCAAGATCGATTGAGATAGGCAACCAACGGAAGCTAATGAAGTATTGAGGTTTTGCAAAGGTTTCATCTTTGTTTGTTTGATCTTGATTATTTCCCTTTTCATCGAGTTTTGGGTATTATTGATATTGATATATTGATTATTTATGTTTACTCTAATTTTCCCTTAACACATTCATTGATGATTACAGTAGAAGGACATGGGTGTATTTCCTTAGAAGCAAATATGAAGTCTTTAGTAGGTTCAAAGAGTTCAAAGCTTTTGTAGAGAATCAGAAGGATAGAAAGATTAAGTGTTTGAGGTCTAACAATGGTGGTGAGTTTTATTCAACAGATTTCGACAAGTTCTATAAAGAACAGGGGATTGAGAGGTACAAGACAACTCTGTATACCCCTCAATAGAATGGATTGTAGAGAGGATGAATAGAATGTTGATGGAGAGGGCAAGGAGTATGCTAAGTGGAGCTGGCCTTGAACAAAAGTTTTGGGTTGAAGTTGTTGCTATCACTTTTTACCTAGTTAAAAGGTCTCCTACATCAATGCTCATTGATAAGACACATATGGAGGTATGGTTTGGTAAAAAGCCTTCATTAAGACACATTTGAGTATTTGGTTGTGAGGCATATACACATGTGCCTAAGGAGAAGAGGTCTAAGTTGCAGAACAAGGCTGTGAAGTATATCTTTATTAGTTATGGCATCGGTGTGAAAGGCTACAAGCTTTGGGATCCAGTGGCTAAGAGAGTTCTATATAGCAGAAGTGTGATCTTCAGAGAGCTCAATCCTTCTTATGTTGTCTTGCAGCTAGAGAAAGAAGAGAAGAAAGATGATGTGGTTCAGCTTCCTTCCACTCTTGAGAAAGTTGAACCAAAAACATCTATTGGACCTGTTCATGAGGAGAGCTCTAGTAGCTCTAAAAGTTCAAAAGAAGATGAAGAACCTCAACCTCAATCTTTGAGGAGGTCCACATGGATAAGGCAGCAACCTGAGATGTTTGGTTATTCATTGCATGATTCCAGCTATATTTTTACATTGATTTCTAACATTGATGAGCCTAAAACTATGAAAAGGGCTATGGGTATGAAAGATGTAGGTTCCTGGAAGGAGGCCATGGAAGAGGAGATGGCTTCTTTGGAAAAGAATAATACTTGAGACTTGGTTTCTTTGCCTGAAGGACAAAAACCTATTGGATGCAAAAGGGTGTTCAAAAAGAAATTTGGTGTAGATGGCAGTGTTGAGAAATATAAGGCTAGATTGGTTGCAAAGGGGTATTCTCAGGTGGAGGGAATTGACTATGGTGAGATTTTCTCTCCTGTTGCAAAGCTAACATCTATTCAATTCCTGTTATCTCTTGTAGTAGCGTATGATCTAGAAGTGGAATAGATGGATGTGAAGACATCATTCCTTCATGGTGACTTGTAAGAGGAAATCTATATGTCACAACTAGAGCACTACGTGGTGAAAAGTAAATAAAATCTAGTTTACAAGTTGAAAAAGTCTTTGTATGGTTTGAAACAATCTCTTAGGATGTGGTACCAGAAGTTTGATGCCTTTGTGTTGAGTATTGGATTTCTTAGATCGAAATCAAATCATTGTGTTTATTACAAGTTGCACAATGATCACATTCTCATTATTGCATTGTATGTCGATGATATGGTACTCATTGGGAATGGTAAAAGTTTGATTTCTGATTTGAAGTCTCAGTTGTTAGCACAATTCGAGATGAAAAATCCAGGGGCAGCTCATTACATTCTAGGGATGGAGATCAGAAGAGACAGAGAAAATAGAAAACTTGGTTAGGCCAGAGTAATTATGTTAAAACTGTGTTGGAGAGATTCAGCATGGTGGATTGTAGACCTTTGACTATTCCTATTACAATGGGGACAAAGTTATCCATTGCAGATTGTCCAATGTCTCCTTCTGAGATGGATGATATGAGCAAAGTTCCTTATGCTAGTGTAGTTGGCAGTTTGATGTATGTGATGGTCTGTACAAGACTAGACATTACCCAAGAAGTGGGAGTCCTTAGTCAGTTTATGGCTAATCCTAGATGGGTACATTGGGATACAGTGAAGAGAGTGTTCAGATATTTGTTGGGTACTTCCAAGTATTCATTATGTTATCATGGTTATCCTATAGGACCTTGGCATTCACTTTGCATTCATGGATTTGTGGATTCAGATTAGGCAGGTGATATTGACAGCAAGAGATCCACCAGTGCTTATGTGTTCACTATGTTTGGTGGTGCTATTAGTTGGATGAGTAAGTGGCAACCTATGGTTGCTTTGTCCACTACTGAAGCTGAGTACATGGCAGCAACTCATGCTTGTAAAGAAGCCATTTGGCTTAAGAGAATATGTTCTAATATTGGGTTTGATGCAGGGAAGATTACTATTTGTTGTAACAGTCATAGTGCCATATGTTTGGCGAAGAATCATAGTTTCCACGTGAGGACTAAGCATATTGATGTCCAGTACCATTTTGTTCGTGACATGGTAGAGGATGAGAAGGTAAACTTGGAGAAAGTTGACACTTTGATGAATGTTGTAGATTCCTTGACAAAACCTATTAGCATAGAGAAGTTCAAATGGTGTTCAGAGTCTATGGGCCTCTCGGTCCCTAGCAATTAAATCATGGTGTTGATACTCCCTTTTCTCTTGCAAGGTGTTTGACAAGTTGGAGAATATTAAGAAAAGTGTCTCAACCTTGCAACTTCAAAAGGTTACTATTCTTCTCAGTTTTGGTCTTTTCGAATACCCTTTATCTTGAAGAATGATCTAGAACTTTCAAAGTTTCCAAAAGGGCTAAAAATGGTTAGACTTACTATTTTTGGCAACTTTACATTTGACCTCGGATTGACCTAAAATTTTCCTAGAAGGTGTGAACCTTGACTAAGTAAACATCTCGAGTGAATTTCAACTCAAGATCATACCTGGATCGGGAGATATTAAAGTTTATGTTTTTGAAACTGTCGAAAAAAATTTTGAACTCAATTTTGAGGCACTTACAGGTCTCTAAACACTCTAAAAATTATTGTACCTGATGAAGTGGGTTACAACATGATAGATCTCTTCACAAGCTTTCCAACGCATCAAACAGTTTGTCAATCGGACACGCGGATGAAAAGTTATGGCCTCTGGAAGTTGGACCTCTTGTTTTTGGAAAATGTAAAAACATGTTGGACACTCAAAATAGATGTAAAGGGGAAAGTTACATGTGTTGGTGTGTGGTTTGGCACATCACAAGGCATCTTTTATTGGAGATACTTTGGGCACCACTTTTGGGTGGTTTTGGCTCATGGTTTTGTAATTACCGTTGATGGTTTACTGTATTGTATCTCCTATATATCAGGAGCTTGAGATGGAGGTTGTGTGTAAGAGTCATATAGATGTTGAGTTACCTCCTAGATCTTTAGTTGGATATACTCCTGTGAAAGCTTGCTCTGCAAGTATATTGTAATTTTCTTGATTCTTGAATAATATATTAGGTGGTTTTGCAGTGTGGGGTTTTTTACCTGAAAGGGTTTTCCCCATATATATATTGTGTTGTGAGTTTTGCATTTGAATGTTGTTATTATCTTTCTGTTAATGTGCATCTTAATCTGTAACTGTAAAAGTTAAAATTTGCATATATCTTTCCTCAATAGATTAGTGTAGGAAGCATTTCCACATACCTTGCTTCCTTTCATTTTACACTCAGACTTAGCCAATTGCAAAGATTTTAGACAAGAGAGCAAGGAAATTGTGGGGAGGTTTCACCAAGAAACACAATATAGATAAGTGAGCAGGAAATCTATATGGTACCAATAAATTGGTGTTAGAACATCATGTGCAAACAAATATCATTTAACTATGTTTGCCTAACCACAAATATCATTCTCATAATCCATAATTAAATTTTACAAAGATAATATAACTCATCAATGATAAAGACTTAACTCTATTCAACTAATTGCTTCTACATTCGACAATTTTGCTAACAATATAATCAAATTACAATTCTCCTTCATATTTAAATATGAATATATCAGTTATTAAAATCATAACACTCATTAACCAAATATCACATAAACACAATATTAGTAATAATAAATTATGAATACAAATAATAAAAAAATGATAGTATTATTATTTAAAAAGAAAAAAAAGTAATTCATTTCTAATAAAATCATTAGCTTTCTTTTTTTTAAACCTCCAATCCTTATCAAACTGGGTTCCTAGGATTGAAAAATAGATTTAGTTTGGAATCTTTTACAAGGCAGATTGGTGCTCACACTTAAGGGCTTTATATTGTTCCTTTTTAGAGAGAGAGAGATAAAATATGCAGGTTAATAGCAAAAGGCTTGCAAAAACCTTGGTGCAGATTTGTCTTTCGTAATAAAATATCAATGAGATACCTCTTGGTGTACAGAGATCACATCTATTCCATGGCATACAAGAATTACATGGCGTACATGAATTACATAGCATATAGGAATTAAATCTCTTCAATCCTCTTTAAAGCAGACTTTTTGCTAAGATTTGGGGCAAGTTTTATTAGATATATACATAAAATGATAAATGGTAGTGTGAAAAGGGCTATGGGAGGTGCGGTGGTCTTCCCAGGCCACAAACCCCATGAGGATCTTAGTTTCCTTTATAAACACACCTCAAGGATCAACCCATAGAGTTGTTAAGAAACTTTGATTTGCAGGTTGCCATGCTACATCAGAATATAGGTATTAAGGATAAATAATATCATTCAACATTTTCCAGCTAAGAAAAGCCAATATAGATAAAATTATAATGATTCACTTGTGTAAAGAAAGAAATGCTTTGATGGCTTTCTAATCTTGATATGCCATAATACCAGAGCGCTAAATCAAAATCTAGTTGTCTTTAGAAAATTATATTTCTCACACCATGCAAGAGTGATAAGGATGATAAAAGAAGTTTGATTGGATAAATTAGAGAAGTTAATAACACTAGGATAAGCATGAATTAAAATTTTGTAAACTTCCACGAAAAAGCAACTGGTACTTGAGTGTAAGTGCAAAAGGCACATAAGAGGTTGGGGTAGCATCTCTACTAAAAGGCGCCTAAGGCGATTGACGTTGCTTCAGGCAATTGCTATGACAAAAATCTATTCTAAAAACTGACACTAATTGATTTAAAATAATACTCCTATATAAATTGACATATTTCCCAAAATATCTCCTATCATATGGTAAGGTCTGATTAAATTCTAATTGTATTCCACAACGAAAAGTTGAACACAATAACAAGATAAATAAGGCAATTTGAATAAATGGCTTGCGCTTTAATAATGTTCATAATGTCAAATCTCTAGTAATAAATAGCTTGTGCATGAATGAAAGTGGATTATTGGTGTTACTAAATAAGTAATCCAACAAAAAAACTTGCGTTATAAAGTTGTGCACTTGCACAAGATATGCACAAAAGGGATTTGTTGAAAAGGTGATAGAAACCTTCAAGCAAATGTAGAGTGTGGAGGTGCAGACAAGGCACATAATTGTTTGTCAGAATTCCTATAGGATATGCACAAATATTTGAATGGATTTAAGAATTTCAAGAAAATGCAATTGATTGGAAAAAGCCAAATGTCACGACTCAATATGCAACAAAACATGGAAGCATGGGCAAGAACATGAACTGTATGACAAAATGCTCCATAGAGATGTCATCTCTAGAATATAGTGACTTTGTTTTCCTCCTAAAAAGAGTATAATATGACCCATTATGAAAGGACATGCCCTAGTTAAATACTATCAATACGTTCTTTTATGCACACATTCTATTTCATTGTCCTATATTCAATTCCAAGAAACTATATACTACCATATAACAATTGGATAGACCTCATTTTACATAGTGTACCTGAAAGTTATGTTCTTAAATCCTGAGTGAGGCTGAGATCAATGGATTTTATTTTAAATCTCCATCCAGCTCAATGTCCATCCCTGGAAACTAGCTTTCTACCTAAGAAATTTTGTTCCCTTTATCTCATAAAAACTATCAAGTATGACATTCCTCTTATTGGATCAATATGAAAAAAATCAAAATCATAGACTTTGAGGATCTTATGAAGACTATACAATCCTTCCCCCTCTCTTTTATTCTGATCTCTCCTATTTAAAGATTATATAGATCATCTTTCTACAAACACACATTCTAGAATTGAAAGAAAATACATTAAACTTTTCCACCACTCCCTGTCACAAAAATAGGAGAGGCAATACATTCCCAAAATTTAATTTTTTAATTCTTCAAGATTCCTTCTTAAATACTAAATCTGCCACTCCATTCCATGACCTAAAATAGAATCCACTTGCTCATGCACAAAATAATCTTTGTGAAAGATATTTAGAACATCTTAAAATAATATTTTGAAATAACATGTATTATATTGTGATTAGGTATTTAAATAATTATTTGAAAATAAATTAGTAAATTTATTTACAACTAACTTGTTTAATTTTTCTTTCAAATAAATTATGCAAAATAAATGTAAAGCTTTAATCTATATGTAATCTATGTGGTGTGTGCAGCTATCCCTTCAGCACATTTCACCTTCGGTCGACTAAATGCCTTCTGCCTCAATAATACTCTCCCTCCATCGAGAGAGTGTTCATGTCACACACACATAGTTGTAATTAGTCAACACTTGATTAAATGATAGTATTTATTAATTATTAGAAATAAGGGTTGTGACATTAAAGCAACCTTAGGATTCATTTTTTGAATTTTTTGTTTTACAGGATGGGCATCAAGATATAGCACTAAGTTATGGACCGCGATATTCGGGTCTATACCAGGCATATCTGTATATGTCCAAGAAAATAACTCAAGGAATTCATGAAGATCAGAATGTGATTGGTACTCTTTAGAGGAAAAACATTGCCCAATCTGTATAATCTTATCATTATCTTTGGGTCCATTGAGACAAGGATAGTATCTACAACAAGGGGAGTACTATGATATTTAGAATCAGATGAAGGGGACACTTGAGGGTTATCAGGGGATGAAAAGATATCATTAGACAAATTCATAGATGCCCCAAAATACACTTGCATATTTAAACAAAAAGAGAATCCATGACAATGATGATATGAAGGCATATGATCATAAACCCCTAAGAATTCAGCAAGTTCTTCATCATTAGAAAAAGAATCAAGAATTGGAAGTTTAGAAGGATCGGAATAATGGTCAATAAGTTTAGGATAAACCAAGGGAAGAGAAGGAGAATCTAGGGAAGCAGAAATCATATTCACATCTAGGTACTCTCTATAAGAAGAATGAGAGGGTCAACGAGGATGGTATCCAAGACCTGATGAAGAACCATGTGGATTAGGTCTTAAATGGATCTTGATACCCTACTCTCATTTACCACATTTGTTTCCTTTATAACCAACACTAAAGGATGTGAAAACCACGACCATAAAGGGATTGCATCTCCTTAAAAAGAGGATCACCATTTGTGGCATAATCTATACATGAAGTATAATAATACGTAACCTTAGAAGTAGGAGTATCTTTAGAAGAAGATGTAGTTTATGTTGAGATAGAAGAAATATTTACAATCATAGAATTTGAAGATGATTTTGGAACATCTGAATGAGAAAAGTCAAGTTTATACTCTCTAATGAAGGAGGGTGTAAAATCTAATGAACCCCAATCATCATCAGGATATGCATTTAGGGATGAGTCAACACCATGATCAACTTCTGGTGTAGGATTTGAGGATGGGGAAGAAGAATCAAATTTTGAAGGGTAGGTGATTAAAGGGGTTGATCTATAGAATCTACATGCTGGAAATATTGCATAGGATCTGGATCAACTTTAATCATATAATTCTTATTTTCAAAGAAAATTTATTGACCCATGCAAGGTAGATGGTACTACACCCATGACATGAATCCACGGTCTACCAAGTAGGAGATTGTAATATAGTACATCGGACATGACATGGATGAGGGTAGGTAAAGTGACTGGGCCTAATTCAATTAGAAGCATGATCATTCCTAGCATGTGTCTACTAACATTTTCAAAACCACAGATGTTAAGAGTATTAGAAGAGATCAAAGACATGTCTATATTAATATACTTCAATAGGCTTATACCACAAATATTAAGATCGAAACTGTTATCAATAAGGGTATGTTTCACACCAAAATTGTTAATTCCAACAATGATAAGAAAAGATCATTCTGCCTATGTACTTCTAAAGAACATAGTTCAATTTGTTGAAGGAAAATATCGGTAGTGTTTGTATAAATACAATCAAGTAAAGAAGCTACATTATTCAGCCTAGTAGATGATGTGACGAGGATTTTCTGCAGGGTTTCCTAGAGCATACTATGATACTGAGGAGAATTCTAAATGAGTTCCCAAAGAGAGATCTTGGTAGTAGTAGTTCGAAGCTGCTCTACAAGATCATACTATATAAAAGACTTCTGATTCAAATGAGGAGATGGTGGTAACATAGGATAAGAAGGAAGGGAAACATGGATAGGATTAGGCTGTTTGTTTCCCCTAGTATTATATGTGTGGGCTGCCACATTATAATGAGGAGCCCTTGACAAATTTAATTTGATAGTTTTAGGAACTTGTTAAATATAATCATCAATTCGAGATGTGTTTGAAACACCTTGAACAATCATTACTCGTTTAGAAGTTGTTTATGTTTCAGATCAAAAGATGGACCACAATCTTTGGTTTCACATGTTCTTGAGTAGAACCAAAAACACAAATCATGTTAATCATATTTGGAGATTAAAGTTGTGTTTGTTTAAAAGAGGAAGATTTGTAATAGACGAAGTCAACAAGGGCTTTGTCAAACATGTAAAAATATTCACTACTAAAGGGTTTATCAAATGTTGTAAAGGTTTGAAGAAAGAGATTTGACATTGTCGAATACTACTTTTTACTAAACAAACAGGTTATAAAAAGAAGGAGAAGTAGGGATATGCTACTGAATGCAGTTCAAGTTCACCAAAAATATAGATGATAAAAATTTAAATGACTAAGAACGGATATCAGAGCTATGAAGAATAGATATCCAATTCGAGGTAAGTGTGATTCTTGTTTTTTTTGTAAACTCAAGTAATTTTTTGTGTTTTTTAATCCTAAATGGGTATGTTTTATATTTAAATGGCTAAAATGGATGAACAACATCTAAACCCAAACCCTCCCCTACCAAACCCTCCCCCTCCAACAATCAAAGAGAAAATTGAAAGAAATATTGATCAAATAAGTAGGATTGTAGAAATTTATCACAGCCACCCTCGATGTCTTCAATGTCGTCAAGTTTAGAGGGATTATTACTCATGTTCAAACCCTCACAAGATAACATGAATCATTTAGGCAATGGAAAGAAACCAAGAAGGTAGAATATGTTGATGGTTTATTATACGATCAAGTGAAAGAGTTAGACATTACCAAAGCTATGTTAGCCCAATGTTTTGTCAATCCTAAAACCGGAGTGCATGCTAATGTTCGTAAGCCTAAGTAGTCAATCAAATGGTGTGCACATGAAGATATTAGTTAGAATTTTTGGGATCAATGGTGGATGGTTTTTGATAAACCATCCAACAACAATTTAGATGTACCTTTGTATTATTTTCGTAAACTATATGCAGAGTTTATAATGGGTCACCATGTGAATTATTTTGATTTTAGAGAGTTCCAGGGAGTAGGTAAGGGAATGTCTCAAGATAGACCTGGTGCAATGACAAGTGCAAGGTCCTTTTATTCCCCCTACTTCTATCCCTTCGCCACCTCCAATTCAGCACCTAGACATTGTTTCAAATGCAACACAGCAGGGCCTCATTGCCATACACTCTTTGACTAAGCACTTGATTACTCAAACCTCTCAGTTTGCATAGCCACATGATGTTGGTGATCATATTGGATGGTGCAGTCACTATTAGAGGGTCCACAGAGTGAACTGTCTAGGCTATGCAACAAGAGTAAACACAACGGAAGCAACACAAATATAGAATGCAATGGCAGATTCAAATGCTCAAAATATCATGTATTCATAATGCTTATATGTCAGCAACATGTGGGCTACAATCAGAGGGCTCACATGCTTGATTATAGATAAGAAAGATATGTATTTGAAGCACCTTCCCAGGAGAAAATCCAATCTAAATCATATTCTAAAACTACTTAACTTCTGAACTACTTTCCTATGCATCTAAGACATGATTATATATCATCTCTAAGCTCCGAAAATCCTTTGTGTTAGCCAAGAAAGGTTACAAACTCTAATGAAGAGATGTAACGTGTAGAAACAAATAGGTCACCATTAAACATCTGGTAATGCTCTGGAAATGCATGAAACCTAGTGCAAACCTCAAGGAAGATCTATCTGATCCTTATGCACCTTGTAGGTTGTTTCATTTAGCTCCACAAGTCACGGAAGTGCTCCGCAAACCTTCTCCTTCAACTAACTATCTGAATGCTCTGCTATGTGAAAATAGGTGATATTCTGATAGCGATAAATTTTTGTAGACAAGTCTAAATGATCTAAATTTTGGATATGATGTAGATGATGTTGTTTAGATGCAAAGTCTTGCTCCACGAGCTCTGAAATGAAAATGTGGTACAAAATGCTAAAACTTCTACTGATTGAACTAAACTGGAAAATGAAAGAAAACAAAAGGAATGCAAATGTTTTTGGTTGATGCAAGAGTGCTATGAAACTTGGGATGCTCTTGCATTAGACACCCAGGGTTGTTGAAAAAAGTGATTCCCTAACTTTGTTGGGGCTAGAGGAAAACTAAGACGGTCCACCTTAGCCTGAGAAATCCATGTTGAATCTTCTTTCGGTCTGCCTTTCCACTTTACCAAATATTCTTTGTATTGCTTGCCTCTGGTATTGGGTCCAACTCTATTGTCCAAGATAACTTCTATCTACTCCAATTGTTGTTGTGGTAACTGATCCTTCAAATAATCTTCAATGTTGTCAATTGATTCTCCTTCATGATATTGATATAGGTTTGTAATGTTGAAAATAGGTGATATACCCAATGTACTTGGTAGCTTCACTTCATATGCATTTCCTAAATCAAATTTCCTAAGTATCCTACATGGTCCAAACTTCTTCATCTTCAACTTGTCATATGTCCCTATTGGAAATCTCTCTTTTCTTAGATATACCATTACTTCATCTCCAACTGAAAATTCTTTGTGTCTCCTCTTCTCATCTGCTTGCTCCTTATACTTACTGTTCATCTCCTCCAAATGTTTTCTAACCTAATTATGCATTGTCTCCATATATCTAGCAAATTATTCTGCCTCTATACTTCTCTTATTCTCCATACTGATATGTATCAACTCTACAACTCCTCTAGGGTTTACTCCGGTTACAATCTCAAAAGGTGTCTTTCATGTGGTCCTATTCACTGAATTATTGTATGTAAACTCTGCTTGCGGTAGAATTAGATCCCAATTTCTTACCTTCTCTCCTACCAAACATCTCAACAAGTTTCCCAAACTCCTATTTACCACTTCTATTTGTCCATCTATCTATGGATCAAATGATGAACTGAACTTGAGGTCTATTGTCATCTTGTTGCACAATGTCCTCTAGAAATATCTAATGAATCTTGTATCTCTATCTAAAATTATGCTCTTAGGTAATCCATGCAATCTCACAATTTCCTCAAAAAATAGGTCAGTAACATGCACTACATCATTTGTCTTCTTACAAAGTATGAAATGTGCCATCTTTAAAAATCTATCCACCACTACAAATATAGAATCATGTCCTCTCTGTGTCTTTGGCAACCCTAATATGAAATCCATGCTTATGTCTTCCCAAGGTCTCTCTGTTACTATCAAAGATTTGTATAAACCTGTATTCTGACTACTCCCTTTTGCAACTTGACATACTCTACAACTCTAAACAAACTTTATTACATCCTTATGTATTTGAGGCCAAAAGTAATTTTCACTTACCAAAGCCACTGTCTTGTGAATTCCAAAATGTTTTTCTAATCCACCACTATGCTTCTATTGGCAAGAGACACTACTACTCATGACAGGTGTTGTCATTGATGGAAATGAAATCTATCCTACACATCCACATTACATTATTTGTTCATACTGGAAGTCAAAGTGAGGATTTGTCTAAGTTTGGATGTTAGAAACAGAGCATGTGATAGGGTCTGGTATCTTGGTCTGAATCTCTCCAGTGGTGAATCACAGAGTGCTGCGGATCTAAGGGAGTGATAAGTATTGTCAAGACTATCTAAATCTAGAATCTTAGCCTCTAATGATGAAGGATTCAAAAGTTATAAGCATCTGAGTATCAGGTTTCAGTTAGTCACTACAGTCAGAAGAAGAACAGGCCGACCTAGTATTTGATCTTGGTTCGGATATAGAAAAGTTGTTGGATAAGAAATTAGTGATAATTAGTGATATTGGCTGACATGATTGATGATCTGGAACACGAGTTTTTGGTCCATGTTGTTATTTGTGCATGGATTCAGCCGACAGAGCAGAGTGCTTAATAAAAGTTCTAAGTTTCCTTGAAGCTGACTATAATTGATTGAATTTATTGATGCAGATATATATAGCTGATGGATTTGAGTCTTTTGGTGGGTGATTGTGATGTGGTGACGGAGTAAGTACGAAAAAGGAAAAAAAGGTGTGAAGGAGAAGAGATCCGAGGATCAGATCATGGCAGAATAGTAAACAAGGTAGAGCAAGGATGAAGTGTGTAAGATCAGTATTATGTACTTAACCAGAACTGAATTCTTGCATTAGTAGATGCTATTCACCAATTCAAACACTCTGTAATCTTCTTGTAATCATTTCTGTAGGCAGTGAGCCTCTTTGAGCAGTGAGCCCAAAGGCATGTGCCTTCCCCATTTGTAATACTTTTAACAAGGTATTAAGCTTTGTGGACTAACCTCCACTGTGGTTTTCCCTTAACCGGGTTTCCACATTAAAAATCTTGGTGTCAAGTGTATTATTTGTGTTTCTGCTCATGTGTTATTGATTCATGCTTTCATAGTTATAATAATGATCAGTAAATTAGTGGTAGAGAAGAATTAATTGCAACAAGTATCAAAGTTTTGAGACAACTGATTCATCCCCCCTCTCTGTTGTTTGCCCTAATTCCAACAATTGGTATTAGAGAAAGGTTCCTTGGAAGAAGCCTAACAACTTGAGGAAGATCTGGGAAGGAGTTTCAATGGGTTCACTCAGAGAACAACTTCAATTGGCTTTAGAAGATCTTGATCAATCCAAAGCAGAAGTAGATGACGTGAAAGCGAACCTTAACGATGCTAATGATTGTATTGACTTGCTAAAAGAAAAATTAAAAAAATCAATGGAGAAAAGGAGGGAGCTACTTCATCAGCTAGCTAATCTTACTGAAGAAAATGGTATGAATGAGGCTTTGGAAGAAAAGACAAAGGAATGTGAGAAACTAACGAAAGAAGTTTCTATTCTAAAACATAGATGGAATCTGGGATGATGAGGCTAACCAAAGAAATTGAGGAAAGGAAGAAGACTAAAGAAGACCTAAATCAAACTCTGAAGGAAAGAACAAAAGAATGTTACAGAATGGATAGAACAATTGGTCACCTAAAATTTGATCTACAAGAATACAGATATAATGAGGAGGAACTTGAAAGGCAAATTGTCACTCTCAGACATGACCTAGAAATTACTAATGAATACAAGGAGAAGTTCAAGATAAGCTCAGCTAAACTTGAAGTGCTGCTTGAGAGTCATAAGAAGGCTAATGATAAGCATGGTCTTGGGTATGAGAAAGGTGAAAGCTTCGAATCCAAACAAAGAAATTCTCAATCAAGGAATGGGAGAAACAAAACTAGAAGACCTCTAGTAAGATAGCCTAATGCTTAAAGATATTCATCTTTCAATGAAAATTGTTTTAATTGCAAAAAATTTGGTCATGGAGCTACTCAGTGTAGAAGCAGAGTAAATCAAAGTGGTCCATCCTTCTCCGGTCAATGCTTCAAGTGTAAGAGGTATGATCATAGATCCAATGAATACTGAAATATGATAATGAATAACTCTAACAATAAAGGAAATGGCAATTCTTTCAATGGAAAATGCATTGCATGGAATAGATTTGGACATATGGCTAATCAGTGCAGATCAAGAGGAAATCAATCAAATGGGAAAATAAATGTTGTGTGCTTCAATTGTAACTGATCCGGTCATATTGCAAGATTCTACAGAAGTAGTAATAATGAAAGAAGAGGTCCAGTAAATAGAAAACTGGATGAGCAGAGACAAGACAAAGGCAAGGGAAAAGTTGATATGAATGAGATTCATAATGAAATGAACATGACATGGGTAAAGAAAAGTGAAAAGAATAATGATGATGGGTCCACACCGGAATCTGGTGTTGATAATTCCTCTAGAAATTGAATTAGGAGCTCTGGCTAAGGGGAACTGCATAGAAAAACAAATTCCCCTAGCTAGTAAGTGGGTGCCTGAATCAGGTACGATGATTAAAGTTAGAAAAGACTAATTACAGACCTATCAAAGCAAATTTCAGAAGAAAAGCAGCTACTATGACTGATTACGGAGCAATTGAAGATCGATTGTATGCAAAAATAGTGTAACCAGATGTGTTAGGGCAGAGCATTTATTACAATGACAAATTAGGTTTTGTGGAGGATAAAAGGTCATTCATTTGAGCATTTGAATCACTTTGTATTCGAAGAGAGCAAGATGACAAATAAGAGGTAGAAGTCAGAGGCTGATGTTGAGAAGCCAATTCCCTCTATGAAAAACATTGTTAAGACAATCACTGTTGATGCGAATTTAAAGCCATTGACAAAATTCTATGATCTTTACAATGATACCGACAAAAGACTTTTGGAGGAAGCCACTATCAAGTATCTGAATGTATTCAATCGAGCACTAGTAGAAATTTTGTCAGAATTGTTGCAAGTATGGGCCTAACCGGTATTGTCATTGATGTTGACATACTCCTATTACATTGATGTCAAGGATTGGATGAGTTGTGTGCTGAGGATATTGAGAAAATTAGTCCTATCAGAAATAGAGAAGAATAGTGAAGACAGTGAAGCTCCATGGAGTGAAGATCCCAGCTAGATGAAGATCAGAGAATACACATCAAAGGGTTTGTAGATATATGTCTGAAGATGATCCAGTCAAGATTTGAGAGGTTTGCATAAAAATGTGGAGGAGTTATGGCCATGAGAGTAAAACTGGTTCTGGCAACTGTTCAGAGGTGACAGAGTGACTCAAATAGGTCCAGTGAGATCCAGAAATACAATATGATGTTTTGTGGATCTGGTGGCATGTTTGGGAGGCTAATGTGAATTGACAACTCAATTGGTTCATGGTTTGGAGGTTCACAAGCAATCCTTCTAATGTGACAGTGATGGCCGACTATGTTCTTGAGGTTCCAGATGAAGATGTGAATGATTATAGTAAGCAGAAGTGGTGTAGATGTTCTTAGTGATTCAAGAAAGCTTGTGGGGGTCTCTAGATTGTGTCCAGTTTGTGCTAGTGGTCCGCATTGAAGATTAAGCTCATGATTGAAGATTTACCTTTGGGTGATGGTGTTCTTCCCAGTCTTAGCCAACCAGATGATTTGTGCATGTTGCGGATGGTCTTGAAGATGTTTTGCAAAGCATGGCATGTTCCTCGAAGAAGATTGAAGTCCTAGCTATGTGTGGCCGACAGTGTAGTGATGCACATGAAGTTTTTGTAGTAAGTCAAGTTGTATTTTTGTAATTGCTCTATAATAAAATAAGTGTATGTTGTGCCGACTTTGATGATCATTCCAAAGTTGATGTCATGTATAAATAAGAGTTGCGAAGTCATTCAAATGTATCCTTCTGGTCATGATGAGAAGGTGGTAGTGAAGAGGAGTGAAAAGCAGAGCAGAGGTGTTGAGCTTAAATGGAACTAACTCAAGCATAGTGAAGATGCTAATCTCCAGTTTAAGTATGTAATACTCATATTCTTCTATAGATAGTGTGTCTCCTATAGGTAGTGGGCCTCTTGTGAGCAGTTTGCTTGGGCAGTGAGCCCTAATTGGCAAGTGCCATTTTATTCTTCTTATTCTTTTAACAAAGAATACAATCTTGGGTTAGTCACCTCGTGGTTTTTCTCTTAACTGGGTTTTCCACGTTAAAATCTTGGTGTTATATGTGTTGAATTTGTTTCTTCTCTTGAATTATTACATTATGCTTTTATGATTGAATCATTGATATGCTGTTGAAATATAAGAAGGTTTTAAAGTGAATAAGGAATAGGATTTTGGTGACAACTGATTCACCCCCCCTCTCAGTTGTCTGTCCTAAATCCAACCATTGGTATCAGAGCCAAGTTTCTAGAAGAAGCTTAACTGCTTGAGGAGATCCAGGATGTCGACCTACAAGAAGGACAGTCTAAGGTTTGATGGAACAAACTACACTCTTTGGAAGAACCGCATGGAATGTCACTTACAATGCATGGGAGATCAGTATTGGAACATAACTACAACTAAATATGTTCCCCCAAAGAATGGTCCAACAACTATAGATGAAGTTAGAGATGTAGAAAATAATCTTTGAGCTAAAGAAGCCCTACTAAGTGCCTTGACTGATTCAGAGCTGACAAATGTTATGGGATTGAAGACTGCTTATGAAATTTGGACAAAGCTAGAAACTCTATATGAAGGAGACAAAAATGTTAAGTGTGCCAAGCTACAAAGTCTGAAAGGAAAGTTTGAAAACTTGAAGATGAGTGAAGATGAGAATATCACTTTTTTATGTCAAAAGTAAATGAGCTTGTATGTGGCATTAGATGTGTTGGTGGAATATTGGATGAAGATGAGATTGTTGAAAAAGTTCTTAGATCTTTACCTCCTATTTACAAACACAAAGTTGCTGCTATTGAGGAAATCAGATCTTTAACAACTATTACAAGGGATCAATTGGTTGGTAAAATATCTACATTTGAGTAGGCTGAGTTTGGTGATGCACTTCCCAAGACTAAACTTGCATTCAAAGATAGTGCCTCTACAAAAGGCAAATAGAGATATGATCTAGGAGAATGTTCCTCAAGGAAATCAACATGGTATGATAAAGCAAGGAAAGATTTGGAAGAAGATGAGTTAGAAGCTGAAAAACTTGAAGCCCTTATTGCAAAGAGATTGCCAAGAGTATCCGATAAGTATGAAGGAAAATTACCTTTCAAATGTTTTGCCTGCAATAAGATTGGTCATTTTGCCTCAAGATGTCCGGAAAGGTTTTCAAAGCCAAACCCTAATAGATCAAGGTTTTAGAAGAAGTGTTATTATGTTCAAGAAGATGATGATGGAGTAAGAAATGATGAATCTGAGATAGGAAACAAACCCGAAAGTGACTGGTTGTTTATTGCCATCAAAGAAGAAGATCCAATGCCTATTGAATCTGCCAATCGTAAGATGATAGAAAGTGCTTTGGCTGCTCAGGTTGAAGAAAAGAATGAATGGGTTATTGATAGTGGATGCTCTCACCATATGACTGGTGACAAGAGTAAGTTCTTAAGCTTGGAAAGGTATGAAGGTGGAGTTGTAAAGTTTGGAGATAATTCTGCTGGTAGAATTAGAGGCAGAGGAACCATTTCTTTTGATGGAAAGAACAAAACCAGTGATGTTCTGTATGTTGAAGTTCTGAAGCATAATCTTCTTAGTGTTAGATAGTTGGCGGACAAAGGCTATGATCTCTGATTCAAAAATGAAAAATGCAAGATCTTTGAAAGATTTGGAACTGAGATTGCATCTGATACATAGACAAAAGGTAACATCTTCCACTTGGTTGGTACTGGCAAAAGTTTCTTATTTGTTCAAATTGATCAGAGTTGGTTGTGGCATAGGAGAATGTGTCATGTGAATTTTGATAATATCATCAAGATAAGCAACACTCAGGCTATAAGAGATCTTCCAAGACCGGTGAAACTTGCTAACAATTTGTGCAAAGAATGTCAGTTGGGTAAGCAGAACAAAGTTACATTCAAAATTAATGAACAATCTTCAACCAGATTGTTAGACTTGGTGCACACTAATCTCTGTGGTCCAACAAGAACCAGGAGTCTGCAAGGAGATAGGTATTTCATGTTCCTAATTGATGACCACTCCTGGATGATGTGGGTGACTTTCTTGAAAGAGAAATCTGAAGCACTTGAGAAGTTCAAAATATTCAAGGCTATGGTAGAAAATGAAACTAGCATAAACATAAAATGCCCCAGGTCTGATAGAGGTGGAGAATTCACATATGGTGAGTACATAACATTCTGTGAGAAACATGAGATAAAGAGACAGTTATCTACTCCAAGGACTCCACAAAAAAATAGAGTAGTGGAGAGAAAGAACCGGACCATCCAGGAAGCATCTAGGACCATGATGATGGAAGCAAATGTTCCTCAGATCTATTGGAGAGAAGTTGTAAGCACTGCTATCTATACTCTTAATCAGGTACAAATAA
This sequence comes from Cunninghamia lanceolata, assembly GCA_027924645.1. Taxonomy (NCBI): domain Eukaryota; kingdom Viridiplantae; phylum Streptophyta; class Pinopsida; order Cupressales; family Cupressaceae; genus Cunninghamia; species Cunninghamia lanceolata. The sequence goes on from BSBN01000998.1 coordinate 1,517,126, forward strand.
GAGGCAATACTGGTAAGACCCCTTATGAACTTTGGTTTGGCATCACTCCTACTGTAAAGTATTTCAAAGTCTTTGGTAGTAAATGCTATATCAAAAGAAATGAAGACCTTGGCAAGTTTGATGCTAGAAGTGATGAAAGAATATTCTTGGGATATTCTACTCAAAGTAAAGCATACCGGTGTTATAACAAGAGATTGAGAAAGATTGTAGAAAGTACAAATGTGAAAGTTGATGAAGGCATGGAAAGTCCCTCAAGGTATTATGAGTATGAAGTAGATGATCAGAATGATGTCTCAGACCAAGGAGAACAAGTCCCAACTCCAGTTTAGATTAAGACTAACCTAGAGAATCCTGAAATACAAGAAGAAGAGACAAGTTTGGATGAACCTGTCCAAGAATTAGAAGTGCAAGAGAATCCCAAAATGCCCAGGTATGTAAGACTAAATCATTCTGAAATCAGATCATAGGAGATAGAAGCAAAGGTGTTCAAACAAGAAGAAAAATTGCTCAAGATTCAATGAAGTATTGTTTGATTTCAAAGATTGAACCAAAAACAAAAAGTGAAGCATGCAATGATGAAAGCTGGGTTAAAGCAATGGAGGAAGAATTGATGCAGATTGAAAAGAATCACACTTGGGATCTTGTTCCTAGACCTAAGGACAAAAATGTGATTGGGACTGAGTGGGTCTTCTGGAATAAACTGAATGAAGATGGTGAAGTAGTAAGAAACAAAGCCAGATTGGTCTATAAGGATAATTCTCAAGTAGAAGGAGTTGACTTTGAAGAAACTTTTGCTCCGGTGGCAAGAATTGAAGCGGTCAGATTATTTCTTGCCTTTGCTGCCTTTAGAGATTTCAAGGTATATCAGATGGATGTCAAGTCTGCTTTCCTAAATGGAGGTTTGGAAGAAGAGGTATACATTGAGCAACCAGATGGATTTCAATTGTTTGATCATGGAAATATGGTCTGCAAGTTGAAGAAGGCATTGTATGGACTCAAACGAACCCCAAGAGCCTGGTATGAAAGATTGGACAAACATCTTTTGAAGATTGGTTTCAACAAAGGTATTGCTGATAGTAATCTATATTTTAAGATTGATCATGAAAATATCTTGATTGTTGAAATATTTGTTGATGATATCATTTTTGGAGGGAAAGATAGTATGTGCAAGACTTTTGCAAATCAAATGCAAAGTGAATTTAAGATGTCTATATTTGGGGAAATGAATTTCTTCTTGGGTCTACAAATCACTCAAACAAAGAAAGGAATCTTCATATCACAGAACAAATATGTGAAAGAATTGTTGAAGAAATTTGGGATGGAAGATTCAAAGGCAATGAATACTCCCATGGCAACTAGATGTAAGCTGAGTAAAGATGATGAATCCCTAAGGCTGATCAAAAAAAGTATAGGTCAATGATTGAAGGACTACTCTACCTTACTCAAAATAGACCTGATATTACGAATGTTGTTGGTCTTGTTGCCAGATTCCAAGCTGATCCTAGAGAGTCATGTCATGGCAATCAAGAGAATTCTCAAATATCTGAAGGGAACAGTTGTAGTGCCCCTCAACTAGTCATCTGTCAAACTGATGTTTGCTTAGTAGTATTAGACATTATGACATTATTTTAGTTAGATTGACGATGGATCTCCTGTTATGTTGTTAATTCATTATGGACCTGATCAGTATGGTAACAATTGTTGATGTTGGATTTTATTATTTTATGCTTTAGAACTTGATAAATGAATTAGATGTTACAGATGCTTGATGATATTTACTATATGGGATTGTGAGACAGTTGATCATTTTATGTTGATAACTAGTAATCAGATACCTTGTGCAATATAGTTAGTTGTTTATTCATAAACGTGAATGGAACAGTGTCGTATTACTCGCTCTTGAGTACCCTACCCCACTGTGATTTCCATTCACTATTGGACTGCATGTGGATGTATATATATATATATATCTTGTATGGCTAACTGTGCGTTGCTGCAGGATGCAGGTACTAGGCACCGACTCCACCTGATTACCAGGTCTGAGCATGCCTTCGCCAATGGATTAGTTGACTGGAGTTAACATGAGGTCCCTAGTCAGTGTTTGTCTGGTCGTCAGTTACCCTTGTGGTTGTTGTTGTCATTCGATCATGGCTTGCGGTCAGGTAATATTGCACCTTGAAGTCTGATTAGGGCTGAAGGTGTCTAAATGTGTTAGGTATCATTGTGCATCAAATAGAATCTTTTACGAAAATTATAATGTTGATAATTAATACATTTATAAAAGTCGATATTTGGGCTCAATGTCGATAGTTGTTAATTATTGTTGTAAATAAATTATTATTTTATTAGTAGTAGTGTTGTTAAATAAAAATTGTAAGAAACTTTGTATTATTTAATATAATATTATTTATAATAAATATTTAAATAAATTAAATAGTTGTAGTCATGTTGTAAATGGTGATTTACAACTTAATTAATAAAATAAATTAAAATATAATTATAAAATTATTGATAGTTGTAATATTACAATTTTATTAATAATTATTTAGTTGGTCGGCCATAAGGTAATTAAACTTTGTCAGATCTATGTGCTAATATTTAAAAAAAGAATATATATAATAACTCTGGGGGGATCATGAAAAATTAAATAAAATATTCTCGAGGAAGGAGAGGCACCGGATCGCGTGCCGAGCTCCTTGGAGGAAGGAAGGGTCTGTGTTATAAAAAGAAAGCTTGTAGAGGCAAAGAGGGGAGAATTTGGCAGGGGAAAAGAAGGATTGAGGAGGAGAAAATTGCAGGTTCCAGGACAGAGAGGAGGTAGCTGATTGAATTGCAATCTTCCATCGGCAAGCGTAGGATTCCAGGTTCCACAAATTATCTCAATCCCTAAATCTGCATGTGATGAATGTTTTGTTGAATGTCTGATGTGGGATTAAGTCCATTTTGTATTTTCTATGATCATAATTTTCCTTCGCCAGTGCTTAGTTTCCTGTGACCATTGATGTAAAGTTGTTTTCCAACAACAGTGTAAAGAAAACCCTTTCGTCCTTGGGTATGAACTGTTTCCTCTTTGTCTAGTGCATACCATTTTAAGACCTTTAAACCTACTTTGCTCAGGGATAATTTTAACCCCTCCATACTGGTTCAGTCACCAGGCTGCACCTACCTTTTCTGCATAGGTGTTGTGAGTAGGCCAGAAGACATGAGAATGACAATACATTTTGGAATTGAGATTTGGTGAATCGGTCTAATAGCAAGGTGTAAGCTTCCCATACGATGGTTTTATAGTTTTTTTTTAGTAATTTCCTTTGTTCGAATCCTGCAAGCTTTTCACTCTGTGGGACGTCCTCCTTGGAAATGTTCCAGATGTTAGATTCTTGAGGCCGTAGGGAAATTGATAACGGTTATACAATATTTTCCTTGTCTGCCGTCAAACTCTTAATCCGTGTTTCATCCTTGTAGTAGAGATGTCTAAGAGTGGCACAAAGGAAGTGCATTATGCTTTAGGGTTTAATCTGGGAGCAGCAGCGCTGCAAACATTCTTGAACAGGTAATCGACGATCTCAAGGGAATACGCCATGCAACTTGCACAGATTTATTGTCCAATCGTGAGTTTAAACCCTCGTCAGTAATTTTGCCTGAGAATCCTATAGTAACGGATAATGGCATGTATCGCCACAAGTTGTAATATTAGGGTGCAATATGAAGGAGGTTTTTGAGGTAGTTCGCTGTCGTTTACCTTATATTTCGCTTTGATTGAAAGTTCTGAAGCCTCTTCAACCTATCCATTTTGGGAGGTCTTCGTCATCCATCTAGTATCAAGGGACGATGCATCCTCTGACCAGTCCACTTTATAGCTTGGATTATTGTGTTTTCTGCTTGTCAACAAATAAACCATTGCTATAAATTGAGCGAGTATTATCCTCCTTAGTAAATAAGCGAGTTGCAGGGTTTAAACGAATTCAATATCTAAGTCGTTAAGTATATTTGCTATGCAGTGATTTCCTACTGCACTCACAGCGCTCTTGGCTGGAAAAACGCCTTAAGAAATTAGGTTAGAATCTGAAAATTAGTCAATTTAACATGTAGATCGCCTTTTTGGCTGGTGCACTTTAAAAAAAAAAAGTTTAATCATATGGGACGCTGCTTTGAAAGCTATTCCGCTCCACACACATCCTGCAATCTTTGTAATGCATATAGATCGCTGTTTCTGTCAGTCAGCTGTACCTTATTTCATAAGTTCAATCTTTTTTTTAGCCAAAACCAGCGACCTTGGTTTGCCATTGGAAACTCACCGTAATTGTATTCTCATTGCTGGTAAAGTGCAATGAATCTATGCACTGCTAAGATGTCTGAGAGGTTCCTTCCTCCAGATCACACCTCCGCATGAGTTTAACGGACTGCAAAACAATCCACATAACCATGCAGACTTAACAGATACCTTACTGATAGAGTTGGCGCTCCCTCTAAAGATCAGTGCAGCAAGGAATTCAACTGAGCACATACAGCGTCCAACTGTTGAAACCTACATAGTGTTGTGATGTCAATGTCTGTCAGAAATGAACTGGTTAAAGTCTGATGCTATCAATTGAAGCATTGTCATCCATTTCAATGGTCAAACAGTCAATAACAAGTTACCACCTCCTCTGTGAATTATGATTGTAAGACAATAGTCTATAGTAGCGGTAAAAGAAATAGCAAAAGCATCTACATGAAAAAAAAATGGAACGCCATGGAAATAAACATAGTTATTGCATCTATCGAGCGTAACGGCATATGTATGGTCATTCTGATCTTTTATTTAGACAGATTTAAAGCATTTTGATTAAAACATTTCTGAGTCATCATTACAACGAAGACATACAAGTGTATTAAACTATCTTATCGGGTAACTGTTTGAAGGCAGAGTCTTGAGGAAAATAAAACAATAATGTTCGCCGTTGACGATTGTCCTTCGTTATAATTGTCGTTTGGTTATATGGTACCAACGTAGCGTTCTTATTCATTACATTCCTTGAAAGAGTTAAGTTAATTGGATAAGTTTGAAAACAAAAGGATAAAGATCGTATTGATATAGAAGTGTCGTAACGGTAAACCAGACTTGAATAGCATAATTATATTAAGTGTTTCTTTTACGAATAAATTATTGTAATTATTTAGTTAATCAAGTAATTTACCTTTGAAAACAAAATAAAGATTAGTTAGATAATTAGTTGTAAGGTATTAATTTAATTGTTGCAATTTAATGTTCATTTTATTATGGAAGTTGTTTACATTAAACGAAGAAGGAATTGTAGTGATAACTTTAGATCTGTGTTGAACTATATGACTCAAATATTTCTATTGTCATAAAAAGCTGAATTGAGTGTGGTCAAACTCGTATTCCAGAGGCTAAGTTGTCGTAGTCAAGTACTTACAACAAGTGTATAGCTATTTTTTTGTGGTTGTATAGTAGGAAGTATAATGAGGTATTGTCAAGTTGATTATGTACTATTTTCTGGTGGAGATGTTAACCCACTTGTGATCTTGTTATACCTGTTTTGTCGTAATTATCTTATGGAGAGACCGGGAAATCTATAAAAGAGTAAAGTGTGTAATGATATAGGAAATGGATTACAACTAGTGTTTTATTCCATTTGTGATGCAAGAGGGTCTGTGCCTTGCAGTGATCATGTATGTGTAATGTTATAATGCATTGTGTGATGGTTAGGGTTTACTAGGTGTTAGGAAGGAGAGTGGCTTTCAACGTGGGGCCGGCGCCCAAAGTGGCAGTCAGGATAACCCGTTGAAAGTAGATTAATCAAGTGATAACCTAAAATGAACTAGGGGGTTAAGGGTAGAATTCACATTAAACAAGATTAATGGATTCCTCTCCCATGGCCTGTAGTGCTTGTTTAGACTAAGGATGGGTAGAGAAGGCCTAGTCGGCATGATTGACTTCCTTGTCCTCGTGAAAGGAAGGTCGATTCCGCATGTGTCACCCTATGGGGCCGGCGCCTAGTGAGAGGCTGTCAAGATAACCATAGATGGGGGCTGGCACCTAGTGAGAGGCTATCAGGATAACCCATGCTAGGACCGTGCGATGACACTCTCCCTACTACAACCTAGCATTCCTTGTTTGGTCTCTCCACTTATGTTATGTGCTGCCTCTGGAAGTTAAGATGTGTTGTGTTGTTATTGCCATGTGTTGTAGTGGCGTTTGGTCGTTCTTTGTTCATGTTAGTCTTTGTATACCTGACTGTCTTTGTTTGGGACCTCATGTTAACTCCTAGCTCAGGGGTGGACCTTAGGATTCCACATGGTCGGGTGGAAGAGCTTTATTATCCATTGGTTACTCTCATTGAAATTCATGTGCAGAAAAGATTTATTCCAGTTTGCAGACATTTGTACTCGCATCAGTTGATGAGAATGTATGTGTATAATCTTGTACCTGATTTGTGCAATAGGTCATTCATGATGTAATGATGTATCTATGTGTAATGAAAGCAATTCAGTTGTGTATTTGATCATGTAGATTGTATTATTTGATGATATGTAATGAATATGAATCAGTTACTTAATTGTGTATTAGTTTTAGATCAGTTACTGATGAATGTTAAGTTATATTAGTTGATTTGTTAAGTAATGTAGCCTTGAATCTTTAAGAATACGCTTATGTCAACGTTACTTGTTATCTTAAACATCTTTTAAAAAAAAAAAAATTCCTGTTTTATTTAGCATAAGTGTGTGTTTCTCTAAGGTGTTCAAGGCGGGCGTTACAACAGTTGAGTATGGATTATGGTATCCTAAGGATTATTATTTCTCTCTTCATGCATATACAAATGCTGATTGGGCAAGAGATGTGGATGACAGGAAGAGTACTAGTGGTGGTACATTTTTTTGGGAAAAAAGATTAGTTTCTTGGCTAAGCAAGAAACAAGAGGCAATATCTCTGTCCACTGCAGAAGCAGAGTATATTGTAGCAGCAGGCAATTGCACTCAAGTATTGTGGATGAAGAAAATGCTAAGAGATATCAGAGTGGAGTATGAAGAACCTATCACAATCTTCTATGATAATTCAAGTGCTATAAACATATCAAAAAATTTGGTGTTGCATTCAAAGACAAAACATAGATCCATCAAGTTCCACTTTTTGAGAGAGTAGGTGAACAAGAATGAAGTCAGATTGGCATTTGTGCCCTCAAAGGATTAGATTGCAGACATTTTTACGAAACCTCTACCTAAGGACACTTTTGAGTATCTCAGGGAGAAGTTAGGGGTTATTACCTCTCTGGTTCTAAATTAAGGTGCACTGATGTACATCAGTCTGATGGATCCCACAGTCATATCTTGTGATCTAGATTGATGTTAGGAGGATGCTACTCAGGGGGAGCAGTCAGTATGATTCTGAAGTATGAGAAGTGGTTGCAAGTATGTGCCCTTTGCTATTGATGTCAAAGGGGGAGAGAAGACATGTGAAAAACAAAAAGTGGTTGTTGATCAAAGGGGGAGTAGTAAAAGAAGAGAAGACATGTGAATGGTTACTATTGATAGGGGGAGCTATGTCAGTCAGTGAGGAGAAGTTCTCATCTTGATGGTTAAAATAGTTTTTCACATATATGTTGCCATCAATGACAAAGGGGGAGATTGTTCCAAGTATGGGCCTAACTGGCATTGTGATTGATGTCAACATACTCCTATTGTATTGATGTCAAAGATTGGATGAGTTGTGTGCTGAGGATATTGAGAAAATTAGTCCTATTAGAAATAGAGAAGAACAGTGAAGATAGTGAAGCTCTATGAAGTGAAGATCCCAGCTAGATTAAGATCAGAGAATGCGCATCAAAGGGTTTGTAGATATATGTCTGAAGATGATCCAGTCAAGATTTGATAGGTCCACATGAAAATGTGGAGGATTTATGGCCATGAGAGTAAAACCAGTTTTGGCAACTATTCAGAGGTGATAGAGTGACCCAAATAGGTCCAGTGAGATCTGGAAATACAATATCATGTTCTGCAGATCTGGTGGCATGTTTGGAAGGTTAATGTGAATTGACAACTCAATTGGTTCATGGTTTGGAGGTCCACAAGCAATCCTTCTAATGTGATAGTGATGGGCGACTATGTTCTTGAGGTTTCAGATGAAGATGCGAATGATTACAGTAAGCAGAAGTGGTGCAAATGTTCTTGGTGATTCAAGCAAGCTTGTGGGGGTCTCTAGATTGTGTCCAATTTGTGCTAGCGGTCCGCATTGAAGATTGAGCTCGTGATTGAAGATTTACCTTCGGGTGATGGTGTTCTTCCTAGTCTTGGCTGACTGGATGATTTGCGCATGTTAGGGATGATCTTGAAGATGTTTTGCGAAGCATGGTATGTTCCTTGAAGAAGATTGAAGTCCCAACTATGTGTGGCCAATAGTGTAGTGATGCGCATGAAGTTTTTGTAATAAGTCAAGTTGTATTTTTGTAATTGCTTTGTAATAAAATAAGCGTATGTTGTGCTAGCTTTGATGATTATTCTAAAGTCGATGTCATGTATAAATAAGAGTTGCGAAGTCATTCAAATGTATCCTTGTGGTCATGATGAGAAGGTGGTAGTGAAGAGGAGCAAAAAGTAGAGCAGAGGTGTTGAGCTTAAATGGAACTAACTTAAGCATAGTGAAGATGCTAATCTCCAGTTCAAGTATGTAATACTCATATTCTTTTGTAGATAGTGTGTCTCTTGTAGGCAGTGGGCCTCATGTGAGCAGTGTGCTCGAGCAATGAGCCCTAACTGGCAAGTGCCATTTTATTCTTTTTATTCTTTTAACAGAGAATACAATCTTGGGTTAGTCACCCCGCGATTTTTCCCTTAACTCAGTTTTCTATGTTAAAATCTTGGTGTTAGATGTGTTGAATTTGTTTCTTCTCTTTAATTATTGCAGTATGCTTTCATGATTGAATCATTGATATGTTGTTGAAATATAAGAAGGTTTTAAAGTGAATAAGGAACATGATTTTGGTGACAACTGATTCACCCCCCCCTCAGTTGTCTATCCTAAATCCAACAAGAAGTTCCAAAAGGTTTGAGAGATATTCTGTAAATTAGGAAAGAAGTTGCCAAGACAAAAGATATGGAGCTGAGGGAACTTGTGTTAACCACTCTATGTCTGGTGATCTCTAGTAGAGAAGCAGATAAAATTTTTAAAGAGGTCAAAAATGAATTCAGGAGTAAGACAAGGATGAACAAATTGATGATTGGAGACATAGATGAAGTTGTCCAAGAAACTGAACAAATTCTAAGGAAAGCATTGGACAAGAACAAATTCTTTGTGGTTTCAGATGAACTTGCTGATGACACATCAGTTCTGGATGATGAAGAGCAGTAGAAGAATGAGCAACAAATTGAAATAGATAACTCATCTATTCTAGAAGAGGAAGCAATAAACAAAGATGATGAGGAGATGATAGATAAAACTAATGATGTAGGAGGTATTCAAACTCCTCTGGATCAATCCGAAAAAGAAAATATAGAGAAGAATGTTGAAACAGATAATCAAATTGAAGAGAATAAAGAGCATGAAACAGAAAAAGCTGAGGACCAAGAAGCAGAAAAGGCCAAGGACAAAAATGATAAAGAAGAAGAGATTGCAAAGGTTGATGAAGAACCCAAGCAAGACAATTTGGTTCATAGTACCGGTAAGGATCAAATAGATACATCATCATTTTGGGCAAGAGACACTGCAGAAGTAGTGAAGGAAATTCTGGAAAGAGACAGACAAATTGAAGAAGATCAAGACATTATACAAGGCCCAATAAATTTTGATACCTTATCTCTAGTGCAATAGATAAAGTTGGCCTCCATTACTCAAGCTAAAGATAGAGAAGACATTTTGAAGTCTCACATTGAAGACAGTGAGCTACTTGGCCTAGCATCAGGAATTTTTGAGAAGATCATGCCCACTTTTCAGAAGGATTCTTCGGCATCTCCATCCGACCAATTGAAAAATATATTAAACTCGGTAAGTTCTCATTTTGAATCTCTAGAGAAGTCTGCAGAGGTCAAGGTTCAAAAGGAATTCAATGATAAGAGATTTGATGCTCTAAAGGGGTTGATTGGAGTAGATAGAATGGTGCTGGATACCAATATAAAGAGTATTCAAAATGCTCTTACAGAAGGAGGAAATGTATATAAATTTTTCTTATCTTATCATAAAGGTATAGAGGATATTGAAGATAAAATAAAAGAGTCTAAGCAGAAACTATCTAGTGTATCCAAATCTTTTGATCCTATGACAGCATCAGTGGTGAGCAAGGAGTGTCAGGAAATTGGCCTAATTGAAGAAATAAAGAGACTGACAAAATAAAAGGAGAACATTGAGGCAAGGATGAGTGAGCTCCAGGGACTAATTTCTCCCAAGATGGAGGCAATGTTTAATGCTTTGCTTGAAGACCAAGCTGCAGCTTAGTCAAGTGATCCCATTGATCTGTGGACGACAGAATCACAAGATTTCGTATTCGGTGGCCACATCTCAATTTTGAACACTATGAAGAAGAGCTAGGACAGTGAGCTAGCACAATTGAAGAACATTTTTGGTGATGTACTTAAGATTATGTAAATAAGACTTAAGGACTGTTTTTACATATGTGGCTTGGTATATAGGATTTTTGTGTAAATTTTGGTTGCGGACCCCACCCTTTTCCATTGATATCAAAGGGAGAGTGAAGAGCAGTGAAAAATGAGGAATCCAGCAAAGGGGGAGCATTGGAGAAATAGTGAAAAGCATAAGTATACTTACTAAGGGGGAGTTGTTCTGACACTTAGTCATTTTTCACTAAGTGTTGCCATCAATGCCAAAGGGGGAGATTGTTGGCAAGGCACTACTACACATGATAGGTGTTGTCACTGATGGCAATTAAATCTATTCTACACATCCGCATTACATGATTTGTTCATACCAGAAGTCAGAGTGAGGATTTGTCTAAGTCTGGATGTCAGAAATAAAGCCTGTGACAGGGTTCAATATCTTGGTCTGGATCTCTCTGGTGGTGAATCACAGAGTGATGTGGATCTAAGGGAGTGATAAGGACTGTCAAGACTATCTAAATCTAGAATCTTAGTCTTTGGTGATGAAGGATTCAAAAGTTATAAGCATATGAGTATTAGGTTTCAGTTAGTCACCATAGTCAGAAGAAGAACAGGCTGACCTAGTATCTGATCTTGGTCCGGATACAAAAAAGCTATTAGATAAGCAATTAGTGATAATCAGTGATATTGACCAACATGATTGATGATCTAGAACACAATTTTTTGGTTTGCATTGTTATTTGTGCATGGATTTAGCTGATAGAGAAGAGTTCTTAATAAAAGTTCTAAGTTTCCTTGAAGCCGACTATAGTTGATTGAATTTCTTGATGCAGATATATATAGCCAATGGATTCAAGTCTTTTGGTGGGAGATTGCAATGTGGTGATGGAGTAAGTGCAAAAAAGGCAAAAAGAAGTGCAAAGGAGAAGAGATATGAGGACCGGATCATGGCAGAACAGTAAACAGGGCAGAGCAAGGATGAAGTGTGTAAGATCAGTATTCTGTACTAAACTGGAACTGAATTCTTGCATTGGTAGATGCTATTCACCAGTTCAAACACTCTATAATCTTCTTGTAATCATTTTTGTAGGCAGTGAACCTCTTTGAGCAATGAGCCTGAAGGCATGTGCATTCCCCATTTGTAATAGTTTTAACAGGGTATTAATCTTTGTGGACTAACCTCCACCGTGGTTTTCCCTTAACCAGGTTTCTACATTAAAAATCTTGGTGTCAAGTGTATTATTTGTGTTTCTTCTCATGTGTTATTGATTCATGCTTTCATGGTTATAATAATGATCAGTAAATTAGTGGTAGAAAAGAATTAATTGCAACAAGTATCAAAGTTTTGAGACAATTGATTCACCCCCCCAGTTGTCTGCCCTAATTCAAACAACTTCTCCTTTATCATATTATCTTTCATTGAACTCCTAGGTATACACAACTAATTTCCTTTGAACAACATATCCTCCTAAATGAAATAATCCAACCACTTACTTCTATCTATCACAACAATTTCCTTACATGCTTTCCAAGGTTCTTTAAAATCAAGATCTTCCTCATACATGTGCTTCAGTTCTTCAAGACCTAATACTTCAACTCTCATCTCTATCAGCAAATTCCTTCTTCTACTCAATGCATCTACAACCTTGTTTGACTTCCCACTCCTATGCTTCAATACAAAAGTGTAACTTTGCATGAACTCTACCCATCTCATATGTCTCTAATTCAACTTTCCTTGACTGTTCAGATACTGTAAAGATTGATGATCTGTATACAACACAAATTCCTTAGGCAACAAATAATGTCTCTACTTCTTCAACGCTTGAATCATGGCACAGAACTCCTGATCATAAACGAACTATCTTCTTCTTGCATCATTCAACTTCTCACTGAAATATGCTATTAGTCTACCTTCTTGACTTAACACTACTATTGCATTTCCACTTGCATCACAATCTACTTGAAATACTTTATTGAAATCTTGTAATGCTAACACTGGTTGCTTCGTCACTTTCTACTTCAATAATTCAAAACTTTTATTTGCTCATGATGTCCACTTAAAGTCCTTTCTATCACCTCTCATTGTATTTGTCATTGTTGTGCATACCAAACTGAAATTTCTGATGAACTTATGGTAGAAACTAGCTAATCCATGAAATGATCTAACTTCTCCAATGCTCTCAGGTGTTAGCCACTCAACAATCACTCTAACTTTCTTAGGGTCCATCTTCAATCCTTCTGCAAAAATCACAAATCCCAAGTATACCAATTCTTCCTTCATGAAACTACATTTCTTGATGTTTATCAACAACTTCTCTTCCTTCAACCTTTGCAATACTTGTCTCAGGTGCCACAAATGTTCTTCCTTTGTCTTACTAAAAATCAGAATATCATCTAAGCATACAATACAAACTTACCCAAGAATTTCTTCAAAACCTCATTCATCAATTGCATGAAAGTACTTGGTGCATTAGTCAATCCAGAAGGCATTACTAACCACTCATACAATCCTTCATTTTTCTTGAAAGAAGTCTTCCACTCATCTCCTTCTCTGATCCTGATCTGACGGTATCCACTCTTCAACTCTATCTTTATAAAATACTTTGCTCCACTCAAGCAGTCCATAATGTCATTCATCCTAGGCAATGTAAATCTGTACTTAATTGTGATCTTATTGATTTCTCTAGAGTCTATACACATTCTCCATTCTCCATCTTTCTTTGGTGCTAGCACTACAGGTACTACACAGGGGCTTAAACTTTCTCTAATCAATCCTTTCCTCATCAATTCCTATATTTGTCTATTCAGCTCTATATTCTTTACTAGTGTCATCCGGTATGCTACTTTTTTAGGCAAACTAGCTCTAGTTATAAGATCCATATAATGATTGATACTCTAGATTGGTGGCAATCCTTCAGGTACATTATCTGATATGATGTCTTCATATTCTGTCAACAATTTAGTTATCTCCTTCAACTATGATTCTTTAGTCTCTGTAATTAGGGTTCCAGGATTCTTAGGAATCAAAGCACAACACATATTCTCATATCTCAATCCATCCAAAAATTTTCTTCCATCTACCAAATAGATTCTAGCATTCCCACATACTTCACTCTTAGGCTCATCTTCCAAAGGAATCAAGGTAATTCTCTTTCCATTTGATGTTACAGTATAAATGTTCTTTCTCCCATCATGTATAGTTTTTCTATCATACTACCATGGTCTACCCAACAATAAATGACATACATTCATCAACATAATATCACACAATACTTCATCATGATAAGATCCAATATGAAATTTTACCAAACATTGTTCACTCACCAGTACCTTGTGTTCATCTTGAATCCATGCTATCTTGTAGGGCTTAGGGTGTTTCAATATTTCCAGGTTCAGCTTAGTCACCATCTCTTCTGAAACCAAATTATCAGTACTACCACTATCAATGATAACCTTACAACATTTACCTCTTGATTTGCATCTGGTCTGGAACAAACTTTTCCTCTACGGTGGTTCCTCAGTTGTCTCTACTTGAAATAGTGCTCTCCTCATGACTAATGATTCTCCTTTCTCTGGTTTTCCAACTGAATTAGGTGATCCAACAGGTATTTCTTCTACATAAGTTGTTCTTCCACTGTTCTCTGTCTTCTTGCTTGTACTTCTTTGATGACATTCAAATGCTCTGTGTCTTTCATCTCCACACCTAAAACAAGTTCCTCTGAATGTTCTCTTATCCAAACCTCTTTCATCTCTCTTGTACCCTTCACTCCGGTAAGAATTATAATTCCCTCTGTGGTAGAAAGTTCTATCATCTCTCTGGTATGAACTACTATCTCTATCTTCCTTCTTGTATGGACTATCTTGTTAAATGTTCTACTCCACATATGATCTTTCTCCTTTGGAATAAGTCCTACCTCTCTGAAATTTTCCTCCTCTACCTCTCTGTGTCTGCTCATGCTTCTTATTCAACTTGTCTTCAACTTTCAGGGCAAATCGATATGCTTCTTCTATTATTGTCATCCTTACCAAACTTAGTTCTTCTTGAATGTTCATTCTCAATCCATTGATGTATCTTGCCACTTTCTCCTTGCTTTCTTCACTAGGTCCAGTCCTTATGATCATCTTATGAAATTCCTCAATATACTCTTTCATAGATTTCTCCTTTTGTCTCAAGTTCTGTAATCTCTTCAACAGTTCCAACTCATAGTCAATAGGTATAAACTAATTCTTCAACTTTGTCACCATTCTATCATATTTTATGATCTTTTCTTTTCCTCTCCTATTCCAATCCAATTGAACTTCTTTCCACCAAATAGCATCATGTCCTTTCAACTTAGTCTTCACAAATCTTACTCTCTCTAGATCTTTAATTTCTTCATATTCAAAGTATTCCTCCAAGTCATTTATCTAATCGATTAATTCCTCTGAATTCAAATTTCCAATATAGTTTGATACTTCCACTCTAGGTCTTTTTCCAATCTTCAAAATAGCTCTTAACATATTCACTTGATCATATTCCTCTTCTTCTAGGGTTTCTTCGTTTTGATCAGCGGATTGAAATTATTCATCATCACTTTCAACATTAGGTCTAGGTAGTAATCCTCTTCTTCTATCTTCTTCAACAACATCTAGTCTAACTTTCATTGTTTTCATCATCTCCATCATTTCATCCATTCTTCTAGCCATAATGCCAACTACATGTACTCTCCTCAACAACATCTCTTCCTAGGATTTGGTGCAACTGCCTCAAATTTGATGGTCTAACTACAAGGTAGCAACTGCCTCATGCTCAGTGATCTATTGACAAGTTCACAAGTAGACTGCCCCAGGTCAACGATCAGTTCACCACAAGATCTTTCAGAATGCCTTCACTTCCTAAAGGATTCAAACTTAGCTCTAATACCACTTGGTGCTGTCATAGTCAGAGGGTCCACAAAGTGAACTATCCAGGCTATGCAACAAGAGTAAGCACAATGGAAGTAACACAAATATATAATGCAATGGCAGATTCAAATGCTCAAAATATCATGTATTTAGAATGCTTATATCAAAGGGCTCAAAAGCCTAATTACATATAAGAAAGATATGGCTTTGAAGTGCCTTCCCAAAATAAAATCCAATCTAAATCATATTCTAAAAATACTTAAATTATGAACTACTTTCTTATGCATCTAAGACATGATTATATATCATCTTCAAGCTCCAGAAATCCTCTGCATCAGCCAAGAAAGGTTACAAACTCTAGTGAAGAGATGTAACATGTAGAAACAAATGGGTCTACATTAAACATCTGGTAATGCTCCGCAAATGCATGAAACCTTGTGTGAACCTCAAAGAAGGTCTATCTAATCCTTATGTGCCTTGTAGGATGTTTTGTTTAGCTCCACAAGTCACAGAAGTGCTCCGTAAACCTTCTCCTTCAACAAACTGTTTGAATGCTCTACTCTATGAAAATAGGTGATCTTCTGATAGCGATAAAATTTTAGCAGTCAAGTCCAAATTATCTAAATTTTGGATATGATGTAGATGATGTTGTCTAGATGCAAAGCCCTACTCTGTGAGTTTTGAAATGAAAATGCGAAAAAATGTGGTACAAAATGTTGAAACTGCTACTGACTGAACTGAACCAAGCTGGAAAATGAAAGAAAACAAAAGGAATGCAATTTTTTTTGGTTGTTGCAAGATGCTCTACAACCTGGGATGCCCCTGCATCATTGGATCACCTGATATTACTAGACCATTCTCATTCACACATGTTTGTGTGCCTCATCATTACATTTTTTGCAATCAGTTGTGCTTAGGTCCTCTTATGGAGAGTAGTGAGTCACCCCTAAACACTTCAGAGTATGATGTCCCCCATACATCACTATCACGAGATGAAGCAGCAGGGTCCATAAGTCAAGCTGAGGGGTTGGGGACAAGAGCAGAAGCACATGCATTAGTGGGTAGAGAAGGAGATGAGCATGGCCAATCTTTTATAGAGGTAAAATTTAAAGTTAAATTTCATGGTGTATTCCATTTCAATAATATAGAAAAAGATTAGTACTAATGTATCTAAGGGGGATAATAGTTGATGATAGAGGAGGAGTTGACAGAAGTTCATCATGGAACTCTTTCTACCATCCAATTTGGCTTGGACTTGCTAGTATAGTTTTTTCTACACATCAACTTTTTTTATTGTATGCATTTAGTTCTTCATGAGTAATTATATATTAATTTATATCTTGATGTTACTTTACTTTTATAGTAAATAAAAAATGTGAATGATGTGGCATCTTTGCCGATAGTCTTTAGTCAAACTTCTTATCAACTCAAGGGACCATCATTTGCGGAATGACTTTCTGAATGACAACAAAGGGTGGAGGTAATTCGATTGAACTGTACTTTAATTGATAATTTAGAAAACTTAAATATTTGATTATAACCATTTAGATAAATAGTAAAATAGAGAATCATGGTCTTTGTTACATGTTTGATCACATAAAATAATGGTTAAAAGAATGAAAATGAGAAAGAAAGAAAGAAAAATGTATTATCCATTATTTATAATATAGATTTGAGATTTACTAACACATCAATTATTCGTTTAAATATTCATATAGATTTTGTAATTGATTTGAAACTAATTTGATTGTGTTGAACACATTCAGAGACTGAGAGGGGGGTGAATCAGTTTATACAAAATTTTAACTACTTCATTTATAGATTAAATCAAATTACTTAGAGAACTAAGAGTAAAGCATGCATCACATTAATCAACACAATAACACCAGGAATTTTACGTGGAAAAACTAAAATGGGAAAAACCATGGTGAGTGTTAGCTCACAATATATAATGCTCACTATTATAGAGATTTACAACTTTGTTTTAGGGCTACAAACTAAGGAAGCTGCTACTCCCTGCTAACTTGCAAACTAGGGCTACAATCTTTAGAGCAAGATACAAAGACCTACTGAAGAGACTCACTGCCTAATAGCAGGATACATAAAAAATACAATGAAAACACAGATATGAATTTCTTGCAAAGAAGCATCTAACTTATGTTGTTGTTGCATTCCCCCTTTTCCGCACCATTACTTCATTATACTGACTTAGCGCATTTCATGCTTTATATTCATCGCTGCTTACCCATTCACTTATCAAATGACCCTTTTCCTTCTATATATATCCTCCACAACTGTTGGTAGGTAGCGACTGATCAGGAAAGTACTGTACACTAGCCATGTATCCTCGTCAGGGTTCGGGGGCGCAACCCCCGAGAATTTTTTTTAAGAGCCGACATAAAAAAATCCTAATTTTTGTGACCGACACAAGAAAACCCTATTTTTGTAACCAACAAAAAGGCTTGATAAAAAGTGGCTAAGGGTTAGGGTTTTGACATATTGTATTGTAGCATTTGCAATGGTATTGAGTTGCAGGGATTGCTAGTTGTAATCGGTTTGATTTACTGGATAATAATATTGGACTCTCTATTTGGTGGATGTAGCCCGAGTTTGGGTGAACCATGTTAAAACTTGTCTCTTGCTGTTATTAATTCTATGTATTTCCATTTCTCTATTTAATCTTTATTTGCATTTAATTGATATCTTCTACCAGCTAACCCTAACAATTGGTATCAGAGCGGGTTGTGTTTGATTATCGTCTGCAGGAAGGTCTCACAGTTCAGTGGGAGTAATGGTGGACGAGGAAAAATTGAAGGTCGATAAATTCAATGGGTAGAACTATCAGTTATGGAAGATGCAGATGGAGGATTACCTCTATCAAAAGGATTTATGCATGTCGTTGGAAGGAGTAGCCAAGAAACCGGCAACAATGTCTAATGAGGATTGGAATCTTCTTGACAGAAAGTCACTGGGAACCATTCAGTTGTGCTTGGCACCATCAGTGGCATTCAATATAATGGAAGTGAAGACAACAGATGGTCTGATGAAAGCTTTGGCTAAATTGTATGAAAAACCCTCAGCCTCAAATAAGGTATTTCTCATGAAGCGTTTGTTTAATTTGAAAATGGTTGAAGGTGGATCTGTGACAGGTCATTTAAATGAATTTAATACGATTGTCAGTCAATTGACTTCTTTAAATGTAAAATTTGATGAAGAAGTTAGAGCTCTCTTGATATTATGTTCATTGCCTGAAAGCTGGGATAGTTTGGTAATGGCAGTTAGTAACTCTGTTTCTGGTTCAAATACCTTGAAATTTGATGATGTTACTGGTGTTATTCTAAGTGAGGAAATTCGTAAGAAAAGCTCAGGTGGATCCACATCAGGCAGTGTTTTGAATGCAGAGAGTAGGGCAAATCAAAGGAGAGAGGAAAAGGTTCTGGAGGTCATGGGAAGTCATGAGGAAAATCAAAGGACAAAAGATCCCAAACCAGAGGACAAAAGGATCACTGGTACTATGGGAAACCAGGTCATCTGAAGAAAGATTACTGGTCTCAGAAAAATAAAGGAGACAAACAAGAAGGCAATAAGGAGGCAAAAGTGGTAAGCAATAAATCTGAAGATGATGCTTTGATTCTTTCCCTAGATAATGCTGATGATTCATGGGTTTTAGATTCAGGGGCCTCATTTCATGCTGCACCAAATAGAAGTTATTTTCTTGATTATGTCCAAGGGGATTTTGGGCTAGTTTATTTCAAAGATAACGAACCCTGTCAGATTGTTGGAAAGGGAAGAATCAAGATTAAGTTGCAGAATGGGAATCATTGGCTACTACAAGAGGTAAGGCATGTTCCAAGGCTCAGTAGGAATTTAATTTCAGCAAGGCAGCTAACTAAACAAGGTTGCACTGTTACATTTACTGATAAAAATTGGAAGGTTTCAAAAGGTGCCTTAGTAGTAGCAAAAGGTGTGAAAGTAGGCACCTTATATCTTTGTATAGGTCATACTGTTCCTTCTACTTTAGCTGTTACAGAGAAAAAACAAACAGGTTCAGGAACAGTTGCTGCAGGTTTGCAAAAAGAGACTCGAAAAGTTGCTGTAGGTTCTGAGACAACACTGTGGCATAACAGACTTGGGTATATGAGTGAAAAAGGTATGAAGGTACTTCATTCTAAGAAAGTTTTACCAGGTTGGAAATGTATTAATATGGATTTCTGTGAAAGTTATGTGTATGGAAAACAAAATAGAGTCAGTTTTCTCAGAGATGGGAAGCAAAAGAAAAATGAAAAGTTGGAGCTTGTGCATACAGATGTATGGGGACCAGCTCAGGTATCTTCTCTCGATGGCTCTCGATATTATGTTACATTCATAGATGATGCAACTAGGAAGGTCTGGATTTATTTCCTTACATAGAAATATGATGTATTTGAAACATTTAAGAAATGGAGAAGCTTGGTTGAAAATGAGACAGGTAAAAGATTAAAATGTCTCAAATCTGATAATGGTGATGAGTATTGCAGCAAAGAATTTGAAAATTATTGTTCCTTTAATGGAATTCGTAGGCAGAAAATGGTTCTAGGGACTTTACAGGAAAATGGAGTGGCTAAACACATGAATAGGACAATAATAGAGCGTGCAAGGACCATGAGATTGCATGTTGGGCTACCTTTAAATATGTGGGCAGAGGCTGTCAACACTACTGTATATTTAATTAATAGAGGTCCCTCAATTCCTTTGGGCTGTGGTATTCCAGAGGAAGCATGGACAGGTAAGAAGGTGAGTTATTCTTTTCTGAAAACCTTCGGCTGTGAAGCATTTGCATATATAGATTCTAAAAATAGAACCAAGCTGGATGCAAAATCAAAAAAGTGTACCTTCGTTAGATATGGCATTGATGAATTTGGTTATAGGCTTTGGGATTTTGAAAATCAAAAATTGTGAGAAGCAGGGATGTTATATTCAATGAGAAAGTGTTGTACAAAGATCAGTTGCAGCAGCATGAGAAGAAAGAAAAGGATTATGTGCTGCTGGATGATACTCCAAATAGTGATGTTCCAGTGGTTCCTCATGCTCCGCAACAGTAACCAGAAATACCACAAACTCCAGTGAATGTTAGACGGTCAACAAGGTTAAGTAGACCTCCTGAAAAGTTTTCTCCCTCTTTGTATTCTATTTTGTTAGTAGATGCTGGTGAACCAGAAGGGTATGATGAAGCTATGTAGGTGAATACACAGGTTCAGTGGGAGCTTGCCATGAAAGAAGAAATTGACTCCTTGCTGAAAAATTAGACTTGGGAATTATATAAGTTACCTACAGGTAAAAAGGCTTTACCAAACAAATGGGTTTACAGGCTGAAAGAGGAAGATGGAGGTAAGAAAAGATTTAAGGCCAGGTTAGTTGTAAAAGGATTTGCACAGAAACAGGGCATTGATTTTGATGAGATATTTTCTCTGGTTGTCAAGATGACTTCTATTCGTACTATTTTTAAGTATTGTGGCTGCTGAAGATTTGCATTTGGAACAGCTAGATGTGAATAACTGCCTTTCTGCATGGTGATTTAGAGGAGGAGATATACATGGCACAACCATAGGGATTTGAGGTCAAAGGTAAGGAGAAACAAGTGTGTAGATTGAAGAAGAGTTTGTATGGCCTGAAACAAGCACCTCGGCAATGGTATTTGAAATTTGATAGTTTTATGGCTAAGCAAGGCTACAACAGGTGTAATTCTGACCATTGTGTTTATTTTAAGAGGTTGGATAATGATAGCTACATTATTTTTTGTTTATATGTTGATGACATGCTCGTAGCTGGGTCTAACATGGATCACATTAGAGAGTTAAAACATCAGTTAGCACAGTCATTTGATATGAAGGATTTGGGGGCAACAAAATAAATCCTTGGTATGAAAATTTGCAGAGATAGGAAGAACAAAAAATTGACTCTATCTCAGGCTGCTTATGTTGAAAAGGTGTTGCAGAGATTCCATATGAAGAATGCAAAAGTTATCAGCACACCTTTGCCTAGTCATTTGAAAGTTGACTAAGGAGATGTGTCCAAAGACACAAGAGGAGGAAGAAAAAATGTCCAAGGTACCATATGCTTTAGCTGTAGGAAGTTTAATGTATGCCATGGCATGCATGAGACCAGATATTGCACATGCTTTCAGAGTTGTTAGCAGGTATATGAGTCATCCCGGATTTGAGCATTGGAATGCGGTAAAATGGATTCTCAGATATTTGAGAGGTACATCTAATAAACACTTATGTTTTGGGGGCTCTAATAATGATTTAGTAGGTTATGTAGACTCAGATTTGGCAGGGGATATTGATACCAGGCAGAGTACTACAGGTTATGTCTTTATTGTAGGTGGAACAGCGGTGAGTTGGATTTCTAGGTTGCAAAAGGTGGTTGCTTTATCCACCATAGAGGCAGAATATGTAGCTGCAACAGAGGCAAGCAAGGAGATGATATGGCTGCAATCTTTCATGGAAGAATTGGGTAAACAATAGGCTAACAATTCTTTGTATATAGACAGTCAGAGTGCCATACATCTTGCAAAGAATTCTACCTTGCATTCAAAGACCAAACACATACAGTTGAGGTATCACTTTATTCGATCGATGTTGGATAATGGACAGTTAAGGCTGGAAAAGATACATATAGATGAAAATCTAATGGATATGTTTACAAAGGCAGTGACAAGGGAGAAGCTGACCTTCTCTTCAGGTTCAGTTGGTCTTCTAGACTGAAAACAACAAAAACATAACAATAGAGTGCAGGGTGCTTATTTCCAGTAGTAGTTGCACGTGCAGCGGTGTCATCCATGATCAGTCTCCAAGTGGGAGATTGTTGATAGGTGGTGATTGATCAAGAAAGTACTGTACACTAGCCATGTATCCTCGCCAGAGTTTGGATAAAAAAATCCTAATTTTTGTGACTGACATATGAAAACCCTATTTTTGTAACTGATAAAAAGGCTTGATAAAAAGTGGCTAAGGGTTAGGGTTTTGACATATTGTACTGTAGCATTTGCAACGGTATTGAGTTACAGGGATTGCTGGTTGTAATTGGTTTGATTTACTGGATAATAATATTGGACTCTCTATTTGGTGGATGTAGCCCGAGTTTGGGTGAACCATGTTAAAACTTGTCTCTCGCTGTTATTAATTATGTGTATTTCCATTTCTCTGTTTAATCTTTATTTGCATTTAATTGATATCTTCTGCTAGCTAACCCTAACAACAACATAAAGCCTTAATTAGGTCGGCACACAAAATACCTTTAGATGAAACGTATGATTAACAATCCTAGTTGGCCTTCAAAAAGCTATACGATAGAGGAGTGAAAAATATCAACATGCGGAAAAGGATATAATCATTATAGTCCTTGAAAGCATTACCAAAACTTCATGCAATAACCACTAATAGAATATTAAGAAATTGTTCCTTTGTACCAGGTCAGACACACTGTTCTTCCTTAGAATACTGCAAAAATGTTTTGCGGAGATCTAAAACAGTTGAAACTTAGGTATAACATATAAGACATGTGTATACACCTTCTGTCCAAAACACAAAGCTCTATCTACATGTGAATAAATGTGGAGCAGAATACATTCTCTGTTATGACTATTTAAGCATTGAAGCCATGTTTTCCAAACTGCTAAACCAAAAATACTCTTCTGTAAGTCCAAATGATATGAAATTTGAAACATACATTCACAATGTCATTATATACCTGTCCTCAAATCCATGAAGTCATATCTTCAATAGTGGTAAAGTACGGAGAAAAATACAGATCCAGAGTAACCAAAACTCTTATAAAAATGCATTAAGTATATATTCTAAAGTATACTGGATCATGTCCCAACAACTTGAAAATGCAAGGGAGATCATATATAATAGTCTTCTTATGTAGCATTTGTGCAATGCTTATGTCTAAGGGCAACACTTCTTGTGCATGATATCAATACAATATGTACCATCAATCTTCAAATAGTTGATATCAATGACAACCTATGTAGACAATCTCCAATGTACTTCTCCAGACACATTTGACATCAATGACAATCAAATTCCAACAATATCCCCCTTTGTCATTGATGGCAACACACACCAATACCAAAAAACTTCTTCCCCTTTGATATTAAGGGCAAAGGGTGCACTATATAACAAAACTTCTTTTGTTATTTGGTAGGGTTTTTCAAGGTACATGAATTCATCATGAATTGTACTGAGGATATACCTAACCCAGTCATGGTCATTATAGAAACCCAGAAAATATTTCCATACATCTAAATGTTTCACTTTAATGTTGGCATACTCAGGTTTGTAATGAATATCATTATCATCCAACAGTTTATACCTTAGGGTTTCAAACTTTACATGGTCTATCTCTTCCAATTTTGCATGAATATATACCCTAATATCTTTTGTACATACGACAAATGTAGGAACATTTGATAATGCTCCTTTTTGTCAACTTCCATTACATTATATAGATGCTTCTTAAATTTTGGTCGGGGTTCATCAGTAATATTGATCAATTGAGGGATAAAAGGGGCAACCATCATAGACAACCATGCTAACATGAATTAGGGTTAAGTAGTCTAAAGAATAACTCTACAATTTGCTACTAGGGTTTTGCTTTTACACATTTTTGCTCTAAGAAACCAAATGCTTAAAGTGCACCTTTTCTCGGTAAAGATCTTTAAAAACTTCAAATCCAGAATGAGGTTAAGTCATATTATAATCGCATAAATAGATCTAACTTTTTGTCATAAATACGCTTCCTTTTTGGTAGATGCTCTACCACTGAAACACTAAATCATTCCACAATCTGTTGCATTGAAAGATTTTTCTTTAGAGTTTTGGGGATATGAAACTTCATTGCCTTGCCTATGTCCTCCCTAGAGGGTTCCATGTTAGTCATTTTGTATGACTTGCTTCTATTAAGAGAAGCCTCAAAAGATTATGGGATTAAGCTGATATACACTAAATTTCTCCCCCTGACCCATGCCATTTCTTTTTAATCAACAATGTAATCTTTTGTCCCAGGTAGAAGTAGTATGTCTTCCAACCTTATTTCATAAGTCTTCTTTGGTTTCTTTCTCCACATGTACCTGTTTGACTTTCTTTTCTTTTGCCACCTCCTGATGTTGATCGGATGGTTTCTTGAAACCATTTTTGTAGAATTTTGCTTTGTGTCCAAAACCATTACATTTTTAGCACACCTCACTATATTTTGGTGATGCACTGGTATTTTTCTTCCCATAATTATTGTACTTTACCTTGGATTGACAATCAATAGCCTTGTGACTAAACTTGTTGTATACAAAATAGTATCCATAAAAAAGAATGAGAGAATCTAGCATTAAACTTGGGAGATATGAAGGAATTCTTTCTCATGTTGTTTCTTCTTTCCTTAGATCTACAATTAGTAGCCTTATGTCCATATTTATTGTAGGAAAAATAACAACCATGAAATAAATGAGAGTTCACCGCATTGTACCTTAGAGGCCTAAATGAATTCTAATTCATCTTGCTCCTACATTCAACAGCCTTGTGACCAATCTTATTACAAGCATAGAAATTACCATTGAAAGCTTGAGAGTACCTAGTAGGAGTAGGTTGTCTTACAAGTGGAGGACCTCTGAATCTTCTTCGTCTTCGGACATGAGTGAATCCATCTTCTTTTGCATCTCTGGAGGTATTCTTCTTAGGATTTTTAGTGCAAGCTTTTTCTTCCTTTATTTCAGATTTTCCTTCTTCTTTGAAATTATCATATAAGTTTGTAGATGTATTGGTTATAGGACTTTTCACTCTTTTTAAAACTAAGACTAGATTTTTCTTTTGATGGATTTTGAGATTTAATCAATTAATCAATAATTATAGAACCTCCTTTTAGTTTTAACCCCTTGTTAATTTGTTATTTTTCTTTTTCCAGTTCTTTTCTCAGAGTGACAACTTATTCCTCAAGTTTTGAACATTCATCTGCTTTCTCAGTGAGCTTGGTATTCAAGCAATCTTCAATCCTCTTGTCTTCTTCAATTTTGACTTTCAAATGAGAGATCACTTCTTCTGATTTCTTGAGGTTAACCCCACATCTTTTTTCTTCTTCTATTTGAGCTTTCAGTTTGCTAATTTCGTTGTTTAATTTTCCATCTTGTGTTTTCAGTTTGTCAATTTTCTCCTCTGATTTTTCAAGCATGACCTCATATTTCATAATTAGTTCTCTTGCTTCATCCAAATCATCAAGAGCTGACCAGAGTTCTCCTTCAAGATCTACTTCATCTAGTTTTAAGTCCCAACCTTTAGGTTCCATTGACTCTAGATCCAATTCTAGAGTAAATATATCATTAGGCATTGCTTTAGGTTCCATGTGTTCAGATCTACCTCAACTGTTAGGATTCTAAAAGGTACTTGGCTCTGATACCAATTGTTGAACACATCCGAAGACTGAGGGGGGTGAATCAGTCTATACAAAAATTTAACTACTTCAATTACATATTAAATCAAATTACTTAGGGAACTGAGAGTAAAGAATGTGTCACATTAATCAACACAATAACACTAGGATTTTTATATGGAAAACCCAAAATGGGAAAAACCATGGTGAGTGTTAGCTCACAATATATAATGCTCACTGCTATAAAGATTTACAACTTTGTTTTAGGTTTACAACCCAAGGAAGATGCTACTCCTTGTTGACTTGCAAACTAGGGATACAACCTTAGAGCAAGATACAAAGTCTACCTATTGAAGAGGCTCACTGTCTGATAGCAAGATACATGAAAATTAAAATGAAAACATAGATATGTACAGCTTGCAAAGAAGCATCTGACTTATGTTGTTATTGTAGTCCCCATTTTCTGCACCATTACTCCATTATACTGACTTAGTGCATTTCATTCTTTATATTCATCTCTACTTACCCTTTCACTTCTCAAATGACCTTTTTCCTTCTATATATATCCTCCGTAACAACATAAAGCCTTAATTAGGTCGGCACCAAATATACCTTTAGATGAAATGTGTGATTAACAATCCTGGCTGTCCTTCAAAGAGCTATGCGATAGAGAAAAAGTGAAAAATATCAACATGCAGAGCATGATATAATCATTATAGTCCTTGAAAGCATTACCAAAACTTCATGCAATAACCACTAATAGAATATTGAGAAATTGTTCCTTTATATTGGGCCAGACACACTATTTTACCTTTCAATACTATAAAAATATTTTATGGAGATCCAAAACACTTGAAACTCGGATATAACATATAATACACTTGTATACACCTTCTAACCAAATCACAAAGTTCTATCTACAACTGCAAAGAAATGTGGAGCAAAATACATTCTATTTTATAACTCTTTAAGCATTGAAGCCCTATTTTCCAAACTGCTAAACCAAAAATACTCTTCTACAAGTCCAAATGATATGATATTTGAAACATACATTCACAATGCCATTATCTACCTGTTCTCAAATTGACAAAGTCATATCTTCAATCGCGATAAAGTGCAGAGCAAAATATGGATCCAAAGTAACCAAAACTCTTATAAAAATACACTAAGTATATATTCTCAATTATACTGTTCATCATGTTCCAACAACTTTAAAATGTAAGGGAGAACATATATAATAGTCTTCTTCTGCAGCATCTATGCAATACTTGTGTCTAAGGGTAACACTTCTTCTTATGCATGACATCAATTCAATATGTACCATAAATCTTCAAACATGTAGTTGATATCAATGACAACCTGTGTAGACAATCTCCAATGTACTTCTCTAGACGTAGTCGACATCAATGACATAAATGCCAACAATGTCATCCATTTTTGTGCATTGATTGATTCATCTTATGAGGATTCCATTATGACATACAATGTTCATCGATCTCCAAGATAATTGTGTGTATTGATAAATTGATGCTATATCATTTACATACACACATCTACATATAAAAAAAACATAAACATACAAGGAAACTAAAAATCCATAAAAAAATATAGATCATATAGATGCCCATGACATAAACCAATAAATATGAAGACTACCAATACATATCATAGTGCCCAATACCAAATGTTATCAACATAACAAAAATCATAACATGATCAGACACATATAATAGTGTGGACACATCTTCTAATACTCCTTTTGATTCTCTTGAACCCACTCCTCTACCTACATCTAATGGATATAATAGTGGGGGCACATCTTCTACCAATAATCTCTATGAATTTGTGACCCTGCATCATCCTCAACTACAACTTTAATTGGCTCATCTCCATCATCATCATTATTAAACTTGTGAGTGGAAAATGGTGGTCTATCTATCTCCCAAGGCCTAAGTGGTGAGTTTTGGTGCCTCCTATATATTTCAGGTTTTAGGGGAACATTCTACTAGATAAAACTCTTTGAGGATCCACTTATAACAAAAACATTCCAAATATGTAGACAAATACTATTATTATGTGTAGAACTACTGAGGTGGCAATATACATACATTGGAATACTTCATATTATATGTTTATCCTATGACAAATGTAAAAGGTGAGTACAATAAATACCTTGTATTTTCTCATGAAATGTAAGACTTGTAAAAAATTCCATGATAGCCCATTTTTGTTGAATCTTTAAAAATTCATTTTAAGGACACTTCTCAGTAGATGTGTTGATGTGGATAGTTGCATGATGAGTCACACCTCTAAACCTTAGTTGTGTATAGAGAAGAGTCCATATCACATTTCTAAAAAATAGAGGTCCTACAATATTCCATGTAACTTCTACATGGTTGTAAAGTTATCCCTAATGACTAATAGCTCCTCTTCCTAATGCTAGTGAGCATTTTTTCTTTGTTTTGTTTAAATTGATCTATTAAATTAAAAGTTATTATGATTATTTGTATACATAGAGTCTTACATTCTTGTCATTTTTCATACAAGAGATATTAGTTGGTTCATCCATGATGAGTCCTTCTCAATCGATGCAGGAGGCCTCATTGGTGGTATGTATTTATTATCTAGTAGATAAGTTTTTTGTTTAGTGTAGTGCAAATTGTTTATGTGTAACACATCTAACCTTTTTTAATGTATGCATTTCCTTTTCTGTTAATAATTATATATTAATTTATTTCAATGTTACTTTACTTTTATAGTCAATTGAGAAATTGAGTGAAGTGTCACCTTTGTCATCATGCTTCAATAGGACACCTGATCATCTTAAGAGACAATCATTTGCAAAACAACTGTCTGAATGACAAGAAAGAGTTGAGGTAATTTAGTTAAATATTTCTAAATAATTGATAGTTTATAGAGGTCTTATAGTTGATTGTAGTGATTTAGATGTATGTTAATAAATGGAAGTTCTAAATTATAGTAGATAAGATTTTATTTACTAACTCTAACTTATTTATATTCGCCATTGAACTAATTAATCAAATTTGTGGTTTGACTTGTTAATGCAGTCAACTTTGCATCCATCAACTACTAGAGTTGAGGATTCACTAGAGACATAGGGTCAAGTGGACCTTTAGTATTTAATTTAGCTATTTGACATGTAGACTGTATATAGATTTTGAGACACGACATATGCCACGTTTTGTAAAAAATGTTTTGAGTTGGCATATTTGCCAACTTTTTGTATATGTCTACCATTATGGACTAGATTTTAATATATATATACACCTTGATATACAATATAATTTAAATTCCTTATGTGCATGTATTCCTACTTTGAAACTTAAAAGTTTAATGTATAATCAATTTACAATGGTTGAGTTATGATCAATAACATGTTATAGATTGAATTCTTGTTATATATGATTGTTTTTCTTGGTAGAAAGATGATATATGTAGTTTCATACCTCAATACATAACTTCATCTTAATTGCCACATGATTTTAGTTTTAGTTAGATATAGGATTTTCTTAGAACATTTGACATGTGAGAATTTTTCATTCAAGAACACTAGCTTTGACATGTTAGCTTTTCTTAGAACACTAGATTTGATATAGAAACTACTAGATTTGATATGATAATCATTGATAATTTCTCATATTACACGTTAAACATGCAAGATACATGTTAAAAATGACAAAACTTGTGATGTTTTTCATTCAATCCAAGATAGTTATTTTTGTATTAATGAACAAAGACATGTTTGTGTGTTTACCCATTTCGTTTTCTAGTTTATGCAAATAAATATCATCCACAACCCAAATTCAACAGTTGTTGCACTTGGAAATGTAAATAGGTGTACATCTTAAATGGAAGTATGTTTCAATATCATATATACTCCATGTTTCAATATCATATCCTCATTTCATGGTCTGTACATCTCCATGCAGGGAGAGAGATACGTTTGGCATTATTCGCATATCCTCATTTCACCTTCTATATGGTCTCCATGCTTTGCATATCCTCATTTCATAGGTCCACATGTTTTACACGATCCACTTATCCTAATTTCACCTTCTATATAGTCTCCATGCTTTACATATCCTCATTTCATAGGTCCACATGTTTGACATAATTCACTTATCCTAATTTCACCTTCTATATGGTCTCCATGCTTTGTATATCCTCATTTCATAGGTCCACATGTTTGAAATAATTTTCTTATCCTCATCTCACCTTCTATATGTATAATGTATCCTCATTTCACCTTCTATATGTATAACATATCCTCATTTCACCTTCTACATGTATAATCTATCCTCATCTCACCTTCTATATGTTTGACATTATTTTCTTAAGCTCATTTCATCTTCTATATGTTTAACATGATTTTCCTATCATCATTTCATCATCTATAGATCTAGTATACCCTCATTTCACCTTCTATATGGGTTATGGTAAGAGCAAAATGAGGTAGAGAGGAAGAGAGACATAGGGAGAGAGATGTACATTTGGCATGATTTGCAATCCTCATTTCACCATCTATATGGTCTACATACTTTGCATATCCTCATTTTCCTCGCGTATACATGTTTGACATAATTTTCTTCTCCTCATTTCACCTTCTTTATGTATAGCTATTATGTATGAAAAGAGGGATGATGATAATAGTTGATAATGTGATTAATCCTCCTTTCACATATAACATTCAAGGAAATTAAACTGAGTCAAGTCACAACTTTTGCAAGAGGACTCAGCTATAGGTTTGGTTTCACTTGGAATGATAAGGAAATTTTGAATTTGTTGATTAATTAGTTAAACCCTATCTGATAATGCCATAAACCCTAATATGTGAAATCGTAAACAAACTGATGAAACATGACAAATGCTCACATTGAAAGGCACCAAATGGAGATTAGAAACATACCAAGATTCAGATTCTAGAAAGCAGAAACTTTAGGGACACAGGGGTGGACATCCTAGTCCAATAAGCCAATTTCTCTGAAGATTTGGAGCTATCAGACGATGAAGTCTATAACTTGATCAGGAGTTTCCGACAACGGCAATCTAGAGGACACAAGGGTGGGTGCCCTTTTTTAGGAGGGAATATTCTTTTCTATTTTCTTCATATCCTAAATCTTTATCCTTTGCACTGACCTCCTACAACTCCTCTTCGTAAGATTCCACACCTGTAACCTGCAATCACAAATGAGGGGTTGGGGGTTGTGGTGTTTAGGAGCTTGCCTTGGTCAAGCCTCAGAATGGTATTGAAGCCTTCCAACAGTGCTGTTAGATAGAGTGTGTGTCCTTAGTGGATAAAGGTAAAAGCAAATGATAAGATAGATTGATTGAAACACAAAATAGATGTCACCTCGAAGGTGAAGCTCTCACGTGGAGATGAAGATATTTCATGCCATGAGAAGATGGATTGATGAAGACAAATCTGCAACAAACAAGTACAAATACAACACATTACTACTCTACAACACAATGAAAGCCTTGAATATCCTTAGCATAAGATCACAAGTTCGCATTCTCCATCTATGTTTAAAGTGAAGTCCTAAACATGTTTATATATACATTCCACTAAACATTCATAATTTAAATTGAATAGGCTGACAAAGGGAAACCTTTTAATGGTCACTTTGCCAACAATTTAAATTTGGATCCTACAAAAATAGGTCTAGACTAGGGCACGGGCGCCCAAGTCCAGAGGCCTATTTTTGGTCTAGATTAAGCATTAAAGTGGCCCCTAAGTCCCATTTGTCATGGGTTTCAGGGAATTTTGCTCTAGGATTCATTTCTAACATGCATGATTAAATCTAAGGGACCTTGGAGCTAAACTTAGGAGGTAAAAGTCCTAGGGGGACATTTTATGACATAACATTTAGCCCCCACTTTAATGTATGTATGATCTTACGACCCATACATGCATTAAAGTATAGTTGAAAACACATCAAACATGCCAAACACTTGAAGCTAAGCAATACACCAAGATTGAAGAACTATTTCTAGCCCCCAATCTCAGGTAAGCACTAGAAGACACATCATAGACACGCAAAACATGAAGAATACAGTAACAGGCACATAAAACATGGAGAAGATAGTATTGAAGACACACAAAACATGATGAAGACATGAGAGCAGTCACACAAGACATGATGAATACATGAATAGAAGACATGATTAATCAATCTACATATATGAAATGCAAGTTAAAGTAAACAAACACACGTGGGGAGGGACTCATCACCGTATAACTTTATACCATGCAAAAACACACAAAACACACAAGGTGTAGGGAGGGACTCATCGCCACACAACTTTAGACTACACCACAAACACACCATACAAAACCCATGGTGTAGGGAGGGACTCATCGCCACACAACTTTAGACTACACAAGGGGGAAGACATGCCAAGAAAAAACTTGAGTGTGGAGAGGAACTCATCACTGCACAACTTTAGACCACACAGGGGAAAACACATGAAAGACACAGAGAAAACACGAGCATCGTATAGCATGTTGTAGACATACTATACGTCTTAAACATGCAGACATGGGTGATGAAAGGAGCTTATTGCTAAGTTCCCACCATCTCAAACACGTTGTAGACTCACTTGATGGTTGGGCTTATGCCACAACAACTGCCAAAAACACACTTAAGGGAGGATAGTTCAAGATCCAACCCCACTTCCCGATGAGGACTTTGTATAAAAGGATGTGATCTAGCTCAAGAGATACACTATCTTGCCTCGCAATGAGGGCTTTGGTATAAAAGGGTTCACACTAGCTCAAGAGATACATTATCCCACCTCATCAAGAGGGCTTTTTTGATTGCAATATAGATAAATATGTGCACTTGCACCAGAGATACAACATCCCGCCTCACGAAGAGGGCTTACTAACATGCTTTGTTAGTATCAAAATCATTAGACATATATCATTATATATGCCCCCACCTTAAGGTGGTTGATGTTGTGTACAGATATCAAGCACATTAAGGTAGATAGAAGACACACAAGGGAACAAGGGAACAAGAGCTCTTGCAAAGCCCATGCCCCAGAGGTGACATGTGCTCACGATTGTTGAATGTTCCCACAAACACATTGGTAAGATATGGTAAGATAAACAACAAGATAGGTAATAAATCTTACTCTAAGATAATAACTAAATCACATCATGAAAGCTATGCATGAAAATAGTCACATCAAGGACCAAGGATATACTCATGGGTTTGAAGCTGAGTATAACCGTTGGGCTATACTACAAGTACCTCATAACTAAGCACAGCAACAAGGTGAGTTACCATTCAAAGTGTGCAAGAGTAGATTGAGTGGATTGTAAAATGTTAGTTACAAAAAATACCATATAACGTGATACATCACACGGAGTGATTCTACTAGTCAAGCGTCGAATATATATATTTGCTTTGCTTGCTGAAGGGACACACAGTCCGTATTAGTATTTATTTATTTTCATCATTTGCCAACTAGGTAGAATCACTGAAGAAGGTGAACAATAAAAATGAGAAGAGAACAAGTGCTTTAAGAACACCAAAACACCCTCTATGATGCTATGCCCCTAAGGCACGACACATAACAATAAAATAGAGGAGAGGCAATCTAGAAGAATGGTCACAACAAAGGTGGTCTCCCAATATCCTTGACCTTACAAGAGTATCAAGGGTCATCCAAGGAGGCCTAAACAACACATAAGAGGAGGTCACATAAGCGAGCATAGGTATTCTACGACAAAGGTGACCAACAGGGTTAAAAATAGTTACCTGTTATCTTTGATTTTGATCTTTACATTTCTTTTTAAAGCTTTATCCCTTGTTCTTCCTTCTTGCTGAATTTTGTTATCGACACTGTCCTGAAGGTTTTTTCTCATAATATTCAAGGATGGTAGAGAAGGAGCCTCACAGATTCCCACTTCAGTCGAGTGAGGTAATGAAGGAGCCTGTAAAATACCCATTTCAATCGGTTTGTAGGGTGTTGGAATACCTTGATTGTTAGGAATAGTATGTTTATCAATGTTCTTCAAATTGTTAGCAGTTTCCAAGGTATGTGAGTGTCTGGGAAAGGGTATGTGATCCATTTCTTTGTTTAAGATGTAGTTAAGAAGTGTTTGAAGCTTAGTTGATGAATTTTTAGTGTTAATAGGTTGAAGGAGTTGTTCACAAAGAGAGTCCGCATCATCCAATGCTTCATCCTACCCAGGGAGAGCATGAGGAGATGGTAGAGTGGTGTTAAGAAGTGTTTTAATGATTTCTTCTTCTTGTGCCAAAATATCATCACCAGGTGAGGTTATGTTGGGAGAAGACCTCAAATTATTAGATGAATCACCTAGGGCTATATCAACCTCATATGTCTTAGAAATGATGTCCATTATATCATCGTGAAATGTAGGAAGAGAAGGAGGAATGTCTTCATCATTACATTCTTCATTATCTTTTTTGGAGATGAAATTAGTGCAATTTTCCAAGATCGAAGGGTAGATACCCATGAGAGTGGTGAAACTTTCAAAATCAGATATGTAACATAGAATTTCATATGTAGAGCTCATTGGAATATCAATTTCATATATATGTGCTACTTGTTGTAAGACTTGAGTATACTTGTCAATGAATTTATAGAAATTATTGACATCTATGATGTATGCAAATAAAGCTTCCAAAGATGAATAACATTATGAATAGACTATTTTGCAGTAACGCACTTGTTTGAGGGAAATGAGTACTAAAAGACACTCGAAGTCCATAACAAGGAAATGTGAATAAGGTGTATAAATACCTAGTGTTGAAATACACACTGTGTGATTAAAAATATGCCAATTTTCGCACAATGATATGAAATGGAGAAAAAAATTTCAAATGACTAATTAATTTATTCTTGAAAATGAATGCAAGATTTGAAATGAAATATATTTAAAACAAATGCAATGAAACAAAGCAAAACTATGCTTGCTTATGAACCTAAAATGCTCAATTTGTTTCACTTTTTCCAATATAAATGTGTTAAAAATGAAAATGTAAATGCAAAGACACACAATGATGAAAAACTACAGTCAAAAATCAAGTTTGAAAGAGTGTTAAAATGAGTAATAAAATCTGAAACAAGATTTTAATTACAAACCCTAGCTTTTGAAATGACTAGGTTATATGAAAAATGCAAAATGTCAAGGAAAACCCTAGCAAATGAGAGATGCAAATACAAGGTAAATGATGAGAAAAATATGAAATGCTATAATTTATCTCAGGTCTAATGTAAATATTAGAAAATTAAATGTTTTCAATAATATGCAAGGAAAATAATGCAAATTATGTCTAAATGCAAGCTAAAAATGCTTATTTTCTCAAATTTTTCAATTTTATGCAAGATTTTTCAATGTATGAAGATGAAAATGATATGAATGAATGCAAAACTGATTACAACACTTAGCAATATGTAAGTTTAGAAAAAACATGGGTTCACCAAAATGTTATGTATGAAAAGAAAGATGATGATGATGGTTGATAGTGTGATTAAATCCTCCTTTCACATATAACATTCAAGGACATAAACCAAATTAAGTCACTACTGTTGCAAGAGGACTCAAATATAGGTTTGGGGTCACTTAGAATGATTTAAGGAAATTTGGAATTTGTTGATTACTTTGTTAAATTCTAATCCGATTATGCCTTAAACCCTAATTATGTGAAATCATAAACAAACGGATGAAACACAACAAATGCTCACATAGGAAGGCACTAAATGCAAATTAGAAACATACCAGGATTTAGATTTTGAAAAGTAAAAACTTTAGGGACACAAGAGCGGGCACCCTAGTCCAACAGACCAATTTCTCTAAAGATCTGGAGCTATCAGATGATGAAGACTGCAACCTTCTTAGGAGTTTCTAACAACAACAATCTGGAGGACACAGGGGCAGGTGCCCTTGTCCAGGAGGGAATATTCTTCATTGTTTTCTTTAGATCTCGAATCTTTATCCTCTACACTAACCTCCTACAACTCCTCTTCACAATATTCCACACCTATAACCTACAATCACAAGAGAGGGGTTGGGGGTTGTGGTGTTTAGGAGCTTCCCTTGGTCAAGCCTTGGAATGGCATTCAATCCTTCCAACACCATTGTTAGATAGAGTGCGTGTCCTTGGTGGACAGAGGCAAAAGAAAATGATAAGATAGATTAATTGAAACACAAAATAGATGTCACCTCAGAGGTGAAGCTCTCACGGGGAGATGCAGATCTTTCACACCATGAGGAGATGGATTGATGAAGGCAACTATGCAACAAACAAGTACAAACACAACACAATACTGCTCTACAACACAATGAAATCCTTGAATATCCTTAGCATAAGATCACAAGTTCACATTCTCCATCTTTGTTTAAAATGAAGTCATAAACATGTTTATATATGCATTCCCACTAAATATTCGTAGTTTAAATTGAAGAGGTCAACAAAGGGAAACCTTTTAACGGTCACTTTGCCGATAATTTAAATTTGGGTCCTAGCAAAATAGGTCTGGACTAGGGTGAAGATGCCTAAGTCTAGAGGCCTATTTTTGGTCTAGATTAAGCATTAAAGTGGCCCCTAAGTCCCATTTGTCATGGGTTTCAGGAAATTTTGCTCCGGGATTATTTTTTAACATGCATTATTAAATCTAAGTGACTTAGGAACTAAACTTAGGAGGTAAAAGTCCTAGGGGGACATTTTATGACAACAATAATATATCCTCATTTCACCTTCTATATGTTTAACATGATTTTTCTATCATCGTCTATAGGTCTAGTATATCCTCATTCCACCTTCTATATGGGTTATGGAAAGAGTAGAATGAGGTAGAGAGAGAGATGTACATTTGGCATGATTCACAATCCTCATTTCACCTTCTATATGGTCTACATACTTTGCATATCCTCATTTTCCATCTACATGTTTGACATGAATTTCACCTTCTATATGGTCTACATACTTTGCATATCCTCATTTTCCTTGCGTCTACATGTTTGACATGATTTGCTTATCCTCATTTCACCTTATTTATGTATAACATATCCTCATTTCATCTTCTATATGTGTAATATGATTTTCCTATCATCATTTCATTCTCTATAGGTCTAGTATACCCTCATTTCACCTTCTATATGGGTTATGGAAAGACCAGAATGAGTTGTGCCCTCGGTGCATTCCAATGTTTGTGGGGGAGTGAACATTTTGCCCTTGCAGACGATGAAGATGACTACATAGGGAGAGATATACATTTGGCATGATTCACATTTGGACCTAACTAATGGTGTCGATAGGTCAGGGTGGGTGGGTTTATGCTAGTGGAGGTCCTATTTCATTCCCCATGTGTCCCAATTGAATCAGGCTATAGTGTATCGATAAAATCTCTTAAGAGACCTAAGAAAAAAAATTTCCTAGACTTTGATGGAGTAGTTCTTGCACTTCGCAGCACTTAAGAATGATTCATTTGGACATATGGTTGGATGTTAGGCCCCTCTACAATAAAATCTCTTAGTTTTGACTAACCCAACATCATTTGACCGTGTCAATGGTAAATGCATTCTTGAAAAATGTCTTAGTGACATTTAGTGTAAAGGTGCCAAGAGCCATATTTTGCATTCTTCACCCCATGATACCTAACCAATGGTGCTGACAAGTTAGGAAGGGAGGGTTTATGCTTGTGGAGGCCATGTTTCATTCCCCATGTGTCCCAATCCAATTAGGCTACAGTGTACCAATAAACTTTCTTAAGAGACCTAAGAGCAAAAAATTGTGAGACATTGACAGAGTAGTTCTCACACTTCATGGTACCTACGAATGATTTGTTTATACTAACAACTAGATGTCAAGCCCCTCCATAATAACCTCTCTCAATTTTAACCAAATCAACATCGTTTGACCATGTCAACGACAGATGCATTCTTGAAAAATGTCTTAGTGACATTTAGTGTAAAGGTGCCAAGATCCATATTTTATGTTCTTCACCCCATGGGACCTAACTGATAGTGCCGATAGGTCAGGGTGGGTGGGTTTATGCTATTGGAGGTCTTGTTTTGTTCCCTATGTATCCCAATCAAATCGGGCTCTAGTTTATCGATAAAGTCTCTTCAGAGACCTAAGAGCAAAAAAGTGCCCGACACCTATGAATGATTTGTTTGGACCTACGGCTAGATGTTAGGTCCCTCCACAATAACCTCTCTTAGTTTTGACCAAGTCAACATCATTTGACCATGGCAACCGAGGATGCATTCTTGAGAAATGCCTCAGTGACATTTAGTGTAAAGGTGCCAAGAGCCATATTTTGCATTCTTCACCCCATGGGACCTAACTGATGGTGCCGACAAGTCAAGGTGGGTGTGTTTATGCTATTGGAGGCCTTGTTTCATTTGCCAAGTGTCCCAATCAAATCGGGCTATAATGTACTGACAAAGTCTCTTAAGAGACCTAAGAGAAAAAAATTGCTAGACCTTGACGGAGTAGTTATCGCACTTTGTGGCACCTATGAATGATCTGTTTGGACCTATGGTTGGATGTAAGGCCCCTCCACAATAATCTCTCTCAGTTTTGACCAACTCAACATCATTCGACCATGCCAATGGAAAATGCAGTCTTGAAAAATCCTTAGTGACATTTAGTGTAAAGGTGCCAAGAGCCATATTTTGCATTCTTCAGCCTATGGGACCTAATCAATAGTGCTAACAAGCTAGGGTGGGTGGGTTTATGCTAGTGGAGGCCCTATTTCATTCCCCATGTGTCCCAATCGAATTAGGCTACAATGTATCGACAAAGTCTCTTAAGAGACCTAAGAGCAAAAAATTGCTAGACTTTGATGGAGTAGTTCTTGCACTTCATGACACCTATGAATGATCCATTTGGACATACAGCTAGATGTCAAGCCCCTCCATAATAACCTCTCTTAGTTTTGACCAACTTGTTGAGACATGGACCAGCTAGGACTCGAACCTAGGACCTTCCATTTGCTGCTGGAGTGCTCTACCACTGAGCTACTGGCCCCTCTTGGACCAGTCCATCGTCGGTCCGGGTGTGGCTCACACCAACACCCCCCCTTAAGCCACACCTCTCGTGTGCTTGGGGCTCCTAGCCTGGGCCTGGCTCTGATACCATGTTGAGACATGGACCAGCTAGGACTCGAACCTAGGACCTTCCATTTGCTGCTGGAGTGCTCTACCACTGAGCTACTGGCCCCTCTTGGACCAGTCCATCGTCGGTCCGGGTGTGGCTCACACCAACACAACTCAACATTGTTTGACGATGCTAATGGAAGATGCATTCTTGAAAAATGCCTCAATGACA
Organism: Cunninghamia lanceolata; assembly: GCA_027924645.1. NCBI lineage: Eukaryota > Viridiplantae > Streptophyta > Pinopsida > Cupressales > Cupressaceae > Cunninghamia > Cunninghamia lanceolata. Next base: position 1,556,287 of record BSBN01000998.1, read on the forward strand.
TTTAGTGTAGAGGTGCCAATAGCCATATTTTGTGTTCTTCACCCTGTGGGACCTAACTGATGGCACTGATAGGTTAGGGTCAGTGGGTTTATTCTAGTGGAGGCCCTATTTTGTTCCCCATGTGTCCCAATCTAATCAGGCTACAATGTACCGACAAAGTCTCTTAAGAGACCTAAGAGCAAAAAACTGCCAGACTTTGACAATGTAGTTCTCGCACTTTGTGGTACCTAAGAATGATCCATTTGGACCTATGGTTGGATGTCAGGTGCCTCCACAATAACCTCTCTCAATTTTGACCAACTCAACATTGTTTGACCATGCCAACAATGGATGCATTCTTGAAAAATGTCTCAGTGACATTTAGTGTAAAGGTGCCAGGAGCCATATTTTATGTTCTTCAGCCCATGGGACCTAACCAACAGCACCGACAGGTTAGGGTGGGTGGGTTTATGCTAGTGGAGGCCTTGTTTTGTTCCCCATGTGTCCCAATCAAATTAGGCTACAATGTACTGGCAAAGTCTCTTAAGAGACTTAAGAGCAAAAAATTGACAGACATTGACGGAGTAGTTCTCACACTTCATGGCACCTACAAATGATCTGTTTGGACCTATAGCTGGATGTCAGGCCCCTCCACAATAACCTCTCTTGATTTTGACCAACTCAACATTGTTTTACTGTGTCAATGGTGGATGTATTATTGCAAAATGCCTTAGTGACATTTAGTGTAAAGGTGCCAAGAGCCATATTTTGTGTTCTTCACCTAGTGGGACCTAAACGATGGCATCGACAGGTTAGGGTGGGTGGGTTTATGCTAGTGGAGGCAATAGCAAGAAGATGTGTTTTTCATAAGCAAAGACACTGGTTTTCATAGGGGGAGATATGTGATTTTAAGAGGTTTTGGGATTGTTTTTTAGAGATTTTTGGGACTAATATGATTTTAGTTGCCAATACTATGATAGTCATAGTGGACTGATGTACATAAATAGTTTTGTTCCTTCAAGATTGTCATGAGTATTTCCATAAAGGAAAATAGGGTTGCCAAGAGACTTCAAAACTATTTGAAACCATAAGGTGTTGAGAGATCACCATTTAAAGGTAAAAATACATGCATAATTTGTTGATCAAGTACCATTAGGTAGGGTTGTTTTGTACGGAATGGGTAAAAATTGGGTTGTTACAGTCAAATTAGGCCTCTTTTTTAGGACTGTTTTGTAACAGCAGAGGGTAAATGGATTGATCATGTCATAAGATTTATATGGACGGTGTAAATAGGTATATCTAAAATGTCTAAGAACTCATCTTGTAATTATCACTCAAAAAACACAAGAAAAATAAAAAATACAGTTATACTACCCTGTAGAAGCCTATAGACCAAGTGTTTGATGAAAAAGACACATGCACATGTGAAGTAGGTATGAAACTTGGCACACTTTTCTATACACTTGTAAGCATCAAGAATCCAAAATTTGGAGAATTTTGGCCAATTGAATCATAATTTAACCTCTTGCCCTAGTTTGTGACCAAAAACACATAATTAGGCCTAAACATCACAAAACTGAGTATCAAGACTTTAAATAAATTTTGTTAGCCTTGTTTTGACCTTGTTGAAGTGTATGTACCTTCATAGGGGTGAAATGAAAATAGCTACTGTCAACTTCAAGCCTGTTGTCCTGTTTGAAACAAGATGACAATTTTGAGGAAATATGAACAAAACTCACAAAAATCACCTCAAACTTCACACACTTGCATTATTCTTGTCATACCTCATCCATACATGCATAATTCTCACATATTTAGGAAGAAAAGGATGTTTTCCTATGTTTATCTCATCAAAATCCTCTCCTCACTCAACTAACTCTAAAGAAGCTCAATAGCATGCTAGGAAGGGAAAATCAATTAACTATCGTTGTAGCATGCCTAACAGACTTGGAATATACCTAGAAATCTAGACCTTAGGCAATTTATGAATGTCAAAAGATGAGTAATTAAATTTTCTATAATTTATATTGGGCCCACTTGCTACTTTGTATAGATGGGGATGTAGTGCAATGTGTAAGTTATTGGATTTATGAATTTTCCCATTTCATGACTAACCATGTCCTTGCAGATAACTATTGTAAAGCCTTATTCAACACTCAAACCTCATGGTTGGATCCTCACATGTGTGAAAATGTTCAAGGGGCATTTGTGCCTCATTATTACTTAATTAAAACTCACCTTTCATAAAGCTTTTTGGGTGGAATGCAATAGAAAAGGACTTACATGTTGCAGTTTGGATTGTTATAACAATTCTAGCCATGGAAGAGGGCTAAAATACATTGTTCTTTTATAGTTTTGGATTATTTTTCATGATGATTAACCTATTTATAGTCCAAGACTAAAATAATGTGGTGTTTAAATATAATGTTTTTGTGCATGGTTTTACCTCCAAAGTGAGATATAGAGGACCTAGGGTTTGGTTGCCAATGGCAACTCACCAAACCCTAGCATCTATTTTGTTGAAGGAGATTCTATTTTTTTATCTATGTTGCATACTTATCATTTCATGAAATCAAACTCTAATCTAATTCTTGTGTTGTTGGTTGCAATTCCAAATGAATAAAGATTCAAAGTCATCAATTAGTTTGCACAAGGTTTTCAAGGATTGACTGTTGTGATAATCATAGTAGACTTTCTACATTTCATGAAGTATTTTAGTCACAAGACCACAAAGAGAGGAAGTTGTATAAGGATTTCATGGGAAAGATTGTTAAAATTGTAATGGCTTCACTAAGTTGTTATCCAATCCTTGTTGTATATTCTAGGATTATCCATCACTTATAGAGCATCTAAGGTACAAATGACAAGGAAGATGTAATGGGTTCCTCACATAGGTGGGCCTATTAAGATATCACATGACCATCACAACCCCAAGAAGAAATACAGTCTTCTTACTTGAATGATGCCAATTCTTTAATCATGGGACCATCCTATCATTTTACCTCATGCATAGAATGCATTACTATGCACATGTTCTATGTTTGGTCATGGTGGAGGGGATTATTTTACTTAGATTACCCTAGATATCCCTATACTTTATGGCACTCATAAGGAATCTTTAACACTCTATTTAGTTTCAAGTAAGGTCTCTTGTCATAAGCAACCTAAGGAGTTAAGGAAGGCCACCAAGAATGAACCATGACCTCAACACAAACTTGTGTACCCATGTCATCTATTGTTGACATTATAAAGGTCTTGTTATCTTGCAAAAACTAGTAATGGGACTGCTATAGCTAAAATAACATAGGACAATGTCTACGATTATTGTTTACTATGCAAGTATTGTTATAGATGGTGGGTGGGACTGTCAGGATCCTTGAAGGTTGTTTTCCAATTGATGAGATCATTAATGTGGTCATTAGAACTATCATCCATAGAACCTAAACACAAGTATAAAGTACATTTTAGGAAGTTTTTCCTTTCTCCTATCACTGCCTGAAGATGACTTTACAGTCCAAAACAAGGTTATCATAGTGATGAAGGAAGATATTCATAAGTGTGAGGGAAATTCATTAGTGCTGAGACTATTATAAACTCACTTTTCTCCCCCTTTCCTTTTGGGATTAGTCCATGTTGAAAAGACATCAGTGGGGTATCTAACCTTGGAAAATAGTTGCATGAAAATATTGGGTGCTACTTGGTTACTAGTAGATTGTCCGATCTCAATTTTGGGTGTTATATGCATGAGGTAGAATTGATTGACCATTGATCCAAATAAGATTGGACAACCCTATTTTATAAGGATCCTATAATATTGACATCATGTCCATGGGTGGCAAGAAATATTATCATCTCTGTGTAGGCATTGTTTTATGAGAGCATGGTGGTGAATAGGATAGAATGAAATGTCTTCCTTTGAACTCTATGGTGGACTATCAAGACAACAGTGTGTCATAGGCCTACCTGAGAAGATGTGGACTTCTTTACATTGAGTATTTTCCAAGACATTAATATGACCATGAAATCAAACCACTAGCTAGAGATGAGTAGGATAGTTCATGAAAGATTTCAAAGTTGTCAAGAGAATGGTCCTTTTAGGTTTAGGACTGTCACAATCTAATCAAGGATGATGCAATCTTATTTTGGTTGAGTATTGTAACATTATCAAGCTATTAGTGAGACATGGGATGTTATGGTTTGGTGTTAGTATACTGGTGGCTCTAGATAAAGCATGGCTTTCCATTAAGTGACTACTACTATCTAATCAAAGCATATGATAGTCACAGATGTAGTAGTCAAGAAAGGTTGCCACAATCATCATATGATGCTTGTTGTTTTAGGGTAATATCAATAAATTCCTTTATGATGAGGTTGGTGGCATGTACTTGACTAGTCTTGGTCTCATTGTGATCAAAGTATTAATGAAGTCATTCTACATCACTCCCACATCAACGATAGGCCAATAGGAGGCAGTCACCTAGGGACTATCATAACTTCACTATTATACTAGTCCATATGAGCATGGTCATGATGTCCCTAAATATTTTTATCCTAATCTCTAAAGAAGGTTGAAGAGGCCATCTTAGAGCATGCAAAGATAATACAAATGGATGGTGAAGAGACCTAAGACCAAACATTAAATCATCTTAAGACCTTTGTGGTTGTTCACTTTTAGCTAGGATAGTCATGAAGATCTTACAGTCTAGATTGATCATTTCATGGAATTGCATGGATGAAGGTTTGTTTATGGATGAAATGATAAGAAAATGGAAAACAAGAAGCTACACATGAAGGTCATGATGCAAAAACTACACATAGTATAGTTTCATATTAATATATATGCTTGAAACATGAGAACCTAATGCTACAAGGTAAGTCTTGATAACAAAATTAGCTATCTTGTTATTTATTCTTGATATATGGCAAGTAGGCATGGCATATGGGGTTTGAAGAAGTTTCTAGATAAGCACATGCCTTCCTAACCAAGTCATCACCTTGAAAATTACATTCTTAAGGAACCTATGTTGTTAGAAGAGTTACTTAGAGGAGTTACTTCATGAAAAGACAAGGCACATGAACTTTTTGACAAAAAGCCTAAAAGAGATGTTGTTTGATGGCATACAATGATTGCAAGATATGCAAAAAATGGATTTGTTGCTTTAGAAAATTTCAATCAAATGCAATTGGCAGGTGTAAAGCCAAATTCTACAACATCTGCCAGCATGCTCTTTGCCTATGCTAAAATGTGATGTTCAAGGAATAGGATATGGACATCCACCAAAGTATAAAGGATATGAGAATTTTTTCAGATGTTGTAGTTGCAACTACACTAGTAGACATGTATGCAAAGTGTGGAAGCATAGACAAGATGCACAAACTATTTGACAAAACAACTCAAAGAGATATTGTTTGTTGGAATGCAATGATTGGAACATATGCACAAAATAGATTTGTTTCTTTAAGGATATAAGAATTTTGTTAGATGTTGTAGTTGCAACTGTTGCAAGTATGGGCCTAACCAGTGTTGTCATTGATGTCAACATACTCCTGTTGCATTAATGTCAAGGATTGGATGAGCTATGTGCTAAGGATATTGAGAAAATTCATCCTATCAGAAATAGAGAAGAATAGTGAAGACAGTGAAGCTCTATGAAGTGAAGATCCCAGGTAATATGAAGATCAGAGAATGCACATCAAAGGGTTTGTAGATATGTGTCTAAAGATGATCCAGTCAAGATTTGAGAGGTTTTGGTGTAGGAGCTCCCTATTCTCGTCATCTTTTTGATATGTCATGTTTGGTTGTCATGTTATATTGTTCTTCCTAAGGATTTGAAAGCCATTTTCATGGGTTGTAATAAGGACTTGGTCCATTTGGTCGACTTGTCCAATATAGACCTTGATATGGTCGATTTGAATGTAATTACACTTAAGAAACATGTGGTTTCTTGTGAAGGAAGTAATATCCAACGGCTAACTGCCCTTGGATAGTAGTTGTACAATTGGAGGAGGAGGAGAAACATCCCTCAATCCTTCTATAGGTAGTTGAATGTAATTACATGCCAACAAAAAAACCAAAAAATAATGAAAATTGGAAGTTTTGGAGTGCAAAAACTATAATTTTTGCATTTTTTCTGGAAACAGTCATTTAGTAGGGCTCTGTACGGATAGTAAGGGATCTAAAACTTGTGAAATGTGTTAGTACTTTGAAATACCTTTCATTTGAAGGTAGTTAGGCCCCTTGAAACCTCCTGTGCCGTGAGAACCAAGTCGATTTGTGCAAACTAGTTTGAAAACCCTCAAAACTAGGGTTTTGTGGCAAAATGAGTGATTTCTCCTCTATCCTCTGAAAAGCTTAAACCATTTTCAGTAGGATGGAGAGAGATAGAGTATATTGCATGTTTTTGTTGCTTGTAAGGTCTGCACTCCTCACTCCAAGGCACTTGGCATGATTCTAACTAGTCTGGATAGTGACTAGTTAGTGTGCAAATAGTGGAAATCAGTGTGATTTCAAAGAACAGTCAAGAGAATGACCAAATGGATGATGTATTTGGTATTTGTGGATGTAAACAGACCTGTGAATGTGGTTATCTAGTCCTAAGTAGGATATTTTGATGTACTTCCTTTGTAAGGGTCCCAAATTAGGCCTATTCCCTAAGAAGTAGGGTTCACTGTCATTGGACGCCTGAAACAGGGTACTGCCCTGCAACTTGGTAGATTGTTGTATGTCCATAGTGGGTATCTAAATGTGCAAAGAGATTGGTCTATCCTTTGGAGGTTTGTGGAGTTATTCTTTGATTACCCGATCTCTAGGGCTACAAGGAATAGGTCATTTTAAGCACTGTCATAGTGTAGTCATACTCTAGATTGATGTTCACTGTCCTTGAAGGTACATAATAATATTATTGGGTTAGAGACCATATGTTGGTCATGTCCTTGACAAATATGTGTTGGTTGTAGTATGAGATCCTATTGGTAGGGATATTGGTAGTTTGGTTGTTGATCTAGAAGGTGTGTGTGTGTGTTAGTTGTGTTGAGTAGAGACTTCCCAAAAGAGAGTTGAGTAGTCTATGTGGGTGGACACCACGATGTGGTCCTAGACTAGGTCAATCTCTAAAATAGCCTTGTATAGGCTTGTGTTGCATAGGGTTTGAAAAATCTTGTGAAGGAAACCTAGAAGTCTAGGTTTACTGTGTGAATAAAACCAAACAGTATCGATATCTCTACATCATATTGGTATCAGAGCCAATATCTAATTTGAGTAGTGTATGTCAGATGAGGAGATTGAAACTGAGGCTAGTACAATGCCTCCCAAGACAATGAGTCAAGAAGCCATCAAGAAGTTGGTGGAAGAGATGGTTGAGGCAAGATTGCAAGAAGAAAGAAGGTCTAAGGGCAAGACCAGAGAAGATGGAAGTTCTTCTAACACAGATGATGAAGAAGAGGCAGAAGAGAGTCCTCAAGGGCAGGACATGTCTGTAGATCAGAAATCTTTCTTGAATGCACTTAAGGGTGCTCATGGAGATAGTGGCGATCCCAAGATGGATGTGCCTACATTTCATGGCAAATTGGATTGGGATGCTCTCACCAATTGGATAGAAGCCATGTGTAACTACTTTGATTACAAGGAGTTCAATGATAGCAAGAAGGTTAAATTTGCCAAGACAAGGCTAAGAGGTTCTGCACTTGTGTGGTGGAACTACATGCAAAGTGAAAGGGAGAAGATTGGGAAGAGTCCCATCACTAAATGGAGTAGAATGGTGGCTATGCTCAGAAGCAAGTTCATGCCACCTGACTATGAGATCCAAACCATTAGGAGATTCCATAATTTGAGACAAAAAGATATGGATGTGGCTGCCTACATAGAAGAATTTCACAGACTAAGTATGAGAGCCAACCATAATGAAGAGGAAAAGGAGATGGTGGCTAGGTACCTAAATGGTCTGAAATACAATCTGCAAGATGAGATCAGTTTAGTGATTCCTAGAACAGTGGATGAATGTTTCTTATTGGCCTCTAGACCAAAGGAAAAGTTGAGAAGGAAGGGTAAACAAAGTGCCAGAGGAAGAGGTGGCAGATACCAAAGAGGAAGAGGCAGTTTTGGCCGTGGAGAGTCCAACAAAACTAAAAATAACAGTTAGCAAGAATCACAGACTGAGATAGAACATAGAGGAGGCTTTAGAGGTTGGAGAAGACCTAATGGTAGGGGCAGAAATGGTGGAGGAGGTAGCGGACCAGGAGTCTTCACTGGAAGGTGTTATGGCTGCAACAAAGTTGGCCATACAATAAACAAATGCCTAGAGAAAGCCAATAGTTCTCATGATAGTGGAAGGAGAAATCAGTTAGTGAAGGATGATGACTGTGAGAGTATGAGTTCACGTATGGGAAGTGTTGCACCTATCCTAGAAGGAGAGAGTATGATGATTAAGAGGTCTATGTTGAAGATGCCTTTGAAACAAGAGCCCCTTCAGAGAAAGAATCTTTTTAGAACCCAAGGCCTAGCCTATGGGAAACTTTGGAAGATCATAGTAGATTCAGGATCTACTGAGAATGTGGTATCCACTGAGATGGTTGAGAAGTGCAAGTTGAAGAGGCTGCCTCATATCAGTCCTCACAAAATCTCTTGGTTGAACAAGAACCAAAGTTTCATGGTGGAAGAGCAAACTTGGGTTGAATTTGCAATCGGTGACTACAAGGACAAAGTGTTATGTGAAATCATCCCTATGGATGCATGTCATCTACTTCTTGGCTGCCCATGGCAATATGATGTCAAAGCACAACATGATGGTGAGAAGAACACCTATATCATTACCAAGAATGGAAGACCATACAAGATGGATCTTATGTCAGAGCAGACCGGGGGGGAGAATAATGACAGCAGTGTCATGTTGGTGAATGGCAAAGAGTTTTTGAACCTCTTGAAGGAGAAGGATACCCAAGGGTATGCCTTGGTCATGAAGCCCAAGAGTGGATCAGATCAGCAAGATCAAAAATAGAAGGAAATTCCATTGGAATTACAACTTCTAGACAAGTATCAAGATCTTGTGGTAGAGGAAGTTCCCAACTCCTTACCACCCATGAGGGACATAAGTCATCAAATTGACTTAATACCTGGTGCTACATTGCCTAACAAGGCTACCTATAAGCTAACCCCATAGCAAAATGAAGAGGTGGCAAGGCAAATTCAAGATCTCTTGGAGAAAGGGCTGATTAGGAAGAGTTTAAGTCCTTGTGCAGTCCCAAGTGTACTTGCTCCTAAGAAGGATGGAAAATGGAGGCTATGTACGGACTCAAGGGCCATAAACAAGATCACTATAAGGTACAGGTTCCCAATGCCAAGGATTGAAGATCTTTTGGATTATCTTGGAGGATCATGCTATTACTCAAAGATAGATTTAAAATCTGGTTATCATCAAATCTGGATCAGACAGGGAGATGAATGGAAGACTGCCTTCAAGACTAACAAGGGTCTTTATGAATGGCTTGTTATGCCATTTGGTCTTAGCAATGCTCCAAGTACATTTATGCACTTGATGAATGAGGTATTAGTTGAATTCATTGGTAAATTTGTTATTGTTTATCTTGATGACATACTAATCTTCAGCAGGACAAAAGAAGAGCATGTGAAGCATGTTGGTCAGGTGTTGGAGAAGCTACATGAGCACAAGTTGATGATCAACTTAGACAAGTGTGAGTTCATGAAAACTAAACTTGTATACCTTAGATTTGTCATTTCCAATGGTTGTTTGAAGATGGATCCCTCTAAGGTTGATGCTATTCTCAGTTGGCCTACTCCTAAGACAGTGGGAGATGTGAGAAGTTTCCATGGATTGGCAACTTTTTATAGGAAGTTTATCAGAGGTTTTAGTCACATTAGTGCTCCCATCCTCAACACCATCAAGGGTGGAGTCAAATGTAGATTCCAATGGACAAAGGAAGCCGATGTTAGTTTTGAGTTGTTGAAAACAAAGGTGGCTGAGTTGCCTATTTTAGTACTTCCTGATTTTGATAAGGTGTTTGTTGTTGACTGTGATGCAAGCAAGCAATCTATTGGTGCTATTCTTAGCCAAGAAGGACATCCTGTGGCATTCTTCTCAGAGAAGTTGAATGAAGCCAAGCAAAGGTACTCTACTTATGACCTAGAGCTCTATGCAATGGTGCAAGCTCTTAAGAAATGGAGACATTATTTATTACCCAAAGAATTTATTGTGTTTACTGATAATCATGCTTTAATCTTTCTAAACAGTCAAGAAAAATTGAACCATAGACATGTTAAATGGATGGAACAGTTACAAGCTTATACCTTCACAATTAAGCACAAAAAAGGTGTTTCTAACAAGGTGGCTGATCCTTTAAGTAGGAGGTTGCTTATTGTTCATGAAATTCAATTAGAAAGCATGGGCATTGACTATTTGAAGGAGTTGTATAAAGAGGATTCAGATTTCAAAGAGGCTTATGATGTTTGTGTAAACTTGGCTAACACATTCCATGGAGAATATGCAGATTTTGTATTATAGGAAGGCCTTTTGTTTAAGCGCAATTTGTTGTGTATCCCTAAGTGTTCCATGAGGGACAATATCATTAAGGAGAAGCATAATGGCTCTTTGGGAGGACATTTTGGCTTAGACAAGACACTAGAACAAGTTACAAGGTTCTATTTTTGGCCAAGGGTGCAATCCGATGTGAGAAGGTATGTTGCTAGTTGTGCAATTTGTCAAAGGGCCAAGGGCATGTCTTCAAATGCAGGTCTATACCAGCCCCTTCCCATTCCCAACAGGCCTTGGGAAAGTATAAGCATGGATTTTGTACTTGGGTTACCTAGGACAGCCAGAGGGGTGGACAGTGTGTTTGTTATTGTTGATAGATTTAGTAAGATGGCTCATTTTGTGCCATGTAAATGTACAAATGATGCATCTCATGTTGCAGGTCTATTTTTCAGAGAGGTGGTGAGAATACATGGTTTGCCATTATCAATTGTAACAGATAGAGATTCTAAGTTTGTGGGTCACTTCTGGAGGACCTTGTGACGAAAGTTGGGCACACAGTTGTCCTTTTCATCAGCCTACCATCCACAAACTGATGGTCAGACTGAAGTGGTTAATAGATCACTTGGAAACCTTCTAAGATGCCTTACAAAATAGCATGGTTTGGCATGGGACTTGGTTATCAGTCAGGCTGAATATGCCTACAATGATTCGATGAACAAGAGCACTAGTAAAAGTCCTTTTGAGGTAGTTTATGGCTTTCACCCAAGAGGGCCACTTGAACTGAAGGATCTCCAAGGATGGGATAGAAGGAGTGCACTTGGTGAAGATTTTGCTGCCTCCATGAAAACAATCCATGATCAAGTCAAGTTGCAATTGGAAAAAATAGTCACAAAGTACAAAGAAAGGGCAGATTTGAAGAAAAGAGAGGTGCAATTCAAAGTTGGAGATCTAGTTATGGCATATCTGAGGAAAGAAAGGTTGTCAAAAGTCCAGCCAACTAAACTCTTGATGAAGAAGATTGGGCCATGCAAAATAGTGCACAAATTCGGTCCAAATGCATATGAGATTAAGTTACCGTCCGGTCTTGGTGTCTCTCAAATTTTCAATGTTTGTGATCTTTTTCCTTTCAGACCCCCATTGCATGGTGAAAGTGGATCCAATGTGGTGGATAAAGATGCTGATTGGATCAAGGATTTTCCTCCAAGAAAACCTTTGCAGCTGGAATGTATTCTAGATTCCAAAATTGTCAAGAAGACTAGGAGAGGTGTCTACAAAGACTACTTGGTGAAATGGAAGGATCTTCATGACTCAGAGGCCACTTGGACGATTAAGGTAGATATCTTGAAGCATGGAATGACACTTCAACAATTGGCAACTCAAGGGACTTGAGTTCTTCTTGCAGGGGGAGTATGGTGCAAGAGCCCCCTATTCTAGTCATCTTTTTGATATGTCATGTTTGGTTGTCATGTTATATTGTTCTCCCTAAGGATTTGAAAGCCATTTTCATGGGTTGTAATAAGGACTTGGTCCATTTGGTCGACTTGTCCAATATAGACCTTGATATGGTCGATTTGAATGCAATTACACTTAAGAAACATGTGGTTTCTTGTGAAGGAAGTAATATCCAACAGCTAACTGCCCTTGGATAGTAGTTGTACAGTTGGAGGAGGAGGAGAAACATCCATCAATCCTTCTATAGGCAGTTGAATGTAATTACATGCCAACAAAAAAACCAAAAAATAATGAAAAATAGAAGTTTTAGAGTGCAAAAACTGTAATTTCTGCATTTTTCTGGAAACAGTCATTCAGTACGGCTCTGTACAGATAGTAAGAGATTTGAAACTTGTGAAATTGTTAGTACTTCGAAATACCTTTCATTTGAATGTAGTTAGGCCCCTTGAAACCTCCTGTACTGTGAGAACCAAGTCAATTTGTGCAAACTGGTTTGAAAACCCTCAAAACTAGGGTTTTGTGGCAAAATGAGTGATTTCTCCTCTATCCTCTGAAAAGCATCAACCATTTTCAGTAGGATGGAGAGAGATAGAGTATATTGCATGTTTTTGTTGTTTGTAAGGTCTGAACTCCTTACTCCAAGGCACTTGGCATGATTCTAACTAGTCTGCATAGTGACTAGTTAGTGTGCAAATAGTGGAAATCGGTGTGATTTCAAAGAACAGTCAAGAGAATGACCAAATGGATGATGTATTTGGTGTTTGTGGATGTAAACAGACCTATGAATGTGGTTCTCTGGTCGTAAGCAGGAGATTTTGATGTACTTCCTTTGTAAGGGTCCCAAATTAGGCCTATTCCCTAAGAAGTAGGGTTCACTGTCATTGGACGCCTGAAACAGGGTACTGCCCTGCAACTTGGAAGATTGTTGTATGTCCATAGTGGGTATCTAAATGTGCAAAGAGATTGGTCTATCCTTTGGAGGTTTGTGGAGTTATTCTTTGATTACTCGATCTTTAGGGCTACAAGGAATAGGTCATTTTAAGCACTTGCATAGTGTAGTCATACTCTAGATTGTTGTTCACTGTCCTTGAAGGTATAGAATAATGTTATTGGGTCAGAGACCATATATTGGTCATGTCCTTGACAAATATGTGTTGGTTGTGGTATGAGATCCTATTGGTAGGGATATTGGTAGTTTGGTTGTTGATCTAGAAGGTGTGTGTGTGTGTTAGTTGGGTTGAGTAGAGACTTCCCAAAAGAGAGTTGAGTAGTCTATGTGGGTGGACACCAGGGTGTGGTCCCAGACTAGGTTAGTCTCTTGAATAGCCTTGTATAGGCTTGTGTTGCATAGGGTTTGAAAAATCTTGTGAAGGAAACCTAGAAGTCTAGCTTTACTGTGTGAATAAAACCAAACAGTATCAATATCTCTGCATCAAGTTCGCATGAAGATTTGAAGAAGTTATGGACACTTGAGTGAAACTAGTTTTGGTAGGTGTTCAGAGGTGACAGAGTGACACAAATAGGTCCGGTGAGATCCAAAAATGTAATATCTTGTTCTACGGGTTTGGTGGAGTGTTTAGGAAGCCAATGTGAATTGACAACTCAATTGGTTCAGTCTGGAGGTCCGTAAGCATCTATTCTAATATGATAGTGATGACAGAATGTGTTCTTGAGGTTTTAGATGAAGGTGCGAATGATTTCAGTAAGTAGAAGTGGTGTGGATGTTCTTGGTGATTCAGGAAAGCTTGTGGGGGTCTCTAGATTGTGTCCAGTTCATGTTGGTGGTCCGCATTGAAGATTGAGCTTGTAATTGAACGTTTACTTCCAGATGATGATGTTCTTCCTAATCATGGCCAACCGAATGGTTTGCACATCTTGTGGATGATCTTGAAGATGTTCTGTGAAGCATGCTGTGTTCCTCAAAGAAGATTGAAGTCCCAGATATGTGTGGCCGACAGTGTGGTGATTCGCATGAAGTCTTTTGTAATAAATCAAGTTGTATTTGTGTATTTTCCCTATAATAAAATAAAATGTATATTGTGCCGACTTTGATTATTATCCCAAAGTTGATGTCTTGTATAAATAAGAGTTGTGAAGTCATTTCAAAGTATCCATGTTGAGATGAGGAAGTGGTAGAGAGGAGAAGAGTGAAAAGCAAAGCAGAAGTGTTGGGCTTAAATGGAACGGACTCAAGCACGGTGAAGATGCTAATCTTTAGTTCAAGTATGTAATATTTATTATTCTGTAGATAGTGTGTCTCTTGTAGGCAGTGGGCCTCTTGTGAGCAGTGTGCTCGGGTAGTGAGCCCTAATTGGCATGTGCCATTTGTTCTTCTTATTCTTATAACAAAGAATATAATCTTGGGTTAGTGACCCCGTGGTTTTTCCCTTAACTGAGTTTTCCACATTAAAATCTTGGTGTCATATGTGTTAATGTGTTTTTGCTCTTGAATTATTGCATTGTGCTTCCATGATTGATTTATTATATTGTTGAATTACAAGAAGGATTTAAGTGTTTAAAGAAAATAAAGTTTTGGGACAACTGATTCACCCCCCCTCTTAGTTGTCTAAAATCAACAATTGGTATCAGAGCTAAGTTCCTCTAAAAGAGCTTAACTGCTTGAGGAGATTAGGGATGTCTTCCTACAAGAAGGATAATCTAAGGTTTGATGGAACTAATTACACTCTTTGGAAAAACCGCATAGAATGTCACTTGTAATGTATGGGAATGCAATATTGGACCATAACTTAAAAGAAGTATGTTCCTCCAAAGAATGGTCTGACAACTGTAGATGAAATCAAAGATGTTGAAGACAATCTTCAGGCTAAAGAAGCTTTATTAAGTGCCTTATTTGATTCAGAGCTGACAAATGTTATAGATTTAAAAACTACATATGAGATTTGGGAAAAACTGGAACTTCTGCACAAAGGAGACAAATATGTTAAGTGTGCCAAGCTATAGAGTCTGAAAGGAAAATTCAAAAACTTGAAGATGAATGAAGATGATAATATCACTACATTTATGCCAAAAGTAAATAATCTTGTTCGTGGCATTAGGTGTGCAGGTGGAATCTTGGATGAAGATGAGATTGTTGCCAAAGTTCTTAGATCCCTACCTCCTGTCTACAAACACAAGGTTGCTGTTATTGAAGAATTTAGATCCTTATCAAATATCACAAGAGATCAATTGGTTGGAAAATTAGCTACATTTGAATTGGCTAAGTTTGGAGATGGCCCCCCAAGACTGAATCTGCATTCAAAGCTAGTGCCTCTGTAAAAGGAAAACAAAGGTATGATTCAAGAGAAAACTCCTCAAAGAAACTACCATGGTATGAAAAAGAAAGGAAAGACCTAGAAGAAGATGAAGTAGAAGCTACTCAACTTGAAGCCCTTATTGCAAAAAGACTGCCAAGAGGATTTGGTAAGTATGAAGGAAAATTGCCCTTCAAATGTTTCAACTGCAACAAGATTGGTCATTTTGCCTCAAGGTGTCTGGAAAGATTTTCAAGGACAAATCCAAACAGATCAAGATTTCACAAGAAATGTTACTAGGTTCATGAAGATGATGATGATGAAGGAGTAACAGATAATGAATCAGAGATAGGAAACAAATCCGGAAGTGACTGGGTGTTTATTGCCATCAAGGAAGAAGATCCAATGCCCTCTGAATCTGTCAATCATAAAATGATAGAAAGAGCTCTGGCTGCCCAAGTTGAAGAAAATGATGATTGGGTCATTGACAGTGGATGCTCCAACCATATGACTGGTAATAAAAATAAGTTCATAGATTTGGAAAGATATGAAGGAGGAGTTGTAAAATTTGGTGATAATTCTGCTGGTAGAATTAGAGGCAGAGGAACTATTTCTTTTGATGGAAAGAACAAAACCAGTGATGTACTGTATGTTGAAGGTCTGAAGCACAATCTTCTCAGTGTTGGTCAGTTGGTGGACAAAGGCTATGATCTCTGATTCAAAAATAGGAAATGTAAGATCTTTGAAAGTTTTGGAATAGAGGTTGCATCCAGTGCCCAAACAAAAGGTAACATTGTTAGACTTAGGGCATACAACTAAGAGGAGGGGGGTGAATCAGTTGTGCAAAACTTTCTCCAATTAAACACTTCAAACTTCTTGTTGTGTGGTTACACAACATGCCCCATTTTGATTTGACAAAACAGGGACCCAACTTTTTGCTTGGCTTGTTTTGTGTTTCCTGGTAGTTTGGTAAAAGTAAGCCATGCAGATCATCATGCATGGAAAGGCTAGGTAAGTCATCATCATGAGGTTAGTTTGTCAAAGTTCATGTTTCATTCCAGTAACCTCATATTTAGAAAGAGCATCAAATTTCATGCAAGTTTACCTTTTACATCACCCTGATATTTATCAGGATGCAAAAGTTATGAATAGTCAAAGTTTGAGTCAAACCTGATATTTACAGGAGGAGGATCATATTTCTTAACATCGGTCATATTACCAAAGATCATCCTGATCTACTTTATCACCCGATAAATCATGCGGTCCAAATATCCGGATGTCAATTTTGGGTGATAGTAACCCTTACCCGTCAACTCCCTTATATTTCGCGAGGATCATATTTTTCAATGTAACTCGATATTTCTCAATATCCTCCTGCCGCGAAATATCACCCTAAGCCATTATCCTAATGACATCATCTGAGTCTGATAAACAAAGAAGCAAACATGATGATGATGTCATCATCATTTTACCTCTTGGGGGGATATTTCCTAAACATGATCCTGCTCACATAACATGACGGTGACGTCATCATGCCATAGCGATATAGAGAGCAAATATCTGGATGACGTCATCCTGATATTCCAAGAGAGAGAGACGTGATGTTTGTTCGGTCATCATCATTTTTTTGAACATCACTCGATATATTGAAATATCCTCTTGATATATTAAACACGACTTAAGGATGCGAAACATCACCCGATATTGTCAGGATGGTTTTTTCCTCTTAAGGAGGATCATCACATTACACTCAGGGTGATATTTGAGAATATCACCTGATATCCAAATATCATCATATTTTTGAATATATCCTATCATATGGATATCACCCCACTCCCATTGCCACCATTAACATTTAATGCGCACAGAGGTGGTAGGTAGTTCCCGCCGACCACAAAACCCAATGAAACACTTGGCGAAATCTTGAGTTTCCGTGTGAAAGATCAACGAATAAAATCTAATACGTCAGGATTTGCCCTAATTTCACCCTAATTGCAAAGTTAAAATGTAATTCAATTGTCATTTTCACATTTACCTTGTGATAAAAATTTTCTCACAGAGCACAAGCTTCCAAACCCTCATACCGACGATACTCGTATGAACCGAGCTTACAGACAGGAGGAAGTGCGAAATCATCACCAGAATTAAAGGCATTTTCAAGAAACCACTAGTATAATCAAGGGGATTTGCATAACCAGGTAAGTAATTGAAACCCTCATCCTGTTGCTTCTGCATATTCGGGTATGATGTTGTAGGTTCTAGTTGTATGCATCCCAGGATAAGTAAATGCTAAATAAGTATAATATGCATGATGTTAATATAGATAATTGTTATATGCATGCTTGTGAGTATCTATTGTAAGATAAATTGTGTTAATTGCAGATATCCATGGCTGACAAAAGGTTGGCTAAGTGTGAAGCTAAGTTCCACAAGCCCATGTTCGCATCTCCTAGGGGAATCCTATTCAAATATGGTGCAATAACAGATACACATCAAGGAAATACTAATTTGGAGGCCTGGTCCGCCAAGATGAATGATGAAAAGAATAGAAGCACCCTATTAGATGCAGTGTTCATGTCTGGAATGTTGAATGTGGTTGGTCCTCTGTACTCCATGAAGTCTCCAGAGCTGGTCATTGAGTGTGCATGAAATTATAATCTAGAAACCAGACAAGTGGTAAAGCATGGGAGACTATATGCAGACCTGTCCATCAAGGGTCTCTCCAGGACATTTGGACTGCCATTGGGCAGGAAGGTTAACAGTGTTGATTTGATGAAATCTAAGATTGAATATGAAAACAATAAGAAGAAAGCAAGGAAGAACATGTATCAGTGGAGGGCCAAGAATAGCACATACCCTGCAGCTGCTAAACTTCCTGTGCATTTGTATAAGTATGATTTTGATGAAGAGTATCAGTATATGATTGCACTGCTTAGTAGGGTGACAGGCCAGCCTGATACTGGTAGTTTTAAAGATTGGATGTACAGTGTCTTGATGATGTGCATATATGTAGATATCAAGCCACTATGGGGCCAACTAATAAGTGATGCTCTACATGAGCAGCTGCTGAAATTGGGAGGTTCAAATTGTTCTTTTTATATGACATCATATATTGTCTACTCCTATACTTACAAAGGCACATTTGATGCATTAGTTATAGATGGAAAGCTTACAGGCACTCTCAATGCTATGCATATATGGGATCATCATCCCCAGCTACAGAGAGCTAACTACCTCCAAGATTATAAATTGGTAAATGATGCATTCTCTATGCATCTGGTGAGGACCATGGAGGAGGATAGGACAAAAAGATTGAGCATGGAGGCTCAAGAAATAATCTACAGGCATGGAGCCTGGTACATTCACTTTGCAACATTTTCATACATGAGGATTGAGGGTTTTGAAGGACATCCCCTCATGCTGCCAAGATACCCCACTGATGCAGTGATACTAATGGAATTTATAAGACAGAGCTCCACCATGCTAAAAACATTCAAGGATGCTTAGAAAATACCACCAATTTTGTTTCCAGTCACCATTGGCTGGTATATGTGCCTAGATTCAGAAAGCATCAAGAAGGTGATGGTCAGCTTAAATAAAATGCAGTTGCAGCCATTCCCACTAATAAGACCATATGATCCTTATGGAAGGATACAGAAAATAATAGGGAAACGTATTCATTAGGCACACCTAGAGGACTTCTGGGCTAATTATGAAGATGAGGCAGAAGCCAGAAGAAGAAGATACCAAAGGTTAACACTGAATCAAATCAAGACCTTTGACTGTATCCCCATTCCTTCACAGTTGAAGAAAGATGATGGCAAGGTAATGGCGGATGAATATAAAGAGAAGAAAATATATAATGATACCATATCTGCACCTGATCTGACTATACAAGAGGATATATCTTTAGACCCTTTCATTCCTAGAACACTACAGCTAACCCAAGATTGGGTTGATGAACAGATTGAAGCATTAAAAAATAAAGGCATTGCCATTACTGTGGACAACAAGAAGAAAGGACAGGATATTCCTGATGAGGAATATGATGATTTTATAACTGAGAAGAGAAAATCAAAAGGAGACAGACTGCCTCCACAACAACAACAAAGCAAAAGACCCCCTAAGAAGAAAAAAATTGATAATGAACCCAAAGGGGTGATCATTGAAAGGGCAGTGTTTCCAACTGAGGAAACAACAACATCAGGATCAAGATCAGGATCAGCATCACCTCCACGGGTAGGTAAACAAAAGTCCAAGAAAGAGCATGCAGTGGAGGTAGTGATTGCTGGCACTCAAGAAGAGGGTCAATCCTCATAAAAACCAATAGAAGAAGATATCCTCATGAAGGAATATACTGAAGAAGAGGAACCCCCTCTGTTATTCAAGAGAAAAAGAAAAGCCTCACAGGTGGTGGTAGCTACTGTTGGATTTAAGGCATACAACTGAGAGGGGGGGGTGAATCAGTTGTATAAAACTTCTTGTTCTTTCAAACACTTGATTCTTCGTTGTTAGTTAACAGCATATTAATTAATCATCCATGAAAGCATAATACATAAACACAAGAGCAGATAAACATCAACACATTGAACACCAAGATTTTGACGTGGAAAACCCGGTTAAGGGAAAAACCACGGGGTGATTAACCCAAGGATTATTCTCTGTTAGAAGAATAAGAAAAAGAATGGCACTTGCCAATTAGGGCTCACTACCCGAGCACACTGCTCACAAAGAGGCCCACTGCCTACAAGGAGACACACTGTCTACAAAGTGATAAGAATCACAATCTTGAACTGGAGAATGACATCTCTACCATGTCCGGATCAGTTCCATTTAAGCCCAAAAACCTCTGCTCTACCTTTCGCACTTCTCTTCGCTATGCCACACTCATCCACACAATCCACACTTCGAAATGAACTCACAAACCGTTATTTATACAAGACATCGACTTAGGAACAAACATCTAAGTTGGCAAACAACCATAAGAGTATCCGCAAGATGAATAACACATCTGGTCGGCCACCACAAGAACATTCGCAGGATGAACAACTCATCCGATCGGCTAAACAGAGCAAGAACTTCATCCGGAAGAATATCTTCAATTCTGGGCTCTACTATCAATGCGGACCAACAACACAACCTCAACATGATCCAAGAACCTTCACAAGCTTGCCTGAATGACCAGGTACATCCGCACTTTCTTTCCTTACTGGAATCTCTTATCCTCCTTATCCGAAACTTCAAGAACACTGTCTGTCGCCACTGTCATAATGCAAGAGGTACTTCCGGACCTCCAAATCATACACAACTCGAGATGGCACAACAAAAGGACATCTCAAAGACTCCTTCCAATCCGTAGATTAGGATTATATAGTTCCGGACCTCACCGGACCTTTTTGTGATCCTCTGTCACCTCTGAATACTTGCCGGAACCGGTTCTACACCGACAACCACAACTCCTTCAGATCTTCATGCGGACCTTTGAAATCTTAACTGAAGCATCTCAAGACTCATATATACAAACCCTTTAATCCGCATCCTCCGGTTCGCATCCTATACAGTACATTTGCCTTCTTCTCATCACTGTTCTTTACTGTTCTTGACTGAGGCTAATTTTCTCAATATCCTCAGCACACAGCTCATCCAATCCTTCTTGTCAATGCAATATGAGTATGTTGACATCAATGACAACACTAGTTCACCTCATACTTGCAACAATCTCCCCCTTTGTCATTGATGGCAACATATGATGTGAAAAACCATCAAGACAAGAACTTCTCCTTTCTGTCATAGCTCCCCCTATCAACAACAACTTTTCACATGTCTTCTCTTCCTTTACTGCTCCCCCTTTGATCATCAACCACTTGTTTTTCACATGTCTTCTCTCCCCCTTTGACATCAATGGCAAAGGGCTCATACTTGCAATTCTAATACATCAGAATCATACCAGCTGCTCCCCCTTAGTTGCAGCTCCCCATCATCAATCCGGATCACAAGATATGACTGTAATATCCACCGGACTGATGCACATCAGTGCATCCTAGTTCATCACCGGAGGGGCCATGACCCCTAACTTCTCCCGGAGATATTCAAAAGAGTCCTTGGGAAGAGGTTTAGTAAAGATATCTGCAATCTGATCCTTTGAGGGAACATACTCCAATCTGACTTCTTCCTTGTTCACTTGTTCTCTCAAAAAGTGAAACTTGATAGATATGTGCTTAGTCTTAGAATGCAATACTGGATTCTTAGAAATATTAATTGCACTTGAATTATCACAGAAAATTGTGATAGGCTCCTCATATTCAACTTTAATGTCTCTTAGCATCTACTTCATCCATAAGATTTGAGTGCAACTACCTGCTGCTGCAATGTATTCTGCTTCAGTTGTAGACAGAGATATTGCATCTTGTTTCTTGCTTAGCCAAGAAACCAATCTCTTCCCCAAAAAGAATGCTCCACCACTAGTGCTCTTCCGGTCATCCACATCTCCTGCCCAATCTGCATCTGTGTAAGCATGAAGAGAGAAATCTGGATCTCTAGGGTACCATAGACCATACTCAACTATTCCTTTCAGGTACCTAAAAATTCTTTTGATTGCCATAACATGAGATTCTCTAGGATCAGCCTGGAATCTTGCCACAAGACCAACAACCTGCATTATATCTGGTCTAGTCTGAGTGAGATACAACAATCCACCAATCATTGATCTATACTTTGTCTGATCTACCTTTGGGGAGTCATCATCTTTGCTCAACTTACATCCGGTTGCCATGGGAGTGTTCATTGGCTTTGCATCTTCCATACCAAATTTCCTCAACAATTCTTTCACATATTTGGTCTGAGAGATGAAGATTCCTTTCTTTGTTTGAGTAATTTGCAGACCCAAGAAGAAATTCATTTCACCAAGCATGGACATTTCAAACTCACTTTTCATCTGATTTGCAAAGGTTTTGCACATACTATCTCTTCCTCCAAAAATGATATCATCCACAAACACTTCAACAATCAAAATGTTTTCATGAACAATTTTGAAATATAAGTTACTGTCAGCAGTACCTTTGTTGAATCCAATCTGCATAAGATGCTTATCCAACCTTTCATACCATGCTCTTGGGGCTTGCTTTAGTCCATACAGTGCTTTCTTCAACTTGCAGACCATATCATCATTATCAGACAATTGAAATCCATCCGGTTGTTCAATGTAAACTTCTTCTTCCAGATCACCATTTAGGAAAGCAAACTTGACATCCATCTGATATACCTTGAAGTCTTTGAAGGCAGCAAATGCAAGAAATAATCTGACTGCTTCAATTCTTGCCACCGGAGCAAAGGTCTCTTCAAAATCAATTCCTTCTATTTGAGAGTAGCCTTTGCAGACCAATCTAGCTTTGTTTCTGATAACTTCACCAGCTTCATTCAGTTTGTTCCGGAAGACCCATTTGGTTCCAATCACATTCCTGTCTCTAGGTCTGGGAACAAGATCCCAAGTATGATTTTTCTCAATTTGCATTAATTCATCTTTCATTGCTTTAGTCCAGTTTTCATCATTGAGGGCTTCATTTACTATTTTAGGTTCAATCTTTGAAATCAGACAACATTCATCTTGATTTTGAGCAACATTCCTTCTAGTTTGCACACCTTTGCTTCTGTCACCTATGATCTGATCTTGAGAGTGGTTTAGTGTTACATACCTAGGAATTTTGGGAGTATCCTGCACTGCTGCTTCTTGATCAGGCTCATTCAAACCTATCTCTTCTTCCTGATTTACCGGATCAGGCTGACTCTGTCTTACCGGAGAGGATTGAGTTCCTTGAATCTGAACACCATCTTGGTCATCTTCATCAAATTCATAAAATCTTGAGGGCTTCTC
This sequence comes from Cunninghamia lanceolata, assembly GCA_027924645.1. NCBI lineage: Eukaryota > Viridiplantae > Streptophyta > Pinopsida > Cupressales > Cupressaceae > Cunninghamia > Cunninghamia lanceolata. The sequence continues at coordinate 1,579,323 of BSBN01000998.1, forward strand.
AATTCCTTCATCAACTTTCACATTAGTGTTTTCTATCATCTTCCTCAGTCTCTTATTGTAACACCGGTATGCTTTGCTTTGAGTGGAGTAACCCAAGAAAATTCCTTCATCACTTCTAGCATCAAACTTTCCTAGATCTTCATCCTTTTTGATATAACACTTGCTACCAAATACTCTGAAATATTTCACAGTAGGAGTGATGCCAAACCAGAGTTCGTAGGGGGTCTTACCGGTATTGTTTCTGATTTAAACTCGATTTAGAGTGTAGACTGCAGTGTTGATAGCTTCTTTCCAGAACATCTGAGGAACATTTGCTTCCAACATCATTGTCCTGGCAGCTTCCTGGATGGTCCGGTTCTTTCTTTCAACTACTCCATTCTGCTGTGGAGTCCTAGGAGCAGACAATTGTCTCCTTATACCCTGCTTCTCACAAAAGTCAATGAACTCACCAGATGTAAATTCACCACCTCTATCAGACCTTAGACATTTAAGTTTCAATCCGGTTTGATTCTCTACCATAGCTTTGAAGATTTTGAACTTTTCAAGGGCTTCTGATTTCTCTTTTAGGAAGGTAACCCACATCATCCGGGAATGGTCATCAATTAACAACATGAAATATCTATCACCTTGCAGACTCTTGATTCTTGTCGGACCACAGAGATCAGTATGTACTAATTCCAACAATCTGGTAGAGGACTGATCTTTGCTTTTGAAAGAGACTCTGCTCTGTTTACCTAGCTGACATTCTTTGCACAAACTATTTGTAGGTTTCACCAATTTTGGAAGGTCTCTTACAGCCTGAATATTGCTTATCTTGATGATGTTATCAAAATTCACATGACACATTCTTCTATGCCATAACCAACTCTGATCAACTTGAGCAAACAGACAACTTTTGTTTGAACCAACTAGATGAAAGATATTACCTTTTGTTTGAGCACCGGATGCAATTTCAGTTCCGGAGCTTGTAAAGATTCTGCATTTTCTATTTTTGAACCGGAGATCATAGCCTTTGTCCACTAACTGACCAACACTGAGAAGATTGTGCTTCAATCCTTTAACATATAGTACATTACCTGTTTTGCTCTTTCCATCAAAGGAAATAGTTCCCCTACCTCTGATTCTGCCAGCAGAATTGTCACCAAACTTTACCATTCCTCCTTCATACCTTTCCAAATCTAAGAACTTATTCTTGTCACCAGTCATATGGTGAGAACACCCACTATCAATAACCCAATCATCCTTTTCTTCCACTTGAGCAGCCAAAGCTCTTTCCACAACCTTGTGATTGACAGATTCAGAGGATATTGAATCTTCTTCCTTGATGGCAATAAACACCCATTCATTTCCGGATTTGCTTCCTAGTTCGGATTCATCATCTGTTACTCCTTCATTGTCATCTTCTTCATGAACATAATAGCAGTTCTTTTGAAACCTTTGTCTGTTAGTATTAGACCTTGCAGATCTTTCTGGACATCTTGAAGCAAAATGACCAATCTTATTGCAGTTGAAACACTTAAAGGGTAGTTTTCCTTCATACTTACCAGATCCTCTTGGTAGTCTCTTTGCAATGAGGGCTTCAAGTTGAGCTGTTTCTGCTTCTTTTTCTTCCATGTCTCTTCTTGCTTGATCATACCATGACATCTTCCTTGATGAGTTTTCTCCCGGATCAAATCTCTGTTTGCCTTTCACATAGGTACTAGCTTTGAAAGTAGATTCAGTCTTGGGAGGATCATCTCCAAACTCGGTCATTTCAAATGCAGCTAGTTTGCCAGCCAGTTGTTCTCTTGTGATAGTTGTGTGGGCTCTGAATTCATCAATTGCAGCAACCTTGATTTTGTAGGCAGCAGGAAGGGATCTTAGGATTTTGTAGACAATCTCATTTTCATCTAGAGTTCCACCAGCATTTCTAATTCCACATACCAGCTCATTCACTCTTGGCATAAAGGTAGTGATGTTTTCATCATCTCTCATCTTCAATCTTTCAAATTTCCCTTTCAGACTTTGCAACCTTGCACTTTTGACAAACTCATCTCCTTCATACAGAAGTTTCAGTTTAGTCAGGATCTCATATGCAGTTGGTAGGTCAATAACATTTGAGAGATCTGAATAATTTAGTGCGCTTAGTAGGGCTTCCTTGGTCCGCAGATTATTTTCAGCATCTGTGATTTCATTCAGAGTTGTCGGACCACCTTGTGGAGGTACATATGGTTTTGAGACCATAGCCAAGTATGCTTCTCCCATACATTCCAAGTGACACTTCATGCGACCTTTCCAGAGAGTGAAGTTGGTTCCATCGAACTTCGGACTATCCTTCTTGTATGACGACATCCTGGATCTCCTCAAGTGGTTAAGCTCCTTTCAGAGGAACTTGGCTCTGATACCAATTGTTGGATTTAAGGCATACAACTGAGAGGGGGGGTGAATCAGTTGTATAAAACTTCTTGTTCTTTCAAACACTTGATTCTTCGTTGTTAGTTAACAGCATATTAATTAATCATCCATGAAAGCATAATACATAAACACAAGAGCAGATAAACATCAACACATTGAACACCAAGATTTTGACGTGGAAAACCCGGTTAAGGGAAAAACCACGGGGTGATTAACCCAAGGATTATTCTCTGTTAGAAGAATAAGAAAAAGAATGGCACTTGCCAATTAGGGCTCACTGCCGGAGCACACTGCTCACAAAGAGGCCCACTGCCTACAAGGAGACACACTGTCTACAAAGTGATAAGAATCACAATCTTGAACTGGAGAATGACATCTCTACCATGTCCGAATCAGTTCCATTTAAGCCCAAAAACCTCTGCTCTGCCTTTCGCACTTCTCTTCGCTATGCCACACTCATCCACACAATCCACACTTCGAAATGAACTCACAAACTGTTATTTATACAAGACATCGACTTAGGAACAAACATCTAAGTCAGAAAACAACCATAAGAGCATCCGCAAGATGAATAACACATCCGGTCGGCCACCACAAGAACATTCACAGGATAAACAACTCATCCGGTCGGCTAAACAGAGCAAGAACTTCATCTGGAAGAATATCTTCAATTCTGGGCTCTACTATCAATGCGGACCAACAACACAACCTCAACATGATCCAAGAACCTTCACAAGCCTGCCTGAATGACCAGGTACATCCGCACTTTCTTTCCTTACTAGAATCTCTTATCCTCCTTATCTGGAACTTCAAGAACACTGTCTGTCGCCACTGTCATAATGCAAGAGGTACTTCTGGACCTCCAAATCATACACAACTTGAGATGGCACAACAAAAGGACATCTCAAAGACTCCTTCCAATCCACAGATTATGATTATACAGTTCCGGACCTCACCGGACCTTTTTGTGATCCTCTGTCACCTCTGAATTCTTGCCAGAACCGGTTCTACACCGACAGCCACAACTCCTTCAGATCTTCATGCGGACCTCTGAAATCTTAACTGAAGCATCTCAAGACTCATATATACAAACCCTTTAATCCGCATCCTCCAGTTCGCATCCTATACAGTACATTTGCCTTCTTCTCATCACTGTTCTTTACTGTTCCTAACTGAGGCTAATTTTATCAATATCCTCAGCACACAGCTCATCCAATCCTTCTTGTCAATGCAATATGAGTATGTTGACATCAATGACAACACTGGTTCACCTCATACTTGCAACAGCTACCACACCTAAGAAACCAAGAACCTTTGAGGGGTGAAATAAAGCAATCCCATATAATGTTGAAAGGGGTTGGTAGTGAAGTATTCCATAAGGAATTTCAACACAATGTTCCACTTCCTACCATAGTAAAATTCAAATCTGAGCAAGCAGAAGAACAGATGAAATAAACCTCACAAGTGTTTCAAGGAGGTCATGTCTCATTGCATGAGACAGTGGACTTATCTGATGATGAGGTAGTGAAGGATGTAGCTTCACAGAAGATGGAGACTCTTGCTGCAGGTACGCACATGACTCCTCATGGGACTCCATCAGGTCAAACAATACTGGAGGACATAAAGTAGGTGGAAGCCAAAAAAGAAAACAGTCCAGAGAAAATAGCCCAAGAAATAGGGCTGGACACATTAGTTGCATAGGTAACTGTTGATAACTGAGAGGGGGGGTGAATCAGTTATCCTAATTATTTCTTTTTTCTGAACTTTCTTATTAATCAATGCAGCATTAATTCAAACAAGCAAACATTACCATGAAATGGAAAAACACATGACATAGTATTTTTGACGTGGAAACCCTGTTAAGGGAGAAAACCATGGGGTGATTAACCCAAAGATTATTCTCTGTTAGAAGAATAAGGAAATACAAAAATGGCACTTGCCAATTAGGGCTCACTACTCGAGCACACTGCTCACAAGGAGGCACACTGCCGACAAGAGACACACTATCTACAAAAGAGTGTTATACAATACTTGAACTGATTGGAGGCATCCACATATGCTGGAGTTCAGTTCCGGTTAGGCTCAGTACACTGATCTGCTGCACTTCATCTTTCCTCTTCTCTTATGCTACTTTTCTTTCACATACCGGACATTCCTTACTGCTTTTGCTCTGCTCTGCTTTTATTTGAATATCACATATCACCACAACTCTTCTCACAACTAAATCCATCCTATATATATCCGCACAAGTGATTTCATTATCTTTCTAGTCAGCACCCGGAACAGTCAATCTTCTCACAAACTCTGTTCTGTCGGCTGAATCCTTACACATCAAGTAATGCGAATCAAGCATATACTTGTAGAAATCATTAATCATGTCGGCCAAACATGATTCATGTCTTCATAACCTTTAACACCATCAGTAACACATCCAGAAAGTAGTCTGATGTTCTGTCAATCAGTTCTATTTCTGTTCACACTGTCACTCAGGAATCCAGTACTCAATTGTTCATATCTTTTTCCTCATCTATCACCGGAAGCTAAATCCTTGGAATATACCACTCAAGGTAGTCCTCTTGACTTCCCCAAATTCGTACTATACCAAGATACTTCCTCTGAGAGATCCGGACCTGTCTGTCGGACCTTGCCACTTGCTCTGTTTTTGTTTACCGGACCACAACATTCTTCACTCTAACTTTCGGTAGAGACACACCATGTCCTGCGGATGTGTGGGATGAACTTTGTTGCCATTAATGACAACAATCATGAATCCATATAGTGTCTCTTGCCAACAATCTCCCCCTTTGGCATTGATGGCAACACTTAGTGAAAAATGACTAAATGTATACACTATGCTCCCCCTTGGCTGATTCTCTATCTTTATTTATATTTTTTGGAGCTCCCCCTTAGTTGGATTCCTCATTTTTCACTGCTCTTCACTCCCCCTTTGACATCAATGGCAAAGGGTAGGGTCCGCACACCAAAATTTTCAAAAAATTTATTATACTTAGCCGCATAAGTATATACATATGGCATACTTACATATACTTAAGTATGTTTGCAAAAGTTGTCTTCAATTGAATAAATTCTGTAGCCCAACTTTGCTTCATTCTGTCCAAAATTGAGATGTGACCACTCAACAGGAATACAAACGCATCCTCCCTTTTTAGATCTGTTGGATCATTTGTCTGGGCTATGATTTGAGCTTCACTTATGGCCTCATGCATGGCCTCTAACTTAGGGACAATGATCCTCCTAAGTTCACCTATCCGACTGATCATGTTCTTCCTTTCCTTCTCAAAATTCTTTATTGCAGTTGTGATTGCAATAGTCTGACACTCTTGATTGACTATGGAGGAAGAGAGAGGATCAAAACTTTGAGACAAACTTAGTAGTTTATCCTCTTGCTCTTTTATTTTCTTCTCAATCTCTACTGTTACTTTGGACCATGAAATACAAAATTTGTATATTTTTTTGCCATCTATAAGAGCATTTTCTAAGCTCTTTATCCCTATACTCATATTTCTCCTATCATTACTTATCAAACCTTGTACCTCTGATAATCTTTTTGCAAGAAATTCCTTCCGGACCTTATCTTCTGTTGACTTCTCTAGTGAATCAAAATATGTACTAACACTGCTGACTAAGGTTTTGAGATTACCGGAAGAGGAGGCTGTGGGATCTTTCTGAACCGATGGCATAATCTTTTCAAGTACTCTGGAAGTAGCTTCTATCAACTCATAGTCTTCCATATGAGACTTTAGGAGTTTTTCATTAGCCTTAGCATTTGCAAATGAAGCTATCTTCATTGTCTATACCAGAGAAAGAGAATCAAAATTGAATGGACCTTGTAGAAGCTCCGGTTCATCAATCTCCATTATTTCTTTGTTCAGGAATTCTTGGACAGTTTGTGCAGTGTCTCTTGTCGGAGACAGATGTTTCTTCTCTTCTGCAGTCTGGGAGCTGTCCTTAGGAGTTTTCTCTCCTTCATCACTAGTAGTTGTGGTTTTCTCTACTGAAGTCTTTTCTCCTTCTACAACCTTAGCACTGTCATCTTCTTTTTCCTTCACCTCTGCTTCTTTCTCCTATAATTTTTCTTCTCCTTTAGATCCGGAGATTGTAGGGGACATCGAAGGAGAAATGTTAGTCTGTTTAGGGCCCACCTCTTTTGTCACTTTCTCAGGAGTTTCTTCTGCAACATTTGTGGTTGAGGGATCAGTACCCAAGTTCTCTATAATAGGGAGATTAAATCTTTTGAAGGCCTTCTGGAGGATCTCTTCTATGTCCAATAAATGCTTTGTTGTAAATATTTAGATACCTAACTGTGGCATCTTGCAATATCTTCTAATCTGCTTCACCATAATCATCATAAAACTCAACCATTGGCTGAAGATTTATGTCCACTGTGATTGATTTGATTATGTCGTTAATGTGAATAGTGGGTTTTTCAACATATTCCTTTGCCTTTTCTTCTTCCTTCTGTCCAGTAGAGGGTTGACTGGATGTTTTCTTCTTTTTCTTCATTTTCCTGACTTCTTCATCAGATTCAGTTTCCTCTTCATCTCTTTGACTTGTATAAGTCCTTGTGGCTTTTGTCTTTGACCTTTTCTCTCCTTTACTGGATGCTTGGACTTCCGATTTTGAGCTTTTAGCAGGGACAGGTGCTGGTCTCTTTGAAGATCTGGTCCAGGTGGAAGTTTCTACCGGAGCACTTTTCTTGCTTCCCTTTTCTGCCTCTTTCGTCTCTTCATCAGCTTTTTCTCTCTTTTCCCGGTTGGCATCAAGTGCCTTCTTTGGGATCCCAAGGCCTTGTGCAATATGTTCTACTTCTTTTCTCACCTTCCTCTTGATCTCTGGTTCTCTGAGTTCAACATGGATTTTTATACTCAGCTCCTCAAAGGTTCCAAACCTTTTTGCCTTTGGATCTTTAGGCTGGCTTAGCATGTGTTGAACATGCAGCTCCACAATCTGTTCATCAACTTCATACCCCATGGGCATGATCCAGACTATCCTTGGCTCTACTGCCTCCATAAGACATTGATCAGTGTCTACCATGAAGCACACTGTATCCTTGTATTTTTCAACTATTGATTTGGGGATCCTTTCTCTGATTTGCATTGTATTTTGGAATTGCTTGAAGTAACCCCACAGAGCTATATTTCTTGCCTTTGCATCTCCAAGTTCATGCAAGTAATCTTTGATCTGGATAGCTACTGGTTTGTCATTTTCCCATACCCATCCATTTGATCCAGGAAGCTCATTCATGAAGTAGAAGAACAAACATAGTATCAGTCCTCCATATTTAAAGGAGTTCTTTTTGTCCTTCTTGATCTTCTATATGTTTTCCATTAATTAGCTCAAGAGGAGTTCACAGAGATCATAATCTACATTCTTTCTCAGCATCTCATAGGCCGTGTATACTGCAGTTCCGGATACTGAATTCTCCCTACTGGAATGATATATCTTGTATCCTATTATCATAGATGCATACTTGATATCCGGGTCAATAATATCTTCAATGGTCATTGCCCTCTTATCAAATTTTGATTTGGTGGCCTCTGTGACAATGTTGTTTTTGACAAATTTGAGGACAGGAATTCCTCTGGAGGAATGTAAACTAGTTACTGCCCTAATTGCTTCCTTGGTGATCTTGCAAGGTCTATTCAGCCATAGGAAGTTATCATGCACCCTACTTAAAACATACCGAACCCATTCATCTTCTTCAAAGTAGGGGAAATGAATGAACTGATCAAAATGTTTTTCCTAGATGCCCTTATATTTTGGTTTACGCTCAAAAGCATCATCTATCAATTGTTTGTGATAGACGTCTCTTAGTTTGAATTCCCCAAACTCTTCAATATTGGCATGTATGTAAACCCTAATATCTTCGGTGTGCAACACACCCTGCCGAACACTGGAAAATGCACCCAGGGGATCTACCTCCAAGGATTTATATGGATGTTTCTTAAATGAGGGCCGAGGTCTATCAGAGATCTTTACTATATTTAGAGTAGCCATCATCAAACAATCTTACTGAAGGATATCAAGAATGATAAATACCTTTTACGCAGGTTAGGGCACACGAAGAAATCCGAATAGAGATGTATGAAGAGTTGCCTTGATCTTTTGGGAGAAGTTGTTTGCAGAGCTCCTTTTCTTTCTTCTTTGCATGTGAGTGTACAAGTGTGTAAATGGCAGACAAATGAACTCTTTTATTCCAAGAAGCCCTAATTTTCACCGTGCAATAAATGCACAACCTAATTCATTCCGGTTTGCCTGGTTTTCCTTGTTCAAGGAGGAAGAAACTCATCCGGATCATTATGATTCCCTTGTGATCGATGTTAGTGATGAATCATCATATCCACTTGTCCTTCTAATCATCTTATGTATCCGCAGATCAAGCTGTATCAATTTGGATTCATACCGGGCCAATCTTGTGAGAAACCTGTTTTACCAGAAGACTTGCTTAACCAGACCAATTCTAAAGGAATTGAACTTTTTAAATTTTCTTGTGGATCTCTCAGATCTTTACCTAACCTTCTTAACATGTTTCTTTAGAAACCCTTTGATCCGCAGCTTCTCATGTGCCAATTTCAGGCATCACTTAATTGGCTGGGGGAACAAGGTTTTCTTTGTGTCTCCCCCTGAGCCAGAGCTCACCTTTTAATTTCCAGAAGGAATATCAGCACCAGAGTTTGGTACGGATCCAACCTCTACATTTTCTAAACTTTTCTTCACCCAAATCGTGTTCATCTCATTCCTAACTTCATCTGCATTCACCTTTTGTTTACCCTTATCTTGATTCTGATTATGATATACCGGACCTCTTTTCTCCTGATTCTTGCTTCTACAGAATTTTACAATATGACCGGATCTATTGAAGATTTGGCAAACAACATTTCCTTGCATATTTGATTGATATCCTCTTGATCTACATTGATTAGCCATATGACATATTCTATTGCATGTAAAGCATTTACCATTGAATTATTTATTCATTTGCATATTTCTGCATTCATGAGATTTGTGACCATATCTTTTGCAGTTAAAACATTGTCCGGAGAAGAATGAATTTGTCTAATTCATTCTCTTTCTGCACTGATTAGATTTGTGACCAAAGTGATTGCAGCTGTGGCAGTATCCATTGAAGGATGGATATCTTTGAGCATTGGGCTATCTTACTGGAGGTCTTCTAGGCCTGTTCCTTGGATTTTCTATCCAAAATTCTTTTGACCAGATCCAAAACTTTCTCCTTTCTCATATCCCAAACCACACTTGTCATCTACCTTCTTTTGACTTTCAAGAAGAACTTCAAGTTGAGCAGAACTTATCTTGAATTTCTCTTTATATTCATTTGCTATTTGAAGATCCCTTTTGAGAGAGATAATTTGATTCTCAAGTTTTTCTTCATTATCTTTAGCATCTTCAAGATCATATTCAAGATGTCTGATAATTCTATCCATCTGGTGGCAATCTTCTAATTTCTCCTTGAGAGATTGTCTTAGATTATCTTTAACTTTTCTTTTCTCTTCAACTTCTTGGGTAAACTTTATAACTCCTGATTCCATTTCATGTCTTACCATAATGATTTCTTTTGATAACTTTTCACATAACTTGGTTTTCTCAGTTAGCTCTTCATTTGCATTACTTTCTTCACCTTGTCTTGCCAATTGTTGAAGCAACTCCGTTCTCTTTTTCATAGAGAGACTTAATTTGTCTTTTAGTTCTCTCATGAAATCATCAGCCTGTTTGAGTCTTTCCTTTAATTCATTGACTTCAGAGTTTGACTGTTCAAGATCCTCAAGGGCAGTCTTGAGTTGCTCCCTTAAACCATATGCATCCATTTGGACTCCCAGATCTTCCTCAAGCTGTTAGGCTCTATTGGGAGGAACTTAGCTCTAATACCAATTGTTGATAACTGAGAGGGGGGGTGAATCAGTTATCCTAATTATTTCTTCTTTCTAAACTTTCTTATTAATCAATGCAACATTAATTCAAACAAGCAAACATTACCATGAAATGGAAAAACACATGACACAGTATTTTTGACGTGGAAACCCTGTTAAGGGAGAAACCCACGAGGTGATTAACCCAAAGATTATTTTCTGTTAGAAGAATAAGGAAATACAAAAATGGCACTTGCCAATTAGGGCTCACTGCCCGAGCACACTGCTCACAAGGAGACACACTGCCTACAAGAGACACAATGTCTACAAAAGAGTGTTATACAATACTTGAACTGATTGGAGGCATCCACATATGCTGGAGTTCAGTTCTGGTTAGGCTTAATACACTGATCTGCTGCACTTCATCTTTCCTCTTCTCTTATGCTGCTTTCCTTTCACATACCAGACCTTCCTTACTGCTTCTACTCTACTTTGCTTTTATTCACATATCACATATCACCACAACTCTTCTCACAACTAAATCCATCCTATATATATATATATATATATATCCGCACAAGTGATTTCATTATCTTTCTAGTCGGCACTCAGAATAGTAAATCTTCTCACAAACTCTATTCTGTCAGCTGAATCCTTACACATCAAGTAATGCGGATCAAGCATATACTTGTAGAAATCATTCATCATGTCAGCCAAACATGATTCATGCCTTCATAACCTTTAACACCATCAGTAACACATCCGAAAAGTAGTCTGATGTTCTGTCAGTCAGTTCTTCCTCTGTTCACAATGTCACTTAGGAATCTAGTACTCAACTATTCATATCTTTTTCCTCATCTATCACCGAAGGATAAATCCTTGGAATATACCACTCAAGGTAGTCCTCTTGACTTCCCCAAATCCACACTATACCAAGATACTTCCTCTGAGAAATCTGGACCTATCTGTCGGACCTTGCCACATGCTTTGTTCTTGTTTACCGGACCACAACATTCTTCACTCTGACTTCCCGTAGAGACACACCATGTCCTGCGGACGTGTGGGATGAACTTTGTTGCCATCAATGACAACAATCATGAATCCATATAGTGTCTCTTGCCAACAGTAACAAGTCCTGCAGTAGTGGATTTAGCATATATACAAGATGTAAGTCCTGAATATCTAGCAGGTACACTTGATAAAGAACATATAAAAGAAGTGAAGATGGAGGAAATAGAACGCCATACTCTAGAGATGAGCCAACAACACCAACAGGATACATCAGTTGAACCTGCTATAGTCGAGGTTCAAGAAAAGAGGGCTGATGAGAAGGATGTAAAAGAAGATCCTGCTCCTGAAGTTCAGGAAGTAAGTAGTACAGGTGCAGAGCAAATGACAGAAAATGATCATGATCATCATGTGGACGTAGCACAAGATCCTCCACCTCAGTATGATGCTCCTCCGGAAAAGGAAATTCCTCAGCAGGAGGATATACCACAGGATCACCCTCAGACAGAGCATCATGAAGAACAAACAAGGAAATCAACTTCTCCATCACATATGCTCACAGATACAGGAGATCAAGGTGAACATCATGATGATGTGGAAAAACATGATCAAGTACCTCCATGGTTAGAAAAGGAAGTTAACGCAAAGGTAGATTTTGAGATACAAGAATTTGATGTATCTACCTTGTTTTCTGAGAATATAATGAAACCAAAGAGGAAGGCCAGAATGACTTTGGCCATTAAGAGAGATCCTGCAACTGGTAGAAGAACAGCATAGGTAGCAATCCCTACTGTGGAGAAGAAGAAAGGTAAAATTACCTTAGATGAATTTCAGATCAGCACAGTAGACTTGGGATTTGCTAATGAAGACCAGGAGGGTCAAGAGGGCAAAGACATTATAGATTCTTTGATTCAGAAAGTGAAAAGGGAAAAAGAGAAAAATAAGCAACACAAAGAGCACATTGCTTAGTTGCATGCATACATAGGTAGGTTAACTAATCCTGAAGATACTCCAACTGAACATGTAGTCCCATTAACTGCCATTTACTAGGAAGAAGTAAATAAATTAGATCTCATGAAACATGAGTCATCTGTATTAAGGAAATGGATGCTATCCACATTGGATGTAGCAGAAGAAGTAATAAAGGCCTCTCTAAAGAGATGGAACTCCCTCAATATCTCCAGAAAAAAGGTAGACAAATTGCAAATGGAGACAGGTAAAAGGTCTTTCCAATTGGAGAAGATATTAGATGTCCTGGGAGAAATAAGGAGGATAAATCCTCAACTGCTCATAAATAAATAGGTACTGGATAATAACACTGCATTATTGATAGACATATGGTACAAGGATATCCAGTTTGAATGTGGTATACTTAAAGGATGCAATAATAAATTGAGAGATATCAGCATGAAAATGCATGATATGCTGGCTTTTGAAGCAGAAATTTTGGAAGCGTTGGAAGGAAAGGTAGAAGGAAAGATAGAAAATTAGGATGAAGAGTTTGCAATTAAAACTCTACACGCCGACTTCCAATCAATAGCTGATGATCCACTTGTTCACTTGACAGAGGAAGTCATAGATAAAATGACGAGAATTAAGGTCAAGGTGGAAAACTACAATGAGACACTGAACAAAAGGAAAAACAAGTTGGAAAATATCAGAGGTAAATACCAAGCCCATAAGCATGCCATCATCAAGGCAAAAACTCAGGATGGCGGGGAAATTGATAGAGTAGTACAATTATATGAGAATGTCAGGATGATCATGCAGGCTCATATGCAAGGCTACGATCATCATGATGATGAAGATACGGCAAGTGATGATCATGATGCTCCTAGTGGAGATGAAGATGCATCATAAAGCAAATATCAGCATCTTATACTTAGTGAAAATAAGTATTTCAGATAGTTGCTAGTTGGCAACTTGTGCCATTTTGAGAAGGTTGACAAAGTCAAAGAGAAATACTGACCATAGATATTCATAGACAAATCAAGATCTGAGATCTTTTTGTAACGAATTCCTAACCTTGTTCTATAAAAGGTGCAAGAATGCCTCATTTCAAATATTCAAAACTTAATTGAAATCCGTCTACTGAAATATTCAGGGCTCATTTCAAAGCTTTTTGTATACATTTATATCTTTGCATACCTAATGAATGAGAAGACTTGTTTGATTACAATTCATAGTAAATCTTGAGTAATTAGTGTGTGAATTATGGATATATGTTGTGATTTGCTACGTCCCTTGAAGTGCATATCTACTTGCATATGTTGTTTTCATACAATTCCTTTGAAGTTAGCATCAACTGTATCTAGCTGTGGAATGTCCTGGTGAACATATGGTTTGGTTTTCTTCTCTTCATGACTGTATCTGATGTACATGTGGTTCAATAGCTAAAGGTTCAACATTATTTTGAAGCATTTCTTTCAATTTCTTTTTAAATTTCAGAGCTTTTCACCATCATAATTGCAAATAATTGATAATCTCAAGCAAATAATACAAATATGTGGACATCTCATAGATAATTGCAAATATTTAGCATATTTGAAGCTAAAGCATGTATAATTGAAAATATCATGCAAAGATTTGAATATTTCTGTATCATTTAACTGAACAACTGTATAAAATGACCTCCCTGTGAAGAATCTTTGCAGAAAAGTGTCATGATAATGAACTATACATAAGGCCTCAAAATGGAAATAGCAACACACATCAACCTCTAAGTAACATCAGAAGATTAAGACCTAATCACCAGAGACTTGGGATCATGAATTCTCTAAATTCATCATATCTTTCAAGATGAATAAAGGTTAATGTGTACTTTTATTCTATGCTTGTTTGTGACTAACATCATGACCAACATAAATTGGTGCAAGAAGGAGGGCCTTTATCTGAAGAAGATGCTCATCATCATTATTTTCAGGTTTGATGATGCAGAAAGTAAGGTAACCCCGAATGCATTCGTGAATTCCAAATATTGCTCAAATATTTACTGTAGCAAGCTTGTAAATGCTCATTCTGTGTAAAGATTTCCAGATTGACCGTAAATATTGCAAGCTTTACAGTAGATCATCATGAATTCACAAATATCAGCCAGTGTTAAGTAAATCTGTTCAAGCTTTGAAGAGTTTTGTCTTAGAAGCCTGATATCCCATGGTAAGAGTCATCATACCTTGTTATCAGCTCATATTTGCACCACCTTTGCAAATATTTCATAAATATCTAGTCAAATTAGTCATCTAATCATAAATATCGCCTCAGTTGGTGAAATCCAACCAATATTTACGATCATCTAGCCAATTCGCCTCAAAATTGAGAAATCCTAGCTCACAGGATAAATACCAGGTCAAGATCCACTGGACCTTTTGAAGAACTACCTGTTAGAGGGTTCAGACCTAGAACTGTAGACATCCATCACACTCCAGGGTCAAGTGTATCAGGAGCTTCACCAGAACCTCCTCTTGTAACTCTTGTTGGTTTGCAAATACCTTCTTGTATATCTGTAACACCTCTTGTTCAACCTCAACCTCTTGTCCAAACTTAGCCAACTGTACCTCAGGCTCAACCTCCTCCGGTGGCAATGTCTTTCTTTGCAGCAGAGTCACCTCTGACTTTCAATGCATACCATGAGTTACCAAAGAACCTGGACAAGCTTTGTCCAAAGTATCATCCTTATCAGGATGTTGATGATCATATCAGAACCTTCAAAGAAACCTACTATAGAGCCAGAATAGAACATCAATATGTTGTATGTAGATTATTTCCTTTTTCCTTAGGGAAGAGGCTTATAATTGGTTTATTAGTCTTGGTCAGGGTTTTGTTGGTTCATGGGCTATCTTAGAGAAAGCTTTTATAGATAGGTTCAAGGTACCAATAGATCCTTCAATGAACTATCACTTATTTGCCACTATCAAACGGTTTGAAAGTGAACCTATTGCCAACTTCAATGCTAGGTTCCAGAAAATGCTATCCAAGTTAGTTGCCCCATATGTAGTAGCAGATGCTGCTGCTAGGAGTATCTACTACTCAGCTCTAGATCCATTAACTTCCATGTTCATTAGGAGAACACACCCCGAAATCACTACCTTGATAGGAGCTTTTCAATAAGCTATCAAGGTGAATCAGCAGTTAGTTCCTGCTCCAACACCAAATGTTGCATTCCCCACATTGCCTAGCATGTATCCAACTTATCCTCCTGCATATCCTACACATCAATATCCTAATGGAGCTATGATACCTCCAGTAGTCATGCCTGCACCTTTGCAAGTACCTCCATTAAGTATCATGCCACCTCCTAATGGGAATGTCCAGACTCCATAATATCTTGCACAAACTCAGACACCTTAGGGTGCTGATCTATCCAACAATAACCATGGATCCTCGTTCTTCAAACCTCAAATTGAAAATGTAGTGGCTAAAGCTCAAGAGGAGAAGGAAGAAATCAAAGAAATCTCTGCACAGTTAAGAAAACTCACTACAGAGGTGACACATTTGAGAAATTAGAATTTCTATTCTTAGCCTAATCAAAATAGAGGTTATTCCAATGACAGACCAAATTATCCTGACAGAGGATATAATAACAATAGTAATTTCAATAATAGTGGTGGAAATAACAATAATCCTCAGAGACAGCCTAGAGTATGGAACTCTAGGCCAAATAATGGCTCACTGCCATCCCCCTTAGATAATCAGCCACCTGGTGAAGCCAAACAGACTACTAGAGTCAATCTTGCTAAGGCAGCCCTCACTAATTGGTGCAGGATCCACAATACAAATGCTCATGCAGAGCTAGACTATCCACAATTTCAAATTGCTACTAGCATTTTCTAGACAAAAGTATCAAATACTTCTGGAAATCCACCTCAGGTAGAGGGAAATGAACTTGTTCCTTGTGGATATGAATCTGCATTTGTATTGGAAAGCTATACTGATCAGCATCATCATCAGCGGACTGTGTCCTCTCACCAGCATTCTACCCAAGCATGTGAAGAATCTGTTTTAGCCTTTGAGTCAAATTATGTCTTCCCCTTTGAAGATGAGAATGAGCCTTCCACTGAACATGAGGAGGTGCATGCATACCAGCAGCAATATCAGGGTAAGCATAACTACAATCTCAGAAGTAGCTTCAACAGACCTACTAGTCCATTAACCAGCTCCTTGCCTTTGAATAATTTCAATACACCTCTTGATCCCAAGGCAAGTAACAATCTGGGATTTCCCAAGGTAAGTGCTCAATATCTGTCACCTCAAAATATAGCATCAAAGCCTATTGCCTTACCTCATGAGTCTGATAAACTTGTCACATAGCTGGTAGATGAGATGAAAAAGATAAAGATCAGCATGTCTCTGTCAGAATTGTTGAAAACTCCTACAATTAAGAGGGCTTTCATGAAATCCCTTGATGATCCTACTCCTAAAGAGGATAATCATTCCCCAGGCTAGTCTAGTAGTAAAGATCATGCTGCTAGAGATAGTAATATCAAAAACAAAGTACCAGCTACTGTCCAAGCTGCAGAAATCTCACATATGACCTTATATCGAGATAAGAGTGAGTCACCACCCTTTCTCCTCACCATAAGGATGTTTGGAAAGAATTTACACAACTGTTTGGTAGATTCGGGTGCATCTACCAATGTGATGCCCTTGTCTATATGCAATGCTTTAGGACTACATCCTGCTAAATCCCTAAAGAAGGTGACACAACTAGATAAGATAGAAGTAAGCATAATAGGAGAACTGACTCATATACACATGCAGCTAGAGTCTGATCCTAGGATCTAATATTACATTGATATTTAGGTAGTTGACATGCCTGATAAATATGGGATGCTACTTAGCAGAGATTGGTCAAAGACTTTGAATGGATATATGTCTACTAACTTCAGCCACATGTGGTTACCTTGGAAAGGTATACCTAACCAAATAAGAATAGATGTCAAACCTAGAATGAAGCACATGATCACCGAGTATAACAAAACCAACGAGATCATGTATGTAAATGTTGAACCTGGAGTTTACACCATTAGACCACAGCCTATCAGGATAGAAGAGATCCTGATGCTTGATTTTCATCATCATCATGATGATGATCATCAGGAAGACATACCAGTTGTAGAACTCGATAGTAATTTCAAAAATGAGAATGAAATAGATCAATTCAAAAATTTTGAGATGCATCTGTCCAAGCAGGTAAAACGTTGTCGATTGTTAAAGATTCCTGTTCATGACATTCTGATTGATGGATGGTGCAGGTTACATGACGAAGCACATTCAAAAAGGACCTGTGAAACATGCCTAGACATGATGATGCTGGAGCAGACATGCAGTGAGGCATCATCATCATATTCCGAGGTAAGATCAGCATCAGGTGATGATGATGATACTGATTCTTGTTTGTCTTTTGTAGGAACCACAGAAAAGGTGATAAATCATGATGAAGATCATATACAAAGAAAAGAAGAAATTCTAGTGTACGACCAGATAAATGTTAAGAAGAAAAAGAGAATCACTTCAGGAAGTGATTGTTTTATGGACTCAGATTATGAACTGTCTGATGAAGACAGAGGTAGTAACTTGACCAGATTTGAAGAGTTTTTATCAGGAGAATTTAAGAAGATGATAAAACAAAAGAAGCATCCATAGGATGCACTAACTGAAGGTTGGTGTAGGCTGCATGAGGCACCTCACTTGGAGACTGCCTATTCGCCATGTTTGCACATTTTGAAGAAACATACAAAGCCTGATCTAAAGGATCATCCTCCTGATGATGAAAAACAAGAAGAAAAATCAGCTTCTCAGAAGGAAGAAAAAGTGAAGTCTGAGGATGCTAAAATTCCCAAGTTAAAGTGGATATCAAGTGGTGCAGCTGCCAGAGCCAAAGAAAAGAGAAGGTTTAGCTAAATCTCATGCTGAGGATAAACCCTAGATCTTTAGATTTGACGGATCCAAGTCCAAACAAGGAGCTGGAGTAGGGATTGATCTTATTGATCCATCAAGAAAATCCTACTTAGCTACATATAGACTACAGTTCCCCTACACTAATGATGTGACAGAGTATGAAGCTCTGATTCATGGGATACTGTTTGCTCTCAAAAAGAAAGTGAAAATTCTGCATGTCTTTGGAGACTCAGAATTAGTTGTCAGACAGGTAAGAGGAATCTACTCTTGCAATTATAAGAGATTGTCAAATTATAGACATAGAGTGTGGGATTTGATTGAAGACTTTGATGCTTTTAACATCACCCACGTTTCTAGAGAACAGAACCATAGGGTAAATGCACTTGCCCAGGCTGCCAGTACACTGGAGCCACTATCTATATCAGGTTTAAAGAGATTTGCAGTAGAGCCGGTATCAGTGCCGTCAGTACCTGATAATGTTACTAACCTGCAGGTCTTTGATGATGATCAGCATATCCTTGATTTCATCTCTAACAGGGATATATTTGATGCTCAGATCATAGATGAGAATAGTGTGGAAGATCATGTTTGGGAAGAAGATGAAATATTAGAGTTGCCTAGCAACAGAATTCCCAAAGGTATGATTGAATTAGAAAGAGCCTTTAATTTGAATAATATGCTGAAACAGAAGGATCTTCTCAAAGCTGATGGAGGTCAATATTCACAAGTGAATATTGGACAAGATGAAGACAAAAGAAATGTCCTTATAGGTAAGGTTTGCACACCAGAAGAGTTAGAAGGAATAACTTAGGCCCTTAAGGATTACATCCATGTAATTGCATGGACTTATGATGAGCTGAAGACATATGACACATCAGTCATAACTCACAACATACCTCTCAAGCCAGATGCTAAACCCTTCAGACAAAAGCAAAGGCCAGTCAATGCCTTGCTTGAACCAATAATTTTTGAAGAAGTCAAGAAGCTATTGAATGCCAGGATAATATTTCCTATGAGGCACTCCACTTGGGTGGCAAATCTAGTGCTAGTTAGAAAGAAGAATGGAGACATCAGATTATGTGTGGACTTCAGGAACCTGAATAGAGCATCAGAGAAGGATAATTATCCTTTACCCGCATTAGATGAAGTCATGCAGATTGTCAATGGAGCTAAAATGATGTCCTTCCTGGATGGCTTCTCAGGGTATAATTAGGTCATGGTTGATAAAATTGACAGATTGAAAACTGCCTTCACCACCAAGTGGGGGATATTTGCATATAGACGTATGCCATTTGGACTTATAAATGCTGGAGCTACATTCTAGCGAGCAATGGACATAGCCTTCAGAGGCTTAATAGGAAAATGTATAGTCATATACATGGATAACTTGATAGTATTCTCCAAAGAAAGGGGGAACCATGTAGCAAATCTCAGAAGTGTGTTGAAGAAATGTGAAGAGTACAAAATATCCCTGAACCCCAAGAAATGCATATTTAGGGTAACAACAGGCAAATTATTAGGCCATTTGATAACTGAAGATGGAATCATCATTGATCCTGCCAGACTGGAGTCTATTATGAAAATACAACTCCCTGGAAGTAAGAAGGAACTCAAGTCTTACTTTGGTAAGATCAACTTTGTAAGGAAATTCATCACTGGTTTTGCAGAGATAGTCAGACCACTAAATGCTATGCTGAAAAAAGATGCCAAGATTGAGTGGACAGCAGAAGCTAAAGCTGCTTTTGAGGACATAAAGAAAGCCATATCAAATGCTCCTATCCTCATCAATCCAGACTACACAAAGGACTTCTACATTTACTCATTTGCTTTAGAACATACCTCTGCAGCAGTGTTGACTCAAAGGAATGAAGAGAAAGAGGAAAAACCAATAGCTTTCATGAGCTGTCCCTTCAAGGATGCTGAACTGTGATATGTGGATGTTGAAAGACAAGCACTTGCATTGGTTAGGGTAGTTAAGAAATTCAGGCATTATATACTAAGAAGCGAAGTGATTACAGTAGTGCCTGATGCAGCAGTGAAGATGCTGCTAATGCAGAGTGAGCCTGGTGAGAAAAGAGCTAAGTGGATCACCGTATTACAAGAGTATGACATGGAAATTACACCAATGAAATTGGTAAGAGGACAGGCTTTGAGCCAAATGATATCTGAAATTGACACAAACATCACAAGTCAGCAGTATGTTATCAATGAAAAGGACAATAAGGAATGGTATTCAGATATCAAGCACATCCTGATTACTAGAAGATGTCCTCCAAGACTAGAAGCTTCACAGAGAAGAGCCTTGAAGATAAGGTCACAAAAATATATGATGAAGGGAGGAACCCTATTCAAGAAGAATTATGAAGGAATATACTTGAGATGCTTAGAAAAGCCAGAAGCAAATAAGGTTTTATCAGAACTACATGACAAGTTCGGAACTGCACATGGATCAGCCTTGGCCACAACACATGCAATCCTCAGAGCAAGATATTATTGGCCCACTATTTTTAAAGATACAGCTGATCATGTCAAATGTTGTCATGTATGCCAAGTCACTGCCAACAAAGAGAAATATGTTGCACAACCCTTGTAGCCAGTGATGGAAGAGCACCCATTTGCACAATGGGGCATGGACTTCATAGGACCAATCAATCCTCCATCCTCCTCAGGCCATAGGTATGTCTTGACCATTACTAATTATTGTACCAGATGGACTGAGGCTGTCAGTAGCAAGACTTGTACTGCAGATGATGTTATTAAATTTCTGGAAAGCAACATTGTTACCAGGTATGGAACCCCTTATGCTCTAGTAAGTGATAATGGTTCTGCCTTCACTTCAACCAAATTGTCAAGTTGGGCTTTTGATCATGGGATCATACTCAAATTCTCATCCAACTATTATCCCCAAGGGAATGGATTAGTAGAATCCACCAATAAAAATTTGTTGAATATCATAAGAAAATTAATAGAGAAGAACCCTAGGGAATGGAACTCATTTCTGAAATATGCCTTATGGGTAGATAGAACTAGAATGAAAACTCCATTAGGAAATTTGCCTTTCCAACTAGTGTATGGGGTAGATCCTATCCTCCCTGTAAATTTGAAAATTCCTACCTTGCAGTTTGCCCAAGAGTACCTAGGCATAGACAATAGACAAGAAGTCAGGTTGCTTCAGTTGATGCGCCTGGAAGAAAAAAGAAGTCAAGCGATTGACCAATTTACAAAACATCAGGGTATTGTCAAACGCTGGTTTGACAAGAGAGCCAAAATTAAAGCCTTCAGGATATCTGATTTAGTCTTGATGTGGGATAAAGCCCATGAGACGAAAGGTGACCATGGCAAATTTGACAGATTATGGATAGGTCCCTTTCAAATTTCTGAGATACTAGGATACAACACTTATAGGCTTAAGAACCTGACAGGTGAGGATGTCCCATTGCCAGTCAATGGACAATTCCTCAAACATTATTTCTAAGCCTAAGTGACTTCATGATAGTCATGTGTATCATATTGTGCATTTCTATAGTTGCTTGTACAGTTGTGTTTTTGTTGTTTTGTTTGTTTGTCTTGTTTTGTTTGTTGAGTTTTGTTTTGGTTAGTCAAGATGATGCACTTCATCACCAAAGAAAATAACTAAATTGTTAGGATTCAAGTGATGAGATCAGATTTAGACATAGGTTATGATTCATTCTAAGAAGTATTCATGATCAGGTCTATGATATCCTTTCATCAGGGTGCCTTTTCTTGATCAAAGTGAATCAATCACAATGAAACACCTAACAGCCTTGGGTTTGTTGACCACACAAGTATAGGTGTTAAGTGAAAAATCTAAAGGGACTCCCTTGCTACTAATACAATTTTTAACCTAAAGCTGCAGGTGACTATAGCTTGTACAAATGAGCTAACATGATGATATCAGATACAAATTTTAAGAGAAAATCATAAAAGGAATAAAATTAGGCCATCTAAGTAACTCTACTGGGGCTATGAACGCCTGCTGGTAGTGGGGCTCTACTTAGGGAGATTGTATAGATAATCTTGCCAGGGCTATAGACGCCTGTTGGAAGCAAGGCTCTATCCATGTTAGCTATGAGGGATGATCAACTATGTAGTTTAACACCAGTTACTTATGTTTTCAACTTGCTTTCAAGATGAGGATAATTAATCATTTGCACACACATGATCCTTTGTTAGCATTGTTACCATGATGAACTTTTATCATTCAGAAGATCATGATGCTTATGCTTAGAAAGAATTAGAATACTAGGGATGAATATGATCACATCACTTGAATCATTGGAATTTACCTGTTTTCTTTGGTGGCAAGTTGTTGTGTGGTTACACAACACGCCCAATTTTGATTTGACAAAACATGGACACAACTTTTTGCTTGGCTTGTTTTGTGTTACCTGGCGGTTTGGTAAAAGTAAGTCATGCAGATCATCATGCATGGAAAGGTTGGGTAAGTCATCATCATGAGGTTAGTTTGTCAAAGTTCATGTTTCATTCCAGTAACCTCATATTTAGAAAGAGCATCAAATTTCATGTAGGTTTGCCTTTTACATCACCCTGATATTTATCAAGATGCGAAAGTTATGAATAGTCAAAGTTTGAGTCAAACCTGATATTTACAAGGGAAGGATCATATTTCTTAACATCAGTCATATTACCAAAGATCATCTTGATCTACTTTATCACCTGATAAATCATGCGGTCCAAATATCTGGACGTCAATTTTGGGTGATAGTAACCCTTACTCGTCAACTGCCTTATATTTCGCGAGGATCATATTTTTCAATGTAACCCGATATTTCTCAATATCCTCCTGCCACGAAATATCACCCTAAGCCATTATCCTGATGACGTCATATGAGTTTGATAAACAAAGAAGCAAACATGACAATGACATCATCATCATTTTACCTCTTGGGGGGATATTTCCTAAACATGATCCTGCTCACATAACATGACGGTGACGTCATCATGCCATAGCGATATAGAGAGCAAATATCTGGATGACGTCATCCTGATATTCTGAGAGAAAGACGTGATGTTTGTTCGATCATCATCATTTTTTTGAACATCACTTGATATATTGAAATATCCTCCTGATATATTAAACACAACTTAAGGGTGCGAAACATCACCTGATATTGTCAGGATGGTTTTTTCCTCTCAAGGAGGATCATCACATTACACTCGGGGTGATATTTGAGAATATCACCCGATATCCAAATATCATCATATTTTTTAATATATCCTGTCATATGGATATCATCCCGCTCCCATTGCCGCCATTAATATTTAATGCGTGCAGAGGTGGTAGGTAGTTCCCGCCGACCACAAAACCTGATGAAACACTTGGTGAAATCCTGAGTTTCTGTGCGAAAGATCAACGAATAAAATCTAATACGTCAGGATTTGCCCTAATTTCACCCTAATTGCAAAGTTAAAAGGTAATTCAATTGTCATTTTCACATTTACCTTGAGATAAAATTATTCTCACAGAGCACAAGCTTCCAAACCCTCATACCAACGATACTCATACGAACCGAGCTTACAGATAGAAGGAAGTGCAAAATTAT
The DNA here is from genome assembly GCA_027924645.1 of Cunninghamia lanceolata. Classification (NCBI taxonomy): domain Eukaryota; kingdom Viridiplantae; phylum Streptophyta; class Pinopsida; order Cupressales; family Cupressaceae; genus Cunninghamia; species Cunninghamia lanceolata. The sequence goes on from BSBN01000998.1 coordinate 1,603,093, forward strand.
CACCAGAATTAAAGGCATTTTCAAGAAACCACTGGTATAATCAAGGGGATTTGCATAAACAAGTAAGTAATTGAAACCCTCATCCTGTTGCATCTCCATATTCAGGTATGATGTTGTAGGTTCTAGTTGTATGCATCCCAGGATAAGTAAATGCTAAATAAGTATAATATGCATGATGTTAATATAGATAATTGTTATATACATGCTTGTGAGTATCTATTGTAAGACAAATTGTGTTAATTGAAGATATCCATGGCTGACAAAAGGTTGGCTAAGTGTGAAGCTGAGTTCCGCAGGCCCATGTTCGCATCTCCTAGGGGAATCCTGTTCAAATATGGTGCAATAACAGATACACATCAGGGAAATACTGATTTGGAGGCCTGGTCTACCAAGATGAATGATGAAAAGAATAGAAGCACCCTGTTAGATACAGTGTTCATGTCCAGAATATGGAATGCGGCCGGTTTTCCATACTCCATGGAGTCTCCAGAGCTGGTCATTGAGTGTGCACGAAATTATAATCCAAAAACCAGACAAGTGGTAAAGCATGCGAGAGTATATGCAGACCTGTACATCAAGGGTCTCTCCAGGACATTTGGACTGCCATTGGGCAGGAAGGTTAACAATGTTGATTTGAGGAAATCTGAGATTGAAGATGAAAACAATAAGAAGAAAGCAAGGAAGAACATGTATCAATGGAGGGCCAAGAATAGCACATACCCTGCAGCTACTAAACTTCCTGTGCATTTGTATAAGTATGATTTTGATGAAGAGTATCAGTATATGATTGCACTGCTTAGCAGGGTGACAGGCCAGCCTGATACTGGTAGTTTTAAAGATTGGATGTACGGTGTCTTGATGATGTGCATATATGCAGATATCAAGCCACTATGGGGCCAACTGATAAGTGATGCTCTACATGAGCAGCTATTGAACCTGGGAGGTTCAAATTGTTCTTTTTATATGACATCATATATTGTCTACTCATGTGCTTACAAAGGCACATTTGATGCATTAGTTACAGATGGAAAGCTTACAGGCACTCTCAATGCTATGCATATATGGGATCATCATCCCCAGCTACAAAGAGCTAACTACCTCGAAGATTATAAATTGGTAAATGATGCATTCTCTATGCATCTGGTGAGGACCATGGAGGAGGACAGGACAAAAAGATTGAGCATGGAGGCTCAAGAAATAATCTACAGGCATGGAGCCTGGTACATTTAATTTGCAACATTTTCATACATGAGGATTGAAGGTTTTGAAGGACATCCCTTCATGCTGCCAAGATACCCCACTGATGCAGTGATACTAATGAAATTTATAAGACAGAGCTCCACCATGCTAAAAACATTCAAGGATGCTCAAAAAATACCACCAATTTTGTTTCCAGTCACCATTGGCTGGTCTATGTGCCCAGATTTAGAAAGCATCAAGAAGGTGATGGTCAGCTTAAATAAAATGCAGTTGCAGCCATTCCCACCAATAAGACCATATGATCCTTATGGAAGGATACAGAAAATAATAGGGAAACCTATTCATCAGGCACACCTAGAGGACTTCTAGGCTGATTGTGAAGATGAGGCAGAAGCCAAAAGAAGAAGATACCAAAGGTTAACACTGAATCAAATCAAGACCTTTGATTGTATCCCCATTCCTTCACAGTTGAAGAAAGATGATGGCAAGGTAATGGCAGATGAATATGAAGAGAAGAAAATATATAATGATACCATATATGTACCTGATCTGACCATACAAGTGGATATATTTTTAGACCCTTTCATTCCTAGGACACTACAGCTAACCCAAGCTTGGGTTGATGAACAGATTGAAGCATTAAAAAAGAAAGGCATTGCCATTACTGTGGACAACAAGAAGAAAGGACAGGATATTCCTGATGAGGAATATGATAATTTTATAACTGAGAAGAGAAAATCAAAAGGAGACAGACTGCCTCCACAACAACAACAAAGCAAAAGACCCCCTAGGAAGAAGAAAATTGATAATGAACCCAAAGGGGTGATCATTGAAAGGGCAGTGTTTCTAGCTGAGGAAACAACAGCATCAGGATCAGGATTAGGATCAGTATCACCTCCACAGGCAGGTAAACAAAAGTCCAAGAAAGAGCATGTAGCGGAGGTAGTGATTGCTGGGACTCAAGAAGAGGGTCAATCCTCACAAAAATCAATAGAAGAAGATATCCTCATGGAGGAAGATACTGAAGAAGAGGAACCCCCTCTGTTATTGAAGAGAAAAAGAAAAGCCTCACAGGTGGTGGTAGCTGCCACACCTAAGAAACCAAGAACTTCTATGAGGGGTGAAATAAAGCAATCCCATATAATGTTGAAAGGGGCTGGTAGTGAAGTATTCCATAAGGAATTTCAACACAATGTTCCACTTCCTACCATAGTAAAATTCAAATCTGAGCAAGCGGAAGAACAGATGAAAGAAACCTCACAAGTGTTTCAAGGAGGTCATGTCTCACTGCATGAGACAGTGGACTTATCTGATGATGAGGTAGTGAAGGATGTAGCTTCATAGAAGATGGAGACTCTTGCTGTAGGTATGCACATGACTCCTCATGGGACTCCATCAAGTCAAATAATACTGGAGGAGATAAAGTAGGTGGAAGCTGAAAAAGAAAAGAGTCCAGAGAAAATAGCCCAAGAAATAGGGTTGGACATATTAGTTTCACAAGTAACAAGTCCTGCAGTAGTGGATTTAGCATATATACAGGATGTAATTCCTGAACATCCAGCAGGTACACCTAATAAAGAACATATAAAAGAAGTGAAGATGGTGGAAACAGAAGGCCATACTCCAGAGATGAGCCAACAATACCAACAGGATACATCACTTGAACCTGCTATAGTCAAGGTTCAAGAAAAGAGGGCTGATGAGAAGGATGTAAAAGAAGATCTTGCTCCTAAAGTTCAGGAAGTAAGTAGAACAGGTGCATAGCAAATGATGATTTCAAAACAAACGCCAGCACTTAAGGAGGATTCCGCAACATCCATTGTTGTGAATATGCATCAATAAGAAGAAAAGGCAAAGGAGGATGAGGTAATGACAGAAAAGGATCATGATCATCATGTGGACGTAGCACAAGATCCTCCACCTCAGGATGATGCTCCTCTGGAAAAAGAAATTCCTCAGCAGGAGGATATACCACAGGATCACCCTTAGACAGAGCATCATGAAGAACAAATGAGGAAATCACCTTCTCCATCACATATGCTGACAAATATAGGAGATCAAGGTGAACATCATGATGATGTGGAAAAACATGATCAAGTACCTCCATGGTTAGAAAAGGAAGTTAACGCAGAGGTAGATTTTGAGATACAAGAATTTGATGTATCTACCTTGTTTTCTGAGAATATAATGAAACCAAAGAGGAAAGGCCAGAATCACTTCAGCCATTAAGAGAGATCCTACAACTAGTAGAAGAACAACATAGGTAGCAATCCCTACTGTGGAGAATGAGAAAGGTAAAATTACCTTAGATGAATTTCAGATAAGCACAGTAGACTTGGGATTTGCAAATGAAGACTAGGAGGGTCAATAGGGCAAAGACATTATAGATTCTTTGATTCAAAAAGTGAAAAGGGAAAAAGAGAAAAATAAGCAACACAAAGAGCACATTGCTTAGTTGCATGCATACATAGGCAGGTTAACTAATCCTAAAGATACTCCAACTGAACATGCAGTCCCATTGACTGCCATTTCCCAGGAAGAAGTAAATAAATTAGATCTCATGAAATATGAGTCATCTATATTAAGGAAATGGATGCTATCCACATTGGATGTAGCAGAAGAAGTAATAAAGGCCTCTCTAAAGAGATGGAACTCCCTCAGTATCTCCAGGAAAAAGGTAGACAAATTGCAAATGGAGACAGGTAAAAGGTCTTTCCAATTGGAGAAGATATTAGATGTCCTGGGAGAAATAAGGAGGATAAATCCTCAACTGCTCATAAATAAATAGGTACTGGATAATAACACTGCATTGTTGATAGACATATGGTACAAGAATATCTAGTTTGAATGTGGTGTACTTAAAGGATACAATAATAAATTGAGAGATATCAGCATGAAAATGCATGATATGCTGGCTTTTGAAGCAGAAATTTTGGAAGCGTTGGAAGGAAAGGTAGAAGGAAAGATAGAAAATCAGGATGAAGAGTTTGCAATTAAAACTCTACACGCCAACTTCCAATCAGTAGCTGATGATCCACTTGTTCACTTGACAGAGGAAGTCATAGATAAAATGATGAGAATTAAGGTCAAGGTGGAAAACTACAATGAGACATTGAACAAAAGGAAAAACAAGTTGGAAAATATCAGAGGTAAATACCAGGCCCATAAGCATGCCATCATCAAGGCAAAAACTCAGGATGGTGGGGAAATTGATAGAGTAGTACAATTATATGAGAATGTCAAGATGATCATGCAGGCTCATATGCAAGGCTGCGATCATCATGATGATGAAGATACGGCAAGCAATGATCATGATGCTCCTAGTGGAGATGAAGATGCATCATAAAGCAAATATCAGCATCTTATACTTAGTGAAAATAAGTATTTTAGAGAGTTGCCAACTGGCAACTTGTGCCATTTTGAAAAGGTTGACAAAGTCAAAGAGAAATACTGACCGTAGATATTCATAGACAAATCAAGATCTGAGATCTTTTTGTAACGGATTCCTGACCTTGTTCTATAAAAGGTGCAGGAATGCCTCATTTCAAATATTTGAAACTTAATTGAAATCCGTCTGCTGAAATATTCAGGGCTCATTTCAAAGCTTTTTGTATACATTTATATCTTTGCATACCTAATGAATGAGAAGACTTGTTTAATTACAATTCATAGTAAATCTTGAGTAATCAGTGTGTGAATTCTAGATATATGCTGTGATTTGCTGCATCCCTTGGAGTGCATATCTACTAGCATATGTTGTTTTCATACAATTCCTTTGAAGTTAGCATCAACTGTATCTAGCTGTGGAATGTCCTGGTGAACATATGGTTTGGTTTTCTTCTCTTCATGACTGTATCTGATGTACATGTGGTTCAATAGCTAAAGGTTCAACATTATTTTAAAGCATTTCTTTCAATTTCTTTTTAAATTTCAGAGCATTTCACCGTCATAATTGCAAATAATTGATAATCTCAAGAAAATAATATAAATATGTTGACATCTCATAGATAATTACAAATATTTAGCATATTTGAAGCTAAAGCATGTATAATTGAAAATATCATGCAAAGATTTGAATATTTTTGTATCATTTAACTAAACAACTGTATAAAATGATCTCCCTGTGAAGAATCTTTGTAGAAAAGTGTCATGATGATGAACTTCACGTAAGGCCCCAAAATGGAAATAGCAACACACATCAACCTCTGAGTAATGTCAGAAGATTAAGACCTAATCACCGGAGACTTGGGATCATGAATTCTCTGAATTCATCGTATCTTTCAAGATGAATAAAGGTTAATGTGTACTTTTATTCTATGCTTGTTTGTGACTAACATCATGACCAACACTTCTTAGTGATTAGCAGTATATTAATCATGAACTATAATGCATTCAAATCAAGAGCAGAAACACATCAACACATAAGACACCAAGATTTTGACGTGGAAAACCTGGTTAAGGGAAAAACCATGAGGTGATTAACCCAAGATTGTATTCTCTATTAGAAGAATAGAAAGAACAAAATAGCACATGCCAATTAGGGCTCACTGCCTGAGCACACTGCTCACAAGAGGCTCACTGCCTATAAGAGATGCACTGTCTACAAAGAATTAAATATCACATACATGAACTAGAGAATAGCATCTTCACCATGCTTGGATCAATTCCATTTAAGTCCAATACTTCTACTTTCCCTTTTGCTCTCCTCCTCGCTACTACACTCTCATCACCACAAGGACAACTTCAAATTGACTTCACAATCCCTTATTTATACATGGCATCAACTTAGGAATGATCATCTAAGTCGGCAAACATTCATAAGATCATTCACCAGATGCATAACTCATCCGGTCGACCTGTCTCAAGAAGAACACCATCATCTAGAAGTTACTCTTCAATTGCAAGCTCCAACTTCAATGCGGACCACCAACATGAACTAGACACAATCCAAAGACCTCCACAAGCTTTCCTGAATCACCAAGAACATCCACACTTCTTTTGCTTACTGAAATCCTTCTCTCCTTCATCTGGAACCTCAAGAACACAATCTGTCATTACTGTCACAAAGGAATAGATGCTTACAGACCTTCAAACCATGAACCAATAGAGTTGATACACCACAAAGACTTCCTCAGCACTCCCTTAAATCTGCAGAACATGAAACTTCATTTCCGGATCTCATTGGACCTTTCTTGTTACACTCTATCACCTCTGAACACCTACTGGAATCAGTTTTACTTGAGTGGCCACAACTTCTTCATATCTTCATGTGGACCTCTGAAATCTCGACTGGATCACCTATAGACACATATCTACAAACCCTTTAATCCACATCCTCTGATCCTCATCCTATCTTGGACTTTTGCCTTACAATCATCACTGTTCTTCACTGTTTCTGATTGAGACTAATTTTCTCAATATCCTCTGATCACGGCTCATCCAGACCTTATCATTAATGCAACATGAGTATGCTGACATCAATGACCATATTAGTTAGGTCCATACTTGCAACAATCTCCCCCTTTGTCATTGATGGCAACATAAGATGTGAAAAACTATTTTAACCATCAAGTCAAGAACTTCTTCTTACTATCATAGCTCCTCCTATCAGTAACAACCATTCACATGTCTTCTTTCCCTTTACTGCTCCCCCTTTGATCAGCAACCACTTTTTTTTCATATGTCTTATCTCCCCCTTTGAAATCAATGGCAAAGGGCACATACTTGCAATTCCAACATTTGAGAATCATACCTACTGCTCCCTCTGAGTAGCATCTCCCATCAATCTGGATCACAAGATATGACTGTGATATCCACCAGACTGATGCACCTCAGTGCACCTTAGTTCATCATCGGAGGGGCAATAACCCCTAACTTCTCCCTGAGATACTCAAAAGAGTCCTTAGGTAGAGGTTTAGTAAAGATGTCTGCAATCTAATCCTTAGAGGGCACAAACTCCAATCTGACTTCATTCTTGTTCACTTGCTCTCTCAAAAAGTGAAACTTGATGGATATGTGTTTAGTCTTTGAATGCAACACCGAATTCTTAGATATATTTATAGCACTTGAATTATCACAGAAGATTGTGATAGGTTCCTCATACTCCACTTTGATATCTCTTAGCATTTGCTTCATCCATAAAACTTGAGTGCAACTACCTACTTCTGTAATATATTCTGCTTCAGTTGTAGATAGAGATATTGCCTCTTGTTTCTTGCTTAACCAAGAAACCAATCTCTTCCCTAAAAAGAATGCTCCACCACTGGTACTCTTCTGGTCATCCACATCTTCTGCCCAATCAGCATTTGTATATGCATGAAGAGAGAAATCATGATCTCTAGGATACCATAGACCATACTCAACCGTCCTTTTTAGATATCTAAAAATCCTCTTGATTGCCATGACATGGGATTCTCTAGGATCAGCTTGGAATCTAGCAACAAGACCAATAGGTTGCATAATATCTGGTCTAGTTTTAGTGAGATACAACAATCCTCCAATCATTGATTTGTACTTTGTCTGGGCTGCCTTAGGAGAGTCATCATCTTTGGTCAACTTACATCCGGTTGCCATTGGAGTATTCATTGGATTAGAATCTTCCATCCCAAATTTCTTCAACAATTCTTTCACATATTTGGTCTGAGAAATGAAGATTCCTTTCTTTGTTTGAGAGATTTGTAGACCCAAGAAGAAATTCATTTCACCAAGCATAGACATCTCAAACTCACTTTTCATTTGATTTGCAAAAGTTTTACACATACTATCTCTTCCTCCAAAGATGATATCATCAACAAATACTTCAACAATCAAGATGTTTTCATGATCAATTTTGAAATATAAGTTATTGTCAGTAGTACCTTATTTGAAACCAATCTTCAAAAGATGCTTATCCAATCTTTCATACCAGGATTTTGGGGCTTGCTTCAATCCATACAGTGCCTTCTTCAACTTGCAGACCATATCACTATGATCAAACAACTGAAATCCATCTGGTTGCTCTATATACACTTCTTCTTCGAAGTCACCGTTTAGAAAGGCAGACTTGACATCCATCTGATATACCTTGAAATCCTTGAAGGTAGAAAAGGCAAGAAATAATCTGACTGCTTCAATTCTTGCCACCGGAGCAAACGTTTCTTCAAAATCAATTCCTTCTATTTGAGAGTAGCCCTTGCAGACCAATATGGCTTTATTTCTGATTACTTCACCAACTTCATTTAGTTTGTTCTGGAAGACCCATTTGGTTCCAATCACATTCTTGTTTCTAGGTCTAGGAACAAGATCCCAAGTGTGATTTTTCTCTATTTGCACCAGCTCTTCCTCCATTGCTTTAGTCCAGTTTTCATCATTGCAAGATTCATTCACTGTCTTAGGTTCAATCTTTGAAATCAAACAATACTCTTCTGAATCTTGAGCAATTCTCCTTGTTAGTACTCTGCTTTTATCACCTATGATCTGATCTTCAGAGTGGTTCAGGCTTACATACCTAGGAACTTTAGGAATTTCTTGCACTTCTAATTCCTGATCAAGCTTATTGAAACTCATTTCTTCTTCTTGGTTTACTAGATTAGCTTGAATCTGACTAATAGATGAGGCTTAGTGGTGCAGGGCACCTAGGAGCAGTCTGACACCTCAAGCATTTTTTTATGCATTTTGATAAGCTATGTTTTGTTTTGATTGTATGTGTGGTAATAAGGCTTTAGCCATGTTTGTATGGTCCCTTTTGTGTGGTCAAGATGATTGAGGTGACCCTATAAACCTCAATCATGCTTAGTCCACTTGGATCCTTGTTGTGTCAATTAGGCCTAGAAGGTCTAAGGATTGGTTTTCAAGTTTTTTTTTGGTTGTTTTAATGTTTTAGTATGTTGGAAGGAGTTTGTTGATCATTTGGACTCCATTGGATGAGCCAAACAAATCAACCTCCTTGTGTTAATGCAAAACACCATAGTTGTCAAAGGTGTTATGTGTTGGGTCGGTTCAAAAACCACTTTGGGCAGTTAAGTGCTGTTGTAGAAGTTGGAAACCAACTTGGATGGGTTAATATGGTGGATATCTGACTCCAGTATGGGGGAGGAAGTTTTTGTACGGAATTTGGGCACAAAATTCAAGAAAACTGACTATTTTTTGCTATTTTTCTTGCTGTGTATGGACTGTACAGACTTTTCATGTGTGCAAATGATATTTTTCTGAAAGCTCTTGGAGTCAGGGTTCCAATGCAACTGGTTTGAGGTCTTGAAGTGGTCGGAGTCAAAAGTTATTGAATTTTCTTTCAAAACTGGTCTAGAAACCCTGTTTTCTAGGGCAGTCCCACAAATTTGGCCCTAGAACGCATTTCCACTGATGAAATTTCATGCCACTCGGTGAAATGCAGGCTAGGGGTGTATACTACTTGATTCCAAAAGCATTTTCTGAGAAAATACAGTTTACTATTTTTAATGTGATGCCCTAGGTCAAATATCTCTATGTATTTGACTGAATTTATGCAATTTATTGTTGTATTTGACAAAACCCTAAGAGGATGAGTGAATGAATGGTGGATTTGTGTTGTTTGGGGATGGTAGAGTCATTTCAAGTTCCTGCCCCTGACCTATGCACCCAATTTTGAGCACTTGCTTTGTAACCTAGCCTAAATTGATCAATTAGGCCTAGAGACCTAGTAGGCGTTCTGGATTACTGGAGTAGAGTTGGAGTAGGAGATTTGGAGGTTTGTTAGGGTCCCCTGAAAGGTGTTAAATTCCATCATTTGTTTGCCTAGACCTTTGAGATTTTATCAAGTTTTGTTGAGAAAACCTAGTTTGGAGGGCTAGTAGCCTTACTAGTCAAGGTATAGGTTGAAGAGTTTTGGGAAGTTGGAGATCAAACCAACTGCATAGAAGGTGTTTGTTGATCTGTCTTAAGGTGTTGGAGAAGCCTTAGGGGTTGGACAATAGTCTGGACATCAAATCCTTCATATGCCTTGTATGTGCCTTTGGTTGGTTGGTTGGTTGAAGGCTAGTTGAAGTGGGTGAGTGGGCAAAGGACAATAGAGTAAACCTTTGTGTGTTGCTTCCCTTGTGCCACTCTGCATCACTTAGGCTCCTTGAGTCAGAACACCATTCTTATCATCTTCATCATATTCATAAAACCTTGAGGGTTTCTCAATTCCCTTATCAACCTTCACATTTGTACTTTCTATCATCTTTCTCAGTCTTTTGTTATAACACCGATATGCTTTTCTTTGAGTAGAGTAACCCAAGAATATTCCTTCATTACTTCTAGCATCAAACTTTCCTATATCTTAATCTCTTTTAATGTGACATTTGCTACCAAAAACTCTGAAATACCTTATAGTAGGAGTGATTCCAAACTAAAGTTCATAAGGAGTCTTACCATTATTGCTTCTGATTTGAACTCGATTGAGAGTATAGACTGCAGTGCTGACAGCTTCTTTCCAATAGATGTGAGGAACATTTTCTTCCATCATCATGGTCCTAGATGCTTCCTGTATGGTCCGATTCTTTCTTTCCACTACTCCATTCTACTATGGAGTCCTAGGAGCAGACAACTATCTCTTTATTCCATGTTTCTCATAGAACTTATGAACTCACCGAATGTGAATTCTCCACCTCTATCAGACCTCAGACATTTCAATTTCAATCTGGTTTCATTCTCTACCATAGCCTTGAATATTTTAAATTTCTCAAAAGCGTATGATTTCTCTTTCAGAAAAGTTACCCACATCATCTGGGAATAGTCATCAATTAGTAGCATGAAGTATCTATCACCTTGCATACTCCTGATTCTTCATGGGCCACAAAGGTCAGTATGAACTAAGTCCAATAATCTGGTAGAAGATAGTTCCTTACTCTTGAATGTGATTCTGCTCAGCTTACCCAACTGACATTATTTGCACAAGCTATTAGTAGGTTTCACCAATTTTGGAAGATCTCTTATAGCCTGAGTATTGCTTATCTTGATGATATTATCAAAATTCACATGACACATTTTCCTATGCCATAACCAACTCTGATCAACTTGAACAAATAAGAAACTTTTACTAGTGCCAACCAAGTGGAAGATATTACCTTTAGTTTGGGTACCGGATGCAATCTCTGTTTTGGAGCTTTCAAAGATCTTGCATTTTCCATTCTTGAACCGGAGATCATAGCCTTTGTCCACCAATTGTCCAACACTGAGAAGATTGTGCTTCAAGCCTTCAACATATAGAACATTACCAGTTTTGTTCCTTCCATCAAAGAAATAGTTCCTCTTCCTCTGATTCTACCAGCAGAATTATCGCCAAACTTCACCACTCCTCCTTCATACCTTTCCAAATCTATGAACTTATTTTTGTCACCTGTCATATGGTGAGAGCAACCACTATCAATGACCCAATCATCCTTTTCTTCAACTTGGGCAGCCAGAGCTCTTTCTACAACTTTATGATTGATAGATACAGAGGATATTAGTTCTTCTTCCTTGATGGCAATAAACACCCATTCACTTCTGGATTTATTTCATGTCTCTGATTCATCATCTGTTACTCCTTCATTATCATCTTCTTCATGAACATAGTAACAATTCTTTTGGAACCTTGATTTGTTAGGATTTGGCCTTGAAAATCTTTCTAGACATCTTGAGGCAAAATGACCAATGTTATTGCAATTAAAACACTTAAAAGGCAATTTTCCTTCATACTTACCGGATCCTCTTGGCAGTCTCTTTGCAATAAGGGCTTCAAGTTGAGCAATTTCTACTTCTTCTTCCAGGTCTTTTCTTGCTTTTTCATACCATGATAGTTTCCTTGATGAGTTCTCTCCAGGATCAAACCTTTGTTTACCTTTTACAGAGGCATTGGCTTTAAATGCAGATTTAGTCTTGGGGGGATCATCTCTAAACTTGGTCATTTTAAATGCAGCCAATTTGCCAGCCAATTGTTCTCTTGTGACAGTTGTATGGGCTCTAAATTCATCAATGGCAGCAACCTTAATTTTGTAAGAAGCAGGAAGGGATCTGAGAATTTTGCGAACAATCTCATTTTCATCCAAGACTCCACTAGCATTTCTAATTCCACAAACAAGCTCATTTACTCTTGGCATAAAAGTAGTAATATTTTCATCATCTCTCATCTTTAGGTTTTCAAATTTCTCTTTCAAACTCTGTAACCTTGCACATTTAACATACTGGTCTCCTTCATGCAAAAGTTCTATTTTTTTCCAAACCTCAAAAGCAGTTGATAGGTCAATAACATTTGAGAGCTCTGAATCAGATAATGCACTTAGAAGAGCTTCTATAGTTCGCAGATTATTTTCAGCATCTAGGATTTGATTTGGAGCTTTTGGACCACCCTGTGGAGGTACATACTATGTTGTAACCATGGTCCAGTATGCCATTCCCATGCATTGCAAGTGACACTTCATGCGACCTTTCCATAGATTAAAATTGGTTCCATCAAACTTTAGACTATCCTTCTTGTAGGATGACATCCTAGATCTCCTCAAGCGGTTAAGCTCCTTTTAGAGGAACTTGGCTCTGATACCAATTGTTAGACTTAGGGCATACAACTGAGAGGGGGGGTGAATCAGTTGTGCAAAACTTTCTCCAATTAAACACTTAAAACTTCTTAGTGATTAGCAGTATATTAATCATGAACTATAATGCATTCAAATCAAGAGTAGAAACACATCAACACATAAGACACCAAGATTTTGATGTGGAAAACCTGGTTGAGGGAAAAACCACGGGGTGATTAACCCAAGATTGTATTCTCTATTAGAAGAATAGAAAGAACAAAATGGCACATGCCAATTAGGGCTCACTGCCCGAGCACACTGCTCACAAGGGGCTCACTGCCTATAAGAGACACACTGTCTACAAAGAAATAAATATCACATACATGAACTGGAGAATAGCATCTTCACCATGCTTGGATCAGTTCCATTTAAGCCCAATACTTCTACTCTACCTTTCACTCTCCTCCTCGCTACTACACTCTCATCACCACAAGGACAACTTCAAATTGACTTCACAATCCCTTATTTATACAAGGCATCAACTTAGGAATGATCATCTAAGTCAACAAACATTCATAAGATCATCCACCAGATGCATAACTCATCTGGTCAGCCTGTCTCAAGAAGAACACCATCATCCAGAAGTTACTCTTGAATTGTGAGCTCCAACTTCAATGCGGACCACCAACATGAATTGGACATGATCCAAAGACCTCCACAAGCTTGCCTAAATCACCAAGAACATCCACACTTTTTCTGCTTACTAAAATCCTTCTCTCCTTCATCTGGAACCTCAAGAACACAGTCTGTCATTACTATCACAAAGGAATAGATGCTCCTGGACCTTCAAACCATGAACCAATAGAATTGATACACCACAAAGACTTCCTTAGCACTCCCTTAAATCTGCAGAATAGGAAACTTCATTTCCAGATCTCACCGGACCTTTCTTGTTACACTCTGTCACCTCTGAACACCTACCAGAACCGGTTTTACTTGAGCGGCCACAACTTCTTCATATCTTCATGCGGACCTCTGAAATCACTACTGGATCACCTACAGACACATATCTACAAACCCTTTATTATGCATCCTCTGATCCTCATCCTATCTTGGACTTTTACCTTACAGTCATCACTATTCTTCACTATTCCTGATTGAGACTAATTTTCTCAATATCCTCAGGTCACGACTCATCCAAACCTTATCATTAATACAACAGGAGTATGTTGACATCAATGACAACACTAGTTAGGTCCATACTTGCAACAAACATCTTCCACTTGGTTGGTACTGGCAAAAGTTGTTTATTTGTTCAAATTGATCAGAGTTGGTTGTGGCATAGGTGAATGTGTCATGTGAATTTTGATAATATCATCAAGATAAGTAACACTCAGGTTGTAAGAGATCTTCCAAGATTGATGAAACCTACTAACAATTTGTGCAAAGAATGTCAGTTGGGTAAGCAGAGCATAGTCAAATTCAAAAGTAAGGAACAATCTTCTACCGGATTGTTGGACTTAGTACATACTGATCTATGTGGACCGGAAAGAATCAGGAGTTTACAAGATGATAGATATTTCATGTTACTAATTGATGGTCATTCTCAAATGATGTGGGTGACTTTCCTAAAAGAGAAATCTGAAGCTCTTGAGAAATTCAAAATATTCAAGGCTATGGTAGAAAATGAAACTAGATTAAACATAAAGTGTCTTAGGTCTGATAGAGGTGGATAATTCACATCTGGAGAGTTCATAGAATTTTGTGAGAAACATGGGATAGAAAGACAGTTATCTACTCCAAGGACTCCACAGCAGAATGGAGTAGTGGAGAGAAAGAACTGGACCATCTAGGAAGCATCTAGAACCATGATGATGGAAGCAAATGTTCCTCAGATCTACTGGAGAGAAGCTATAAGCACTGTTATCTATACTCTTAATTGAGTACAAATCAAGAGCAATACTGGTAAGACTCCTTATGAACTCTGGTTTGGCATCACTCCTATTGTGAACTATTTTAGAGTCTTTGGTAGCAAATGTTGCATTAAAAGAGATGAAGACCTTAGCAAATTTGATGCTAGAAGTGATGAAGGAATATTCTTGGGTTATTCTACTCAAAGCAAAGCATACCGGTGTTATAACAAGAGATTGAGAAATATTGTAGAAAGTACAAATGTGAAGGTTAATTAAGGCATTGAAAAACCCTCAAGGTTTTATGAATATGAAGAAGATGATCAGAATGATGTTTTGGTTCAAGCCCCTTCTAAAATTTAGATCCAGATTGATCTGGAGAATCCTAAAATATAGGAAGAAGAGATAAGTTTGAATGAACCTATTCAATAAATAGAAGTGCAAGAAGTTCCCAAAACTCCCAGGTATGTAAGACTAAATCATTTTGAAGACCAGATCATAGGTGATAAAAGCAAAGGTGTTCAAACAAGAAGAAAGATTACTCAAGAGTCAGAAAAGTATTGTCTGATCTCAAAGATTGAACCAAAAATAGTAAGTGAGGCATGTAATGATGAAAGATGGACTAAAGCAATGGAGGAAGAGTTGATGCAGATTGAGAAAAATCACACTTGGGATCTTGTTCCCAGACCTAGAAACAAAAATGTGATTGGAACCAAATGGGTCTTTTGGAATAAACTGAATGAAGATGGTGAAGTAGTTAGAAATAAATCCAGATCAGTCTGCAAGGGTTATTCTCAAGTTGAAGGAGTTGATTTTGAAGAAACTTTTGCTCCAGTGGCAAGAATTGAAGCAGTCAGATTATTTCTTGCCTTTGTTGGCTTCAAGGATTTCAAAGTATATTAGATGGATGTCAAGTCTACCTTTCTGAATGGTGACTTGGAAGAAGTATACATTGAGCAACCGGATGGATTTAAATTATCTGATCAAGGTGATATGGTCTGCAAGTTGAAGAAAGCTTTGTATGGACTCAAACAAGCCCCAAGAGCATGGTATGAAAGACTGGATAAACATCTTTTAAAGATTGGTTTCACCAAAGGTACTATTGACAGTAACTTGTACTTCAAAATTGATCATGAAAATATCTTAAATGTTGAAGTGTTTGTTGATGATATCATCTTTGGAGGAAGAGATAGTATGTGCAAGACTTTTGCAAATCAAATGAAAAGTTAATTTGAGATGTCTATGTTCAGGGAAATAAATTTCTTCTTGGGTCTGCAAATCACTCGAACAAAAAAAGGAATCTTCATTTCTCAGAACAAGTATGTGAAAGAATTGTTGAAGAAATTTGGGATGGAAGACTCAAAACCAATGAATACTCCCATGGCAACGGGATGTAAATTGAGCAAAGATGATGACTATCCTAAGGCTGATCAAAAAAAGTACAGGTCAATGATTGGAGGACTACTGTATCTTACTCAAACTAGACCTGATATTATGAATGTTGTTGGTCTTGTTGCCAGGTTCCAAGCTAATCCTAGAGAATCTCATATCATGGCAATCAAGAGGATTCTCAGATATCTAAAAGGAACAGTTGAATATGGTTTATGGTATCCTAGGGATCATGATTTCTCTCTTCATGCATATATAGATGTGGATTAGGCAGGAGATGTGGATGACCAGAAGAGTACCAGTGGTGGTGCATTCTTTTTGGGGAGAAGATTGGTTTCTTGGCTGAGTAAGAAATAAGAGGCAATATCTCTATCCACTGCAGAAGTAGAATATATTGCAGCAGCAGGTAGTTGCACTCAAGTATTGTGGATGAAGCAAATGCTAAGAGACATCAGAGTGGAGTATGAGGAACCCATCACAATATTTTGTGATAACTCAAGTGTAATAAACATATCAAAAAATTCGGTGTTACATTCAAAGACAAAACATATATCCATCAAGTTTCACTTTTTGAGAAAGCAGGTGAACAAGAATGAAGTCAGATTGGAGTTTCTACCCTCTAAGGATTAGATTGCAGACATCTTTACTAAACCTCTACCTAAGGACTCTTTTGAGTATCTCAAGGAGAAGTTAGGGGCTATTACCGCTCCAGTTCTGAATTAAGGTGCATTGATGTGCATTAGTCCGGTGGATCTCACAATCATATCTTGTGATCTAGATTGATGATAGGAAGCTGCTACTCAGGGGGAGCAGTCTGTATGATTCTGATTGATGCAAGTATGTGCCCTTTGCCATTGATGTCAAAGGGGGAGAGAAGACGTGTGAAAAATAAAAGTGGTTACTGATAAAAGGGGGAGTAGTAAAGAAAGAGAAGACATATGAATGACTGTTGTTGATAGGGGGAGCTATGTCAGTCAGTGAGGATAAGTTCTTGTCTTGATGGTTAAAACAATTTTTCACATCATATGTTGCCATCAATGACAAAGGGGGAGATTGTTCCAAGTATGGGCCTAACCGGTGTTATCATTAATGTCAACATACTCCTATTGCATTGATGTCAAGGATTGGATGAGCTGTGTGCTGAGGATATTGAGAAAATTAGTCCTATCAAAAATAGAGAAGAACAGTGAAGATAGTGAAGCTCTATGAAGTGAAGATCCCAGCTAAGATGAAGATCATAGAATGCGCATCAAAGGGTTTGTAGATATGTGTCTAAAGATGATCTAGTCAAGATTTGAAGAAGTTATGGCCACTTGAGTGAAACCGATTCTGGCAGGTGTTCAGAGGTAATAGAGTGACACACATATGTCCAGTGAGATCCAGAAATGTAATATCTTGTTCTATGGATTTGGTGGAGTGTTTAGGAAGCCAATGTGAATTGACAACTCAATTGGTTCGTAGTCTGGAGGTCCGTAAGCATCTATTCTAATATGACAATGATGATAGAATGTGTTCTTGAGGTTCCGGAAGAAGATGCAAATGATTTCAATAAGCAAAAGTGGTGTGGATGTTCTTGGTGATTTAGGAAAGCTTGTGGGGTCTCTAGATTGTGTCTAGTTCGTGTTGGTGGTCTGCATTGAAGATTGAGCTCGTAATTGAAGGTTTACTTTTGGATGATGATGTTCTTCCTAATCATGGCCAATTAGATGGTTTGCACATCTTGCGGATGATCTTGAAGATGTTCTGTGAAGCATGGCATGTTCCTCAAAGAAGATTGAAGTCCCAGATATGTGTGGCCGACAGTGTGGTGATTCGCATGAAGTCTTTTGTAATAAGTCAAGTTATATTTGTGTATTTGCTCTTTAATAAAATAAAGTGTATATTGTGCCAACTTTGATGATTATCCCAAAGTCGATGTCTTGTATAAATAAGAATTGTGAAGTCATTTCAAAGTATTCGTGTTGAGATGAGGAAGTGGTAGAGAGGAGAAGAGCAAAAAGTAGAGCAGAAGTGTTGGGCTTAAATGGAACTGAATCAAGCATGGTGAAGATGCTAATCTTCAGTTCAAGTATGTAATATTTATTATTCTATAGACAGTGTGTCTCCTGTAGGAAGTGGGCCTCTTGTGAGTAGTGTGCTACGGCAGTGAGCCCTAATTGGTATGTGCCATTTGTTCTTCTTATTCTTTTAACAGAGAATACAATCTTGGGTTAGTCACCCCATGGTTTTTCCCTTAACCGGGTTTTCCATGTTAAAATCTTGGTGTCATATGTGTTAATGTGTTTCTGCTCTTGAATTATTACATTGTGCTTCCATGATTGATTTATTATACTGTTGAATTACATGAAGGATTTAAGTTTTTAAAGAAAAGAAAGTTTTGGGACAACTGATTCACCCCCCCTCTTAGTTGTCTGAAATCAATAGCAACTGCTTTGGTAGACATGTATGCAAAGTGTGGAAGTATAGACAAGCCACGTGAACTATTTGACAAAATAAATCAAAGAAATGTTGTCTGATGGAATGCAATAATTGCAAGATATGCACAAAATAGATTTGTTGCTTTAAGGATATGAGAATTTTGTCAAATGTTGTAGTTGTAATTACCCTATGACACATGTATGCAAAATGTGGAAGCATAGACAAGGCACATGAACTATTTGATAGAACACATCAAAGAGATGTCATCTCATGGAATGCCTTGATTATAGGATATGTACAAAAAGCTAGAAAGCACAATATTAAGAAACACAAATGCACACTAGAACTTGTACCTCACGTCTATGATGCCATGAAATATAACCTCATTCGCAGTCATGTATAGTCAAAAGCATGCATTATAGTTAAAGAAACAAGGTTTTTAATAAAACAACTCTAGAAAATAGAAAAAACAAGAACAAGTTAAGATACAAATTCTCATACTTGTCCATATATAAGTTTAAATGCTAGTCAAGCGTACCTAAGGGGTCATCTCTTACCTTTAGAGTATCCAATATTGCTTCATGATCAGAATTACTAATTGTCCATAGTTGTTTTGTTTTTGGTTTTGCATGATGCTTTAGTAACTTAACTTTTGTTGCTACAACTAGGTTTGAATACATCAATATGGTTTTATGCTTCTCAAAGTCTTTAAATGTAGGTATGTCATTCTTTCTAATCATATATGTTCACAACCAAGTCCTAACAATAACAACTGATCTTATAGGATATGTGAACCCATCATCATCTTTCATAGGTCATGTTAGATTTTGTTTTCCCTATACACATCATGCCAAGCAATAGACTAATCTCTCTTCATTTCCATGCGGTGCAACAACTACATAAACATGACCTGGTTGTTCAAGGTCTAAAAGATGTTCATAGTCAAATGTGCTCTCCATGTCATTGACTAAAGATGATTGACCTTGAGATAAAGGGGTTAAATATCATGGAATCCATGCATCTACCTACTCACTTGACTCACAATTATCCCAATCACATTTAATACAACTTTGACAAAAACAAGCTAATTCTTGTGTCCAAATAGTCATTGCACTTGCATCTGAGCTTCGAAATGAATGCATCTTTGACGATTCATTGATTCTCTAACAATCTAATTTCTCTCACTATCCCCTCATCAACCAACCAAAAGAACCTGCACACTTCTAAATTAAGAGCCATTCTTTGTGACAATTCATAGTTACACCACTTAACAATAGAATCTGCATCATTGAATGTAGCACCACCTCTAATCTTTAGTTGTTCTTTAAAAATATCTCTCTTCACGCATGCACCCACTCCATCATGTTCCCCTTTTTCGTGCCCAGTTTTAAAAAAATTGTAAATATGAGGTATACCCTTCTATACATGCATTCTACTCAACCAATAGAATATACGAGCATTCTTGAATTGACTAGTGTAATTATCTAACCAAATGAGATGTTGATCCATTATAATATCTTTTTCTTGCAAGAACCCATAAAATTGTTTAAAACACTATTGCACATACTTTGATGAATGAGATCAATCATCACTCATGTAAAAATGGTATTCTCTGACAATCTTCCTATTCTCTTCTATACTGTTAGGGACATTGATGCAGAGTGGCACAAAGGAAGCAACAATGGTTCACTCTTCTTTGCCCACTCACCCACTTCACCACTTCATCCAACCAAGGTCATACTCAAGGGTAAATTAAGGATTTGTTATCTAGGCTATCATTCACTCCTCAAGGCTCCTTCCACACCTTAAGATAGGTCTACAAACACCTTTCCCACAGTTGGTTTGATCCCCAACTTCTCACAACTATCCAACCCTTACTTGGCCTAGTGAGGCTACTAGCCCTCCTAATCCAGTTTTCACTATACAACTTGACAAAACCCTTAAGAGTCAGGCAAACAAATGGTGGATTCAAATACCCTTTATGGAACTTCAATAGACCTCCAAGCCTCCAGTTCCAACTCTACTCCAGCAACTCAACACACCCACTAGGTCTCTAGGCCTAATTGATCAAGTTAGGTCTAGGTGACAAAGCAAGTGGTCTACTTTGGGTTCATAAAACTGGGACAGGAACTTGGATTACCTCCACAACACCCAAACATCTCAAAACCACCATCCATTCACCCACCCTATCAGATTTTTTTCATTTACATCACCAAATTGCATAATTTTGGTCAAATACATAGGGATATTTGACCTAGGGCATCACTCCAAAAGTCGAGGATTGTTCTTCCCAACAAAATGCTTTTGGAATCCTATAATATACATCCCTAGCCTACATTTCACTGAGTGGCATGAAGTTTCATCAGTTAGAATGCATTCTAGGGCTAGATTTGTATTACAAACCCTAGGAATGAGGGTTTTAGACCAATTTGAATTCAAACTCCAATATCTTCCTACTGTGATCACTTCAAAACCTCAAACTTGATACATTAGAATCCTGATTCAACCTAGTTTCAGAAAAACCACATTGATCCACTTGGCCAATCCGTACAGGTCATACACCAACAGGAATTCTTGGAAAAATAGTCAGTTTTATTGGTTTTTGTGCCCAAATCTCCGTACAAAATCTTCTCACCCCTAATGGAGTAAGATGACAACAATATCAACCGATCCAAGTCAGTAGGCAACTTCCAAAAATAGTTTCAACTATCAAAAGTGAGTTGCAAGTGTCATGACACCTTAACAACATTGGACAACTATGGCATTTTACATTAACACAAGGATCTCGATTGGTTTAGCTTGTCCAATGGAAGCCAAACAACTACCATACTCTCTAAAACATGCCAAAACATTAGAACTATCAAATAGACTCAAAAAATCATCCATACACCTACTAGGCCTAAGTGACATAACTAGGGTCCAAATGGACTAAGAATGATTTGAGGTTTATATGATTACCCCAAACCTCTTGACCATACAAAATGGACCTTACAACCATGGCTAGAAAGCCTTATTACAAAACATACTGAACAAGAACCTCAACTTATCAAACTACTCTTAGGAATCAAAATGCTCCTAGGTGCCCTGCACTAGACATGTTTATATGTGATGTGAACAAAAATAACAATCTGAATAAAATTGTAGAACTGGGATTGCACTTCATTTTGGGGTTGTAACGTGTAGTTTTCTATAAAATCAACTACTTAGACAATATTTCCAATCAGGAAAAAGTCTTTACACATCCTAAACTATTGCTCTAACCATTGAGACCTGTGGTTGTGTCTGGAATACTTGTAAAAAAGATTTTTCTTAAAATCATCAATAAAATCAGCAATACTTACCTCTCTTGCAATCAACTCACATCTAGAACCTTCACCTCCACTTTTCAAATTATATTTCACTATCTCATATCTCTTTTTCTCAACCATTTTCTTTCCAAAATCATGCTCGCTGCCCTCATGAAAACATGATATAAACTTTGATAACCCACCACATTGTAAACACTTTTCATTTAAACAATCATTCTTATAGAAAATGCAACCATCATCTCTAATACATAGAAATAAATCCAATATGTCCCTAGATGACTTTGTTAGTTGAATTACACCACACTCCTATAACATTTCGTTAGTGTGCAAAGTAGAATGAATATTGCATAATAATTCATGATACGTAGAAAAATCTACATGGTTTTTGCAACATGTATTACGAATTTTAAGAGGAACACAATAAAATGGATTAAGAAATTCAAATGCTCTTTGTGAGATTGTCATACCTGGGGGTGTTTTACAATATTGTTTGTACAATGTTGTTTGGATACATTCCAAGTAATGTTTAGGATGTGGTGTGCGGTCTTTATCACTAATTCTTAACTTTAAAACATCTTTTGCATTCAGTGATACCCTAGAGTTAGTGTGTCAAAATCATTCAAGTTCTTCCTTTGTGCTATTGATTAGCTTCTTATCAACTTGTGGAAGCATACCACTGAAAGCCCAAGTATCATTTCCAAGAGGACTATCTAGTCTTGATCTCAATGCTAGTGCTTTTGACAATATTTTACGATTCAAGCTTAAGTTAACACAAGTTTGCCTCATTAATTGAACCTTTCTCAATTGTTTGCTCACTATTGAGGTTGCTATTACTCTATGAGCAGCTCTTTTATCTTTCTCCTTTCCAGTCTTTCTAATAGAATTGAGAGCATTGAAAAGGCTTCTAGCAATAATTTTATTATGATTGGACATTTTTTTAACTAAATCTTTAGTTTCTTTAGTTAAGGTCTCATTTTGTACATATTTAGTAATTACACAAAAAATTAGCATTGTTCGGTTAATGTTTTATTATTGAAGTATTCATTGAAGAGTTTTGAAGCCCAAAACCAAACCATTCATGACGACCTCTTGCCTTCAAGTTTTTCCATTATGTTATCATCAATTTCAAGTAACCATTTTGGGGTTCTTGGATGTTTTACAATTTCATCATGCTCATTCTCTTCTTGACAAACGTCCTCTTTTCTTATGTAATTTGGAGATACATTGATTTTCATTGTTTCATCCATGTTATCAACCTCATCAATTTTATGAACAAATGGATTTTGGAGTGCAAATTCAACATCATGAGATTCATATCCACAATCTTCAAGAAAATGTTCTTCTTTGTCCATGGTATTACTCTTATCAATAGGTGTTTCATAACATTTTACAACATTTTAATTTGCAATATCATGGTCAATTTCATTCTTATCTAACATTATTTCATTTAATTCAACATTAACACCTTCAATTTGCATGCCATTAGATTTTAAAAAAAAACTTGATAAGCATCCACCAAACCTGGTCTTCCAATCCTCTTCCTTGCTCTATCCTTTTCCCTATTGCTTCAATTCCCTCTAATGTAACTTTCCTTTTCTTTTTTCTTTACGACGACTGTTACTCCCCATTAGGGGAACAAAAATATCACCCTAATGATTGTAACAAGTAAATTTAGTGTCCAAAAGTGCATAAATGTGTTTTTTTTACTGTAACAAGTAAAGATCACAGTTTTTTCGACAACACAGGGTCTGTGGGCATAGTTGTCAAGCCCAACAATATTATTTTTTCATTTTTTTGGATTTTACATAATGGATATCCGTTACCTAAGGCCTAATTCTTTGGGTAATAGATATCTAGGCAATGGATATTCATTCTATAAAATAGATATCTGTTATGTTTTCCTATGTTAACAAAACCAAAACTTATGTGTGCTTGAAAGAAGGTGGTGAACAAAACCAAAGGACTTATTGGAGACATTGCCAAGGGTGTTGATGAAACAATAGATATTTCAAGTGCAAAGGCACTAGTGTAACTTATGGAAATTTTATAGGGATCATATAGAATATCATGTACAATATACATATCAAGGAATGTATCATGATACTTGGTATGGGTATGTGAGACTAGTAGAGTTACTTGGTTGGACGAGGCCATGTGTAGGAAAGAAGAGGACTTTCACAAAGGTGTAGATGGACTAAAAATTCTAGATTAGAAGATATTGGCATAGTCTATGATGACACTTGAAAGGATAAAAGACTAGCATGGGAAATAGGTGGATAAAAGATATGTGAACCAATAAAAAAGAAAATATATGAGGTTGTTGTAATGCCCCTGCCACGAAACCCTAGAGATAAGTCAACTAAGGCAATAAAAAGGCAGGCTTTTTTTTTAAAATAGGAGTAATGATAACAAAATATATCATAGTCTGATGCCACAAGTTAACTAACATCTCTAGGGATAACATGACTGCATTATTGAAATTAAGCAATATTCCACAACATACATAGCTCATTCAAAATATGTTTAATTACATGACTACATTACTAATTCCTAACATAATCTAACTAACAACCATGATTTGTTCTAAATTCATATTCATGGATTGAATACACACACACATATTTTGTAATGTCTACCCAAGGAAATAACAATAATGAACCCAACAAGATGATAAGATAACAATTTACAAAATTACTTTAGTAAACCTCTAGTCAAAATTGAGGTATATCAAGGTACAACTTTACAATTAAATTTATACACAGTTACCAATACTGCTAGATAGTCATATATGTGCCAAATGGAAATGTGCCTCCTTAGTTCCAAAATCTTGCATGACGATAGATCTCAACTGCACATCTAATGAAACATTAGTCCTTATTAATTACACAATATCAATTGTATAAAATGACAACCTAAGGGCCAACCTAATGTCTCGGGGGCTCATCAATGATGGCCTTGCCTACATACGCATAGTGCAGAGACATCATAGTTCAGAACTTTGATCTTGTCATCACATGACAGAGTTATACAATTTTTGACATCTTCTCAAACTAAACTCTACATCATCAAAAGATGCATGCAAAATAATTAATAAGGACACAATGAATTTTCCTTATACTTAGGTTCCAAGCCTATTGGAATGAATCATAAACTCTTCTAAGTCAAAGTTAACTCCACTTCCACTACAATTATAGTCATAAGCATAAAATCAAGTAAAATGAAATACTCTAAGTCACAATGCAAAATATAGAGAACATGACATAATTCAAACCATCCTAGATCTATACTATATCTAAGAAAGGATTATGGTATAATGTCATTCTTACTATGCAAGATCAAACGAGTATAGATACATTAGTGTATTCAAGGAACTAATGCTGAAAAGATCAATCATAATGAAAGTTAAGAAGACAACCCTAACACCCACTTGATTCCTTATATGCCACCCAACAAGACCCACTTGCATATTCCCTCCCTAGGGATCAACTTATCTGCCAAGGCCTATATAGAAAACCCTCCTTATGCTATAAAAAACATCCATCTTTTTAAAAGAGAAAGGGATTCCTGATCTTTATTGCAGATCAATAGTAACTCAACCCTGATTTCCATGTGCTAGTTCTAATGACCAATGACACTTTTCATTCACAATTCCAATACATTAATCTCTTAACTAACGCCATAAAGGAGAACTGTCATTAGTTTCTAAAAGTAACTCAATGCCTACATGCAAGGACTGCAACATATCAAACTTCTATGCATGGGTCATTTCCTTTATGGTGTGGATGCATGCATCTAAATCAGCTTCGACACTACTACAGGTACAATATTCATTCAACTTTATAAGATACACTACAACTAGTAAAGATGATCACCATAGTTCTTCCTGTAAATGTTATACCTCCTGACAAACTGGAAACCTCTTGGTCCTTTGTGCCCTCTTTGCCACAATTAGCATTACAACAACAATACCATTCTAAGGAAATAATAACATCTATAATCTAGAAGTATTAGGAGTAGATTTTACATTACATACAGTCAAACACAAGGCAATTGATAATATTTTCCTCTTGTCTAAAATTGCTTAAACACTAATAGGATATTTTCATAAATCTAAATATACAATAAAAGAAGATGATCTTAGCATATGCAATATCTTACCAAGGACACCTATTCAATTATTGTAACAGTAGGCCTCTAGTGACGATGACAACAGTAAATGGAGTGTAAAAGATACCCCATTGCATACGACGCTTCACTCAATAAGCATAATGAGCTATTAGCATAAATTATATTACGGGAGATATTGCAAATACCAGGAGGATATCACCAGATGCATTCATTGTACTCACTTAAACCTTTAAATATCCCTATTATTTTACCTTCATCTCTGAGTTCCAAAGTCAACTGCCTGCACATCCAAAGTGAGTACGAAGGGGCACTACATCCTCCCCACCTAAAACTCAACTTACTCCTGGAAGTCACAAACTGGGGTGGAAACATAACACGTTAGTACCAACATCAAAGCTAATTCATCTCATAAAAATAATAAAAATAATTCCATAATACATAAACCACCTAAAATTCTTACATGTTAGAGTTGCCACCCATCAATTCTTCAAAACAAAAAAAACATTGCACCTTTTTAATCCTAACTAGTAGAAATTCTCATATCATATACATATAAAGCATTCAATTTTCAAATACATCACCATTGCAATCCCTCTTCCACTTTGTTGTTAAGCAATCAATAGGTCAGAATACTACATTGTCACATAATATCAACATATATATACATGTAAAGCACACATTTTTTAGTAAATATCCATCATTTATAAACAAGACGTTTCACTTTAATTATTGTACCATACTAATTCCAAACACAATTTATCATTTCAAAAGTATAATTTTCATGATTTAACATACATTCTTCACATACACCCAAATTCACATCACCGGAATCACATTACAAGGCTACACAAGGGTCCATCTAGATATTGGAACAACATACTAATCCATGATACATAATCCATGAGCCAAGAGCTAAAATACATCTCACATAATCCATACCCCACACTCAATGACTTGTTGGTGTTAGGCCACACTCACAGGGTCCTACAACTGTCCCCCTATCTCTCAGTGGCCCCATCACTGAGGCTACAGATCGAGATCCACCTATCCTCCATGACCCTGAAGCTCCTGATCTATTCCTGAAGCTAGGTTGCCTCTGCTCTGCTGGCACAACCCCATAGTATAAACCTCTATAATACTCTGCCTCCCCCTGTACTCTCCGTAGCTCTGCCTATACCTATGTCAACTGTGTGGCCAGATACATCATAGCCCCATCTGTACCCAATGTATCCACTGCTCTATCCGGCTCACTAGTCATCCCCTATAGCTGTTGCACAGCAGTATCCCTCTCTGCCCGTAGACCATCTCTCTCCACCATCATCATCTGCATCTGCTATACAATAGTATCTCGCTCTAATATCATCATTTGCTCGCTTTGTCTCACTGCATCTCTCTCTCTTGTCACTCTAGCAAGTGCACCATCATCCTACCCATCCCCAACCTGCACTCTCACCTATAACTGAGCCTGAGCCCTAGCATGCCGTAAGCCAATCACCACTTGATGTCTATCCAACTCCACTCTCCTCAATCTCATCTAATCCCACTGTCTCCATTTCCTCTCCTTTCTAATCCTCCTCCACAGCTGCTGAATCCCAACATCATCACCTCCTAATATCTAACCCTGAGGCTGTGCAAGTATCTGAGGTTGTCCCTGCACTTGTCCCTATATCTATCTCCCTGGTGCTACTAGTACAACAGCCTACATTGGAGGAGCCTATCATCGCCTCCTCCTGACTGGTTTCTCCATCCCTATCTCTCCTATCTCTCCAACCCGCATCGGTCTCGCTATCACCCAGTATGCATCATAATTTGGAAGCGTGCCTAGATCTAAAGGACCCTGTCCCCACTTCCATACAATTGGTTGTAGCTCCTCTCTCTCTGCCAAAACCATGTCAACCATAACCTCCAGCCCCCAATCAAACACCTCTTGTCTAGTCCTCCCAAAAATGGCATCCCCAACTAGTACTGCCTGTGGTAACCTGAACTGTCTCAAAACCCTCTCAAGCAAATAGCGCTCTATAATGTACATCCCACATCCAAAAATATATCTCAGCTGCCTAGCATAGACAAGCTTAGTATCCTCCTCATCCCATCTCTCACATTCTAGCCATGGCCTCCATATAAATCTATCTATCTCATCCAACATCCTCCACCAGTACACTAGTCCTCTACGTTGCCGGTATGTCAAAGCTCCTTTATACATCCTAGCATAAGGCTCTCCTACTGCTCTAGCCACCCATCCCTCTAGTCTTGTCACTAGAATATTTTCATAAGCCCACACATGCAAAACTGTAACTCCTACTGACATACTCGCCCCAAACATATATGCAGAATCATGCAGGAAATGATAGAGTTGTCCAAGCACACACTCCCCCCATGCATATCTCATCCCATAGGAGAACATCCCCTCCATCACTATCCCCCATCCTACTAGAAACCCTCTCGCTCGTCTGTCTCCCACTAGCCATCTGATAATAGCTACTACCACTCATTGTAGTCTATCACATAACTCCTCCATCCTCACCATAGGAATCTCTGAGCCCTCTGCTCCAATGTCTGGTGTCCCAAACAATCTCCTGAATGTAGCTGGACCCATA
Organism: Cunninghamia lanceolata; assembly: GCA_027924645.1. NCBI lineage: Eukaryota > Viridiplantae > Streptophyta > Pinopsida > Cupressales > Cupressaceae > Cunninghamia > Cunninghamia lanceolata. The sequence continues at coordinate 1,631,535 of BSBN01000998.1, forward strand.
TCAAGATCATAATCTACTCGATCCCCATCTATAGGAATCCATAGAATCTAAAACACATCCTCTAGTGTGATCATAGCCTCTCCTGTTGGCAACAAGAAAGAACTATGCTCGCTCATCCATCGCTCCACCATCGCCGTCATCAGTCCTCTATGTGCCTGCACCGGCTCCAATCTAGACACATGCTCTAACCTGAGGATCTCTAACACTAGACACTCCTTTGCATCTAGCAATCTCACCAACCACAAATCCCTAGGCTGTGGCTCTCGTGATAACAAAGGCGGTAGTATATCCTGCATCATTTCATTTATCATGTCAGTCTCTTCCGCTACATACAAATGCTATAAAGTTGGATTGTTTACTGCTATACTAGCTTCTATCTACTGTAAGCGACTCATTTTTCCATATGCATTTATCTGTTGATCGCATGCGACCTACTTTTCTACATGCGCTTATTTCTCCCTTACATGCAACTTACTTTCCCTATGTGACTGCTTCTTAACCAAGTGCAATCTCTATTTTTATATGCGTATACCTTTTGCTTATAATGATCTCTATCCTGCAAGCGAGATGAACCTATGCATGCACCTATTGTTAGCCCATAAGTGACTTGCTTTTATCTATATGTGCATTTTGCCTCTATTTGTCTAGCCAACTAAAAGTGACCTGTTATTTCCATATGCGACCAAGCCGCGCCTATAAGCAACCTTAACTACCTTAAGTACCTTGTTTCTCTTCCTAAGCAACTTGAACTGCCTATCTTAAGACCTAGTCGCTTGTGGTGATGTGTGTGCATTTATGACGCTTCTAGCCTATCAAAATCACGCTTTTAGCAAAAAGTTTTGATACATACTGGTACGCCTACTCCCTCTGGTCTTCCATGTGTCCTCACTCACTTAGCATGATGATCTCTGCGTGGAATCACCATCCTTATAGCTCTCCAACTCTCGTCGCACACTAACTCTAAGGAGCTCTAGACCTATATAAGCAAATGAACACAACTGAGCACAAATGAGCCTATTTGCCCTCGAAGAACCTACTTATAGCCCTATCCAAACCCTAATTCTTGTATACCAAAGCCTATTTCCATCTGCATCATCCCATTTTTTCCCACCCAACCCCTTTTTCTTCGTGTCAACTCTATGTCCTAGGTTTTCCTCTTATCACGAGCCAACCCAGCCCTTCCTGGTTAGCCTAGCTTACCTCTCGAGGGAGAACCACCTGCTAGTTACACTAGGGCATAACCTTGTTTATCGAATGAATATCATATCTTCTTTGACACAACGCTCTATCGAACATTGTATCAAAGAGGGGCAAAATGTAGACACCCAAAATTGACTCATTATCATTAGTAACAAACATTGCATTATCCATCATCTACATTTGTCTAACACACTTGAGCAATATCCCTAACATATCTATTTCTTCTATTAATTAAATAAATTTATATTTATTTAATTAATTCATTAGCTAATTCTTCTATTTTCTCTAAGCTATAATTAAACAATCTTTAATTATTTAATTATCTTCATTCTTCTATTTTTAATTAAATAAATCTTATTTATTTAATTAAAAATTTATTTCATAAGCCCACTTTCCAATTAATTAAATAAATTTGTTTATTTTAATTAATTTCTCTTATCATTTATCTCATGAGCCGACATGTGTCCCTATTTCATTTAAAAAAGATAAGTGGTACTACATACTTTATTTAATATCTTTTACATCTAGTACTTTTTATGTACACGGTCACACATAAGCCTTATCTTCCCTCCACTTGTCATCTACACATTCACCTATGTCTATCATTTAATCTTAGCCATTCACATAGCCACTGAATCTCCACCATTGATTGATTTTGGTTGAGTGCTACATAAACACCTTCTCATTCCATACTACATATATCCAGCATTCATATAGTGTCTACATTATTATTCTAAGCATATTGAGCACTTGAGTATTCATAGCAGCCATTGAGCTTATCATTATTATCATTCATCTATCATGGCATCTTTTATCTTCATAATTGTTCATTGTTAAAGAAGCAATCCAAATCATAAACAAGGAATCACACAATCTAGCTGATATTGTGCTTGAATTGCATGCTTTTCATTTCATTTGGATTAGATTCTTTGATGATGGTAGGGTTAGGTTTTCATGGCTATGCTTGATCTTAGTAACCTAATTTTTTACCTATCACATTTTGGCATGCCCAGTGGGACTCACGTCCTTGATTAACTTTGCTATTTGAAGTTGTTTTTGTGAAGATCAGATTTTCCAAGCGCTTACGGCAAGTTCCAGTCACTTTTGAGTGAAAACTAGTCACTATCTGAATATACGCATCGCTTCTAAGTTGAAACCTACCGCTTTTACCATTTTCCAGATCGCTTATGAGTGAACAGTATTTGCTTCCTGTCTATTTTGCATCACTTATACACTAACAGTGGTCGCTTATCCTTTTATTTGAATCACTTTTAATCTAACATTGATCACCTTTAACTAATTGAATCGCTTATTGCAAAACTAGGGTTTTTGTTGCATTCTATTTTTCTTGCAGATCTGAGTCACTTATCATCCGTAACCAGTCGCTTCTTACTTTTTCATGTCGCTTGTGAGATTTATCAATCCACATCTGGCATCATAGGCACTGCTTATGATCTGTAACATTTTGCCTATGGTAGAATACAGTTCTCCTTTGATCAATAGTTGATCACCTCTGGTAAATTGTGTCATTTTCTTTTTTTTTCAAAGATAATGCACCTGGTAAACTTTTTAACGTGACCGGCGATGCTGGTGTGACACGCCCTCCGGCTCCATGTGAATGCTTTTGCCCAGAGCAATGAACCAGTGAGGCCACAAAATGGGGGACCTCATCCCCTAGCAAGAACACTTCAAACCCATGAGCTCGTTGGCCTAGCGAAGGCGTAAAGCCTGCGAGCTCATTGGCCTAGTAGGGGTTTGAACTCTGGTGGCCGCCACTACAACCGAGTGACTTAAACACCGAACCATGCCCTTATCGGCGTAAACTATGTCATTTTCAGTCTTTATCATTTGTAGTTTATTTTTCTTGGCTACTAATTAGGTATTTGTGCAGCATCTTATTGATTGTCCAAGAAAAGGAGGTTATCAAACTACTAACATATCTGTTGCAGCTTCGATCGATCCAAGACTTGTGGTTTTTCACTAAATTAGGAACATTTGGGCTTGGTGCTTAAAATGAATCATTGCTTGCTCCATGCTTGATTTATCTTTTTTTGATTTCTTGCATGTGCTTGATTGTAACCCAAATTTAATAACAAAAGTATCCTCTCCCCTTGCCTATCAAATGGATCTTAGGTGTATGAGAACTTGTTATTATCTTTAGAGGGGCTACTTTTTCGGTGTGAGAAGGGATACAACCCAAGCAGTAACGAGATAAAGCCAAGTCCTTCCAAACCACTATATAAGAAAAGTGTTTGTGTCGAAAGCCACAAACAACATGTGTTGTTGTGTTATACCGACATCCAACCTCTCCCAAAACCCTCCAAGGCATAACCCTTGAAGGCTGGGAGACTCCATAATGGAGAGTAGCACTGCCGCACGTATAGCCACCCGAACGGATGCCTTTATTAGCAACTTTATGTAGTAGCCAAAAACCTTCTATTTGTTGACGCAAAAGGTGGGACCTTTGAAGCCTCCTTGATTCATGTGGTTCTTAGAAGAGATAGCAGGGACAATCCTAAGGTTTGGTGAGGGACAAGCCTTTTGGGAAACCCAGATCTTGGTATGCGTGAGAAGTGTGTGCCATAGAGAGGAGCCGGTGCTACCAAGATCCTGAAGCTATCTACTTTGAATAAGCACGGCTAGGGGACTCAACAAATACAGTCCTTTCCTAACCTAGGTTGTACAAGTTTGTGATTGTTGTGAGTGTGAGTGACTGCAATTACTATTTTTCTTGTCAAAAAACACAAATTAGACATATTTCCTGACAGACATAGTTGCTTTTGAGCTTAAACTTCTCGCATACAAACAATTGAATCACTTTTAAACAACAATTAGCCACCTTTTGCCTAAATTAGACCACTTTTAAACAATAGTTAGTCACCTCTAGTCTAAACTATGTCACCTCTGATCAACAGTAAATCGCTTTTGAGTCAATACTAATTACCTGTGGAAAATTGGCTCGCCTCTAGTTAACACTGTAACCTGCTATCAGAATCAAAACCAGATCGCATTTAAGCTATTACTAGTCACCTTTGGCCTTTTCTGAATCGCATATGAGCTATTACTTGTCACCTATGGTCAAATACCAGCAAATCTTAGTGACTCAGTCGAATTAGCCACAAGTCTAGCTTGTTCAGTCTCAGCATTAGCTTTCAGACTTGTCTCTAATCATTAGTAGATACTTGGACTTTGTCTCCTGCTTTGAGTCTACCAACCAATTAAATTTAATGAGCTTTTCATCTTCTTGAGATCCCAAACCAGCAAACCAAACATCAAATCAATCAATCCGATCAATCAACAAAACATCATCTCTTGGCTTTAGCTTTAGCAACATCAACAACATAGCAACCTTAGCAAACAACTTTTCCCTTGAGTGTGTGAGCTATTCTCTAGGGAAGTCCAACCAACCAACAACAAAGCAACCAAGCAACCCAACAACAAATCAAACAACCAACCCAACAACAAAGCAAACAACCAACCAACAACCAGCAACCAAACAATCAACAAACAATCATCTTTTTGGGTCTCAAAACCTTGACAAGATAAAGTTTAGTTTTCAACATCATTCATCATGCCTCAAACTAGGAGTCAATATAGAGCTGAAATGGAAGCCAAATTGTGAGCTAAAATGGAAGCCAAATTGCAAGCTGAGATGGAAGCTAAGATGCAACAATCTAGATCAACACCTCTTAAATACGCCACTCAATTTATGACCGGTATGCCTCCTCATATGTTTATGCCTCATGGGTATACCATTGGAGAGTCATCTTCACAACAAGTGCAACCTCAAACATTTTTGGAGACTTATGAGGAACAATCCTAAGAAGACTTATCAGAATTTCAGGATACACATGTGTGGGATCAAGTTGAGAGACTTGTCTTATCCGAGCCGAATCGCTACTTCTTGCAACTTGCTCGCATGGGCACTAAATTACCAAGAGATTTTGACATATACACTATTAGAGATCATGATCCAAACACTCTTGCTGTTGTTGCAAAGGTACCATCCACTATAGTGACACCATCCCCTATCATATCACAAACTCCATCTTCCAACACATCTCTTTCATTGCCTATTGTTACTTCATTTGATCGACCATGCTCGGAGTACACTCTAGAGCCTTTGATAATGCCAACCAATGTGCTCCCTTTCATTTCACAAAATTTGAACATTCCATCTTTCCATGTTCCTCAACATATTCCTTCTCCTACCATGACCATTTCCATGTCTCAAGTAACACAAGCTATCCATGTGGCCCAAGTGCAAATGCCCCAAACATCACAAGCTATCCCCATATCCCATAGTGCACAAGCTTCCCAAACTATCCAAACAACACCAACGGTCCAAGATTCACAACCATTTCAACCCACTATATCCCATGTGGATACCACATCTCATATACCTACTGCTAATATGCTTTCCACTATCTCCACTAATCCGTCCAATACATCATATAATCCCAATGTTAGTCTTATTGACATGAGTGACCCTCCTATTGTTTCTCAAGCCAATCCTAGCACTACGGTCACTTATGTTGAGCAACTTACATCCATTACATCATCTTCTTACAATCCTTCACAAACCATCAATCCATCTTATGCTACCCAAGGTTTGCCTAATGTCACCGAACACATGACACATATCAATCCTCATGTTGTCCAAAATACAAACCCAAGTGTCCATCCTTCTTTTGCATCCACCAATCCTTCTATCACTTACCATGTCACAAACCCAACTCCAAATTCACAACCATCAACTAATGTAAATCCATCTTCCACTTCTCATGTGATGCAAAATCTTGGTGCTAATTCGTCACAATATACCCAACCACCGCTTGTGTCTCAAGGATAGCAATCTTCAACCACATATATGATGCATACCAATCCTTTGACATACATTGTGAGTACGCAACCTCAACAAACGGTCATGGATTCATATATCCCACAACAACCTCAATATACATCATACCATGTTTCGCTCCCTTTGCAACAACAACAATTATCTCCAGCGGATGTTCAACAAATGATCAACCAAGTGGTAGGACAAAGCAAGAAGACATTTTCCTTAGAAAACATATGCGCTTATCCATTTGACAAGTCACTTCATATGACACCTTTTCCACCACACTTTGAAATTCCACAATTTGACAAGTACAAAGGAAAAGGAAATCCAGAAGACCATCTTAGAGCCTTCTTTGTGGCATGTCTTGATGTTGCTCATGACGATACATATCTTCTGAGACTATTTCCTCAAAGCTTAGCAGGACAAGCTCTTGAATGGTTCTCACATTTACCTCTAGGAATTAAGTCTTTTGCAAAGTTAGCAAATAAATTTTGATCACACTTTACTTTTAACATTGAACATGAGGTAAACATGAATGACCTTGTCAACAATAAACAGTGCAATGGTGAAGCCTTCTCTTCATTTACTCAACGATGGCATAATATGGCTAGCAAACTATCATGGAAAATACCTAAGAAGCAACAGCTTGATATCTTTGTTCAAAATCTTCATCCTGAGCTGTCATTCCAACTATAATTGCAAAGTGCTAGCACCTTTGATGAACTTGTTTCCAAAGGAACCATCATTGAATGAGCTTTAATTGCTAAAGGTATTATCAAGATCTTTCGTGATAACAAAGACTATCCTCAAAACTCCAATGATAAATCTCACTTTTGGAACAAAAATAAGAATGTTGTCAATGACGGTATTGTGGATGCAAAGAACATACAAACTATGAAAGCTAACATCAACATTCAAGTTGCTTCTACAATAACACAACCTTTTCAATGAACGCGACAACAACAAACTTGAAATCCACGCCGACCATTTACACCTTTAGCGGAACCTATGGAAGTTGTCTTTCAAAAGCTTCTCCAAGCGGGCAATATTATGTTACTGGATGCACCACCCAACAGTGAACCGCTCTTCAAAGCTCCTTGATACAAATAAAATGAGTATTGCAATTACCATAGAGTTAAAGGACACAAAACAAATGGTTGTATGCACTTAAAACATGTATCCAAGATTGCATCGATCAAGGTTTAATCAAAATTACACCTTCAACAACTCAACCTGCACAACAATCAACATCGAACTATGATCTAGATGCTTTCAAGAATCCACTTCCATCTCATGACAAATTAGGTAACCCTCATGTTGGGAATGCCATTTAGTACAACTATGAATCATCTACTATTGGCCGCATTGACCATGCTCGCATTTCTACCATTACTATCCAAGGCAAAGCACCTAACTGCACTGTAACCACGCAAAGAGGTCGAGTCACCATTCAAGGAGCACCTATCCATCCTCCACAACCATTCTCTAACTATAATATCCTAGATCACCTTAGCAAAACACCTGCGCACATATCCATTCTTGAGTTGCTTCGCATATCCCCTGCTCACAAAGCTATGCTTGACAAAGCCTTACAAGAATCTTCGGTGCCCAACGATATTGATATCACACAATTCCAATCTATGGTTGCTAGCATTGCAACCCCTTGTCATTTTAACCTTTTCTGACAAAGATCTTTAGCCTTCCATTCACCCTTCACACAACGAAGCCCTCCACATTGAAGTGTTTGTTAAACAACGCCATATCAAACGAATCTTGGTAGATGGTGGAGCTGGTCTTAATATATGTTCCTTGAAATTAATAAAACAATTGGGATATTCTAAGAAAGATGTTGACACCTCCAAGGTTATTACTATCAGAGCATATGATGATGCCGAGAGAGATACTGAAGGGATTATTTACTTGCCTATCCAAGTTGGGCCGGTCACTACTGAAACCCGTTGTCAAGTTCTTGATATTGACCTTCCTTATAACATCATCCTTGGTCATCCATGGATACATGCCCTCAAGGCAGTTCCTTCCACATGCCATCAATGTCTTAAATTTCCACACAACGGTGTTGAGATTACTATCCATGCTGATCCTAATCTATTTGAATTTTGTCGTGCCTTTCAAGATAAATACCAGAGTCTGAACTACATTCCTATCAACACCGAGGCATATCCCTCTTCATCCTATATAAACCCATCTGACCTACTCAAGCATCATCTAGAAAAGTTGCTTCCAACCTCCGTATCAAGTACACCGAACATGGCCCTGGTGAATACACATTGCAAGAATCATGTTGTGTTGGCACCCTTTCCTTATCTCCCAAATCTTATGGTAAACCTTCTACATCCAAGCCAACTTCATCCCCAGATGTCATCAAAGCCCCACCCACAATATTCATTAAAGGTGGATTCCTAGATGATGAAGACATTGATGATATCGACTCTTGGATATTCTTTGATGAAAATGACCAAGTACAACTGGAAATGGAGAGATATAACAATGGGCTCTGCATCATAAAGAACATGGGCTACAAAGGCCATGGTGGATTGGGATCATAGGAACAAGGACCTATCGAACCCACTATTGTGTCTAAGAAGTTTAATAAGCAAGGCCTTGGTTATTAGCTAGAGGTACTGTAACCCAAAGACATTCAGTGTATTTCCGATATTGACGTTGGACCCTCCTCGACAGGAGAGACTTCTAGTTTGGATACTATCTATGACTCCTCCCTTCATCTTATTGACCTTTTCCAAGAAAACTCCATCTTCATGATTTCCACAACTTCCTCTAGCCACAACCATTCCTCTGTTACCCTTTCACTCGTATATCCTGACCTCATCAATTGGGACCAACAAGGGGCACCGATATTAGATACATTTGAAAATGATGAAGCTATTGTAGAATTCATGGGCTTACGACAAGGCATTCCATTGGGTGATCACAAAGCAAGTTTCATGATGGACCTACCTAAACTAGCATATTTTGGAAGAAGTATCAAATCCTTCGGTCACAAAAGTGAAATAAACAAAATCAAACAAAATAGGTCACTAGGTGAAAACTAAAAGGCACCTCTTGACCATGAAAAAGTAAAAATAAAGGACATATTCGAAGGTGAAAACCTCTCTGAGGTGCCTGAGGATGGGGGATTTAATCTTCATGTTGCCACTGATTATCATGAGAAATCAACCGTGCTAGTTGAACAATCACAAGACATGAACTTAGGTACAGAGCAGAATCCAAAGATCACTTTTTTGGTAGCATCACTATTAGAGCAAGAGAGAAGAGACTTCACAACATTTTTTATGAAAAGAGCTATAAATTTTGCAAGGACTTATGTTGACATGTTGGGTTTAGATCCATCACTTGTGGTACATCATCTAGCAGTATCTCCTAATGCAAAACCTATTAAACAAAAATTGTGCAAAATGCATCCGCAAGTAGCTTTATTGGTCAAGGTAGAGATTCAGAAACTATTAGAAGCAAAGTTCATAAAGCCTATTAATTATCTAGAATGGGTTTCAAACTTGGTACCTGTAGCAAAACCTGATGGACGAGTTCGCTATTGCACAAACTTTAGAGATCTTAATAAAGCATGTCCTAAGGATGACTTTCCATTACCAAGCATAGACAACATTGTAGATCTTACAGCTAGACATGAAATGCTATCTTTGATGGATGGATTTTCAGGGTATAACCAAATCAGAATAGCAGAGGAAGATCAAGATAAAACATTATTTATTTGTCCATGGGGCACATACTACTAGGTTGTAATGCCTTTTGGTCTCAAGAACGCTGGAGCTACTTATCAATGAGCCATGACAATTATTGACCTTTTTCACACTATCATGGAAGACTATGCTGATGACATCCTAGGAAAATCTAAGACAAGAGAAGGACATCTACAGGTATTAGCACAAATCTTTGATCGATTAGAAAAGTATCAGGTCAGACTGAACCCAAAGAAATGTGTATTTAGCGTAACATCTAGAAAACTGTTGGGATACATTGTGTCTCGATGAGGGATAGAAGTGGACCCAGCTAAAGTAAAATCTATCATGGAAATGCCTCTGCTAGCAAATCTCAAGCAGCTTCGCAGTCTACAAGGAAGGTTACAGTCCATCCGTAGATTTATCTCACAACTAGTAGATAAATGTCATCCATTTCACATCTTCTTCGTAAGGGTGAACCTTTTAAGTGGGATGAAAAGTGTCAACAGGGCTTTGATAAAATAAAGGAATATCTCGACAACACCTCCTGTGTTAGTACCTCCTATGTTTAACCGCCCATTATTGCTCTACACATCATCAACAACAGCAGCATTGGGTGCCCTTCTAGCTCAACATGATGATTCAGGAAAAAGAACAAGCCATCTACTACATCAGCAGAACTCTTGTGGGATAGGAATATGGAAAAAGCATGTTTAGCATTAGTGTTTTCTTCCCAAAAGTTGCGACACTATATGTTGAACCAAATGACAAAGCTCATATCTAATGTAGATCCACTCAACTATCTTCTTTCTAAAGCAATCCTCATGGGAAGATTAGCAAAATGGGTCATGATCTTAAGTGAATTTGACATACAATATGTGGATCAAAAAGCCATCAAAGGACAAGTCATCGCTGATCAATTAGCTACAGCACCCCTCACAGATATTTACCCAATGTACCCAGAATTCCCTGATGAAGGGTTGTTCAATTTAACTTCCCCAGCATGGTGGCAGCTGTATTTTGATGGATCGTACACACAACATGGATGAGGAGTAGGGATATTGTTTGTTACCCCTCAAGGAGATTATATACCCAAATCCTACAGAATTGCATTTCCATGTACCAATAACATAGCAGAGTATGAAGCTTTAATCACAGGATTATGCATGGTAGTACAATGGGCTATCAAACAATTACAAGTCTTTGGTGATTCTCAACTGGTTATCAAATAGGTCTTAGATGAATATCAAACAAAAGATGAGAAGATTCTTCCATACAAGGTAATGGTTGATGATTTTAAAAAGTATTTTGACAATATCACCTTTGAACAAATCCCAAGACTACAGAACAGAGCAACAGATGCCATGGCTATGATTGGGTCTCTTCTAGACATGCCATCTAATACACATAAATGTGAGTTTTTGGTTGAACAGCTTCTAATTCTAGCATTTGAAGTACCACGGTCTGAGCTTATATGTGAAATTGTTGGTCCCAATTCACCATGGTACGAGGATTTATATGAGTATCTCCATAATCAAACCTTTCCATTTCAATTATCTAACACCCAACGCAAAACCTTTATCTGTCGAGCCTCTCATTACACTATTTTGGTAGACACCCTTTATCGCCGGAGTCTTGATGGTATCCTTCTTAGGTATCTTGATTCTGAGGAAGCAAAAGTGGCCTTACGTGATGTACATGAAGGTGTCTGTGGCTCGCATTCTGCTGGCCCTGGCCTTATTAAGAAACTTCTACGAGTAGGATACTATTGGCCAACCATGGAAAAAGATACACAACAATTTGCAAAGAGATGTCTACAATGTCAGAAACATGGAGATTTAATACATGCACCAGCACATGAACTTCAACCTATCATTACTCCATGGCCTTTTTCATAGTGGGGACTTGATCTCATAGGTAAAATCCATCCTATTTCATTAAATGGTCATAAGTTCATTAGCACCACCACTGAATATTTCACAAAGTGGGTGGAAGCCATACCAATGACTTATATCACTGGCAAGCAAATATCCAAGTTTATTCTACCTATATCATTTGCCACTATGGAGTTCCTCAAGCTATTGTCATGGATAATGGTCGCCCCTTCAAGAACTAAGAGGTTAGAGATCTTTGCAAAAAGTTCCATATCCAACATCGATTCTCTACCCCTTATTATCCTCAGAGCAATGGCCAAGCTGAGGCTTCTAACAAAATAATCATCAAAATTCTCAAAAAGATAGTCAATGAAGCTGGTTGGGATTGGTATTTGCAATTCCATCCTGTATTTTGGGCATAGAGAACAAGTATCAAAACTCCTACTAGAGCTACGCCTTATGCTCTTGTGTACGACACTAAAGCTATTTTACCTATTGAGGTTGAGATCCCCTCACTGCGAATATCCCTACAACATACCATCTTAGAGGAAGAATATCAAGTATCCAGACTCCATGATCTTGAGCTTCTAGATGAATGGCGTCTTATAGCACTCAACCATCTCCAAGTCTATCAAAACCGTCTACATCGTAGCTACAACAAAAAAATTAGAGAACGCAGATTTCAAGTTGGAGATCTTGTCCTTAAAGAGAATCCAAGGAATCAGCAACATCATGAGAAATAGGGCAAGTTCAAACCAAATTGGCTTGGTCCTTTCATCATCACAGCAATTTATGGATTAGGTGCATATACTCTTTCAACACCTGAAGGCATTCCATTGGATGAACAATCAACAACATTCATCTCAAGAAGTTTTATCCTTAAATCTCAGCTATCTCAAAAAAACATCCAATAGTGAAAACCACTTTGTGGCACTTTGGATAACAAAAATATATGATAATGTAAGATAAGTAATCCATCCTCTGGTGAAAACTTGGTAAACAGGTGCCTTGGATAAGTACCATAGTGAAAAGCTGGCAAACAAGCGCTATGTGTAGTGACCAGCCTCCATTATCTGCCTGGTTTGTTTGATCACCACTCTTCCTAGCCTATTTCACCATCTTATCCCACATAATCCATATCATAATCCACATGTCATCTCAAAAAATAGCTTTTCCGCCTTCACCTCTATCAATGCTAGCTATCCTACTTGAGACATTGTTGCTATAACTATATCTTTTGGCACCTTAGCATCTTGACCGCACGCATTCTCCATTGTCACTCCTTCATAATAAACCTCATCCCGCACTGGGGGCATTTGTTGAGTCTTATTTGGAAGTGGATAGCACTATCTGTAGCACATAACACATCAAACACTTTAGCTCACAACACAACAAACTTTCAACTTCAACGATAGTGTTCATCCAACGAAAAACATGGCAAACCCTTGCAACCAGGATTCGTATCTTTGCAATCAATTCACGCTCAACCGACATCGCCAACACAAACATTCAAGCAATCCGTTGATTTTTTCAACATCACTCACCAGTGTAATAAGCAAGAACTACATCCTAGCTCTATTGTTAAAGCCTTGATCCTGTGGATACAGGGTATTTAGGCAATCTGAGATGCGAAGGAAGCGCTTTGATTTAGGCTAAGATGATAGCCCCTTCTCTTCATCATCCATCTTTCATCTTTCTTCTAATCATCCTCCAATCTTTCATCTCACATTCTTCCATTTTTCATCACATACATCATCAATAAAACCCAGAATTACATATTCATCATGTCTCATCTTCATCGTAAATGTGCTTTGATCCCATGGATATAGGGTATGTAGGTAGTCTGGAATATGAAGGAAGTTTCTAGTACTCAAGCACAGATGATCCACCCCATCTTCTTCATCTTCTCTTCATCTTCCATTTTTTTCTCTTTGATCAGCTAAAGTAGGAAGCAAACTATGTGTATACTGAAAGCTCTAGCACTTTATTCAATCAAGAATAAGCCAGAAGCTATTTATCCACATGCCTTAAGCCAACATTTGCTATAGCAGTTTATCAACATCTTTAGCTTCAACAGGATGCAATTTTCTTCTTAACAAGGCCCTAGCTTAAATCCATCTAAGAGCACCTAAATTTGGCAAGAGAACGTGATGACAGTATCTTTTGTTTTATCTTTTGATTTATCTTTTGTCCCTTTTCTATGCCTAATCAAGACTACCTTGATCTATCTATATCTTCGTATGTTGCGGTGAAGTAGAGAATGGGGCATGGTCATATTACTTTCATATGCCGTGTTTGCGGGATGATCTTATTCTCTTCCTAAGCATATTGGTATCTTGTACGTGTTGGGATTAGCATCTTACATATCAATATCTCTAGCATCTGAGAAGCTAAACAGTCTCTTATGCACTTGAGACTATTCTATGTCAAGACTAGCTCCGTACATATAACCAGCAAGGTGTCACTATGCGTAGTGGAGATAAGCTCAAACCATTGCTTGTAGCATCAAAGTCCATCTTGAAACACTAGTTGTTATTCATATCTTGTGCATGTTGGCTCAACATCTTGACCTCATGTGTTCAGGCAAGATTGTAGCATGCTAGTTTTGCATTGGATATCTCGAGACCTTGGTCTTCTATACCCTGGTGCATAACATCCACATGCTAAATCAAACATAAGGATTGCATTTCTTTTCATTTTGAGCAATTACTTAAAAAGTTGCCCATTGTACCATCTATTCATCCTATTATTCATCTATATAGTCCTCAACCAAGATCAATCATTTCCAACGTCCTTCTTCCACATTTCTTATCCTACAAAACAAGTGTGTTATACATACATAAGTCCATCACATATCATCTCATTACCATCTATCTATATGTATAAGTCCATATCATATCATTACCATTTACATATTTGCATTATCATACATTTTCATTCATCTCATTTGCATAAACATCCATACATAATCCATGAAAATACAAATACAACATGCATAACCATCATAATACCAACAGTACATCCATTAAATCATCATGTAGATAAGCAATATGCCAACATATATATGTGTGTGTGTGTGTGTGTCAATATACAAGTGTCTACATATATAAGTTGAGCCATAAAGAATGTATGTACAATTAGCTCTAGGCCTCATCATGATACAACATAATCTACATAAACAAGGTAGCCCTAATGACTATTGGTAGCTCCCTCGCCTTGACCACCACCAATGGGTCCTACACCTATCCCCCTGTCTCTCAGTGGCCACATCACTGAGGCTATAGATCAAGATCCACCCGTCCTCCATGACCTTGAAGCTCATGATCTACTCCTAAAGCTAGGTTGCCTCTGCTCTGCTGGCACAACCCCATAGTATAAACCTCTATAATACTCTGCCTCCCCCTATACTCTCTACAGCTCTGCCTATACATGTGTCAACTATGTGGCCAGATACATCGTAACCCCATCTGTACCCAATGTAGCCATGCTCTATACCACTCACTAGTCATCCCCTATAGTTGTTGCACAGCCATATCCCTCTCTGTCCACAGACCATCTCTCTCTACCCTCATCACCTGCATCTATTGTATAGCAGTATCTCACTCTAATCTCATCATCTACTTGCTTTGTCTCACTACATCTCTCTCTCCTGTTACTCTAGCAAGTGCACCATCATCTTGCCCATCCCCAACCTGCACTCTCGCCTGTAACTAATCCTGGTATGTCTGAGCCTGAGCCCTAGCATGCCGTAAGCCAATCACCACTTGATGTCTATCCAACTCCACTCTCCTCAATCTCATCTAAGCCCATTGTCTCCATCTCCTCTCCTCCCTAATCCTCCTCCGCAGTTGCTGAATCCCAACATCATCACCTCCTAATATCTGACCCTGAGGCTATGCAAGTATCTGAGGCTATCCCTGCACCTGTCCCTGTATCTATATCCCTGGCACTACTAGTACAACATTGTACGCTGGTGGAGCCTGTCGTCGCCTCCTCCTGACTAGTCTCTCCATCCCTATTTCTTGTATCTCTCCAACCCGCATCAGTCGCGTCGGTCTCGCTGTCACCTAGTATGCATCATAATTTGGAAGCATGTCTGGATCTAC
The DNA here is from genome assembly GCA_027924645.1 of Cunninghamia lanceolata. Classification (NCBI taxonomy): domain Eukaryota; kingdom Viridiplantae; phylum Streptophyta; class Pinopsida; order Cupressales; family Cupressaceae; genus Cunninghamia; species Cunninghamia lanceolata. The sequence continues at coordinate 1,647,274 of BSBN01000998.1, forward strand.
AGGACCCTATCCCCACTGCCATACAATTGGCTGTAGATCCTCTCTCTCTGCTAAAGTCATGTCAACCACGACCTCTAGCCCCCAATCAAACACCTCCTGTCTAGTCCTCCCAAAAATGGCATCCCCAACCAGTACTATCTGTGGTAACCCGAATTGTCTCAAAACCCTCATGGGCAAATAGCGCTCTATAATGTATATACCACGTCCAAAAATATATCTCGCTTGTCTAGCATAGACAAGCTTAGTATCCTCCTCATCCCATCTCTCACATCCTAGCCATGGCCTCCATATAAATCTATCTACCTCATCCAACATCCTCCACCAATACACTAGTCCTCTGCACTGTTGGTATGTCAAAGCATTTTTATACGTCCTAGCATAAGGCTCTCCTACTGCTCTAACCACCCATCCCTCTAGTCTCATCATTGGAATATGCTCATAAGCCCACACATGCAAAACTGTAACTCCTGCTGACATACTCACCCAGAAGATATATGCACAATCATGCAGGAGATGATAGAGCTGTCCAAGTACACACTCCCCTATGCATATCTCATCCCATAAGAGAACATCCCCTCCATCACTGTCCCCCATCCTACCGGAAACCCTCTCACTCATCTGTCTCCCACTAGCCATCTGATAATAGCTACTACCACTCGCTATAGTCTGTCACATAACTCCTCCATCCTCGCCATAGGAATCTCTGAGCCCTCTGCTCCAATGTCTGGTGTCCCGAACAATCTCCTGAATGTAGCTGGACCCACATCAGGATCATAATCTACTCGATCCCCATCTATAGGAATCCGCAGAATCAGAAACACATCCTCTAGTGTGATCTTAGCCTCTCCTATCGGCAATAAGAAAGAACTATGCTCACTCATCCATCGCTCCACCATCGTCGTCATCAGTCCTCTATGTGCCTGCACTGGCTCCAATCTAGACACATGCTCTAACCCGAGGATCTCTAACACTAGCCACTCCTCTGCATCCAGCAATCTCACCAACCACAAATCCCTAGGATGTGGCTCTCCTGATAACAAAGGTGGTAGTATATCCTGCATCATTTCATTTATCATGTCAGTCTCTTCCGCTACATACAACTGCTATAAAATTGGATCATTTACTGCTATACCAACTTCTATCTACTGTAAGTGACTCATTTTTCCATATGCGCTTATCTGTTGATCGCATGCGACCTACTTTTCTACATGTGCTTATTTCTCACTTACATTCGACTTACTTTCCCTATGCGACTGCTTCTTAACCAAGTGCGAGATCTATTTTTATATGCGTACACCTTTTGCTTATAAGGGGTTTCTATCCTACAAGTGAGTTGAACCTATGCATGCACCTGTTGTTAGTCCATAAGCGACTTTCTTTTATCTATATGTGTATTTTGCCTCTATTTGTCTAGCCAACTAAAAGTGACCTGTTATTTCCATATGTGACCAAGCCGCGCCTATAAGCAACCTTAACCACCTTAAGCAGCTTGTTTCTCTTCCTAAGCAACTTGAACTGCCTATCCTAAGATCTAGTCGCTTGTGGTGACATGTGTGCATTTATGACACTTCTAGCCTATCAAAATCACGCTTTTAGCAAAAATTTTCAATACATACCGGTACGCCTACTCCCTCTGGTCATCCATGTGTCCTCACTCACTCGGCATGATGATCTCTGCGTGGAATCACCATCCTGATAGCTCTCCAACTCTCGTCGCACACCAACTCTAAGGAGCTCTAGACCTCTACAAGAAAATGAACACAATTGAGCATAAATGAGCCTATTTGCCTTTGAAGAACCTACTTATAGCCCTATCCAAACCCTAATTCTTCTATGCCAAAGCCTATTTTTGTCTGCATCATCCCATTTTTTCCCACCCAACCCCTTTTTCTTCGTGTCAACTCTATGTCCTAGGTTTTCCTCTTATCGCGAGCTAACCCAGCCCTTCCTAGTTAGCCTAGCTTACCTCTCGAGGGGGTACCACCTGCTAGTTACACTGGGGCATAACCTTGTTTATCGAATGAATATCGTATCTTCTTTAACACAACACTCTATCGAACATTGTATCAAAGAGGGGCAAAATGTAGACACCCAAAATTGACTCATTAGCATCAGTAACAAACATTGCATTATCCATCATCTGCATTTGTCTAACACACTTGAGCAATATCCCTAACATATCTATTTCTTCTATGAATTAAATAAATTTATATTTATTTAATTAATTCATTAGCTATTTCTTCTATTTTCTCTAAGCTATAATTAAACAATCTTTAATTATTTAATTATCTTCATTCTTCTATTTTTAATTAAATAAATCTTATTTATTTAATTAAAAATTCCTTTCATAAGCCCACTTTCCAATTAATTAAATAAATTTTATTTATTTTAATTAATTTCTCTTATCATTTATCTCATGAGCCAACATGTGTGCCTGTTTCATTTAAAAAAGATAAGTGGTACTACATACTTTATTTAATATCTTTCATATGTACTTTTTATGTACACGGTCACACATAAGCCTTACCTTCCCTCCACTTGTCATCTACACATTCACCTATGTCTATCCTTTAATCTTAGCCATTCACATAGCCACTGAATCTCCACCGTTGATTGATTTTGGTTGAGAGCTATATAAACACCCTCTCATTCCATACTACATATATCCAACATTCATATAGCGTCTACATTATCATTCTGAGCATATTGAGCACTTGAGTATTCATAGCATCCATTGAGCTTATCATCATTATCATTCATCCATCATGGCAGATTTTATCTTCATAATTGTTCATTGTTGAAGAAGCAATCCACATCATAAACAAGGAATCACACAATCTAGGTGATATTGTGCTTGAATTGCATGCTTTTGATTTCATTTGGATTAGATTCTTTGATGATGATAGGGTTAGGTTTTCATGGCTATGCTTGATCTTATTAACCTGATTTTTTACCTATCACACTTGGAGAGGAATCATAATACAACACATGGCCGACATAAAAAACAATAAAGATAAACTAGTTTAGCCACCCAAGTCATAAAGAAAGAATTAATAAAAATTCAATTTCAACAATAAGGTAAGAAATGCGCACAATTTCAACACTAAATCAAATGTAACCATGAGGGTTACTTGCAAATAAGATTACAAAGTGTGGCTAAACCATCACAATCAAATAGAACAAAGTGTCAGCCTTCATAATCAATAGAAGATCATCAATAACTATACGGAAAATCCATAATCTTTGAAATTACACTGTACAACACTGTGTGACTAGATACTAGCCACCAAACGAGGAAGGAGGTAACAACGTCATGCTATAGCAGTAGCCCTCATGTGGTGCAGAGTGAGCACGCCATCCACATGGCTTAGTGTACTCCTCGGCTACACCCTGCATCACGTCATCACGTGGCATGGACTAGCCAAGTGGCCCTTGCACTCCTTGGCTACCCCCATGGAATGTGCACCTCAGCCACATCTCACATCATGTCTCAGCGCGACATGGTCATACACCAGCTGGAGAAGGTTCGCACTAGTCATATACAACATGGCAGTGTGTCTGTGGCTCCACAGAAGTAGGTATGCGCAAACACACCTCTTGGAAAAGGCACACGTAGGTACTTGCCGTAGCCAGAGGTATACATGGCTAGGACATACCCATATGCTAACTGACCCAAACTTTGTTGAAAGCAAACATGAGTATCCCTCTACAAGCGTGTGAGGCCCCATTATGCTCATCAAATAACTACGCTATCATAACACAATCTCATAGTGCACCTTCATGTGTCTAAGCATGTGGCATCGTGTCCTCGAGCCTAGCTCGCTACCAATAGAAACACGGCATCATCACCAACAGTGTGTTGGAACATCAGTGAGGTGTGGCATCATACCTATTGCATCATGTCGGAACATGTGCAGATATGGAATCTATCTCAGCGTGGGTAACAATCCTCCCTCCACATGCTGGAAGTCAAATATACATGGGGCACATGGTCTCAATTGGGTTATCCATGCAAGTCCATTTTACCCTGGACCCAGACCCCCAAGTAGTGACACATGTCATCAGATAGTTTCAGCTGGGTTGTCCATGCAAATCCTAGACTCCAACCCCCAACTAAAAACTCATTTGGCATATCATACCTTTCGTGAAGACAAGGTAAATGATCATCCATGAAATACCATCCAGATGCTCAAGGACTGTGGGGATTAGGCTAGCACATATGGATCAAGTACCCTGATCCATCATAAGGGGAAGTAGTGAGTACGTTTCCTCAGGTTCGGTTGAGCGAGGGACCACTCTGCATTGTCATATGCGTACGCTGCACATTCCGTCCAAGGAACTTTGTGGCTGCTACTACCCCTTCACAGACTGAGGGACTAGAGAACCTAAAGAAGAGAATATATGAATCTAACTTTTGGTTACTCTTATATATATATTTTCAACCACACATGGGTTGGCCCTCAATCGGTTAACAAACATACAAACACACATAGTGGTATGGTTAATTCCACACCTAAAATACATATTACCCATGGTTGGGTACCCAGTATCACCATCCCAAGGGCACACAAAGCAAGTACGGGGTATTCACAACACTCAACCAATGCATAGTTACTGGTTTCTCACATTTATAGGGGAAGATTACATTTACTTACACAATTCCATCACTACTATAAGTACATTTATTTCCATACCTAATGTGATTCCCTTTGCAAAATCATAACATTACTTGTTATCCACTTACCTTTTCCAATTTCCTTACACTCTACTTCTTCTACATATCGCATGATGTTGAGAGTCAATATCATGATCATCTATCTAATACATTAAACTGGGTATTTAGATTAAAGCATGGTATCCAACACAAGGGTTCATTCTCAACTTTGAATCCCATGCCTTTTATAATTTTCAGAAGATTATTGTTACTATATTTTGCTTGCCCATTTTCTTGTGGGTGATAAAGGGTAGCATAAGACACAGTGATGCCATATATATTGCAGAAATTTTTGAACTCATCAGACCTAAAGCACATTCCGTTGTCTGTAATCAACCTCACTGGGGTGCCAAATCTAAATATAATGTTTTCCATTAAAAAGTTGATCACCACCTTGCTTGTTGCTTGTTTAGTTGGGATTGCTTCCACCTATTTTGTGAAGTAATCCGTTACCACTAAAATCTATTTGTGTCCTCCGCTTGACTTCTCTGTAATTTCTCCTATGAAGTCAATACCCCATTGATAGAATGGAGCTTCCACCTGCATAGGTTTCAAGGGTAGTGCTCCCTGATATTTTAATTTTCCTAAAAATTTCTAGGATGCCTCACATTTTCTTGTATAACAATATGAATCATTGAAAACTCTAGGCCAATAGTATCCAGCCCTCAAGATTTTGTGACTGGCATAGGTTTCAAGGGTAGTGCTCCCTGATATTTTAATTTTCCTAAAAATTTCTGGCATGCCTCACATTTTCTTGTATAACAATATGAATCATTGAAAACTCTAGGCCAATAGTATCGAGCCCTCAAGATTTTGTGACCTGTAGTTTTTGATGAGAAGTGCCCTCCACATACTCCTTCATGTAACTTTTTCATGACATGTTTTGATTGATGTTCATCTAGGCATAGTAGTAGAATACCGTCCCTATTCTTCCAATAAAGATCTCCATCGATAAATACATATTTTGAAGCCTGTAATTTAAGTGTCCTTTTCTTGTTATCATCATATCCTTCAAGATATTTCATATGTTTCAGATAATATATGATGTCAGTATACCATGGAGTATGCTCAATGCTAGAACTCATGTTATTAACATCATCAGTATTACATATTTGAGAAGCCTCGAGATTATTTTCGGCCATTAGTCTAGCAAGACCCTATCCTCTCACTAGTTTGGTGATTTGGATTTCAATATTAAACTCTTAAATTTTATTAATCCATCTGCATCTTCTGCACGTGACCTTAGTTTGGACTAATACATCTTTCACTGCAGCATTAGGTACATATGCTATTATTCCAGCTCCCACCAAGTATGGTCTAAAAGCTTTGATTGCTTTCACTAATGCATACGCATGTTTCTCAACCATGTCATATTTTAATTCTGCATTTTGAAGAGACTTACTAAAAAATGAAATGGGTTGCTCATGACCTTCATCATTTTTTTGTAACATTACTGCTGCAACTGTATGATATGAGGCAAATGAGAACAACTAAAATGGCTTACTGAAATTAGGAGATACCAGAACTGGGGCTTCCTTGATTGCCTTCTGAATGGTGGCAAATGCCTCTAATATTTTTGTTGTCCAGTTCACTTTTGAATTCTTCTTTAACATTCTTGATATGGGACTAACAATTTCTGCAAAATTTGATATGAATCTCCTAACAAAGTTGATTTGGCCAAAGAATGATTGTATAGCTTTTACATCCTTAGGAATGGGAACTTGGTCAATGGCTCTTACTCTTTCAGGATATATTCTTACTCCATCTTTTGAGACTATGTGACCAAGCAACTTGCCCTCTGTTACTGTGAAATGGTATTTCTTAGGATTCAACGAAATTTCATATTCTAAGGCTTTAATAAAAATTTGCTCTAAATGTGTACAATGATCTTCAGCCTTTTTGGAATATGATGTCATGTCATCCTGATATACTACCATAATTTTATTAATCAACTCTACAAATGCCACATCCATCGCCCTTTGGAATGTTGCTCCATTGTTTGTGAGTCCAAATGGCATTCTTAAATACACATACGTTCTCCATGGTGTGGTGAATGCAGTCTTATATTGTTATGATTCTTTGACTTTCACCTGATTATATCCCAAGAAACCATCCATTATTGACAATAGTTCACACCCTGTCACCTTTTGCAGTACTGCTTCCATATTAGGAAGGGGATAATTGTCCTTAAGAGAAGATTTATTTAGATTCCTGAAGTCCACACATATCTAATATCACCATTTTTCTTTCTAACAGGCACCAAATTAGAAACCCAAGAAGAATGTCTAATGGGTTTAATAATATCTCCATCTCTTAGTTTTGTGAGTTCTTCAAGCATTTTAGGGGTCAATGTAGGGTTAATAGGCATCTGCTTTTGTCTGAATGCTTTAGCATCCAATTTTAATGGTATTTCATGCTGAAAAAGATCTTCCCTATATGCTTTCAAGTCATCATATGACCATGCAAATACATGTCTATACTTCCTGAGTAAGTTGATGAGCATGCTCCTAATTTTAGGACTAAGCTTCTTTCCAATGTATACATTCTTTGGGGCTGCCTGCGTCCCCAAATTAATCTCTTCAAGATCATTCTGTACTACGGGTGTGTATTTCATTTTAAATCTGTCACATCTATCAAACGCTTTCTCCAACGCTATGAATCCCTTAGGTATTTTGTTTGTTTTTAGCTGAACTATCTCTTGACCAAAGAGAATTTCTTTTCCATCATGTTCTTCCACAAACACATTAAAATCAATCTCCTGGTTTTCATAGTGATCGACACAATGTAAGAATTTGATTATATCAGTATCATTATCAAACACTTGCCAGTTATGGACATTATCTGGGACAGTGGGTCTGGTTTTTAATTCAATTTCTATAATACCCCCAATGTGATATCATCCCTTTTTAATGCAATATTTGCTAGAAAATCTGCCATAATATTCTTTGATCTATCAATCCAGTTGATTGAGAAGGCATCAAACAACTCAACATCATCCCAGACAACATTTCTATATTGCTTCAACCTCTTGTTTTTTGATAAGTATTTCCCTCTTACTTGAGAAGTAACTAATTCTGAATCACCATATACAACCAGCTTTCTTATCTTATGCTTGATGGCAATATTCAAACCATTGAGCAAAGCCTCATATTCTGCTACATTGTTTGTGCATTCAAATGTCAATAAGAATGAGTATTTGAAAGTTTTATCTGTTGGTGAAATAATTTTGCTACACACACCATCAAAATACATTTTCCACACATCATTCTCCTCTTTCTTAGATTCTATATGGATTGGATCAATATTTTGCAATTCTAGCTGACTTGTTTCAACCTTGAAGGTTCCCAAATCTGTATCACAAAATAGATTTATTTGATTTTGATCTAAGCATTCTATGATGTTCTCATATCTTGGCTCCCTATACAGCTCGATCTCTTTGTCTCCCACTGGTATTGTGGCATATGATAAATCTAATTGAACATTCCCTCCTGCCATTACAGCCCATTGTCTTGATAAGAGCATTCCATAATATGGTGGAATATCAACCATAGTGATATCAATATTATAGGTTGCTTCAGGGTATGAAGCTAGTTTTATTTCCACATCCCTCATAATGCCCACAACTGGGATAGACCTATTGTCCATCGCATAACACTTACCAAATGTAGTGTCAACCCACATTCCCAGTTCTTTCATGACTTCTATTGGCATGATATTCATGGCTACGCCTGAATCAATCATGCAGTTCCTCACTAGCCTATTTCTAATTAATAAGGTGGTGTAGAAAGGGTCCACTTGTGAGGGGTTCTTTGTTAGGGTATCGACTAGATATACTTCAGGAATTTGGAATGTTTCTTGGTGAACATTGTTTGTTCTATTCTCTGATTCTTTATGTTTTTGATTTGGTATATCTGAAATCAGTTTTACCACTGTATTTATGTATTTATCTATCTTCATCATTTCCAAAAGTGGTACTGATATCTTCACCTGAGATATTGCATGAGCAATGTCAAATGAATGGGCTATAGTCTGGTCATTTCTTTCTGTCTTTATATGTTCTTTTTCTTGATTTGGTGATTTATCTTTTGTTTTATTCTACTCAATTTTTTCTGGTTCTCTAAATGATGACTTTGCATTATTCCTTTTGTAATTTTGATCTTTTATAAAGACACTCCCAGGTGTTCCCTGTTCTAGATTTACTGTCATGTTTCTTACATTATAGGCATTTTTAGCTTGGGCAACTACAGCTATTGTAAGAACTTCCCTTTCCTTTTCAGTGGGCTTTCTCCACTGATCATATGGTGAATTGTTATGATAATAAGTAGGTCCCTTATAGTTGTCCTCCTGATCTGAGAATACTTCTTGTTTTCCCATGTTGATATGATGTTTCTGGTTCCCCACATCATATTCATATCCCTCTTCCTCTGTAGAAGAATAGTCTTCATTCATCAAGTATGGTGTATCTTGCATCATGTTTATTGTGTGATTATCTCTATTATAGTTGTATAATGCTTCTTCTTGTTGTACTATTTTAGCCACTACACAATATTCAGGTGAGTGTGGTAAATTGCACACCAAACACCAAGGTTTATCTTCTACCATATGTACCCCATTTCTCTTTAGAAGGTCAAGAGTATCTTTGCCATAATGTTGCTTTATGTTGCTTTCAATAGATCTCCCATCCTTCCAATTTGTTTTATATGGCATATCATGCAACCTAGGTCTTTCATGTCTATGCTGACCTTCTTGTTTAATCTGTTGAATGTTTGGGCTTTGAGGAATTCTAGGATTGTCTCTTTTGCTAACCATACCTACATCTTTTCTATTGTTTTCAATAGTTAATGCCACTTTATGTGCTTCAGCTAGGGTCATAGGGCACCGATTTCTGAGTTCGTACCCTGTCTTAGGATCAAATGCTTTCAGATAAATACTTAATGTTGTTGGATCAGTCAATTTAGATCCATGTGGTATTTTGTTGTGTAACTTGGAAAATCTCATATTGAAATCATATACTGACTCATTTTGGTATTTTGGATGCTTATCAATTCGTGCAATGCAAACTCAGGGGCATACTGATTGCCATACTGCTCCTTAAATTGACTATGGAAATCTATTAGGGAACTAATTAAGGCATCTGGTAAGCTGTTGAACCAGTCTCTCCGATCCTCAGTCAAAGACATCATGAATAACCTCATTTTAACATCCTCATAATCCATACTAATATCTTGTACAAAGTCATTGAAACTTCTGATATGATCCTTAGCTGATACTACACTGTTTCCAGTGAAATTGGGAACTATATCCCTCCAACTACTGTCAATAGGGTATGGATATAATTGATATCCAGTTAGATCAAACTGGTCGCATATGTTTGTGAGGTTTTGAGGTGGAATATTCATGGGTGGTGGGTTAGGGTAGTAATTATATCCGCCTGGAGGTTGATGATAAGCATGTTGTTGTTGTGGGTTTATGTGGGGGTTTCTGAGGATTTTTTGGTCTACAATATTGTTGGCCAGGGGGTGAGTATGGATTAGCCATATGTTGAGAGGTGTTATGTATGAGAGGTGGTCTAGGATTATTTGGGAGGGTATTTTGATGAACATGACTTCTGGATGCTTGTAGATTGGAAACACCAATTGTATTCTGGTGCAAGTTTTGTTGTGGGTTCCTCAAAGTATTCCCTCTATGTGGAGGTATATATTTTGGAGCAGCTATTTTAGTCCTATTCCTTATCTATTGAATTTCCTATTTTAACAGCATCTCAGTTTCCTCTATCTTGATCATTTCAAGTTCTTCCTGGAACTTAAGCACATTCTGTTGTACTTTGTTTATATTTCTTGTATTCTTTGGACTTTTATTCACCTCTTGATTTCTGAATCCATATTTTACCCCATCTTCATGCTGTAATGACATTTTATAATCATATTCATCTTGCCTTTGATCAAATTCCTTCATGGCCCGTGCTTCACACTCAAACTATTCTTGAGGATCAGATCTGTATTTTGCCAATATATCATCAACTACTCCATTGATTTGAGACAAATTCTCATTTGATTCATGCAAAGGGGTAAAACTATTGTGAGTTATGATAGTTTGTTCTGCATTATCCTCTTGAGCCTCCTGATTATTATTCTGATGAAAATAATTTGATGCTCCGTTCTTCTTGGGAATGGCTCTAATTGGTGGGGAGGATTGTAACTTTTTCCCTTCCATCTTGGATCTTCTACCATCCATTTGGTACTAAATTTCTATTATAACAGGTTCTAGAGTCGCCACCTATTTTTGTAAATAGGGAAAGGTTATAATTTATCTTTTCGGATTCTTTTTGCCAGCAAAGTTACCAATTTGTATTTTGAAATTTCTAACTTTATAAAAGAATGGTATTTTACTAAAGTCCTTTGTATTTGGTTTCTCTAGTAGAGTCACCAATTTGTTAGGTCTCAAAAATGTAGGTTGCAAATCCTAAGAGGATGCCAGACTCTATGATCAGATTGGCAACAGTTTTGAACTAACGCGATGGAGTTAACCTATAGGGTTGATGACTCCTTGCACTTTAGGCACTACTATACCTAGGCGGGTAGGCCTTGAAAGTTAAAGCAGATTAGATGAGTGTAAGTGCTTTGACAAAGTTAATGGATCTACCCACAGTGGCAAATGGTGTGAATAGATGAAATCTTGCTAACTAGTTCTATATCTAATATATGAAAGATGATTGGTATAAATTGTACAAGCAATATCAAGGTAAATTTTATAACTATGCTCAACTAATGGATGGGTTTTGGATAAAACTAAATGATGAATCAAGATAAGACCAGTGCCTTGTTGGGTAAACAGAGTCAAATGAAAATCGAAGACCAGTGGCTTATATTGGGCAATAACTCTAACTGTTTGGCACAATACTTTGGTTTACAACTTGTATAAACATGCAGGGAAATGACTGACAAACTCCTCTTAATATCCAACTGACACAATTAGGTTTCTTGTTATTCACCAGAAGGAAATTTAATCCTTTCTTGAAGGAACCAATTGAATGAAATATACAAGAACAACAGATAATATCAACTTGGAGACAGAATGACAATCCTAATTATATGGTTCTTCTTAATGATCCAAATCAACACTTCCAGATTACTATGACTGACCAGAAGGATTATAATTCCTTTTAAGGAAACCAATTAATCAAATCACACAAATACATCAAATGTGCATTGACAAATTAAATATATACTTGATATATCAATTTGAATAATAAGGAAATACTAAATTGGAGACAACCAAATAACTGAATAATTTCAACAAACAATTGATGCCGGTATAAAACAACAGAATCAGAGATCTTCTATTAACTTCTTTAATATAATACTTGCAACATGGTATTTTAAAATATTATGAACTTCTCATATTATCTCCTGCTGCTAATGATAATTGATCATCATATGTCCAACTTATATAGAAGTATTTATGAAGAGACATAACTCTTCAAAATGTCTTTTTTGAAAAATAAAAGGGATTAACATAACAAAAAAGATAACAGCCCTAAGTCCTACTAAGCCACAGGTATATCTGAGCAACATGATCTAGGTACTCTTGGCTTCAATGTGTATCAACAAATTCAATAGCATTTCTGGTAATCACATCCATTGTCACCATCTTCTCCAGATGCTTGCAGGCTTCTCTAGATGTCGAGTCTTTATCCTTGAGAGCCTCTAAAGCTTCATGTAATATCACCTGGCATTCTTTACTCTATTCATCTTTGCTCTTCAGCTCCTTGTCACTTCTGAACAACATGGGTATACCTGCCTTTGAAGCCTCAATGCATTCCCTGGCATCATTTTTAAGTTGGTCATGATATTTTTTATGTTGTTTGATCAAGTCTTTTGCACTGGAGGTACCTATAGTGTCAGGAGCATCCCTACTCTGTATCTCATGGAGTTTTTCTTGAAGCCTGTTGTTTAACCTTTCATGTTCTTGGATTACCTTATGGTTCTCAAAATAGACATCCCAAAGTTTATTCATCTAATGCATCATATTGATATGCCTATTCTATAGTACTGTTGCAAGTGTGTCAATTTGAACCTGGGCTATTTGATCAACAGATGGTGACTGGGCACTTTGTGAACTCTCTCGTTGGGTTAACCTTTTAACTGATCCTCTGAAGGCATTCTTGACAGTATCTTTTAGGAAATTATTTTCTTTTGTCAATCTTTCACAACTCAGCTTATATACATCTCGTTCCTTGATCAACATTTGAGTCTGTGCTTTATTTAATTTTGCAACATTTATACCAATGTCTGCAGTAATCAAAGGATCAGTTTCCCCTGCCTTCAAAGTCATAACATGCCCAAAAGTTTTTTTAGTATCTATAATGGTTGTCTTCTTATGAGGAGGGTATAAGGCCCATATCATGAGTGAGTTTTCATCATTGTTATACTTAATACCCATATATACCTCTGTTACACCCTCAAGAGTGAGCTTGTACTTGTCATCAGTATTGTACAAGAAACTATCAAACACCAAAGCAGAATTTATGCCAAATCCAGGAAATATCATGACACCCGCTTCTATGAGCAACTGTCTACCTCTGTTAGGAGTCATAGCTTTCAACTCATTATCTACTATTGTTTTTAACATATCAATCAATTATTTTTCATTATTAGCTGTGACATCTTCAACTGATTCCCTGAGTTCTTTTCCCTTGCATTTATACAAAAATGATTTAAATTCTTGAGAATGAATAAGTTGATCATCTGCAATGAAAGAATCGTATGCTAACTATCTAGGATCCTCATCACAAGGCCCCTCTTCATCCTGTTCTCTATTAGGAGATTGATAACATTCCATTTTTTGTTTAGATATTCTAGTTGCCTGTTCATGCAGCTCTCCTTCTCTGATAGATTCCTCATCACCAGAAGACAAGAACTTTATTTCTGCAAGTTGTTTTCTCTTCTCATCTAATTCTCTATTATACTTCTCAATTACTAGTTCAACTTCAGCTTCTTCCATGTTCCTAATAATATCATCATGTGGATATGGAATATGTGTATATCCACTGAGATTTTGTTTTCTCCTAGCAAAATCAATGAAACCCTCAGGATCAAATCCTTTTCTTGCCTCTGCACACCTCATGTTATAGTCAATTTGTCCCTGATGAGACCATAACCTTCTTTAGACACCACAATAAAATCCCCAAAGCACAAAGTACTAGGCATGAAGGATTGTTTGTCATAGGCACTCAAGTACATCACATTAGAGTAGTTCATTTGCCTGACTATCTCTAAGTAGGCAATCCTATCAGGAACTGTCTTGGGCAATATAAATGGGGTATCTTCAAAACCATAAATTTTGACCAGGGTGGAATCCTCAAAGCAATACCAATCTCCCCAGTTGTGGGTGACAGTTGGGGGACCACCAAAATCTTTTGGTTTGAGAAACCTTTTTATTTCATCTAATAGTGAATATTCACATGGATGATTAAAATATCTATACAACACTTTTACACAATATTCTTCAAAATGAATGTAGCTGGAGTGGGCAAACCTACTGTCCCACACCCTTGTTGACATTTGCATAGGTGAATTTTGTCCCCTCTCATCTACTTGAGTAATTCTGAGTTCACTTGGCGATATTCCCATTTCCTGGCCATAGTATAATACCATTTGCATGAAGAGCGAATAGTGCTCAAAGGAGACTGTTGGGGCATTGTTCTTAATTGCAATTAAACTAGAATCAATCTTTCTAAAAACATAAACAGCATATTCAAACTACCTAGCATTATGACACTGGATATCTGTGGCTATTACCATTAATGGAATTGTCATAAAATCAGGAACCTCTGACCCTAGGACTTGGCCAATGGAGTAATATGTGTATTGCATATACAGTTCAAATAAGGACACATGGAATGGACGTCCATCATTATCATCAAAAGGCACTATTTTTCCCTCTGCCCTAGGCCTATGGAGAAGCAATCTCCATCCATTGTACGTGGTGTCCATCCTCCAGTATTCTTTGTCCAAATCTTCATATACTATGGGAAGAGTGCACAAATCATCCAAATCAAATACTTCACAAATGGCATTTTTAGACAAGTGTATAATAGGTTGTCCTTGTGGATTGCATATGGCTTTGAGGTTGGGATTGTAATGTTTAGCCAAGAGTTTTAGGAGTTCCACATTTATAAACACATCAGGGATGACCAATTTACCCAAGTTCAAATGCCATGGATTAGACACTGGGACATTCCTAAATCTTCTATCATAATGGAATTTGAACAACTCATAGCCTCTAATTGGTGTCCATACATTTCCCAAGTATTTGCATTTGTCTTCTAATTTCTCTACCTCTACCCTGAGTTTTGCATACCTTCGGGCTTTAGGGGTAGACCTAGGCAATTGGTCTATCAAATCCTGTTTCTATTTCTTAGGCTTACTAGTTTCACCTTGTTGTTTTCTACCCTTGCCTTTTACTGGAGTCTCCATTATAATTCTGGATAGCAAATTCAAATTGAAATTCATCACATAGAGATTTTTATGTATGTACCTATTATCTAAGATGATGATCGAACTCCTTTGTTCTCTCCTCCAAGTTCTCGCTTATGTGCTCCTCTTAGACAATTCTTTTGAACCCAACTACAATGATTTCGAATGACTCTTTAGGGGATTTCTTCTCGGTCTGTAATTAATAGTTCTAGTGCATTAATTTTCATAATCATTGTGAGATGTCACATCGTCATAACCTCCTTCATCGGTGGGACTTTTGTAATGTTAGGGCGATCCAATAGCTTCTTATGGCACAAACATTTGTAGATGGCTCAATCACTATGACCCATCGTTTTGTCTCCTCGATGTCACCTTTTACGAAAACATATATATGTCTGTATCGACAAGACATTTCAAGTTTATCCGATATAGAAATGAGCATAGGAGCTGTTGTTGGCCTGACTTACATTATCACTGTGAGAATAGCATCGTACTTCGATATTTCAAAAATCTATGATATGAATATTGGCATGAGTCTTGTCGAAATGTTTATCAGCTTCTCTTTACAGGGTAGGTTAGTGAAATTAGTAAGACCCAAGAAATTAATATCGATATCGCTTGTCTTTATAACCTGTCGGAAAGAGTCTCATTGATGAGTGTGGTTACTATCTCCATCGGAACAACGTATGATATTAGGATGACTTTATTTGAATTATCTAATCTTGGTTGTTTCCCCAATGCCTTTTCTTTCTATCCTTCATCAGAATGATCATCATCACATGTCACTGAAATCCTTCGTCGTTGTGACTATAGATTCAGCAAGACTTGTAAACTCTACTTTGATCTGCTCCCTTTTTCCAATGAGTCATATCCTCCATATACATCGGTGTGACTTAAGCTGAAAACATGCATTATGGTCACTGAGACATCATAAGATCAAAGACACTTTAATCTCTTGCCCCAATGCACACTTCTTCCCAATGAGTAACTAGTTCCACCATTCCATGGGTTGTTTGACAGGAGTCTTGCCGAATTCTTTCGTCTGTGTGATCTATACTATTGAGGAAGTATTCAGAGTATTCTTTGATAATATTCTCTCATCCTGATGGCCCTCACATTTGATTAATTAAGTGTGACTGGGGACTCTCTCTCCGATGAGGGGTCATCGGTGTTACTTCTTTCATCAGAGATTTCTAAAACTTTCACTCCGACCATAATCCTCATGCCGATACACATCTAACTCACTTCAAATGGAACATGGATTGGTATAAAAAGATCGAGGTCTTGCTGAAATCAAAGAACTGAGGCCCCTTTTAAAACTACGGTTTGAAAGGTGAGACAAATATTTGTGGTAAAATCATGTTATGTTTATGGAATTTATCAGCTGCTATGATGATTTTGGGCGTATGATTTTCTGATTTGGTTGGACATGGGGTGGCTATGAGTATAGGAAAATTTTGAAATTTTCCTGTCCAAACACACTGTTCAGGGAGAGATGTGGTCTTCACATCTCTCCAACACCTTCCCTAAGTTTTCTAATGCCTCTTCAAAAGTAGCACCATAAGTAGTGAAATCATCCATATAGATTTCCATGCAATCATGTGAGCTATCTGAAAATATGCTAATGACTACCCTTTGGAAAGTTGCAGGTGCATTGCATAAGCCAAATGGAAGCACTGAGTAGGCATATGTCCCCCAAGGACAGGTAAAGGTTGTTTTCTCTTGGTCCTCTGGTGCAAGCTGGATCTGATTATAACCGCTGAACCCATCTAAAAAGGAAAAGTACTACTTTCCTGCAAGTGTGTCCAATACCTACTCTATGAAAGCAAAGGGAAAATGATCCTTTTTGGTTGTAGAGTTTAATTCTCTGTAATTAATATAGCCTCTCCATTTTCCTCCCTTTTTGGGCATGAGAACCAGAGGAGACACTCACTAGCTATCTGAGATTGGGTAGATAAATCCTGCATCTAATAGCTTCTGTACTTCTTCTTTTACAATCTCTCTTAATGTAGGGTTGATTCTCCTTTGTGGTAGTCTTACTGGTGTACAATCTTCCTTTATGTAAATCCTATGGGTGCATAATGTGGGATCTAGTCCTTTCATGTCATGGTAATCCCATGCAAAGGCATTCTTATGTTTCTTTAACAAGTTTGTCAAAGATAGCTGTTGTTCTTGAGTCAATTTGTTGTTAATATTCAGATATCTTTCTTCTGAAGTCTCCACTTGAGTTTTTAACTCTACCATAGTTGCTTCACTAATGCTTGGTACTTTAATTTCTTGTGGAAGCAATGTATGAGACATACCTGTTGCTATAGGAAAAGTGGGAATAAGTGTCTTCACTGGATCAGCAGAATGAGAGGATGATGCTTCCTCTACTTTACAATGATTTTGAATTATGTTAGACAATACCTCATCATCCTCTTGAAGCTGCATGAAAGAGCTTCTGCCTAACATCATAAGTTGTTCCACAGAATTAGCTTCTTTGGCCTCTTCACCAACGTGTGGCCAAACATGATTATCCATATCATGAGATGGTTGTGTAGGTGGGTAGAGAACAAGCTTTTTAGTGCTTCTCCCATCATAGATCATCATCTCTCCTGACCAACATCCAATATAAGCATCAGTGGTGGCTAACCATAGCCTTCCTAGAATGATGGGATACCCTCCCAATGTAGCTTTAGGAGAAAGTATCATGAAATCAGCTAGGTATTCCCATGAGTCTAGGGATACCACAAGGTCCTCTACTATCCCGTCAGGTTTAACAGTAGAACTATCAACAAGCTGCAGGACAGTAGGAGTAGGTCTCATGTTTGCAACATTTAGTTGCTGCAAGATATCCTTGGTCATTACATTTATGGTTGCTCTCAAATCAATCAGAGCATTTTTTATGTGGATCCCATTTATAACAACTCCTACCACATGACTCCTTGGATCATTATATTTGGGAACAGTCACTTTCCCAAGTATTATGTCAGCCAATTGTCCCACCATATGAACCATAGTGGGGTCTGGTGGTGCCTGCATAAACATTCAAATTTCAAAAATTTAAATATGCAGGCCCCTTCCCGAAAATTCCAAAAAGTTCCAATGCTTTCAGCCTCTGTGGGTCAAGTGTGCAGTAGCGAGTTAGAATTCTCCATCGGCCCCTGAAAATTGATATAAAATGGGTCAAATGCATAAATTTGCATATCGGGTCACTGCTTCAAACCCTAAATGTTTCTAAGTGTGGCTAGAAAGGGTTTCATGTATCAAACGCCATGGGTCTGCCAAGTGTCGAGCCCTGTTCATGCCGCACTTTTGTTTCTAACAGGTAACTTCAACGCGGAAGGCGCCATGTGGCAGAGGCTGTTTCTTTTATGTTTCATGAGAGGGCTGCGGAACTTGACATGTGTCAATATCTGTTTGTGTTTCAAAGACCATTTAAGTGTTTCCTTTGTGTTTCAAAAAATCCCCACGGAGTGTGCCACGTGTCAGCAACAGAGTGTAGCCCCTGAAAGTTTCAACTTAGCCATGGATGGTGCCACGTGTCAGCTTCCGACAAAGTTCTGCCAAAGTTTCAATGCAGTTTCTTTTATGTTTCAAGAGTGCCGTGGAATGCTCCACATGGAGGCACCCGAGGGACACAAGAAAAGTAACTTAGAGCCCCGCGGACAGTGCCACGTGTCAGATTCCACCCATGTTTCAGGAAAGTTTCAAAAAGTTTCTAAGTTGCTGCGGAAGCTAACAAGTGTCATCTTCTGCGTAAGTTTCTATTTTGTTTCCTACAATGCAAGTAATGGCGAGGTGGGTCCTGATGATGAGTCCCTGCTGCACGGAAGGTGCCAGGTGGCAACTTCTGTTTATGTTTCGAGAGCCCCTTTTTATAAAGTTTCTACAATCACGCGAAAAGCACCAAGTGTCTGCTTCTGCGTAAGTTTCTGAATTGCTTCCTAATGTTTCTTCAGTGTTGCAGACCCTGACATGTGTCGGCCCCCGCGTGAGTTTTTGAAAGGGTCTCTAATGTTTCTGGAGCATTGCAGACGATGCCAAGTGTCAGAATCCGTGTGATTCCCAACTGTGTCTCCATTATTTCTCGAGAGGGGCACGGAAAGCACCAAGTGTCGATTCCCGCGGAAGCTTCAACAAGTCTCTTCTATGTTCCTCAGCAGGAGCGCAGAACCCACCACGTGTCGACATCCGCGTGAATCCCAAAGTGTTTCTAATGTTTCACAAGTGTTCATCGGTGTGACCGAAGGTGTCGGTGAAGGAGTTTCATGCTAGCCCGATGGTCTATCTCTGGCCGAAGGAGGTGGTATCGGCAGGAGTCATGGCGATGGGTTTTGGGCGAAGGTTTATGGGTCGAGCGGGGTAAAAGCGCTCGACACTTAGTCTACATGCGACCCTACTTTTAAATTGATAAAGTGGTCTCTGTGGGATGCATGTGGGACTATTCTTCCTGCATATTTTGAATTTTCAATGAAATATGTTCTGGCGGGAAGGTGTTAAGGGCGCAGTTCCTACATTGTATGTTGGGTGCGGGTAGGTGAGGCAGTAATGGCGGTTGTTGCAGGAATGTGGACGGATCTACGGTGTGATTTGAGATATCAATCCCAGGTGGTGGCACATGGCTCGAGGCCCCTTCCTGTCTTCTCCTCCACCGACTGCATTTATGTTTGAGCGTCATTTTTCACAGTACTGTGTACCTGGCAGGAATTTTGGCCTCCCTTGTAATTAATTTGTTTGGTGCATAGTTTTGCTATAAAAAAGGTAGACTGTGTCACTCATTAGGTTGTTGAAAACTAGACATTTTGGCTCTGTAATAAGATACAACTGGTTTTGGTTGCTCTGTATAGGAGGTCTTGTGAGTCTATGTATCATTTGTTGTATGTCTCATGCATGAATCTACTAATTTCATGATTGGTTTTATATGAGTAATGCTATATTTGCATGTGTTTTGTTAATTCTATCTCTAGTATTGCATGTGTTCTTTTGAATCTAGATATCTAAGGGGTGTCTGGTATTCTAGAATATAGAATTCCTGTATTGAATGTGTGATCTTTCAACTTCTGCTCAAGGGGTAGATTAAAGTGTTTTCAGATTGAGTATTGGGAAGGGTATACTGCAATAGGGATGCCATAAGTAGAGATAACTTAACACTCTGTATTGGGAGGTATCTATAAGGCAGCTATCATGCAAATCCCCTTGAAATCCAGTTTTATTGTGTTCATACTGATCATTCACAGGTGTATGTCTACCGACTCTAAGCCCTGGATAGGCACCAATCTAGCTCTGTGTTGAGGTTATACACCAGGTCCAGGTTTGCATCCAAACATCAAATCAAATCATTTCATATCTTCAACCTGTTAGTTGTAGGAGTAGGATTAGGAATCCCCTACATACTCTCATACCCAACCAGACACATATGTCCAAGAATGTTGCCAACCTTGTGATCTATCATATAGATCTTGGTCCATAAATGAGAGTATTCTGCCTGTTATTGTCAAGATAAATCTTTATATCATTGAGCTAGTCAAGGTCACATCTTGAGTTATAGGGATACCCCCCTTGGTACGGCAGAACCAGAAGTGAAGGGGAGGCAGCACACGCAACCTCCCGTAATCTATTGGCCAAATCTGTCTTTGCATTAGAGCTGGCAAACCCTCTGCAAATTTGGCAACCAACAGGGTCTTTCCTCTTTCTGCCTGGCTTCTTCAGGCATGCTTCCTTGATTGCTTTGCCATATATAGGAACATCTTTTATGGCTTGAAATATAGGGATCTTAACACATGCATGTTTCAATTGCTCTAGAATGTCAAAGGTGGGTTCATCTTTCTCTTCCTTTTGTTTCACAGTTTCCAATCTCTGTGGAAATGGTGGTTCTTGTGTAGTCTGCTTGACTAGGACTGGTTCAGGATTTTTAGGTGCATTTAGCTGAATGGGGGCATTTAAAGGCTCCTCTTCCTCTTTAGAAAGCTCAATAATGATGGGTCTGGAAGGAGTTGTCAAGGTAGTTCCTGAATGTAGGTGGATGTCACTTACACTCACAGCATATGCAGGGAATTGATTTGGATCAGCAGAGTATACTGACTGCTGTTGTGGTCTATTATTTGGGTTAGGTGAGGACTGAGTGGTAACTAAGTAGGTTTAGGTGTATTTGAATTTGTACTACCAAGAGGAGGCATTATAGCAGGATGTTGGGGCTGAGAAGGTGGCTGCATGTAATTAGTTGTCTGGTTTGGCCATTATTGTTCTCCCCTCCATTGAGGTGTTTGCTGCCATTTTCCTGGAGGTGACTGCCAATTCTCCTGAGGTTGTTGCCATTGGGGTGCATGGTTTTGGTAATTTTGCCAAGTGTTTGGAGGATTGTTCCAAGGTTGAGGTGAATATCTTCCATAGTTAGATGGAGATGATTGTTGCCATTGGTTACCAGATGCATTAGTATTAAAATATGGTCTAGCAAATGATAATGGATCTAGTGGCATACCTTGTCTTGGAGCCCATGGCCTCCTTTGTACAACATAGTAGACTTGATCTTCTTCAACTTGGATTGGCTTGAACTCAAGTGGAATCTTCTTACTATCAATATTAGCTACCATCTTGCATCTGCAGTCCATCTTCATTTGTCTGCAATGAGGGCAATATTCAGCCAACATTGCCTCTACCTCGTCTTGCTTCTTCTTTGCCTAAAGTCTATCTAGCTGGGTGGCCATATTATTTATGATATCTTGCTTAAAATCAGATAGCAAGTGACTTATCTCCATCCTTGAAAGTCCATTGGTAGGGGTTTTGCCCATAAGGGAATGGTAACCTCTTCCTTTCTTCATGGTTGCTCTGGAATAATTCTGGCAAAACTTCTTAATATCCTCCCAAGGCACTTGGGTAATATCTCCTCCTCCCATTAAATCCAAGGCATCCATGCAATGCTCACTTATTCCTCTAAGGAAGAGTATTTTTTGAGACTCCTCATTAAGTGTATGATGGGGAGATTTTTGTAAACAAAATAGGAACCTTGAGATGTAATCCTCCAAACTTTCATCCTCTTTCTACTACATTCTAAAAATGTCATTTCCTCTCATATCTCCACCCCTACAGTAGTCTTTATACTTCTCAATAAATTTCTCTTTCATCTCATCCCAAGTATTGACAATATTACTACCTAGACCCATAAACCACCTTAATGCAACATCTTTCATGGTAGTAGGAAACAACTTAAGCCTATGAGCATCAGTGGTGTAGTCATAGCTTCTACAGAGGATATCAAATTCAAACAAGAAGGTGTCTGAGTCCTCCGTTGCAAGTCCATAGAACTTGGGGAGAGCTGAAGCAAGGATGTTTTTGAGGTTATGCACTTGATTTTGATGAGCAATAGGAAATGGAAAGGTGGGTTCATTGGGTCCGTTTTGGGCAGCCATAGTTGTTTGGCCAATTATCAAGGCCAATGGATTGTCAATCAAGTTTTGGGCACCTTGTTCTTCAGAGGATGTTTCAGAACTATTCAAATTAGGGAATACATCAAGAAAATGATTCACTTATGCTTCTTCTACTAGGTAATTTGGATCATTAGGAAGGAATCTCCCTAAAGCATCTCTTCTTCTACCTCTATGCATGCAATATATACTCAATATCAGCGAACTCACACAAAGAATGTTGTGAACAAATTGTGGGTCGCTACTTCCTAAATAAAGGATATACTAAGAGCACACTTCAAAAATACTTCTGCAAGTAATAATACTAGAGATGACTCCAAAGTTCTTCCAAGTTTGACACCATCCCTAGCAACGGCACCAAAAATGTTGGTCTCCTATAATGATTTAACAACTAAGCCCATAAAGTTGTGACTCAGAGATTGGACATCTAACCTGAATAGTTGTCTTAATCACTATGAAGATGCATTTAACTTGTCAACCCAAGGATGTAAACTTGAAATGGGTCAGCACAATATGTGCACTAGGAACTCCAAAGTAGCCATATTGGTGCAGGGGCACCATAGTAAAACATCATAGTAAAATTTATTATGTTGAAATAAGGCCTTTTTGGCCATGTCATTTTGTTCATGTTTTGTTTTCTAACAACCTAGAAGTCTTTGTATTCCATTTGGAAAATAATGGACACATTTTGTAGAATCCGAAAAGATCAACAGGAGTCGGTTGGGATTCAGGGCAGTTGGCCTTCCCTAACTGTTGATCTTCCAACTCTGGCTTAATAAAAGCACAGAGGAGCAACCAAGAGGGGGTTCTATAGATTCAAAGATTGTGATTTGGAAATCATTTGAGCAATAATAACTTTTGTCCATAATTTTCTGTGTTTGATCTATGCCGTAAATATTTTCTATTTGTTCATAATAGTTTTCTATTCTTTGCAATTGAAATAGTTTAGTCTAAATTGTCGAAGATGAGTTGATAACCATTCCATTGGTGGATTTCTAAAGAAATTAGTGGAATGGTATTAGCCTGTACATATTTCTATTTGTTTTCTTTTCATTTATCTGTTTGGTGGGGCAGATGTTCTAGACTGAGGAGTCTGCACAATAGCATGCCCTAGTATCTCTATGTGCTAGGTGTAGAGTGTAGATCAGACTGTGTGAGGGTGACAACCCTATCAATGTATCGTTGTGACACAAAGTCATTGTCAAAGATAGTCGCTAACTGCTAGTGGTGTCGTTGGAACGGGCCAACAAAGAGACAAGTCCTGGCGACCCAAAGGACTCTGGCCGATAGCAAAGAGAGGATGTTATCGAAGCATCGGGTGGATAATTTTTGGCTCCACTGATAGGCGTATGTCGTGCTGAAACCGTGATGAAAAATGCTAACTTGTTGTAGTTCCATCGGGATGACAAGATCATCAAGTAGATAACTTGGCATTGGACCGACAGCATTGGTCTTACCGATCGAGGTGTATCGAGGTGATAAGGGGTAAGTGTTACCGATGGAGATCCATCGGGAGGAGTTGGCTAGCAGTAAGAAATCTTTAGGTTTGGCCAATAGCATTCGTCACTCTGATGAGTGGTTGGTCCATCGGTGCTTCGGCCTAAGTTTGTAAGTGTTCGCCGATGACAAGGGTCACAGCGATTGGAGGTTGGGTACTGCTGAACTAACTGTCGGCCAAATGAAGAAGAAGTCTCACCGATAGGAAGTATCGGGCAGACTTGGTGTTCGGCAAAACATTTCCAAAAGTCGCCAATAGTCTATTTCCATGACAATAAGAAGGAAGTTCTAATAGAACTATATGAAGGACGTAAAATATTTACCCACCCTCTCCTAAGTTGATAGAATAAGAATATTTATTCTTCTTTTTTTGGCTCCTCATCATATTGGTATCAGAGCCATAAAAGGTTCTGTTGATTGATCTGGTATATGTCAGAAGAGGAGAGCGAAGGAGAGGCTAGCAATATGCCTCCAAAGGGGATGACCGCCTAAGTGGTCAAGAAATTTAAGGAGATGGAAGAGATGATCAAAACTAGAGTCAGGGAAGCACTCCAAGGAGAATTGAAGGCACTGAAGATAGGAAAAAAGATAGTGGAAGGTTCAGATGGAGAAGAAGAGAATGCGGAAGAAGAAGAGGAATAGGAAGAGGCAGAGATACCTGCAGATCAAAAGCATTTCCTGGAAGCCATTAAGGCTATTGGCAAGGACTCTTCAGAGGCTCAGATAGATATCCCCATGTTCAGTGGGAAGATGAATGTTGACGAAGTCATGGAATGGATTGAGGCTCTGAACAACTTCTTCGAATACAAGGAAGTTCCTGAAAGTAAGAGAGTTAAGTTTGCAAAAACTAAACTCAAAGGTGCTGCCCTTACATGGTGGAATTACACCCAAGGAGAGAGGGTAAAGAATGGGAAGAGTATGATCTCTTCGTGGAGCAAAATGCTGGAGAAGATCAAGTCCCAATTCCTTCCATCTAACTACGAGGTGCAGATTTACAGGAAAATGCAGAACCTTAAGCAAAAAGATATGGATGTGGCTACTTACATCGAGGAGTTTCACAAATACACTCTTTGTTGTGGGTACATGGAGGATGAAAAGGCCAAGGTGGCAAGGTATCTAAATGGTCTGAGGTTCAATATTCAAGATGAAATAAGTTTATTGACCCCTGAAACCATGGAAAAATGCTTTAAGGTAGCATTAATAGCTGAAGAGAAAAGGTGAGCAACAGGGTAGAGGAAGAGGTGGCAGAAATTTTAGAAGCAGAGGCAGTTTTGGAGGCAGAAGTCCTAACCAAAGGCCTAATGGTGAGTCTAGCCAAGGAGAGTAAGTTGGGGACTCAAGTAGCAGAGGAGGTTACCGAGGAAGAAGGCCTAATGGAAGAGGTGGGACAAATGGATCAGGTAGAGGATCCAAGTTCTCCAATATGAGATGTTATAACTGCAATCAGATAGGGCACCCGGCCTACAAGTGTCCAGAGAAGGCCTCAAATTCTCATGGTAATGAGAGAAGAACCACATTGACTCAAGAGGATGTAGGGAGTGTGACATCTCCTGAAGTGAATCTGACATTAGAGATGGGAGAAAATCTGATGATCAAGAGGACGCTGCTCAAAGAACCAATGCAAACTGAACCATCACAAAGAAGAGCTTTGTTTAGAGTCAACTGCAAGATCCAAGGTAAGGTTTGTAAAGTTATCATAGACTCTAGTTCTGCCGACAATATTATATCTTTGGAAGTAGTAGATAAATTGAAATTAGAAAAGATACCCCATAGCTGTCCATATAGGGTCAGTTGGTCAAACAAGGGATAGCATATAGTCATCAATGAACAAGCATGGGTAGAATTCAGTATTGGGGGGTATAGAGACAAAATTTTGTGTGACATCCTTCCAATGGATGCTTGGCATCTTCTGTTGGGCAGACCATGGCAGTTTGACAGAAAGGCTCATCATGATGGGGAAAAGAATGCTTACTCATTCCAAAAGGATGGTGTAACTTATAGGATACAGTCATTGATAGAAGGGGATCCACAGCCTATAGGATCTAGTGTAATGCTAGTAGGAGAAAAGGAATTCCTTGAAACACTAGAAGAATCAGGTGGAGTAGGTTTTTCTCTGGTTGTGAAACCTAAGGAGAAGAAAAGAGAAAATATGAGAGAGATAGGACCTAGGGAGGTCAGAGAACTACTTGAGAGTTATAAGGAAGTAATTGTAGTAGATATACCAGACTCACTACCTCCTATTAGAGATATCAACCATCAGATTGATCTCATACTGGGTGCTGTACTTCCCAATAAGGTAGCCTATAAGATGACCCCTCGCAGAATGAGGAGATAGCCAGGCAGGTTCAAGAACTTTTAGACAAGGGGTTAATAAGAAAGAGTTTGAGTCCATGTGCAGTCCCCACTATTTTGGCACCAAAGAAAGATGGGAAATGGAGACTATGTATTGATTCCAGGGCAATAAATAGGATAACCATTAGATACAGGTTCCCTATTCCTAGAATTGAAGACCTAATGGACTATTTGGGGGGTGCTACCTATTTCTCTAAGATAGACTTGAAGAGTGGGTACCATCAGATAAGAATAAGAGAAGGTGATGAATGGAAAACAACATTCAAAACTAATGAAGGGTTATATGAATGGCTTGTATTGCCTTTTGGTCTGTCTAATGCTCCCAGCACTTTCATGAGGCTAATGAATGAAGTATTACATGATTTCATAGGTAAGTTTGCGGTAGTATACCTAGATGACATTTTGATATTTAGCAAAAGTAAAGAAGAGCATTTGAAACACATAGAGATAGTCTTGAAGAGGTTGAAAGACCAGAAGTTGTTGATAAACTTGGACAAATGTGATTTCATGAAACAAGAGTTGATCTACTTGGGTTTTGTCATTTCCAAAGGTGATCTGAAGATGGATCCTTCAAAGGTGGAGGCTATTCTGAATTGGCCCACACCTAAGACAGTAGGGGAGGTAAGGAGTTTCCATGGTTTGGCCACATTCTATAGGAAATTCATTAAGAACTACAGTGACATCTATGCACCTATGCTGGAAACCATCAAGGGTGGTTGCAAGGTGAAGTTTGTGTGGACGAGAGAAGTAGATAGGAGCTTTGAGAGTCTGAAACAGAAAGTTGCTAAATTCCCTATCTTAGTGTTGCCTGATTTCAATAAGGTTTTCACAATTGAATGTGATGCAAGTGGGCTGGCCATTGGAGCAGTGTTGAGCCAAGAAGGGAGACCAATGGCCTTCTTCAGTGAAAATTTAAATGAAGCCAAGAGGAAGTACTCCTCTTATGACTTAGAGTTGTATGCTATGGTACAAGCTCTAAAAAAGTGGAGGCATTATTTGTTTCCCAAAAAATTAATTGTGTACACTGACAATCATGCTCTTAGTTTTCTGAATGGGTGGGACAAACTCAGTCACAGACATATGAAATGGGTAGAAAGTCTGCAAGCATACACTTTCACCATTAAGCATAAGAAAGGAGTCACAAACAAGGTGGCAGATGCTCTTAGCAGGAGGGTGTTGACAGTCCAAGAAGTGCAGTTGTAAAGCATGGGTGTTGAGTCACTCAAGGAATTGTATGAAGAAGATCAGGATTTCAGAGAAATCTACAAGGTATGCAATGAACTTGCTCATACTTTTCATAGTGAGTTTTCAGATTTTACATTGCAGAATGGACTATTGTTCAAAGGATGTCAGTTGTGTATCCCTAAGTGTTCAATGAGGGATAATATAGTGAAGGAAAAACATAGTGGTGGTTTGGGTGGACATTTTGGGTTGAATAAGACTTTAGATCTGGTAAGGATATTTTATTTCTGGCCAAGAATGCAGTCTGACATCAGAAAATTTGTTAAAAGTTGCATAGTATGCCAAAGAGCAAAAGGAGTCTCAACCAATGCAGGATTGTATCAACCTTTGCCAATACCCAACAGGCCTTGGGAATGTTTGAGTATGGATTTTGCGATGGGGTTACCCAAAACAAGGGCAGGTTGTGATAGTGTGTTTGTAGTGGTAGACCGATTCAGCAAGATGGCTCATTTCATTCCTTGGCAGACCACTAATGATGCTAGCTACATTGCAGGTTTGTTCTTTAAAGAAATTGTCAGGATTCATGGGCTACCCTTGAGAATTGTATCTGATAGGGATCGCAAATTTGTAGGAAATTTTTGGAGGACTTTGTGGAAAAGACTGGGAACAAATTTCTCTTTCAGTTCATCCTATCATCCTTAGACTAATGGGAAAACCGAGGTGGTCAATAGATCTTTGGGCAATCTCCTTAGATGCTTAACAAAAGAACATGGCAGGAGTTGGGATGTGATACTCCCATAAGCAGAATATGCTTATAATGACTAGACAAACATGAGCACATGTATGAGTCCCTTTGAAATTGTATATGGCAGTCACCCTAGGGGTATTTTTGAATTGAGAGATGTCCAGGGGTTAGACAAAAGGAGTGGTCATGCTGATGCATTTGCAGAAGCCATGAAAGAAATACACCAACAGGTCAGAGATACTTTACACCAGAATAGTCAGAAGATGAAGGCTTGAATGGATCAATGGAGGAGGGATGTGTAGTATCAGGTAGGTGACTTGGTCATGGTTCATCTGAACAAAAACAGGTTGCCAAAAGGAGGCCACAACAAACTAATGATGAGGAAGATTGGACCCTGTCAGATTCTGGAGAAGTACGGTCCAAATGCTTACAAGATTGAGCTTCTAGATGATATTACCATTTCACCCATATTCAACATTGCTGATTTGACATTGTACAAAAGTCCTAATACAGGGGGGATGTAGAAGACCCTGTCCAGGAAAATGAAGATTGGCTGAAGCACTTACCCTCTAGGGAGCCCCCAAAAATGAAGTACATTTTGGAAAGTAGAGAAGCTAGGAAGACAAGGCACAAAACATACTTTGAACATCTGGTTAAGTGGCAAGGGCTTCCAGATTCAGAAGCTACATGGATGCTGGAGGAAGCCATTTTAAAGCAAGGCGGAGATGTACAAGAATTGGTCTCTAAGAGGACTTGAGACATTTTTTTCTTCTGGGGAGTATGGTGCAGGGGCACCATAGTAAAACATCATAGTAAAATTTATTATGTTGAAATAAGGCCTTTTTGGCCATGTCATTTTGTTCATGTTTTGTTTTCTAACAACCTAGAAGTCTTTGTATTCCATTTGGCAAATAATGGACACATGTTGTAGAATCTGAAAAGATCAACAAGAGTCGGTTGGGATTCAGGGCAGTTGGCCTTCCCTAACCGTTGAGTAACCGTTGATCTTCCAACTCTGGCTTAATAAAAGCACAGAGGAGCAACCGAGAGGGGGTTCTGTAGATTCAAAGATTGTGATTTGGAAATCATCTGAGCAATAATAACTTTTGTCCATCATTTTCTGTGTTTGATCTGTGTCGTAAATATTTCCTATTTGTTCATAATAGTTTTCTATTCTCTGCAATTGAAATAGTTTAGTCTAAATTGTCGAAGATGAGTCGATAACCATTCCACTGGTGGGTTTCCAAAGAAATCAGTGGAATGGTATCGGCCTATAGATATTTCTTTTTGTTTTGTTTTCATTTATCTATTTGGCAGGGTAGATGTTCCAGACTGAGGAGTCTGCACAGTAGCATGCCCTAGCATCTCTATGTACTAGGCATAGAGTGTAGATCAGACTGTGTGAGGGTGACAACCCTATCGGTGTATCGCTGTGACGCAGAGTCATGGTCAAATATGGTCGCTAACCGCTAGTGGTGTCGTTGGATCGGGCCAACAAAGAGACAAGTCCTGGTGACCTAAAGGACTCTAGCTGATAGCAAAGAGAGGATGTTATCAGAGCATCGAGTGGATAATTTTTGGCTCCATCAATAGGCGTATGTCTTGCCGAAACCGTGACGGCAAATACTAATTTGTCATAGTTCCATCAGGATGACAAGATCATCGGGTAGATAACTTGGCGTTGGACCGAAATCATTGATCTTACTGATCGAGGCGTATCAGGGTGATAAGGGGTAAGTGTTACCAACGGAGATCCATCGGGAGGAGTTGGCTAGTGGCAAGAAATCTTTAGGTTTGGCCGATAGCATTCGTCACGTCGATGAGTGGTTGGTCCATCGGGGCATCGACCTAAGTTTGTAAGTGTTCACCAATGACAAGGGTCACAGAGATGAGAGGTTGGGTACTGTTGAACTAACTATCGGCCAAACGAAGAAGAAGTCTCACTGATAGGAAGTATCGGGTAGACTTGGTGTTCGGCAAAACATTTCCAGAAGTCACCGATAGTCTATTTCTGTTGCCGATGGAAATAAGAAGGAATTTCTAATAGAACTATATGAAGGACGTAAAATATTTACCCACCCTCTCCTAAGTTGAGAGAATAAGAATATTTATTCTTCTTTTTTTAACTCCTCATCACATATTCATTCCACAGCTAAGAAAGACATAATGTTGAAAGTAAACTACTTGGAAAGAAATAACATAATGTTGAACACCAACCAACAACTATACTAAGCTAAAGTGCATGACAAAAAATGAAAATCTGGGAAAACAAATAGGAAACTACTCTGTCTGCTTTAGCTGCAGGAACAAACATAGAAGGGAATTCTAGTGGCTGCAGGAACATTCAATGCCAGATTTAACTAACTACTTAACAAAAAATAACAACTAAACTAAAGGATGGAATGCTTACCAAGTGGGCCCCCTTGGATGAGTATCCCTTAAGACAAATGTAAACTCAGAGATACAAACTTAGAACTTCATTTTATTCATTAGAAAATATAAGTACAAATGAGTAACATAATTGTATTACTGAAAAACTTAATAATGCAAGTACAACCTCAGATTAATCAACCCCTCAGAAGGATCATCTGAGTCTTATTTATAGAAAGAAAACTACAAACCAACTACCTAGCAAGGCGGTCAATTCCAATAGAATAGGAGCACGCCACTTTAGGTAAAGCAGAGAAAGTGGAGAGGAGGTTATGCATGCATGGAATCTGGTCAAGCATGCTTGCTTTAACGCAGATCTAGCACAACAGTAACTCCTATATTCGCTCAACAAGTAATTAAGACCAGTTACAAGGCGGTTATCTTCCCTCCATTTGACATTTGAATGACCACCTTGTTTGACTTTGATGGCAAGCAACCAACTGACAAAATCTTCCTCAATTTTATAGGCTGCTAATTATATCTGTATAACAATATTAGTACGCACAATAATTGCATATCTGTAGCTATCTTAGAGTAACATTCATTAACCACATGTAAAATTAACGTAGATAGTTTATATAGCATGTCAATGTCATTAAAGATTATAGGAATTAACCTATGCCCAATATCTTATGGTTTTGAGGAAATGTCATGAAAAGATCAAGATCTAAGTACCAAAGTCCATGATAACTACAGCAAATGGATAATAAATTCTAACAAAATTGAGTCATAATCTAGACTCATCAAAACTTTGCTATTTTCTCTTGAGAGGACAATCGACACCATATTTTGGTGATGATGACCTACTTTTAGTAGAAATAAAATATAAAATATAAACACTAATTGAAATGTTTTAAAAATTATATTTTTACAAAGTAGATTCATTGATCTACAAAAGGGTATTTTTAGATTCTTTTAAAATGATTATTTGCATGAGTAGGAGTTGTTAGAGCATCAAGTTTTTCAAATAATTTTATTTTTTTGGTACAAATGAGCCCCAAAGTGATGCTACATATGTTTTTAGTGGATAGTCCCAATTGAAAAAGTTGTGACCTAGATCTAATTTAGTTAGAATGAATCTAGATAGAACATAAGTTTCACCAAAATTAACTTTTCATTGGAAATACTTAAGTTCATTTATGCTAATAAGTTGGCCCAAAGTGTGACACAGCTTTGAACTTTTACCCTAGTAAGATAGACTAACAAATAGGTAATGACTTTTTGAATTCCCAGTAGTCATGGCTATAAAGGGATGGAGAAAGTTGCTTCCAACAATCAATTTCAACTTTTGGTTGTTCCTTGTTAGCTAATTTGAAGGGAATTATTAAGTTAGAATGCATTCTTTTTTGGTAGAGGAAGTAGTTAGAATGGTTACACAGTTGGGTTGTTATCCTTACCTTGAAGGACCTAGTTCTTGTAAGATGAAAAAAAAATGAGTCATGGGAACTCCATGTATGACATGGGAGGATCTAGTAAGATAATAACCAACTACTTGGGAAATAAAGTGGAAGGAGAATGGTGCCTTCTAGAAACACTCTTCTTTTAGTGTGGTTGGAAAGTGCCTTGGCTCCGTAGACAAATGCATCTAGCAGTATTATATGATACATGGTCTTGCATCTATCTGAGGGGTTATGGTTAGTGTTCTCTCCCAATCCATTGGTGCATTTTGTCTGGTAGCCTAGTGATGGATTTAGTGGTCTCTCCCAATCCATTGGTTCATGTGTCTAGCAGCTAGTTTGGTATGATGAGTCTTATGGCTTCCTTCTAGATAGTCCAGACTGCAGAAGGCTTCTTCTTTCACTATGTTAGCCTTTCTTCTAAAATTTGGAAGAAAGCCACAACTTTATTCCCTATTTCATTCACATATTTATGTCGCTCCATGGGCCAGGGCTCAAACAAAGGCTTCTTCATTGTGTTGTAAGGAAAATACGAGGTAAATACACAGTGCTTAGTTCTCTATCAACTAGAAATAATCATCCAACAAGGGGCTGAGGGCTTCTTCTTTCGCTATGTACCCTTTATTATAATGGAATGTCATCTTTGTGTTGTGATTGAAGAAAATATGAGGTAGAACTCAAAACTCTATTGTCATTGGTGGCTTTTGTGGAAATTTTCTTTGTCAACTGGCAATTTTCTGTAACAGTTGTTTTTTGACTCAATAAAATGAGAGATTATTCTATTTCTATTTTGTTAATTTGATTAATTACACACATTGATAATATCTTTTTCAAAGGATTAAGTGAATAAGGGTTAAAACATAATATGAGAGTTACTACAACCTGTTGGTCTAATATTAATATACATTTGTTATTGAAAAGATGTTCTTAATATTAATATACATTCTAGAAACTTTAAATTAGCAATGTAACTATAATATATTCTATAATTATAGAGACAAGTGTCAACGAAGGATTCAAGGAATGATTTAGATTGAATTTTTTTTACATATATATTGTGAATTATAATACTTCCAAAATCAACCAATGGATCTAACCATAAATAATAAAAGTTACAGAATTATACATTATTAACGAAAAATAATAGATAATAAAACAAAAAATTAAAATGTGGACAATAATTGTAATCTACATCAATAACCCATTTTATATTATTATATTAAACAAAAGAGTTTACAACCTACAGAGGATTTTTTACATGTCCCCAATCCAAGGTGTCCTAATAGGAACCTTGGATAAAAGCATACGCAGAAAATAGAAAATTAAAAATAGTTTAAATTTTCAAAAACTGAAAACAAAGTTATTGGTGGCCACCGTCGATTTGTCTTCTAACAACTACCACTTGAAGAAGAAAATTTGTAGCATAGACAATAGACCTTGCCCTTCTTAAGTAATGGTCAGATAAATCATTATGTATAACAAGGGCCATGTTAAAGCACTACAACAAGCCTCTAAAAATTGCCCTCCTTGCATCCTTAAGAATGTGTTTAGCTGCAACCAAGCACTCTAACAAATGTAAAGGAAAAATTACAACCTTATCCCATGGTTTAGCATCACAATTGTAATCATTTAAAGTTAAATCAAGCTTATCCCTAAGGGTAAGCAATTCTTGAATCATTGCCTTCCTAATCATCTTCACCAGACCTCGGTCATCGATCAGGTCCATTAAATTTGATAGAAATGCACAGATGATGTCGTTGAATAGATTTTTTGAGGATATTCTGAAAGAATACCACGGCCAATAATGTCCCAGACAACATCGTCAATTAGGGGGAGTTAATCAGAAACACCTTCCCCAATTTTTGCTCATCAAATCTATCCAAATTGACTATTTCCCATTTGCAATGCAAGAGAGAAACACAGTGAGAGATCAAATGACTCATCTTGAATCTTAATGATAACAATTCACCAAGAAATTATGAAAATAGAAACAACCAAAAAAAGAAGGAAGATGCCTAATAAAATTATAGAAGAGGCTTAGGGATATATAATTATATTTATTGTGTCATGTGTGAAAATGTACAATAACCACGTGGCATGCCAAATAATTGTTAGACCTGGCACCAACATTTATTTCCATTTATTGTGGGTTAATTGTGATCTCAATTGGGATTGATTCAAAATATTGTTACACAATTGATAGGACTAACTGCACTTGCAATACCTTTATCATTAATTACCTTTAATTTTATCATTAATTAGTTGTATAATTGATAATTTGATAGGACTGACTGCACTTACTTTGATTCTTGAAGTGACAAACCGGCTAGATTAGCCAATGCCAATTCAATTAATTAATGGAAAGTAGCACGAATAATATTTTTTAAGTCTGTGGTCCTGATCAGTGAAATGTGAAAACGACACTTGGAAGCTTAGCGTGCACTTACAAGCTTTAGAGACTTATACTTTGTTAGGGTTGCACTATTGTGAAATGGTGCCAATTGAGTTAATTAATGGTAAGTTGCATGAATAATATTTTTAAGTTTGTGGTCATCATCGGTGTCAATTCATTTAATTAATAGAAAGTAGCACTAATAATATTTTTAAGTTTGTGGTCATGATCGATGAAATGTGAGAACGACACTTGGCATCTTAATGCGTTCCCGCAAGCTTTAGAGATTTTTACTTTGTTAGGGTTGCGTTGCTATGAAATGATGCCATTTGTCAGGTGGGCACATAATTTTTTATTTTTTATTTTTTAAGTCTGTGGTCATGATCAGTGTTAATTCAGTTAATTAACATCTAAGTAGCATGAAAAATATTTTTTAAGTTTGTGGTCATGATCAGTGAAATGTGAGAACAACACTTGGTAGCTTAGCGCACACCCACAAGCTTCAAAGACTTGTACTTTTTCGGGGTTGTGCTATTGTGAAATGATGCCATTTGTTAGGTGGGCCCATAATATTTTTCTATTTTTTAAGTATGTTGTCATGATCAGTGTCAATTCAATTAATTAATGTCAAGTAGCATGAATAATATTTTTAAGTCTGTGGTCCTGATCAGTGAAATGTGAGAACAACACTTGGTAGCTTAGCATGTGCCCACAAGCTTCAGAGACTTGTACTTTGTTAGGGTTGCACTGCTGCAAAATGATGTCATTTGTTAGGTGGGCCCATAATATTTTTCTATTTTTAAAGTTTGTGGTTATGATCGGTGCCAATTCAGTTAATTAATGCCAAGTAGGATGAATAATATTTTTTAAGTTAGTGGTCATGATCGGTGAAATGTGAGAACGACACTTGGCAGCTTAGCACACACCCGCAAGCTTCAGAGACTTGTAATTTGTCAGGGCTGCATTGTTATGAAATGATGCCATTTGTCAGATGGGCCTATAATATTTTTCTATTTTTTAAGTCTGGACTCTGTGGTCATGATCGATGCCAATTCAATTAAGTAATGCCAAGTAGCATGAATAATATTTTTTTAACTCTGTGGTCATGATTGGTGAAATGTGAGAACGACACTTGGTAGCTTAGTGTGCACCTACAAGCTTTAGAGACTTGTACTTTGTCAAGGTTGTGTTGCTACCAAATATGCCATTTGTCAGGTGGGCCCATAATTTTTTTAAGTGCAAGCCCATAGTGTCAGAAATATGGGACCCACCAGAGGGTGCGGCATGAGTTATTACTAAAGAGAAAAGTTCACTCTTTTGGCTCAATATGATTCAATGAAGACTTTTTAATGTATAGGGTAGAGATTTTTTAAATCTTCCCAAGACATCTTAAGCGATTGATCTTGTTGCAGTGAATTTGAAATCAATGGACTACATTTGAAAATCTAAATTTGTTCATTGCAAATGACTTGTTTAAGCAAGTGAGCAGTAATGGCAAACATGAATAATATCAATCAAATTCATCAGAGGCTAATAAATAGTGAATTGGCTAATAAATAGTGTATTTGATCAATGCAATAATCACTTTATATTGCGCAAAGAATTTCCAAGCGATTTGAGCTCTCTGCTATATTTTGATGAAAACTAGGGTTTACGAACAAAATCCAAGTAAGTACTTTGAACTTTCTCTGAGTAGAAACTAGTGTGATTATTTTTAGTGAATGTTGTTAGGTGTTTTGTGCATACAATTGTCTTTTCAGCTGAGCGTTCTTAGGTGTTTTGTGCATACAATTGTCTGAATTGTGAAGGAAAGAACATCATTTTTAAGGTATTTGTTAGAAACCCTAGTTCTTAGAATCTGTAATTTGAGAAGATGGTCCATTCAATTGGTTAGCGATCTACTTCTAAGACGGCCTTAGATGAGGATTTGCTCATACAACTTCTTGGATCATCTAGGTGACCTGTTAATTTCTAAGGCCTAGGTGTTGTTGGAGATAGGTTGTTGGATAATTGCAAGGAGTGTAGGGATGTTGATATCCCTATAACAGGATGGTCATTGTTTGAGCACTCGTACAAAAAGAGAAACTATAGGAAGCTCCTATGTCGCCTGGGGCCTTGATTTGGCAAAACTAATGGTGCCAAAAGTATTCATCAATGTTGATTTTGTTAGATTTATTGCTAGAAGGTACGATCCACAAATGAAGATGGTTTTGGCAGGGAATGGTGTTGAAATGATTCTTATATCAAAAGAATTTATTTCAAAGGTTTTTGGTTTGAACCCTACTACAAATAAAGTTATTGATTTTGATGCTTTCAAGAACACATACCAAAAAATTAAGAGTAGCTATAGAACTGTGCTTCTCCCTAGGCACAAAATAAAAGGGATAGATGGGAGACCTATCAGGATTTCTCACACAGAGTAGGAGCCTCTAGATATTGACCCCTTTTATGACTATTTAATCAAGACTTATCACACTTTATGTCGAGCCTTGGAGTAGGATGTAAGGAAGAAGATGCATGTCTCCCTCATGATTATGGCAGTAGATATTCATGACCTGATGGTAAACACTGAGTATGACTATGCTTCTTACATTGTAGAGAAGATGCATATTCAGCTAGTGGCTATCAAAGCTTTAGATAATGAAGACAAGATAGAATTTAGGTGCTACTCTTTGATGTACCATATGTTTTTACATGTTGGGAACATGGAGAATATATGCCACATGGCATTAAAGGTAAAAGAGAGGATAATGCAAGATATATTCTCCTTGTTCAATGTTGGACTCATATGATGGATATGCATTGTGATAATGCTAGTTATGTAATTTATGAGGAACATTTTGTTAGTAGACTTTTAAATTTCACGGGGCATGAGGAGGAGAGGTTACCAAAAGAAATAATGGATTTCTTGAGGCCTAAGGATAAGACTCTTGAGCTAGGCATTCAACATAACTGGGGTGATTAGTTTCTTCACACCTACACCACTACAATCAGAGTATATGGATGTGGGGTAACCCCCAAGGTGTTACCTAAATATGTTCAAGAGAATAGCTTATTTGGAAATAATGTGGCAATTGAATGAATGATAAAACTCATTTAAGGAGACGAAAGAAGAGTTTGTTTTTCCCCACCTTTACAAAATTTAACAATTTTTCACCACAAATAACTAGATCAAATCTATCTAATTTTGCAGTCATATAGGATGGGACGGGAACCCATAAGGACGTTTGATCTAGAGGGATTCATAAACCAAGTGAGTTTAAGTATCAAGAGGCCAACATTCATACATGAAATCGATTTTGATGAGGATGTAACTATAAACTTATTTTCCATGAAAGAGGTGAAAGAGAAAAGAGTCAATTGGAAGAACATCATGGAGGCAGATGAGCAAAGGATAAAAATGAATGCAAAATACCTTGGTGATTTTGCAAAGGAAAAGGATCCAATTCTGAGAATACATAAAATATTGGCAAATGCTGAAACTTTAATTGGTAAAGCTCTAGAGTAGTTGAAGGAAAGCCTAATCAATCTCATGATATCAATCATTCCCAAGTTGAAGGAAAGCCTGAGCAATCTCATGATATTGGTGATTCCCAGTAGCCACTTGCAAAGAAGAGAAAGATCATTAATCAAGTTGAGGTAGAGATTGAAGTGGTTGACTTGGAGAAGGATACAACAGAGAATGTGCCTATAGAGGAAGAAGATGTGGATCAGGATACAATAGAGAATGTGCTTGCAGAGGAAGAAGATGTGGATCAGCCAAACCCTATGGCTTCACCTACAAAGATTATGGACATATTTATGCCTGACAATAGAATGGAGTTAAATCTCAGACATGATAATGATGAGACTAATGATATACAAGCTCTGTCTTATACACAATTCTTGTTTGATGATGAATTTGTCAAAACAAAGGAATTCAAGGGTTTTATGTTAAGTGCCAAATTTTAGAAGAAGATTGATGAGGAAAAAACTAATGCAATTAGCAGGTGTAAAGCCAAACTCCACAACCTTTGCCAACATGCTCCCTACCTATGCCAAAATAGGATGTTTGGAACAGGATATGGACGTACACCAAAGTATAATAGGTATGAGAATTTTTTTAGATGTTGTAGTTGCAACTACCTTAGTAGACATGTATGAAAAGTGTGGAAGCATAGACAAGCCACATGAGCTATTTGACAAAACAAATCAAAGAGATGTTGTATGATGGAATGCAATGATTGCAAGATATGCACAAAATAGATTTTTGCTTTAATGATATGAGAATTTTTTTATATGTTGTAGTTGCAATTGCCTTGGTAGACATGCATGCAAAGTGTTGAAGCATAGACAAGCCACATGAACTATTTGACAAAACAACTCAAAAATATGTTGTCTGATGGAATGCAATAATTGTAAGATATGCACAAAATAGATTTGTTGCTTTAAGGATATGAGAATTTTGTCAGATGTTGTAGTTGCAATTACCCTATGACACATGAATGCAAAATGTGGAAGCATAGACAAGGCAAATGAATTGTTTGGTAGAACACATCAAAGAGATGTCATCTCATGGAATGCCTTGATTGCAAGATATGCACAAAATGAATTTAGAAATTAGTACGTACAAAAAGCTAGAAAGCAAAATATTAAGAAACACAAATGTACACTAAAAATTGTACCTCATGTCTACGATGCCATGCAAAATAACCTCATTCATAGTCCTGTATAGTCAAAAGCATGCACTATAGTTAAAGAACAAGATTTTTAATCAAACAATTTTTAAAAAATAGAAAAAATAAGAACAAGTTAAGATAAAAATTGTCATACCCGTCCATCTAGAAGTTCAAATGCTAGTTAAGCATACCTGAGGGGTCATCTCTTACCTTCAAAGTATCTAATATTGCTTCATGATTAGAATTACTAATTGTCCATAGTTGTTTTGTTTTTGGTTTTGCATGATGCTTTAGTAACTTAACATTTGTTTCTACAACTAGGTGCGAATACATCAATATGGTTTTATGCTTCTCGAAGACTTCAAATGCAAGGATGTCATTCTTTCTAATCATATATGTTCACAACCAAGTCCCAACAATAACAACTGATCTTGTAGGATATGTCAACCCATCATCATCTATCTTAGGTCATGTTAGCTTTTGTTTTCCCTGTACACATCGTGCCAACCAATAGTATGATCTCTCTTCATTTCCATGCGGTGCGACAACTGCATAACATGACCTAGTTGTACAAAATATGAAAGATGTTCATAGTCAAATGAGCTCTCCATGTCATTGACTAAAGATGATTGACCTTGAGATAAAGGGGTTAAATATCATGAAATCCATGCATCTACCCACTCATTTGACTCACAATTATCCCAATCACATTTAATACAACTTTGACAAAAACAAGCTAATTCTCGTGTCCAAATAGTCCATGCACTTGCATCTGAGCTTTGAAATGAATGTATCTTTGATGATTCATTGATTCTCTAACAATCCAATTTCTTTCTCATTATTCCCTCATCAACTAACCAAAAGAACCTGTGCACTTCTAAACTGAGAACCACTCCTTGTGACAATGCATAGTTACACCACTTAACAATAGAATCTGCATCATTGAATGTAGCACCACATCTAATCTTTAGTTGTTCTTTAAAAATAGCTCTCTTCATGCATGCACCCGCTCCATCATGTTCCCTTTTTCTATTCCCAGCTTCAAAAAAATTCTAAATATGAGGTATACCTGTTGCAAGTATGTGCCTAATCGGTGTTGTCATTGATGCCAACATATCTGTGTTGTCATTGGTGTCAATAGTGCTCTTATTTTGTTGCTTTCTTGTAATAAGTGAGATGCTTTGTATTGACTTATGTAAGTGATCTTGATGTTGAGGATATTGAGAAAATTAGCTCCTCTGGTAGAAATAGTGAGTTGCAGTGGAAATAGTGTATTGCATACAGAAGAACAGTCTAGAAGTTTGCTCCGCATTTCCTGTAGGATGAATATCTTTGTCTGTGGATTGGAAGTTATTTATAAGTATGTTTGAAGATGCTATATTCCAAGTTTGAGGCTCTAGTATGAAGATTTGAGTGAGTTATGTTCACCAAAGTGAAAACTACTTTTCCTATATGTTTGGTGGTGGCATGGAGAAAGTGTTATGCTCCGTATTCCTCTGCATTGGAGTATTTATGTCTGTGGTTCTAGAGTTAAGTCTAACATGATGTTAAGTGCCTTCAACTTCAATGGTTCATGATTTGGTGGTCCGCAGGCAATCTTTTCCTTATGACAGTAGTTGGCTATGTTGTTTATGTGCTCTAGTTTGAAG
The DNA here is from genome assembly GCA_027924645.1 of Cunninghamia lanceolata. Lineage (NCBI taxonomy): Eukaryota > Viridiplantae > Streptophyta > Pinopsida > Cupressales > Cupressaceae > Cunninghamia > Cunninghamia lanceolata. The sequence continues at coordinate 1,688,174 of BSBN01000998.1, forward strand.
AATCTTCTTGACAGAGTGGTTAGAAGTTGTGCGGTTGTTTTTTGATGATTTCAATGTGCTTGTGGATGTCTCCTGATCATGTACCTACCCTTGAATTGGTCCACAAAGAGAAAGTTGGATCGTGGATGAAGAATGTTCTTAGAAGACTTAGTGTTCTGACCAGTCTTGGCTGACCTGGTTGATTTCATTATTTACGGAGATGTTTTGAAGATTGTAGAAGCATGTCATGGCATGAAGAATTGCATTTGAGTCCCAGCTAAGGTGTGGCATGATCAACATACATCTTTACATCTTTCCCTTGGCTAATTTATGCATTAGGTCCAAACCTATTTCTATGTATGTTTTTGTAATGCCAACCTTGGAGATTGTTCCAACGGTTGATGAATGTATTGCCGACCTTGATGTACATTCCAAGGTTGATGACTTGTATAAAGACTTGTAATGAATTATGAAAAAGTGTATGAGTGTACGAAAATGAAAAGATAAGTGCGAAGGTGTAAAAGAGCAGAGTAGAGAAGTTGTATTGTGCTTCAATGGAACTGAACTCAGGCATGGAGTAGATGCTACTTAATTAGTTCACCATCTTTGGCAGTGAGCCACCCCTTGGCAGTGAGCTGTTTTGGTAGTGAGAAATTTGGGCAATGAGCCATGTAGGTAATGAGCCTTTGTTTTTCAGTATTGTTATAACTCATATATTTCTATAGGCTAACACCCACTGTGGTTTTTTCCTTTTAGGGTTTTCCACGTAAAAAAATTGGTGTCTACTGTGTTGAATATGTGATTGTGATTAAGTCTATGGTTTCATGCTTTCATGGTTAAATCTGATTATCAGTAATTAAGTAGTTGATGGTTTGATATTCATATGAAGTTAAGTTTTTTTGACAACTGATTCACCCCCCCTCTCAATTGTCCTGTGTATTTTAACAGTTGGTATCAAAGCAGGTTCCTCGGAAGAAAGCCTAACAGCTTGAGGAAGATCCATGATGTCTTTTAAAAAGGAAGCACCATAGTTTGATGGGACAAATTATGCTCTATGGAAGGTATGAATGAAAATCCATCTCCTTTGTCTTGGTTATAAAGTATGGAAAGATACAAAAACATAGTACACCATACCTCAAAATGGTTTGACAACTGAAGATGAAATCAAAGAATATGAGTTGAATACAAAAGCTAGAGATGCCTTGTTAAGTGCTTTTCCTGACACTGAGTTGATAAAATTCATGGATCTAGAATCTGCAAATGGGGTTTGGGAAAAGTTGAAGAAATTGTATGAAGGAGATGATTCTATAAAAGAAGTCAAGCTATAGGGCCTGAAAGCAAAATATGAGAGTTTAAAGATGAATGAAGATGAAAATATTACATCCTTCATGCAAAGGGTTGATGAACTTGTCAATGGAATAAAAGGTATGGGAGGAACTATTGGTGATAAGGAAGTTGTGATGAAAATTCTTGGATCACTACCAAAGTCCTACAGTCACAAAGTAGCAGTAATTGAAGAAGTAATGACTATGAAAATTATTGATAGAGATCAATTACTTGGAAAGCTTGCATCCTTTGAGATGAGAGAGTTTGGTGATGCTCTGCCAAAAGTTGAAACTGCTTTCAAAGCTAGTACTTTAGAAAAGATCTCCAGAGCTGAAAAATATAAGGTGAAACCTGATGATGACTTCGATGAAATTGAAGCTAACTTTGTTAATAGATTGAAAAGAGGTTCTGATAAGTTCAAAGGCAAACTACCTTTCAAATGTTTTTCATGTGGTAAAGTAGGTCATTATGCTTCCAGATGTCCTAAAAGAATTGAAAGGAATAGAAAAATATTTGAGAACATGCCTAGAGCTCCAAATAAATGCTACTATGTTAGAGATTTTGATGATGAAGGTGTGACTGATGATGAATCTGATGATGCTAGTACTAGTGTAAATGAATGCTTGTTTATTGCTATTAAAGAAGAACCTATGTCTACTAATCCTGCTAGTTGTGTGAAGGAAGAGAAACTAGTGGAAGAAAGTGCTTTGGTTGTTCAAGTTGAGAAAGATAAGGATGAATGGATTATTGATAGTGGATGCTCACATCACATGACTAGTGACAAAAGTAAGTTTGTAAGTTTGGAAAAATATGATGGAGGATTGGTTAGGTTTGGAGACAATGCAGCTAGTAAGATTTGTGGAAAAAGATATATTTCATTTGATGGAAAGCATAATACTGACAATGTCCTATATGTGAAGGGTTTGAAGCACAATCTTTTGAGTGTTGATCAGATGTGTGACAAAGGTTATGATCTAAGATTCAAAGAAAATGGATGCAAGATCATGGAAAGATTCGAAACTGTGATTGCTACCAGTAAGAAGAACAAAGGTAACATCTATCAATGAAGAGGAACTAATAATTGTTGTTTATTAGCCTAAGTAGATGGGAGTTGGTTGTCGCATAGAAGGTTGTGTCATATAAATTTTGATAATCTGGTAAAGATAAGTTCAAGTCAGACTGTGAGAGATTTACCAAAACTTTTGAAACCCACCAATACTATTTACAAGGAATGTCAGTTGGGGAAGCAGACAAGAACAAGCTTCAAGAGTAAAGAGCAATTTTCTACTGATTTGCCAGATCTAGTTCATACAAATCTATGTGGTCCTACAAGGATAAGGAGTCTACAAGGTGACAGGTACTTCATGTTGCTTATTAATGATTATTCTAGAATGACTTGGGTTACTTTTCTAAGAGACAAATTTGAAGCCCTAGAGAAGTTCGAATCCTTCAAGGCAATGGTTGAAAATGAAATAGAACTAAAAATCAAATGCTTGAGGTTTGATAGAGGAGGTGAGTTCACATCAAATGAATTCAACATTTTCTGTGAAGAGCAAGGAATAAAGAGATAGTTGTCTGCACCTAGGACTCCTCAACTAAATGGAGTTGTGGAAAGGAAGAACATGACAGTTCAAGAGGCTACTAGAACAATAATGAAGGAGGCCTACCGGAAGTTTTCTGGAAAGAAGCTATACATACTGTTGTCTACATTCAAAATAGAGTTCAAGTGAAAGATAATGGTACTAAAACCCCCTATGAATTGTGGTATGGAAGAATTCCAACAGTAATATATTTCAAAGTCTTTGGAAGTAAATGCTATATCAGAAGAGATGAAGACCTAGGGAAATTTGATACAAGATGTGATGAAGGAATCTTCCTTGGATACTCTACCAAGAGTAAGGCTTATTGGTACTACAACAAAAGGTTGAAAAAGATTGTTGAGAGTACAAATGTGAAGGTGGATGAAGGCAAAGGAAGAACATTAGATCGAAGTGGCTATGAATTAGATGAACCTATTGCTATAGCTTATGAAGAAAAAGTTGAACAAGAAGATAGTCAAGATGAAGAAGAAAAGGCTCCGAAAATTACTGCTAAGACCCCCAGGTATGTAAGAATCAATCACTCTGAGGATCGAATTATTGGAGACAAAGAAAAAGGAGTACTAACAAGGAAAAGAGTTGTAGAAGAACAAGTGAATTACTATTTGCTCTCTACAGTTGAACCAAAAACTGTGAATGAAGCCTACAATGATGAAAATTAGGTAAAGAAAATGAAGGAAAAACTAATGCAGATAGAGAATAATGAAACTTGGGAATTAGTTCCTAGATCTGCTAATAAAAATATTATTAGAACCAAATAGGTTTTCAGAAATAAGCTGAATGAAAATGGAGAAGTTGTAAGGAATAAAGAAAGGCTTGTGTGCAAAGGATATTCTCAAATTGAAGGAATATATTTTGAAGAGACTTTTGCTCTAGTAGATGGGATTGAAGTAATTAGAATGTTTATGGCATTTGCAACTCACAAAGATTTCAAAGTGTATCAGGTGGATGTGAAGTCTGCATTTCTAAATGGTGAGTTGGAAGAGGAAGTCTACATTGAGCAACCGAAAGGATTTCAACTATCAGATCAAGGTGATATGGTATGCAGGTTGAAGAAAATATTATATGGACTCAAGCAAGCTCCTAGGGCTTGGTATGCAAGGTTGGATAAGTACTTATTACAGTTAGGATTCAGTAAAGGTACTACTGATAGTAATCTCTATTTCAAGATTAATGATGATCAAATTTTGATTGTTGAAGTCTTTGTTGATGATATCATCTTTGGAGGAAATGAAGGTATGTGTATGAAATTTGCTGGTGAATTACAGAAAGAGTTTGAGATGTCTATGTTTGGTGAGATGAATTTCTTTCTGGGTCTGCAAATCAATCAATCAAATAAAGGACCTTTCATATCTATGTCTAAGTATGTGAAAGAGTTGTTAAAGAAGTTTGGGATGGAAGACTCTAAACTGGTATGTACTCCCATGGTGACTGACTGCAAATTGAGAAAAACTGATGAATCACCCAAGACTGATCAGAAAAAATACAGATCCATGATTTGAGGATTGCTTTATCTAACTCAAACCAGACTTGATATTATGCATGCAGTTTGTCTTGTTGCAAGATTTCAAGTAGATCTAAGAGAATCACATGTGATGGCAGTAAAGAGAATCTTGAGATATTTAAAAGGCACTCCAGATCATGGCTTATGGCATCCAAAGGATAATGATTTCACTCTTAGTACTTATATAGATGCTGATTGGGCCAGAGATGTTGATGATAGGAAGAGTACAAGTGGAGGCGCTTTCTTTTTAGGTAACAGATTAGTTTCATGGTTGAGCAAGAAACAAGATTCAATCTCTTTGTCAACTGCAAAAGCAGAATATATTGCAACAACATGTTGTTGTACTCAAGTGTTATGGATGAAGCAAACCTTGAAAGACATAGGAGTTGTGTATGAAGATCCAGTTGCAATCTTCTGTGACAATACAAGTGCTATAAATATTTCAAAGGATCCAGTGATGCATTCAAGAACAAAGCATATATCTATAAGGTATTACTTTTTAAGAAAAAAAGTGACAGAGAATGAAGTAAAGTTGGAATATGTGTCCATAAAGGATCAGATTGCAGATATCTTCACCAAACCTCTGCCTAAGGATACTTTTGAGTATCTCAGAGAAAAGTTAGGAGTCATTACCCCTCCTGCCTTAAACTAATATGCATGGGAATGCATTAGTCTAGTGGTGCCCAAAGTATCATTCTTTGATCTGGATTGATGTTTTGAGAGCTACCTCTCAGGGGGAGTAGCTAGATGTGTTGGTAACAGTTCAGTTGGATCAGAGCAGCATAATGCAAGTATGTGCCCTTTTCCATTGATGTCAAAGGGGAAGAGAAATCATGTGAAAAACTCAGGGGGAGAAAGAATGCAGATGTGTAAAGAGAAAGGGGGAGAATCTTGTCTTGATGGTATTTTTAGCTTTTCACATCATATGTTTCCATCAATGACAAAGGGGGAGATTGTTGCAAGTATGTGCCTAATCGGTGTTGTCATTAATGTCAACATATCTGTGTTGTCATTGATGTCAACTATGCTCTTATTTTGTTGCTTGCTTGTAATAAGTGAGATGCTTTATATTTAATTATGTAAGTGATCTTGATGTTGAGGATATTGAGAAAATTAGCTCCTCCAGTAGAAACAATGAGTTACAGTGGAAATAGTGTATTGCATACAGAAGAACAGTTCAGAAGATTGCTTTGCATTCCTGTAGGATGAATATCTTTTTCTGTAGATTGGAATTTATTTAGAAGTCTATCTAAAGATGTTATATTCTAAGTTTGAGCCTCCGATATGAAGATTTGAGTGAGTTATGTTCACTAGAGTGAAAACTGCTTTTCCTATATGTTTGGTGCTGACAGGGAGAAAGTGTTATGCTCCACATTCCTCTGCATTGAAGTATTTCTATCTACGGTTCTAGAGTTAAGTCTAAGATGATGTTAAGTGCCTTCAACTTCAATGGTTCATGATTTGGTGGTCCGCAAGCAATCTTTTCCTTATGACAGTAGTTGGTTGTGCTATTTATGTGCTCCGGATTGAAGAATCTTCTTGACAGAGTGGTTAGAAGTTGTGTGGTTGTTTTCTGATGATTTCAATGTGCTTGTGGATGTCCCCTGATCGTGTACCTATGCTTGAATTAGTCTGCAAAGAGAAAGTTGGATTGTGGATGAAGAATGTTCTTAGAAGACTTAGTGTTCTCACGAGTCTTGGCTGACCTTGTAGTGCCCCTCTGTTTTCAATTTGGTTGTGTCAGGTATATTGACATTTGTTCTATTATTAGATTTAATCTTTTCATTGTACCAACTTTTATTAGAGATTAATTAATGGTATATGATATAATAGCATATGAATACAAATGATTTGTGAGCTATAGATATGGAGCATCAATGAGATTAATCCTTTAATAATCTGATTATTTATGTTAGAGTTTATGATAAGCATAATAATCTCACACTGTGTACAATATTTTTTTTAGCTCAAGTTTATTAACAGATTGCTTTATTTAGCATCACGAATAATCTTCACAAGAACATTATTGATGGGATTTTAGACTATATAATGCCAAATCAATTTTATTAGTGGGGATTGTGTTTCGAAGGTGCATGTTGTAATGCGACTTGAAATGGTTTCTTTTCATGTGTAACGTATAGATGTTACTTAGATATTTTATTATTTATTGGGAAGTGTTGAGTGAGTATCAGGAGAGTAACGAGGGATGCCACTTGTAAGCAATGCCGTAGTATACTGGCACTGGTTGTTGAGTCTTTTATATTACTAAAATTGACCCAAATAAAACTCAATTTTACCCAACAAATTGAATGATCCAGCTAACACAGTAAACATTAAAAAAGTCTTACAGAATGAAGAACTGGAGAGGGGGGGACTGTTGACGCGGTTTTATGTTGATGATTGTTTGAAGAAGGGGGGAGGAGCCTGGGATGGATGAGGAAGCAGTGACGACTATATTTAAAATCTGATGGTGTATTTAGGTATGTAACTAAATCATTATCCACAGAAGAGAATACGTATATGCCCTCCTTAAGATTATGCTTGCTATTTGCATGAAGATTGTAAAGCTATATTAGCATATCCTTTTTCATGATGGTCATTTTCTACAAATCTATGTTGTGCATATCCTGCAATCATTGCATTTCTGAGATAATAACTCTTCATCACATTTATCTGTGCTTCCACATTTTACATACATGTGTATTTAGTCTATTGATCATTTCTTCAATCTAAATCTAACACCTTTGTGTGCGCATCCTACCAGCCTTATCCTGTTTGAAGAACTCAGTAAAAGCTTTCTACAAACTCGTCATTGTGGTCACCCGGTGATTATTGTCGACCACGAAATGCACACATAATGATCAATGTTAGGCATATTGCAATTAGGGATACAATGTGATTAAAGTATGTTCAGCTCTTGGTTACTTAACTGCCAGACGCATTTTGCTGGAAAGAATCTAAAGCCTTCTCAACAAATCTATTGTGTGCACATCTTGCATCTACCAAACGCTTTTTCTTGAAAGATTCTAAGCCTCTTCAACAGATCCGTTTTGTACATATCCTGCAAACATTGTGTTCCATGAGATGGCATCTCTTTGAGGCATACTATCAAACAATTCAGGTGCATTATTTTTACTTTCACATTTTTCATACATGTTTGCCAGAGCATTTCCAACACAATCCGTCGGCTCTACACCTACCGATTGCATTTTCATGAAAGTTTCTAAGCTTGATCAACAAACCTATTTTGTGCAACCCATAATCATTAGATGTATTCTATTCTGATTTTTTTATCGATTGCATGTAAGTGGGCCAGAGTATTTCTAATTTCTCTATCTGAATTAAATTCTCTTTCCTTTATTAATTCTGGTAGAGATTGCCATATGTAATGGCAATAAGATCTGCATGTAATTCTTTGCTGGCTACTTCCTAGGTCAATAATCCTTTTTACCTTATTAGCGGGACTTCAATAATTTAGTAATTGGTTGAGGATTCATCTTTGCCAGTAAATAGTTGAGAATTTTATGCATGATTATATTTAATGTGTAAGTAGAGATATAAATTGCTTCAGCTACTCTTACGAATTCTAATTAATAGTATAGAAACTAGAGGCTGGAAATTAGGGGTTGTGGCTCTTTAATAAGAAATATTTTATTCTCCTCTTAATTATTCTCTTGAACTCTAAGGACATAATTGAATTCTCCTGTTATATTTAGAATCTCTACACTTAAAAATCTCACCACATTTATTCCATACAGACAATTGTCTAAATTAAGCTAATAGTATACCCAACATTAGTAGGAGCAGTCCATTTATAATTAGTAGTAAATAGGGTTGATTCATTTTGTTAATAAAGTTCTACTTATATATTTCTTGTATTGTTTAAGCTTGTTTTGGGTAGTGAATGCTCCATCCGTAATTGATTTTCAATTATGGAGTACAACTTTTGTTCAAAGAGAAGTTTGAAATATTTTTTGCCTTTGGGCGTAATATGCACTTTGAGCTAATAGCATTAGAAAATGAGCATTATGGATTAGTCAGCGGTTGATTTTTTTTGTCTTAAGTTTTGGCCTTGTTGACTTTCCATATATACAAATGATACCAGAACGTTATATATCGCTTGTAATAGAGGTTGTTATTATGCTAGTTGGGAAGGCTAGCAGTTGTAATAGAGGGTATGATTATTCGGACAACACATAATTGTAAGGTTTGAGAATGGTTAAGTTATGTTTGGAAACATGATTAAAGTTAGTCAAGAGTAGAGTTAGGAATTGATCAAGTCAATCTAGTAAGGTAGGAGACCATTTATTATTAAACCTATTACCACTGAGGCAAATATTCTTTTAATAGCGATGTCCTTATAATTGATTATAGAGTTTGTATTAACTCATATTTTGTAGGGAAATGTGATATTGGAAAGTAGATCTAAATGTTGACTATATGCTTGCCTCTTAAGTTAAAACATAGTGCTAAATGAAGTAACACATTTGCCAGTTTGGAATGCTAGTGTGAGTTAGACCATTCTCCTATTTAAGATATGTGAATCCTTGGATGATCTCTTAGACTTCTATCTCAGGTTTGAGTGGGTGGAGTGAAGTCGAGAAACTAAAATTTTATACTTAAATTTTGTTAATAGAGCTTGTATTACTTTTTGGTATAATGTGTTATTGTGCATTTATCTGTTCAATCATAATGTGTTAAATAGGATTCTAGGGATGGAGTAGACATTGATTATTATCTTGGTAATATAGAAATAAGTAGATATTTTTGGTAAAGTGATAAATATGTTGAAAGAAATTTGTATTCATTAATTTATAATACAATAAATATAGTGTGAATTTTCTTCATGGAGGATATTATATCTAAATGTTGACTATATGCTTGCCTCTTAAGTTAAAACATAGTGTTAAATGAAGTAACACATTTACCAGTTTGGAATGCTAGTGTGAGTTAGATCATTCTCCTATTTAAGATATGTGAATCCTTGTATGATCTCTTAGACTTCTATCTCAGGTTTGAGTGGGTGGAGTGAAGTCGAGAAACTAAAATTTTATACTTAAATTTTGTTAATAGAGCTTGTATTACTTTCTGGTATTATGTGTTATTGTACATTTATCTATTCAATCATAATGTGTTAAATAGGATTCTAGGGATAGAGTAGACGTTGATTATTATCTTGGTAATATAGAAATAAGTAGATATTTTTGGTAAATTGATAAATATGTTGAAAGAAATTTGTATTCATTAATTTATAATACAATAAATATAGTATGAATTTTCTTCATGGAGGATATTATATCAAAATAAGTTCAAGGAATGAAGTTGTGGGTTATATCAAAATAAGATCTTAATGTCATAGTTATGTTATTTACGATATAGAGCATGATATGAGGTTGAACCTCCTCAATGGATTGGAGGGTAGGGAAGATGAAAATATAACTAGATCAAACATGAATGTTATGTCTTTTGGTGCATATATTGCTATTGACAAGGATTAGTATGTATTTGATTTGGTTTACTAGTGTGTGCGAGACTTCTTAAATCAGTTACATTAATTATTGTGAGATAAATACGAAGTTGTTTCAAGGAAATTAAGCTTTAGATCATTTGTTTTGAGAAATTTCATGAGAATGTTGTGGAATAGGTACACATTAATCTCCTACTATCCTCAAGAATGGATTATAATGTGATTGTGTACATAAGAATTAGAAGATGTTGATATCATTGTAGAGGTTTTGATTTGTGTAATACCAAGTGTGGGTGTAAATACAAGACCAAACTACGATGTCTCTGCGCTACGCATACATAGGCAAGGCCATCTTAGATGAGCCCCCGAGACATTAGGTCGCCCCCTTAGGGGCTTAGGTTGTCACTTCATGAAATTGATTTTTGTGTAACTAATAATCATGCAGGACTAATGTTTCTTTAGATGTACAGTATGAGACCATTAGCCATGCAGGACTCAGAAGCTAAGAAAGCACATTTCCAATTGGTGTATGGATGATCATCTGGCACCATGGTAAATAGGTATACATATGTATAATGTAAATTTGAAATATTTGTATCTAACATTTTAATTATGATGAATGTGATGTACTCTGTTATGTAATCTGAGCTTTACTAAGTTAAGATTTGTAAATTGCTTTCTATCATGCAATTAAGTTCATTATTGATTATCTACCAACATTTTCAGAGATAAGCATTACAAAAAGGTGTGTGTGTGTGTGTGTGTGTGTGTGTTCAATTGATGCATTTAGACTTAGAACAAACCATGGTTAGTTGGATCGTGTTCGTGTGTAGTAATGAGTTTTGTATATGGTTGAATGTTGCTTAATTTCAATAATGCAGTCATGTTATCCCTAGAGATGTTAGTTAACTTGTTGTAATAGACTATGTTATATTTTGTACCATTACTTCTATTAAAAGAAAAATAATAATAATTTCTGCCTTTTGTTGTTTTAGTTGACTCATCTCTAGGGTTGCATGGCGAGGCATTACAGACCTGGTTGATTTCATTATTTGCGGAGATGTTTTGAAGATTGTAGAAGCATGTCTTGGCGTGAAGAATTACCTTTGAGTCCCAGCTAAGGCATGGCATGATCAACATACATCTTTACATCTTTCCCTTAGCTAATTTCTATATTAGGTCTAGACCTATTTCTATGTATGTTTTTGTAATGTTGACCTTGGAGATTGTTCAAACAGTTGATGAATGTATTGCCAACCTTGATGCACATTCCAAGGTTGATGACTTGTATAAAGACTTGTAATGAATTGCGAAAAAGTGTATGAGTGTGCGAAAATGAAGAGATAAGTGCGAAGGTGTAAAAGAGCAGAGTAGAGAAGTTGTATTGTGCTTCAATGGAACTGAACTCAGGCATGGAGTAGATGCTACTTAATCAATTCGCCATCTTTAGCAGTGAGCCATCCTTTGGCAGTGAGCCACCCCTTGGCAGTGATCTATTTTGGTAGTGAGCCATTCTTACAGTGAGCAATTTGGGTAGTGAGCCTCTATTTTTCGGTATTGTTATAACTCATATATTTCTGTGGGCAAACACCCACTGTGGTTTTTCCCTTTTAGGGTTTTCCACGTAAAAAATATGGTGTCTACTATGTTGAATGTGTGATTGTGATTAAGTCTATGGTTTCATGCTTTCATGGTTAAATCTGATTATCAGTAATTAAGTAGTTGATGGTTTGATATTCATATGAAGTTAAGTTTTTGTGACAACTGATTCACCTCCCCCTCTCTCAATTGTCCTATGTATTTCAACAATACCCTTATCTATTGAATGCATTATGCTCAACCAATAGAACATACAAGCATTCTTGAATTGATCGTGCAATTATTTGACCAAATGAGATGTTGATCCATTCTAATATCTTTTTCTTGTAAGAACCCATAAAATTGTTGAAAACAATATTGCACATACTCTAATGAATGAGATCGATCATCACTCATGTAAAAATGGTGTTCTTTAACAATCTTCATGTCCTCTTCTGTACTCTCAAGGGCATGTCTGTATGTGATGTGAACAAAAATAGCAACCTGAATAGAATTGTAGTACTAGGATTGCACTTCATTTTGGGGTTGCAACATGTAGTTCCCTGCAAAATCAACTATAGAGACAATAGTTCCAATCAAGAAAAAGTCTTTACACATCCTGAATTGTTGATCTAACCATTGAGACCTGTGATTGTGTCTGACATACTTGTAAAAAAGATTTTTCTTAAAATCATCAATAAAATCAGCAATACTTACCTCTCTTGCAATCAACTCACATCTAGAACCTTCACCTCCACTTTTCAAATTGTATTTCACTGTCTCATATCTCTTTTTCTCAACCACTTTCTTTCCAAAATCATGCTCGCTGCCCTCATGAAAACATGATATAAACTTTGATAACCCACCACATTGTAAACACTTTTCATTTAAATAATCATTCTTGTATAAAATGCAACTAGCATATTTAATACATAGAAATAAATCCAATAAGTCCCTAGATGACTTTGGCAGTTTAATTGCACCACACTCCTATAACATTTCGTTAGTGTGCAAAGTAGAGCGAATATTGCATAATAATTCATGATACATAGAAAACTCTACATGTTATTTGCAGCAACATGTATTACGAATTTTAAAAGGAACACAATAAAATGACTTAAGAGATTCAAATGCTCTTTGTGAGATTGTCATACATGGGGGTGTTTCACAATATTGCCTATACAATGTTGTTTAGCTACATTCCAAGTAATGTTTAGGATGTGATGTGCGGTCTTTATCACCAATTGTTAACTTTAAAACATCTTTTACATTCGGTGATACCCTAGAGTTAGTGTGTCAAAATCGTTTAATTTCTTCCTTTGTGCTATTGATTAGTTTCTTATCAACTCATGGAAGCCTACTACTGAAAGCCCAAGTATCATTTCCAAGAGGACTATCTAGTCTTGATCTTAATGCTAGTACTTTTGACAATGTTTTACAATTCAAGCTTAAGTCAACACAAGTTTGCCTCATTAATCGAGCCTTTCTTAATTGTTTGCTCACTATTGAGGTTGTTATTACTCTATGAGCAACTCTTTTATCTTTCTCCTTGCTAATCTTTCCAATAGAATTGAGTGCATTGAAAAGGCTTCTAACAATAATTTTATTCTGATTGGACACTTTGTTTAACCAAATCTTTAATTTCTTTAGTAAAGGTCTCATTCTGTACATCTTTGGTAATTGTATAAAAAGTTGGCATTGTTAAGTTAATGTTTTATTCTCAAAGTATTCATGGAAGAGTTTTGAAGCGACCTCTTGCCTTCAAGTTTTTCCATTATATTCTTATCAATTTAAAGTAACCATTTTGGGGTTCTTGGATGTTTTACAATTTCATCATGCTCATTCTCTTCTTGGTAGACATCCTATCTTCTTATTTAATTTGGAGAAACATTAATTTTCATTGTTTCATCCATGTTATCAACCTCATCAATTTTATCAACAAATGGATTATGGAGTGCAAACTCAACATCATGAGGTTCATATCCACTTTCTTCAAGCAAACATCTTTGTTTTTCTTCTTCTTTGTCCATGGTATTACTCTTATCACTAGGTGTTTCATAACATTTTGCAACATTTTAATTTGCAATATCATGGTCAATTTCATTCTTATCTAACATAATTTCATTTAATTCAACATTAACACCTTCAATTTGCATGCCATTAGATTTTAAAGAAAAAACTTGGTAAGCATCCACCAAACTCGGTCTTCCAATACTCTTCCTTGCTCTATCCTTTTCCCTAATTGATTCAATTTCCTCCAATGTAACTTTCCTCCTCCTTTTTGCTTTATGACGACTATTGCTCCCCATTAGGGGAACAAAAATATCATCCTAATGATCGTAACAAGCAAATCTTGTGTCCAAAAGTGCATAAAAGTGTTTTTTTTACTATAACAGGTAGAGATCACATGTTTTTCGATAGTAGAGGGTCTATGGGCATGGTTGTCAGGCCTAACAATCTTCTATCTTTTTTTGGTTTTTACATAATGGATATCCATTACATAAAGCCCAATTCTTTGGGCAACTGATATCTAGGTAACATATATCTATTCTACAAAATAGATATCTGTTCTACAAAACAAATATCCATTCTACAAAATAGATATCTGTTCTACAAAATGGATATCCATTCTACAAAATAGATATCCATTATATAAAACGGATATCCATTCTATAAAACAAATATCCATTCTATAAAATGGATATCCATTATGTTTTCCTATGTTAACAAAACCAAAATTTATGTGTGGTTGAAAGGTGGTGAACAAAACCAAAGGGTCAGTTAAAGTATGAACATATGGTATTTTTACAAGGGTCTTTCTCTATGAGAACAAATTGAATAATGCTACATGGGATCAACTACCATGTGATGGTGGGCCTGTTGTATCTACTCAACCCTATTTCTTTGCAAGTTTTTTTATATTCTAGAATCATATAGATTGTGGATTAAATGGTTATATGTCACAATCTTATCAATTGCATTATATCGATTGATTAGGGGATCATGCATCTTATGCATCCACTAATCTATCAAATGCATAGATCTTGAAGGAAAAATGGTCACAACCATTGATCATAGATTCTCATTAGTGGCCAAAACCAATCTATGTTAGTTAAAGTATGAACATATGGTATTTTTACAAGGGTCTTTCTCTATGAGAACAAATTGAATAATGCTACATGGGATAAACTGCCAAGTGATGGTGGGCCCTTTGTATATACTCAACCATATTTCTTTGCAAGTTTTTTTATATTCTAGAATCATATGGATTTTGGATTCGATGGTTATATGTCACAATCTTATCAACTGCATTATATTTATTGATTAGGGGATCATGCATCTTATGCATCCACTAATCTATCAAATGCATAGATCTTGAAGGCAAAATGGTCACAACCATTGATCGTAGGTTCTCATTAGTGGCCAAAGTAAAGTGTAAGTGAAATGATAAGAGGAATGGGAGATGAACCCATGGCATGTTCTAATCGTTTGTGGTGGATAGGTTGATCAAGCAGTAATATTTTTGAAGGCCCATTGATTTCTTGTAGCCATTGATCTAAAATGTGATACATCTAAGTTGTTGGTCAAGATTAAATTTCAAACTAGTTAGTCAATAGGGTAGAATGGAAAACATGACAGTATGAAATTATCCAAGGGAATAATTTAGGAATTGGTATTAATAGCCTAGTTGAATATATTTGGTGGTGGTGGTTGAGAGAATTATTATAATTACATGACAAATAATTGTAGAGGTAGATATGATTTGGCTACTAATTTTTTGATAAGATATGGTACAGTTGAGAAATTTAATGTGAATCAAGGCATGGCTAATACTATTCATGGAAAATGATGAAGGAAGTTGACTAATTGGTTTCAGGTTATCTTCCATCCATTTAATTGACATCAAAAGATAATTGAGTCAAGTTTCAAAAGGCATGCTACCTATAAATCTATGGAAGATTTCCCATGTCTATGAAAAGTATGATATAAAGGAATGTACTTCCATGCATGAGTCATGATTAAGTGTGCTATGTTCTCTATAATTTCTTAATGCCAAGATTCAATAGTGTAGAATGAAGTTAGTTTTTAGGAAAGTTTTTTACTTGATAAATTTAATGAAATGATTATATACTTGAGATGCAATGGTGCAAATTGAAATAGTTATTAGCTATGTGGAAGATCTTGGTAGGATTGTTGGTTATACATACAAGCTCTCTCTATGGAAATCTTCTTGATTCTTGGCCATTTTTGTGTATAGAGTAGAATGTAGTGTATTCTATGGTGATCAAATGGGGTACGTCAAAATTGAGAAAGGTTGTAGGAGAGATTTGTGTGAAGTTTGGTGGAGTTGTAAGTAAATACCAATCATTAGGGGTAGATATTCCATAGTTAGTGCATTATTTTTTAAAATACATGCAATCTATCATACTTATGGCCCATCACATTTGTTGACTTCTAGTAGGTTTGAGGTTGGTCTTTAGCATCAAGTCTTAATAGGAAGCTTGTATGCTTTTTGTAAATGTACTTTTCCAAACCCACATAAGGGATATTGAGGATCATATGTGGTCTCTAGAAACCCTACTTTAGTTGATGTATTTTCATTTCATTGAATTTCATTTTGGATGAATCTAAAACTAGACAAATTGGATTCCATAGTAAAGTTTATGTTGACTTGATAGGCTTTGTATAAATTTTTTTTTACCCTTTCTTGGGTTCTTGACTCTATTTCCCATTAGAATAGGCACCAATCACAAATGGTTGATTGATCATTATTTATATTGAATATCATCATCTATTCCATGTAGATTAGTATAATTTATGGTCCTACTAGTTTGTAGAAACTCATTGAGAACCTACATTTGATTAACCATCTTCAAAGAGTTGTGCATTTCTATGTCTTCACAAGTTCTACATGAAGTATGAAACTATTACTGAAGTTAGATTTGGGGATATTAATTTGGTTTTACATATTTAGTTGAATTATAACTTGATAAGTAATGTATTGTTAAGATATCTTTGGTCTCCAACACCAATGAGCTAGTATATAGGGTACTTAGTGACAAATATTATCTTGAGGATAGCGGATATCCATTTCCCAGGAATGGATAT
This sequence comes from Cunninghamia lanceolata, assembly GCA_027924645.1. Lineage (NCBI taxonomy): Eukaryota > Viridiplantae > Streptophyta > Pinopsida > Cupressales > Cupressaceae > Cunninghamia > Cunninghamia lanceolata. The sequence goes on from BSBN01000998.1 coordinate 1,704,735, forward strand.
CTGTTCCTATACTAGCTCCCCAAAATGGATATCTGTTATTTTAATAACAAATATCTGTTATTAACAGATATCCATTTTGCTTCAGTTTTGCCTTGTATTTAGGCTTGGGACTGTCATAGTTGACTTTCCCTGAATTCTAATGTGTTTACAGGTTTCACTCTCTTCTTCAAACTTCACCTTTCGTGCTGATGACTTTTTTTAATTAAAATTTGATAAAACGAAAAGGGTTTATTGAAGAAATTGTCAACTTTCTAAAAATATAAGATTTGTTTGATTATCATATTATTAAATAATTGTTAATAATTTTCTATATAGTGTGTGTCTAAAATTCGGATGGACACATTGATTGTAAAACATCCATAACTTTCAAACCATTTCACCTTTTTCAAATCCAAAAGATGTGTCACACTCTATGCTTTTCTAGCTATATGTTTTTAAAAAAATTGAATTCTATTTTTTTTATTGAGTCAGTTTGGTTGGAAAATTACTTTTTAGTTTTTAAAAAAAGACTAAAAAAATCATAACTAATTATTTTCTTCGAAAAAAAATTCAAAAAAATATGCGTCACATCCGAGCATGAGTCCTTTACTTATTTTGAAAATTTTAATTTTTTTTTGTTCATAGTTAGGTTGGTTGGAATGAAACCCACTTTTTATTTTTATTTTTTTAAAATTAATAGCTATTCATTGAAATATTCATTTTCACCAAGTAAATTTAGTTTTTTTGAAAAAAAATAGTAGCCCATAAAGTAGATTGAATTCTCTACAAATTTTGTTCTTATCTATTTTTCAAATTGTGTAGATAATCCATTCAAATTTTCACATGAACTTGATTAAGTTTGATTTTTAGTATTTTCATTACCACTTAGAGGCATTGTTTGGCCCATCATGATCCTTCACATCCCAGGGGTTTGACCTAAAGGAAAACCCCCAAACAACCCCAACGAACTTTTATTTTCTTTACAAGTTATAAATTTGAGTGGAAAGCTCCATTCCTTCTTGTTAGTTTTGTGATCTCTTTTCAACCCCCTTTCATTTATGTTACCCATTTCCATTAATTTAAGTTGTATCATTCATCTCCTTTCAATTCTTATTTATTTCTGTCACTTGGAGATTGTTGGTGTTGCATTTTATTTGGTGATGTGTAGTACGAGTGACTAGAAGTGAAGTAGGTTTGATTTTTTTTTTTTTTCATATAGCTTGGACTACAACACAATGCGTAGACGTCCATGTGACGCACTAGTTTCCCTAACAAAATGATCTTTTATCTGATAACAAGTTCCTCTGTACCTTCTCTTTCCTATTCTACACTTGAACCTTTTCAATTTTGTCTACAACATTTCATTTTCAGCAATTTATGATCAACATTTCTTTATCTTTCAAGCAATTAGTATAGTTTCTATTTATATTTTTTAGCACAAAAAGGGATTGGTAACATTAGTCTATTGAATTCCTGACCTGTCCTGCAATCTCCCTGAGGACTTTGATGATTTGCTTGCCAAGGCCAAAAACAGAGACTAGGTGGAAGAAGTGTTTGAATGGTGAAAAATGCGGTCAATTCATAACATAAGATGACCAAATGGTTTTTTGTTGAAATCAATAGAACCAACATCAAATTATAGCTATTGCAGGAATGCCTGGGGAAAGGAAGTAACACGGCTGTGGAACAGGATAAATTGATCTTTCAAAACTGGGAAGCTATCCTAAAAATGGAAGAAATGGAACGTGAAATGAGAAGGATGAGGAGAGAGTATGGAACCAAAGTTCAGTATTTGGAGGAAAAATTGTTAGATGTTAACAATAATTTGGAGAAGATTATGCACATCAGCAAGTTAACCATTCAAAACAGTTTAAATGGTATGAAGATGTTGACTAATAAGCTCAAAGAGCTCAAAAAAGAACAGTTCAAGGACTTCAGAGCGAAGGATATTTTGAATGTGGAAGAGCTGGTCATACATGACAAAGAGGAAGGCACGATGGGAAAAGGTAAACAGGTCACTATGGAGGATTTTGGTGGACCTTCAACTCACACAAGAGGAAGTAAAAAGAAATAGTTCGAGGAAGAGAAAAAAAACTCATAAATTTTGCCAAGATGCATGAGAATTTCTACGCGCAAGAAATAAAGGCAGTAGAGACCCAAGTAAGAAAATGAATTAATCTGGGTTGTTCCTTTTTGCTATGTTATTCTATGCTTATGTTGTTTATGTAGCTTTCAATTAGCAGATGGTTGGCTTACTATTTTTAGTATGCTTCTTTTTGTAAAGGGTTTCGGGGGCCCTTAAAAAACCTGTTTGACCATATTATCAAAAACATTAGTCTGTTGAAAACTACTAGGTAGCAAACTAAAATAGTCCAGAGTGTAGTTGAAAAAAATTCCTTTGGCTAATACCTTCAATCAAAGGTCCTTCCTTTGAACCCCATTATGTGGCCCTTCCTCCTTTTGGTCACCCACATTTTAAAAAAAACTGTTGACTCAAGTAAGTTTTGGGCAATCAAATGAAGTCGCCATGACCCAAGATCTTGCATGGTTGTATCCCTCAAAGTAATCTTTCTAAAAATATAATTTGTAATATTTTATTATTATTATATTTTTTTCCTATTTTCTAGTGAACACATGTTTTTACCAAGCATAAAGGTCTTTGTTCATAGCACATGAAAAAATAGAAAAAGCAGGAACTAATTTTGAAAAATACAAATACTATAAAGAATAAGAAACAAGATATGCTTATGGATTCAACTATGTGTATTTTTGCACCGATGTTTTGGAACACACTCGATGATTCATCATCACAAGAAACAAATTATTAACAAATGTTTACAAAATGAGACAAATTATTTTTTAAAATTAAAATATATATATTTAGAATCTACACATGAAAACTCAAAAATTATTAGTTCACATCATTTTCAAATTCTTAATTGCTTGCTTGCTATAAGTGATGAAAATTGCAAACTTATCTAAAAATGTTGATTTGAATGTCCCACTTAGGCCAACAAGTTGGACACACTTTTATGTTTCCACCCTAGGGTCAAGTTATCCTAGGCCAACCCCCTTCGATGACCGGTTTTACAACTTTGGTGAATGTTGGTAGACAACAAGTTAGCAATACAATGTCCTAGATGAGAATGTTTTCCTATAATGAATGTTCCTTGAAGTGATAGGATTGTAGATGATTCCAGGATGAATTAGATGATTCTTTAATGTGTTCAAATGCTCGAATGAATGTCTTTCAATATTAAGACATAAAGAATCATCACACAAACATGTATAAAGTTGGCTCTTAATAATTAGTGGAAAAGGATGCAAGGGAGTAATTTGGAATTAAAAAAAAAATCCAAAGTTTGATCTATATCACGTGGTATCATTTATATGCATAAAAAACATGACTTGGAATAAAGAAATCTAAATATTGAGGTAGATATGAAGTGTGTGGGAATCAATGCTAATGAATGATGTTCGAATATTTGTGAATAAGTGAACAATAAACAATTAAATATTAGCATGATCTTAGGACTATGTGTAGTGTGGATTAGTTCCATAGAGCTTCCAGCAGATGTATGTCGTTACTGAATAGGCCGCTCCTTTGAACGGAAATAATTTTTGAATGGAAAAACAAAGTCAATTTGGTCCATATCCAACTACTTAAACGGATAGTTTAGCGTGTGATATAAAATGTCCAATCGCCGCTGGGGTGGCCTGTCCTTGGCTGCGGTCTACACTGATTTGACAGAGCAGAGGAATTGATAGCTTAATTAAGGCCATCAATGGAGTCCTGCAATGGAATTCATAGCTTACTATACACTCACGCACAGGAATATGCAAATTAATCTTGGGCGTTTAATACTATACAGGGCTCTGGTTTTGGCGTCAATAAATGCTTTTTTCAGGTTAGCTTACTTCTCCTAATCTTTGCCAAGGGTTTCTTCTGTTCCTAATTTTAATTTAACATTCCAAATAGTTTGTTGTGCTGGGCAATTATACCTTTGGAATAATCACTACATTTGCCTTCGCTTTTTTGTTTCTGTGATTAATCACTACATTTTCCTTCACTATTACACTTTAGTTTGAAGATCCTGTGTTACCTTGAATCTTGATTTGTATTGCAGATTTTGAAAATTTAAACTAGCAGAAGACACAGGCACGATATATTTTACCACTAAACTTAAGCCCAGACGATTTGGCTCTTCCATTTCTCTTTTCTTCAGTAATGGGGGCGTATGGGCAAGATAGGGATGCCCTGCAGTATGGGGGCATATGGGCAAGGATTTATATTGTGACTTATAAATTTCGTATCTGATTTAAATCTTGCCTAACTCTTATGCCTAAACTCTTCTCTGCACAATCCCAGAGCACTTCACTTCTTGAGCTATGGTGACTTACAAGTTTCTAACCTCTGCCTCTAAAATTTTACCATATACATTGTAATTTCATCCAACATCTCCTTAGGTTTGATAACAATAGAAAACACGATACATAAAACATGGGCCAAAAAAGGAAGAAAAGGTCGTGTTATTTTACTAAAAAGCACATCTAGCATATAAAACACAACCTAAATTATAATATAATAAAAAAATCACTGTCTGGACTTGGATATAAAATAGAGGAAGATTTTAAATGTTGGGGCAACTACTGAGCACTTCAATCTAAAATCATTACCATAGAAGGGCATGGGTTTACGATAACAGCCAAAAGAAAAGAAAAGCTACAATAACTTACCTGCATGATTTATCATTGCTTTGGCAACATTGCAATTATTTGGATTTATTTGTATAGAGATCAGCTTGCTATCAATAAGCTTCCAGCTCTAGCCAATCTGGGATCACATGTCTGCACTGGAGGTTCCAGACACGTTGAGTGTAATCATCAATGGCACCCAACGCAGCCTCTGCATTTCCTTCCTTTGCCTTCTTAAGAACATAGTGAAGCAGGGTTGTTTCCCTGTCATCAGGGGACTGCCCTGTGAGCCTTGCCTTCTTGCTGGAGAGAAACACAAAGTATGACCATGGCCTTGACAGCATCTGTGGAATCATCATTCGAATCCTATTGATGAAAGTCATTTCAAAGGTAGAACAATATTGTTATATTATATATACTTCAAAAGGAAACCAAAGACAGCTAAGCCTGCAAAATGTGATAGACAGATAGTAAATACACCTTGTGATGATATAGTTCTTTTATCTCATTTACAATCCATATTTATAAAGGAGCAATTATGGATACGTTTGATTTAGGATTTCATATTGTGGATTAGAATGGGGTTTTAGTAGCAAAGTTTTTGTTTTAGGTGTGGCCAATGGGATTGACAGATTGTTAATAGATCGTTTAATAGAGTGACTTGAAGTATATTTCTAATCACTAATTCTCAGGAGTCTAGATGAGTACATCCAAGGTCGACACCAAGTAGTTTACGTTCAAACCATCCTGCATTTGGATTTCTCTTACATGCAGGTCAACAGAATTTTGGGTCCTGTGACACCTCAGAAGTTCTGAGTTTGTCATGGCAGTTTAGCTAGATGGGGTGCTAACATGCTTGTTTGCTAGGTCTTAGAATATGAAGATCCCCTACAAACCATTTAAACATTCCTATGTAAATTATATATAGCTAACCAGTGCAATCTGTTCTTCCTCAAGGTAAGTTGCATTAAAATCACCTTATTTTACAATGTAAAAATTAGGGGAACTAACTTTGAATAGCAGTGCTTATAGGATGTGGGACAGATTCAAAAACTATTTAAATAAAATGCCACCTAGCAAGTCTGTTCTCTCAGAGATTATAATCGGATCAAGATTATACATATTGTGGAAAGTGTTTTGTCTGGTTGAAAAGCACTAATTTCAGACAGGGAGTGATCTATCATTTATAATGTTAATATTATAGTTATAACTCATAATAAACTGCTACTTTGCATCCTCTATTCATTATGATAGTGAAGAATGTGTAGCAGGGAGCTGCAGAGAGTCTGACGAAGGTAACAATAAAAGTTAAGTAGGCATACAGATGGGAGTTTGAAAATAATTCTAAGAAGTTTTATATTTTGCTTTATGGTCTGTTTACATGAAATAAAGAATCAAAAGTAACAAGTTTTGAAGAAAAGTAGTCAGTTATTATATCAATATATATAAAACAAGAATAGCAATTTGATTTTTTTTGGTTAAAACATAATTGCTCCGAATATGTGGCTCAAGGAAAGAAAATCTTGCAACCTCATCACCTGCTGGATGGGCTAGTAAAAGTTAAAGGAGAAAGTGATGAACACAAAAAGCTCAAAGATGGAGTCTTTGGAGATATGCTGAGGTCCACACAGGTATGCCCCTTTTTGTTGTTTGGAAGCTAAAATGCATGAATGTCTTGTCTCAAGCGGTACATTTCAAAATAAATGTTATTGGTGCATGACATTTACCAAGCTGGTTGTTGATTTTGAAGAAATTTGATGTATGCTGCATGAAGCCATCATTATTGCCCCATGTGTTGCCTTGGTGGTATGATCAAGGTCTGGTGTTTGGGAGTATGTTCGTGTCAATGTTGATTAACCTGTGGTTGAACAGCTTTCTGTGTCTGGATATTTGGAATTAATGGAATAGCCTGTGAATGGAGGGTAATAACACTCAATGTTTATTATGGAGTAAATTTAAGGGAAACTGTGTTTCCAAGTAAAGCTGCATTTATGGACAAATTTGGGTTTACAAGGACATTATTCCTGCAAGAGCAAAAATATATAATTACAGGGTGTTTTGCTTACATGCTTTATCATATGTTGGTAGATATACAACCATTTTTCTTTTCATCTAAATGAGCAAGCAATGGTTTCTGTCTCTTTTTGCAGAGTCAAGGACAACTATGTGTTGGAGCTAGACTTGGAGCCCTTCAATGCATCCTTTCCTCATCCAACATGACCATCTTACATCAGCAGTGGAATTCAATTTTTGAACCAACACTTGTCCTTAAAACTATTCCATGATAAAGAAAGCATGCAGCCCTTGCTGGATTTCCTTAGACAACAAAACTACTGGGGACAATTTGGTTCTTTTCCTTTGGTTCATATCACAGTAACATGCACACATCTGGTGCCATCATGTTATAGATTTAATTTCAATGTGCAAAAGAAAAACCAAATGAAATTTTGTTTAAATGCTGTGTTTCATAGAACAATGAAAACCAACCTTGTTTGAAACCTATAATTAATTTGTGCTTCAGTCCTTTATAACAAAACCTATATTTAATTTACTTGAGTAATCGATATAGGAAAAGGTTCATCTGGAAGATGATTTTATTCCTATGCCATCTTTTTTAATTGCTCAAAGTTCCTTGCTGATGTTAGGCAGATTACACGTAACATTTTGGAGCACATCCACATTAGAGTACATAGATATCCTACATAAATATTCTAGGAACTGTAAATTTTGATTTTTAGGTTGTAAAGAAGATAATTCAAAGTATGCTATATGTAGCTTCAATGTTGTGAGATCAACACAGTAAATTCTGAGATGCAATTTGCATCGTGGGCACTAGATGTTTATCCTTTATGTCTTTTCCAATTTAGTGTATATAGTATTCCAAAGACAGGGCAAGGAAAAGTTAAAACCACAGTATTGTTGTATGAGAAGAACTGAAATTAGTGTTTGTCTGATGATGTGATTGAGCTTAAACATGTGCCTCTGTTTTCTGAACATTAGTAACTTTTGTTTTGAGCAAAATCTTATAATATCTGCTTAGTTTTGATTCCTTGAGGGAAAATTCAAAATAGATTTCAAGCAAAAGCAATATGCTAGGAAATCAGATTCAAGTATATATGTGTAGAAAAAATAAGTATATTTTCACTTGATTGTCAATGACTGATTCGAGCAGATTTCAAGAAATGGGATTGGGAAAAGGATGGGGGGACAATGCGGAACATGTCTTGGATATGATTCATTTAACTTTGGAGAATCTTCAGGCACCTGATCCATCCACCTTAGAAAAGCTTCTGGGCAGAATTCCAATGGTCTTTAATGTTGTGATCCTTTCACCCCATGGGTATTTTGGTCAAGCAGCTGTTCTGTGAGCGCCAGACACTAGTGGACAGGTATATTTTGATTTTAAAAGTAAAATATACTAAACTCTATAAGAAAATTAGTTCTCCATTATTTGAACACTCTCCCAGGTCTACAGTGCTAAATGCTTATCATTGTCATACTAAAGTTTAAATGTCAATTATAGTGTTCTCATAATTTATTTCTGAACCACAGATTGTATACATCCTTGATCAAGTTCGTGCCTTGTAGAACGAAATGTTGCTGAGAATAAAATAGCAAGGCTTAGGCTTGGCCATCACACCTGAGAATCTTGTGGTAAAGTGTTTCTCTGTTGTCCACATTTATATCTCCTATATTTATATTAGCATTGTCCTCCTATGCTGAAATTATTAGCTTTGATGGAATGCTTTGTACTCTTGCCTGCTTATGGGTGAGGTGCTTTTTTTCATGTAAAATCTTTCTGTGTGAACTGCTCATGTTGTTGGTAAATGTTTGTTATTTAGTGAAGTGCCTGGATTATGTGTCTTTTTGTGCAAGAATTGTTCTTTATTTCCATTACCTTCAATTTGATTTGGTAAAGCTATGTTTTCATGTTTCTTCTTACATGTGTTTAAGGTGACTCATCTGATTCCGGAAGATTATGGGACTGCATGCAACCAGCAAACTGAAAGAACTGGTGGATCACAACGTTCACAGATACTTAAGGTGCACTTCAGAACTGAGAAGGGCATTTTGCATCACTAGGTTTCTCAATTTGATGTTTGGCCTTACCTAAAAACATATGTAGAGGTAAATGCTTATGCCTGAGGTGTGCATGAACATATCATTTTTTCATAATTTCTGAAAAGTCAAGCTCTTAAATGTTATAATTCAATAAACAAAAGAAGGTAAAAGAAACTCATTGAACGAAGAAAAGAGTTCATGATACACATATATTTATTATTTTTGTACCTTCAATACCTCATATGGAACTAAAAAGTTTCCTCTGTTGATTTAGGATTGTGTATAATGAAATAACTTCAGAGCTACAAGGTCAACCTGATCTGATTATTGGAAACTACAGTAATGGCATCTTTGATTGCACATAAACAAGAAATCACCCCTAAATGCTTTTTTGAGGTTAGCTTACTTCTCCTAATCTTCAAATCTTTGCCAAGGGTTTCTTCTATTACTAATTTTAATTTAACATTCCAAATAGTTGTTGTGCTGGGCAATCATACCTTTGGAATAATCACTACATTTGCCTTCACTTTTTCCTTTCTGTGATTAATCACTACATTTTCCTTCACTATTGCACTTTAGATTGAAGATCCTGTGTTCACATAGTTATGTTAACTTGAATTTTGATTTATATTGCAGACTGGCCAATGGGCTTTGAAAATTTAAACTCTCAGAAGACACAGGCACAGTATAAATTGGTTGTAGCTGCACCATTAAAGCTAAGCCCAGATGCATTTCCTTTTTTTCATAAATATAGGATTTGGCTCTTTCCTCTTTCTCTATTCTTCAAATCCATTCAAATGCAGCAAGAGTAGGAGAATCCATTGTGGGCAAGACAGGGAAGCCCTGCAGTATGATGGGCGTTAGGAATGGGCGTATGGGCAAGGATTTATATTGTATGGGGGTGTTGTGTCGTATCTGATTTAAATCTTGCATATTCCTCTTATGCCTAAACTCTTCTCTGTAATGTCCCCTTTTCCTTAGTAATAGAAAATTCAAAAAATGTTAGCTTTTGATGTTAGCTTTTGTGCTATTTCCCGGAAGGCTAACATTATTATCAGGGAAATGGGAGCTTCTTAAGTTTAATAATAGTATATAATGCTCTATTTAGCTCCAACGGTTCATTATATAACTGACATCAATTTTAAAAAAAAGCATGTCATTCCTTTGTGAGCGGGCGCTGGGACTGGGGGGTACCGCCCAGCTTTGATAGTCTAATTTGGATTGTAGCTGTCAAGGTAGTGGGAGCGCTCCACAAAGACTAATTTATGGCATTTTCCTTGCATGTGCGGAGGAGGAGTGGGGCGGGAGAACAAAAGAAGATTTGATCATGCATTTGAGGCATCGACATAGCTGAGAATTGTTTCTGGATACCTGCGTAGAAATCGAATTTGAGTATGTGGAAGGAAGACGGAGTTTCTGAGGTTTCAATAGGTGATATTCTGTCTGCAGCGTGGACTGTGGTATTCTAACGTGCACATAGAATCGGGTTACATGGAGTATACAACCACATGTTATTGCAGATTAGTAAAGGTTGGTTGTGAAAGGGTATGATAACAGTTGTTTGCTAGCCATTGGCCTGGACCATTCGAAGAAAATGAATTTGTGAAGTCACAAAGGACAGCGAGAGAAATCTGTGAAGTGAACTTGTCTGAAGCATATTGTGGGTCAGGCGTGCAGTCCGAATTGTCAGGTGTTTCTGGACTATCAGGAAGATAACCCATGTTAGGTATAGTTTGTCTATTTACATCATGCAATAAGAATGTTACATCAGATGTTTGTTGCTAATCTGAAACAATAATTTCACAAAGTTGTTTTCTTTTTGCTTATTGAGTTTTGTTGGAAATAAGGGGTGAACATTTCATTCTCTGCACAATCCCAGAGCACTTCACTTCTTGAGGTATGGTGACTTATAAGTTTCTAACCTCTGCCTCTAAAATTTGTTTGAGTATTGAAGCTCATCTTCTAAGTTTCTAACCTCTGCCTCTGCCAGAGCATGAATGTTTTCCATACATTACATTGGGCACGGCATGAATTATATAATAGCTAAAATTATTCACTACTAGTTGGACATATGTAATGACGAGCTCTGATCATATCCTCATAGACATGTCTGGGTCATAAATGGAATATGGCAATAGAATTTTAGTAAACTGCCATCTAATTTTTCTCAACATGTTGCAGTGCAGTTAGCTTCATATGATAAAGGATTATCATATCCTCATATATTATATATAAAGGACCATTACAGAACTAGAAAACTGTCATATTTTTGGGCACAACTCCAGATAACTGTCATATAGAAAACTTACAAAACCAAAAAACTGTCATATATTTCTGAGCACAGCTCCAGATAACTGTCATATATTATATAAGGGACCATTACAAAACTAGAAAACTGTCATATATTTCTGGGCATTACTTCAGATAACTGTCATATATTATATAGAGGACCAAAACTAGAAAACTGTCATATTTTTGGGCACAGCTTCATATAACTGTCATATATTATATAGAGGACCATTACAAAACTAGAAAACTGCTATCTATTTCCTTCTTAAGTATACATTTGATTTTATACTGAAATTTATTGTAAGTTTCTTTTAAGAAAATAAGATGGAAGAGATTTTGTGAACTTTGAATATATTCTTTGTGAATTTTGAGAATTATCTTGGAAGAAAATATCTGTCATATTGTTTGCCAATGTAGTAGAATGCCATTTGTTTGGCTAGAAAACTGCTATCTATTTCCTTCTTAAGTATACATTTGATTTTATACTGAAATTTATTGTAAGTTTCTTTTAAGAAAATAAGATGGAAGAGATTTTGTGAACTTTGAATATATTCTTTGTGAATTTTGAGAATTATCTTGGAAGAAAATATCTGTCATATTGTTTGCCAATGTAGTAGAATGCCATTTGTTTGGCTTTCAAGTGCTGTTATGATTTATACACTTTGTATTATCTTTTTTTTTTTACACATGGTTAATTTTTTATGATGAAAAATTATTTCCATTATTTTCTTGTAATGGATTTTATTTACTATAGTAATTCATTTTCTTTACTACTAGTTAAATTCTGATCAATATATTGCTCACTAGTTGTATTTTATATTTGTAGGGAAACAAATGTACAAGGGATATAGGATATATGTGAGCAACCACTTCACTAAGAAAAATATGGAAGGAGCGCATTTATAGTGGTGAACTCACCTCAAAATTGTTTGAAAATTTTGAATAAATTGTAGAAGTCAGATCGATTTTAGAAATGTAATAAGTAAAAACAAATTGCTGAAGTCAGATTGATTTCTAGAAATGTAATAAGTAAAGATATTTGTAGTTTTAATAAAATAATTTTTCTAGGGGGAAGGGGTTAAGTTGCCCCTTCAAAGGCTGGAGGGAATGGCCATTCTTAAAAGGCTAGTGTCTTTTATAGTTAGTGTGGTGGCTTTATTTTATATTGCTTAATATTTAGTATTTTATTAGAATCATAATATTAACAACATATAATTAACACTCTAGTAATAAAAACAACAAATCATATGAGGAAACTCTCAAGCTAATGAACTATCACAATGCAATTAATCTTCATAAAATATTAACAACAGTTTTGATAGAATATAATAATATTTTAATTTTTCCACTTAATAAATTAGGTAAACTACACCTTTTTTTCCAAGTCTAGTTTTATCTTGACGATATTTCAATTACATTGCACCAAATCTTCTTATTCTTAATTATAAATTTCACTTATATTTTATTCACCTTATTGTTTACAATATGGACTGTGTTGTGAACTTTTACATCCATGAAATTTATATGTAGTGTGTTTTAAACTTTTACACTGATGAACTTTGTATATAGAGTGTTTTAAACTTCTTCATTCACAAACTTTGTAAGAACTTTTGCATTCAAAAACTTTGTGTGAAGTGTGATTTGTATGAAGCAAGTGTTTGAACATTTGCATTCACTTTGTGTGTGTTTGTGTGTGAACTTTTGAATTTACTTTGTGTGAACTTATTGTTTGTGTGAAGTGTATGTTTAAATTTGACATTCACTTTGTTTACACCTAATGTTTGTGTAAAATGATTGTGCTAAACTTTGACATTCATTTTGTTTACTGTATTTAACATTGGTAGATCTATTTATTAATTTTTTCAAGTGTGTATTTTAATTGAACTTTAGTTTTCACTTTGTGTGTGTATGTGTGAGAGTGAACTATATTTGGCATTCACTTGTATTCGATCCACTTATTATATGTGTATGTATGTTTAGACTTTAGTGAACGAACTTTGGCATTAACTTTATGTGAAGAGTGTTTGAACTTTGGCATGTTTGAACTTTAATGAAGATTGTGTTTGAATTTTGTGTGAAGTGTGTTCAAACTTTAGTGTACTTTGTGTGTGTTTGTAGTAACTTCATTTGAAATTTAGCATTTACTTTGTGTTTGAAGTGTGTGGTTGAACCAACATTGAGTGAAGTGTGTGTTTGTACCAACTTTGTTTAAATTTTAGAATTCACTTTGTGTGTACCCATGTGTGCACGTACATATGTGCACATGAAATGTGTTTTGGGATTGTCTTTTTTGTGTCACTGAAGCATGTGTTTGAACTAGCTTGGGTAGTCACTTTGTATGTAAGTTTGTATGAACTAGCATTGACACAGGTAGTCACTTTGTATGTAAGTTTGTATGAACTAGCATTGACACTAACTTTGTGTATGTGTGTCTATTTTTTAACCAATTTTAGCATTCATTTTGTATGAAGTGTGTTTGATTTTACCATTCACTTGGATTTGTCCTCTCTCTCTCTCTCTCTCTCTCTCTGTGAACTAACTTTGACATCCACTTTGTTTGGGTGTGTGAATTAACTTTGGAATTCACTTGGATTTGATCCATGTATCATGTGTGTGTATGTTTTAAATTTGTCATGCTTAATGTGAGCATTTACTCTCTCTCTGTCTCTCTCTCTCTCTCTGTGAATTAACTTTAACTTTGGAGTTCACTTGGATTTGATCCACGTATCATATGTGTGTATGTAACCTTCGCATGTTTAATGTGAGCATTTACTCTATGTGTGTGAAGTGTGTTTACACTTTGGCATTTTTGAACTTCAACATACTTTGTGTGTGGCAAGTGTGTTTACACTTTGGCTTATTTGAACTTCAACATACTTTGTGTGTGTGTTTGTACTAACTTTGTTTGAACTTTGAGATGTTTAAACTTTAAGGTTCACTTTGTGTGTTTGTGTGTGTGCATATGCGAAGTGTGTGTTGGCATTCACTATTTTTGTATGTAAATCACGTGTTTGAAATAACTTGAGCATTCATTCACTTGGATTTGATCCACTTATCATATGTGTGTGTATGTTTTGACTTTGGCATGTTTAATGTGAGCATTTACTCTGTGTGTGAATTGTGTTTAAACTTTGGCATGTTTGAACTTCAATATACTTTGTGTGTGGCAATTGTGTGTTTGTACGAACTTTGTTTGAACTTTGAGATGTTTTAACTTTAAGGTTCACTTTGTGTGTTTGTGTGTGTGCATATGTGAAGTGTGTGTTGGCATTCACTTTTTTTGTATGTAAATCATGCGTTTGAAATAACTTTAGCCTTCACTTTGTATGCATATGTGTTTGCTTGAACTCACCTTTTATGTGTGTATTTTTGAACCTTGAGCATTCACTTTGTATGAAGTGTGTTCAAATTTTACCATTCATTTATATTTTATACTCTTATTATTTATGTATGTTATGTTAGAATTTTCACATTCACTTTGTGTGAAGAGTGTGTAAGCTTTGACATTCAATTTATGTGCTTGTTTGAAATTTGACATCTTTGATCTTCAACATTTATCGTGTATATGTGTAAACTTTGGCATTCACTTGGATTTGATCCCCTAATTGTTTGTGTGTATGTTTGAACTTTGGCATGTGTGAAATTTAGTGTACTTTGTGTGTATTAACCATGTCTCAACTAACTTTCTTTGAGCTTTCGATAATTTTAATCTACTTATTATTTGAGTGAAGTGTTTCATTATCTTTTTAGTGATTTTTTGATCTTTTGATATGAATTGAACATTTGCACTTTTAATCCACTCATTGTGAGATTTTGCTTTTTTAATTTACTAGTGTGTCTTTTGACCCAGTTATTGTGTGTTTTGATTCTTTTTATCCACTCTTTGTTTGTGTGAAGTATTTTTCTTTGGTAATTTCCATTCACTATCTATTGCTCACGTGAAGTATTTTCTTTGATCCTTGGCATTCATTATTTGTTGTTTGTGTGAAGTGTGTTGTTTGGATCTTTGGCATTCACTAGCTATCATTTGTGCGAAGCGTGTCATTTGCATTCACTAACTTGTATGAAGTGAATTTTAAACTTCTATTTGATTCACTTAATGTTTGAACCTTGTATTTTGGCATTCACAAACTTTATATGAAGAGTTTTGAACTTTTTTTTATTCAATTCACTTATTGATCATGTGAAGCATGTTTGTACTAGGCATCCACATATTGTAAATTTATTTTGAACTTTGGCATTCATTTTCTTTGTGTGTGGTCCCTTTTGAATTTTTGTGAAAAGTATGTTTTTTTAGTTCAATTCAATTAATTTTTTTGATTGAAATTCACAAACTTTGTTTTTTTAGTTCAATTCAATTATTTTTTTTTTATTGAAATTCACAAACTTTGTTTTTTAAGTTCAATTCAATTATTTTTTTTAATTGAAATTCACAAACTTTGTTTTTTTAGTTCAATTCAATTATTTTTTTTATTGAAATTCACAAACTTTGTATGAAGTGACTTCAATGAAGTAAATTTTAAATGTTTATTTCATCCACTTATTGTTTGACATTCACTTTGGGTACCCGCAAGAAACTGGGTCCACATATAGGGGAAGTCGCACGGGCAAAAAAAATGCCGCCGGTAACGGGTACCCGTTTTCAAAGAAACGGGTACCTGTTTAGGAACGGGCGCCCGAGCCTAAACGGGTACCCATTTTCAAAAAATTATATATTTTTTAAAAAAGAGCTCTACGGGCTCATTTTCACACACAAAGGATGATAGCGACATCGGACGGCAAGAAACGGGTACGCGTTGCCAAGGACCAGACAAGGAAAACAATAGAGTTTTTTTTGCCCTCTCACCTCCTCCTGCCACCTTGTCACCCTCGAGCTCTTCCAGGTTGGTTCTCTACCTATCTTTAGCTTGTTTTAAATGCTTTTTTTCCTAACTGTAGGGTTAAAATGAAAATTAGGGTTTTATTTGTTATTTAAGGGTTTTACTTGTTATTAGAATTTTGTGATTGTATGTTACTGCAAACCCTAAAACCATGTTACTGCAAACCCTAAAAAACTTAAACTATAAACCCTAAAAAATTAAAACTATAAACCCTAAAACCATGTTGTATTACAAACCCTAAAAACCTAAACTATAAACCCTAAAAAACCAAATTATAAACCCTGAAACCATGTTGTACTGCAAACTCTAAAAATGTAAACTATAAACCCTAAAAAACCAAACTATAAACCCTAAAACCATGTTGTCCTACAAACCCTAAAAACCTAAACCCTAAACCCTAAAAAACCAAATTAGTATATGTAATATAATGATAAAAGGGATAAGTTTAAAGATGAAAATGTATCAAGAGGAGGCATGTAGATGCTTCAGTGTTGATGATTAACTTAGGGTACACTAAATGTATCAAGAGGAATATTGAGGAATCATATAAAACTATATACCCTATTTTTTATTTATGTCATTGTTGGCTATAAGACTATACCCTATCTTTGATATCTGTCATTGTTGGCTATTAGAAGTTCCTGTTTGATATGCCAGTAAGGTTGCTATCACCAAAAATATAAGACATAAAGTCTAATGGACCCAAATCATCTTCTTGTAAAACATTATGATCATTGATTAGGGGTTAATTTTGTGTCACTTAATTGTTAGATATATCGAAATTACAAGTATCCAATAATAGTTAAATGATATTCCTTTACATTTATTTGTGAACCTGACCATAGTTTTCACTTGAGTGTAATGTATATGAACCATATTAAACTCCTAGACTCTTTCCATTCTATGAAATATCACATTATTTAAGGGTCCATATTAAAATAGAACGATATTTGGTCATATGTATTTAATAATGGAATACCATAAGCCTTTTAAGATCCACATGATACTCACCAAAATTATAAGATATAAATTCTAATGGACCCCAATCATCTTCAAGTGTAAGGCACTATGATTATTGACTAGGGGTTCATTTTGTGTAACACAACTGTTAGATGTATTGAAATTGTATCTAGTAATAGTCAAATGGATTTCCTTTATATTTATTAGTGAACTTGACATTCCATCACCTAGGATTTTATAGTACTGGTTTGGCCTTTTTTTAATTACAGTTCTTAGATCTAATTTCTCACTTTTATCTTTTTCTTAAATAGATTTACCTACGGTTTGCATTCATCCTTGTTTATCTTTTCCTATCATATCTTGATTAGGGTTTGAGCATGTAAATAGTGATATATACCTTTTTGATTCAACCTATCTAGAAGCTTGGATAATCTTTTGTGACATGTGATCCTTCCATCCTTGATACCTTCATGATACATTTAAATGATGGACCAATGAGGATGTGTTTTCTATAGCCTGTGTTGTTCTAGTTATATACTTGTTTTACCTACTTCCCTTGAGGATAGTGTTTATCCAACACGTTTGATGCACTATGGCCATAAGATTTTATGCATGGATTTAAATGTACATTTTATCAGTTGTGGTAAACTTATCCATAAGTTTCATCTAAGAAATGAAAAATAAATTTATAGTCCACTATGGTTTGAAAAAAGTTCACTACAACTTTAAACTTGGAATAACAAATTTGCATCTATATTTTACTTCAATAAATAATTTTCTCTCCTCTTGTTTTAGTTTCAGAATTAAATATGATTTAGATAACATCAATGTATTAACTAGCACCCAATGGTGACATTTGTAGACCTATGCTAATTCTCATTTAGTTTTGGGTCTGGATTCTAGTAGATGGATTAATATAGTTGCATATCAACATACGGTGTGCAATCTTATATGAAGTTGGGATCATTCCTTGATCCTTCACCTACCCTTAGTTCATTTAAAAATATTGAGGAAAACATTCTTCTACCCTTGACATCCACATTTTATAGTTTCAAATTTACAATTTAGGGAACTTGACATCCACAATTTAGAGTTTCAAATATAAATTTTAGGGTTCTAAAGTAGATGTTTAGGGCTTCACTTTTCACCTTTTAGGGTATCAAAATGATGTATTAGGGTTTGAAAATTCACGTAATAGAGTTTTAAAATGACATTTTAGGGTTTCAAATTCTCATATTAGGGTTTGGAAATTAACATTTAATTTTCTCTCCTCTTGTTTTAGTTTCACAATTAAATATGATTTAGATAACATCAACATGTATTAACTAGTGCAATGGTGACATTTGTAGACCTATGCTAATTCTCATTTAGTTTTGGGTCCATTCTAGTAGATGGATTAATATAGTTGCATATCGACATACGGTGTGCAATCTTATATGAAGTTGGGATCATTCCTTGATCCTTTACCTACCCTTAGTTCATTTAAAAATATTGAGGAAAACATTCTTCTACCCTTGACATCCACATTTTATAGTTTCAAATTTACAATTTAAGGAACTTGACATCCACAATTTAGGGTTTCAAATATAAATTTTAGGGTTCTAAAGTAGATGTTTAGGGCTTCACTTTTCACCTTTTAGGGTATCAAAATGATGTATTAGGGTTTGAAAATTCACGTAATAGAGTTTTAAAATGACATTTTAGGGTTTCAAATTCTCATATTAGGGTTTGGAAATTAACATTTAATAAGGTTTCAAAATGATATTTTAGGGTTTTTACACTTCAGCAGAAGGTAACTCATATTGTTGGAATATAATGTTGTAGTATTGGTATAAATGTAGTCTTTAACAAGGTCACTATTGTTATAAATGTAGTATTGGTAATAAATGTAGTATAAAAGTAGCATGCAATGTTCAATTAAGTCATAATCTATACCGCTCTTTTGAGATACTTGAGAAGCCTATAGTAAAATTGGAGTTAATATAGGAAGAGAAATAGGAATGATAGCTCTAGCAAATTGAGTATAATGCTATTAATTAGAAAATATAACTTTTCTAAGTTAAGAGCAATAAATGAATAGAAATGAAATACTATTTACAAAATTGAGCTTAACTTAGAACCTATAATGTCAGGGCATCACGTAGACATCTTCATGTCACACCATCACAATTGAGCTTAACTTAGAAGCTAGAAGTAGCCTGATTAATAGAGAAATGGGAATCTAATACACTTGGCATGCACTTTTAAATTTGGACTATATATAAGGTGTCAAAATGTAACTTCCATTATAATTTTGAGAAAAATGATGATACGACAAGACCTTGTTAGGTAGAGTGACACCTTGGTGTATGACTAGAACCTAGAACCTGCAACCTTGTCCACTATGTGAATTTAATGATCTAAAAATTTAGACATAGCTTTATGTTGTAATTTTTTGCATAACTTCCTCTTGGTAATTTTTGTGAGATCTTTTTTCTAATTATTCCATATTTTATCTATAAATACCAATTCTATAGTTCAAAAACCCTCTAAAAAATGGTTAAAGAGGAATGAAGTAGGAAGGAGAATATAATATTTTAGGGAAATGTTGGATTAATTTAAGGAGACATTGGTATGAGGCATCATCATTTGATTGAATATTATATGATAAACTTGTGCATGTGTTTAATTTTCAAGTATTACGTGCTCTCTGAATTCATAGATATTTTAAACTAAATCATTTATAGATCTATTCTAGATTAAGTTTAAATTTATAGATATTTGTTTGTAAGTTTTCAATATATATATATATATAAATTGTGAAATTATACATTTGTAAGTTTTTTATATGAATTTACATATTTGAAAATTTGCAAGAGACAGATCTAATGGATGACCAGAGTCTAGATGAATTTTTAATAGATGACATTCTTTATGAAACCCCCCCACCTCGTGATCCACCTCAAAACCCCCCACCCCATGATCCACCTCAAAACCCTCCACCCTCTCCACCTCAAAACCCCCCACCCCCTCCATTTGATGAGGCCCGATTGCGGCAAAACATTAATGAAAATATTAATACAATTGAGGAGAACATTAATTTGATTAATAATCAAACTCACTTGATGCCTCTGCATGTGGTTCGGTTTGCATCTTCGATGCAAACCATTATTGATTCTGTTAGGTCTATTGATGCAGACCTAAATAGATTTCAGCTTTGGTGGGAGGAGAGGAGGCAATTCTATGCAGATGGTCTTTCATATAAAGACATCCATGACCTCCACATTACAAAACAAACATTAGCCCCATTTTTTCGTCACCCAAAAACTAATCAACCTATAGCTGCAACAAAAAAAAGAATATCAATTAAGTGGTGTACGCATGAGGGGATTTCGAGACATTTTTGGGATCGGTGGTGGATGGTGTTTGATCACCCACCACATGCTAATTGTGAGGTGCCGCTATATTTTTTGAGAAAATTATGGGTGGAGTTTCAATTGGGTCAAAAACCCAATTATTTTGACATGAGAGATTTTCAGGGTGTTGGTCATGGCATGCCACAACACAGACTAGGGGCACGAGTTGACCCCAATCGACCTGTTCCTCCTACTCCTATGGTTGCTCCTGTTTTGCCCACGATTCCTGCACCTATTTAGTAGCAGTCAGTTTTGTCGACATTAGGAGCATTGAGTAGACTCTCAGGCAATCTCACTGAACAAGCTGCCCACATGGCAGCTGAATTCAGTGGTGGAGAGCATCATGGAGGAGTCAATGCATCTCAGCATAGAGCCCCAGGCCTGTCAGGGGCACATTTGTGTACAAATTGCAATCAACCATGTTATGGTCCTGCTCCTACATCCACATCAGATGCAGCTACAGCCGGAGTGGAGTCATACTTGGATCTACTATATTTGGATGATAATTCTACATAGGTACATTGACCACATTTTATTAAATATTTCAAGTGTATAATTTGAACGTAGATCAAATTTTTTATAAATAATTTAATGAATTAATTTATATAATTGTAAACTATTTGTTGTACAGATCTCAAGTTGCTCTAGGGCCACATCACGATTTGATACATTGAGTTTTGCATCGACAGCTGTAGAGGTTGGCACACCTTACGGGGTAAACCAATATATCTTAACCCTAAAACCATATGTATCTAATTCTAGTTTAATTTTTCTTTTGAAACGTATCAATATTATATTTTAAATTAACAAACTGTGTATAATTAAATAAATAACTATATAAATACATGTATGTGAAACACTACTATTGCAGCGAGGCTCAGGTCATGTGGCAGTTCCCATGTCTGACTGACCACCTGGCTCAGGTGTTTCTTCCATTGATCCTCCATCGACAGCTACTATGCCTGAGTATTCCCCGGTGTGTGTTTTAAAAAATTGTACTAAATTTGTACTAAGTTTCTTTTTTTGAGTTTATATAAATTTGTATATGCACCCATATATATGTAAGTGCAGGATGATAGGAGTGAGACTATTGGTCAGGTTGGTACTCAGAGACAAATTCATGAGCCATCTACACATTTTCAGGTCCTAAACTTTACTTTAAAATTTTCTATATGTGCAGGGATGTATAAGAGGATTAATTAAAAGGGGAGCTAGAAGAGGATGTCTTAAGGGAATACAAAAGAGGATAGCTTACTTGGAGAGATGTACACTAGTCAATTTACAAAGTATAAAATAAAACTTGATGGCTTAAGGGGATGGAAGAGGATAGCTTAAGGGGAGCTAAGATGACATCTGAATTAAGGGGATGTACAAGCGGGTGTCTTTAGAGGATGGATGATAAATATTTGAGTATATATATGTAATTACCTAATTTGCGTTCACTTTTAGTTGAAGACTACAAAATTGACCTCACATACTTGTATGGTGATAACTTCTATTGACAATCATGCACATTTGACTACTTGTCTAGGATACACCTGCGAAAAGTAATGTTCAAATGTACAAGTAAATTAACTATATATTTCCATGGGTCGATACAAAATTTAAGACAAGGGGAATAATATAGAAGCTGAAATGAGAATGAAAGAATTTAACTTGGGGATGTAAGAGTATTGTTTACTTACCTGAAAATTTATTCCATTGTACCATCTACATCCTCATTTTTTTGTAATGCATCTATAATTGACTCATGTTCTTCCATCGAAAGTGTCCATAACTGTTTATTAGAAGGTTTGCCTTGATATCTGACTAGTTTTATATTTGTTGCCACAACCAAATGTGAGTAGTGTATGATCTTCTTATGTGTTTCATAATCTTCAAATGCAGGCACACCATTCCTTCTTATTAGATATTTTTGTAGCCAAGTGCCAACAACAACCACAGAACCTGTTGGATACTCCATGTTATCATCATCTACTCTAGGATGTAACAACTTTTGTTTTGTCTCAACACATCGAGCCAACCAATACTCGGTTTCCTCTTCATTGCCCTCAGGTGCAATAATAGCATAGACATGTCCTACAAAAAAATTATGTAATTCAATAAAGTGTGACATGTATCTAAATCACATAAATTTGTGGATGCATACATATATAATTAATTATATACAGGATGTACAAAAAAATGACAATAAAAAAATTGAAAACAAAAGTACCTTCTTGTACAAGGTCTGAAACACGATCATAGTCATCTGATGCAAACATTTGATTATCATCTTCAATTGTTGTTTCAAGTTGATCTTGTGTTTCTGTAGGTGTCAAGGATCTTTGTTTCCATTCTTCAACCCATTCTATATTTTCACATGCTCCCCAATCACCTGTAATACAAAATTGACAAAAACATGCAAGCTCCCTAGTCCATATAGTCCATGTGCTTGCATTTGAACTCTTAAATGAATGCCATTTTGTTGATCCAGTTATTGTCTCACAATCAAGTCGAGTAGGAATATTCTCTTCTTCAACTAACCAAAAGAATCGTCGAATTGTAGAGTTCTGACTTGATCCCGTAGATAACTTTTCATTACACCAATCCACAATTGCACGTGCATCTCTAAATTTGGCTGTATCCTCAAATTTTAGTTGCTCTCTAGCAAGAGCTCTTTTCACACATGCTCCAACTCCATCATGTTCTCCTTTACCATGTCCAGCTTAAAAAATACTCCACATATGTTGGATATTGATTTCTTTGTGAGCCCTACATAGCCAATAAAACATTCTTGCATTTTTGAATTGCCCTGTACAATTATCTGACCATATGAAATGTTGTGTCATCTGGATTCCTCTTTCTTTTAAACTTTCATAAAATTTTGTGAAACAATATTGCACAAACTCTGAAGAGTGTAACCGGTTATCACTCAAATAGAAATGATACTCCCTCAAAATTTTTCTATTATCTTCTGTACTATCATCTGCATGTCTATATACAATATGAACAAATATGGCCACCTACACTGAATTATAATACTGAGATTGAATTTCCTCTTGTGGAGCAAGAGTATAGTTTTCTGCAAAGTCAACCACTGATAGGATAGTTCCAATTGGAAATGTGTTTTTATATGAACGGAATTGTCCATCAAGCCACCGAGCATATTGGGAGTGTTTGACATATTTGGATACAATATTATCCTTAAAATCTTTGATGAATGCATGCACACAAATTTTTTCAGTGACTAACTCACAACGCTTTCCAATTTTTCCATCTTTTAAAGAATATTCAACATTCTTGAATCTTTTCACATCCACTAATTGTTGTCCAAATTCATGTGAAATATTTTCATGCATACATTCTCCTAACAATGAAAAGTTGCCACATCTATTGCATTGTCCAGAAATACATGCTTTTGAATAAAATAAGTATCCAGTAGATGTTTCACAAAACAAACCTGCTACAAACTCCTTAATTGTTTGAGGTGGCATATTAATACCACATTCTTGCATAATTTCGTTAGTATGCAAAGTAGAATGTATATATCGAAAAAGATCATAATAATAACGAAATTGCACATGAGTTTTACAACAACAGAAGATTCACTGTTTATTAATTTTCACATACCAAGGTTTACATTTCTCAAAAGATCTTTGGCTTATGGTAATATTAAAAGGTTCTAACACTAAATCATCTAAGAATTTTTTATATAATTCAGTTTGAGTCATGTCTAATAGATGTTTTGGATGAGGATCACGAATTTTAGACCCCACTCGTAATTTTAAAACATCTCTAATGTTAGATGATACCCTTGTATTATCATGCTAATATTTTTCAATTAAAGATTTGATTTCACTATTTAATTTCATGTCATACCTTGGGAGTCTACCACTAAAACTCCAACATTGGTTAATTAGATCTTTTTCAATAGATTCTCTTCTCTTTGCTGCTCTTCTCAAAGTTTTAGGATTTATCTTTAGAATTTCACCTGTCTTACTTATCATTCTTTTATTAGAAGACGATTTATTGACTAAAGCAGTTGTTATAGCTCTTCGTGCTGCATTGCTATATTTAGATCGACTCTTTTTACCAATAGAATCAATAGCATTAGCAACACTAGATAAAACTTGTTTCATTGATTCATCTTTTTTTTTAGGTTTTACAAATATGCCTAACTTTTTCATTACTTTTCGCAATTTCCACATCTTCATCAATTGCATCATAAGTTGACACTGAAATCCAAGACTTTTTCTATAAAAAAAATCTTTATATAATCTATTTGCATGAGTTCTCATTTGCCTCCAAGAAATCTTACCAGGAAGATTATCTAAGACATTTCTTTCAATCTCAAATAAAACATTTTCATTTTCACTCCTAAAAGGGATATCATTCTCATTCATATCATCAATAGGTGGGTTTGAAGACATACCTGGATTTGTTTCTATAGTCGTATTTTCCATATCATTGAAAGTTGGCTCCGAAGACACACCTGGATTTGTTTCTATAGTCGTGTGTTCTATATCATTGAAAGTTGGCTCCAAAGACACACCTAGATTTGTTTCTATAGTCCTGTTTTCTATAACATTGAAAGTTGGCTGTGAAGACATACCTGGATTTGTTTGTATAGTCACATTTTCCATATCTTCGAAAGTTGGGTTTGAAGACATACATGCATTTGTTTCTATAGACACATTTTCTTCCAAATTCACCATTTCCGCATTTGCATCATCTACATTCATCCCATCATTTTTACTCTCTTGAATGTCTTTCTCTTCAATACTCATGGAACTAGATGCTTCAATATTCTTCATCTCTTGAATCCTTGCTCTTCTATCTCTTTACCTTTTGGCTTCCTTCTCTCTATTTGCTTCAATTTCTTGAGGTGTCATTACCCTCCTTTATTTTTTTTTTCTGACATTGATTTGATCCCATGATTACCAAGCCCTCTTGATAAAATAACAATTGATACTTAATCTAATTTCATAATTGATGTCTTTATTTGAACTTTTGAAGTAGAATTAGATGTAGATCCTTTGTTCCATAGATTTTGAAGTAAAAGGTAGATGTAAAAACAAAAACCCTCTTGCTTTATTCCTCTTGAAAATAGCTCATGCACTTGATTTCACTTCAGAATTGTTCATATGATTGACTCCTTTCAAAATCTGAATAAAATATGACCTGTTAAGAGATTCCACAAAACAATTGTAAGTAAAAAAATGCAGAAATTGTCGATGTCGCGCCGTACGTATCAGACTTGCAAGTTGCAGGGATACAGGGAAAGTACTTTTTTCCCTAATATGGGAAATAACGGGTATAATAGAAACGGGTACCTGTTATTTGAAATTAGAAATTTTTGCCGCTTTTTCCCTGACCTTTGCTTGAGTTTTAGGCTCAGGATAGGCATGGTTGACCGACCTTGAGCCTTGGACCTGCAAATTTTTTTCTAAGTACAAAACAAGAAGAAACACTGAGTTTACCTGTATGGCTGAGGGCTTTTTTTTCTGAATTTTTTTACGAAATGAAAACTCATTACAGATGACATTGTCTAGTTTTCAAATATATAATTTTTTTTGTTATTAGACATGTTCTTCTATTTATTATTTAATTTATAAGCAAACTAGTCCAAAAACTTGAAATGACAGGTGTTTGTATTTTTTTAATAACTTTTAATTTTTAAAATTTTTTTTTAAAAAAATTATATGTCATCAATCTACACATCATTCTTTACACAATAAAAAAAAAAATTAATTTTATGATTTTTTTTTCTCAAATTATGTTGGCCGTACACGAGGGGTTTTCAAAAGTACCAATTAGGCCTAATAAAAAATTAATTAAAAAAAATTATTTGGAAAAAAATTATAAAAAAATATCCTCATCAAACTTCACTGTACTACACATGTTTTCCCAAAAGGATTTTGAAAAATAATTTTATTTAGGTCAAATTATGTTGGCCGTACACGTGCATGGTATGGTAAAAAAAAGTGACTTTTAAATAGTGGTTTTTAGAAATGCCTATTGAAAATTAATTTGTATCATCTGGGTATTGAAAAAAAATTACATATTTAGAAACTAGACTCCGAGTACTACATTTTATATTTAGTGACTTTTTAAAGATTCCATTTCTAAGTTCTTCAAATTTTAAGGTCAAATGTGACAAATTCTGAAAATCAGGGAAAACACTTCCACTTTTTGGCCAAAAAGTGGACCCAACTTCTTGCACTGACCCCTTTGTATTTCACTAAATCAATTTTAATGCTTTCAGTTAAAAAATAGTAACTACACTTTTTTTTCCAACTTGTCTAGTTTTATCATGATGATGATTCAATTACATTGAACCAAATCTTTTTTTCCTAGTTATAAATTTTATTTTTGAACATTCTTAATTTATTTTTAAATTTTGATTTTATAGTTTGTATGAGGCAAATGGTGTGTTCACTTATTGTTTTTGTCTTGTGAAGTCAATTTTGGCACTTCTAATTTGCTTATTATTTGAGTCAAGTGTGTGTCACTATCTTCTTAGTGATTTTTGATGTTTTGATATGGATTGAACTTTGGTACTTTTACTCCACTTATTGTGAGATCTTTCTCTTTTGATCTACTAGTGTGTCTTTTGACCTAGTTATTGTGTGTTGTTTTGATTATTTTAATCTACTTTTTGTTTGTGAAGTGTTTTTCTTTGATACGTTTTATTCACCATCTATTTCTTGTGTGAAGTGTGTTTGGATTTTTGGCATTCTCTAGCTATCATTTGTGTGAAGTGTTTCATTTTAGTCTATAGCAATTGTTGTATGTTATTCTCAAGTTATTTGTATGACTTTGTGTGTGTTTTGAATGTTAATATGAAGTGTGTTGTTTTGATCTTTAGCATTCGCTAGCTATCATTTGTGTCAAGTGTGTCATTTTCATCTATGGCATTTTCTATCTATTGTTCTCAAATCGTTTGTGTGTGTGTGTGTTCTAAATGTTTGTTTGAAGTGTTTTTAATTTTGACATTCACTTAGATTTGATGCACTTAATTATTTTGATTGACATTCCCAAATTTTGTATGAAGTGAGTTTTGAATATTGCATTCACTAACTTGTATGAAGTGAAAATTTATAAACTTCTATTTGATCTACTTAATGTTTGAAATTTATATTTTGGCATTCATAAACTTTGTATGGATAGAGTTTTGAACATTTCGGAATTCACTTATTGTTTGATTGTGTGAAGCATGTTTGTACTAGGAATCTGGGTAAAAGCTCAAAGTTTTGTCACACTTTGCAGGTCTACTTATCAGCTTAAATGAATTTAAGTATTTCCAACTAAAAAGACAATTACAAAAACATATATGTAGGATCACTTTGTGGCTAATTACCAAAAAATTGAAAAACTTGATGTTCTAACAACTCATACTCAATATTAACAATATTAACAAGAGTGTTTGGAGCATTTGAAGCTTTTGAATGGCGTTTCTGAGCGGGATGCCCATTTGGAATGTTTTAATGGTGATTCTGAGTAGGAGGTCAAGTTGCAGGTTGCGTTGTGTTGATATGCGCCGAACAAGTGAGAGGGGGGGTGAATTAATTGTCCCAAAAACTTAAACACCTTCTACAATTTAAACATTTATCACTTATCCATAATTATTATGATTTAACCATGAGTGCATAAAATCATAAACTTAGCCACATATACAACATCAAATACAAGAGCACCATATTTACGTGGAAAACCCCAAGGTGGGGAAAAACCACGGAGAGGATTAACTCTCAATATATATTACAATCTTGAAATAATGATGTTCAAGCCTGGTCACTCCACGGGCCTAAACATATTGGCTTACTGCCATGAAGAACAACTAGGTCTAGCAGGTTCACTGCCTCAACCCTAAACCTAGCAAGATTACAATAAGGGTTGTTAAACCCTACTGGTGATTTACTGCCAGACTCACTACCACGATCAACACTTTTCTATATTTGCAATTGAAGTACAATAATTCCCTTGCTATGCTCTTCCTCTTCTTTCCTCTGCCTCTCCTCTGCTCTGCCTTTGGACCTTTCTTAATATCTTTTCATTTTTGTTCAAAGACACCTTTTCCATGACTCAACTATAAGTATTTATACACTACATCAACCTTGGAACGATCATCAAGGTCGGCATCACAATCATCAACCATTGGAATAATTTCCAAGGTCAGTAATAAAAACATTTACAAAATAGGTTCTGACCTATTGCAACATCATGCAAAGGGAATGAAATGTAGATCATGCCATGCCTTAGCTGGGACTCAAACATGATCTTCCATGCCACAACACGCTTCCACAGTCTTCCAGAGATCTCTGCAATCATTGGGATCAACCAGGTCAGCCAAGACTGGTTACATGCTACATTATTTGGGAACAATCTTCACACACCATCTCAATTTCTTAACACGGACAAAAGTCCAGATAGGAACATGATAAGGAGACATCTACAAGCACGCTATAATCATCAGGAGCAACCGCATGAACTTTAACCACTTTATCCATAGGAATCTTTTCACCAGAACACATGAACTTAACTGTCTTCAACTATCATAAAAGAAAAATAGCTTGCAGACCACCAAACCATGAACCATTGCCATTATAAGCACTCATCATCATCCCATACTTCCCTTTAGAACCGCAGAGCCAAATACTTTATTGCGGAGCAGAAAACTTTCTTCTTGTCCCAACTGATCTTATAGAAAAAGTAGGTTTCACTCTGGTGAATACAACTCACTTAGATCTTCATGTGGATGGCTCAAATCCATAATGTAGCATCTTCAGACATATCTCTAACTTAATTCCAATCTGCAGATTGTGATCTTCAAGTAGGAATAAATATGGAGCAATTTACCGGACTATTCTTTAGCATACAACTCACTGTCTCTACTACACTTCTCTGTAACTCACTTGTTTCTTCCGAAGAGGCTAATTTTCTCAATATCCTCAACATGCAAGTCTTCAAAACAAGTAATAGAATAAGATACAGTTGACACTAATGACAACAAAGGATATGTTGATATCAATGACAATACCGATTAGGCACATACTTGCAACAATCTCCCCCTTTGTCACTGATGGCAACATATGATGTGAAAAACTACAACAACCATCAAGACAAGATTCTCTCCCTTTCTCTTTGCATGTCTGCACTTCTTTCTTTTTCCAAAATTCTCCTCCTTTCTTTTACACATCTACACTCTAAGTTTTTCACATGACTTCTCTCCCCCTTTGACAACAATGGCAAAGGGCACATACTTGCATTCTTCTGCTCTGATCTAATCTCTCTTCTAAACTCTCCGACTACTCCCCCTTAGAAGTAGCCCCAAAAAGCATCAACTAGACCTCTGAACACCTCCGGACTGATGCTCTATTGTGCATCTTAGTTTAGAGCAGGAGGGGTGATGACCGCTAACTTTTCTCTGAGATACTCGAAAGTATCCTTAGGTAAAGGCTTGGTAAAAATGTCTGCAATCTGATCCTTGGTAGAAACATACTCCAACTTGACTTCATTCTTTGTCACTTTTTCTCTTAGAAAATGATACCTAATGGATATGTGCTTGGTCCTTGAATGCATCACTGGGTTCTTTGATATGTTTATGGCACTTGTGTTGTCACAAAAGATTGCAATTGGTTCTTCATACACAACTTTGATGTCCTTCAATGTTTGCTTCATCCATAACACTTGAGTGCAACTACATGCTGTTGCAATGTATTTTGCCTCTGCAGTAGATAGGGATATTGAATCCTGTTTCTTGCTTAGTCAAGATACTAATTTTTTTCCCAAGAAGAATGCACCTCCACTTGTACTTTTTCTGTCATCCACATCTCTGGCTCAATCTGCATCAATATATGCACTGAGAGTAAAGTCACAGTCCTTAGGGCACCACAAACCATAATCTATTGTGCCTTTTAAATATCTCAAAATTCTTTTGACTGTCATCACATGTGATTCCTTAGGCTCTACCTAAAATCTTGCCACAAGACACGCTGCATGCATTATGTTAGGTCTGGTTTAAGTCAGATAAAGTAATCCTCCAATCATAGATCTATACTTTTTCTGGTCTGCCATGGGTAAGATATTATCTTTTCTCAATTTACAACTAGTTATCATTGTTGGCAAGAGACACTATATGGATTCATGGTTGTTGTCATTGATGGCAACAAAGGTCATTCCACATATCCGCAAGTCATGATATATCTCTACCGGAAGTCAGATTGAAGATTGTTGTGGTCCGGTGAACAAGAACAGAGCATGTGGCAAGGTCCGACAGATTGGTCCGGATCTCTCAGAGGAAGTGTCTTGGCACAGTGCGGATCTGGGGAAGTCAAGAGGACTATCTTGAGTAGTATAATCCAAGGATTTAGCCTCCGGAGATGGACAAGGAAAAAGATATGAATAGTTGAGTACCGGATTCCTGAGAGACAGTAAAAACAGAGGAAGAACTGACTGACAGAGTATCAAACTACTTTCCGGATGTGTTACAGATGATGATAAAGGTTGCGGAGGCATGAATCATGTTTGGCCGACATAATTGATGATATCTACAAGTATATGCTTGATCCGCATTGCTTGGTGAGCAAGGATTCAGCCGACAGAACTAAGTTTGTAAGAAACTAGACTGTTCCGGATGCCGACTAGAAAGATGATGAAATTACTTGTGCGGATATATATAGAGGATGGATTTAGTTGTAAAGAGCGTGAAGTGTGTGAGAGGATATGCGAACAAGTCCAGAATAAGAGCAGAAGTAACAAGAAAGATCCGGTATGTGAAAGGACAGCAGACTAAAGAACAGAGGAAAGATGAAGTGCAGCAGATCAGTATACTGAACCTAACCGGAACTGAACTCCAGCATATGCAGATGCTTCCAATCAGTTCAAGACTGTGATTCTTATCACTTTGTAAGACAGTGTGTCTTCTTGTAGGCAGTGAGCCTCTTGTGAGCAGTGTGCTCGGGCAGTGAGCCCTAATTGGCAAGTGCCATTTTTGTAATTTCCTATTCTTCTAACAGAGAATAATTCTTGGGTTAATCACCCCGTGGTTTTCTCCCTTAACAGGGTTTCCACGTCAAAAATACTGTGTCATGTGTTTCTTACTTCATGGTTAATGTTTTGTGTTTGATTTTATGCTGCTTCAATTAAAAGGAAAGTTTAATAAGGGAAATAATTAGGATAACTGATTCACCCCCCCCCTCTCAGTTATCAACAATTGGTATCAGAGCCAAGTTCCTCCTAATAGAGCCTAACAGCTTGAGGAAGATCTGGGATTTCAAATGGATGCATATGGTTTAAAGGAGCAACTCAAGACTGCCCTTGAGGATCTTGAACAGTCAAATTCTGAAGTCAGTGAATTAAGAGAAAGACTCAAACAGGCTGATGAATTCATGAGGGAATTAAAAGACAAATTAAGTCTCTCTATGAAAAAGAGAAAGGAGCTGCTCCAACAGTTGGCAAGACAAAGTGAAGAAAGCAATACAAATGAAGAATTGACTGAGCAAACCAAGTTATGTGAAAAGTTATCAAAAGAAGTCATTATGTTAAGACATGAAATGGAATCAGGAACTATAAAGTTCACTCAAGAGATTGAAGAAAAAAGAAAGGCTGAAGACAATCTAAGACAATCTCTTAAGGAAAAATCAGAAGAATGCCACCAGATGGACAGGATTATCAGACATCTTGAATCTGATCTTGAAGATGCCAAAGATAATGAAGAAAAACTTGAGGATCAAATTACCTCTCTCAAAAGAGATCTTCAAACAGCAAATGAATATAAAGAGAAATTCAAGATAAGTTCTGCTCAACTTGAAGTTCTTCTTGGAAGTCAAAAGAGGACTGATGACAAGTATGGTTTGGGATATGAGAAAGGAGAAAGCTCCGGATCCGGTCAGAAGAATCTTGGATCAGAAAATCCAAGGAGCAGGCCTAGAAGACCTCCGGTAAGACAGCCAAATGCTCAAAAATATCCATCCTTCAATGGATACTGCCACAGCTGCAACCATTTTGGTCACAAAGCTAATCAGTGCAGAATGAGAATGAATCAGATTAATTCATCCTTCTCCGGACAGTGCTTCAACTGCAAAAGGTATGGACACAAATCCCATGAATGCAGAATTATGCAAGTAAACAAATCATTCAAAGGTAGATGCTTTACATGCAATAGAGTAGGTCATATGGCTAATCAATGCAGATCAAGGGGATATCAGTTAAATATGCAAAGAAATGTTATTTGCCAAATCTGCAATAGATCCGGTCATAATGCTAAAGTCTGCAGAAACAAGAATCAGGACAAAAGAGGTCCGGTGTATAATCAGAATCAAGACAAGGGTAAACAAAAGATGAATGCGGATGAAGATAGGAATCAGATGAGCAAGATCTGGGTGAAGAAAAGCTCAGAGAATGTAGAGGTTGGATCCGCACCAGATTCTGGTGCTGATATTTCTTCCAGAAATTAAAAAGTGAGCTCAGGCTCAGGGGGAGACTCAAAGAAGATTCTGTTCCCCCAGCCAAACAAGTTGTGCCGGATGTGGCACAAGATGCGGATTAAAGGGTTTGTAGATATAAGTCCTGAGATGCTTCAGTCAAGTTTTCAGAGGTCCGCATGGAGTTATGAAGAAGCTGTGTTCGATTAAGTTAGACCTGTTCAAAGAAAGTGCTCCGGTATGATAAAGGATTACAAAAAGGTCCGGAGAGATCCGGAAGTGCACGATCTTGTCTTGCGGATTGGACAGAGTGTTTGGGATGTTCTTGTAATATGTTACCTAGATTTATTCATGATTTAAAGATCCGGATGATATTCAGTGATCAGGACTAATCCGGGATACTCCAAGCTGTCCAGACATGGTAAACCGGAATAATGCAGGTGAAGCATTTATTGCAGACAGATATTAGGGTTTGCGGAGCAATATAAGGGATTTCTCAAAAGTTATCTGCTCATTCTACACTTGAGAAGAAGCGAATAGTGGAGCTCTGCAACAAGGTTCATCAAGCACACCAAGGATCTCCTGCCGAAGCTATTGCATAAAGAAATCAATCCAACCACTCCGTGCAAACCGAAGGCGCATAAGGTATTCTTCATTTTTTTTTCATTGCCTCACTGCAAATCTTTGAAGAATGGCTACTCCAAACATAGTTAAGATCTCTGATAGACCTCGCCCCTCATTCAAGAAACATCCCTACAAATCATTGGAGGTAGATCCACTAGGAGCCTTCTCTAGTGTTCCCCACGGAGTCTTACATACTGAAGATATTAGGGTTTACATACACGCAAACATTGAGGAATTTGGGGAATTCAAATTAAGAGACCTCTATCACAAGCAACTGATAGACAATGCTTTTGAGCTCAAACCAGAGTATAAGGGTATCCAGAAGAAACAATTTGAGCAATTCATTCATTTCCCTAGCTTTGAAGAAGATGAATGGGTCCGGTATGTACTGAGCAGGATGCATGACAACTTCCTTTGGCTAGATAGACCCTGTAAGATCACAAAAGAAGCAATTAGAGCAGTAACTGGTCTATACTCTTCCGGGGGGGTACCTATCCTCAAATCTGTCAAAAACAACGTTGTAACTGAGGCCACCGGATCAAAATATGATAAGAGGGCAATGACCATTGAAGATATTTCGGATCCGGATATCAAATATGCATCAATGATAATAGGATACAAGATCTATCACTCCAGCAGGGAGAATTCTGTATCCGGAACTGCAATATACACAGCATATGAAATGCTAAGAAAGAATGCAGATTATGATCTTTGTGAACTACTACTAAGCCAATTGATGGAAAATGTACAGAAAATCAAGAAAGACAAGAAGAACTCCTTTAAGTATGGTACTCTCATTGTATGTCTATTCTTTTACTTCATGAATGAGCTACCCGGAACAAGTGGATGGGTATGGCAGAATGACAAACCTGTTGCAGTCCAGATAAGAGACTATTTGCATGGACTTGGGGATGCAAAAGCGAGAAATACAGCTCTATGGGGATACTTCAAAAACTTTCAGAGCATGATGCAAGCAAGAGAGAGAATTCCCCAGTCTCTCATTGAGAAATACAAGGACTCAGTATGTTTTATGGTTGACACTGATCAGTGCCTAATGGAGGCAGTGGAGCCAAGGACTGTCTGGATCATGCCCATGGGGTATGAAGTTGATGAACAGATAGTAGAGCTGCATGTTCAACACATGCTAAGTCAGCCCAAAGATCCTAAGGCAGAAAGGTTTGGAACCTTTGAGGAGCTGAGCGTGAAATTACATGTAGAACTCAGGGAACCTGAGATTAAGAGAAAAGTGAGAAAAGAAGTAGAGCACATTGCTCAAGGCCTAGGCATCTCAAAAGAGGCACTTGATGCCAGCCGGGAAAAGAGGAGAAAGGCTGAGGAAGAAGAGAAAAGCAAAGAAAGTGCTCCGGTTGAAACCCCCACCCGGACCAGATCATCAAAGAGATCTGCACCTTCCACAACCAAAAGCTCAAAACCGGAAGTCCAGGCATCCGGTAAAAGATCCAAGACAAAAGCATCAAGGGCTTATGAAAGCCAAAAGGATGAAGAGGAGACAGAATCAGATGAAGGAGTAAGAGAAGTAAAGAAACAGAAAAAGAAAGGATCCGGTAAGCCCTCCACAGGCCAAGACAAGGAGGAAATGGCAGAGGTAACTGTTGAAAAGCCCACTCTGTCACTAGAGAGCATAATCAAGTCGGTCACGGTGGATGGAAACCTTCAACCAATGACTGAATCCTATGATGACTTCAGTGAGGCAGACCAAAAGACTCTGCAGGAAGCCACAGTTAAATATCTGAACACATACAATAAGGCTTTCATTGAGATCATATCTCTCATTCCTAAAAGCCTAGAGAAGGAAATGGAAGTAAGAAAGAATAATGCTCATGCCAAAGATCTTGAGATCCGGGAGCAGATAGCTATTCAGCTATATCCTCAAATTGATCCCAAGACAATGAACATGATCTTCAAGGACTGCAGAGATGAGTTCAGAAGTAAAGCCAGGATGAATCAGCTCATGCTTGGTGAGACTGACAAAGTGGCACAAGAGACAGAAGAGATCCTCCGGAAGGCCTTCAAAAGGTTCAATCTTCCTGTTGTAGAGGACTTAGGTGCAGAAACAACTGCTGATTTGGAATCTTCTGTTCCGGAAGAAGTGAGCCATGAACAGACAAGTGAGGACTTGGGACCCTCTGCTCCAGAAGAAGTGGCCCATGAACAAGCAAGCATCTCTCCTCCGGTTTCCCCTACAGTCTCCGGATCCAAAGAAGAAGAGCAATTGCAGGAGAAGGAAGCAGTGGTGACAGACAAAGAGGTTGACAGTTCTAAGACTGCAGAAGAAAAGAAACATCTGTCTCCGGCAAGAGACACTGCACAAACTGTTCAACAATTTTTGAGCAAAGAAACTCTAGAGATTGATGAACCGGAGCTTCTAAAAGGTCCATTTGATTTTGACTCTCTCTCTCCGGTACAAACAATGAAGATAGCTTCATTTGCAAATGCCAAGGCAAATGAAAAGCTCCTGAAGTCTCATATGGAAGACTGTGAGTTGAT
This sequence comes from Cunninghamia lanceolata, assembly GCA_027924645.1. Taxonomy (NCBI): domain Eukaryota; kingdom Viridiplantae; phylum Streptophyta; class Pinopsida; order Cupressales; family Cupressaceae; genus Cunninghamia; species Cunninghamia lanceolata. Next base: position 1,740,534 of record BSBN01000998.1, read on the forward strand.
AGAGGCTGCCTCCGGAGTACTTGTAAAGATCATGCCATCAATCCAAATAGATCCGACAGCCTCCACTTCCGGTAATCTAAAAACCTTAGTCAGCAGTATTGACACACATTTTAATTCTCTAGAAAAATCAGCTGAAGAAAAGGTCCGGAAGGAATTTTTGGATAAGAGATTTTCTGAAATATTAGAATTAATCTCTAAGGATAGGAAGATTGTAAGCATTGGAATAAAGAGCTTAGAAAATGCTCTTAAGGATGGCGGTGACATCTACAAATTTTGTATATCTTGGTCAAAGGCAACAGCTGCAATTGACAAGAAAATAAAAGAGGAACAGGACAAGCTTCAAAGCTTATCTCAAAGTTTTGATCCTCTCTCTTCCTCTATAATAAATCAAGAATGTTAGACTATTGCAGTCTTGAATGAAATAAAGAATCTTGAGAAGGAGAGGAAGAACATTACCAACCGGATGGGAGAACTTAGAAGGATTATAGTCCCTAAGTTGGAAACTATGCATGAGGCCATCAGTGATGCCCAGACCACCGCCCATACAAAAGATCCGACAGATCTCAGGCGGGCAGAAGCTTTTGCATTTTTGTTGAGTGGTCACATTTCAATCTTGGACAGAATGAAGCTAAGTTGGGCTACTGAAATGGTTCAACTGCAGACATCCTTTGCAGACATTCTGCAGTATATGTGAGTATGTAAATATGCGGCTATATATAGAAAATTTTTGAAAATTTTGGTGTGCGGACCCTACCCTTTGCCATTGATGTCAAAGGGGGAGTGAGGAGCAGTGAAAAATGAGGAATCCAACTCAGGGGGAGTTCCGGAAATTGTATATAAAGACAGAGCATCAGCAAAGGGGGAGCATAGTGTAAACACTTAGTCATTTTTCACTAAGTGTTGCCATCAATGCCAAAGGGGGAGATTGTTGGCAAGAGACACTATATGGATTCATGGTTGTTGTCATTGATGGCAACAAAGGTCATTCCACATATCCGCAAGTCATGATATATCTCTACCGGAAGTCAGATTGAAGATTGTTGTGGTCCGGTGAACAAGAACAGAGCATGTGGCAAGGTCCGACAGATTGGTCCGGATCTCTCAGAGGAAGTGTCTTGGCATAGTGCGGATCTGGGGAAGTCAAGAGGACTATCTTGAGTAGTATAATCCAAGGATTTAGCCTCCGGAGATGGACAAGGAAAAAGATATGAATAGTTGAGTACCGGATTCCTGAGAGACAGTAAAAACAGAGGAAGAACTGACTGACAGAGTATCAAACTACTTTCCGGATGTGTTACAGATGATGATAAAGGTTGCGGAGGCATGAATCATGTTTGGCCGACATAATTGATGATATCTACAAGTATATGCTTGATCCGCATTGCTTGGTGAGCAAGGATTCAGCCGACAGAACTAAGTTTGTAAGAAACTAGACTGTTCCGGATGCCGACTAGAAAGATGATGAAATTACTTGTGCGGATATATATAGAGGATGGATTTAGTTGTAAAGAGCGTGAAGTGTGTGAGAGGATATGCGAACAAGTCCAGAATAAGAGCAGAAGTAACAAGAAAGATCCGGTATGTGAAAGGACAGCAGACTAAAGAACAGAGGAAAGATGAAGTGCAGCAGATCAGTATACTGAACCTAACCGGAACTGAACTCCAGCATATGCAGATGCTTCCAATCAGTTCAAGACTGTGATTCTTATCACTTTGTAAGACAGTGTGTCTTCTTGTAGGCAGTGAGCCTCTTGTGAGCAGTGTGCTCGGGCAGTGAGCCCTAATTGGCAAGTGCCATTTTTGTAATTTCCTATTCTTCTAACAGAGAATAATTCTTGGGTTAATCACCCCGTGGTTTTCTCCCTTAACAGGGTTTCCACGTCAAAAATACTGTGTCATGTGTTTCTTACTTCATGGTTAATGTTTTGTGTTTGATTTTATGCTGCTTCAATTAAAAGGAAAGTTTAATAAGGGAAATAATTAGGATAACTGATTCACCCCCCCCCCTCTCAGTTATCAACAATCATAGGTGTGCATACTGGTTTAGAGTCTTCCATCCCAAATTTCTTTAACAACTCTTTCACATACTTAGACTGAGAAATGAAGATACCCTTATCTGATTGACTTATTTGTAGACCTTAAAAGAAGTTCATCTCTCCAAACATAGACATTTCAAATTCACTTTACATTTCTCCAGTATAAATTGAGCACATACCTTCATTGCCTCCAAAAATAATATCATCAACAAAAACTGTAACAATTAGGGTTTGTTCATCATTGATATTGAAGTAGAGATTACTATCTGTAGTACCTTTATTGAACCCTATCTGTATCAAGTACCTGTCCAACCATGCATACCATGTCTTGGAAGCTTGTTTTAATCCATACAAAGCTTTCTTCAATTTGCATACTATGTTCCCTTGTTCTGATGACTGAAATCCTTCCGGTTGTTCAATATAGACTTCCTCTTCCAACTCTCCATTTAAGAAGGCAAACTTCACATCCATTTGATAAACCTTGAAATCTTTGTATGTTGCAAAAGCCAGAAACATCCTTATTGCTTCAATCCTTGCTACTGGAGCAAAAGTTTCTTCAAAGTCTATTCCTTCAACTTGAGTGTATCCTTTGCACACCAACCTTGCTTTATTTTTTACCACTTCACCATTCTCATTCATTTTGTTTCTGAAGACCCACTTTGTACCAATTACATTCTTGTCTGTTGGTCTGGGAACAAGATCCCAAGTCTGATTCTTCTCTATTTGCATTAATTCCTCTTCCATAGCCTTTATCCAATTCTCGTCTTTGCAAGCCTCATCCACAGTTTTAGGTTCAATCTTAGAAATCAGACAGAAATTTACTTGTTCTTTTGTAGCTTTTCTTCTGGTTAAGATCCCTTTGCTCTTATCTCCTATGATTTGATTTTTAGAATGACTGATTCTTACATATCTTGGAGTTTTGATAGCACTTACCGGAGCTTGTTCTTCTTGATCTGTGCTATCTTCATGCTACACCACTTTTAAAACATTTGGATCATATGACTCATATCCACTTGATTCTGAAGACCTTTCCTTACATTCATCAACTTTAACATTTGCACTTTCAATGATCTTATTCAGTCGTTTATTATAGCACCGGTAGGCCTTACTCTTGTTGGAGTAACCAAGGAAGATTCCTTCATCACATCTAACATCAAACTTGCCTAAATCTTTTTCTCTTTTGATATAACATATGCTACCAAAAACTTTGAAATATTTCACAGTAGGAACTCTACCATGCCACAATTCATAGGGAGTTTTTGAACTGTTACCTTTTACTTGGACTCTGTTTAGGATATATACTATGGTGTGAATTGCCTCTCTCCAATATGCTTCCAGAAGACGAGCTTCTTTCATCATGGTTCTAGCAGCGTCTTGAACTGTTTTGTTTTTCCTTTCAACAACTCCATTTTGTTGTGGAGTTCTAGGTACAGATAGCTATCTTTTTATTTCATGTTCTTCACAAAAGAAATTGAATTCATTTCATGTGAACTCTCCTCCTCTATTAGACCTCAGGCATTTGATTTTCAAATCCATTTCATTTTCAACCATTGCCTTAAATGCCTTGAATTTATCTAGAGCTTCAGCTTTCTCTTTCAAAAAGGTGACCCAAGTAATTCTAGAATAATCATCAATGAGTAGCATGAAATAGTTGTCTCCTTGCAAACTTCTTACTCTGGTAGGTCCACACAGATGTGTATGCACTAGCTCAAGTAGTCCTCCAACTGATTGGTCCTTGCTATTGAAACTTGTTCTTGTCTATTTCCCAAATTGACACTCCTTGCAAACCGGATTAGCAGGGTTCACAAGCTTAGGCAAATCTCTAACAATCTATGCAGTACTTATCTTCATAATATTATCAAAATTTATGTGACAACCTTCTATGTCATAACCAACTCTCATCAATTTGAGTCAACAAGCAATAGTTCTTGGTTCCTTTCAAGTGATAGATATTACCTCTGGTCTTCTTACCAGTTGCAATGACTGTTCTAGAGCTTTCCCTGATCTTGCATCCATTGTCCTTGAAGCTTAAGTCATAGCCCTTGTCACACATCTGACCCACACTCAGAAGATTGTGCTTTAATCCTTTCGCATACAAGACATCTTTAGTATTATGCTTGCCATCAAAAGAAATAGATCTTTTTCCACAAATCCTACTAGTTGTATCATCTCCAAACCTAACCAGTCCACCATCATATCTTTCCAAACTTACAAACTTACTTTTGTCACCAGTCATGTGGTGAGAGCAACCACTATCAATAACCCATTCATCCTTGTCCTTAATGACCTGAGCAGCCAAAGCACTTTCCACTAGTTTTTCTTCCTTCACAGCTAGGAGAATTAGCAGACACAAGATCTTCCTTAATAACAATGAACAAGCATTCATTTACAGAGGAACTAGCATTATCTAGGTCACCATTATCTGATACTCCATCATCATCAAAATCTTCAACATAATAACACTTCTTTTGGGTCCTAGGCCTGTTCTCATATCTTCTTCTATTTCTTTCAATTCCTTCAGGACATTTGGAAGCAAAATGACCTACTTTACCATAGGAAAAACATTTGAAAGGAAGTTTGCCTTTATACTTACTAGATCCTCTTTGTAGTCTGTCCACAAATTTGGCTTCAGCTTCATCTAACTCATCATCAGATTCTACCTTGTACTTTTCTGATCTGGAAGTACTTCTAGGAGTACTGGCTTTGAAGGTCGTCTCAACTTTCGGTAGAGCATCATCTAACTCCCTCATTTCAAAAGTAGTAAGTGCACCAAGCACCTGATCCATGTTAATGGTTTTTACTTACATGAATTCTTCAATCGTGGCTACCTTGTGACAGTAGGACTTGGGCAGAGATCTGAGACTTTTCATAACAATTTCCTTTTCTTCGAGAGTTCCGCCTATGGCTTTTATCCCTGTAACAAGTTCATTAACTCTTTGCATAAAAGCTGATATGTTTTCATCATTATTCATCTTCAAGCTTTCATATTTTACTTTTAGACTTTGTAACTTGGCTTCCTTCACAGAATCATCTCCTTCAGACAGATTTTTCAACTTTTCCCATACCTTAATTGCAGTTTCAAGATCCACCACTTTTGTCAATATTGAGTCGGTTAATGAGCTTAACAGAGCATCCTTTGCCTTGATATCTATCTCATATTCTTTGATTTCGTCTTTAGTTGTTGAACCATTTTGAGGTATGGTGTATTCTGTTTCGGTAGCTTTCCAAACTTTGTAACCAAGAGAAAGATGGCTTTTCATAAGAACATAATTTGTTCCATCAAAATGCGGCGCTTCCTTCTTGTAAGACATTTGGATCTTCCTTAAGCTGTTAAACTTTCTTCAGAGGAACTTGACTCTGATACCAATTGTTGATATGCACCAAACAACTGAGAGGGGAGGTGAATTAGTTGTCCCAAAAACTTAAACACCTTCTGCAATTTAAACATTCATCACTTATCCACAATTATTATGATTTAACCATGAGTGCATGAAATCAGAAACTTAACCATAGATACAACATCAAAAACAATAGACACCAGATTTACATGGAAAACCCCAAGGTGGGGAAAAACCATGGAGAGGATTAACTCTCAATATATATTGTAATCTTGAAATAGTGATTTTCAGGCTTGGTCACTCCACGAACCTAAACATGCTAGCTTACTGCCATGAAGAACAACTAGGTCTAGCAGGCTCACTGCCTCAACCCTAAACCTAGCAAGATTACAATAAGGGCTATTAAACCCTGAGTGTTATTAAACCCTACTGGTGACTTACTGCTAGACTCACTGCCACAATCAACACCTTTCTATATTTGCAACTGAAGTACAATAATTCCCCTACTCTGCTTTTCCTCTGCTCTGCTCTTCCTCTTCTTTCCTCTGCCTCTCCTCTGCTCTGCCTTTGGACCTTTCTTAATATCTTTTCATTTTCACTCAAAGACACCTTTTCTATGACTCAACTATAAGTATTTATACACTACATCAACCTTGGAATGATCATCAAGGTCGGCATCACAATCATCAACCATTGGAATAATCTCCAAGGTTGGTAATACAAACATTTACAAAATAGGTCCTGACCTATTGCAACATCATGTAAAGGGAATGAAATGTGGATCATGCCATGCCTTAGCTGGGACTCAAACATGATCTTCCACACCACAACATGCTTCCACAATCTTCCAGAGATCTCTGCAATCACTGGGATCAACCAGGTCGGCTAAGACTGGTTACATGTTACATTATCTGGGAACAATCTTCACACACCATTTCAATTTCTTAACGTGGACCAAAGTCTAGATAGGGACATGATTAGGAGACATCCACAAGCACGCTATAATCATTAGGAGCAACCGCACGAACCTTAACCACTTTATCCATAAGAATCTTCTCACTGGAACACAAGAACTTCACTGTCTTCAACTGTCATAAAAGAAAGATAGCTTACAGACCACCAAACCATGAACCATTGCCACTGTAAGCACTTATCATCATCCCAGACTTCCCTCTAGAACCATAGAGCCAAATACTTTATTGTAGAGGAATGTAAAGCATAAAACTTTCTTCTTGTCCCAACTGATCTTATAGAAAAAGCAGGTTTCACTCTGGTGAATACAACTCACTCAGATCTTCATGCGGATGGCTCAAATCCAAAATGTAGCATCTTCAGACATATCACTAACCTACTTCCAATCTACAGACCACAATCTTCAAGCAGGAATAAATGCAGAGCAATTTACTGGGCTGTTCTTCAGCATACAACTCACTGTCTGTACTGTACTTCTCTGTAACTCACTTGTTTCTTCTGGAGAGGCTAATTTTCTCAATATCTTCAGCATACAAGTCTTCAAAACAAGTAATAGAATAAGATATAGTTGACACTAATGATAACAAGGATATGTTAACATCAATGACAACACCGATTAGGCACATACTTGCAACAGGTTGTCTGTCATTCTTTGTTCTTTGTAGATCTAGACCACTGCATGTCTGTGGCTTTGGACTGTAGGCCGAGAGAACATATCTCTTAGGATTTGTTTACTATATTTCTTGGGAAAGCTTCAACATTTTCAAAAAAGGTGTGCCATGTTGAGCGAGCGTTTGCCTCTTCTCCTGTTGATTGGGAGATTGGATCAACCTTTTGTTAGGGTTGAAGGGGTTTAAACAGTTATTGTGAAGGTTTTGTCTAAGCTAACTCTTAGTTTGACTTAAGGACTTCGAGGTGCTTGGCCTGGTGCCTCTAGCCACCCTCAGAAGTCTTTTATGGATGTTGTAAACAAATCAAGGGATCAGGCATGCTCAACATAGGCTCGGGTTAGGCCTCTGCCTTGTGTCGTTCATTTTCGATGGTGGTGTGGCCCAAAATTTAGAGAAAATGAGGAGTTTTATCGAAGTGTTCTATCGATTCAATGGTTTATGGTCCTCTCTTCTCGATCTGCATAGTTGGGTCATGGTATCCTGTAAACCCCTTGTGGTTGGATAGATCGAGCTTTATCCCAATGTAAGGGGTTTCTTCATTACGACTTTTGTTTCCTCTGAGGAGACGGACTTAGTGTTGGATGGTAAGGTTTGGTTGTGGGGTGAACATTCACTCTCCATCAAACCTTGGGCTCATTCCTTTAATCCACTCATAGAGCCACTTAATATTAAACCAATTTGGGTTCACCTCTCAAATCTCCCTCTTCAATTTTTGGAGGATTCTTGCTGAGGCCATTGGCAATGCTATTGGTTGCTTCTTGAAGGTAGACTCTATGACCTTAGATATAGGGCATATTGATAGAAATTAAGGTGCAAACCACACAATGGAAATCTGATTCAAACCTTATTTAAGTCCTCTAAACAATGTAGAATCAATGGAGATTGCAACCAAAATAAAACCCACTACACAGAAATAACAAGCATTAAGAACAAAACACATAACACAGTATGTAATGTGGAGAAAACCCTTTTAGGTAAAAAAAACTCCACCAAGAAAAGAGGCTCCAATTTGTATTATCTTCAAATATATGAGATTACAATACATGCACTTCCTTTGTTTTTTCAGTCTTCAATCTAGCGCCACCTGTTACTCTCAAATCTGATAAAAATGTAATACAAATATCCTTATAAAAGGGGGTTGCCTTCTAGGGCAAGATAATTGACAAAATATCGACCATCAAATTTGTGACTTAAACCCCCTCTGTGACCCCCCGTCACGGATGAATGAGCGTTGTGTACTGGATATAAACATACGACTAAAACAAGATCGCTGCTGGCGAAACCTTTCATCTCTTATGAGTGATTTACAAACAATATTAGGAGTAATTAATTACATAGGATTTACAAGGTTGATGGAACCTTAATCCTAACACATACTATGGTTGCTCGCATATTGGTGGATTCAAACCCCTCCATGGAGATGTAGTTTTGATGGTAGGAGAAAGGTCATGGACGTAACAATTAGACTATGAGGGTCTCCCTTTTAGGTTCAAAAGATGTTTCTCTATTGATCACTTGGGCTCTGGTTGTCCTCACTCACATCGCAAGGGTTTGGCAACTTGGTGGAAGAATGCACTCACTGATCATTTGAATATTAGTGCTTCCTTGGTGGATGGTTTTTTTCTAGGAGTGCGAGCCTTCCTTAATGGGTGGTCCCTCTCAAGAGAATGATCCTTCTCAGGAATCCTTGCTTGCTTCCCCTATGGGGCTTGTGGTGGATAGAGTGGTTGATATTTCTAACCATGTCGGGTCTCCTTTGTTGGCTTCAGTGGTTTCCTCGACTCATGTTTGGCCCTTGGCTTCTTCAGCTGCTTCTAATAGATCTTTCAAGGCTCCTTTGTGGGCCCCGCTCACCTTGGATTGGTTTGCTACTTTGTCGGTACCTACTTTATCTTCTACGTTGCTGGCGTCTGGTTTAACACATGAGTGCTCTTTGGCTATGACGTCTGTTGAGGGCTCCCTCCTCTTTCCTTGCTCTAAGGATTTTGATTCAAAGTTTTCATGGATAGTGGTTCAACATAAAAAAGAAGGGTCTCCCCAAATCTATTACTGCCTTGTGACCGAGGGTTAAGGGGGTTAGATTTGCTTCCTCAGGATTTATTGTTTAGATTCCTTGTTTTGTTCTATAATAGGTTTGTTTTCTTGTTATTTTTGTGTTGTTGTTGCTTATTTGTGGGTAGTTTTGTTCTACCTTAGGGGCCTTTGTGTAAAGGGATCAACACCCTAGTTTGCTGCTTATCTTAAAAAAATGCAAGAATCCATATTTTTCATTCTGCACCCCATGGGACTGAACTGACTACACCAACATGTCAGGGTGGGTGGGTGAATGCTAGGGGAGGTCTCATTTCATACCCTAGGTCTCCCAATCATTTCAGGCTAGAGCCTCACAATGTCTCTTAAGAGCCCTAAGAGTCAAAAACTACCAATCTTTGATAGGGTAGTTCTCAGAGTTCGTGACACCTGGGAATGTTTTGTTTTAACCTACTTAATGTGTGCACTCCCTACATTGTACGTGCAATGCTAGGGTGAGCACGCTACCCAAGGTGAAGAAGGGGATTTCGATAGATGGGTTCATGAGGCTCCTCTCACACACCCTACGTCAAATGAAGGCAATCCTAGATCGAGTACAAAATCATGTCTCATGACTCACAAGGGAATATTTTGTAAGAACTATTCCCTATTAGGTTTACTAGATGAAGGTGGAGATAGGTTGTCTTAAGGAAAGACCTAAACCTAACAAATCTAAAACCTTATAAATCTAACAATAGCATTTAAATATGAAACTACAATTACAAGATATTTTATAAGTCATATAGTTCTAAAGATGAGTTTAAATATGGCTATTTGTAATTTAAAACAATTTCTAAAAATTAATTACCAAAGTAAAAAATAAAATAAAATTAATATTTCATTATTCCACCCCTTAAATTTAACATTAGTTAAATTAAACAGATTTAATTACTTATGGAAAAACACTCCTAAAATAGGATGTTTAGTGCATTACAAAAACGAAGAATTATTTTTGAAAGGAAAGGGATACATTTGTTAATTTTATTAATTAATTTAATTTATAAAACACTATTCACTTATATCAAAATAATAATTTAATTAAACTATATTACCTTTTGAAATAATGGATTTATAAATACTACTTGTACCAATGACTCAAGACTTGATAGAACACATTTACCAAGACTAAAAATGCAAATTATTCACATCTAACTATGTAACTAACCTTAGAGGAACTAAAACAAGACTAAGTATTCTTATTTACTTTAAACCTCATTATAGGCTCTAATCCATTAGGGCAACCCTTCCAACCCTAGAGACAAATTACAAAAACGGCCTCCTTATCACACAACTCACAGTCATCTTGCAGATTTAAGGGAAAAGAGGGAAGGATAACAAGGAGAAAGAAACCAAGACTCAACAAGGTCTAGGTCATGCATCTCTGTATGTATACTTAATGATTGAATAAATCCACTTTGTATTTATATATACAGAACTATTATATATACAAAACTATTATATATACAATATTGCTATATATGTATATATATACAGAACTATTTATATATATACACAACTGTATATATATACCCAAAACTATATATATATATACAACTGTGTATATAACATATACAACAATACACATTAATCTTTTGAATAAGATAAAAAAAATAAACAATGAACATTTCCTTGGTGGCGGCACAGAAGGCACACAGTTGCCTTATGCATGTCGTGCCCCTTCCGGGTTGCGGTACCCACAAGGGGTCATGGCCCTGTGGGTGGTTTCCCCCATCGCACCATTATTACAACACGCAGGTGGGGTGAGCCCACCCACAACCACAACCATTTTCTTGTTTTTTTAAAGAAAAAAACTTTATTTAGTTAGTTTATTTATTTGTTTTTTTTTTAATTTTTAACCCTAACACCATAATTATTATATCCTATTATAATTTTATTTTTTTGTTTAATTTACTTATAATATATATTTATTTATATATACAATTAGTAGATTTCACGTGTGTGTGTGTATATATATATAAGTTAAAACAAAAACTTATAAGAGAATAAGTTCACACACACATACATATATTCCCTCAAATTTGATAAATTTGATAAATAAATAAATAAATAAATAAATAAATAAATATATATATATATATATATATATATATATATATATATATTTATTTATTTATCAAATTTATCAAATTTGAGGGAATATATGTATGTGTGTGTGAACTTATTCTCTTATAAGTTTTTGTTTTAACTTTTATATATATATATATATAAAAGTTAAAACAAAAACTTATAAGAGAATAAGTTCACACACACATACATATATTCCCTCAAATTTGATAAATTTGATAAATAAATAAATAAATAAATATATATATATATATATATATATATATATATATATATAAGCAAAACCTATTTATTATGAAACAAATCATTTTTATCAATGTTTAGTGTAGCTATATTTGGATATACAAGTGAGGTAAACCATCTAAACTAATGTTTACTTACATTACTCAAACAACCACTTCCTTAAATTTACCTAGTAGGAGTATGATAAAGATTTAATAATTTCATTTCTACATATAAACTTTTCAAAAGTATCACAATACATTTCAACTTTGAAACTTTTATTTATTTATGTATTTTTTTGAAAGAAGGGAAGGAAGAATTTAAACTAGCTTTCCCTTATGATACCTAAACAACATTCATTTCATTTTTCTTAACAACTTAACCACAAATAGAAGAAGGGTAAAGTGGAATTATTTATATTTTTCTTATAAAATAATATACTCAAATTTTACATGGGAAACAAGGATTACAACTCAATCCTTTTTTTATTATTTGATATATTCAAACATTAAGTAAAAATATAAATAATGCAATGCTTACATTTTCTTCTACCATATATGCTCAAATGCAAAAGAACTATTATTTACACATTTAAGAACTTAACAAGGGAGAGGTGAATAACTATGACAACACATAACTATCTTTAGACATTACAAAGGACATTTACAAACACATTAGCAACTTTCACTTCCTTTCTCATAGGAATTCATAAGGATTTCCAAGGTGTCCAAATACATCACAATACTCTTTTATATATTGGATTTCCTCTTAAACAAGGTTTCAAACTCTTCAATAGGAGACTCTTCTCCTTTCTTGATCCATTCTCACAAAACCTGCAAAACAAGGAACTCCATTCAAAGACCAACAAAGGTGCTCACCTCCCAAACGTTGGCTTGCTCACAATCCACCCCCAAGCTAGGAGGCCAACTATGAAACCCAAGGAGCACATAACAACCATTACACCATTCATTTTTCACAAAAGAATAACACAATACTCCCAACCAAGGCTTATACAACACAAAGGATACCAAAAGGAATCCAACATAGGGGCAGTAAAGTAGAAAGCTCTACCTTGGGGAAAATGAACCTAATACGCCAATAATCACATGTACACATTGTCATAATTCTTCAACTCTCCCAAAACCTTCCATAACCATTTTCACCACCAAAATCACAACTCCAAAATACCAAATGGCACTCATGTCAATAAAAAGGAGAATATGGCACTCATGCCAAACTCTCTCTCAAGAGAGTAAATTTTTCCCCAAGAACGATTCTCACCTCCCTCAACTCCTCACATGGGTTGCTCTTAACCATTTGGGGAGCTAACCCAACACATTACACCCAACCCAACAATAGAACTAACAAACCCATCAAACAACAATGGAGAAACAATAATAAGAACACAAAACACAAACACTCATTTCTCATTTTACATTCCCATTCATAAGTATAAATTAATCTACAAAGGAAAGAGCCCACCTCACAAAAGATTTTTCCAAATTGGTGAAGAATAATTTTGGTGAAGTCTCTCCAAGAGCTCCACTAGCCTTCTTCTCCAATCTCCAAATCTCTCCCCTTCAAACTCTCAATTCAACAAGTCAAAAATGAAAATGCAAGGTGCTTTCTCAATTTGCAAGGAGGGTATAAGTAATGGATGACATGTCACACCTCCTCTCCAAATGAGAAGGTGCCACATGGAATCCACCTCATCCCTTGATGCAGGAGCATTTGGGTTCACGAGCAATCCTCACCAACCAAAAAGATTTCTTTTGCTTTCTTGTTTGTTTGTTTTTGCCTTTTGTCTTGTTGCAGGAGTTGTTGATACATTTTCGGAGAATTTCCTAAAGATTTCAGCCATGAGATGACTTGATCTTGAAGAAGGCCAAAATGGGTATCTGTATCTCAAATTTGGATAAAGTTTGATGAAAATCAAACAAGTTTGCCTCGGTGGAGTTTTGGCCTATCACACGATCTGTGGCATTTTTGGTTGTCACAATACTTGTACTAGTTTTTCTCGGCACTGGACATGTTCGGTGAACCCTTGAAACCCCACCTCCTCCAGTGAGCTTGGTTTTACCTGCTTTTCTACCTTAAGACTATCAGAGGATGTTTTGCATGGATTTCTCTAGGCACTGGACTTATCCGTTGAACCTCAATATTCTCGCATGTCCGGTGAGCCTTGAAACCCCTGCTCATCCAGTCAAGTTCCTTTACCCCGCTTTTCCTTTTGCATTGTCAAAAGGACCTTTGTATGGATTTCACTTAGCACTAGATATATCCAGTGAATCCTCAATTCTCTGCATATCCGATAAGGCCATTTTTCCCGCTTTGCAGCATTGAAGTGCCTTTGCGCTAAAACACCCACACACCGGACATATTCAGTGAGGGTCGAAAACATCACTTTATCTTGTCATGACATAAAAGCCCACTTTCTCTGCAACTCGATATCTTGTGAAGCTTGAAATTGTCGCAAATGCCAGAAAAATGACAAATAGAAAAATGACAAAATTTGGTTTTTTAACCACCTGTACGACTGGTCCAAGAGCAAATTGGAGTTTGACACGTGTTCCCTTCACATGATGAAATTGGCGACTGCCTCAAATGTCTATAAATAGGTGGATTCCATGCTTCTTAAGGGGGATTCTTCTAATATTGATCTCTCCAATGTAGATTCTCCATACTACGTTTTTAACTTCGGCTGGAAGATTGCCAAAGTAGACATAGGAAATTAAAGATCAATTTGATCTGAATGTTAAAATGTTTTTAAGGCTATGACCAAGGCATGTGTGAAGCCAATTCTACTCCTGTTATAATACTTCTATGCATATGAATAAAGAATTTGTTGTTTCATTGTTGTGATTTGTCATTTGTCATAATGTTGCCTGATTCAGTAGCTTGATAAAGTCTCTAAACCTTGACCTACATTAACTGGTATCAGAGCTTAGGTTTGGCATTCCTTGAGGCTATGGATTTGTTGCATAAGAGACCCTAAGGAGGTTGTTGTAGGCTGAGTGAAGAGAGATACCTGTAACTGCAGAGGGTCTGCAGACATGGCACATCGAGCAAGAGGAAGAAGAGGAGCTACTCCAAGAGCTAGAGATGTAGCATTGGTAGAAATGTTGAGAGGAATCACAACTAGGCTGGATGTAAAGGAGAGAACACAATGCAGAGGAGTACCCATAGTAGATGTGAGTGATAATGGGGAAGAGGTCAGTGAAGAAGAAGTAGAAGTAGGAGAAGACGGATTTGAGAGGAGATTTTTGACTGCAATGACAAAGATTGCCGGTAAACCTCATGTGGAGTTACCTAGCTATAGTGGTAGTCTAAAACTAGACAAGTTGATAGACTGGATTTTATAGATGGAGAAGTATTTCGAGTTGGAATCCATTGAAGACCCTAAGAGGGTAAAACTTGTAGCTTCAAAGTTGAAAGGACATGCAGCTCTATGGTGGGATCATGTGCAAGTTGAGAGATAAAGAAAAGGAAAGGGAAAGATTAAAACCTGGGAGAGGATGTTAACGAAGTTGAAGGTAAAATTTCTGCCCGCAAACCATTAGATCACCATGTTCAAGATACTGTAGAACCTCAAGCAAAGAGAGAAAAATGTGCAAGACTATACCGAAGAGTTTTACAGATTGAACATCAAGGTTGGTCACATTGAAGATGATGCCGAGAAGATCTCCAAGTATGTAAATGGGTTGCATTATTCTATCCAAGATGAAATTAGCATGGTCAAGATTACTAGCATAGAAGAAGCCTATCAATTTGCATTGACGGTAGAATAGCACTAGGAGAAGAGGTAAACCCTCCAAAGGAAGAGGGCAGTCAAATCCAGGACGTGGTTCTCAGGTTAAGCAAGGAGAAACAAGTTCTTCTCAGACTAGTACCCAAGGGAGTAGAGGAAGGGGTGATTACTCTCAAGGTAGAGGAAATTATGGAAGAGGAAGAGGATTTAGTGAAACATGTTTCCAATGTGGACAAGCTGAACATAGGACATTTGAATATCCTCAAGTACAACAGAGCAGTGGCAAAGGAAAAGAGACTAGAGTCCATATAGCACAAGCTGAGGAGGAGAGTGTGGCAAGTGTAGCCTCACCAAAATTTAGAGAAGACCCCAAGGAGGGAGAATCCTTAATGTTGAGGAAAGTTCTTCTAACACTAGAGAAGGTACAAGATGAACTAGAACAATGAAGAAATCTATTTAGAACTAGATGTAAGTCTAGAGGGAAATGCTCCAAGTTCATTATGGATAGCAACAATACTAACAATTTAGTGTCAGAAGAGATGGTGGAGAAGCTGAAATTGAAAAGGTTGAAACACCCCACTCCTTATAAGGTCTCTTGGCTACAAAAGGGACATTAGTTATTGGTAGGTAAAAAAATGCCTTGTCAAATTTGACATTAGGAATTACAAAGATGAGATAATGTGTGATGTTATGCCGATGGATGCATGCCACATTCTATTGGGCAAACCTTGGCAATATGACAGACAGGCCATTCATTATGGTAAGAGTAATTGTATTAAAATCAAGAAGGATGGGGTTGAGTATGTGTTGAATCCTTTGAAGGATAAGGATGAGGAAGTTGAGAGAAGCAATAGGGTTTGTCTAGTGACTGGAAAATAGTTTCTAAGGGAAATAAAAAAGGAGAAGGTGTGTTATGCCTTCCTACCTTAAATTGCAGAAATTATGACAGTAGAGAAGAGGGAAGAAGTTCCTATAGAGATTCAAGAAATCCTGAGTGAATTCAATGACATTCTAATGAAGGATTTGCCTGATAGATTACCTCCAACTAGAAGTGTAAGTCATTGCATGGACTTGATATCGGATGCAAGCCTACCAAATAAGGAACCATTTAGAATGACACCTATAGAAAATAAAGAGGTGAATAGACAAGTGCAAGAGCTATTGGATAAGGGGCTGATTAGAAAGAGCCTCAATCCATGTGTTGTACCTGTTGTACTATCACCTAAGAAAGATGGGAATTGGTGGATGTACATTGATTCAAGAGCTATAAATAAGATAACCATTAAGTATAGGTTTCCATTGCCTTGTATGGATGACTTGATGGACTGTTTGAGTGGAGCAAAGTACTTCAACAAGATTGACTTGAAGAGTGGATACCACGAAATCAGAATTAGAGAAGGGGATGAATTGAAGACAACATTCAAAACCAAGGATGGACTGTATGAGTGGTTAGTAATGCCATTTGGGTTGACAAATGCACCCAACACCTTTATGAGATTGATGAATGAGGTAATGAATCCTTTCCTTGGCAATTTTGTTATCGTTTATTTGGATGACACACTGGTTTTTAGTAAGAGAAAGGAGGAACATCTGCTGCACCTTATGGAAGTTTTGTAGAGGTTACAAGAAGAGAAGTTGTTGGTGAACATGGATAAGTGTAGTTTTATGCAGAGGGAACTAGTATATCTAGGTTTTGTAGTGTCTGAAGAAGGATTGAATATGGATCCGGAGAAGGTTAAGGCAATAGTGGATTGGCCTTCACCCAGAAACCTATTTGAGGCTAGAAGTTTTCATGGCTTAGAAAGCTTCTATGGGAAGTTCATAAAAAATTTTAGTGGAATATGTGCACCAATCACTAATACAAGGAAGGGTGTCAAGGAGTTCCAGCGGATTCCTATGATAGAAAGAGCTTCCAGTTGCTGAAGAAGAAGGTGACATAATAGCCAGTGTTGGCATTACCAGACTTTGGCAAAGTGTTTTGAGTAGATTGTGATCCTAGTGGTAGTGCAATTGGGGGAGTGTTAAGTCAAGAAGGTAGACCCATTGCCTACTTTAGTGTGAAAATAAATGAAGCAAAGAGGAAATGCTTAGTTTATGACCAAGAATTCTATGTTATAGTGTAGACCTTAATGAAGTGGAGGCATTATTTGTTGTCAAATGAGTTTGTATTGTACACAGACCACCATGCCTTGCAATACATAAATAGTCAAGGTAAGTTAAACAAGAGACATATGAAGTGGGTAGATTTCTTGCAAAGTTATTCTTTTGTCTTGAAACATAGGAGTGGTAAGTCAAATAGGGTAGCAGATGCACTTAGCAAAAGGTGTTTATTGATGAATGAGTTAAGGGTCAATGTTGTTGGCTTTGATGCAATGAAGGATTTCTATCCCGATGATCCTAATTTTAAGGAAGCATGGATAGTTAGTAGAAGTCTAGTAGAGGGAGATAGGATGCCATGGTTGGAGTATTTCATCCAAGATGGCTTGTTGTTCAAAGGACATGAATTATGTATACCTAGAGGTTCAATGAGAGAGAACCTAATCAAAGAAAAGCATAGTGGAGGCTTGAGTGGATATTTTGGAGTGGATAAGACATTAGCACAGTTGAGTGAAAGTTATTTCTAGCCTAGGATGAGTGCAGATGTGAAGAGACTGGTAAAAGGTTGTAGGATTTGTTAGCATGCTAAAGGAGCATGACAAAACATAGGACTATATAAACCATTGCCTATACTAGAGAGATTGTGGGAGCATATAAGTATGGATTTTGTTTTCGGACTACCTCAAACACAGAGAGGTAATGATTCCATTTTTGTTATTGTGGATAGATTTTCAAAGATGGTTCATTTCATACCATGTTAGATGACTAGTGATGCATCCCACATAGCTACATTATTTTTCAAAGAGGCAGTCAGGTTGCATGGACTGCCTAAGACCATAGTTTCCAACAAGGACACAAAGTTTGTTGGCCATTTTTGGCATACATTATGGAAGAAGATGGGCACTGAACATTGAATTAGGATTTAGTTCAGCCTATCATCCTCAGACTGATAGACAAACTGAGGTTGTGAATATAAGTTTGGGAAACTTATTGAGGTGTTTGGAGGGAGACAAACCACAACAATGGGATCTTATTTTGGCACAAGTAGAATTTTCTTACAACAATTCAGTGAACAGAAGTGCAAGAAGGAGCCTATTCCAAATAGTTTATGGGTATAACCCAAGAGGTGTTGATGAGCTAAGAGATAGTGCAAATTTGAATATGAAGAGTGTTTTAGCAAAAGATTTTGTAGAATACCTTCATGAGGTTCACATGGAGGTGAAGGAAAAGTTGGAGAAAAGTGCCAACAAGTACATGGAGTATGCTGATGTGCATATGAGGGAACAAGAATTCTGAGTAGGAGACTTAGTTTTGGTACATTTGAAAAAATAAAGGTTTACATGGGGAACATACAATAAGTTGAAATTCGTAAAGATAGGTCCATGCAAGGTGTTGATGAAGTTCTCATCTAATGCCTATGAGATTGAGTTACCAGCAGGGATAGACATATCTCTTATTTTTAATGTTGTTGATCTATACAAGTTCCATGAAGGAGAGACAAGTTTACAAGGGGGTACACATTGACATTCACCTAATGCACAAAGATGGTTAGATCAGTTACCTAAAAAGACGATGGAAGAAGTAGATAAGGTGATTGATTCCCAAGTAGATAAAAGGACTAGAGGAAAGGATTACATGGAGTATCTTGTCTGATGGAAGAACATAGTTGCAAATGAAGCTTCTTGCCTGAGTGTTACAGAACTTGTCAAGTTTGGGATTCCAATTCTAGACTTGCCAAAATGTTCATGAGTTTTCAACTCATGGAACATTTCAGTTACCCAACATGTTTGATGTAGGATCATTCAGGTTCATGAGAAATCCTCATCAACCAAAAAGATTTCTTTTGCTTTCTTGTTTGTTTGTTTTTGCCTTTTGTCTTGCTGCAAGACTTGTTGATCCATTTTTAGAGAATTTCCTAAATATTTTGGCCAAGAGATGACTTGATCTTGAAGAAGGCTCAAATGGGTATCTGCATCTCAAATTTGGAGAAAATCTGATGAAAATCAAGCAAGTTATGCCTCGATGGAGTTTTGGCCTATCACAGGATCTGTGACATTTTTGGTTGTCATAAGACTTGCACTAGTTTTGCTCAGTCCTGGACATGTCTGGTGAACCCTCAAATGACCACCTCCTTCGATGAGCTTGGTTTTACCCGCTTTTCCACCTTAAGACTATCAGAGGATGTTTTGTGCAGATTTCTCTAGGCACCAGACTTATCCGCTGAACCTCAATATTCTTGCATGTCTGGTGAGCCTTGAAACCACTACTCATCTGATCAAGTTCCTTTACCCTGCTTTGCCTTTTACATCTCCAAAAGGTCCTTTGTGCAGATTTCACTCAGCACCGAATATATCCAGTGAACCCCCAATTCTCCGCATATTTGGTAAGGCCATTTTTCCTATTTTGCTGCATTGAAGTGCCTTTGTGCTAAAACACCTCGACACTGGACATATCCAGTGAGGGTCAAAAACCCCTCTTTATCCTGTCATGACCTAAAAGCCTACTTTATCTACAACCTGATATCCTATGAAGCTTAAAATCATTGCAAATGCCAGAAAAAATGACAAAATTTAGTTTTTAATCATTTGTACGATTGGTCCAAGAGAAAATTGGAGTTTGACACATGTTCCCTTCACATGATGAAATTAGTGGCCACCTCAAATGTCTATAAATAGGTGGATTACACACTTCTTAAGGGGGATTCTTCCAATATTGATCTCTATAATGTAGATTCTCCATACTACATTTCTGACTTCGGCTGGAAGATTGTTGAAGTAGACACAAGAAATTGAAGATCAATTTGATCTGAATGTTAAAATGTTTGTAAGGCTACAACCAAGGCATGTGTGAAGCCAATTATCATCCTGTTGTAATACTTCTATGCATATGAATAAAGCATTTGTTGTTTCATTGTCGTGATTTGTCATTTGTCATATTGCTACCTGGTTCAGTAGCTTGATCAAGTCTTTGTACCTTAACCTGCATTATCCCTCTCAACCAATCCTCAAACCCCAAGGAGTGATTCGACTCCCCATGGTTCTCACACATGTGTCAGACGTAGGGAGAGGAGTGTACTTGTACACTCTTCTCCAAATATCTTCCTAGGTTGGGCTCCCACATGTGTGAAGCCTTGGGATGAGGTGGTACTTGGTCAAACACTTATGCCCAAACCTAGAAGGATGGGAGGAGATGGTGACAAGTCCACCATCTCTCTTCCCAAAACCTACCCACGCCACTTTCTTCCCAAGGAACTCTGGAGTGGTCTAAATCACTTAAAATTCAAAAATTTGAAGCCCAAAAGACCTCCAAACCCAAGGTACATGACCTAGGGACTTAAAATTAATAAAATATACATGAAAAAAACCCCTCAAGCCCCTCAAAAATGACCCCAATTTTTAAATTTCAAAATAAGACACATAAGCAAACAACTCATCACCCATGCCAACTCACATTTACACCCAACTTTAAAACCAAATTAATCATAGTAAATAAATCACATTACACATTTTACATTTACAAAAGGCTTTAATCCCCATATAGACTAAGTTCGAGCATCATAGGGAGTTCATGTGGGTTCCTAGTTGACCTCCAAATTTCCATTGGTCATGGAAGGTACTTGTACACTCAATTAAACATGTTAATATGTCCAATAAGCATATATAACTGAAGCAACTTGAATTCAATTCCAATCATAATCACATTCAATACAACATCTATACTCCAAACGATAATCAAAATCCATATAGATATTAAATACATATCAATGTACAATTTCAATCTTCATTCCACAATATCTAGACTAATGTCATCACATATGCATCACACTAATCTAAGTACACATATATTCAATTTGAATTCACATCAATTAGTTCCATCACATAATTGCTAAAGCATAATTTAAATGACATATGTACATAAGATCAATTCAAAGCATAAATTCATCACATAAATGAAATATAACATATCTATCTCATAATGACATCACATGCTCATTACATTAACGCACTAAGCATAGATACTAAATTTCAATTCAAACCAACTACATGATTTAAAAAATTTCCAAGCATAATTGAATCACATACTAATAGTCAAATCCAAACTTACATTCATTTCATAAAAACCAAAATATAATATAGCCAACTTATAATTGGATCGTCATCATATGTGAATTAAACCATATATTCTAATCCAAACATCGATGTCTACTATAGTCTATGAGAAGGATCAAAAGTCCATACACAAAAGTTTAATGCCTAGGTTTATCAAACTAATAATTGGTCTAGTAGAGCACACAATTCTAACATACAAAGGTGGGCCTCACATCCTCCCCCCTAAGACTAAACTTCCTCCTAGAAGTCACTGGAGAGGTGAGGGTAAAGAATTCCTCCTTCAAGGAATCCTGACATGACAATGAGGTAAAAGGATTCCTTAAAACATGTGGTAAAAAAAACAATTAGTCACTTATAATAATCACCACCTAACAAGCATCCTAGATGGTAACCTTCTGCCAGATAGGACAAACCAAGCATCTAAGAGAACCACTCACAACAAACAACTCTATTTACATTCCAACATAAGACAAGGGTGTCAAATCCCATAAATAGGATCACCTTATTGTTACAAGGTCAAATAAGATACAGTTGCACCAAGGGAAGTTAGAATTCACAGTAAACCTTTGTGTTATCACCTATCACATAAACAAGGTATCTATTCTCTCCTATCTATCAAGAATGACCCTGTAGCAAAATAAAGTTGGACTTAAAACCAACACATCATCAGGACATCATAACCATTCATAGCCAAACAAACATCTACACCCATCTTGCAAAGGTTACTATTTTAAATCTCTTATCTCACACACAACATGCACAAAGTTCACATGCCTTGACTAAATTCATCACCAAAAAGACTTCACTAGACTCACAAAGTGAGATTTACAAGTATTGACAAGAGTCATAGCACGTTCCCTAGGATCAAGGAACTATAAATTGAATCCCCACATGAATGGGGGATGACTAAATTAATTTCTAAGTGATTGAAGGATTCATACCCTCTTTGATATAAAGAAAATAAATAGGCTAGTATGACATATATATAACAATAGGATGGTCTCAAATCCCTCTCAGAGTGTCCCTTTAAACTTTTGCTAGCACCTTTCTCTTTTTTATTTATAGAGTTAGACTCAAAAAGGCGGTTACATGAGAAATCACCCACCTAGAACTTAGTGAAATGAAAGGAGTAAGATTGTCCCTTATTGGTCCTTCTTAGATCCTCTAACTATATAATATCATACCCCAAACCATCTACTCCCCTTTACATCCTTCCAAGCACCCCTTATGGTTATGACAATTCACCAATCACATTACTACACATGTAGTAGTAGTAACAAACATTAAGAAGAGCCTCAAGCAATAAAGTTTGCAATAAGGTAAGATCTCAAATTAATTTCATCAATAAAATTTTAAAAGAAATAAATTTAAAAAAGGAACCAAGTTCAAAAGTGGCCACCAATGCAACATCCAAAAATTTGACCCAATATACGATTAAACAAGTCTTTAAGGCAAGATGACCATTTTAGAATAAAGCAACTAAGTAGCCCAAGGAAATGAAATTCAATACTGCTAGTTTCACAAACATAAATAATAAATAAATAAATAATTCATAATTAAATAAATAATAATTTAACAATTTCATAAAAAATTGCACATTACAAACCATTTGGCTTTATCGAATCCATCCAAGGGAAGAAGAGGAATGGTGGTTCCAAACCACAAGAAGATCCTAAAAAATATATTATGCTAACAAACACCCATATGTTCCATGCAACCTAGGACATGCTTGAAATGAATTCTAAGAGTCACATATCCTGAAGTATCACATATGTAAGAGTACCTTTGGTTCCTTCTAGGTAGGAATATCAACCAACTTCCCTCATGGACACTACCAAACACCATCCCAAAACCCCAAGTCACCTTGATATCAATGTGACGACACCCCTGTAGTTAACATTACACACCCTATCATCCTACCCATGATATTTACCTTGATAGAACAATTACCATACCCTACTAACTCAAGTTGTGACAAGTGTCCTGTTGGCTATTCTAATAATACTCCATGTAACAAAGTTAAAGGTCATCAACCAAAATGTTCGCAACTAAACTCAAAATTTTACAACCATTGCCATAGGAATACTTGAATCTAAGATGGTGTAAGAGATCCATATATGATGGTAGTCCCAAATGCTAGTACCTATAATAAAACAAGCATGAGAATATATATATTAATAGCTGCTAGTAGTACACATACCAATAGGAAGACCCAACATTAGAACTTGATGGGAGAAAAGGATCTAGGTTCAATGGCACATTACCTGGTTTATCCTCAACCCATGGAACACAAGTGACAAGGAGGTAGATTACTACTATGAACCAACTAGGTGAGGTCCTAGTATGAGGGGAAATCTATTGGGAACTAAACAACCAAGCGAATTACAAAAATCCTTCCTCTCTTAAGCCTTAATTACACTAGCATATTCTAAGTTTAGAGGGAAGTTCAACACTAGGGAAGACACCCACACACAATGTAATTAAAGAACATTGAGAGTGACTCCTAATTTTCTTCCAAAGGTACAACCCCAATTATTTCAAATAGAGCACATGCATAGATCACACGTAGCATCTGCAACCCTTCTCCACTAGTGCGTACCCTAAGTCACCAACTATGGATACAATCAAAATGTTTTTTTTGGAAATCACTTATCACACTCTGCATCTCTATTACTTACTTCCAAATCCACACCATTGTCATGCCCACATTCTCCATGTGGTTATGACATGATAACCACGTCATGTACACATTTGCCATGTGGTCATGACATGAATTACCAAAACTTTTCCCACCCGACTCTAAAAACCCCCTCGCATGCAACATAAGTGCTCGGTGACACACACACACAACGTAGTTTCCTCTACAACTAACGTCAGGTGCATCATCAGAAGGCAGGAAAGGTTAATCATAGCGAGATGAAGCGATACTCTCTTCGCCATCCCCATGAAACGTAAGCCACTAAGGGGGGTGTGTCGCAAGGAGCGACACTAAGAGGGTTGGATTTCGTTCGGGTTCCCAACCCTAGAGTTACTAATATGAAGTGGGTCGATTTCTATATAAATCAAAATCTAACCTTAGGTCCACTATAGACCTAAGTAAACTAATCAATAAACTTATAATATTATAAACAAATCTGACTTAAACAATAAAACTAACATCTAATGTAAGGGGAAAGTAATCGAACTAAATTAAACAACTATCTCAATTATGTCTAAATAAATTTTGAAAGCATAATAGGTCAAAAAGGAACTAAATCCTATAGTGATTTCGATAGCATAATGCCATCTCATCAACTATAGGAGGTTGCAAAAATAATTTAAAATAAACTCTATCCTCTACCCCTATCTAGATTAATTAATTATATGCATATAAAATCTAAATCCCTTCCCAAGGTTTTAAACTAAATTTAAATTAAATAGAAATAACTATACCAATATCTCCTCTATCAACATGGCAAAAATTAAATTAAATCTAAGAGCATTTGTTTTATTACATTCATTCAAAAAGGATAATTTAATCCTATTCATAATTATAAATACACTCAAGGAAAATAAACCATCAAATAAATAAAGAGAGATTAAAATACTCCCACACTCACATAAGACAAAATAAAGCTTCCCCTCACTAAGTGGGGTTGCACACACTAAACTAGGTTTAATTAAGATAACCATTATTTAACACTTAGGGCACCAAACCCTAGACATGCATTATAAAATCTCCCAATTATCTCATTTGATCACACTCACAAGTTGTTCTCATTCTGGTTGGTGTGTAGGTTTCAAGGAGACCAAGTGGGAAGGTATCTTCCCAAATGGAGAATTTCTACTATGTTTTTTTTGTTTAAAGTTTTCTAACAAAGTGCTCCTACATGTTGCATTATTTATTTGCTTTCTAACATTGCCACTGGGTAGCTAAATTTATTTTCTATTTCTCCTTTTTACAAATATCCAGTAAAAGCACAGGTTGCAAGGCTATGAGATTTTTCTAATGATTTCAAATATATTTTTCTTTTTGTTCCTAAGTTTTCCAATGATCTTGCTCTCTGGTTATTTATATATAATTTTTTTGTAAAGAAAACACAGAGAGGGAAAAGGGACATGCATTGCACACAAATATATATATATATATATATATATATATATATATATATATCATAAATGTCGATAAGACAACAACAGAGATAAACTAAAGTATTTAGGGTAGAGTTTATAAATGAAATTTATTGCAGAGAGGGCCAAATCCCCACGTTTCCATAGCAGATGACCCTTAAATATTTAGTAGGCCATGGAGTTTAGAATCTTCGCAGAAATGAGTAAATGGTAATGGGGGCCAGGGGGAGGCTCTGCCACTCCTCCCCACAGAGCATTATGCTCTATGAGGGGGGGGGGATGAGGTCCCTCCCCCCGAAACTTACAACAAAACAACAGTGGTGCAGGGGCTTCGACCCTTGTGACTGCTTCACACTTTACCTCGGGTTCTCCAACAAAATGAACCCTAATCTAAAACTATAATGCCATTCAAAGTAGAATATATTTATAAATCATTCCTAAAGCCGTTTGCTTTATTCAAGGTAAAAACAATTGATATATATATATATATATAATTTTTAATTCACTGGTAAAGAATTTATCACTGTAAAAAAAAAACTAGTGAGCACATTTAAAACAACTTAATAATTCTCTTAAAACCCTTGTGAAATAGAATACATTATGCTATTTTTTTTATATAAATAATCTCAAGCAAAAGAGGGTAAAGTAAAACCAACTATAATTTCTTTTTCTTTTCTTTTCAAAACAACCAAAATAGCATAATGTATTCTATTTCACAAGGGTTTAAAGTAGAAATTATTTTCCTTACTCATCTAATTTTCTTAAGCATAACATTACAACATTAAAGAGAGAGAGAGGGAGATAAATGTTTTCTTTCATGACATGAAAAGTTACATTAATGACATTAATCATTTAATAAATACAAGGTTTACGAGTAGTAGGGAGATCACAACCCAAAAGAGAGTTCAAACTCTCAACTAAGTAAAAACTTATTACAAGCCCCAAAAATAAGGCTAAGGCATCCCGATGCCTTCATTTTACAAAACTTACAAAACCATCAACCACCATGTTTTCCTCCCGTAGCCAAACTCCTCCATAGCCACCAAATGAACCTACAAACACACAAAATGGTTCACAATACCCATGGGAAGCTCTCCTCCCAACCTAGGCCTACTAATAGGCCACCACGAAGCTAGGAGGCCTTCCAATAACCAAGGATCAAACCACAAGGATGCAAACACTCCCATCAAACACAATAACACCCACCCAAGTCAAAACACAACACTAACTTATTTTAAAAATGAGTTTGAAGGGTGAGAGAGTGGACTACTCTCAACTCAAGGAGACCCAAAACTCATATACTCATAAAACCATGGCCTCTTGCCATAAACTTGTCATATTTCCATCCCAGGACACTCTTGCCATAATATCATACTTCTCAAAGTTGCAACTCAAGGCCCATGCCATAAAAACTATACCAAAACCAAGAGGGGAAACCGAGGAGGTTCTCACCTCTCTCACCCAAGACAAAGGTGAGCTCTCTCACAAGGAGAGCTCACCCCAACAACCCTTTAAAACCCACAAGCACAAAACTAAAAAGAACATAAGCACAACATTCATATAACTACATATTGCATAAGCAAAAGCAAGTAAAATATAAGGCTTGAAGCCTTGAGGAATACCTCTCAAGATTCAAGGATGGAGGATGTTGATGAAGAGATTTCCACAAGTCCTTCTCAAAATCCTTCCAAGTTCTACAAGTCCTTCTCTCCTCCCCAACACAAGCATAAAAATCCCTAAAAGAAAGAATCCCCATCTCATCTCAAGGAGAGAGATAAATAGGCAAGGCTCTCAAACCCTAATGGATGAGAAGGTGACACTTGTCATCCTCTCCTCCATCCATGTAACCCTCCTCACAACCCCACAAGAATGAGGAGGTGACACTTGTCATCTCCCCATTCTACAAAGCTACACACTCTCCCACAAATGTTCTCACAGATGTGTGAGAGCATAGGGAGATGTGAGCACACAAGGGAAGCTTCTCATTCAACTAAGCTACACTCTTCCCAACAAGTGCTCTCACACATGTGTGAGAGCATAGGGAAGAGGTATCACACATGTGTGAAGCTTCAAGAAGCTTCTCAAGCACTTGAGGCAAGGGTAACCTTACCCAAATGGGTGAGGTTAGGTTAGGTGGGATGGTGACATGCCAACCACCTCTCACATCACCCCAAACTCGTCACTTGACTCAAGGGCCAAGTTTGGGTGACCATACATGGTTTAAAACAAGTTTAAACATGTTAAGAATGGTTCTAGACCCTAGGGCTATGACCTAGGGTCAATATTTGACCATTAATAACACTAGGAAACACATAAAATCACTTGAAAAGGGCTTCAAACATTTAGCACTAAAAATTGTGCAAACCCAACATTACACTTTTTTTAAAACACATCAAGAGATAAGATAAAAAGGGGTAAACCTTATAAAATATCATAAATCCAACACAACATAATCAACATTCTCAAACATAAATGACCTTAGTCCAACTTAGGACTAGGTCAGTTTAACAGGGATATAACATATGGTTATTGTCTAACCTCTAATTTTACATGGGCATGGAAAGTTACCTGCACACTTCCACAAACCCATTAATAACACATGGTAAAATAGCCAAAGTGAAGTGAACTACATACATCACACACATGATCTCATAATTGCATATAACATCAATAATAACCACATGCTATCATATATATATATATGTCTCTCAAGTCATTAACCATTCACAAGTATAATCAGGATTGCATAATGTAAGATAAATCATCAATTTCACCATCAATACATATACCGATAATCATCAAATGAAATCATAGCATCTAAACATCATATCATCAAATGAAATCTAACATGAGATCTAATCATCCACAAAGCATACACCATCTATCTAATCAAGCATAAGATGAAGTAAGAAGGTCTAAGTACGTGATCAATAGTCCCTAATATACACATGTCCATAATAAAATCCATCACATGAGTACTACAAGCAAAAATAATAGATGAGGTAAAAGTAGGCCTCACAACCATAATCTAAGATGAATACTCAAGTGGCTACTCACATATATTTATAGTATAAGGAACACATTTCCCCTAACCAACTCGTTATCTAAACTTTTATTACTATATCCAAATGGGACTAATCCTTTAATTTCACTATGACCAATGAAGCAGATTTATGGAACCAGTTGCACTAGGAACTCATTTCCAAGACTCTATAATAAGCCCAAAATGCTAAAGGTCACTAGACAGAAGTGGTGACATAAAATTATCTTATCACATCAACTAGTTGTTAAGTGTGAGAAAGGTGAATGATGAGACTAACATGCACACTAGATCAACCCCTCTTTCACAATAACATTCAAGGACAAGACTGAGGCAAATCACTACAAAATGGAGGTGGACTTAGCTATAGATCTTGCACTTAGGAGTGCTATGGAAAGATTTGATTAAATCAAGCCTTTTTATCAAACCCTAGGTCAATGATGCACAAAACCCTAGTTCTATGATGATATGATTATAAAAAAAGATGTACAACAAATATCTAGAAACCAATTGTACAGAGAGGATTAGGAAGATGATAGAACCTATGTCCCAAATGGGGAGGTTTCGGAGGACTATTTCGAGAGCACCCAAGTCTTGAAAAGTGGAATACTCAGAAACTATAAACAGGAGAAATGTTATAGAGACTACCCTAATGCCATATCTGAAGTTTGCTAGGGAAGAAAGACTAGGGTGCCAGCACCCAAGTCCTGCACAAAGGAATATTCTCAAACTACTATCAGATCCTAAAACCCTATTCCTTTCCCAGTCTTCTTATATCTTCATATTTCTCAGATCTCACACTTGTAACCTGCACACAAGAAGACGAGAAGGGGTTTGGGGGTTATAGTGTTTAGGGACTTGCCTTAGTCAAATCCTAAGATAGCATTCAAGCTTCCCAACACCATTGATAGATAAAGAGAGTGTGCCCTTGTAGGCTAGAGGCTAAACACAAAATCAATATGATGAATCAAATGATGATGAACAACAATGATACCACCTATGTGATGAAACCCTTAGGAGGATGAATGCTCTTCAACTCATAAGGAGTGATAGATGGTAACTTCAAGTATGCAAGAACACAAACGATGACAATACAAATCTACTATAGAATCACAATGAATGCTTTGAATGCTCTTTACTCCAATGCTTCAAGTTGGCTATCTCAATCTTTCTTACAAATGAAATAAAAAACACACTTTATATGCTTTCCTGCTAACATTCATCAAATTAAACCAAAAGAGCCGACAAGGAGAAACTTTTTTAAAGGTCCTAAGCTAAAATACACTTAAATTTGCCCCAACCAATCAGGGAAGACTTGGGCACTAGTGCCCATGTCTTGAGGCTCCTTTTTGGTCTGGGGTAAGATAAGATATGGGCCCTTTGTTCCCAATTTACATTGGTTTTAGGCAATTTTGTCTCAGGATGAATATTTAGAATGTATAATGTAATCACAAGGACCTAGGAGGTAAAAAGACATGTGGCCACTTTTTACTCCATAACATTTAGCCCCCACTTTAATGTGTGTATGATCTTACAATTAGTACATGCATTAAAGTATGGTCAAAGCACATCAAACACTAGAGTGAAGACACACCTTAAGTTTGAAGAACCATTTCTAGCCCCCAAGCTTAGGCAAACATAAGAAAACACTTGACAATCATGTGAAACATAGAATATAGTAAAGAAGCACACAATACACAAAGAAGACAGTAAAAAGGCACACAATACACGGAGAAGGCATTAACACTGTCACACAGTACATAAGGCATACATGATTAAACAATTATAAAACCTTAACTAGGTGATGGGGGGAGTTCATTGCTATGTGTTTCCATCAAAAGCACACAAAACAAGTAGCATGGGGGGAGCTCATCACTACACACTGCCACAAAAATACTCAAAACACATGGCGTGGGGGAGCTCATCACTACGCGCCACCACTAAAACACACAAGACATGCAAGGAAGAAACACAGAGAACACACAAAATACACGAGTGTCGTAAAGTATGTCATCGACACACTATACATCTTAAACACATAAAACACGTGCAATGAGGGTAGCTCATCGGTACATGTTGCCATCTAAGACATATCAAACACACCTGACAATTGAGACATGCTACCACAAATGCCAAAGGCAGGCTTAAGGGTGAATAAATCAAGATCCAACCCCACCTCTGCATAGGACTTTTAAAAGGATTTGAAACCACTCAAGGGAATATGCAATCCACCTTCCGTAGAAGTGCTTTTAAAAACATACAATCCCACCTACATCATAGAGATGCTTTACAATGAAAAGGAAGTATGTGCACAAAGTATACAACCCCACCTGCATCATGCAGATGTCTTATAGTGAAAAGGAAGCATACACAACACATAAAACAAAATTATACAACCCCACCTACATCACAGAGACACCTTACAGTGAAAAGGAAGCATTCACAAATACACTTTATCACAATATCTAAAATATCCAAGTGTTTACCACAATATATGCCCCCACCTTAAAGTGGTTGATCCCACTTGCCAGTAGCAATCATGCTTAAGGTAAAGTTGAAAACACAAAAGGGAACAAGAGCTTTCGCAAAGCCCATGCCCTAAAGTGACATGTGCTTGCAATTACTGAATTGTTTCCAACAATCACAATAGAAACATATGCTAACAATTAAAAATCTTTGGTTAGAAAATCTTAAGCTAAATTTAGAACCAAATAATCTCATGAAACTTATATAGAAATCATAGCACTTAATAAACCAAGGCTACACTTGTGGGTTTAGAACCGAGTATAGCTATGAGGTTAAACTTCAGGTATCTTAGAACCAAGTGTAGCTACAAGGTGAGATAAAAAAATTCCAAAGTGCCTAGAAGCAAAGTATTGCAAAGGTTTGTTACAACAATTTCACAACATGATACACGATCACATCACAACACAAAGTGATTCTACTCTTCAAGTGTCAGTAACATATTAACCCCATCTTCATATATGGACTAGGTCCATTTTTATTCTTATTGTAGGGATGCACAATCCTTATTAGTTTATTTTTGTTATCATCATCTACCATCTAGTAGAGCCACAAAAGAATGAAATCATGAAAAATGAGAGAGGAGACAAAAGAGACTGAGGTACGCAATGTGGGAAGTGTTACACATATGGTTCTTAGGGTTGTCATTGATATCAACACTATCACTAGGTTGTCATTGATGTCAACACTATCATGGTGGTGTGATGGTGTTCATGGTTGGATGTGATGTCCCATCCAGTAAGAGAAGAAGATTCAGTAAGAAGAAGAGCAAAAGAAGAAGATATAGTTCATGGTTGGATGTCATATCCCATCCAACAAGAGAAGAAGAGAAAGAGAAGAAGATATAGTGAGAATAAGAGAAAGAGAAGAAGATACAGTGAGAAGAAGAGAAAGAGAAGAAGATATAGTTCATGGTTGGATGTCATGTCCCATCCAACAAGAGAAGGGAGAAGATATAGTTCATATTAAGATGGGAATTAGAAGCAAAAAGATGATCAAATGTGTTGTTGATGCTACTGATGGCCTATAGTATGCATATTCCAAATTCTATGATGATTGCATTATCGGAAGAGTGTTTTGTTGTTGATTGTTTCAAGACAGTGTCACCTCTATGAAGATGTTCTATATAGGACAATGTAATGTTTCACATTCCTCCACAATTGTAGATATGGCCATGCAATTTTGGAATTGTATTCAGGGTGCAGTGAAGGTAATTCAAATTACTCAGATCATTTGTCCTTCCGCTGTGAAAGTTACACGTGATAGAGTACCGACATGTGTTCTGGTAGAGTAAGCTAGTGATGAAGGTCTGTTGGAATGCTCTACATTCCTTCGAAGATGAATGATTACCTTTGTAGTTTTAAGGACATGTTTATGGATGTGCATTACATGTTTCCTTGCAGTTTCAAGGTCCTTGGTGATCCCCAACTCAATTTTTCAAATAACAACATGTTGAAGTGTGTTCTGGATGACAGAGTGTTCTTAGAGTTAATGATTGAAGCTATGTGGCACAATTATCTAATGTGTGGTGGTAAAGGAGTGTTTGGGGATGTTTTATGAGTCATGTGGACTCATCTAGAAAAGTTTCACGAAGATCTTTCTTGTTTCTAGTACTGCACAAGGTTTTCAAGTTGATGTTGTCGTTATACTTCAAGTCTTCATGTGTTTTCCTTAAAGTTGTCTTATTTTGAAATGAATGGTAAGTGTGGATGTAATTCCTTGGTGTTTGAAGCTATGAAGGATGTTTTACACCTATATAAAAGAGTGTTGAAGTCGGCAAGGCTTGGACCTTCTGCTGGTGTAACATGTGGTTTCAATTAGGACCTATCGTCTACACGTTTCATATTATGTGTTGTCTGGTTGACTTGTAAATGTATTTTTCATATTGTATTTAGTTGATAAGCAATGCAATCAATGTAATATCATGTATAAATACTGAATCAAATTGAGTGAGGTGAGGTGTGATTGCAATGTGATTGAAAAGATCGCAAGCAAATAAAAGGCAGCATAAATGCATTATTGATGTGTGACTAAAGGAAAAAGAGCAGAAGTTGTTGATGATGATCGGATTCATCCTAAATACATATTTGTGACAGTGATCAAGTATAGAGTGTGCCTAACTGATCATATCTTTAGAAGAAAGTGTGAAGAGGCAGAAGTGCAATCATCAAAAGTGTGAGTTTTAATGCTAGTTTTTAGATAGTAGAAAGATTGTCATACTGTAGTCTTTTGTAAGTATGTTCTCATTTCAGTGAGTAGTAGCTTCCTTGGGAGTGACCCTAAAACAAATTCATCAGGGAGTAGAAGCTTCCTTGCGAGTGACCCTAAATCAAAGTTACTTAGGGAGTATCAGCTTCCTTGGGTTATAGCCCCTAAAACAAAGTTATTATTTGAGCTTCATACATTGTAAGTTAATCCTCACCATGGTTTTTCCCTTCTAGGTTTTTCTATGTATATTTGGTGTTATGTGTTGATGTGCATTGTGTTAATCTTTCATGTTCATGTTTATGCTATGATGATTAAGTTTTGGTCTACTCTAGATAAGTTGAAGTTATTAGAATTAAAGATTGTTAAGATACTGATTCACCCCCACTCTTAGTATCCTAGTGTGTTCAACAATTGGTATCAAAGCCAAGTTCCTCTGAGGGAAGCTTAACCACTTGAGGAAGGTTCGAGATGGCACAAAATGGATCTAACAAGATACCTAGGTTTGATGGAACAAATTATGCTCTTTAGAAGCTAAGGATGGAAGCTAACAATAATTCCCTAGGGTGTGGTCACTAGTGGAATTTGGCAAATAAATGACTAGGTGACTAAAACATCTAGTCATGACAACTAAAAATGACTAAATTCTACTATTTTTTTGTAACACAACTATAAATGACAAAGGTAAAAAACACAACTAAATAATTAGTCACACAAATAAAAATTAGACAACATGATTTAAGGCAAGAGGTACTTTTACCCTTACAAACTAAAAACCCAGGAAAATGAAATCCAAATTTAAGAATTTCCCACGTCGATATCACCATGTAAAAGGGACTAGGTAAAGAGTCAAAATGTTATTTTTCTTTATATCGACACAGGAAAATCTGAAGTAGGAAATGATGCAGGAGCATCCAAGGTGTATGGGAAATCTTGCATCACCAAAAAAAATATTTTAAATTCTGATGTATGTTTTCAATAATGTTTGTGGGCTTTGAGAAATTAATATTTTAATTTGTAACAAATGTATTTTCCTGGGGCATATTGGTAAATGTAAATTTTAGGGAATTATGCTCTCATAAATGTTTCAAAGGTATAAATGGTGGAATCTTCCATTTGGGCATCCCATTTCTAGGTGGGACCACTTGGTATGCATTTTATTGCATGTTCAATTGCATTCTTTGCATGCATTTGCATGTTGTTGCATGCTTGGGTCGTAATTATGAGACCTAATATTAGTAAAATGGGTATAACTTTCTCATTTCTGATTGAAATATAAATATTCAAAATGTTCTAGAAAGATGGGAAGGGGGGATACAAAACCCAGAAATAGTTTTAGAAAATTCACAAAAAAGGGAGTAGTGATAGGAAGAAAGTGATGGGTTTTCTTGGTGGTTTAGTGGAGGTTGTTTTGTGAAACCAATAGTGGTTTCTTCTCATGCAATTTCTATACATTTATGCTTGCTCATTTGGTGAAGGTGGTTTTTGGAGAAGTTGTGGTTGCATATCCAAATGATGTTGGATTGAGTCCAAGATGTTTTAAAAGAATTTTGTTGCAGATTTTTCATGTATGAATCAAGGAAGCTCATAAGATTCAGGAGATTGTAATGCATTTTTAGATTTATCTTCATTTTCTGTTGTTCTATTTCATTTCCAGCCTTCTTACATAGGCTTGTGTGAGTTTTTGTGTTGTATATTTAAAAGGGAGAGTATCCCTTTTCATTAGTGGTATCAGAGAAGGTTGTTCCTGAGTTTGCAAACAGATCACCGAACGTGAGGCAGCTTGTAGCAGGACCTGTGAGTTGTGGGTAAAGATCAACATGCCTCCTAGGCTTTCCCAGCATGGTAGAGGAAGAGGTAGAGGTGGTGGAGGAAGAGATCCACCTAGAGAGGAGATTAGAGCTCTCTAAAGACAATTGGATGCTTTGTGGGCAGATATGCATAGAAGAGATTTGCACATGGAAGAATATGTTAGTGAAGAAGAAATTGAAGAGAAATTTGAAGAAGAAGAAGAATAAATGGATCTTGGAGAAAGTAGATTGTTGAAAGCCATTTTGTAGATTGGAAAGAAGCCAAAGGTGGAGGTTTCAAATTTCAATGGAAGCCTAAATCCAGAAGAATTGATAGACTGGATTAATGACATGGAAGAATTTTTTGAGTTTGAAGAGATTGAAGACCCTCACAGAGTGAGATTTGCAAGGACAAAGTTAAAAGGACATGCAAGCATTTGGTGGAGAGAGATTTAGCTAGAAAGATGAAGAAGGAAAAAAGATAAAATTACCAAATGGGATAGAATGGTAGATAAAATGAATTTAGACAATTTATTCCAGTGGATTATGAGTTGGATCTACTAAAGAAAATGCAAAGTCTAAAACAAGGAACCAGAACTCTGAAAGAGTACACGAAAGAATTCCACAAGATCCTGATCAGAACAGGACATTCTGAAGAAAACAAGGAGAAAGTAGCTTGTTATCTAAATGGGTTAAGGCCAAGCATACGAGATGAATTAGCATTGGTGAGGATGAACACCATTGAGGATGCTTACCAATTTTCATTGAAAGTTGAAGAAAGATTGAATAAAAAGTTTGAGAGAAAACAGAGAGGACGAGATCATGGTGAAAGAATTGGAGAAAGGCCTTATGGGGAACAAGACAATAATCAGAAAAATCAGAAATTTGAAGATCAAGGTGGCAGCAAAAAAAATTAGAAATCAGAAAATTTTTACCCTTCGAGAGATCAAAATGCAAGAGGTCGAGAAAGATCAGGTAGAGGATCCGGAAGAGGTGGCTTTCCTGGAACCTGTTATTGATGTTGAGAAGAGGGGCATAGAGCATATGAATGTCCTCAAATTCAAGAAAGGAACAATAGGAGACCTGAGCATCATGCTAGGGAAACAAATGTGAATGAGGAAGATATTGAGTCATCACACTCCGAAGAAGCCGAAGAAGGAGAAGTACTTGTTACAAGAAGAGCCCTAATGAACGAAGGAAAAGAACTAGATCAAAGGAGAAAATTGTTCTGAACAAGATGTAAGTGTGAAGGTAAAGCATGTAATGTGATTGTTGATGGTGGTAGCACTAACAATCTTGTTTCTGAAGAGATGGTGAGTAAATTGTAGCTAAAGAGGAGAAAACACTCGCACCCGTATAGGATAGACTGGCTACAAGATGACAAGAAAGTTTTGGTTAGTGAACAAAGCTTGGTAAAATTTAATATAGGAAATTATTATGATGAGATTTTGTGTGATATTATGCCTATGGATGTTTGTCATATGTTATTGGGAAGACCATGGCAATTTGACAGGAAGGTCACACATGATGGTTATGCTGACAC
Organism: Cunninghamia lanceolata; assembly: GCA_027924645.1. NCBI lineage: Eukaryota > Viridiplantae > Streptophyta > Pinopsida > Cupressales > Cupressaceae > Cunninghamia > Cunninghamia lanceolata. The sequence goes on from BSBN01000998.1 coordinate 1,777,093, forward strand.
ATACTCACTAATGAAGGATGGAGTTTGACATAAGTTGAAGCCACTCAAAGAGGAAATGGGTAAGGTATGTAATAACACTGGTAATTGTTTGACTTATGGAGTTAAAGAGTTAGTGAAAGAGAGTGAGGATGATGATTCTGATTTGCTAATGCAAGTTGTAATAGTGTTGATTACATTCAATAGGGATAGAATGGAAGTTTCAGTGGAAAGAGAAAAAGAGGTAAAATCTGATTTATGTGAGAATTTTGTTGAATTTGATTTATTTGGGGATAATAAGATCAGCAAAGAGAAGGATATTGCATAAATAAATACACTGGAAAATGAAGGTGCAAGTGAAGAAGAAGATGAGCAGGTGAAGGTTGAGTTAATTGATGATCTCTTGATTGATAAAGAGATTGTGGAAGATGAAGATCTCAAAACTAATAGCTTGTTGTTGTAGGATGGGAAATCTGAATCCCTTGGTTATTTTACTGACATTGATGTGAATGCAAAGGAGAAAGAGTTTGTAGTTGAACCTGGTCTTTCAGAAGACAATGAAAGAGGAATATAATGTTGCAAAGGAGGAATATGATGGACAAAATGTTGCAGCAGTTTCAAGGAAGGAGACAAGTATAAATTTGATTATTTTATTGAAGAAGATGACATTGAAGATTATGATTTTCCACAGTTTACTAGTGCATATTGGTGGGAGTTGGATTATGTGGAAAGAGGGAGGAAGAGAGGAAAAATGAAAGATGGAAGATACATTAAACTCCAGAGAAAACTAGTGAAGCATATTCAGATAGATAAGAGAGAGAAGTGGATTCAGAACAAGCACATGATTTACAAATGTTTATGAGTTTTCACTCATGAAACATTTCAATCTACCCTGGGTGTCTGATTTAGGAGCATCCAAGGTGTATGGGCAATCTTGCATCACCAAAAAAATATTTTAATTTCTGTTGTATGTTTTCAATAATGTTTGTGGGCTTTGAGAAATTAATATTTTAATTTACAACAAATATATTTTCCTGGGGCATATTGGTAAATGTAATTCATAAAGAATTATGCTCTCATAAATGTTTTAAAGGCATAAATGGTGGAATCTTCCATTTGGGCATCCCATTTCTAGGTGGGACCACTTGGTATGCATGTTATTGCATGTTCAATTACATTCTTTGCATGTTGGCCACAAGCTTTGCATGTTGTTGCATGTCTGGGTCATAATTATGAGACCCAATCTTGGTAAAATTGGCATAACTTTCTCATTTCTTATCTAAATATAAAAATTCAAAATTTTCAAGAAAGATGGGAAGGAGGTGCACAAAACTCGGAAACAATTTTAGAAAATTCACAAAAAAGGGGGAGCAGTGATAGGAAGAAAGTGACAGGTTTTTCTGGTGGTTTAGTGGAGGTTGTTTTGTGAAACCAATAGTGGTTTCTTCTCATGCAATTTTTATATATTGACGCTTTCTCATTTGGTGAAGGGGGATTTTGGAGAAGTTGTGGTTGCATATCCAGATACTGCCGAATTGAGTCGAGGATGTTGTAAAAGAATTTTGTTGCAGATTTTTCATGTATGAATCAAGGAAGCTCATAAGCTTTAGGAGATTGTAATGCATTTTTAGATTTAATAAAATCCCTATTGCAGATTTCTCTTCATTTTCTGTTGTTCTATTTCATTTTCAGCCTTCTTGCATAGGCTTGTGTGAACTTTTATGTTACAGATTTAAAAGGGAGAGTATCCATTTTCATCAGAAAAGGGAACAAGAAGAGGGCGAGTTCAATAGTTTTGGTATATAGTCTGTGTGTTACTTGGTGAAGAAGCATTTGCAAGAAGTGAAAAGGGAAGAGGATTTTTAGTGGTTGTGTGATGGAGTGTGTGTTTGGACTAGTTGGGGATGGGTTTTCTCTGGTTGTGGCTGATATGTCTGCCGTGCAAAGCATTGTAGTATAGAAGATGTCCGAGGACAAAATAATGCTCCTCAATTCTCACAAGCTCATGGGTGCCAACAACAAGGGTGGAGATAGGTACATAGTCATCACACTTTAAAAAAATACTATAATCCTTTTCATTTTTTTGGTTTCTAGGGTTTCGTTTCTACATGTGATTGGTTTCTAGGGTTTTGGGATATAAGCCTAGGTTTTGTATGATGTCTAGATTAGAATTAGGCTTATATTTGGTTTATATCCCACAAGACCCAGGCTTCTTTAAAAAAAAGAATAAATCACTTATTCATGTAAGTGCAATTGTAACATATTCCCATGGGACTATCTCGAGAGTAAAATTAGGAGCCCAAACCCTCTATTATAGATTATCATAGATTGCAATGACAATAAATAGAGGGTAATTTTTTTCCTCTCAATAGATTCATCCATAAAGTACTTCATCCTACTGCACTAATTTTTTTTCAAAACTGCTTTAATAGGATGTGAAATCTACAAATCCATTCATAGTAGCCAATTAGCTCAAGAAAATAGGGAGAATGCAAACAACTTAGAAGGTCCACCTCAACTTTGAATTCACATTCTCCTTGCTTTCCACCTCTATCAAGCTGTTTGATGGCCACTATTCTGACATCAGGCAAGACGCTTCTATACACTAACCCAAATCCTCCATTGCCAATAACATTAGCAGGGTTAAAGTTGTTTGTAGAAAAATGAAGCTATCTGTAAGTGAACACCTGGGCTTCTTTGTGTATTATAACATGGATGGCAGGAACAGGAGGATTGATGTGATCTGATGATAAACTTTTCCTCAAATCTGGGCTACTGTTCTCACTGGGTTGCCTTGATATATTGCCATTACTGGGATTTTTTGAGGATCCATCAATTTTCCTTGCTATATGGATTCTTCTACCTACATTACTTCTTCTACAGTGGTAGAATCCAAGCAATAATAATCCCAGAGAAACCAAGCTACAAACTATGGCTACTATTATAATAACCGTATGGTTTCTATGTGCTCCTCTATGTTGATCAACATGCGGCTTACCCCATAATCTTAGTATGTTTGCAACAATTTATATAGGCAATACTAAAATTGTTTTATTTTCTAATTTAATGTTTCTTTATGAATTAATTTTCATGGTATGAATTGATCTCATAAGATTTGATTTATCAAGTTTGTGAGGTTTTCCATCTTTTAGGGTTTTGATCAATATCTTCTCACATTTTGGATTATTCAAGATTAGTTACATATTTGCACTTTGTGCTATTTCTATTCAACATTGGCCACATATGTCCTCTAATCTGTGCTACTAGAAATGAGAAATAGGAAATGAGATGGCATTTGCAACATGATGGGAAATTGGAATAGGTTCAGGTTGATTTTTTCTTAGGCACAATAAATGCTTGTACATTTAAACATCTATTTAAATATGCAATTTATGGTGCAAATTACAACTGCAAACAAAAGACATAACACATCTTCATCTCCAAGCACACCCTGCCATCTGCCCCAACAATGTTTGGCTCCATCAATGTTCCAAACATTACAAACAATCCTCATAGTCATTCAATAGTATGCATTTGTAATTGAAGGAGGTAGTGCCATCACCTTTTAAGGTCAATGGGTTTCAGTCTGGAGACTTAAATCCCTACCACAACCCTACCACATGGACTCCTGCCTATAATTCCTTTCCTATTTGTCCATATCAACAACTGTCTACCTCCACACTTAGCTCTTTGTGAAAGACACCTCAAATGCCTAGGTCAATTTACTATGCTGATGTTGATATTAGAAAAGATAAAAAACCTTCTATGGAACCAATGCAGAGTAAACAATCTCAATTTCACCCCCTAAAATAGAAGACACACTCACAATGGACAAGGGGATCAAAGGAAGAAAAAGCATTTAATTTAAAACAACAACTCTCCACCCTAAAACCAAGACCCCGCAGCTGTTAGTTACCAAACCGTTGGCCTTTATATTTGTTGTCATGAAATTTTCCAATTCCAATTTTCAAATTTAATGTCTTCCATGTAAGTCAAAGTTGTCTCATGTATCTCTTAAGTTGTTAATTTACCATGTTTAGTTTCACAGTTCAAATTTTAAGTGTGGACAATTTGCATAAAAGGTCACAATATCAAAATGCTCAAATGTCCAATTGTTCCTGGGGAAGGTTAGGTCTTGTGAAAAGTTAAAATTCTTAAGTTAAAAGTTGGGAATTTGCCCTAGGTAGAGTTTTGGGGTTTTCATGCACTTTTGTAATTTTTACCAGACTATGAAGGAACCCTAAAATTTTGGGTGTTTGTATTATGGCAGAGCTCATGAAACTGAAAGTCTTGTGTGAAGATTTTGACATGACATTGAATGAGTACTACAAAGTACATCATAAGATGTTGGATATTTACATAGCTATAAATGCATGCTATAGGTACTTTGATGGATTAGATCAAGAAGCAACCTCGTGCCACGTGTTGACACCTTACTAGTCAATCAATCACCATTGACCTTTCTCACAGTTCCATCTTTGTCTGTCGTTACCAGGCTTAACCGCCATACCATAGACCACATTGCATGACTGTCGTAGTAGTGCAGGTTATACACCGTACCACTGCAAGGCCATTCCATTGACCATCATAGGACGATGGTATGTATACCGCACTACTGCAAGGCCATTCCATTTACCATCGCGGGATGACAGTATGTATACCGCACTACATAAAGCCAACTTGATAGACCATTGCGAGGTGGCGGGTTCTTCATCGCACTACCACATAGATTGTCAAAATACTCCCACGGGATGGCAGTTAACACCACCAACCCGCACCTCTCTTATCTGCACTCAGCGGTACTGCAGTAAACACTAGATTTGATAAAAATGCTGGGACTTTAGGGTTTGATAGACCTTATTAGGGTTTAATAGAGCTCTTAGGGTTTATAAAGACCTTGAAAATATTATGCATGACTTTCCTAGGTTATACATATCCCTAAAACTCTTGACAAACCTTCTTAGGGCTATAAAAATTTTAAATGCTTAAAATACCTCATGGTGATGGGGATCTTACCCTTGAATGCATTGCCAACATTACCCATTATTTTGGGGAATGAAGATTATTTGGTGATTAATTTTTCTTCATTACTTATTTCTTGATAAGATTTTGGTACAACATCCTATGCTTTACCCTTCCACTGTCTTTGATCCCTTTGTATGGTCACTCTCTGCTTAGTTGACATTTATTTCTCCATATGACGCCACAAGTACTCCTAAGATAATCACATACACCAAATGCTTCACAAACCCTTCATAAAATTTTGATAGACCTAGAAATGTTTGGTAGACCTTTTAATATCTTCAAAGACTCTTCATGGCCTAACAAACCTAATGAATGACTACAAATCTTTCTATTCTTGCCTTGGCTAGGCCATGTATAGGCCTGTTATGGGTTCCATAGGGTTTCTAGAAGTCTATCTATATAGACCTTGCAAATGTCTCATAAACCCTTAGAAATCTTCACATACCCTTAAAAGCTTGTGCATACCTTTTATGACTTGATAGAGTTCCTAATGATCATGCAGAATTTCTCATGGTTTATGCAAGGTCTTCAAGGTTTTATAATGTATTTTAGACAATCTCATGCTTTACAATAGATCATAGACTCTTAATGATTTGATAAAGTTTTTTAAGGTTTAACAAGGTCTTAAGATTATATAGAGCTTCAATATTCTCTACATGCTTTTAAGACTCTTTACAAACATTACAATGGTTTTCACAGATCCTAAGAGAACTGCACAGACCCTTAATGGTTATACAGAATTTCTTTGAACTACATAGACCCTAACATGATTTGATAGACTTGACATGGCTTGAAAAGACTTCTTAATAGTTATATAGGCCTCTTTACACTTTGTAGACCTCCTTTAAGCTTCCATAGTCTCCTTAATGCTTGATGGACCTCTGATCTCTAATGATTTTCATAGTTTTTCTAGGTTTGACAGAGCTCTCACCTTGATTTAATACCTTGTACAAGCATGTATGGCTCTGTTGGTCTCGTACAACTCCTACAAATCTCCTCCATGAGAATACATTCTTGAAATAGACCTTCTAATAATCTACAGACCTTCTAGGATTGTGATACTTCTATCATGATGTATGTATATATGTGTATCACCTATAGAACATTGTAGGAGAATCACTGTAGAAGATGAATAACTACTCTATCACTGGGATCACATGGTGCATGTTCCTTTTTTATTTCATATGTCCTTTCCCTATGATAAAAGCAATGCAGTAATCTTAAATGAGATTAGGTATTTTTTTGGAACCAATGATGATAGTGTTACTAAACAAAAAAATAAGAATCCCTACAACTCTGGAAATGACATTCTGTTCATGTGGTGCACACAGAGAAATTCTTTGGCATTTAATATGAGAAGAAACCATTTTTGAACACTAATTGAAGAGTTAAAACTCTAGATCAAAATTAAATTTTTTTCATCTTGCCTACAAATGCCAAACACAAAAGTTGTAGAACAATCTAACATGCAGTTCCCTGGCAACAATCTAACTTGCAAAACTTGTCTAAAGACAAAATATGGCCTCCATACACTAGTAGAAAAACAGAAATAAATGACTAAAAAAACTACCAAAAATTGGTCATGTAATCAGTAGTTTGGTCACGTGATCGTTGGTAGTTTATTTCCTGTCATTTATCTCACGACCAAATTTATGACCAAACAAATTTTAGTCAATAATTTTGGTAGTATATTTTGTCATTAATTTGGTAGTATATTTAGTCATCAATTTGGTAGTATATTTATGTTGGCAAGAGACACTGTGTGGCTTCATAAGTGTTGTCATTGATGGCAACAAAGTCTATCCCACACATTTGCAGTACATAGTATGCCTATATTGGAAGTCAGATTGAAGACTGTTTTGGTCTGGTGAACAAGAACAGAGTATGTAACAAGGTCTGACAATCAGGCCCGGATCTGTCAGATGGTGTAACTCAGTAAGTTGTAGACTTGGACAAGTCAAGAGGGGTATCATGACTATTGTATTTCAAAGATTTAGCCTTCGGTGATAAAGCAAGAAAAAGATATGTGCATCTGAATGTTGGGTTCCAATCAGGCAGAGCAGACAGAGGAAGAACTGACCGGCAGAGTATCAGACTTCAATCCGGATGTGTAAAAGGTGCTGATCAAGCAATCTGTGATATTATACATTGTTAGCCGACATGATTTATGACTTCTATGCCTATGTTTTTGATACACATCACAAATAAAGCATGGATTTAGCCGACAGATCAATAACTTGCAAATATCTTGAGCGTTCTTGTTGCTTACTAGAAAGTTGATGAAAATCCTTGATGCGGATATATATACTAGATGGATTCCAACATGTAATTGTGTGTGTTGAAGATGTGAAGAAATAAGGTGCGAAGAAAAGAAGGATAAGTGTGAGAACAACAATTCAAGTCCGGTATGCGACTGAATAACAACATTGAACAAAGGAAGAATGAAGTGCATCAGATCAATATATTGTGCCTAACTGGAACTAAACTCTTGCATTTATAGATGCTTCTCATTAGTTCAAACACTTGATTATCTTCTATAAGTTCTATAGACAGTGAGTCTCTTGTAGGCAATGTACCTCTTGTGAGCAGTGTGCTTGGGCAGTGAGCCCTAATTGGCAAGTGCCAAAATTTGTACTCCTTTATTCTTTTAACAGAGAATACAATCTTGGGTTAGTCACCCCGTGGTTTTTTCCCTTAACAGGGTTTCCACGTAAAAATCCTTATGTTATGTGTGTTAATTTTATTTCTGTTCTTATGATTACATATGCTTTCATGTTTTGATATGACATTGAATATTGAGATAACAAAAGAAAATAAAATTAAGGAAATTTTGAGATAACTGATTCACCCCCCCCCTGCTCTCCGTTATCTTCCTTGTTTTCAACAATTGGTATTAGAGCAAGGTTCCTCTGAACAAAGCCTAATAGCTTGAGGAAGATCTGGGAATCTCAATGGATGCATATGGTATGAAGGAACAACTTCAGTCTGCCCTAGATGATCTTGAACAATCCCACTCTGAAGTCAATAATTTGAGAGAAAGACTCAAACAAGTTGATGAATTCATAAATGAGCTAAAAGAAAAACTTAGTATTTCTGTGAAAAAGAGAAAGGAACTACTTCTAAAATTAGCCAATCAGAGTGAAGTCTATGATACTAATGAAGATTTGAATGAGAAAAGTAAGCTATGTGAGAAGCTATCAAAATAAGTCATTATGGTAAGGCATGAAATGGAATCAGGGGTTATGAGATTCACCCAAGAAATTGAAGAAAAAAGAAAAATTGAAGATAATCTAAAACAATCCCTCAAGGAGAAAATAGAGGACTGCCACAAAATGGATAGAATAATCAGACATCTTGAATCTAATCTTGAAGAAGCTAGAGACAATGAAGAATAACTTAAGAATCAGATAGACACTCTTAAACAAGATCTTCAAACTGTAAATGAATACAAAGAAAAATTCAAGATAAGCTCAACCCAACTTGAAGTTCTTCTTGAAAGCCAAAAGAGGGTAGATGATAAGCGTGGCTTGGGAATGAGAAAGGTGAAAGCTTTGGATCCAGTCAGAAGAACTTTGGATCAGGAAATCAAAGAAACAGGCCTAGAAGACCTCTGGTAAGGCAACCAAATGCCCAAAGATATCCATCCTTTAATGGATAATGCTTCAATTGCAACAATTTCGGTCATAAAGCAACTCAGTGTAGGAGGAGAATGAATCAGAATAATCCATCCTTCTCCGGACAATGTTTCAATTGCAAAAGGTATGGTCACAAATCTCATGAATGCATAAATATGCAAATAAACAATTCATTCAATGGTAGATGCTTTGCATGCAATAGAATGGGACATATGGCTAATCAATGTAGATCAAGAGGATATCAATCAAATAAGCAAAGAAATGTTGTATGTTACAATTGCAATAGATCTAGTCATATTGCCAAATTCTGCAGAAGCAGAAATTAGGATAGAAAAGGTCCGGTGGAACATAATCAAGAACAAGATAAGGGAAAAGGTAAAATAAATGAGGATGAAGTTCAAAAGGAGATGAGCAAAATTAGGGTAAAAAGGAGTACAATGAATATTGGGGATGGATCTGCACTAGAATCTGGTGCTGTTATTTCTTCTAGAAACTAAAAAGGGTGAGCTCTGGCTCAGGGGTAGTCACAGAGAAAAATAATTTCCCCCAGCCAGTCAGCTAGTGCCTAAATTTGGCACATTGAGTAAACATCTGACACTGCGGATTAAAGGGTTCTCCAAAAAACCTCCAAATAACCTTCAGTTAAAATGTGAAAGATCCACATGAAGTTTTGCAAGATTTATAACCGTTCAAGTTAATCTAGTTCCGACAGCTATCTGGTAAAGCAAAACTTCACAGACAGATCCGGTATGATTCAAAATTGAAATGCTTTGATCTGCAGACCCATGACATGATTAAAGAAAAGAAGATACGTTGTCAATCCTCACTGACAATGATTCTAAGTTCCACGTAGTGATTCAAGAAAATCTCTCTCAAAATAGGGCAACTAGATAACTTAAGTTGTGCATTTATTACAAAAGGAAATTAGGGTTTACGCAAGGATAAAAGGGTTCTTTCACTCATTATTTACACACTTGCACTCACGAAGAAGAAAAGAAGAGCTCTATAAAGAATATTCTACAATTCACTAAGGATAAACTAAAAATTGAATTCAACCAGTGATTCGTTCTGACTCCTACTTCAAACCCTAAAGCATGAAAAGGTACTTCCATTTTGAAAATGCTCTCAAAGACGGTGGGGACCTATTCAAATTTTGTCTGACTTGGCCTAAAGTGACAAAAGTAAAAGAACAAGAAGAAAAACTGTCAAGCCTAGTTCAGAATTTTGACCCCCTTTCTTCCTCTCTAATGAATCAAGAATGCCAGGCTATTGTTTCATAAACAAAATAAAGAAGTTGGACAAAGAAAGAAGAACATAATGAACAGAATGGATGAACTCAGAGGGATGATTATCCCTAAGCTAGAGGCAATGCATGAGGCCTTGACAGATGCTCAGACCATAACCTGGACTAGTGATCCAATAGATTTAAGAAGGGCAAAAGCATATGCATTTTTGTTGAGTGGTCACATCTCCATTTTGGATAGGATGAAGAAGAGTTGGGCCACAGAGTTTGTACAGTTGAAGACTACTTTTGCGGATATACTTAAGTATATGTAAGTATAACATATGATTTATATATACTTATGCAGCCATGTATAGAATAATTTTTGCAAAATTTTGGTATATGGATTTTGCCCTTTGCCATTGATGTCAAAGGGGGAGTGAAGAGTAGTGAAAAATGTAGAGTCCAGCTAAGGTGGAGCTCCAGTAAAATAGTGTAAAAGATAGAGCATCAGCCAAGGGGGAGTTACTGTGACACTTAGCCATTTTTCACTACGTGTTGCCATCAATGCCAAAGGGGGAGATTGTTGGCAAGAGACACTATGTGGATTCATAAGTGTTGTCATTGATGGCAACAAAGTCTATCCCACACATCCACAATACATAGTATGCCTATACTGGAAGTCAGATTGAAGATTGTTTTGGTCCGGTGAACAAGAATAGAGTATGTAACAAGGTCTGACAATCAGGTTCGGATCTCTCAACTGGTGTAACTCAGTAAGTTGCAAAATTGGACAAGTCAAGAGGGGTATCATGACTACTATATTCCAAAGATTTAGCCTCCGATGATAAAGCAAGAAAAAGATATGTGCATCTGAGTGTTGGGTTCCAATTAGGCAGAGCAGATAGAGGAAGAACTGACCGACAAAGTATCAGACTTCAATCCAGATGTGTAAAAGGTCCTAATCAAGCAATCTATAATATTATACATTGTTAGACGACATGATTTATGACTTCTATGCCTATGTTTTTGATACACATCACAAATAAAGCATGGATTCAATTGACAGATCAATAACTTGCAAATATCTTGAGTGTTCTTGTTGCTGACTAGAAAGTTGATGAAAATCCTTGATGCAGATATATATACCAGACGGATTCTAGCATGTAATTGTGTGTGTTGAAGATGTGAAGAAATAAGGTACGAAGAAAAAAAGGATAAGTGTGAGAACAACAATTCAAGTTCGGTATGTGACTAAATAACAACATTGAATAGAGGAAGAATGAAGTGCATCAGATCAGTATATTGTGCCTAATCGGAACTAAACTCTTGCATTTCTAGATACTTCTCATCAGTTCAAACACTTGATTATCTTCTGTAAGTTCTGTAGACAGTGAGTCTCTTATAGGCAGTGTGCCTCTTGTGAGCAGTGTGCTTAGGTAGTGAGCCCTAATTGGCAAGTACCAAATTTTGTACTCCTTTATTCTTTTAACAGAGAACACAATCTTGGGTTAGTCACCCTGTGGTTTTTTCCCTTAACAGGGTTTCCACATAAAAATCCTTGTGTTATGTCTGTTAATTTTATTGCTACTCTTATGATTACATATTCTTTCATGTTTTGATATAACACTGAATATTGAGATAACGAAAGAAAAGAAAATTAAAGAAATTTTGAGGTAACTGATTCACCCCCTCTCAGTTATCTGCCTTGTTTTCAACAATTTAGTCATCAATTTGGTAGTATATTTGGTAATTTGGTAGTATATTTAGTCATTAATTTAGTCATTGATTGTTTTTTTTTTAGATTGTAGGAATTGGGTAGCCCCCCTATAAACTATAGTGCGCCTCGTAAACTTTTTTTCACGTGACCGGTGACGCTGGCGCAATATGCCCTCTGGTACCACGGGGATGGGGGAGATTGGACCTCGTGACCTCCTTACCTGTAACAGGAAATCTTAGCCAATCAAGCCAGGGCCCCCACCCCAGTCATTGATTTTTGTTAACTAGTCATTTATTTAGTCATTGTAATCATTAATTTGGTAGTATATTTAGTCATTAATTTGGTAGTATATTTAGTCATTGATTTGGTAGTATATTTAGTCATCAATTTGGTAGTATATTTGGTAATTTGGTAGTATATTTAGTCATCAATTTGGTAATATATTTAGTAATTAAATTAGTCATTTATTGTTGTTAACTGGTCATTTATTTAGTCATGGTAGTTATTTTTATTTACTGGTTTCCATTAATTGGTAGTAAATTTAGTCATGATATGAATAATTTATTAAATACCATAAATTCTATAATACAGAAAAAACATATTATTAAATTTGAATTAAAATATAAAAGAAAATAAATTTGGAAAACTATATATTTTATGATGCTACCAAGTAAAGGTTGATAAATTTGAGCCAACACTTTCTATTTGAGAATCGACCAATAAGAAAATGAAACAAGGCAAAGCAAAGAGGCAATAAATATTTTTTTGTATTGAAACAATATAGGAAAAGAATTACAAATAATAAAAAAGTAGCACAAGGATGCCATAAAAAAAAACTAGTTCAACTCTATCATGTATAGCAAACTACAAGGACTGGTTGAAGAAAAAACTAGTTCAGCAGCCACATTAGATACAATAGCAAAACAATGGAAACGTAGGTCAGACCGATGAAGCCCTTCACATCTTTTGACACTTAGAAAAAAGATGCTGTCACTGAGCATTCCATGAGACATCATTTCTTTTGGCATTCTGTTAACCAGTTCAGGTGCTTTGACTATAGCCTTGGTGCATTCCATATTCTCCTTCACACAAGTCGTTGAGGTGTTACCTATGTATTCAAACAACATTGAACCACCGTGAACAATATATGAATAATAACCTGAGAATGCTAGTTAGAGGCCCTTGTAGTAGTGACCTTGCAACAACAAGAAAACACACCATTCCATGTAACTTTCCATAACATGGTCCCAGACAGCTAAAGCAAAAGTGACACTTGAAACAGTGAAATCCAGCCAGTCAACAACATGCTGAAGATGACAACAAGGAAATGTTTTTAGTTTCGTACAATTGCAGTAAAATATGAATTTATTTAAAACAACATTTTCATGATATTTTCTTCATTACCTCAAGAAATCATAAAATAGATCATTACACAAAATCTCTACTCTTAGAATCAATCTCTTCCCTTTCTCACATGGAAATATCACACTTGCCCGTTCAGACTATTAAATTTTAGAAAACGAACTAAACAAAAGACATTCAAATGACCTCCTGCATAGATAGTGGTGCAGTCACGGTAGGAGGGTTCACAGAATGAACTATCCAGGCCGTACAACAAGAATAAACATAATGGAAACAACTCAAAGATATGAAACATGTACAAACTTAGTCATTTAGTATATAATACAATTCAAATACAATCTGGCCAGCATCATGCGGACTTGCAACTGGGGCTCAAAGGCCTGATTATAGAATATCAGAATACACACAAGACATAGCGTTGAAGTCCCCTCACAAAGGAGCCAAACTATCTATCTTCTAAATCATGAGAATTATACTAACTAACTACTTTCCTAAGGATCTATTACATCAATATATATCATCTTCGGTACAAAAGATTCCTCCGTGTCAACCAAGGAAGGCCACAAACTCCAATGAAGAGCTATAACGTGTGTACATGGATAGGTCAGACCTAATCATGTAGAGCACCTCCGCAAATGAATGGAATGATGTGCGGATCTCAGGGAAGGTTGGTACTCCTATTTACTGAATTATTATATGCAAACTCTGCGTGTGAAAGAATCAAATCCTAACTTCCTATCTTCTCTCCAACCAAACATCTCAACAAGTTTCCCAAACTCCTATTCACTACCTCTGTCTGTCCATCAGTCTATGGATAAAAAGATGAATTGAACTTCAGATCTATCTTCATTTTCTTCCAAAGTGTCTTCCAAAAATATCCAACAAACTTTGTGTCTTCGTCTCAAACTATACTCTTAGGTAATCCATGTAATCTCACAATCTCCTTGAAAAATAAGTTAGCTACATGCACTGCATTGGTTGTCTTCTTACGAGGTGTGAAATGAGCCATCTTTGAAAATTTGTCAACCACTACAAATATTAAATCATGTCCTCTCTATGCCTTCAGCAATTCCATTACAAAATCCATGCTTATGTCTTCCCAAGGTCTCTTCGGTACTGTCAAAGGTTTATACAATCCAGTGTTTTGACTACTCCCTTTTGCAACTTGACAAACTCTACAAATTTGCACAAATCTCCTAACATCGTTATGTATCTGAGGGAAAAAGTAGTTTTCACTTACCAAAGCCACTGTCTTATCAATGCCAAAATGTCCTACCAATCCACCACCACGTTTCTCCTTGATCAAATTATCTCTCATTGAACTCTTAGGTATGTACAACTGATTTCCTCTAAACAACATGTCTTCCTGAATGAAATAATCCAAGCACTTACTTCTATCTATCACAAAAGGTTCCTTACATGCTTTCCAAGGTTCTACAAAATCAATATCTCTTTCATACATGTTCTTCAATTCATCAAAACCCAACACTTCAACTCTCATTTCTATCAACAAATTTCTTCTCCTGCTCAAGGCATCAACAACTTTGTTTGATTTTCCACTCCTATGCTTCAACACAAAAGTGTAACTCTACATGAACTCTACCCATCTCATATGTCTCTGATTCAACTTACCTTAACTGTTCAACTATTACAAAGCTTGATGATCTGTATATAGTATAAACTCCTTAGGCAACAAGTAATGTCTCCACTTCTTCAAGGCTTGAATTATGGCATAGAACTCTTAATCATAAACTGAATATCTTTTCCTTGCATCATTCAATTTCTCATTGAAATATGCTACAGGTCTACCTTCTTGACTTAATACTGCTCCAATCACACTTCCACTTGCATCACAATCAACTTGAAATACCTTATTGAAATCTGGTAACACCAAAACAGGTTGCTCTGTTGCTTTCTGCTTCAATAATTCAAAACTTTTATCTACTCCTGATGTCCACTTAAAGTCTTTCCTGTCACCTCTCATTATCTCAGTCATAGGGTTACATACTGAACTAAAATTTATGATGAACTTTCGGTAGAAACTAGCCAGTCCATGAAATGATCTAACCTCTCCAATGCTCTTCAGTGTAGGCCATTCAACAATTGCTCTTACTTTCTCAAGGTTCATGTTCAATCCTTCCACAGAAATCATAAATCTCAAATATACCAACTCTTCCTTCATGAAACTACATTTCTTGATGTTTATAAGCAATTTATCTTCTCTCAACCTCTACAAAACTTGTCTAATATGCCACAAATGTTCCTCTTTTGTCTTATTGAAAATCAGAATATCATCCAGGTATACAATCACAAACTTACCCAAGAATTTCTTCAAGACTTCATTCATCAATCTCATGAAAGTACTCAGTGCATTTGTCAATCCAAAAGGCATCACTAACCACTCATACAATCCTTCATTTGTCTTAAAAGAAGTTCTCCATTCATCTCCCTGTCTGATTCTAATTTGATGGTATCCACTCTTAAAGTCTATCTTTGTGAAATATCTTGCTCCACTCAAACAATCCATGATATCATCCATCCTAGGTAAAGGAAATCTATACTTAACTGTGATCTTGTTTATTGCTCTAGAGTCAGTACACATTCTCCATTCACCCTCTTTCTTAGGTGCTAATACTGCAGGTACTACACAAGGACTCAGACTTTCTCTGATCAAACCTTTCATCAACAACTCTTGTATCTATCTGTTTAACTCTTCATTCTCTGCCGGTGTCATTCAGTGTGTTGAATTGTTAGGCAAACTAGCTCCCGGTATAAGGTCCATGTAATGACTAATACTCCTTATAGGTGGCAATCCTTCAGGTACATTATCTGATATGATGTCTTCATACTCTGTTAGCAACTCTTTTATCTCCTCTGGTTGTGATTCTTCAGTCTCCTTCAATGTTTCAGGTTTCTTAGGAATCAAAGCATAACACATATTCTCATGTCTCATACCATCCAAAAATTTTCTTCCATCTACCAAACAGATTCTAGCATTTCCATATACTTCGCTCTTAGGATCATCCTCTAAAGGAATCAAAGTAATTCTCTTTCCATTTGCTGTTATACTGTATGTATTCTTTCTCCCATCATGTATAGCTTTTCTATCATACTACCAAGGTCTACCCAACAAGATATGACAAACATCCATAGGCATAATATCACACAAGACCTCATCATGATAAGATCCAATATGAAATTTCACCAAACATTGTTCACTCACCAGTAACTTATGATCATCCTGAATCCATGCTATCTGATAGGGTTTAGGGTGTTTCAATCTTTCCAACTTCAACTTAGTCACCATCTCCTCTAAAACCATGTTATTTGAATTACCACTATCAATTACAACTTTACAACACTTACCTCCTGATTTGCATCTAGTTCTGAACAAACTCTTTCTCTGCGGTAGTTCCTCATTTGTTTCTACTTGAAATAGTGCTCTCTTCATCTCAAGTGATTCTCTTTTCTCTGGTTTACCAACAGAACTAGGCGATCCAATGGGTTCTTCTTCCACATAGGTTGCTCTTCCATTGTTCTCTGTCTTCTTACTTGTACTACCTTGATTACATTCAAATGCTCTATGTCCTTCACGTCCACCCTTGAAACAAGTGCCTCTGAATATCCTCTTATCAAATCCTCTTCCCTCTCTTCTGTATTCTTCGTTCCGGTATGTGCTAGGGTTTCCTTTTTGGTAAAAAAATTTGTCATATCTTCGGTAAGCATTATTATCTCTGTCATCCTTTTTGAATGGGTTGTCAGACTTGTTCTGCTTTGAATGTGATCTGTCTCCTTTAGAAAATATTCTACCTCTCTGAAATTTACCTCCTCTACCTTTTTGTCTCGGATCATGCCTTTTATCCAGCTTCTCTTCAACTTTCAAGGCAAACTGATATGCTTCTTCCAAAGATGTCATCCTTACCAAGCTTAGTTCTTCTTGAATGTTCAATCTTAGTCCATTGATGTATCTAGCCACTTTCTCCTTTCTCACTTCACTATGTCCTGTCCTGATAATCATCTTATGAAATTCTTTGGTGTACTCCATAGATTTCTCCTTCTGTCTCATGTTTTACAATCTTTTCAAAAGCTCCAACTCATAGTCAGCAGGTATGAATTGATTCTTCAATTTTGTCACCATCCTATCCCACTTTATAATCTTTTCTTTCCCTCTTCTATTTCTTTCCAACTGAACTTCTTTCCACTATATAGTAACATGTCCTTTCAATTTGTCTTTGCAAACTTTACCTTCTTCGGATCTTCAACTTCTTCATATTCAAAGTATTCTTCCATGTCATTTATCTAGTCAATCAATTCTTTAGGGTTCAAATTACTTGTATAGTTTAGCACATCAACTCTAGGTCTCTTTCCAATCTTTGAAAATAGCTCGCAACATCTTTACTTGATCTGATTCTTCTTCTTTATCACCTCCTAGGGTTTTACCAACTTGTTCAACAGATTGAAATTCTTCTTCATCATCACTTTCAATATTAGGTCTCGATGTCAATCCTTCGTCTATCTTCTTCAACAACATCCAAACGAATTCGCATCATCTTCATCATCTCCATCATTTCATCCATTCTACCATCCATTGTTCCAACAACAACAACTCTCTGCGGTGGCATTCTTCCTAGGATCAAGTGCAAACTGCCTCAAGTTTAGCAATCAGGCTACAAGGTGACAACTACCTCACAATCGGCAATCTGTCCACAGCAAGATCTTATGGAATTCCTTTGCCAACTTTGCTCAACTCACTCCCAAAGATTCAAACTTTTGCTCTGATACCACTTGGTGCAGTCATGATAGGAGGGTTCACAGAATGAACTGTCTAGGTCGTACAACAAGAGTAAACACAACAAAAACAACTCAAAGATATGAAACAAGTACAGACTCAGTCATTCAGTATATAATAGAATTCAAATACAATATGGCCGGCATCATGCAGGTTTGCAATTGGGGCTCAAAGGCCTGATTATAGAATATCAGAATACGCACAAGATATAGCATTGAAGTCCCCTCGCAAAGGATCCAAACTATCTATCTTCTAAATTTGAGAATTATGCTAACTAACTTCTTTCCTAAGGATCTATTACATCAATATATATCATCTTTGGTAGAAAAGATTCCTCTGCGTCAGCCAAGGAAGGTCACAAACTCCAATCAAGAGTTGTAACGTGTGTACACGGATAGGTCAGACCTAATCATGTAGAGCACCTCCGCAAATGAATGGATTGATGTGTGGGTCTTAGGGAAGGTCAGCCACGAACCAAAGATCATTGAATGATGTGTCACTAAGCTCCATAAGTTGAGGAATGCTCTGTAAGTCTTCTCCTTTAGCTGATTATCAAAGACTGTCAGAACTGATCTTCTGATAGAGATTACTTTCCGGTACTCAATCCAAATGCTCTGAATTATGGATATGATGTAGATGAATAAATCTAGATGCTAAGTCCAGCTCTACAAGGTGTGAAATGCAACCACAGTAGAATGTAGACCAAGATACTGAACTGCCTTTGACTAAATTACCTAAACTGAACTGCAAACAAACTGAAAAGCAAATGTTTTTAGTTGATGCAAGATTGCTCTTGAACCAGGGATGCTCCTACATCAGATAGGATCTGAAGTTCACTATTATCTTATTGTAGCCAAAGGTGCAACATGTACACCACATAGAAAAACATATAGAAGAAGCTTATGATGCAGAAGCTATTGTTCTGGTATCAACAAAGTTCACCATTTGTTATCCTGATTGTGGTGTTTGTAATGTTGCAGGGTGCATTTTCCCATTTTCATGAGAAGGTTTTTCTTCAATCCAAAGTTCCATTGCACAATGCATCATTAGTAGTAGCTCAAGGAATTTTTAACAGTTTTTTCAATTTCACCACAAGTTTCCAATCATCATTGGACAAATCATCCTAAAAAAATAAGAAGAATATTCCATTTTAGACATTAAAAAGTTGTTTTATCAGCCAAAAATAAAAACCACAAATGTTCAATTAGTATAAAATGCATAATAGTAAATACACTGTAAAATTACGTAATGTGGATATCAAATAGCCTTACCCTATAGTGTTCTTTCAATATATATATGGATCTTCTGGTGAGATGACTCACAAATTCATCCTCCATTTCAAAATGCCTACCAAACATTTTATGTGCTTCATTAGCATTGCTCCCAACAATCTGTAAAGTTCGTATGATAATTCATTAACAAAAACATTTCAAAAAATAACATCCAAAATCATATAAAACTATTAACAACAAAGACAACTTCTCAAAATACCTTCATAGCCACTTTTTCACCCTTCTTAGCCATTTCAACAGCTTTATGATTGATCTCAATTAAGGCTATTTTGCCAATATCTATGAAATCTTTTGTGGGAACACATAATGGTGTACCAATCTGTAGATGCAATCACCACATATGGCTTTATACAAACCAAAAATGATACAACAATCTTTTACATGTATAAGTCATAACACCGAAAAGGCTAGGTTTAGATACTGACCCTTGCAATGCCTTCAAGAATATCAACACCAACAATTATACAATCCTTCTTGTTAAAAATACAATTTGGCAAAATGCTCAGTACATAGGGGAAAACAACATCTTCTGCAGCCTCCTTTTTCCTTTCTTCCTTAAGATTGTCTATATATGCTTTAAACTGGTCAAACATATGATAAATAATGTTTGTTGCAAATATCTTGACACCAACTTCATCTGCAAGCTCCCAAGCTTCAGGAGTAATTTTGACATCAAATGCTAAAATTGTTACATACTCTTTCTTCTTTTTCTCAAGCATTACACTCGCATGCATGACATCTTTTTTATGCACAGGCCCAATACCAATTGCACTAATTGGGATGCTTACAACTGGGGTCTTCAAGAACTCAAGTAAAGCCTCCAAAGATCCAAGAGTTGAAGCTTGAACATAAAATCCTTCCCCAGTCTTGTCAATATGAGACATTACATTATTGATATCTTGCATTACTTCTTCCTTAATATCCTCTAAATCATCATCAGGTTCAACAACATATTACTGAGTTCCTGCTATGGCATGCTCAAGACCCTGAAATCAAGAAATTACAGCTAAATTTCATTGTCCACATATATTTGATAAATTTATGCTCATATACATAAAATTATTAGCTTGAAATTTGATACCTAAGTAGTTATCTTGATTCCCTATGCAACCTTCAACTCCTTATGATGTTGATAAGATCCCTGAAACCAAAAAACATCTTAAGCTATGGAATATATTATATTATTTTAACAATATGATCAATGTGACATGGTTTGAGTAATCTAAATTTGAGGTGTAGATTATTGTATTCTAGCATAGTAGATCACAAATACCACCCATTCTCCTTTACTATAAAAGAGCATTTCAATTTTTTTAACGCCACATATACTCCATTTAAAAATATGGCACCATAAGGCTTCCAAGAATACATACCACTATGTAGGTTACCACAATGGACCACTCATAAGGAACATTTTAAATCAGGATCAAAGTCACCTGGATCTTGAAATCAAAAGGCAATCCCTTGGATTTTACACCATATATATCAATTTTATCCACCCTCTGTCCTGATGTTTCAAAAGGTAACTCCTAGTGTCTGTAACTTCTCATACTGTCTAACCATTCAACATTTACAAACTATTTTTTATTTTAAACAATTTCTCTATCCAAGGTTGACTTGATGATGCTATAGTATGGTAAGCTTTTACCAGAGTTCCAGCGTAAGTTTTGGGATATAACATTTATTATTTTTTAAGTTACCAAATTAGCAGAAAATAGAGCATTTCTAGGTACTATTCATCCCAGAATCAGATTCAGAATTGAATCACCTATGGAATTGGGCACAGTTGGGATTTCTTAGGCCTGAAACGGTGTGGAATAATTGAGGTACAAACCCTGGTGACTCCAAGATAGACGTGCCATTTTGAAGAACTTTCTATGACGATTCTAGAGTCAGGTAATGTTTTCAATGCACTTTTAAAAAAAAAATTACATATACAAACAAGCTACAACATGCTAGAATTAAAAGATTGATTCAACATCATGATAAAGAAAGGTAATCTGTAATAAAAATATAATGCAAATATATATATATATATATATCAAGTTATAAGTTATCAAATCTATCTAAGAGTGTGTGTGTGTGTATATATATATATATATATATATATATATATATATATATATATAAAATCAAAAATGTCAAAGTTATCTAAGAGTTTCCAACTCTTTCAAATACACCATGAAAATTAAGATCCCTAAACAACACATTCAAAATACTACATAATGGAGTGAGCCAAGATGTCTAATGATAAACATCAACTATGCCATTTTTTGCAAATATTGTAGTGGCCACCATGTGAAGGTTCCTTCTTTCTCTTTTAGATGGACAGCTCCATCTATTTTGTCTTCATAAGCAAGGGGTATGTTACATGTGACCTTTAAAATATTTACATTTTCATCTCTTGTTCGTTTCAAGTTGACTCCATGTACAATAGATAGTGAGTGAATCCGTCCAATGCCCACAACACCACCATCAAACGGATCCAACACCCTAACTTTATCCCCTTCTTGGAGTTTATCAATACATTTATGTAAAAACAAAAAAAAAATACACATTATATTGAAATACTTAATAATTATTACATAGGTAATGATTACCCTTATTTACATAATAAAAACAACCATTACTTATGTTGGAACAAAATTTTAAAACCCTAAAATTTTGTTAATTCCCACCATTATTCCAAATAAACTATTCTAATGTCTCACCTATTAGGACCTCTCAAAAAATTTGCACATTTCCATCCTACTTGATCTTTTCACTTGTATATGACCATTTCTTAATAGACTTTCATGCCAAAATTTTATGTCATTTATTTCCCAGGGTCACATAACATGGTCATTTTGAGGAGTATGTAGTTATTCTTAATCATTTCTGTGTTTTTATAGTTTACTGGAATCTCGCAAGTCATCCTCATTGTCTATTAGAAGTTGATGTAATTCCATTTAAGTGACCTAACAACTTACTTGAATAGTACTTACTTGCATGTGTGTGTTAAAACAACAATTACTACCATGAAAGACATAAAAACAATAAATAGAACTCACCTAAATTCTTGCACTAGACGTACTACTACTCTGAATATCATGCAGATTCTTGTCAAGACATTCAACATAATCACCATCATCATTGTCCTCAAGTTGTGCAGCTTTGTAGAGAGCTCTATTGACAGGGCCTTTTTTTTCGTTGTGCTTTCATATAATTTCTCTGCATACAGTTTAATCGTCATGCAAAAATTAATATAAGTCAAGTAAAGAATGCAAAAACTATAAATTTTTGTTCAAAATAACATTTTTCTTCCACTCTTAAATGACTAATTCAAGGTATGTTGTAAGATTATTCCTTTATTGTAAGCAATAGATACCAGTTTATAAGAGGATTCTTATAGTCATGAGCATAAGATTTTCAACAAGAAGGGATAGTCCCAGTCCTTCATATGATAAGGAAGATAGTAAAACTTGTAAGATGACAGTCCATATCTATCTTAGGACAATCCATAGCATGGAAGGTATAGGAGAAGATAAAGAGATGCAACAGCTAGTAGGGTTTCACCAAACAAAGAGAAGAGATAAAGGCACTGTCAAAACCATTAGATAGTGACCAAGAACCCTTGGAATGACAACAACAAAGTAGATATGACAGCCTTGACTTTAGGATCAGTGACTAAGAGCTTTACTAAGACATAATCAAAGTGACTGTCTAGAATGATAGAGTTAAATGTCACAATGCAACATAGAAGCATGTCATAAACATGACAAGGACAATAATAATTAAGTGAATACTCAAGGAAAATGGTTTGAAGTAGAACCTGGTAAATTGCAGTATTGCACATTTCTTTTGGTTTTGTAAGTAGAATAGTGAGACAATTCATGATAACGCATTTATGTAAAGCATCAATGCTAAGGTTATAATGGCTAGAATTGCAGTATTGCACATTGAGGGTAGGTCCATTCTGTTGGATCAAAATTTCAAAACCCTAAAATTTTGCCATTTCTTGCCATAATCCCAATAAGATAAAAAAACTACCATTCCATTCATATCGTTAATCCTAAATTCCTTCACCTTCACCATAAAATATTGTATTTAGAATCATTATGCTCCCAAAGTTATAACTAATATCGTCAAGATGATACTATGTCAGGGAGATTCAATAACTAGTCTCTTCGATGGACCAAAGTTATAAAAGGATGAAATCTTGACAAGGGATGTCGGTAAGAGTCACTTGTTAGTCTTACTAATACCTTGAAGACATCAAACAGACAAGGCATATTGGCGTGACACCAAAATATGTCATGCCGATCAAACAAAAAATATCAAAAATAATTCGCAAAGGGAGTTTGGGATGTTGGGGTAACACTGTTTAGAGTCTCACCAATAAATGGAGTCTCACCGATAAAAGGATCAAAGAGACAAGGGATGTCAGTAAGAGTCACTTGGAAGTCTTACTAATACCCGGAACACATCAAACAGACAAGGCATATTAGCGTGACACCAAAATGTGGCACGCTGATCAAACAAAAAATATCAAAAATAATTTGCAAAGGGAGTTTGGGATGTCGGGGTGACACTGTTTAGAGTCTCACCGATAAATGGAGTCTCACCGATAAACATATAGTATGAAGAGTATTAAGAGATTTTGAAGTGACTCTAGTGTATCAAAGAGAGGGGTTCTTAGTCTCTTTGAAAAGACAACGAAATAAAAACAAGTGACATCAGAAGAACGAGTAAATATCGATGGGACTTCTTGATCAAAGAGACTTATGTTATCAGTGTGACACCATTTGGGGTCACACCGAAGTCCCAAACAAACATAATAGTGAAGTAAATGAGATCACAAAACACACCATCCCAAGACATAGTGACAAGACATAATGGCAATGATCCAACGACCTCTATTCAAATAATTAAATGTCTCTCTGATGATGTGAAAAATATAGTGAAATGCCATTAATTACACCAGAGTTAAGTTTATTGAATGCAAGTCTTGAGGGTATTGCAAGGAGCGATAGCAGGGCGTAGTGGGATAGTAATTCAGAACTAGAAAGATTGATCAAGTAAGTACTTCTAACTGGCTTATATATATTGGTTCTCATTCACATTCATAGAATTGAGCTCCTTGCATAATAATAGAACATGGAAGAAACGGTTGAAAACCCTAAAAGTAAAAGGCAAAAAATGAGAGATAAGAATTTGAACCAAGATTTATTATATCAATGCCCTGGGTCAGGACAAAAATCTATAAGGAATGCTTAATTGAACTCGCACACTAAAAAATTAGGTGATTTATACAAATAGATAGGGGATATTTGGGCTCTAGTTAGAGGATATGATATCTTTATCTATCATTATAGAAAGATGCACAAGCGTACGGCCGTCTCGGATCCTTGGTGGCTAAATTTGGGTAAATTGATAGTGCCAAATGTGTTTGTAAATGTCCAGTTGTTAAAACTTTCCAAAAAAGTACAACCCTCAAACTTGCTTGGTTGAGTTGGATGATGGGTTTGGTTTCTTTCCCATTACCAGAGATTACATTACAACAGTGTTTCAATTGGATTCAAGCTTGGATGAAAATTTTAGAATCAGGGATTTATTGACTGAGTATCGTAATATGAGCAACAGTTATAAAAGATGGAAATTACCCCTGCACAGGCCTCGTGATGAAAACAACAAGCTCAGGGTATTTTTAGGGGTTGAGGATCCACCCTATTCGATTGAATTATTTGAAGATTATTTTAAATGTACATATTACTCTGTTTGTCAGATACTTGGTGTCGAAGCTTCTATGTTCATGGAGATTGCACCTATGGTTCTAACTGCAAATATACAAAGTCATAATGCATTATTTTTTGATCATGATGAATATATAGCAAATAACCTACACAATGAGCTAACATCTCTAAAGAATGGAGGGAATAAGTTCAGGCATTATTCCCTATTTATGCATATGATATTGTATGAAGGACAAAATATGTGCCTGTGGGATAAATGTTTAAGAGTAAGAGACTTGGACAACCAGGGAAATATAAAACATGTGCAAATGTGGACTTCTATTTGGGATAGCAGATGTGATAGGTCTCATTACTTATATTTTGAGGAGTTTTTTGTGAAACCTCTATACAACAAGCTAGGTCATCCATGTAATCACAACTTGTCAATAGAAATACAGAGATTTCTAAGGCCAAAGGATAAACATGAGGAGGGAAAGTTCTGTCACAATTGGGGTGACTGGTATGTTTTTAATGACTTCACTATGATAAGAGTGTTTGGATATGAAGGACAACCTTTCTTGCTACCAAAGACATGTCCAGATAGGGTTGCATACTTAGAAATTGTCAGGCAATTGGCTTGCTCAGATTTCATGCACCTTAAGAGTCATAACAAATAGTCATTAATGCCTAGAACTAGGTGCTTTGGAGATTTCACAATTCTTTCTAATAAGGTTATCAATTGGTTGAAAAAAAGTTAGAACAATTCAGATTATCTCTTGGAAATGCTAGAGAAAGGTTTGACCCGAAGCATTTTATAAACATTGTGAAATCAAAACAAAAGTTGAAAGGATATCAACATGTTTTATTCATTGATAATGATTTAATTAGGAATTGTGATGAAAACACAGCAGTGGAAAGGAGAAGTTTATACCATAAGGCAATGCTAGCTGAGGCTTGGAGGGTAGCCAAAAACCCCACTTACACCAGAGCTTTTCAAGATATTGATAACCCCATTGAAATATTGGATATGATGGTTACACATGCATCAAAGTTGATCATGAATGTTCCCCCTCATGTGTTAGATAAAAAGGGAAAACAAATTAAAGAAAGTCAAGCTGAGTATGAAACTCCCCAGAGCCATCTGTCACCTCAGCCCACACTAGAAATGAGTTTCTCTGTAGACACACATATTGCAGAAGAAGAGGAAGAATTCGAGGAGGGAGTGCAGAGCTATGACCCTATCATCAAAGGGTATGAACCTCCTGTGGATAGAGAGACTATTACCATGGAAGCACTAGATGACTTGTCAGAAGACATAAGGCAACTAGCCAACAACAAATTCATTTCAGATAATGATTTTATTAAAACACCTAAATTTAAGGCCTTTTTGTATGAGTACAAGGGCAAACAAGATAGAGAAAAGATGAAAGATATTACTCCTGAGATACATGAAGAAGTATTACTGGAGCTTCAAAAGGAGATTGACAAAGAATTGGAGAATATGACTCCAAAAAGGGGGAGGACATTACTACAAGAAGCAAGTGTACTGTTGGTTCCTGGATGGGATATGGCCTCAACCATTGTATTTGACACTTTTAATAGAAGTCAGGACAAGAAGTTGCAACTTAGCATGGAGCCATTAGATGAGATCAGAAGAGGATCAGGATATGATCCCAACAAGAGAACACTGCTGATATGGGCATTGTACCCTCTTAATAAAAGACCACAAATCATTGAGAATCTAGACAAAGCATTTGGTCACCTTTTGATACAGAGGGTTGAGGACACTGATCCCATGGAAACTGCTAACCTAAGTGTTAATGTTGCAAGGTTCACAAAAGCCCAAATTGAGAGATTGATCAAGGATAATATTACATACAAGAAAATGAATGCCATGTTAAGACAGGAGCTTGCCACCAACAATGACAGATTGTTGTCATCATCTAGTTCTCGGCCACCTTTTCAAGAACCAGATAAAATAATGATGGAGGCTATAGCTGATGCTAATTATTAGAAAATAAAGGCCGAGAAGTTTTAGAAGAGAACTTATAATCTAGAAAGTGACATAAGAGTTGTCAAGTACCAAATGGCTTCTGAATTGATAAAGAGAAAATTGGAGGAGATGATGAAGCATGGTGACCAAATATAGAATTTACACAAAAGAACCCATTGTTCTTATCAAGAGCATAAAAGATTGCATCACAGAATGCTTGAAAAGAAAGAAGAACTAAGAACCAAAGAAAATAGGGATGAGCAAGCAATTAAGGATTGCAATGCATTGATCATCAAACATGAAAGGTTTGATGCTATATTGATAGATGATATCGGCGATTTTGACTTGCATGGAGATGTGGCATTTCCTACTTTCTTTAACAATGAGGGTAATATACGTGATATGAATCTGTGGAAAGAAGAATTGTCCCAGTTATTACCCACAGCCTTGGAGCAGATCAATAATGAAGACATGGTGATAGAGAACACACATAGAAATCTGGATAACATCTTTAAGTTGGAATTTTCCATGGAATATATAATTTCCATAGATACTTGTGTGTCCCGAGAATACATTGATCATATTGCCAAGGTGAACCTATTTATAGCCAGAACAGGGTGAGAGGGGTCAAGAAAATAAGAATCAATTTTAACAAATTTTGTGATCAGAGTGGGCACATCACATTTAGCAACTTCTGCAATATGGAGAGAGAACCTTGCCAAGCCAGCGGTCACGGTACTCTACGTTGACTAAGAGATCTAGATCTTTGTTAATCGATGGTGTCCTTAATGTTTCTTTCTTAATTATGCCTTAGTTACCAAATTATGTAACTCATGAAAGGGGCGTGTCTATTCAGGCTTGTAGCTTATTTACTTCCTGTATTTATAAGGGAAACCAAGGCCTAGTTTGATAGAGTACAATCAACAGAAAAATAATATATATATATGTATGTATGTATGTATGTATGTATGTATGTATATAAGTGTATGTATGTATGTATGTATGTGAACCCATTGAAAACTCTTTCCAAGATCTTTCCTCAAGCTGTTAAGCTTTTTTTAAGGAACCTCGCTCTGATACCAATTGTTGAATTAGGTTCGGACAACTGAGAGGGGGTGAATCAGTTGTCACACAATTTAACAATTTCTTTCTCTCAATATTCCTTTACAACTTATAATCAAATCAATTATGTAAACATTTCAACATTAATCAATAACACATGAGCAGAAACATAAATAAGATACTGACACCAAGATTTTTGACGTGGAAACTCAGTTAAGGGAAAAACCACGGTGGGGGTTAACCCACAAAGATTATACTTTGTTAAAAGTATTACAATGGGGAATGCACATACATTTGGGCTCATTGCCCAGAGCTCACTACTCAAAAGAAGACTCACTACCTATAAGAAAGAAGAGTTACAATAAATTTGAACTGATATTTGGCATCTATCAATGCTGGAGTTCAGTTCCAGTTAAGCATAGAAAATTGACTTGTACACTTCATCCTTACTCTCCTCCTCTTACTACTCTGCTAGCATCTAAACTTTGATCTCTGCTTCTTTTCACAATTACTCCATAGTCACAACACACACACACCAAAATCATCTAATTCCATCAGATATATATATCCACAACATGATCTACAATCATTTTACCAGTCAGCTTCAAGAACATTTAGAACTTTGTAAAGTACTTTGCTTTGTCGGCTAGATCCATACATAATATGAGATGCAGATCAAAACTTGCAAATGTAAATCATCAATCATGTCAGCTATCATTACTTATCATCACCAATTGCCCAATAAACAAATTCTATACATCCAAATTAAGATCATTCACAAGGTCGGCCTGTTCTTCTTCTATTTGTTTTGTCAAACTGAAACCTGATACTCAGAAGCTAATATCATGAGTCCTTCATCTCCAGAGGACAAAACTTTGGATTTAGATTGTCTTTACAATGCTTACAACTACCTCAGATCTGCAGCAAACCATGCCTTTCCATCGGATAGATCCAGATTAGGATACCAGACCAGGATACCGGACCCTATCACCTGCTCTATTCCTAACTGGCCGGACTTAGACAAATTCTGATTATGACTTTTGGTGTGAACAAATTGTGTTATGTAGATGATTGGGATGATCTTAGTTGCCATCAATGACAACACCTATCATGCCTAGTAGTGTCTTTTGCCAACAATCTCCCCCTTTGGCATTGATGGAAACACTTAGTGAAAAATGACTAAGTTTCAAAAGTAGCTCCCCCTTTGCTTGTGCTTCATACTATTGTTCACATTGCTTTCCGGTGCTCCACCTTAGCTGGTTTCCTCATTTTTCACTGATCTTCACTCCCCCTTTGACATCAATGGCAAAGGGTGGGGTCCACAAGCTAAAATTCTTCAAAAATTTGTATATAGGACCACATATGTACAACTAATCAGTAAGTTCTATTCACATGAACTTGAGAATATCGGCAAAATTGTTTCTCAATTGCACAAGTTCAGAGGCCCAAGTTCCCTTTATTCCATCCAAAATTGAGATGTGTCCACTCAATAAAAATGCATATGCTTCTGCATTTGTCAGATCCAAAGGATTACTTATCTGAAGTACAGTCTGAGCTTCTGATAAGGCATTAAACATGGTTTCTAACTTGGGGGCAATCAATTCCCAGAGCTCACACATTCTCTTCATAATGTTACTTTTTTCTTTACTGAGCCTCTTTATCTCATCTGTCAAGTTAATTACTTGACATTCCTGACTTATAGGCAAAACTGTTAGAGGATCAAAAATTTGAGAAAGATTTGACAATTTATGTTCTTGCTCCTTTATCTTCTTCTTAATATCCTCACTAATTTTGGGCCATGATAGACATAATTTGTACATATCTCTTCCATCATTTAAAGCATTCTGAATACTCCTTATGCTAATGCCGAGTATCATCATATCATTTCCTATTAGATTATGTACTTCACTAAATTTCTTATCCATAAACTCTTTCCGAACCTTTGCCTCTGCAGATTTTTCAAAGGATTCAAAACGAGTATTTACAGAGCTTACAAGATTTTTTAGATGTCCAGAGGGGGAATCAAATGGACTCTTCTGGTAGGAAGGAATAAACTTCTCCAAAATCCCAGTTGCAAGCCCCAGTAGCTCATTATCCTCCATGTGGGACTTTAACAACTTTTCTCTAGCCTTTACTTGGGTGAATGATGCTATTTTCATCAATTGAATTGGAGAGAGACCATCTGAATTGGTTAGACTTTGGAGTAGTTCAAGCTCATCAAGCTCAATCATCTCTTTTTCAAGAAGACTTTTCATTGCATCTACAGTGTCTCTTGCAACTTTTTCTAAATCATCCATTTGTTCATCAAAAATTTTAGCATCTATTTTAGGTGCTTCAACATTTGCACCATCTTCATTTGCTTTGTCTTCTTAGTTTTTTTACTTCTCTTCCTCTGCTTTATCATTTCTTGTATCACTTGCAGGTGAAATCTTTTCTCTATCTTCACCACTCACTACCTAATCTGAAGGGGTCTATATAGCAGCAATATCCTCTTCTTTTTCAGAAAGATCGGGTGGAAGAGTTTCTTCTACATCAATTATTTTGTTTGCCATTTCTATGTCCTCCTAACTGACTTGGTCCTCTTCCAGAATAGAGGCTTCACCAAACTTAGATTGTTGCTTAATGATGTTCTTTTTCTGAACTTCTCCAACATTAAAAGTTGATGAATCAAATCCAACATTAGTCTCTTCATAGATTAACTCCGGAGGATCTAAATTAACACCTTGGTCATCAATTCCCTTGTTAATCTCTTCTTCTAGAGCTTCCAGTTCCAGAACTAGAGAATTGTCTTCTTCAACTTGTTTCTCTGAAATAATATAATATTTATTCTTGTCTAGGGCCTTTCTCAAAATTTCCTCTGTTTCTTTTGCAATTTCCTCAGTTTTACCAAGCATTAGCTTGTTCATCCGAACCTTGCTTCTAAATTTTTCTTTAACTTCTCTTCTAGTCATTATAGGACACAAAGTAGAAAGGACATACTCTCTGAGTTCTAGATCTTTAGCCTTGGTTGTTTCTTTCCTCATTTCCAGTACTTTCCTTAAACCTTTAGGAAGTTCTTGTAAAATTTCCAATAGGGCTCTATTGAATTTGTTCAAATATATGATAATGGCATCTTCCAAAATTTTCTTATTTGCTTGATCAAAATTATCATAGTAAACTCTGATAGGCTTTAAGTTTCCATGAACAGTGATTGTTTTTACAATTTCATCAAAAGTCATAGTGACCTTACTAGTTACTTGCTTTTTACCGGTCTTAATGCTTCCAGAAGGCTGGTCTTCAGAAGTCTTCAAAGTTCTGGCTTTCTTGGATTTTATTTCTTTGACTTCTTCATCTATCTCTATCTCCTCATCATCTTTTGTGCCCACACTCATTCTTATGGCTTTTGTTTTCTTTCTCTTACTTGCTTCACCAGATGGTCTGACTTCTAGTTTTGTAGTTTTAGGAGGAATAGAAGCAGTAATAGAGCTTCTAGTAGTCCTTGAAGTGAAGGATGGTTCCACTGGAGCATCTTCTTGTTTCTTGTCCTATTTTTCTTTTTCAGCCTTCTCAATTCTTTCTCTGTTCTGTTTCACTACTTCCTTAGTTAGGCCAATGCTCTCAGCATACTTTTCAACTTGCCTCTGCACTTTCCTCTTGGTCTCCGGCTGTCTAAGTTCCACATGCAATTTTAGACTCAGTTCCTTGTAAGTTCCAAACCTTTCCACAGAGGTATCTTTAGGTGTGCTCAGAAGATACTGAGCATACATATCCAAAACTCTTTCATCTACCTCATAACCCATTGGCATTATCCAAACTGTCCTTGGTTCTATAGCTTCCATCAAGCACTAATCTGTGTCAACCATGAAACATATGTCATTTTCATACTTCTCCACAATTGTTTTAGGGATTCTCTCCCTTGCTTGCATTAAACTTTGGAAGTTTTTGAAGTAGCCCCAAATGGCAGTCTTTTGGGCTTGGGAGTAACCAAGATTGAGAAGGTGATCTCTTATTTGCCATGCTACTGGCCTATTAGTTGTCCAATGCACACCTTGAATTCCAGGTACTTCATTCATAAAATAGAAGAACAAACATATAATCAAGGAACCATATTTGAAGGTATTTTTCCTATCTTTCTTTATTTTGCTCAGATTCTTAATTAACTGATTCTATAGTAGTTTGTAAAGATCATAATCAACATTCTCGTTTACTATTTGATAGGCTGCATATATTGCAATTCCGAAGACAGAATTTTCCCTACTAGAATGGTAAATCTTGTACCCAATCACCATGGAGGCAAATTTAACATCAAGTTCTATGATATCATTGATGGTTATTGCCCTTTTGTCAAACTTGGCATTGGTAGCCTCAATCACTGTCTAGTTTTTCATGGCTTTCAGCATGGGTAATCCACTGGAGGAGTTTAACCCAGTTACAGTCTTGATAACATCCTTTGTAATCTTAAATGGTTTAAATAGCCACATGAACTCATTATGTATTCAGCTTAAGACATATCAAACCCATTCATTTTCATCAAATATCAGAAACCTAATGACTTGCAGAAAGTGTTTGCTTTCTAGGGCTTTGTATTCTGGTTTCAATTTATGGCTATCATCAGTTAAGTAGTTGTTGAGCAAATCCAAGAGTTTCAGCTTTTCAAATTCATCCATGTTACACTGGATGTATGCCCTAATATCTTCAACATGTAAAACCCCATATGGAACACCTGAAAAAGCACCTAGTGGTTCGACTTCAATAGATTTGTAAGGATGCTTCTTAAATTTAGGATGGGGCTTTCAATGACATCAACAACTAAAGGTGTAGCCATTTACAGAGATTGAGAATTCAAAAGGTTTTGCAGAAAATAGAAATACCTTGTTCCATAGGTTAGGGTTTTTCTTGAGGATCCTCTTCGCACTTCAATTCTTGAGAATTTTCAGCTTAGAGCTCGTTCACTCCTTCACTTCTTGCTTTCTTCTGATGCAGAGTGATTTGTCTGGGGAATGAATGACCCTTTTATACTTCACAATGCTTAATTTGTCTTTGTAATAAATGATCTACCCTAGTACATCTGGTTACTCTGTTTGTTGAACAGTTTCTCATGAATTATTCCACAATTTGCCATATCTACCTTTTTTTCTTTAGGAAATCCTTCCAAATGATCTAAAACAATCCAAGATCTCTTTTCTTACTATGCCAGATTCAGGCACTTACTGGCTGGGGAATTTTAATTTTTATTGCAGCTCCCCCTGAGCTAGAGCTCCTAATTTAATTCCTTGAGGAATTATCTGCACTGGATTCTAGTGCAAACCCATCACTATGGTTCACAATTGCTTTCTTGACCCATGTCTCACTTGTTTGATTCTGGATCTCATTCTCTTTAATTTTTCTTTTGCCTTTGTCTTATCTCTGCTCATCCAGTTTTCTGTTTACCGGACCTCTTCTTTCATTAGTTTGACTTCTGCAGAATCTTGTAAAATGACAGGATCGGTTACAATGGAAGCACACAACATTTCTTTGCCCATCTGATTGATTTCCTCTTGATCTGTACTGATTGGCCATATGTCCAAATCTATTGCATGCAAAGCATTTGCCATTGAAGGATTTCCTATTTCCTCTATTTGATGAGTTATTCATTATCATACTTCTGAATTCATTGTATTTATGACCATACCTGTTACAATTGAAGCATTGTCCAGAGAAGGATGGATTATTTTGATTTACTCTGCTTCTACATTGAGTGGCTTTATGACCAAATTTATTGCACTTGAAACAATTTCCATTGAAAGATGGATACCTTTGAGCATTAGGTTGTCTTACCGGAGGTCTTCTAGGTCTGTTTCTCCCATTCCTTGGTTGAAAGTTTCTTTGTTCAAATCCAGAGCTTTCACCTTTCTCATATCCAAGACCATGCTTGTCATCAGCCTTTTTCTGACCCTCAAGTATTGCTTCAAGTTTAGCTAAACTTATCTTGAACTTCTCCTTGTATTCATTTGTAACTTCTAGATCATGTCTGAGAATGACAATTTGTCTTTCAAGATCTCTTTCATTGTCTTTGTTTTCTTGTAGATCAGACTTTAGATGACTAGCTATACTGTCTAATCTATAGCATTCATCAGTTCTTTCTTTTAGAGTTTGATTCAAATCTTATTCAGTCTTCTTCCTTTTCTCAATTTTTTTGGTAAACCTCATTGCCCTAGATTCCATCTCACCTTTTAGAATAGCAACTTATTTTGACAGCTTCTCATATTCCTTTCTCTTTTCTTCCAAGGCTTCATTCATGTCATTTTCTTCAGTTAAACTGGATAACTGCAGAAGTAGCTCCTTATTCCTTCCCATAGACTTCTTTAATTTATCTTTTAACATTTCAATAGTATCATCAGCATCCTTGATTTCATCTTTCAGATTAGATATTTCTGCTTTGGACTGATCAAGATCTTTTAGAGCCAGCTGAAGTTGATCTTTGAGTGAACCCATTGAAAACTCCTTCCAAGATCTTTCCTCAAGCTGTTAAGTTTCTTTTAAGGAACCTCGCTTTGATACCAATTGTTGAATTAGGTTCGGACAACTGAGAGGGGAGGTGAATTAGTTGTCACACAATTTAATGATTTCTTTCTCTTAATATTCCTTTACAACTTATAATCAAATCTATGATGTAAACATTTCAACATTAATCAATACATGAGTAGAAACATAAATAATATACTTGACACCAGGATTTTTGACATGGAAACTCGGTTAAGGGAAAAACCACGGTGGGGATTAACCCACAAAGATTATACTCTGTTAAAAGTATTACAATGGGAAATGCACATGCATTTGGGCTCACATCCCAAAGCTCACTGCTTAAAAGAAGGGTCACTGCCTATAAGAAAGAAGAGTTACAATAAATTTGAACTGATATTTGGCATCTATCAATGCTGGAGTTCAGTTCCAGTTAAGCATAGAAAATTGACTTGATACACTTCATCCTTACTCTCCTCCTCTTACTACTCGGCTAACATCTGAACTTTGATCTCTGCTTCTTTTCGTAATTACTCCATAGTCGCAACACACACAAAAAAATCATCTAATTCCATCGGATATATATATCTGCAACATGATCTAGAATCATTTTACCAGTCAACTTCAAGAACATTTAGAACTTTGTAGAGTACTTTGCTCTGTCGGCTAGATCCATACATGATATGAGATGCGGATCAAAACTTACACTTGTAAATCATCAATCATGTTGGCTATCATTACTTATCATCACCAATTGCCCAATAAACAACTTCTATACATCCAAAATTAAGATCATTCACAAGGTCGGCATGTTCTTTTTCTGTTTGTTCTTTCAAACTGAAACCTGATACTCAGAAGCTAATATCTTGAGTCCATCTCCAGAGGACAAAACTCTAGATTTAGAGCATCTTGACAATGCTTACAACTACCTCAGATCCGCAGCAAACCATGCCTTTCCACCAAATAGATCTAGACCAGGATACTGGACCCTGTCACCTGCTCTATTCCTGACTACTTGGACTTAGACAAATTCTAATTCTGACTTCCGGTGTGAACAAATTATGTTATGCGGATGATTGGAATGATCTTAGTTGCCATCAATGACAACACCTATCATGCCTAGCAGTGTCTCTTGCCAACATAACTATAGTTATTAAATTATAATCTAGAGTCTCTCTAGAGTAGAGAACTTATTCATTCAGCTAACTAAACTTATTTATCTAGTTAACTAAACTTATTCATTTAGTTAACTGATTATACAATTGTTGATTACAAGGAAAACATGCAATATCTTTTAGAAAGATATGCAACACTAAGTGTGTATTCTTTGAATTGAATAATTACTCTCTAGTTATATCCATTAATTTAGGAGTAATTATAGTCAATCTATCCTTCAGAAAATCTTGGAGTGTGTGTTGGTAGATTGGAAGAATCCATAGCAACTTCATAAAGTATTTCTGGAACATCTCTAAAGCTTGTAGAATAGTCAACTTATGTCATAAAATACTCATTTGTTTTACTAGATCTCCTCAAATACTTTCTGGGTTTTGTTCCCCTAACTTTTATTTTTCTAGATCATTTTGAATTTCTGAATTTCATTAAGAAATGAGAGAGATATCATTGTTTTACTAAAATTGTTTTTCTTGATTTTTTTTGTTCTACATCTCTGGCGTTTTATAACAATCAACTTCCGTCACAAATTGTTGAAATGTTTTGACAATTTGTCTCAAACTCCTTCTGGGTTTTGTGCATCTCATTTCTAGCTTTCCAAATCATTTTTAAATTCTAAATTTCATTAAGAAATGAGGGAGATCTTTCTATTTTATTGAGATTGGGTTTTTGACTTTTTCCTCTTGAGTTCATCCTTCTTTCTAGCAAATCTTCTTGGCACTGCAACTTGACATAAAATGGACTTTCTCTTCACATTACTGATAAAATAACTGCTAATCTAAAGGTTAAGATGTAATATCAAGATAAACTCATGCATGGCATTGATTGTTCCATTTAGACAAGTTTATTTGATATTTATCTAAAAATCTTCCAACCCATACTCAAGTCCACTTCAAAACTGATTTAATGAAGAGAAAATATATGCTTTTATTTGACTAAATATGAGACACTTTATGTTCTCATCACTAGATTTTCTATATTTTACATCATCATATTTTTCAACCCAAAGATTTCAACGAATCTTTAGTTCTCGAAAGTCTTCACATGATGAAATAGTATCAAAAGCACCAAAAAGAGTTTCTATAATAGCATAGGCTATATTTTTCTTAGTATGCATAAAGTCAACAGTATGCCTAATGGCTATATCCTTAAAGTATGACAACTTATAGAATATGCACAGCCGTTTTACACCACTTTCATTACATGGATCATATCTACTACCAGGAACCCCACCATTTTCAATAAATGACATTCTTTTTTGTCCATTCACAATAATGTAATCATTCATTATTAGCAAAGGTGCTTCATGATTCTCTTCTTGACCATTGAAATGTGTTTTTTGTCAATGATATAGATGACCCAATTTAAGGTAAACATGATGTCCACAATAAATACACTTCCACAAACTTCTTGAGTGCCTCACAAAATCCTTAAAGTTGCAAGCAGGACAGCCATGGTATCCATGAACAGTGAGACTAGACAATGTACCATATGCAGGAAGATCATGAATTGTAACCAATAAGGAAGCTCTTAAAGTGAATTTGATTGAATTACCATCACTTAAAGATTGAATTTCTTTAATTCCTTTCCACAATTCCATTAGCTCATCATATAATGGCTCTAGATAGGCATCTATTGTATCTAAAGTCACACTTTTCTTTCTTGGTATAATCAATGATAGTATTAAGATAAATGGTTTAGTTGCTAACCATGGAGGCAAGTTATAATTTATTAAAAACACTGGCCAAGTTGACCATTTAGTACTTTGATCTGAGAATGGGTTCACCCCATCTAGAGCCAAACCCAACCTTATATTATGAGGATCTTGAGAAAAATTAGGCCATCTGTTATCAAATTCCATCCACATCTTAGAATCAGGCACATGTCGTTGTTTTCCATCAATGCTCTTATTTTGGGCATGCCACTACATAAGTTCAACAATGTCTCTGCACCTATACATTCGGAGTAATCGTGGGATTATCAGAAAGTGGTGAAGAACCTTTCTAGGAACCACAACTAATTTCAACCCTTGTCTATACCTTGCTTCATGACATTTTGAACATTCACTCTCACTTGCAAGATTTTTGTGAAATAATACACAACCATTAACACATGTGTGGATGTTTTCATACCCCAAGCCGAGCTTACTGATCTGCTTTTTACATTGACTTTGTTTTGTTGGCAATGTGGAGTCAGCTGGTAACAATGAACTTAATAATGCCAATAACTTATCTGCACTCTCATTTGTCCAACCATGCACCACTTGCAAGTTAAGAATTTGAAGGATTGTTGTCAAATGACTTAACTTGCAATTAGCATACACAGGCTTTAAAGCATCCTCCATTGACTTAGCCCAATCATCGTTTAGACCCGCATTCAACATTATTTCAACTTCAAACCCTTCGTCGAACATTTTTGCCTCTTCATCTATGTTTGGTGCCACTTCATCTATGTTTGTTGCCTCTTCATCTCTCATAGTCTGCAATTCTATTATATCTTCATAATAATTGTAAGCCCAAGGGCTTATACCACTATGCCCATATCTTATCATATGTTGATAAATCACATTTCTTTTTTTCACCTATCCACCAAGACAGTCATCACATGGACATGGATATTTTTCCATTTCCCTCTCATTGGCTACTCTCTCATCATATGCATGATATTGATTCGTAGTCAACCTTCGACGTTGATGCATATGTAATATTGTGCATTCCAGTATTAATTTAGTATAATAAGCTATCCTACGCCTAGAAGGCCTTTAAATATAAAATCTTTAAAGGTAACCTTCAATCATGCATATGGTCAAGCTAGGATAACCTTTCCTTTAGTTTGGGCTAGTCATCATGCAGGGAGATCATGTAGAGTAGAGGTGTGGTTTTATTTGAGTTCAAGGATCAGTTAAGGATCAACTTCACAAATACTGAAGATAACATTTCCTTTTGAGTTTTCAAGCTTCAATCATGAAAATATCTCCTGGGGGCACCCACAAGTAGCTTCCCCAAATATCATGAAAATATCAGTTCACTTTTGGCAATGAGGGTTTTAAATTACTTTTGAATTTGCCACAGAGTGTGTCCCCAAATTCAACTTTGCTGCAAAGGGCCTTGCTGACTTCAAATTCATTAGGGCAAACTCTAAATTCCTTGCCTACCTTTTCAAAAGTCTCCAAGTCCTCTCCAAACAAGCTTTATCACCCATGCAAGTAGCTACTACACTTATATGCACCTAAAACATTTTTTCATGTACACGCATCAGATAGAGTAAGTGCTTCAATATCTGTCCATGAGAATAACAAACATCAACAGCAATTCAATTTCATTCCCATACCAAAAATTATACATTTTACAAGTTGTCTGACTTAGAAATATAGACAAGCTATGTAAACCAATAGATAAATAGCATTTAGAAGAAATACTAAACAATTTATCAAGATTATACTTTAAAACCCCAATTAAATAACTATTGTGATGAAGTATTCATAGCAGCAAATCACTTGCCAAAATCATAGGCAAAGTCACCAAATAAAGGACTCAAGATGTCAACCATTTCAAATGACAATCATGAAAATAGGAAAAACATCATAGAGAATACAGTCATGCCTTTGATTGCAAAGGCGAGGGAAGATATTATAGTCTAGCAACATTGAAAAGATGAAAATACAAAATCCATGAAGCCAAACACTTTTGTCAAAATACAAACCCTTACCTAATTAGTTAACTGATCCTTGAAGATTTTATCAGGCAAAGATAGTCATTATATAGATGCTAAAATAGTGACACAAGTGCCTTTGAAAGTGATGACAATCATGTCATCAAACTGACAGTGAAAGTAGTCATCAAAAAGAGTAATGCACAACACCACAGAAGAAAAGAGGAGATCACTATCCATTAAAAGAGATGCCCTAATCACAGTCACCAAAGTGGGCTACAACAACAGAGAAAAGACAGTGGAATATTGACAGTCTTTTTGCATCCAAATGTGAATTATGTGAAAAATATGTCATATATCAATAACAAAAGTAATAGAGAGGATTTTTTACAGTCAAAAGTCTATGAATAGAATCTTCAAGTTTATCAAAATCAAGCTAATAAGCTATATGATAGTCATAGCAGTAGATGGACAAAAGGAATGTGACTGTGACAGATTTTTGCATACAAAGGATAGTCATCATCAATGATATCTTTGTATTAAGGAATTTGTAGGCAAGTTCACAATAGGACAACAAAGATCAGTTCATGTATGAAGCAATGAACAAGCTTTTCATGAAAAAGGTTACTATCAAGATAGCAGTAAGAGATAGTAAAGACAGTGAAGAGCAGATTTAAGGAATGAAACAAATCATGGAATAGTCTTGCATTCTCAACAACAAGCTTTCATTCTCTGTTTTGTGATAGTCATTTTGAAAATGCAATCATCTTTTAAAGGTTGAATCACACACACAAGGCCGACAGTGTCTAAGTCACAGGTTGAAGACCATCAAATTCCTTCATGCCAAGGTATTCTAAGTATAAATCATGAATGGAAAAAGTAGAACTTTATCAATAAAGAACCATGAGACCTCTTCATATAGTCATTGAAAGAGATAGAATAGTCACTAATGACAGAGCACTGAGCTTTCAAAATACAAAACTTTAGAGCATGCTAAGAGAAGAATAGAGGTATGTGGAAAACCCTACCTCTACTTCATAAAACCATTTGTTATCTCATTATTATTTCTGCTCCTTTGATATTTGTCATCTATAGCTAGAAATCCCTTTCTTCATTCACGCCCTGGTGTAGGGGCACCCACAGTGATTTTATGCCTCCAAGGCGTCAAAAGTTGATATTTTATTTTATTTGAGTTGTTTACATATAATAAGGTCTTCTAAGACCATTTCATGTGTGTTAGATTCTAAGCTAGGTCATTAGGTGAATGGAAGTGTCTAGTTGCAAAAAGTGGCGATGTTGCACATTGGTAGAATATGAACAATTGTAAATTGAAAAGTTGGTTGAGAACTATTAGAAAATAGTTGTAAATGTTTAAAAAGGCCTTGTATAGTCAACACAAAGGTTGGAGGATGATAAAAGATGAGAAAACATTTGGTATTTGGAAGTTTTGATAAATAAAACCCTTGTTTTCTGTGCATTTTTTTGTAACAGTCCTATTATTTCACATGGTATGGATCCGTACAGCCTTTTTATGATCTAAATGTAGTATGGTTGGAAAGATAATTGAGTTACCTTTCTAATGCTTTTGGTTTGGTTGATTTTCGTCATGTTTTATGAAAGTTATGATCAATTTAGAGATTGTCACTTCTAGATTTTTATGGTGAGACAGCAGAAAAATTGCTTAGTATGGTTTTGTACGATCTAGTATGGCTGAATGGTTGATTACCCATTGTAGAGGGCACTCTTACCTTTAATGGGTTTTTTATACCAAGCAAGGAACCAGTGATGAGAAAAGAGAGAAGTAAGATAAAGAAGAAGGATGAGAAGGTAAAGCAAATTAATATTGAGCAAGAGATAATAGACTTGAGGCAAGCCTTGGAAGAAATGCAAAAAAGAATGAATCTTGAGATGTAGCAGTTGCTTGAGAAAGCAAAACAAGAAAGTAGTTGGCATTTACCAATAAGGAAGAAGGTTAAGTGGCCTATCAAGAAGATTATTCTAAAGAGAAGAATGCAAGAGAGGGCAACAGAAACAGACATTGGAGAGTCTTTGTTGATGATGGAAGTGCAAAAGCCATCTGAGGAAGAGGAAAAATGTAAAGAAAATGGGTCCATTGAGACTCAAGATTTTATTTCTAACAAAATTTGTGAGTATGTGTTCATACGTGCACCAGCTGAAAATGAAGATGGAAAAGAGTCTAAAGGAGGAGAAGTGCATATAGTGTATGAAGATTGTTATACAAATATAGCATACTATGGTGAAGAAGATGTTGCCAAAACAACCAAGGTAATGGTTGCATTTTCTGATTTTATGGATAATGAATGTGCTGACATATTGTATTCTAATGATGAAGATGAAGACATAGACAATGGTACTGAGGCATATGAACGAGAACTCAAGTTTTAGTACCTTGAAGCTGAGAGGATGCTTAGTAAGAGGTGGTACAAGAAGAAGAAGAAGAAGAAAGATCCAGGGAAAGTTTCCAAAATGAAGGACAAGTTGCGAAAGAATTGGAAGACTAGGAAGAGAGAGAATACCTACACTCAAGTGGACTTGAGTTTTTCTTTCCCTTGGAAGTATGGTGCAGGGGCACCCACAGTGCTTTTATGCCTCCAAGGGGTCAAAAGTTAATATTTTTTTTTGTTTGAATTGTTTACATATAATAAGGTCTTCTAAGACTATTTCATGTGTGTTGGAGTCTAAGCTAGGTCATTAGGCGAATGGAAGTGTCTAGTTGCAAAAAGTGTCAATGTTGCATAATGTTGTCAAATTGCACATTGGTGGAATATGAACAGTTGTAAATTGAAAAGTTGGTTGAGAACCATTGGAAAATTGTTGTAAATATTTAAAAAGGCCTTGTATGGTCAACACAAATGTTGGGGGGATGATAAAAGATGAAAAAACATTTGGTATTTGGAAGTTTTGATAAATAAAACCCTTGTTTTCTATGTATTTTTCTGTAATAGTCCTATTCTTTCACATGGTATAGATCTGTACAACCTTTGTGTGACCTAAATGTGGTATGGTTGGAAAGCTAATTGAGTTACCTTTCTAATTCTTTTAGTTTCGTTGATTTTCGTTGTGTTTTATGAAAGTTATGATCAATTTAGTGATTGTCACTTCTAGATTTTTATGGTGAGACAACAAAAAAAATTTCTTAGTATGGTTTTGTATAATCTAGTATGGTTGAATGGATAATTACCCATTATAGAGGGAACTCTTACCTTTAATGGGTTTTTTATTTGATCCATTTTTATTATGTTTCAAGCAAGTGGTGCCCATTTTACTGTAAATAGGTTTGAAACCCTAGTTAGGGTAATAGTGAGCAAACAAATCAATTTTTGAAGGTTTCTGTACAAAGTAACATGCCTTGATTTTGAAATATGTTGTATAAGGTCTAAATGGGTTTCTGAAACTATGTTTACATTCTTGATATCATGTTTGTATTAAAAATTATGGTCGAAAAACCTAGTTTGTTGCTCCCATGTTTGTTCAGGCAATTAAGCCTAGAGACTAGGATAGTCAATTTTCAACCTTGTTGTTCCAAAACAACCATATCTTAATCTTGGATATGTTGTTAAAGGGCTTAAAGGGTACTCAAAATTGTTTTCACAATTTGGAAGAAAGGTTTGCACAGGAAGATATGATGGAAAACCCAGTTTGTGAGGGCTACTAGAGGATTGAGGTCTAGAGACCAAAAACCCACCATTTAATGTTTGGAAGCTTAAAAGTTTGGTTGATTGAGATTTAGTGTTGTCCACCCCTACTCTGGATCACACCCCAAATTTGACTTTTCTACAGAGGGCCTCGCCGACTTCAAATTTGTTACAACAAACTCTGAATTCCTTGCCCGCCTTTTCAAAAGTCTCCAAGTCCTCTCCAAACAAGCTTTATCACCCATGCAAGTAGCTGCTACACTTATATGCACCTAAAACATTTTTTTAGGTACATGCATTAGATAGAGTAAGTGCTTCAATACGTGTCCATGAGAATAACAAACATCAACAACAATTCAATTTCATTCCCATGCCGACAATTATACATTTTACAAGTCTAACTTAGAAATATGGACAAGCTATGTAAACCAATAGATAAATAGCATTTAGAAGAAATACTAAACAATTTATCAAGATTGCACTTTAAAACCCCAATTAAATAACTATTGTGATGAAGTATTCATAGTAGCAAATCACTTGCCAAAATCATAGGCAAAGTCACCAAATAAAGGACTCAAGATGTCAGCCATTTCAAATGACAATCATGACAATAGGAAAAATAGCATAGAGAATACAGTCATGCCTTTGATTGCAAAGGAGGGGGCAAATATTACAGTCTAGCAGCATTGAAAAGATGAAAATACAAAATCCATGAAGCCAAACACTTTTGTCAAAATACAAACCCTTACCTAATTAGTTAATTGATCCTTGAAGATTTTATCAGGCAAAGATAGTCATTATATAGATGCTAAAATAGTGACACAAGTGCCTTTGAAAGTGATAAAAGTCATGTCATCAAACTGATAGTGAAATTAGTCATCAAAAAGAGTAATGTACAACACCACAGAAGAAAAGAGATCACTATCCATTCAAAGAGATGCCCTAATCACAGTCACCAAAGTGGGCTACAACATCAAAGAAAAGACGGTGGAATATTGACAGTCTTTTTGCATCCAAATGTGAATTATGTGAAAACTATGTCATATGTCAATAAAAAAGTAACAGAGACGATTTTTTACAGTCAAAACTCTATGAATAGAATCTTCAAGTTTATCAAAATCAAGCTAATAAGCTATATGATAGTCATAGCAGTAGATGGACAAAGGGAATGTGACTGTGACAGATTTTTGCATAGAAAGGACATTCATCATCAATGATATCTTTGTATTAAGGAATTAGTAGGCAAGTTTGTGATAGGACAACAAGGATCAGTTCATTTATGAAGCAATGAACAAGGTTTTCATGAGAAACGATACTATCAAGACAGTAGTAAGAGACAGTAAAGACAGTGAAGAGTAGATTTAAGGGATGAAACAAATCATGGAAAAGTCTTGCATTCTCAACAACAAGATTTCATGCTCTATTTTGTGATAGTTATTTTGAAAATACAATCATCTTTCAAGGTTGAATCACACACAGGGCCGACAGTGTCTAAGTCACAAGTTGAAGACCATCAAATTCCTTCATGCCCAGGTATTCTAAATATAAATCATGAATGGAAAAAGTAGAACTTTATCAATAAAGAACCATGAGACCTCTTCATACAATCATTGAAAGAGATAGAACAATCACTAATGACAAAGCACCAAGCTTTCAAAGATACAATACTTTTGAGCAAGATAAGAGAAGAATAGAGGTACATGGAAAACCCTACTTCTGCTTCATAAAACCATTTGTTATCTCATTATTATTTTTGTTCCTTTGATATCTACCGTCTATAGCTAGAAATCCCTTTCTTCATTCACATGATGATCTCAAAACTATTTCAACTAACTATAGCCATGAACAATCTCATACGATGACCTCAAAGAACTGCGGCCATGAACAGTCTTCTCCTGTTCAACTACTCATACCCTATTCTTGGCGGCCATGAACAATCTTCTCCTACTAGACCTATGATTTGCTTCTTCACAGGTTTGACATTTTTGTTCAAAATACATAAATGCACATTCCCTCCAGTATTTCCCTCCATAACTAAAGTGAACT
Source organism: Cunninghamia lanceolata (assembly GCA_027924645.1). Lineage (NCBI taxonomy): Eukaryota > Viridiplantae > Streptophyta > Pinopsida > Cupressales > Cupressaceae > Cunninghamia > Cunninghamia lanceolata. Next base: position 1,821,883 of record BSBN01000998.1, read on the forward strand.
AAACTCATGAACCACAAAGCAAAAACTTATATTATAATTTTAATTATAAAATAAAATTATAATTAGAATGCATACATGTGTTTAAATCCCTCTTCTTATGGTGTTGGAATTTAAAAGAAATTGTAGCTGTAGAAATAGGAATAAATCAATCATGAAACATTGAAGAATGACTAACCACAACAAAATTGACACGAGAACCTTTAAGTTGTGAGCCCCGGTGTGGGGAAAACCAGTTGCCCCTTCTTATCTTGGCCAAAAACTACAAATAGCTATATTTTTTCCTTTCAAATATTTATATATATTTAAATTATTTATTGTCATTAAAAAAAATCTATTTATTCTAATTTCATATATTATTTTGATTAAAATTATTAAAGTATACAATTATTACAATTTTAACTTAAAATAATTTAATTAAATGACTCATTGGATCCATCTCAACGTACTTTAGATATATTTTTAAATATAGCTATATTTTTTCCTTTCAAATATTTATATATATTTAAATTATTTATTGTCATTAAAAAATATCTATTTATTCTAATTTCATATATTATTTTGATTAAAATTATTAAAGTATGATTTGTCTTTTTTCTTCTTAACCCTTTGTTCAATCCTTTCTCTCCCTTTATTCCTTTTGTCTAAGCGGACATTTATTGCATTGCCTTGTATTGTCTTGAATTCATGGATTATGATCAAATTGGAAAAAAAAAGAATAGAGGAGTAATAGTCATTTATTTAGTCATTTTTATTTGTCTGACCAATTATTTAGTTGTGTTTTTGGTCCGATGACCAAATTAGTCATTTATTTAGTCATTTATAGCTGTGTTGCAAAAAAATTTGGTCACGTGATGAAAAGTTTGGTCATGTGACTAAAAGTTTTAGTCACCTGGTCATTTATTTGCCATATTTCTACTAGTGAAAATGTCTTATAGAATGTTGTTTGCTGCTTGGAAAATGAGTTCTATTGGGTCTCATTTTGCAGCTTTGCTTTAATAGCATGGGGGATTTGTTTAGATAGGTATTTTTGGTGTAGCTTTCATGATTCTTTCTTTCTGTCCAGGGAAACATTAAGGGATTACAATATTCTGGGAATTTCCACCTACAACATGCATGCCTGTATACCATTGATACATATATGTGTAATATATTGTTTTAATTTTTTTACACTAATTTATGTATATGTACATGGATAACTGGGTCAATGGACTAAGAATTTTAAATATTAGTGTATAAACATGCATGCCTATGTATTTCATACACAATCATAAATGTCTTGTTATTATTTTGTATTGTAGTTGTACTTTCACCCTTTTTCCCTCGATGCCTCCCTTTTCAAAAATGGCTACTATGATTGGGTGTAACCATTTTAGCTCATGCAAATGCATAGTTTTCCTAGTTTCAATGTATTAAAATCGACGATTCTAGAAGGATCAAGGATCATAATGTTAACTTTTTTGTTAGTAATAAGGTATTAAGGACCATTTCCTTATTTTTGGACAATTACTAGAATTGATGTTTGTTTGAGATTTACACAGTGGTCTAACACAAACATGGTATAGTATGAAATAATTTCATTGTCTCATTTATTGACTTTATTAGGAGGGTCTTATGCCCTGCTCATTTGAAAACATGAGGTGATTATGTCTAAAGTCTTTTGTTTGGATTTCATGCTTTCTCAGTCACTTATTGAAAGTTGAAACAATTGTATCTATTATATTTATTTTTAATACTGAGATTAGTCATGCTTTTGGGTTTAAATTAGTTTGTTGGTTGAAATTATTGTACAGTTTCCAAGCATGGGATCAATGCAAGCAGCTTTGCCAAATTTTAGTGGTCCTTCATTAGCAGGACCTAGTCCTACTTTAGGGCCTCTTAATGGCTAGTGGACATCACCTTCACAACCACCAATTCCTTATCTAGTTGCTGCTCCAAGTAAATAATCTCCTTGTTGATGCTGAACTTTTAGTTGTATTTCACCTATTATGAAACCATACATACTTAAGTTTGTCATGCTATTCAAAGGTAAAATTTTAAATCCTAAATGAAACATTATGGTTGATCTGTAACTTATATAATTATTGAAAGATTAGAGTTAAATATAAGGCCTTAGTTGCTTTTGGTCTTTGTCTTTTAGTTGAATCAGTATCCAACAAAAGCAGTGCATGCTTGCTAAAGCAATGAAGTATTTTTTGAAAATTTTGGCCATTTCTTTTGGGTTGAGTGCTTTTGTAGAGTTCGTAGCTTAGGGCCTAGGCTAAAAGATTGAGTTTGGGAAAATCAAATCAAAATCTTATGGATTTGATTATTGGGTTGGGGGTTGCATGTAGCTGAATCTAAGTCTTAGTGACAATTTTTTATGTCTAGAATTCTGTGAGGTTTCAGTCCCTGAATGTCCTTTTATCAAATGTATGTATAGATGTGTATCACCTGTAGAACATTGTAGGAGAATCATTTTAGAAGATGAATTGACTCCACATGCTTCTTAAAATTAACCCTATTTCATTTCACGAATACCCAAACCTTCTCAAACGGATAAGCCATCTTTCCATAAGAAATACATTTTTCTTGTTTCCAAGAAACATAGTTGAGACTCTGTTGGGTGACAACTTCAAATGGATGTGAGTTGATTTGTCAAGCACCCATCTTCAGATCTGGTAGTCTTTTTATTTTAATTTAAATCTTTATTGTAGGTTATTTTCCCTATATCATTTATTCTTGGTTGGAACTCCTTGATTTTGTGGTTTTTTTGTTAGAGCTTTCATAAGTAGGACCACCTACAAGGCGCCAAAGGAGTCATCTGGATCATGACTAAGGAGTTGGTTAGTATTCATTGAGTGGTATAATGGTGATTGAATTGTCCTAGTCTATACAACTAAGAGATGTACTTTTGTGCTTTGTAGTTTGTTTGTTTAATTTTTTATGCTTAGAAAAACATCATAAATAGATAGGATGATATTTTGTAATTTATTCCTTCAATCACTTGTCATAGGTTCAGTTGGATGTAACAGAGCTGGTGGAATGGAGGGTGTACCTTATCTGCCTATTTATTCAAGTAGAAATGTTGGTGGTTATGGACCAAGAAGTGGTCCAAGATCATATTATTGAAAGATTAGTTTCTACTATTATGGTATCAATTAAATTCTTTTGAAACAACTATATACGATCTTGTTTCAAAAAAAAATGTTTGTCTGTCATGCTTTTCTATTAATTGTGATAGTAGCTATTTGACTTATTGCAATTCAATTTTTTAATTTGTTATTACTAACTACTTACACATTTAAGTACAGAATGAGATCTATCAGGTAGATTGGGTCGAATGGATTCATCTCATGTGATGTTTTTGGCTTGGCTGGTTCTCTGAGAAAGTGAAGGTTTTATGATGTAACAAAGTAGGGAGGTTAAAGAAAGATCAAAATTCATCCTTCCCCACACCACTTAGGAGTTCTTTTCAGTAGCAAAATATGAGGAAGCAATAGTTAGGCATCCAATGGCTTTTTGACTTTTCAAACTGTGACACATGTCACTTATCTATTGTAATAGATTGCTAAGGATTTGGAAAGGCTTTTAGGCTAAAGGGCACACCTTTCACTTTGAGTAGTTCTTTTCACTTTTTGGCAAAGCATTGTAAACTTGGAGAAGTTTCTTTCTTGTCATTTATGTGCATTGTAACTCAGATTTTCAATCTTGTGACTAAAAATAAACATTATAATACTTTATTTCTAAGCATTTTTCAAGCAAGATAGATATTTCAGACTTGTGCAAGCTGTAAGAACACCTTTCTTTTAATAAAGTTCAACGATTTTGCCTTCTCAATGGTTGTCTTATTGTGTGTAATTGATGATTGATGTGTATTTCTATGTTTTATGTTTAAATCCTCAAATATTAGACTAAATATACTACCAATTGACAGAAATTAGTGAATAAATATGACTAAAGTTGACAAAAATTAGTGAATAAATATACTACCAATTGACACAAATTTGGTCACGTTATAAATCTGGTCATGTGACAAAGCTCAGTGAATAAATATGACTAAATATACTACCAAATCGATCAATCAAAACAACCAATAAATGACTAAAAATGGTTTAGTCATCAATTTGGTCACATTATAAATGACTAGAAATAAACTACTAATGGTCACGTGACCATGTTCAGTTATTTATATGCAGTTTTTAGTAGTTTTTTTAATCATATATTATCATTTTTGTACTAGTGGGTGTTTGGGACTCTATCAAGTCTAGTTACACAATTCCTTCTACTATTGCTACAGATGCAGATGAAATCAAGAAGTATGATAACAATGCCAAGGAAAAATTTGCTATCATGAGTGGGTTAGCTGATTTAGAACTTTCAAAAATAATGGGTTATGATTCTTCTCAAGAAGTTTGGGATAAACTTAAAACCATCTATGAAGGAGATAAGAAAGTGGAACAGGCCAAGATGCAGATCTTCAAGAACATATTTGAGAATCTAAAAATGACAAAGGATGAAGACATTGCTGGATATATGCTCTGGGTGAATGAAGTGGTAAATGGCATTACAAGTCTTGGTGGAGAAGTGAAAGAAGATGAGATTGTGATAAAGATTCTAAGATCTCTTCCCAAATCTTACAGTCATAAGGTATTTGCCATTGAAACGAATGCAGACTTGGATACATACACTGTAGACAAATTGTTTGGTACCCATACTGTCTTTGAAATGAGAGAGTTTGGTAGTGATGCTCCAAAGAAAGAAGCTACTTTCAAAACTGGTATGAAGACAAAAGAAGAAGTTGTTGATGAAGATGAGAGCTCTGATGAAGTCGAAGCAAATTTTGTAAGAAGACTGAAGAAAGGTATTGGAAAATACAAAGGTAAGTTACCCTTCAAATGTTTCAATTGTGGAAAGATTGGTCATTTTGCTTCTAAATGTCATTTCAAAGAATCAAGGGGTAATAATAGAAGAGACAAGTTCAAGAGAAGTCTGTATTCTATAGAAAGTAATTATTCTTCAAAAGATGAGGATCATGATGATTCAAATGATGAAACACTTTTCATGGCCCTGATTATTGGTGACAAAAGGAATGATGCTAGAACTTGTGAGAAGAACGAATCCAAAACAAGCATCCAATGCTTGGGTAATTGACAGTGGATGCTCAAATCATATGACTGGTGACAAGGAGAAGTTTATCAACCTTGAGAAGTGGGATGGTGGTGCTGTCTAGTTTGGTGGTGATGAGTCAGCAAATATATGTGGAAAAGGTGCTATAACTATTAATGGGAAGAATAGGACTGAGGATGTCCTCTATGTCAAAGGGATAAACACAATCTTCTTAGTGTCATTCAGATGTGCAGCAAAGCATATAATCTCACCTTTCATGCCAAAGGTTGTGAGATCAGGAATGCAGGATATGGAAAATTTGTGGCAGAAGGTATCAAGACATATGGTGACATCTATCACCTAAAGGAGGTAAATAGAAGAACATGTTTGTTGACTCAATCCAGTGAAATTTGGCTATGGCATAAGAGAATGGGACACAATAATCTTTATAATATCGTAAAGATCAACTCTACTCATGCAATGAGAGATATGCCTAAGATAATCAAGCCTACAAATGCAGTATGCAAAGAATGTCAAATGGGAAAGGAGACAAAGACAAACTTCAAGAGCAAGGAGTATTCTTCTTCAAATCCATTGGAGCTGATTCACATTGATCTATGTGGCCCTACAAGAGTAAAGAGTCAACAAGGTGAGAGGTATTTCATGTTGCTTATTAATGATTATTCTAGAATGACTTGGATTACTTTCTTAAGAGAAAAATTATACACCCTTGATAAATTTAAAGTCTTCAAAGATTTGGTTGAGAATGAAGTAGATGCTAAGATCAAATGCTTGAGGTCTGATAGAGGAGGTGAATTTACTTCAAATGAATTTGAAAGATTTTGTGAAGATCATGGTATTAGGAGACATCTATCAGCTCCTAGGACCCTTCATCAAAATGGGGTAGTAAAAATAAAGAACAGGACTGTGCAAGAGATGTCTAGGGCAATGTTGAAAGATTCAAATTTGTGTGATATATACTGGAAGGATGTAGTTTATACTATTGTCTATCTGATTAATAGAGTGCAACTGAGGGTCAACAACACTAAGACTCCTTATGATCTATGGTATGGAAGACCTCCCACTTTCAAATACTTTAGGATCTTTGGCAAAAAATGCTATATCAGAAGAGATGAAGAAGACCTAGGAAAGTTTGAAATAAGAAGTGATGAAGGAATCTTTCTTGGCTACTCAACCAGAAGTAAGGCTTATCAATACTACAACAAGAGGTTGGGAAAGATGATTGAGAGCACAAATGTCATGGTATATGAAGGCCTATATCAGATCACACATGAATCAGAGGACTCCAAATCTGATATCTTTCCATGCATTGTAGATGAAGAAGAAGTAAAAGAAGAAAAGGAACAAGAACTAGAGCAGATGCCTTAGACTCCAACAAAGTATGTTCAGAAGAACCACTTAGTAGATCAAATCATTGGAAATAAGGATGAAGGTGTGCAGACAAGGAGAAGGTTTGCAAAGACACGTGAGCAAGTAAACTTGTGTTTGTTATCAAAAGTGGAACCCAAAAACTCTGATGAAGCCTGTAGACACCTAAAAGTGTCCTTAGATTGCAAAACACCAATCTCCTCCACATTCTTCTATTTTTCTCTAATTTTCCTCTATGGTTAAATAATTAATTTTAATTGATTAATTATTTAATTATTCACTTTCCCCTTCCCCCTTTAATTTAAATAAATGAGCATTTATTTAAATTATAAGGCATTCTCCTAATTGAATAGGTCTCACCTATTTAATTTAATCACTTCACATTATCCCGCTTCTCAAATAAATTAAATAAATGAACACCATTTATTTAATTTAAAAATCACATTACACATCACCATTTCTTCCAATTTTAAATTATCCCTTGTCCTTTAGTAAAAGGGAACCCTAATCAATCACAACCCTTCATTTTGGCTCCAAAGTCAACATTGAATCCGAGCCATCCATTCAAACAAGCTCTTCTATAAAACACCTTCTCTAGCTCATTTTCAGCTCTCTTAGTTTTTGGATCTCTTAATATCTTAGTTCATTTTCATCTCTTATGTCTCTTAAGCTCTCTCTCTTCTTGGCTGAGAATCCTCTACAACTCTCCAATATCTTGATGTCCACACACTTGAGCTTCTCAAGATCGTTGCACATGTGCAAATTTGAGAACACTATTTAAGGTTAAGGAGGACAATGGAGATAGGTCAAATGCTAGCTTAGATTCTTAGTTTATTTCATGTTTATTTGATAGTTTTCTAGGTTAGTTTGCACTCCATTGGGAGCTTGGGTTAGCTGTGATTTCATTTCTGCATGTTTGATAGCTTTGTTGCAAGTATGTACCTAATTGGTGTTGTCATTGATGTCAACATATCTTTGTTGTCATTGGTGTCAACTGTGTCCTATTCTATTACTTGATTAGAAGATTTGTATGTTAAGGATATTGAGAAAATTGGCCTCTCTGGAAGAATCAGAAAGTAAACAGTGAATCATAGTGAAGACAGTGAGTTGCATACTGAAGAACAGTCCAGAAGATTGCTCCGCATTTCTTGTTGACTGAAGATCTTGGTCTATGGATTGGAAGTTTTTTATTAGCATGACTGAAGATGCTAAATCCTGAGTTTGAGCCTTCGATATGAAGATTTGAGTGAGTTACATTCACCAGAGTAAAACCTACTTTTTTTATTATTCACTGGTGCCTGAGAGAAAGTATTTTTCTCCGCATTCCTCCGCATTAAAGTGTTTTGCTCTGTGGTTCTAGAGGGAAGTCTGGGATGATGATAAGTTCCTACAATTGTAGTGGTTTGTGTTTTGGTGGTCCGCAAGCTATCTTTCTTTTATGACAGTCAAAGACAGTGAAGTTCATGTGCTCCAGTGGGAAAAATCTCATGAATAAAGTGGTTTGAGTTTGTGCGGTTGCTCCTGGTGATTTCAATGTGCTTGTGGATACCTCCTGATCATGTTCCTACCTTTACATTGGTTCGCGTTAATGAATTGAGATCATGTTTGAAGATTATTCCCAGATAACGTAGCATGTAACCAGTCTTATCTGACTTGGTTAATTCCAGTGATTGCGGAGATCCCTTGATTATTATGGAAGTGTGTTGTGGCGTGGAAGATTGTGTTTGAGTCCCAGCTAAGGCGTGGCATGATCTAAATACATCTCTACTACAAATCCTTAGCATAATTTTGTATTAGGTTAAGAGCTATTTTGTAAATGTTTGTAATGCTAACCTTGGAGATTATTCCAATGGTTGATGATTGTAATGCCGACTTTGATGATCATTCCAAGGTTGATGAACTGTATAAATACTTGTAATTGAGTCATGGAAAAGATGTCCTTGTGTGAAGATGGGAAGATAAGGAACGAAGTGGAAAGATAGAGCAGAGTAGAGGAACTATTGTACTTCAATGTATTAATCTTAGACATGAAGAAGATGTTGATTTTGGCAGTGAGCTGCCAATAGGTTTTAACAACCCTCATTGTAATTTTTCTAGGTTTAGGGTTGAGGCAGTGAGCCTGCTAGACCTAGCTGTACTTCATGGCAGTGAGCCAGTATGTTCTAGGCCCATGGAGTGACCAAGCCTGAATATGATTTTTCAAAGATTGCAATATATTTTGAGAGCTAATCCTCTCCATGGTTTTTCTGCACCTTAGGGTTTTCCACATAAAAATCTGGTGTCTCTTGTGTTTAATGTTGCATTTGTGTTTAAGTTTCTAATTTCATGCATTCATTGTTTAAATCATAATAATTGTGGACAAGTGATTAATGTTTAAGTGCAGAAGTGTTTGAGTTTTTGGGACAACTAATTCACCCCCCCTCTTAGTTGTCCAGTGCATTCCAAAAAGATTTTCCCTTGACTTCATCTGGTGAACCTGACATGAATCGAGTGTTTTTTGGTCAACTTTTGAAAGACAAGTTTTGTAGGTGGCTTCCTGGTCTCAAATGGACCTCACTGTTGAGTCTGGGAGGCCCTTTCGGCGAAAAACAACTGTAAATTTGACCTGTTTCACTCACTATGAAATTTGTGATTTTTTTGAATTTTTTTAGTACAATAATCCATATTGTACAAATCTGTACCATACAGACATACCGTACCACTTTGGTCTTTGTCAAAATTTTTGGTTTCTAATGGTTTTCATGGCTAATTTTTAATGGTGGCAAGATTAATGTTGGTATTGTAGGTTTAGTTGTTTTGACATTTCATTGCAGGTTTAGGTTTGCCTGCTAAACCCTAGCCACCTATTCTGATCCCATTCAGCCCACTTCATAGACCCTACCTTTGCCTTCTAATCCCTGATCACCTGCCTATGTTTGAATCTTCTCCCGCTTAACCTGTGTCTCCCAGTTCATCTATTTCTAAATCCATCCCTACCTTCCGTTAAACCTCTCCCCGTCGAAGCTTTCAAACCCTTTTCAAACACCTCTCATCTCCATTTGCTAAAGCTTCAACCACCACCACCATAAACCCTAGCCTCCTCCACCTTAGACCATCGTGGTCGTCACTCTCTGATCACGATCGACTCCCCTGCGAACACCATTGTCAACGCCTTGAACCCTAAGCTTCGCTGCTTCACACATTCTTCCACCACTCCATACATCCCTCTATCACCACCGGTGTCTAAGCTGACCTTCGCCTGAGTAATACTCATCACCACCTATGGACACAGTCAACTCTATCAAACCTCCCTTCCACCACCATTGATTGGCCGATGCAACTCCCATCGATCCCCAACCTCCTCTGCAACCGCCACCCAACACCCACCTCTACTAAACCAAAACCTTAGCCGCTAACATTCTCCAACCACATACTAACACCAAAACATTAACTGAATCCAAAGTATTTTCATTGTCTATTATTTTAAACATTTGGGGCTCGGTCACATGAGTGACTGCATGTTGGGGCTTTTAAGCCCTTCGCTCTATGTCCTTTTCTTTTTCTTTAAATTTTTTTTTCTATTTGCCTAACCCTTAGTCACATGGGTGACTAGGGGCTGATTTGAACCCTAATCATAGGAACTAACCACCAGATAGCTGACCATGCATGTGACCAAGTCTGGCACTAACCGCCAGTTGTGTGCTAACCACCAGGGTTAACCTTTTTGCCCCTTACATGCCCTAACTGGGCAGTTTTTTTTCAAACTCACATAACTTGGTCATACGATATCAGAATTTCACAAAATTTGTGATGCTATAAATCTGACTCCGCCAACTACGCAATGGTACAGGTTTTGTCAGCTAACAATGTAGTTTTATCAATTTTTTTCTGGTCAAAGTCAACACTACATTTGAACTTTAAACATGCATATCTTTCACATTTTTCATCAGATTTCAGCAATATTTTTTAAATTGCTTAGAATCTCCTAAACTTTCTGATGCCACTCTCTATTTTTCTATAACTAATTAGATTTTTCAAATATTTATCAGGTTAACTTTCTTGGCCTCTTTGGTCTTTGAGGCTTGCAAAGGGGGTATTTTGCTTCATGTTTCATGTTTTGAGCATTATCATAGAGATTTTATGCTACTGATTTCTGTTTTGCAGCATTGTGGCATTTGCTAGGAAAAGATTACAAGATGAAACTACTAACATATTTGGTGCAGGATTCCATTCTTTCATGTGTGTGTGATTTGTTATCATAGGCACATTTCGATTTGGTGCATTAGAAAGAACATTGGCTTGTTGTTTTCACACTTACTTTGGGGCTTAAAAATAATCACTGTCTTCTTTGCTTGGTGGTTTTATTTATTTTGTGAAGAAGTGTATGATCTTCCCTCGCGCTTTGAGCAATCTTGGGAATCAAAAGCTCTTCCCAACATTTGCATAAACCACACCACACATTTAAATTCTAAAGGTCAATGAACTTTGTCTAGTGTGGCCAAGTCAAATGCATATGGTCTCTCCTCACATCACTGTATGAACTTGGAGATCAAAAGAATTTTGCACTTGTGTCACTTTTGTACCCCATTAGAGGGTCTACCTCCTGATTTGTGAGAGGGAATGGTCCAAGCAGTACTTTTGTTTCAGTCCACTATATAAATAATTGTGGTTGTGACAAAAGTCATCAATCACCTAGAGCCACTGTTCTATACCGATGGAAGTCTCCCTCAGTATCCATGTGATGTGTGAAAACCCTTTATGAGGGTTGGTAGGCCTCTTAAATGAGTGAACAACCACATGTATAGACACTAGATTATCCTGAAACACAGACTATAAACTAATTGTTTTAGAGGCCACAAACCCTTTTACTTGCTGGTGCAAGAGGTCGAACCTCTGAAGCCGCCCTATGTGTACTATTCATTGTGGAGACAAAAATTCCCTCGGTTCACATGATCTGAAGGGTAAGAGGTTTGGTGTGCTCGTGCTATGTAAGGGGGAGCTAGTGTCACCAAATTCGCTAGCTATCTGCTTTGTCTCACTATCTGGAGCAATCCGAGTAGGGACTCAGCAAGTCGTATCCTTTATCCAGCCTAGGATTGTGCATGTTTACAAGTGTTTTCAAACTTGTCAAGAGTCACTAAAAATGACCAATTTGATTGCCAAGTGTCTTCTATGATTGATGTGTGTGCTTGCTTAATCATCACCCTTAAACATTCTTTCTAACCCATTCATTCCAAGTCATCATATCATCATCACATTCTTATCATATCCTCATCATTCAACCTTTGTATCCTAATCACTCTCCTAAGTCAATCAATTTCATCCTAAACATTCTGATCATATCCTAATCACCTTTACTAATCACATCATCCAACCATCCACATCTTGATCATCCTACTTGTCCTATCCTAATCACATTCTTATCATATATTCATCATTCCACCTCATCCTAATCATATCCTAATTATCATTCCTAATCATTACACATCCTCATCCTCATCCAATCAACATCATCCTAATCCTTTCCTAATTAATCAAAATCATCTAATCTTATCACTACACATAATCATCTTCATTCATAATCCAATCAACTTCATCCCAATCCATCAAGGTCATCTAATCTCATCACTACACATCATCGTCTTCATTCTAATCCAATCAATCACATCCTAATCATATCCTAACCATTCATTCCAATCCAATCAATTTCATCCTAATCATACCCAATCAGAATACACCACAACTGTAGGGAAACTTTTGGGCATCTACTCTCCCTATAAAATCTGAATGCAATTGTGTCAAAACATTATAGACCTGCTTGTTCTATTCACCCGCTACATATTCAATTTCATTCCTTTAGGAGTAGGTTGCATTTAACATTAGAATTCATCCCTTGACATCTATAGAGGTTCCCAAAAATAGTCTTCCTAAGGTTGAAACACAAGGAGAAACTGTCGAAGCTTGATTGTATCACAAGTATAAATCTGGACCAAGAGACCTTGACATATTTTTCAAATCAATCACAAATTGGGCTTAATACTTACAAGGCTAGTTTAAGTCCATCCTTCCAAGTGAAGTATGAAACTCATGAGTTCACTTTAATCAATAATTTCTTCCACACCTCAAGGTCTTGATAAATCCAATTTATACTTTGACAAGGTTATTAGTAGGCAAGAGTACCCTCTTGGAGCTAGACTTTTCGAAGACTAATATCCATTAGCCTCTATCATAGTCTGGGCCTCATCACCTTGCATTGACATGCACATAGCATCCCACAATTCATAAGTCTCATTTGGTAGAGACACGATTGCAAAAAGAAGAGAAAGGGAGTAAATCCTTTTAGTCATCCCTATAGTGAACACATAAACACATCATTCATAACATTCTCACCAACACATTCATTCTTGTCACCATCATCCTAATCACAACCCTAACCATAACCTAATCATCCCTAATCACCTATCTAATCATCCAATCAATCTCATAGTCTATCAGATTCCTAGGCATTCCACCTTATCATTACCCTAATCCTAGTCAAGCACTTGTCAACATGGTCCTAATCCTTGGAGATACTATGTCCAAACCAAAGCCCAAAATCATACTTAGAGGTGGCCCTCTTAATCCTAATGATGAGACAAAACCAAGACCTAATCTTGTACTCCAAGGAGCCCCTCCTCCTAAGCCCAAGTTCAAACTTCGAGGAGGCTATCTTTAATTACGAGGATGAGACAAGTCCAAAACCTAGTCCATCCACATGTCAAGTCAACACCACATCAACATATCCATTCACACCCCAACAAGAATATGTGAGCTTAAGTCACCCCTTGAAATAAAATAAAGTGCCTTTGAATCCTAATGCCACCTTTGGCAAGGGAGACATCAACCTAGTCCATGCAAGCCATTCACTATCATTACCGCACTCTAATCCTACATGAACTCCACATCCTAGAATCAAACATTACAAAAGCAAGCCTAAGGGGTTGTCCATATCCACCAATCCATTCAACCCCTTTAACCCTCCATCTAATTAAAGTCCAAACCCTAAGCCAACACCTTCCATCCCTCTTATCCCTCCACCATGGGAACTTTCAACTCCTAATCCTAATCATGAGTCCACATCATCTACCCTCATTGTCCATCCACTATATTGTCCTTCCACACATACACTTACAAATAATGTGATCCATTGGTTACTAGATAGGAACAACCTATCTCCATGTCAAACATCTACCCAAGGACCTAGCAAAGATCCTTCAAATGCCACCTCTAATCGTTCAACCCCATCATGTGGCCTACCAACCATCAAGCATCTCCAAGAGCCTCCCCCATGAGTCCTAGTTGAGACCCATCACACCATTATGTCATTGACCATCAAGAACATATCGAACCTATCCAAGAGTCATCCGCTTCCACTCAAAATCAAGAGCTATGTCAAGATCACAATCCTAAGCAAGAGGAAACATTAGTCCTTAATTCAAATCAAGATTAAACCCCTTCCATTGATCCCATCCATAACACACTTAATCCCATTCATGATCACGCTCCCATTTATGATCATGATCCTTCTTATGATCAAGAAGACCATGATGATCCCCTTAGTCCACTTTATGCATTCCATGGTCAAGAGTTTATCGATCCACCTATCCATGATCCATGAACATCCAATCCCCATGATCCTTCATCGTCATCCACCATCGACCCCATTTCAAGTCAACCATCATATCCTATTGGTCTATCCACCTTCATCCATGAGTGTTCCTCCCTAGGAACACAACAATCTTTATCCATCACTTCACCTTCTCCATCAAATAATGAGCTCAAGTGTAGTGTCCAATCTACATCTAGTCCCATAGTCCATCACATGCTCTAAAATATGAACTACCAAGGTAAAGGCTTAGGCCTTCATGAACAAGGTATGTTGGAACCTATCCATGTCAAAGCCCCTCCATGCTCATTTGTCTTTGGATACTCACCCCAAGGTAAACAATCTAAAGATGTTGGTAATTCCTCATTGCCTCCTAAGTCTACCACTTTCCATTGCACATCCTATCATGTATTAAAAATATATGTCACCATTCTACCTCCATCATCCTACAAGTACCAAAAGCATGTGACCATATACCTTCCACCATCCTTTTTGCCTCCACTTCTACCAATGCCTAATTATCCATTTATCCATAAATCCCCTCTAATTCCTAATCATGACCAACAAATGCACACATTGGCTAAACAAGAAGATTCCACTAATACCACCAATCCCATGGGATTCAAAAATAAACATTCGGATGCCTCCTTTCAAAAAGCCAAAAATCCTAAGGATCCTCATGCCTTAGGACATCAATGCAAGAAGTCAAAGTTAAATCCATCCAAAAAGATACGTAATCCCATACCATCGCAAGAAAAATTAAAAACTAAAATGGTTTGGGTCCCTAAGGAAAAAGGAAACAAATCAAATGATGCATCCACATCTCAAAAATCCCAACCATCCTCATCCACTCATAAATCTCATTCCATTCAAAAATATCAAATTCCACTATCCCACAAGTCAAGCAAAAAGAATAAAAAGCATAAGTACATGTAGTAGGTCCCTAAATGCTTACATTGCCCATCCCCTAAGCAAACATCTCCATTGCTTCCTACACCTCCTTCCCATGATAAGCTTCAATGTTTATCATGGTGTATGCAACCATTGGTCATGATTCCTTTCCATACCTCCATCACCCCATCATTCAACTATTATCCTACATATCTTCCCCACCACCTTCCTATGGTCCATGCTTTTGCATAAGCCTTTCATCCATCCTTGTGCATGAATCCATCTATAATCCACATCATAAACCATTATCCTCCCTAGCATAATCCACATCATAATCCACTATCCTTCCCTCCATAATCCACTATCTACTTAATTCATCTCCATCACCCTCTCACGCAATTCCCTTACCAACATCTATGAGCATTTGACATGGTCCATTTGCAATGACATCCATCTCGAATGGGACTATCACCTTTAATGGCACTAGACACTTGAGTCCCTCTTGTCCATATCCACCTATCCTCTCCTATTCAAAAATTCAAAAAAATAAAAAAACAAAAAAAATAGGAAAGAGAAATCTATTCGTCCAATGGTGAAAACCACCCTTGGTGGCGCCTTAGATAAGTACCATGATGAAAACCTAGCAAACAGACGTCATGTGTAGGTTGATATTATATATCACTTACACTTGGGGGCACCTTGTCTCATCCAACATAACACTTTCATCCTTTCATTGACATATCCTACCTATCATCCTTATCCATTACACCCATACATACACCTATCCCATTGCATCCATTCATCCTCCCTTCCTCTTTTGATCTTGATAAAGATTGGGGGCACAATGTTGAAACATGCTTTAGATATCTCTTGGCATACCTTATCCCTTCCAAACAATCCATCCTATCATCCTATTTTCATAAGCTTTGTCATGAAAAATCCTAAGTATTCCATATATAATGGGGCATGTTATTCCTATGCGACATAGTCCTCGAAAATCACATCCTTGCCCTCTTACGCATACGTTCCTTCCATCCACTATCACCCACCTCTTTTATCCATTCACCCAATCCCATTCATTCCCTTGCACCTTGACTTGGTTTTTCCCTTGTTATTGGTATCTAGCATAAAGGCAACCTCAAGTTGTCATCCAATGCCATTTTACAAAACATTCCAAAAACACTTAAAAATCAAAACATTCCAAAAACACAAAAAAACTCACAGCATTTCAAAAACACAAAAAAATCACAACATTTCAAAAATCCAAAAAATCAAAACATGTCAAAATCCAAAAAAATCAAAGTATTCCCCAAAATTCAAAAAAATCAAATATCCTACAAAAAGCCAAGCAATAAAATCAATCAAATCATCATATCAATCCACCAAATCATCCAATCCATTCATTCAAACCAATTCAATTCATCACATCATTCCAACCAAATCAATTCTTCAAATCATTTAATTCCTCAACTAAATCACTCAATTGAATCTCTCAATCGATCCATTCAAACATCCTAATCAATCACATCATCATATTAGTCAAATCAATTTTCAAATCAAACTAAGTTCACCTGGTCGAACTACGACGCCTTTGAGCTTTCACGTAGGCAAGACCATCTTTGATTCTTCCCCGAGGCACTAGGTCAGTCCCTTAGGGCCCGTCAAGTCAACTATCATAATAAGTCATCCTTTGATGAGATGGGCACTTTGATCAGACAAAGAAATCAATCTTTCACACAAAAAACAATCCCAAACATCAAACAAGACAAGCTATTCAATCAGCCAAAATAGACTAATTGCTATCAGTATCAACAATCACATACCCTATATGGAATGGGGCATTGTCGAAACTAGGACTCTATGCCTTATACGACATGCATCATTTCTATGATCAAAGATAACAATCATCTCACAACTTTTGACATTCTCGAAACTAGACCACATGTCTTATATAGGATGTCCCAATCTTATCACTTGCCTTATACAGGATGTTGCATTGTCGAAACCAAACTAGTCATCTTATACGACATGCTTCCTATCCTGAAACCAAGCCTCCTTCATCGAATCATTGTAATCAATCAAACACATATCACTTGGCAAAAGTTCTAAATGGTTGTTGGTCTAGTTTGTCTTATTTTATTGGATTGTTTTGCAGTATCGTTCTTATACTTCTCAAGGAAGTCCCTAAGTGATGAAGAGAAGTGAGGATAGAGCGAGACCTTTTTCTTTGATTTCTATTTGCGGTTTTTCTTGGCGAGATGACTGGGGAAACTAGGTTTCTTGGGCGTGATTGTGATTCCATTGGGTATGAATCAAAGACATCCTATGCATTGGAAAAACTAAATGCTTCCTTGCATCAAGACTTACATACCCCACAGTTATCTCATCACATGTTCTGACAAGATACCATAGTTACCTAGTCTGAGTCAGGCATTCCTTGTTTGTCATGTGCCTATTTTGCAAGGGACCACACTTTACATTTTGGCCTATGACTTGCCACTATGTTTGTCATCCCTTGACATAATAAGTTCTATGATGATAAGCAGAAATTGCAAGTGAGAAGTTCACAAATCTATCAAAGCAAGATCTCATTCCTATTCTTCTATCCAATCTTTCATTCCTCCACCATCTCTCTCTCTCACATATTCATTCCTCCACCTTCATTATAGCTTAACGTATCATTCATTTCTTCTATCTATTCCCCTATCTTTCTTCCTTGACCAATCCCTTTTCATTTCGAGAGCCTACCTATGTTTGTCCAACCCACCTATACTCTCGAGGGGGCATCATCATCCTATCTTTCCATCATCATCCTTTTCCTCTATCCATTTCCTTATCTTCTTTGAAATGATGTTACTCGACATAAATCTCATCATCTTGAACATCATCTCAAAGAGGGGCAAAATGTAGACACCTAAAAGTGTCCTCAGATTGGAAAACACCAATCTCTTCCACATTCTACTATTTTTCCCTAATTTTCCTCTATGGTTAAATAATTAATTTTAATTGATTAATTATTTAATTATTCACTATCCCCTTTCCCCCTTTAATTTAAATAAATCAACATTTATTTAAATTATAAGGCCTTATCCTAATTGAATAGGTCTCACCTATTTAATTTAATCACTTCACATTATCTCCCTTCTCAAATAAATCAAATAAATGAACACCATTTATTTAATTTAAAAATCACATTACACCTCACCATTTATTCCAATTTTAAATTATCTCTTGTCCTTTAGTGAAAGGGAACCCTAATCAATCGCAACCCTTCATTTTGGCTCCAAAGTCAACATTGAATCTGAGCCATCCATTCAAATAGACTCTTCTATAAAACACCTTCTCCAACTCATCATTTTCAACTCTCTTAGTTTTTGGATCTCTTAATCTCTTAGTTCATTTTCATCTCTTATGTCTCTTAAGCTCTCTCTCTTCTTGGCTGAGAATCCTCTACAACTCTCCAATATCTTGTTGTCCACACACTTGAGCTTCTCAAGATCCTTGCACATGTGCAAATCTGAGAACACTATGCAAGGTTAAGGAGGACAATGGAGATAGGTCAAATGTTAGCTTAGATTCTTAGTTTATTTCATGTTTTTTTGACAGTTTTCTAGGCTAGTTTGCACTCCATTGGGAGCTTGGATTTGCTGTGATTTCATTTTTGCATGTTTGATAGCTTTTCCCTTGATTTCAAAGCCAACAAGGATGATGGATCAATAAAAGCCATGGAAGAAGAATTGGATCATATTGAGAAGAATCAGACATAGGAATTGGTTCTTAGACCAACAAACAAGAATGTTATAGTAATAAAATGGGTGTTCTGGAACAAACTAAATGAAGAAGGTGAAGTTGTAAGGAATAAGGCAATACTGGTATGCAAAGGATACACACAAGTAGAAGGTATTGATTTTGAGGAGACTTTTTCTCCGGTAGAAAGGATTGAGGCAATCAAAATGCTCCTTACTCTTGGTGCTCATAAGAACTTCAAGGTATATCAGATGGATGTTAAGTCAACATTTCTGAATGGTGACCTAGAGGAAGAGGTTTATATTGAACAACTAGATGGTTTATAGATATCAAAAGATCTGAATGTGGTTTGTAGACTCAAGAAGACTCCGTATGGTCTTAAGAAAGCACCTAGAGCTTGGTATGCTAGATTGGACAAGTACTTACTTTAGCAAGGCTTCAAGAAAAGTACTTTAGATAGCAATATTTATACCAAGGAAGAAGGAGACATGATATTGATAGTTGCAGTATATGTTGATGACATCATCTTTGGTGGAGATGATGATATGTGTAAGAGGTTTGTAGAGGAGATGCAAAAAGAATTTGAGATGTCTATGATTGGTGAAATGTCTTTCTTCCTTGGACTTCAAATTTCTCAGCTAGATGGTGGTATCTTTATTTCTCAAGCAAAGTGTGTCAAAGAGTTGTTGAAAAAGTTTGGTACGGAGGATTCAAAACTAGTAAGTACTCCCATGGTCACTGGATGTCACTTGAGCAAAGTTGATGAGTCTCTAGAAGTGGATCAGTCTGTCTATAGGTCCATGATTGGAGCACTGCTATACTTGACTGCTTCTATACCTGATATTATGCATGTAATATGTGTGGTTGCTAGATATCAAGCCAATCCAAAGCAAACACATGAGAAGGTAGTGAAAAGGATATTCAGATACTTGAAAGGAACTCTGAACTATGGCCTATGGTATCTAAGAGGTAATGATTTTGATTTAAGTTCTTACACTGATGTTGACTGGGCTAGTTATGTTGATGATAGAAGTACAAGTGGTGGTACTTTCTTTCTAGGAAGCAGATTGGTTTCATGGTAGATCAAGAAGTAAGATTCAGTGTCCCTATCTACTGTAGAGGCAGAGTACATTGCAATAGCATCCTATTGTACACAAGTGTTATGGATGAAGCAAACCCTAAAGGATATCAAGATATTGTATGATGAGCCTATTCCTATCTTGTGTGATAATACAAGTGCTATCAATGTTTCCAAGAATCCAGTGATGCATTCCAGAACCAAGCATATAGCAATCAGGTATCACTTTTTGAGAGAGAAGGTTGTAGATAAGGAAGTGAAGTTGGAATATGTTCCAACAAAGGATCAAATAGCAGATATTTTCACAAAGGCTCTGGAAAAGGATACTTTTAAGGATCTCTAGCAAAGGTTAGGGGTAATTGCCCCACCTTCTTCTTGCTAGATGCATAGTGGTGCATCTATCTAGGGGGATTTCATGCTATATCTTGTTCTTGGACTGATGGTGGCTACCTCTTAGGGGGAGCAAGTAGTCATTGTTGATGTTAGGGGGAGCCTATTTGCTACAAGAAGAAGTCATGGCCTAAGAAATAATGTGAAACTATGTGGTCTCTGATTGAGGTAGTGATTTCCCTTTGTCCTTGATGTCAAAGGGGGAGAGATGTAGAGATGTGTTTCCATCAATGTCAAAGGGGGAGATTATCACACATATGGTTCTTAGGGTTGTCATCGATGTCAACACTATCATGGTGGTGTGATGGTGTTCATGGTTGGATGTCATGTCCCATCTAGCAAGAGAAGAAGATTCAATGAGAAGAATAGGAAAAGAAGAATATATAGTTCATGGCCGAATGTCATGTCCCATCCAGCAAGAGAAGAAGAGAAAGAGAAGAAGATATAGTTCATGGTTGGATGTCATGTCCCATCCAACAAGAGAAGAAGATACAATTCATGGTTGGATGTCATGTCCCATCCAACAAGAGAAGGGAGAAGATATAGTTCATATTAAGATGGGAATTAGAAGCACAAAGATGATCAAATGTGTTGATGATGCTACTGATGGCCTATAGTATGCATATTCTAAGCTCCATGATGATTGCATTATCGGAAGAGTGTTTTTCCAATGATTGTTTGAAGACAGTGTCACCTCTATCAAGATGTTCTGTACAAGACAATGGAATGCTTTGTATTCCTCCATAATTGTAGATATGGCCATGTAGTTTTGGAATTGTGTTTAGGGTGTAGTGAAGGTGGCAATTCCAAGTTCTCAGATCATTTGTCCTTTCGCTATGAAAGTTATGTGTGATAGAGTACCGACATGTGTTCTGGCAGAGTAAGCTAGTGATGAAGGCCTGTTGGAATACTCCACATTGCTTTGCAGATGAATGATTGCCTTTGTGGTTTAAGGACATGTTTATGGATGTGTATTACATGTTTCCTTGCAGTTTCAAGGTCCTTGGTGATCTGTAACTTAGTTTTTCAAATGACAACATATTGTAGTGTGTTCTGGATGACAGAGTGTTCTCAGAGTTAATGATTGAAGCTGTGAGGCACAATTATTTGATGTATGGTGGAAAAGGAGTGTTTGGGCATGTTTTATGAGTCATGTGGACTCATTTAGAAAAGTTTCATGAAGATCTTTCTTGTTTCTAGTACCGCACAAGGTTTTCAAGTTGATGTGGTTGTTATACTTCAAGTCTTCATGTGTTTTCCTTAAAGCTGTCCTATTTCCAAGTGAGTGGAGTGTGTGGATGTAATCCTTTGGTGCTTGAAGCTGTGAAGGATGTTTTGGACCTAGTTAAGAAAGTGTTGAAGTCTACAAGGCTTGGATCTTCTACTGGTGTAACGTGTGGTTTCAATTAGAACCTATCTTCTACACGCTTCATATTGTGTGTTGTTTGGCTGACTTGTAAATGTATTTTTCATATTGTATCTAGCTGACATGAAATGTAATCAATATAACATCATGTATAAATAGTGAATCAAATTGAGTGAGGTGAGGTCTGATTGCAATGTGATTGAAAATCTCGTAAGAAGATAGCATACAAGATAAATGCATTATTGATGTGCGACTAAAGGAGAAAGAGTAGAAGTTGTTGATGCTATCTTGATTGATCTTGAAGACATATTTGTGACAGCGATAAAGTATAGAGTGTGCCTAACTAATCAAATCTTTAGAAGAAAGTGTGAAGTGGTAGAAGTGCAATCATCAAAAGTGTGAGTTTCAATGTCAGTTTTCAGACAGTATAAAGACTATCATATTGTAATCTTTTGTAAGTGTGTTCTCATATCAGGGAGTAGTAGCTTCCTTGGGAGTGACCCTAAAAAAAATTCATTAGGGAGTAGAAGCTTCCTTAGGAGTGACCCTAACTCAAAGTTACTTAGGGAGTAGCAACTTCATTGGGTTATAGCCCCTAAAACAAAGTTATTATTTAAGCTTCATATATTGTGAGTTAATCCTCACCGTGGTTTTTCACTTCTAGGTATTTCCACGTATATTTGGTGTTATGTGTTGATGTGAATTGTGTTAATCTTTCATGTTCATGTTTATGCTATGACGATTAAGTTTTGATCTGCTCTGGATAAGTTGAAGTTGTTAGAATTAAAGATTGTTAAAATACTGATTCACCCCCATCTTAGTATCTTGGTGTGTTGAACAAGAAGATACCCCCAAGACATCCTCCACAACATGATGCCCCCAAGTCATCACACACAACAATTGCAATAAGAGACAGGAGAATAGAAGAATAGAGAAACAAATAGAAGAAGTATCACAACAGAGGTAGTCTCCTTATATCCTTGACCTTACAAGAGTATCAAGGGTCATCCAAGGAGACCTAAACAAACATTTAACACAACATGGGGGAACACAATACAACACTATAAACATATATATCTAGGAGGAGGCCACCCTTGAGAGCAACTAGAATAAGTGTTACAACGAGTTTGGCTAAATGAGGGAGAAATACTTACCCAATTCAATGGAATATTTCCTGGTGGACAATCCATGTCTATCATCTCATAATATATCATATTTAGTTTTGAACTTGTTGATATTGTATTAACATTAAGAGTAGGATGATGGTAGGCTTTGGTGGGATTCAAAGGATGGTATCCAATACCAACCAAAGAACCATGTGCAACAACTTCTAAGGGGACCTTGATTCCTTGTTGTTTTATGCCACAACCATTACCTACATAGTTACAATTTTTGTAAAGGATTTGAAATCCACGACCATAGAGAGACTCCATCATTTTAGGAGAAGGCAAGGCCTCATAAGTCTCATATTCTATAGTGTAAGTGAAAGTATTGTCTTTGTTTTCTACTAAAGAAACTTTAGGTTTCTTAGGTATTTCCAAAGATTGATTGGATGAGATCGAGGCAAATTTTGATGTGTCAGGATTAGAGTTATTAAGTTTATGTTCTCCCATAAAGGAAGGAGTAAAATCTAATGAACCTCAATCATCACTAAGAAGTGCATTTGATGGCAAAGGATTGTGTTGAACATAAATTAAAGGTGCACCACAAGTGCTAATAATTCAACAAGAGTTATATAAGGAAATGAAAGTGCGAAAATGTGCAGGATTAGTGAAAAGGTAGAATGCGGGGATGTGCTCGTGGGGGGCTCTTTGGCTGTAGGGACTCTTGGCTAGGAAGATAAATTTATGAATAATAGAAGCTTGGGGGTTGAAAAGGGGATGGATAATCTATCAGAGGAGGTTTTGGTTGGTCGTCCAGAGGGCTCAGTGGTCAAAATGGCAGTCAATACTGTGAACGTGCATGTCTCAGAGGTGATCCCCTGGGTTGAAATTCCTGATCATTTTCTCAATCTTGAGGTGGAAAAGCTGTGGAAGCAGATGGTCATTGACAAATTCATTGGTATTTGGCCCACTATGGAGTGCATCAAATCATGGATAGGGCAAAAATGGTAGGGATGCTCACCCGATGTGAGTTTCCTTGCGTTAGGGTTTCTGCATACTATTTTCTCCTCCAAAGTTGAGTGAGACAATATCTTATTCGGTGGTCCTTGGTTTATGGGAAGTGCTGGCCTGTACCTTCAAGCCTAGACTCCTGGTTTCGACCTGCACAAAGAATTGATCAATGATGTTCCCATCTGGGTCAGGTTCCACAAACTTCCTATGGAACTTTGGACAGAGGATATCCTCCGGATCATTGGGGACTTGCTTGGTAAATTTGTTCACAACACCCATTCCCTAAGTGGTGGTTGGTCAGAGTGATCCACTCACATCTGTGTCAGGATTAATTTAGAGAAGCCCTTGGTCCCCTTGGTCAAATTGCATTTGGTGCTTGATGACTCAACGATTGAAATTGACTATGAATGCCTTCCCCTATGATGCTTTAGTGTAACAAAATTGGGCATATGGCCTAGAGATGCTCGGCCAAGCTTGTGGCAGCGACTAATTCCTCTAAACATTCTAGCTCTGCTTTAGTGCCTCAATCTAGCATCGGTAATGATAAGGGCCCCCCGACCGGTGACGCGACTGGGAATGGGAACAAGTCTTCAATTGTTGCTTTGTAGAATGATGTGGATAGCGGTATAGATCAGTTAAAGGCTCTACTATAAATTTAAAATGAGGTTTTAGATAATAGAGTGTATGATCAGAATGCTTTGTTGCCTGCCCCTGAGACCTTGATTGACAAATCTGACGGTGATGAGGACACAACAAATAAGGAGAATGCTTGGAGTATGGTTACAAGAAGGGAAAAAAAGTTGGGGAACAAGCCTTAGACTATCTTAGATGTGGGCGGTGCCTACTCCAAGGGAGAAAGTCAAAAGCTACTAAGGAAAATTTCCAAGCCCTCAAGAATCTAGAAAATGGTTCCTAGAAATCAATGAAAAGCTATGTTAAGACTAGAGGCGAGAACCTCTCTATAGGCAAGTCTTTATGAAGATTGTAAGCTAGAACATTTGGGGCATCAATGCCCCTGACCACCTATTAAACCAGTTGATTTCCAATGAAGCTCCTAATGTTGTCTTCTTACAAGAAACAAAGGTTGACTTAGGCAAGTTTTTGGAGATCCTGCTTAGTATTTGGTGCCATGGCCGCGGGGTCGCCGTGGCTGCTAATGGCTCCACCAGCAGTCTTGCAATCCTCTGGAATTTCTTGTGTTGGGATGGGCAGGTTGTGGATGAGTCCCCCTTTTATCTTTCTATTATGGTTAGCAACTTTAGGGTTGGCGGTAGCTATTTGGTTTCCAATGTGTATGGGCCCAACACTGAACCTGACAATTTGGGCGTATGGGTTTATATCTGAGGTATGAGAAGGGTGGATGAGTTAAAGGAATGGATTATTAGTGGCAACTTTAATACCATGCCTAGCCCAAATGAAAATTTGGGTGGCAGGGCCCTCTCCATTGCTGGTTCTTCCGAGTTTAAGCAGTTTAGTGAGGATTTAGCTTTGGTTGATATCCACCCCAAGTTAGGTTGGTATACATGGAATAATCAGAGAACTAGTGAGGATAACATTATGTGTAGATTAGACAGATTCTTTGTCAATTCTAAGTGGTTGTTAGACTTAGAGATCTTCATGTCCTCTTTGGTCCAGTTTGGAGGCTCTGATCACTGGCCCATCTCCTTGTCCCTCAGTAGGAACACAAAGCCTCCTAGGATTCCCTTCAAGATGGAATCCTTCTGGTATGATCATCTGGAGTTTGAACAGGCATTACGGGCTTGGTGGAGTAAGGATTTTAAAGGCCATAAATGACATGTTCTCTTATAGAAAATTGCAGAACTAAAAAGGCAAATCAAACCCTAGAACAAGAAGGTTACGGGCAACTTATTTGAGGAGAAGCACAAGATTGAGGCTAATTTACAATAGGTTGTGCAAAACATTGCCACCAATGGTTACTCAATAGAGCTTAAGGAAAGGGAACAAGACTTATTATGTAAACATGAGTGGGTGTTGCGAAAGGAGGAAATCTTTTGGCAACAAAAATCCAGAGTTAAGTGGTTTCTTGAAGGGGACCAAAACACAAGGTTCTTCCACTTATCCACCAAAATTAGAAGGCAATAGAACAAAATTCTATCAATTAAGAAGGATAATGGTTTTATTATTGAAGACATTGCTGATATCAGAAATGAGAGCAAGAATTTATTTGTTTCCCTCTTGGGAGCCGCTTCCCAAGTTGATGAAGCCGCCCAACATACCCTTCTTGAGAATATTCCTAGTGTGATTTCTCTTGACCAAAACAAGTTGCTGCTTGCCCCTTTCTCATTGGATGAGATCCGTCTTGCCACCTTTTCCTTAGGATCTAGGAAGGCTCCTGGCTCGGATGGGATCTATGCTGAATTCTTTCAGAGATTCTGGCACATTGTCGAGGAAGACGTTTGGATGGCGACGGAAGAATGCAGGTGTAGGAAGGCTGTGATGAAAGCATGGAACCAAACCTTTATTGCCTTAATCCCCAAGACAAGGGATCCTTAGAGTTTTAATGACTTCAGGCCTATTGCCTTATGTAACACAATTTATAAGATCATCTCCAAGGCCATGGCGAACCGTCTCAAGGGTTGTTTGGAGAGGATTATTTCAAAAGAGCAAAGTGCCTTTTTAAAGGGCAAGCAGATTTTAGATGGGATTATCATGGCACACGAAATGATTCACTCCATCAAATTGAGGAAGAGAGAAGGAATTCTTATCAAACTTGACATGAACAAATATTTCGATAGAGTCTCATGGGATTTCTTGATCAAAGTTTTGCGCAAATTTGGCTTCATGAAGGAGTGGTGCAATTGGGTATTTAGTTGCATTTCCTTTGCTTCCTTCTCTATTCTTGTTAATGGTGTGCCTTTAAGGCCCTTCTGTGCCAGGCGCAGGCAATGCCAAGGGGACCCCTTATCTCCATTTCTAATTATCATCCTTGTTAAAGCTCTCGAAAGAACCATCAAGGAAGAAGCCCATAGGGGATCTCCCACTGGCCTACAAGTTTCATTTGGCTTTAATAATATCACACATCTCTAATTTGTGGATGACACACTTCTCTTTGGTGAGGCCTCAGCTAGAGAAGCCAGATGCCTTAAATGTATCCTCTCCCTTTATGAGTCTGTTGTCGGTCAAGCGGTGAATTGCTCCAAATCCAAAATCTTCTTTCTAAAACCAAATTGGTTGGAAAGTTTGGATATCCAAAACATCTTTGGGTTTGAGAAGGATAGTCTTTTGAATAAATATCTTGGTATGCCCCTCCTCTGTTAGCGAGCTAAAGTTGCTGATTGGAGCACAGTGGTGGATCGTGTGCAAAGCAAGCTCGCTATGTGGAAAGGTCGTTGGGTTTCCTTTGCTAGGAGGATCACTCTCATTAAGTCTACCTTGGTTGTCATCCCTGTGTACACTATGTCAGTCTTTCAAATTCCTAGTAAAGTGGTTTGCATTCTGGAGAGGACCCAATGCTCCTTCCTTTGGAGAGGCAGTGATAATGCCTTTAAATATAACTTGGTGAAATGGTCAGAGGTGTGCAAATCTTGTGACTACGGTGGGCTGGGTCTGAGAAGGTGTATCAATATGAACAAATCCCTTGGGGCTAGGCTTGTTTGACATATATATGCAGAGGGTAATAGACTTTGGAGTAGATTGCTATAGGCAAAATGGCTGGATAATGACCCTGACAATTTATTTAATGTTGTCCTCCCCATAGGCTCCAATATTTGGAACTTTCTAAAGTCCTGCATCGGCCTCATTGCCCTAGACGTTATGTGGAGATTGGGCAATGACAGGAAGATTCATTTTTGGCATGATCATTGGATCGAGATTTATGCCCTTCAGTCCTCTCCTACCTTGCTCCCTGTGGTCTGCCACTTCGAAGGCGAGGTGGGTGTTCATGTTTGTGACTACTTCGATGGCTCTAGTGGTTTGTATACTTTGAAGCATCTTGCACCACCAACTCCTGAGTTTTTAGAGGCCTGTAATACCCTGTCCTTGAAACTCAACAAGTGGCCCATTTGGGATAGTACTGCAGAAGACAAATTTATGTGGAATCTTAGTGGTAGCGGTGAGGTCACTGTCAAAGCTGCATATAATTGTTTCTTTGGTGATGGTGCTTCATCTCCCTCTATGAAGTGTATCTGGTGTAAGTTGGTCCTCCCAAAAGCTAATGCTTTACTCTAGATTGCCTGGAAGTGAAGAGCTCTTACATGGGACAAATTACAGAAGTTGAGAAAAGTTGGTCCCTCGAGATGTGTTTTGTGTCTATGTGACGAGGAAAGCAATGATCATCTATTTCTTCTTTGCCCTTATGTGAGGATGGTCTGGTCTCTATTCCTAAACCATTGGGGGTTATGATGGGTTCTCCCCAGGGATGTACCCCTATTGCTTGATTATTGGTTCTTGAAGATTAAGAGTCCAGGGCTACAATTTATTTGGTCGATTGCCCCATTGTTGATCATATGGAATATTTGGCTTGAACGCAACTAGAGAATATTTTTTGGACAAGAAACTGATAGAGTCTAGGACTTGGTGGAGAACTCCATGGTAGATCTTGGTCAGGCCCACAGTGAGAAGTTAATTCCATATCTATTAAAGAATTGCACTAGGCCAATGCTTGGCCTCGTTTTAGGTGGTTGATGACCAATACTCACACATGGAAGCAGGACAAGGTCAAAGTGGATTGGGTGGCTCCTAACGCTGGCTGGATCAAGTTAAATATTGATGGTGCAGCCAAGTGCAACCCAGGGATTGCTGGCAGCAGAGGTGTCTTTAGGGACTCGATGGGTCAACCTCTAGGACTCTTTGCTTCTAACTATGGAAACCTAACAAACAGCTCGGTAGAAGCCTAGACCTTGTGGAAAGGGCTTTCTCTTGCCAGGAACTGTGGTTGGAAGTGGCTTTGGGTGGAAGGGGACTCAAAAATTCTAATTGAAACCATACAGGGGAAGAGACCAAAGAATTGGAGGCTTGGTGCCATTGTGGTTGTTAAACATGACTTCGATGATATCTTCACTCACATTAAAAGATCTGGCAATCAGGTCACTGACTGGGCTGTCAATTATGGGGTCAATTTGTTGGCCAGGACTAGGGAGGCTGATCATGTTTGGTGGTCTAACTTCCCTTCTATTACCTACCAATTACTGTAGAATGACATCAAGCTTTATCCCCCTTGATTCAATGGTTTTGATTGTGTCGTTGCCCGTGCCTCTATTCTCTCATGTGGCCTTGTTCTAGTGTATGGACTATTTTGTTAAGTTTACTTCTTCCTCAGGCTTTGCTTTGACCATATGGTCTCCCGTTTTCTAGTTCCTGGATCCTTAAACTAGGTTTTTTATAACAAAAAAAAGAAGTGCATTTGATGGTGATTTGGAATCTTGCATAACATTATCTATGGCAAGAGGTATTGATGAATAAACTCTTAAGTTATTGACAAGTTTGTGATTGATAACTTGTTTTTCTGCCTCAACCTATAAACAACTTTCCAGATTTAGGTCAACTTCAATGGTGTGAAGTTTATTTGTAGAAATAAACTTCACTAATTGATGAAGGGTAGATGGAATTACCCCCATGGCATGAATCCACGGTCTACCAAGAATTATGTTATATGAAAGCACACCTGACATGACATGGATAAGGGTAGATAATGTCATGGGTCCAGCTTTTATGGGTAAAGTTATGGTACCCAGTGATTGTCTACCAACGTTATCAAAGCCACTAATGTTAAGTTTATCTAGTGTGATTAAAGTTGTGTTAATCTTGATTTTGTGTAGCAAATCAATGCCACAAACATTAAGAGCTGATCCATTGTCAATCATAACTCACTTTATCAAATTTTTATTTATTGTGACAGGGATTACAAGAGGATCATATTGGTTTTGAACTTCAATTGACGGTAATTCATGTTGTTGAAATAGAATATCTATTTTTGTCACGTGCATACAATCTAATAGAGTTGCTACATCATTTGGCTTAACAACATGTGGTACAATCACCTTTTGTAAAGCTTCTTGGAGCATTTTGTGGTATGTAGATGATGTTTGTATTAGTTCCCAAAGAGAGATCTTAGTGGAAGTAGCACAAATCTGCTTAACAAGATCATAATCTCCACCAACATTATGACTAAAATGAGGTGGTTGAGGAAGCATAGGTTGAGAAGTTGGTAAAGTGATCAGAATGTTCGACTATTGTTTACTTTGTTTATTATTTCACGTATTGTATGTGTGAGCGACCACATTGTAATAGGGTTATTGTGACATATTTTGATACATTTGATTTTCTTAAGTAATTTGTATTGTAAAATTAAGAATGTAACATGGGGGTCGAGGTGGTGTTGGAGCACCTTGAACTATAATCACCGATTTGAAGTGAGAAGGCACATTAGGTGCCTTATGCACAATGATTTTAGGAACATTAGTATATTTATTCACTATCCCCTTAGTAGGTGGAATAAGTCTATTAATGATGATTGAATTAACATTGTTTTTACTTTTATTAAGCTCAACATCTATCCAAAAAGGATTTAATGTGAGAGACCTTTCTTCATCCACCAATGCTTCGTCTTTTGAAAGGAGAGCATTGGAATGAAGGGAAGGTAAAGTGTTGTTAAGAGAATTGTTGATGATTGTATCTTTAGTGATGTCCAAGGGGTTTGAACATGCAACAAAAGGAGAACTATTCATAGTTTTCACATCTTTAGTGATGTCCAAAGTACTTGAACATTTAGCCAAAGGAGGAAGATCGAGGGTCTTCACTTCCTTAGTGATATCCAAGGTACTTGAACATTCAAATAAAGGAGTAATACGATGACTCATGGAATCATCATCATCATCATATACTTTAGATAGTATATCTAAGGCATTATCATGATTTATAGTAGTAATAGAAGAAGAACTTACACAATCATCTTTATCATGAGTATTCATGGAGATGAATTTGGTTAAATCTTTCAATATCAAAGGATATGCACCCATGATTATTGTGAAGCTATCAAAATCATGTATATAACAAAGTAATTTGAGTTCATATGTAGAACATTTAGAGACATAAATATCAGTTATGGATGTTATGTGTTCTAAAACATAAGGTTCACATTAGTGAATTTAGAAAAAAATTCAAAATCTAGGATATACTCATGAAAAGATTTCAAGGAGGAATAACATGAAGATGCCATCATGAAATGTCTTGGAACAACAATGTACAATAAAATCTATTCATTAATCAAATATCACCAAAATGAGAGACATTTGTACACCATGACACTAGTTTGAGGAAAGTGGGTTTTGAAGCTTTTTGCAAAGATCAAAACACACAAGTGTCACTAAAAATGAAGTGTTTCCAATGTTAAAGTGCTACAGAAAAGGAAAATATAGATCTCTTTAATATTTCTTGCAAAGGAAGGTGAAAGAGATGTCAAACTTTTTATGTTGAAATAAATAATGTGTAATTACAAACATATGAATTTTCAAACCAAGTATATGAAATGATGCAAAATTTTCAAATGAACAATAAAAAATATGTTATAACTCAATCCCAAATCTGATTTCAATAATTAGCAAGATTCAAATGCTTGAAGCTACGGATTCACCAAAATGTTAAGTGAGAAAGGTGAATGATGAGACTAGCATGCACACTAGATCAAACCCTCTTTCACAATAACATTCAAGGACAAGACCGAACCAAATCACTACCAAATGGAGGTGGAATTAGCTGTAGATCTTGTACTCATGAGTGCTATGGAAATATCTGATTAAATCAAGTCTTTTTATCAAACCCTAGGTCCATGATGTACAAAACCCTAGTTTTATGATGATCTGATTATAACAGAAGATGTACAACAAATCTCCAAAAACCAATTGTACAGGGAGGATCAGGAAGATGATAGAAGTTGTCTCCTAGATGCATAGGTGTCGAAGGACTATTTCAAGAGTGCCCAAGTCCTAAAAGGTGGAATCTTCATAAATTGTAAACTAGATAAATGTTACAGAGATTGCCCTTATGCTAGATCTGAAGTCTACTGGGGCAGAAAGAATAGGGCACCAACACCTAAGTCCTGTACAAAGGAATATTATTAAACTGCTATCGGATCCTAAAACCCTGTTCCTTGCTCAGTCTTCCTATATCTTCATATTTCTTGGATCTCGTACATGTAACTTGCACACAAGACGAAGACAAGGGGTTTGGGGGTTATGGTGTTTAGGGACTTGCCTTAGTCAAATCCTGGGATAGCATTCAAACTTCCCAACATCATTGATAGATAGAGAGAGTACATGCCCTTGCAGGGCAGAGGCTAAACATAAAATCAATATGATGAATCAAATGATGATAAACAACAATGATATCACCTATGTGATGAAACCCTTAGGTGGATGAATTCTCTTCAACTCACAAGGAGAGATAGATGATAACTTCAAACCTGCAACAACACACACAATGATAATACAAATCTTCTCTAGAATCACAATAAATTCTTTGAGTGATTCTTAATCCAATGCTTCAAGATGGCTATCACTATCTCACTTACAAATGAACTCAAAAACACACTTATATATGCTTTCTCGCTAACATTTGTCAAATTAAACCATAAGAGCCGACAAGGAGAAACCTTTTTAAAGGTCCTAAGCTAGCATACACTTAAATTTGCCCTTACCAATCAAGGAAGACTTGGGTACTAGCACCCAAGTCTTGAGGCTCCTTTTGGGTCTGGGTTAAGATAAGATATGGGCGCCTTGTTCCCAATTTACATTGGTTTCAAGCAATTTTGTATCAGGATGAATATTTAGAATGTATAATGTAATCACAGGGACCTAGGAGCTAAACAAGGAGGTAAAAAGATATGTCGCCACTTTTTACTCCATAACACTACTTAATCACATCAAGCATCACCATGAGTCCTTTCATGCTTACTAACATAAAGTCTTAAAAGAAGGGTTTTCACAACAACCCTCATTTAATCACGCATCTATAAGCACTTAATTTCCTTTTTATATGCTATCTCACCATCACTGATATTTGGCTAAAGCCTTTCATGTACTTAGAAATAACTCACTTTTGAATGATATTCATCACTCTATTAAAACTTATATATCTACAAAAAAAAAAGTTCAACAATGTGAGGATCGATTTGCACTGAATTTGTCCTTTAATGGGCAACTGGGGTGCCATTGACACATCTATATTTCATTTATAATATGCCATAATATAGTTCAAATTACATGCAAACACCAAAGGTTTATATCGACCTTAGTTAGGGTCTCTTTCTTAAGGTGGATAAAATGCATCACCCTATAATGTTCAAGAGCATTGCACAACAATACCTAACACACGACACAATAACATGACTAGGAGTCTAACCTAATTATCACATCAAGGTGGAAATAATATAATAGGAGTACTAACACTAGAAAACACAAGACATGTAGAGCCTATAGTCCTTCAACATCTTAGCACCTCTACAAGGAGCCTACTAAGCTAGATAGAAACCTACTCCAACCTTTAACTAATCCATACATGGTGGGGAATAAACAAAACATGGTAAATAAGTCATTGCTCAAATTTGGTATGCTCCTTCAGTACAAATATTCCTTTTGCATGGTAGAATATACGCTCTTCCACATACACAATCATGTGACATGAAAGAACCCACATTATAAAACATACATACATATAGGTTTGTAAGGGTATGTCTTCAAGGTTTACTGCTAGATAAATATCACAAACTATACCTCATTACTAAGGATATGATGGAAAAAGGTTGGCAGTGTACTCTATCTCAAGGCCTAATATACACCACCTATTACGAGTGAGACTAATCTTTGCAAAGCTTTAGATCTAAATATCTCTTTTACTAATGAAATTTTATTTTTACAATGATGCAATAAAATTATTAAAAATTAGGTAACTAGGGTTTACTATGTCTTTTAGTCACTTATACATTATGAGTGTACTTCTCAAGTGTCTACATCAAGAAGTTAAATAAGTCGGTTAGCAAGAATCGATAAAGAGAAATCTAGTCATTCCCACACAAGGTGTCTTACAACCTCATTGATAAGAAAATCTAGAATTAGTCATGTATTCTCCATGTGCACATCAACCACAAGTACCTTGACACATACATTCGTATACACCCAGAGCTCTTAGAGTTGAATTAACCTAGCTTTGATACCAAATGCCATGTACCCACATTTACATGTAGACATGAAAACGAAAACCAACAATTTTTTTACACTATGAACACGTGCTACTACTATCATGCCTCACATAATAACTTAACGTGCGCACTCCCCTACATTGTACATGCAATGCTAGGGTGAGCATGTCGCCCAAGGTAGGGAAGTGGATTTTGATAGACGGGTTGGTGAGGCTCCTCTCACACACCCTATGTCAAATGAAGGCAATCCTAGCTCAGGTCCAGAATCATATCTCATGACCCACAACAGAATATTCTGTATGAACTATTCCCTACCAAGTTTACTAGATGAAGGTGGAGATATGTTTTCTCTTAAGGAAATACCTAAACCTAACAAATCTAAAGCCTTATAAATCTAACAATGGCATTTAAATATGAAACTCCAATTACAAGATATTTTATAAGAGAAATAGTTTTCTGAATATTTTTCAAACTGAAATTTATTATATTCAAAGATAACTTATAGATAACATTCCACTTTATATTTAAAAATATATTTCTCTTGGCAAAAGAATAGTTCTACATCAAATCATAACATGAAGTTTTACATAAAGAGTATTGTCTCTGGAATCTTGATATTTATCATTCAAATCTTGGTGAGTCTTCTGCTACAGAGGGAGAGCATCATCCAAGTGCTTTTCCTCCAACCACAGACTGGCGGTCCCTCATACACCTTCCTTTCTGGAAGTGGCCCTACCCTTCACAAAGAGTATAGACATATGGATCTAACAAGTTTCCATATGAGTCCTAGCGTTGTGTCCTATGTGACTCAATCAACCATACAACTCTAGTCTATCTTCTAGCTAAGTATGATCATTCTGATAGGTCATGCCATCTAGACACTATGAAGCAACAAATGCATGTGTAGACAAATGCATCACTTTGGCCAAAGTTTCAATATAAATAAATGTTTGCAATAAATGAAGTCATGTTTTCACACACCTCTAACTTGACTTAAAGATTAGCTCATCCAACAATTTGACTTGTTTGACTAGTCTCTCTAGACATAATTGTCTAAACTATATTTAATTCCTAGTCCACCTGACTTAGAAATAATCCTTATCTAGGATATACATACAATATGTAAGTTTGGATAATTTTATCTTTTCTAAGAGTCCCTTATTGCATATCCACAATTTATCAAGGTTTATGACTTCCTGTCATTTTACTCTCTACTCAATAATAACCATACTTGGTTTATATAACTAGTATTGTCTTTCTAACAACAAAGTGCTTCTTAGTCTCTTAATGTTGTCTTGATCTATGGTTTCTTGAACTTTTATCTGTCGACCAAAGTACACAATAGACTAATTCAATATCTAATTGACTTAAGAGTTAAAGATCTCTAAACTCTTCGGGATAAAATCTAGGGTTATTAACTTCCCTACTCCAATCCTTTGTAATATCCAAAATACCCCCAAAAACTAATAAATTATATCCATAATATAATGTGAATAAGGTAACCACTTTGTCAAATCTTGACTACTTGGTCACTGATTGAATTCACCATTTTTGAAGACAAACATAATACACAAGGTTTATCCTCCTCTATGTCAAGTCTTAATAAATACTAACCAAAGCATAATAATTCTAGACTGAGTTCAATATTTTAATCCAATAAAGGATATAAGTCTAGATAGATAATAAAATAATGATGTCTTTGACCTAATG
The DNA here is from genome assembly GCA_027924645.1 of Cunninghamia lanceolata. Lineage (NCBI taxonomy): Eukaryota > Viridiplantae > Streptophyta > Pinopsida > Cupressales > Cupressaceae > Cunninghamia > Cunninghamia lanceolata. The sequence goes on from BSBN01000998.1 coordinate 1,857,430, forward strand.
GTCACCTTTCGTTCACCGATATAGAAAGATTAAGAATGATAGTACATCATCTTTGCATAATAAAAATACATAATCTAGTCAAATAAACATATATGTTAATATATAAATATACATAGATCTAAGTGCTTTTAATGATTTCTAAATCATTTCTATACACTTTAGAATAAGAGAGAACCTTTCTTGAAGTCTTGGATTGAAAACTTGTAAAACTAAAGAGAGATAATAGATAAAAGAAACATTTTTATCAAAACTTCTAGTCTTAACTTTTAAGACTCAATACAAAGATCTTGAGAGGCTCAGTAATATTGAAAGGCATAGTTTAACATCTAAACATAGATTCAATAAGATTTAAGAGAAATAAAACAATACTAGCATCCTTTGCTATCTCAAGTACAAATAACTAAGGATAATTAGATTTCTCAGGTAATCCTGAGTATATCAACTATCTGGTCACTACACAGTGTTGGGATAAGGTGCCATTAACCTTGTAAATCCCAATATTGTATCTATTCCATTTATTATATGTAATTTGTAATTATCCATGAGGAGATGTACTAGTTTCACTGGCAGGGGTAATTTCAGAGTAACCAGAGGTAATTACAAAGTGACTTTTAGTGTTGGCAAATGTAAAAAGTCAAAGTAAATGAGGGTAGGCATTTTCCCTTGATGAATCTACTATATTTGGCATGTATGACAACTGCCATAATGTTTGGTAAGTGAATCTATGACAACTGCAAGTTGTTATAAGATTTTGTGATTCTATGACGCATATGACGGATATGTTAGTTGTATATTTTCTATATTTAGTCCAAGGTTCCTATCTTGGAAAGATACTCTTTTGTGGAATCTATGATGGTTATGACACATCATAAGATGTTGTAAGAGGCCATATTTAGTCTTGGGTAACCAACCTTTTCATGGTTGTTTTTGGACAAGTGGAAGGTGCTTGTAAGATGGCATTTAATGTTTGCATGTTGGGAAATCTCATGAGAGAGAAGGTGAAGGGGTAGGATGAGTTGGAAAATGTTTCTATAAGTATTTGCCATGTATTTGTTGTTGTAATACAGAATTTAGGCACTTAGGTGTTGCAGGAATGCTATTAGATTGAAGACTAAACGAGAGATTGGTGGTGTTATTGTATTGTACAATCTTTTGTAGATTAATACAAACATTGGGCCTCTTTCCTATGTGGAATTTTTTACTTGAAAGGGTTTTCTCCACATTAAACATTGTGTCATTGTGTAAAGGGTTTTCTCCATGTTAAACACTATGTCATTGTGTTATGTGTTAAGTTTTCTAATTTTGCATCTCTGTGAAGCATAGTTTCAATTTCATGTTACAATCTCCATTGATAATACACACTTAAAAGATTGCAGAAATTTATTTGAATCAGATTTCCATTGAAGTAGTGTTGCTTTCATTTTTAACATTTGGTATCAGAGCCCAGCTATCTTTGACTCTTGGGTGGTAGTGTGGAAGCTGTAGTTGCAGTGGGAGATTTGGTTCTGTTTGTTTTGCAGATCTTGTGTTGATATTATGGCTACATCCACCATTGCATCAACCTCTCGATTGGACATTGAGAAGTTCAATGGAACAAGGTATGAGTTGTGAAAGCTGAAAATGGAAGATTTGTTAGAAGAAAGAAACCAGTGGTTGTTTGTTCAAAAAAAGAAGAAATCTAATGATGTCTCTCTGGATGAGTGGGCAAAACTAGATAAGAAGGCACGGGGAACCATCCATTTGTGTCTGTCAGATTCTGTCCTCTTGAATGTCTCAAAGGAAGAGACTATACACAAGTTGTGGAAACAGTTGGATGAGATCTATCAAGTCAAGAGTATGGTAAATAAACTTTACTTAAAAAGAAAATTATTTTCCTTGAAAATGAAAGAGGGTGAGTCAATTCTAGAGCATTTAAATTCATTTAATTTATTGATTAGTCAACTTGCTTCAGTAGATGTTGAGGTTGATGAGGAAGCTAAATGTATCTTTCTTCTTTGTTCTTTACCTAAGTCTTGGGAGAATGTTATCCTTGCTATCACCGCTAACCTCACAGATCCAAAGTTGGATGCCCTTGTTGTAGTTGTACTATCACAGGAATTGAGGAAGAAGAGTTTAGATAGTTCAGGGGATGCTCTCAGTGTCAGGGGAAGGTCTAAGGAAAGAGGACCAAAGGGAGATCAGAAAGGGGCTAAGGACAAGTCCAAGGGCCGGTCTAAGACTCCTGGTAAAAAGAACAGAGTTAAGTGTTGGAACTGTGGTAAAAGGGGACATATGAAGGAGTGCAGAAACCCCAAGAAACAGTGGGAAAGTGCTTCGGATAAGTCCTCAAATGTAGGTGAAGATGTTTTACTTTCTGCATGTAATGTTGTTTCTAATGATCACTGGTTGGTTGACTCAGGATGCTTGTTTCATATGACCCCACATAAGGAATGGTTCTCCACATATGAAGAATATGATGGAGGTAATATCTACCTTGGTGACAACTCTTCATATCTGATTGTCGAGAAAGGAAAGATATTGTTTTGTTTCAGTGATGGGAGGATTAAAACCCTCCCTGGTGTTTTGCATGTTCTTGGATTAGCTAGAAATCTAATTTTAGTTTTGAAGTTAAATGATTTGGGAATGCATGTGACATTTGACAAGCATGGCTGCAGATTGGTGAGAGGGAACTTGGTGGTAACGAATGGGAAGAGATTCAAGAACTTATTTAAGCTTGAAGCCACTATAGTTTGTAATGCCTCTTATGTTTCTGAGGCTTCTAAAAACACTTGTATGTTGTGGCACCGCAGATTGGGCCACACAAGTAATAATGTACTGAAAACTATTAAGAATAAAGAATTGTTGGATAGTTTCTCTTATTCTGGTGAGCACTTTGATTTCTGTGAGCATTGTGTGTTTGGTAAACAAAATAGAAAATCATTTCCTTCAGGAAGCAATAGAGCAAAAGAGAAGTTAGAAATTATTCATACGGATGTGTTTGGGCCTATGGATAATGAATCTATTGGAAAATCTCATTATTTTGTCACCTTCATTGATGATGTATATAGATATACATGGATTTATTTTATGAAACATAAATCTAAAGTTTTCACTAAGTTTAAGGAATTCAAAGTCTTAGTAGAGAACCAATCAGGATTAAAGATAACAATATTAAGATCTGACAATGGAGGGGAATATTGCTCAAAGGAATTTGATGACTTTTGCAAGCATGCAGGTATAATCAGACAAAAGACAACTCCATATACACCACAACAAAATGGTGTTGTAGAAATGATGAATTGAACAATTATGGAAAGAGCCAGAAGTATGCTTAGTGATGCACAGTTGGATAAATGCTTTTGGGCAGAGGTTGTGTGTACTACTTGCTATTTGATAAACAGATCTCCTTGTAAGGCTCTTGATTTGACACCTTATGAGTGTGGACAGGTAAGAAACCTTATGTTTCACATTTAAGGGTTTTTGGCTATGAGGCTTTTGTTCATGTGCCTAAGGAAAAGTGATCTAAGTTGGATCCAAAGGCTGAAAAGTGTACATTCATTGGATATGGTGATAATGTCAAAGATTATAAGCTTTGGAATCTACTAACCCGTAGGATTATCTTTTCTAGAGATGTTATTTTCAGGGAACTTAGAGCTATTTCTAAACCTGATGAAAAGAAAAAGAAGAAAAGGTAAAGAAGGTGCACTTTGATTTAGAGCAGAAAGATGCACCTTAAGAAGAATAGAATGATGGATTGGGGGTCAAGAAGAAGAAGAAGATTTAAGTAGTTCTTATGAAGATGAGTCTGTTGTTACAAAAGAAGTTGGTGTAGATGATCATGCAGAAGAATGAGTGGAGTCTCTTACTCCATCCTTGAGGAGATCCACAAGACAATGGAATCCAGTTGACAAGTATAGCCCACTAGATTTCCATTGTGTATATGCTTTATTGAGTACTAATGATGAACCTAGATCCTACAGGGAAGCTATTTCTATAGATAATAGTGAGTCTTGGCAGTTAGCCATGTAGGAGGAGATAATGGCTTTAGACTCTTGTAACATCTGGGATCTTGTTCGTTGGCCCAAAGGAAGAAAGGCCATAGGTTGTAAGTGGGTCTTCAAGAAGAAGTTTGGAGTAGACAGTTCATTGAAGAAGTACAAGGCTAGATTGGTAACCAAGGGCTACTCTCAGAGAGAGGGAGTTGATTTTGGTGAGATATTCTCTCCTATTGCTAAATTGACTTCTATTAGATTTCACTTATCCATTGCCACAATGTATGATTGGGAGATTGAGCAAATGGATGTTAAGACTGCATTTTTTCATGGAGATCTTGAAGAAGAAATATATATGCAACAACCTACAAGTTTTCAGGTAAAAGGAAAAGAACATTGGGTTTGTAGGTTAAAGAGGTCTCTTTATGGTCTGAAACAATCCCCCAGAATGTGGTATCAAAATTTTGACTCATTTGTTTTAAAATTGGGTTATTTTAGAAGCGAGGAGGATCATTGTGTTTACATTTATTGTGTTGATGATTCTATACTGGTTATTGCTTTGTATGTTGATGACATATTTTTCAGCAATACTAAGGGTATGATCAATGAGCTTAAAGCCCAACTTTTAGGTGCATTTGAGATGAAGGATCTTGGTGCTGCAAGGTATATTTTGGGAATGGAGATCAAGAGGAATAGAGTTAACACAAAGCTTTGGTTGTCACAAAGTAAGTATGTGAATACTATTTTACAGAGGTTTAGTTTGTAGGACTATAACCCAGTTAGAGTTCCTTTACCCATTGGTACTAAGATTTCATTAGATATGTGTCTAAATACTGAGGATATGTCTAATGTGCCATATGCTAGTGCTATAGGGATTTTGATGTATGCAATGGTTTGCACTAGACCAGATATTGCCCAAGCAGTGGGAGTTTTGAGCAAATTTATGTCTAACCCTGGTAGACAGCATTGGAATTATGTGAAGAGGGTGTTTAAATATCTTGCAGGTACTCCTGATCATTGTTTGGTTTATTCTGGTACTGATAGTGCTGATAAATCTTTAGACATATAGGGTTTTGTTGATGTAGATTGGGCAAGTAACTTGGATAGTCGAAGGTCCACTAGTGGCTATGTGTTTACTTTGTTTGGAGGTGTAGTGAGTTAGATGAGTAAGAGGCAGCCCAGAGTTGCTTTGTCCACCACAAAAGCAGAGTATATGGCTTCTACTCATGTCTCTAAGGAGGCAGTTTGGTTGAAAAGACTGTGTACAGGTATTGGATTTGATTGCAAGATCATTCAAATTGGTTGTGATAGCCAGAGTGCTATCTGTTTGGCCAAGAATCCTATATATCATGCTTGGACTAAGCACATGTTGATGTTCAATATCACTTTGTTCAAGAGTTGGTTGCAAATGGAGACATTGAGCTGAAGAAGATAGACACTCAAGAGAATATTATAGATTCATTGACCAAGCCTGTGAGCACAGAGAAGTTTGTATAGTGCAGAGAGGGCATGGGCCTTATTTTTAGTGCATGATTATTTTCATTTGATTTCCTATGGGTTGATTTACAATGTATAATGTCAAGTGGGAGAATGTCATGCCCACATTTGCATGTGGACATTAACACCCAAACCAACAATTTTTTTCTAACATATCATTAACACAAGCTACCATCGTGTATCACATAATAACCTAACGTGTGCACTTGTTCATGTTGTCGAGCAATGTTGCAAAAAGCACACCGCACAAAGCGGGGAAAATGATTCGATAGGTGAGTGTAACAAAACTCCTTTTGTACACCCTACATAGATGGAGGTAACCTAATCGGATTCGACATCATCCAACATGACATCGCGAGGGACTTACTCCAAGAGATGATCCCTCCTAGGTTGTCTATATGAATATGGAAGTGATCCCGCCTTACTAGCACGAGGTCTAATTATCTAACACTAAGCTAAATTGCTAGCATGCTAAAATTTAACTAACACTAGGCCCATAAAATGAATTTCCTACTGGAAAGGCAACAATTTAAATCAACTAGAGAAATAAAATTTAAATCTATTTTTTTTACATTATCACTAAGAAGATACATTACCATAACAAGGAATTACAATTTAAATCTACCATTATAAAATTATACAATATTTAAATAACAACAATGTTTTATATAAGAATTATTCAATATTTCCCCTTTTCTCAACCATGTTAAATTTTCCTAATAAAATATTAAATATTCCATTCAAATATCAAAATTTAGATACACATTTAATTATAGATTAATTAATTTAAAACAAAATGGTTAAATAATTTTTCTCTAAGAAAGCCAATGTTGACTAATAAAACCCACTAATATTCCCAAAAAATAATTACATAAAAAAACAAGTTCTTTATAATTAGATGCATATTTAACATTAACTATACTAATTAAAAAAATATAACTAAGTGATGGAACCTTCTAATTAGAAATCACTAAATGATAGCACAATAGTTTCTAATCTCAACTAAAAATCAAAACAAAATAACTAAACTAAACTAATTTACATAAACATCATTAGTTACCACTAATTTCTAGGGCAACACTACTAATTACAAATTAGATTTATAAAAGAGCCTAATTCTCTCATTTCTTCTCATTTTATTTTGCAGGTTTGAAGAAAGCAAGGAGGCAAGAAGGGAGAGAGGAGGATGCTTCACAAATTTCTTATTTTGTTTCTCTCTAAAAGTGGATTTTGTGATAAGATTCTAGCATTTTTACTTAGGGTTTTACATTTGTGAAGAGCATTGTATTGACCAAAGAATATTTATTTTCATGAAAATGACAATATGTGTTTGGGTTTAGTTTGTTTGTTTCAATCTGTTTTCATGCAATATTGTGTTTTCTGTTTAAAAATGAAAATACAGATTGTTGGTTCAAATAGCATGCATTCAGAAAAAAAACAGAGAATGTAATATTGATAATATTCACAAAAATGAGGGTTTATATATGGCATTATATAAATGAATGGCATTATATATACACCAATCTATAAAAAAAATAGGTAAAATATTTTAGAGACAATACAGATAAACCTGAACATTAGATTTATTTTAAATGTATATAAATTTTGTTTTATTGTTAAAATGTAACAAATAAAAAAAATAACATTCAGGCCGTCGGCGCCAACCGGCCTCCCCAAAAGAAGGTAGGGGCGGAGCCAAAGCCCCATCTCGTCCCTGAGGCTAGGGCACACCCAAACCCCAACAAAAAAAAACAACATTAACTTTCTTTTGTTTTAAATTTATTTTTGTATATTCATTTTTGTTGTATTTCATTTGTTTTATATATATATTTTTTAAAGAAATGAAACTTCTAATTTACATATTATTTATGTTATACTATAATGTTATATATGCATTTTTATGATTTTTTTATTTTTTAGTTTCTTCTCTATTTTTTTTTTAAACAGAGCATATATATATACATAAACATGCCTTGTATAAATGAAAGAAAATTTATTGTAAAATAAAAACATTTATTCTATTTTCTTGTTCAATAGAAGGGAATATAAAATAGTCAAATATTTCCTTTTGCTAACAATGTTCAAATACATTAATACCTTCATCTAATCATTTTCAGATTAACAACAATAACAATGACATGAGTAATGCATAATACATCTACATTCCTATTCCAACTTTTAGTAGGCTTTTGATTAAAAAAGGTTCGTTCAAAACAATTTCAAGTTATTATGGAGAGCATAATACAATATGTTGCTTTATAACAACTTAAGATTAAATAAGGAGAGATATATTTTTAAGTTGCATTATCCACTTTAATTTTAATAAAATGTCAAATAGACAAAACAACTACACATATTTATTTCTTTCAAAATAGCATTGAACACGGGCTACAATGTAACACCATTTAACAACTAACCAATGAGTAGAGTTACAATCTTTAGGATCTAAATCAAGTAAACTATCATTACATTGCATAATGCACAATATCTCTTTAAATGAATAATGTATGTATGCTAACAATAACAACTATAACTTCCACTTACAACAAGTTCTTCCTATATTTTGGAAACACAATACACTCCATTTTCACGCACATTCTTTTCTTTACAAGTTACAACAAGAATTTTAACCATAAGATACAAACTCAACTCAAAGTTCTCAACACAACAAAGAATCTTTACAAGGAAGGTTTTTTTTTTCTTGTATCAAACTCCACAATATGAAACTCTTCTCCTCTCTTATGTTAATTCTTCAAAACCTAAAAAAAAAAAAAAAACTTCTTCCATAGACCAATAGAGGTGCTCACCTCCCAACCATTGGCTTGCTCATAGGAGGCCAACTATGAAACCCAAGGAGCACACACAAACAAATATACCATTCATTTCTCTCAAAAGAACCACACAATCCCAACCATGGATTACACAACACAAAGGATCCAAAAATAAATCCAAAAATGGGAGGAGTAGAGTAGAAAACTCTACCTTGGGGAAAGAAGAAACCAATAAACCAAAAATCTCATATGTATATCCTCATTATTCTTCAAATCTTCAAAACCTCCATAACCATTTTACAATCAAAATCACATATGTATATCTTCATTATTCTTCAAATCTCCCAAAACCTCCATAACCATTTTACCACCAAAATCACAATACTCCACTACTAAATGACACTCATGCCACACCAAATTGAAATATGGTACTCATGCCAAGTCTCTCTCTCAAGAGAGTGAGTTTTCCCCCAAGGAGGATTCTTACCTCCCTCAACCCCTCACATGGGTTGCTCTCAACCATTTTGGGGAGCCAACTCAAAACACATTTCACCCAACCCAACAACACAACTACAACCCATCAATAACAAAGAGGACAAATACGAAAAAAACACAACCACACATACACTAAATTTCCATTTTCCATAACATTCAAGAATCAAAATCTAATCTACAAAGAAAGAAGCCTACCTTACAAAAGCTTTTCCCAAAGGTTGGTGAAGCACAATTTTGGTGAAGTCCCTCCAAGAGCTCCACTAGCCTTCTCCTCCAATCTCCCCAAATCTCTCTCTCAAATTCTCAACTTCACAAGTGAAATTGATTTGCCAAGTGTTTTCACCATTTGCAAAGAGGGTATAAGTAATGGATGACATGTCACACCTCCTCTTCAAATGAGAAGGTGCCACATGGAATCCACCTCATCCCTCTCCACCAATATTCAAACCCCAAGGAGTGATTTGACTCCTCGTGGCTCTCACACATGTGTGAGGCCTAGGGGAGAGGAGTGTACTTGTACACTCTTCTCCAAATATCTTCCTAGGTTGGCTCCCACATGTGTGGAGCCTTGGGATGAGGTAGTACTTGGTCAAATCCTCATCCCCAAACCTAGGAGATTGGAAGGAGATGGTGACAAGTCCACCATCTCTTTTCCCCAAACTTACCCACGCCACTTTTTTTCCAAGGCACTTAGGAGTGGTCTAAATCACTCAAATTCCAAAATTTCAAAGCCCGGAAGACCCTCAACCCCAAAGTACATGACATAGGGACTTAAAATCAATAAAATATTCATGAAAAAATTTCTCAAACCTCCTCAAAAGTGACCCCAAATTTTAAATTTCAAAATGAGACACATAAGCCAACAACTCATCACCCATGCCAACTCACATTTACACAAATTTAAAAAAAAAACAAATTAATAAATCACATTACACAATATACATTTATAAAAGACTTTAATGTCCATATAGACTAAGGTCATCACTAGGAATTCACATGGGTTTCTAGTTGACCTCTGAAAGTCATGGAAGGTACCTGCACATCTTAATTGCACACGTCAATTTGTCCAATAAGCATATATAGCATAAGCAACTTGAATTAAATTCTAATTATAATCATATTCAATGAAAACATCTATAGTCTAAACAATAATCAAAATCCATATGAATGTAAATTACATATCAATAAAATTTCAATCATCATTTCACGATATCTCCTAATGTCATCACATATGCATCATAATGATCTATCAACACATATATCTAATTTCAATTCACCTCACTTGTTTAATAGTATAATCCCAAGCTAAACTCAATTTTCAATAAAATCAACCAAGTAATTGAATCATCTTTAGTCAACATATAATTAATCCAAGTCAAGCATACATTCATTATATAAGGCTCAAAGGAAACATAACTACCTCCTAGTTAAATCATCATTCTTATAAACACATTAACTCAATTACTCAAATCAAAGTTTTTTCCATGGTATTCTATCACAAGAAAAATAAGTTCCAAAGTCAACTAGTCTTACATCTAGGTGAATCAACAATAATAGGCTCAATAGTGCCAATAATTATGCTCCATAAGAATGGGCCTCACAAAGTTGAATGACAACTTGGCTATCTTGTGAATACCCATCATAACATACAAAGTGAGTCAACTATGTTAATCAACATAATCCAACACATGCCATTTAAATCCACCACTCTAATCTAGGCATCTTCATCTAATATAACCTATCTAAGAGGATCACAAGTCCATACATAATGTCTAAATTTTAGGAGTATCCAACACCACAATTAGCCACACAAGGGTGGGCCTCACAGAGAATGTTGGGATAAGGTGCCATTAAAATTGTAAATCCCAATATTGTATTTATTCCATTTATTGTATGTAATTTGTAATTATCCATGAGGAGATGTACTAGTTTCATCGGTAGGGGTACTTTCGGAGTAACCATAGGTAATTACGGAGTGACTTTTACTGTTGGAAAAAGTAAAAACTCAAAGTAAATGAGGGTAGGCATTTTCCCTTGAGGAATCTACTATATTTGGCATGTATGACAATTGTCATAATGTTTGGTAAGTGAATCTATGACAGCTGCAAGTTGTCATAAGATTCTATGATTCTATGATGCATATGATGGATATGTTAGTTGTATATTTGCTATATTTAGCCCAAGGTTCCTATCTTGGAAAGATAATCTTTTGTGGAATATATGATGGTTATGACGCATCATAAGATGTTGTAAGAGGCCAGATTTAGTCTTGGGTGCCCAACCTTTGCATGAGTATTTTTGGACAAGTGGAAGGAGCTTGTAAGATGGCATTTAATGTTTGCATGTTGAGGAATCTCATGAGAGATAAGGTGAACACCTAGGATGAGTTGGAAAACTTTTCTATAAGTATTTACCATGTATTTGTTGCTGCAATACATATTTTAGGTACTCAGGTGCTGTCGGAATGCTGTCAGATTGAAGACTAAAGGAGAGATTGGTGGTGTTATTGTATTGTACAATCTTTTGCAGATTAATACAAACATTGGGCCTCTTTCTTGTGTGGAGTTTTTTATCCAAAAGGGTTTTCTCCACATCAAACACTGTGTCATTGTGTTATGTGTTTAGTTTTCTGATTTTACATCTCTATGAAGCATAGTTTCAATTTCATGTTACAATCTCCATTGATAATACACACTTAAAAGATTGCAGAAATTTATTTGAATCAGATTTCCATTGAAGTGGTGTTGCTTTCATTTCTAACACACAGACATTGAATAAAAAGTTCAAGCATGATAGGGATACTAAATCTTAGCATACAAACATTCTAATGCTTAATGCAAATTGTCACTTCAAACTACTTAAGTTTGCTAACATATTCTAGTAACTACCTTTTGATAATTACTAGCCTTTATGGCCTGATACAAGATAATGTCTAAACGACCATTCAACCTACACTTGTTTTCTATCTTTATAAGATAAAGATGAAACTTAGAGAGTTCTCGTTCTCTAAAACATAAGTTGAAAGAGTATTTTCTTTACTGGTTCTATCTAAAATATGAAGAGTGAGACTAATCAGCCTCTTATTCCCACTGAACTATGATTAAGCTTTTGACCTTAACATCACATAGGCCTAGATTAAGTTATACATACTAGTTTATACAAAGTTCACTAGTTTAAAGACTTCACAAAAAAAGCACAGTGGTAAAATATGATGTTGGCTCCTCTTAAAATAGAGATAAACTCAATTTCTCGACTACTCAGCACACAATGAGATACTAAACTCTTCAATTGATAGAACATAGTGGTATTAATATGTTTTCAGCTTCACAAAACATAGATAAAATACTAAGCTTCTCGATTACTTAGATCACAACAATATATATTAAAACTATCATCTACACAAATCATAGTAAACTATTTAGCTCTCAGCTTTTCTATACACAGAGCTAATACTAAGCATATCTGTAGAGTCGATAACATATGAGAGAATTTCATAAACTCTAAATAACATTTACTACAAAAGGATGAACTTGTGAGATTGAAGATGCAGTCTTTGATCCTTCGGCCACATCTTTCCTCAACAAAGAACTTCAAAAACTCTTCCTTTGTCGCCATCCCTTAAAAATAAACTTCAAACAACATTCTTTGCCTTTTTGTCTCTCTCTCACGATGTGAATATGTGAGTGTCTCCATGTGTCAATAGAGAAATCTTGGCAGTGATAAATAGAGCCCTTCTTTATAACTTGATTCCACCATTCTTAATAATGTTTGTCATAATTTCTATGATGACATGCTATGAAGTGGAGGTGATGGTCATAAATGACCACACAAGAATTAGTCAAAGGCTCCTCCACTCTATAAAATAGACAAGAGTAAAAGGGATGTCGAACAACCACGTTCTAAAAGTAATTAGCATAACACAAAATCTTAACCTCTTTCATAAAGAAGTTATCAACCTTAACACAAAAGGTCTCACTTAAATATTACTCCTAATATATATATATGTCTCACTTAAATATTACTCTTAATATGTATAACATCGTAAAGAAAGCATACACAATGTATACTTACGTTGTTTGATTAAACACTTGACACGATTACGAGAATGGGGTCGAGGCATTCTCCCCCTTTCTTTCTCGCGTATATAACAAAATAGTCAAACATAATTAACCTGATACAATACCAAAATTTAGATAGTTAACCACCATCATAAATATACTCCTGAATATAAACTTTATTCACATCATATAAATAAATAAAAATGACTATCAACTACATATAGTCGATAGTTGACCCATCCCTTCTAGGTTTTTTGACAAAACCTATACACCTAAGGATTTTGATGTCAAATTGACTATTATCGAATAGAAATCCAACTTAGACCAATAAAGTCAAACTCAACTTACCAAACTCGACGGGGTTCACAAAATTGATCAAACACGAGACTTAGATGGCAACAACATGTTCTTTCCATACGTTTATTCACTTCTCTCCGATGATGCTCTCCCTCTTTTTCTTAGAGGGTGGAAAACTTGTTTTCCTGGTTACACTTAGAATCAACCAAACTTGGATTAGTGTATCATTAGTTACTTCATATATCTTATGAATAAAATAATCTTGATATCATATAATCACATGTCTAATCTAAACATATAAACTCAAAATCATAAAATCATTTGATTTATCCTGACATTTTCATATAATGTCAAATCATTAAATCATGCAAAATTAAAAATTATCTATTAATTACATACAAGTAAAAAGTAAAACATAGTCAAAATTAGGGATGTGACACTAAAGGTGAGTTTAAATGTGGCTATTCATAATTTAAAACAATTTTTGAAAATTAATTACCAAAGTCGAAAATAAAATAAAATAAATATTTCATCATTCCACCCCTTAAATTTAACATTTCGACATTAAAAAAATCCTAGTTAAATTAAATAGATTTAATTACTTATGGAAAAAGCACTCCTAAAATAGGACATTTAGTGCATTACATAAAAAAAGAACTCATTTTTGGAAGGAAAGGGATGTACATTTGTGACTTTTATTAATTAATTTAATTTAATAAAACACTATTCACTTAAATTAAAATAATAATTTAATTAAACTATAATACCTTTTGAAATAATGGATTTATAAATACTACTTCTGCCAATGACTCAAGACTTGATAGAACACATTTACCAAGACTGAAAAGTAAAGTATTCATATCTAACTATGTAACTAACCTTAGAGGAACTAAAACAAGTCTAAGTATTCTTATTTACTTTAAACCTCATTATAGGCTCTAATCCATTAGGGCAACCCTTCCAACCCTAGAGATAAACTATAAATATGGCCTTCTTCTCACACAACTCATAATCATCTTGCAGATTTAAGGGAAAAGAGGGAAGGATAACAAGGAGAAAGAAACCAAGCCTCAACAAGGTCTAGGACTCTCTCCTAGTTTTCTTATTTTGTGTTTAAAAAAATTGATCTCATTCTATTATTTGTTTCTATTTACTCAACTTAAATCATTATTCCACTAATGCTTAAATTTTTTTCTTTTTTACTTATTTATTTTTTATATATAGCTTGTAAAAACTAAGTTTTGTCTAAATTTATAAATTTGTAGATATATAGGTATATAACATAGATATGCATCTCTGTATGTATACTTAATGTAAATATGACTGAATAAAATTACTATTTGTATTTATATAAACATAACTATTATATATACAACACTACTATATATATATATAACACTGATATATATAAATATATATATACATAACTGTTTATATATATATACACAACTATATATACCTAAAACTATATACATATATACTACAGTGTATATATCATATACATCAATACACATTAATATTTTGAATAAGTTAAAAGAAATAAACGATGAATATTTCCTTGGCGACATCATAGAGGGCACACGGTCACCCTATGCATGCTGTGCCCCTTCCGGGCCACGACACCCACATGGGGTCGTGGCCCTGTGGGGAGGGCTGGAACCCCCACACATAGTGTTTCCCAGGCAGCGTTGTGGGTGGGGTCTCCCCCCATCCCACCACTATTACAGTGCATGGATGGGATGAGCCCACCCACAACCACAAGCATTTTCTTATTTAAAAAAAAAAAACTTTATTTAGTTTGTTTATTTATTTGTTTTTTAACCCTAACACCTTAATTATTATATCCTATTATTATTTTATTTTTTTGTTTGATTTACTTATAATATATATTTATTTAAATATACAATTAGTACATTTCACATGTGTGTGTGTGTGTGATTGATGAGCTTGCTGCCAATATGACAGCATCTTAAATAAAATGGGTAAAAAATCAATTAAGGAACAAGGCCTTCCTAGCTATTGGGATTATTGGATATGATTTCTTCTTGTTTTTGTAAACAAGCTCTATTTTCTAGTTGATCTGCCATTTGGTTAGCTTCCCTATAACAATGTCAGATGGAGGCAAGCGGTAGCTTGTCCATTAAATCCCAAATCAAATTTGTGATATTATGTAACTTCAAATTCAAAACTTTCCTTGTCCTCAGAGTGTTGATGCAAATCATAGAGTCTCTTTCAACTTCAATGTCTCCTAGCTCTTTCTCTTTGCATAGTCTCAAACCTACTAGAAAAGCTTGGAATTCTACTTCGTTATTGGTTCCCTCTGGAAGCTTCTTAGAAATGGCCCAAACAAGTTCCCCCTTATCATTCTTGATTGCACACCCTACACTAGATTTCCTTGGATTGTCCTTTGCAGCCCCGTCGAAGTTGAGTTTCAAGTGGCTAGTGGGTGGAGGATCCCATTTTTCAAGTGCCCTCCTTTTTCTCTTCTGGGCAACAGATTCGTTTGCTAAGAAGTCAACGGGGAATTTCAGCATGTTCCTCTTTCTCATGAATGCCTCGTCCCACTTGGTGAATGGCTTTAATTTTTGCTAAGATTTCCAAACCCTTGCCATTACTGTCTCACATATTACAACTTCTATCTTCCTCTATACCTCTTCTGTGAAGGATTCCCTTTCTTTGAAGATTCTTGCATTATGTTCTCTCTAGATATGCCAAATGATTAGAGATGGGATGGTTATCCAGATGCCTTCCCAAACTGAATTTCTTAACATCGGCCAACTTGAGAAGAGGGACAAGATATCCTCTGGTAGAGTGCCTTTCCATCCATAGCAATCAAGGAACCACTTCCAAATGTTCTCCACGTATGGGCAGTTGACAAGCAAGTGATTGACATCTTCCTCCATGTTCTTCAATAAAATGCATCTAGATGGTTTGCATATGCCTATCTTCTTGAGTCTTTCATTTGTAAGTATCCATTTTTAGTGGTTGTCCATGTGAATGCACCTGCCTTCGGCAAGCACCAGCTACTCCAACATAGTTCTAGCAACCATTTTGTCTCTTGCTCAACTATATTATGTAGCTTGTAACCAAGATTAACTATGTAACGCCCAGAGCGCGTGCCCGTCCAAATGATAGTATCTTTCCTTGCATTTGGAACTACCTTCCTTTGTTCCAATTCTTGCCTAAGAATTTTTTTTCTTCCTCTAAAATGCTCATGTTTTCCATTGATTTCCATCCCATTATTCCTATTGAGCTACAGTGGGAGAGATAGTCTCTTACCCTACACCCCCAAACCTCTAATAATATCCTCATACAGTTGTGAATTCTTTTGTTCTTGTCTAGAGGGGGAAGCCTGTTCTAGGAGTCGGTCCAAAAAAGGGCACTCTCACCATTGTTGATGTTCCAGGAGATACGATCAATGATAATGTGCCTAAAATTGAGCATAAAGTTCCAAATATGGGACCCCCTTGGAGGGTTTGGGGTTGTTAAAATCCTTTACCTATCTTTAGAGTCTAGATATTTTTCTTGCAAAATTTTACTCCATCTACGTTCTGGGTTCTCATACATTCTCCAGATCAATTTTGCCCCTAGGACCTTATTTTGTTGTTTGATTTTCCTAATTCTTGCACCTCCCTCTGATTTAACCTTACACACTATTTCCCAGTTTAACAAGGCACTCTTTTGACCTCCTTAGACCCTTCCCAGAGGAATTTTTGAGGAACCCTTCAATCTTGCAGGCCGCTTTGTTGGTAATTTCTAAGCTAGAAAGAAGGTAAATAGGCAAGGATGAGATGACCACCTTGATCATGGTAATTTTCCCAGCTAATGTGAGTCATTTCCCTTTCCAAGAGGCAACTTTGATCCTACATTTTTATACCATTTCCTCCCACAAGTTTGTTCTTACAAATCCTTTGAAGAGAGGCACACACAGATATATCCCCAGTAGTTTCGTAGGTTGGAATTCAAGTAGGGCAAGGATTCTCCTTCTCACACTCTTCTTAGTATTGAAGAAAAAGATGCAGGACTTGTGCTTATTGATCTCCTATCCAGAGGCTTGGATGTGTTTTGTCAACAAATCTTTTATAGTTCTTTCTTCTACCATCTCCGATGCACCATATAGGATTGTGTTGTCTACAAATTGTTGGTGGGTTGCCCTGGGGAAGTCATCTGCCATATGGACTCCTTGCCAGAGTCTAGCTTCTACTTGTCTTTTAATTGCTCTACCTATCACTTTTGCCATGGTTATAAATAGGAATTGAGATAGAGGATCTCCCTGGCATAGTCCTCGAGTAAGCTCAAAGAAGCCCACAAGACTTCCATTGATCAATATTGAGTATATTAGCATTAAGATATAGCTAAATACCGAATTGATCCACTCATCATTGAAGCTGAATGCCTTCAAGATGCTCATGTTAAATCTTTAGTTCATCCAATCGTATGCCTTACTAACATCGAGCTTTAGTGCCATGCAACTTTGATTGGAAGTAGTGATGGAATTAACTATTTCATGCATAACTATAATGCCATCCGTTATTGTTCTCCCTAGAGTAAAACTGGACTGTTCTTCTGAAATGATGTTAGGCAGCGAGATCTTAAAACGGTTTGCCATAACCTTTGAGATGACTTTGTAAATGGTATTACATAATGAAATTGGGCAGAAATCTGAGAGCGCCTCCGGATTTGACTTCTTAGGTATTAGAGATATCAATGTAGTGTTTAAGTATTTACATACACCTTGTACTCACCTCGAGTCTTTTGCCAGACTCCACACCTCATCCTCCAAAATATGCCAGAACTTCTGGTAGAAAAACGTAGGAAAACCATTTGGTCCAGGGGATTTGTCTGGATGCATTTGGGAAATCATGTGCTTTACCTCTTCGTTAGAGATGGGAACCATTAGCATCTAATTATCTTCTTCACTGATTAATTTTGGTATGAGGTTAAGAAAAAAAATTGCTCCAAGATGTTAGAAGCCTCCATGTTTTCCAGAAAGTCTTGAAAGAATCGTAGGCTTTCCTCTTTAATCTCTTCTTTGTCTTCTATGGTAGACCCATCCCCTCTCCCAAGTGAGCTTATTCTATTCTGTATTATTTTGCACTTGGTTGATTTGTGGAAGAATTTTTTGTTAAGGTCACCTTGTTTAAGCCAGGTCTTTCTTGATTTGGATTTCCAATAAATCTCTTCTCTTGCTAGTAGCTCATCATGTTCCTTCATTAGTTCTTTTTCCCGCCTATATTCTTCCTTAGTTATCCTATGTACAAGGATACAGTTGTGTAACTTTTCTTGTTCTTCTTCAACTCCTTCCTTTTCTTTGAATATGTTTTTGAATACTTCCTTATTCCAATTCCTCAGGTTGTTTTTTATTCTGATCATTTTTTTGGTAAACCTACACATCTTAGTGTCACGCCGCACCTACACTGATTGCCACCAATCCTTCATTAATTCTTGTAGAGATTCATGTCTAAGCCACATTTTCTTGAATTTGAATGGGTACCAATCAGGAGATTTGTCATCTTCCATCGAGATTGATACTGGAAAGTGATCAGACACCGAACAAGGAATTGTCCAAGAGTTTAAAATGTAGTTTGTATTTAACCAGTTTGGGCTGACCAGGAACTTGTCTAGCCACTTCACTATATTGGTAAAGCCTTGCCTTCGATTTGTCTAGGTGAAGATCCCATTATTTGGTGGAATGTCGATCAGTCCTAGATCTCCAACTAATTACTGGAGATCTTTTTGTTGCTTGGTTGTCTGGGTCATTCTTCCTCTCTTCTCCCCACAAGAGACAATTGTGTTGAAGTCAGCACTGATTAGGTATAAGAAGAAATTAGATGTTTCGATGAAGGACTGGATTTCATTCCACACCTTAAGTTTATCCTCCCTTCTGGTTGGCACATACAATTTTAATTAGTTTGAAGGATAGATTAGAACAGGTGAAAGAGATCTCCATAGCCATCCAATTTGTAGTATTTCCCAGGGTCTGTTTGGGCACCACATAACTCCTATTCCACCAGAAGCCCCACTCGAAGCCACGAATTGTCCTCTCTAGTATTTGAATTTGAGCAGAAAGTTATCAAATTCTTCCATCTTGAGTTTAGTTTCTTGTAGGATGACCACATATGTTTTCAATACTTCAAACTAGTGCTTCATTAAGTGCCTCTTGTTAGGGGCATTTAAGCCTCTACACATTCCATGTAATTATCTTCATTGCTCCTTGAGGGAGGGGTTTCCTCCCTTAGTGTCAAAAAGTTTGTTGATAGATGCTTGGTTTTTGTGGCATGTCGCCTCCTCCAACTTCTTCTTGTTCGTTTTCCTATCTTTTTTTTCCCCAATTTCAAATTAGGTTTGGAAATTTTGGAAGCCACCTGATTGATTAGCCTAATTTCTACCAAGCCAAAATCCCCCTCTATTGAAATTAGGGAAGACAACTGAGAGGGGGGGGTTGAATCAGTTGTCACAAAACTTTTATCTTTTGCTGCATTTAATTTTCTTTACCACATATTAACAGATTAATGATATAACCATGAAAGCATGAATCAATAACACATGAGCAGAAACATAATCAACACACATAACACTAGGATTTTTACATGGAAACCCAGTTAAGGGAAAAACCACGGTGGGGGTTAACCCACAAGATTTATTCTCTATTAAAAGAATAATAAAATGGGAAGGCACTTTCCTTTGGGTGCACTGCCCATAGCTCACTGCTCAAAGGAGGCTCACTGCATACAAGAACATTTACAATGTTAACACTGAAAGGTTGAACTGAGAAACAACATCTTCTTCATGTAAGGTTCAATTCCATTGAAGTGCACAACACCTCTGCTCTGTCCCCACTCACTTCCTTGCTACATCTGCATCTTCGCTCACACCCATTTCCATGACTTCACAACACTTATTTATACATGTCATCGACTTTGGAATGAACATCAAAGTTGGCCAAACAACCATCTATCTGGAACATTCTCCAAAATAGGCATTACAAGCAATTACAATCACAAGACTTAAAATGCTTCATGTGAACCATCACACTGTCGGCCAAACATAGTTGGGACTTGAATCTTCCTCGAACTCTTCTTAGATCATCCACAACACGCACCAAGCATCCAGTCAGCCAAGACTAGAAAGAACAACAGTACTCAAGGAGAAATCTTCAACCACGAGCTCAATCCTTAATGCGAACCACCAACACAATAGGTACATAATCCAGAGACCACAACAAGCACAATGAAATCAACAAGAACAACTGCATCACCTCAAATCACAAAAAACACTTGCATCTTCATCTAGGAACTTAAGAACACTAACCATCATGACTGTCACACTAGAAAGATTACTTGTGGACCTTCAAACCACGAACCACTTGAGTTGAGGATACACACCAACATCCCAAACATGCATCTAGAACTGCAGACCATAATATTCCAATGCGGAGCAATCTGGACCAAATTCTTGTCACTTTGTTACTTCTGAATAGCTGCAAAACCCAGTTCTACTCAGATGGCCATAAATTCACCAATCCTCCATGAGGACCTCTCAAATCTTGACTGGAGCAACTTTAGACAGTCCTCTACACAACCCTTTGGTCTGTAGACTCTGATCTTCAACTTACTGGAAATGCTAAGCAACCTACTTTACCGAACTACACTGTCTTCACTGTCTCTGACAAAGAGATATGTTGACATCAATAACAACACATCATAGGCACATATTTGCAACACCCTCTTCCAATCCTCCATCACTCTCCCATGCTAATTCCTCAGTGTTCTGGATGGCTTCCTTTGTGTCACAGTCTAGAATGTTAACCAAAGGTAAGGGCCTGGAAAAGGATGGCTCAATTGTTGCTTTTTTGGGAGATTCAACAAGAGAAGGGAGTATCGATTCCTTGCTTGGTTCCTGTTTAGCTTCATTCACCACCAACACCTCTTTCTTTAACCACACATCCTTCCTTACTCTTGGGCATATATTCTATAGAATGGTACCTATGTCTGCACTCCAAACAAAAGGACTTTTTCTTCTCCACTTCAATGTCTTGATTCCATATTTCGTCTGTAGAATCTAGGGTTATCTTCTTAGGGATCTTTCGAATGGCTAGGATTTTCATTCTAGCATATAGATATGAATTATTCTCCATGTGTAACATGTCATCTCATATTACCTGAATTTACATCCCTAATTTACTAGCAAGTAAATCATCACGATCATCATAAACAATTGTTTTAATAAACAATAATCATTTATATAATCATTTCATAAAAAACATATCTTTTCTCATTTATTTTGAAACTAAAAAGTTATAACATATTTCAAGATAATGAGTTAGTGAAATTCTTCACTTTACATTCACAATGTTTTCCTCATGGCAATAAGATAAATTTACATAAAATTTGACTATCAAGTCATATAAATAGAATATACTGCATCTGGAGTTTTGATATCTATCTTCATAAGTCTTGGCTTGTCATCTACTTGGGAAGGAGAGCATCACCCTAGTGTTTTTCCTCCAACCATAGATTGGCGGTCTCCCGCACACCTTCCTTCCTAGAAGTGGCCCTACCCTTCACGAAGGGAATAGATATAAAGAACCAATAGGTTTTCCATCTGAATTTCTAGTTTTGTTTCCTTCATAACCCATCACAGTCATACAACTATAGATCCCCTTTAACTATGTATGACACTATTGGATGGTTATGCCATTTGGAGCATAGTGAACTGACTAATGCATGCAGAGATGGATGCATTACTTTGGCCAAAGATTTAATATACATATACATTTCACAATGAATGTAGTCGATTGTTCACACACTTTTAACTTGACTTAGAAGCTATCTCATCCTACAGTGATTATATTTGACCTTTTCTGGTCATGGGATAAATTAATTAAATTTCTCATTTAGTCCATCTAACTTGGACTTCTAACTCGGATCCCAAGAGTGCATTCCAAAAAGTTTTCTTGTTGCATTTGCAACATGGAACCTGTGACTCCATGGCACTCTATTCCTTATTTCCATAATTTAAATGTTCTTGATTTTCAATCTCAAGACCAATCGTGGTCTATATATCTTCATGAAATTAGTTATGATGTTTATCCTATTTCAAGGATTTTCATCAAATCCATGTCGATTATAACATATCATGTTTAAGTCAATAGTATAAAGTAAATTGATAATATAAAGTAAAAGAAGAGTACCATTTTCCATTATAGTAGACTCTTAGTCTATAAAAGACTTAAAAGGTTTTTAACACCTTCTAATTTATTCCAGAATTAATATCATCAATATAAATAAATTAATCACGAAGGTTTACATAGTAATCGAGCTATCAAGCTCTCCCTCTCATTTCCTATTCATAGATAATCTAGAATTATTCCTATTTTTATTTCCCTTGTGCTCGAGGCACTATATGCACTCAAAGTGCAGTAGTAATAATATTACTATCATTTTGATATTCCTCATGTAGAGTAATAAATCTCACGACTCTAAAGATAAGTTATGAAGCCCAATGGCACATAAAGCTAATGGTTTCAAGTCAAACCATGTTGGAATTCCACATTTCAATTTCTAAGGTCTCGATGCCACAGTCAACTAGTATTGTTATAGTTATTCACACTATTGTTAAAATATAGTAAACCATGGGTTCAAAACACCATATCTCTCATCTTTGAGATACTATCATAATGGTGATCTTTCTATACAAGTAGTTATTATTTAGAAAAGCTTGGTTCTCCAGATAACATGGCTTCTTGCCAGTTTCAAATCATAACAGAATCTTCATATTAATGAAGTAGTGTGGATAAAGAGTATCCATGGTTTTAATGTATAATAGGTGCCCTTTGGCACAAAGACAATAACTGAGACATTGGTGGCTAGGCCACAGTCTCATACTTAATAATATGCAGAGATAGAAATGTTCATATCACGTCATCCTTAATACATAGGCCTGATACCATATAACAAAGAAGCATTCGAAGCACAATAGTTTTGAGCTAAATCTGGGTTTCCATAGCATTTATT
The DNA here is from genome assembly GCA_027924645.1 of Cunninghamia lanceolata. Taxonomy (NCBI): domain Eukaryota; kingdom Viridiplantae; phylum Streptophyta; class Pinopsida; order Cupressales; family Cupressaceae; genus Cunninghamia; species Cunninghamia lanceolata. Next base: position 1,880,535 of record BSBN01000998.1, read on the forward strand.
TATTAATGGCCTAAAATAGGTGCCAACCCAAATGCTCCAAGCAATATACAACTGGTAGTATCAAAGCAATGTAAGATTTACCTGTATTCATCGAGTCACCGACTTTAAATGAAGTCTTCTGTAAGATAGTCTTCCTTATTCTTATAGTCCTTAACTCTATTTCATTCCTAAAATTCCCTCCCAAGAGTTTTTCTCCCTTCTTTCGAATCAGACCACCTACACAATAACTTCCTCACCCCTCCTCATTCACGGGGATAACAATGATGAAACCAATTTCCATTGAATCTATTTGCATGTAGGATTGTGGGCCTCTAGATAACAAGGCTCATGCTCTGTCATAAACTGCACTCCCTCCACTTTCTCCATGATCTGTGGGGAGTGGAGTCGTTCCAAACTTGATTAAAAGGATTGCTCTCGACATAAGAGGCTTATCAAAGTATGAAAGGATTCAAGACTATCATACAATTATTACTTATTTATCACATAAGTAATAATATGCTAAAATAATTATATACTAAACTATTAGACACCATGAAAAATATCATCACCATTATGGTGCTAACAACAATCATGCAATAGAATATGAATATGGGGTTGAGGTTTTCTTCCTCTCCCTTTGTAATCTAAAATTGACGTTAATAAAATTAATTCGATACTTACAAAATTATATATATATATATATATATATATATATATATATATATATATATATATATCAGGAATCTTCTACAAAATATAATGATTAAACTCTAATCATTAATAATGTTCTCTGAACATTATTCAACCAAATCAACGTGGATAATGTCGAAAACCCTTAACGACCAATTGACACTAGTCAAATAAAGATCGAATGAACAAGGGAAGTTAACCGATACATACCCCATCTCGAAGGTTCACATAGTATACAACTTTGAAACTCAAATGGCAAACCTAACTTTTCCAATACATCTATCCCCTTCCCTCTGGTGATACTCTCCTTCCATTCTTGGATGTGGAAATATTTTTCCTATTTACACTCACAACCATCAAACTATGATTAGTGTATCATCAACAAATCATTATACATCATGCTTAAATAAGATCAATAACATATAATTTCATTTCTAATTTTGAGCATTACTCATAATTCATATAATCAATGATTTGTCCTAACATTTTCCTAAACATCAAATCATTAACCTATGATTACTCATCCACATTATCACATGAAAGTAAAAGTTAAGCATAGTCAAAGTTTTGGGATGTAACATATCTCCCCCATAAGAATCATCATCCCCGATGATTTATTGTATCCAGAGTTTATAACATAAAAAAAGAGTTTTGAAGTTTAAAATAGATAAGGGAATCTTTGATAAATATCATCATAATTTTCCTAGGTGGCATTCTCTTTTGCATACTGGTCCCACTAGACCTTGCATTAAGTAATTTCTTTACTATGCAAGCATAGCTTACATATTTTGAGCACCTTGATGGGCTTGATCACTATCACCCCTGGGTCCTTCACCTATAGGGCATTACAATCAAGAATGGAAACATGATTATTTCTTGCAATATACTTTTTCAAATAAGAAACATGGAAAATATTATGTATCATGGAAAGAGCTGGCAGTAGAGCAATCCTGTATGCAACTGGGTTGACCTCCTCAAGAACTTCGAAGGGACCCACTTTCCTAGGAGCTAGTTTGGATGTCTTTCCAAACTTAATAGAACTCTTTTGTGGTTTGACTCTTAAGAGGACTTTCTCTCCTACTGAGAAATGTCTTGCGATGTGTTTAACATTTGCATATCATTCACTTCCGCTAGTCTTTTCTTAATCAGATGGACTTGCTCTTCCATTTCTGATAGCATTTTTGGACCAAGGCTCATCCTAGCTTATAGGAGTTCGAAACTTTCTTCCATATAATTCTTCAAATGGAGCCATCTTAATAGTAGAATGATAGGAATTATTGTAGGCAAATTCCACAAGAGGAAGATAATCTTCCCATTTGTATTGCTGGTCCATGCAATACATCCTCAATAGATCTTCCAACACTTGGTTCACTCTTTCCATATGGCCATCTATTTCTAGATAATAAGCTAAGCTTATGTTCAGTTGTGTTCCAGGTGAGGAAAATAAGGTTTGCCAAAACCTTGGTGATTCTATCCACCACTACCAAAATAGCATTGTGTCTATTTCTAGACATGGGAAGTCCTTATACAAAATCCATGCTAATGTTTTTCCATTTCCATTCCGGAATCTCATGAGAGTATAGAAGTCCTGCTGGGTGATGGTATTTTGACTTCACCCTCTGGCATTCTAGACATCCAACTACAAACCTTGTAGCATCCCTTTTCATTCCTTTCCAGAAATATAATGGTTTTACATCAACTAGCAATTTGGTCACTCCAGGATGTCCTAAATAGGGTGCAAATTGAACCTCCTTCCACACGATATTCCTTAACTCCTTAGATTTTAGAATGTACATCCTTCCTTTAAACCTTAATAGTCCATCTGGTTCAAAGTGAAATCCATCATAATTAGAATCATGAGGATTATCCATAAGGGCTTTTTTTACCTACTCATAGAATTCATCTCCCTTGGACTTTTGTAACACCTGATTCCTAAAATCAGAATGTATGGAGATCATCGAGGAGATATGTCTTCTCCTACATAAGGCATCTGCCACTTGGTTTTCCTTGCCCTATATGTATTTAATCTCAAAATCAGAATTAGTTATTAATTCTAACCATCTTCTTTGGTGAGCATTCAAATGTGGTTGAGTAAACAAATATTTGAGTCCTTGGTCTATTTTTAATTCAAAATGTTTCCCAAGTAAATAATGTCTCCACATTTGCAATGCATGAATCACTGCTTCCAACTCAAGATCATGAGGAGCATAATTCTGCTCATATGATTTCAATATTTTGGATTCATAAGCAATAACTTGCCCATCCTGGACAAGTACACCACCTAATCCTTCTCTTGAGGCTTTGATGATGACTACAAAATGACCTTCTGAGAGTAGGTACCTTTAAAATAGGTGCCAAAGTCAACTTTTCTTTTCATTTGTTGAATGCCTCTTGGCATTTCTCTGACCAATCAAATCTTTTGCCTTTACTTTATAGAGAAGTAATAGGATAGGCAATTTTTGAAAAATTAGCCACAAATTTTCTGTAATATCCTATTAGGCCCATGAAACTACAGACTTTATGCACATTTCTTGGTGCTGGCCATTCCAAAATGGCTCTAATCTTTTTTGGGTCCATAGCAATTCCCTTAGCTTAAATTATATGACCCAAATATTATACTTCATTTTGAAAGAAAGTACACTTTGAGAGCTTGCCATACAATTTATGTTCTTTCAACCGCTAAAGAACAATCCATACATGCTAGAGGTGTTCCTCCTCTTTTTTGGAGTAAATCAAAATATCATCAAGAAAAACAAGGACAAACTTGTCTAAATAATTTCTGAACACATTGTTCATTAAGTTCATGAATGTTGCAGTTACATCCATTAATCCAAAGGGTAGGACAGTGAACTCATAGTGCCCATACCTCGTTCTAAAGGTTGTCTTATGAATATCCTCATCTTTTATCCTCAATTGATGGTATCTTAATCGAAGATCGATCTTTTAAAACACAGTTGCCCCTCACATTTGATAAAAGAGATCATCAATGTGAGGCAATAGATACTTGTTCTTTATCAATGCCTTATTTAGCATATGATAATCTATGCATAGTCACAAAGTGTCATCTTTCTTTTTAACAAAAAATACTGGTGCTCCCCAAGGTGAAATACTGGGTCTTATCAATCCCTTTTCTAGTAGTTCTTGCAACTCAACCTTAAGCTCCATTAACTCTATTGTAGTCATTCTATAAGGAGCTTTAGATATAGGTTCCAATCTTAGAATTATATCTATCAAAAAATCAAAAGCTCTCTTAGGAGGTAATCCCGGTAATTCATCTGGGAATACATCCTCAAAATCTCGAAGAAAGGGGTATTTATCCATATCTAATCTCTCTTGATCTATGGATTCTCTTTCTTCAACTCCTTGGAGTTTTTGAGATTCATAATACATCAAATCATCTTGGAAAATAGATTCTTTGTGATTATTTATTTTCTCCATTTTGATAGCAAATAGTTGGCATCCTTTTCTCTAGGCTCTTTTTATCTATAAGGCAAATATTTGCCTCAGTTTAACCTCTCTAGTAGTGCCTTGTATAAAAACTTTATTCCCAAGGTCATCTAGGCATTCTACTATTTTTGCCAAACAATCCACCTTAGTTGTATGCCTCCATAACCAATTTATTCCAAGGATGACATCATATAAGCCTAATGGGTCTACATAAAGGTTCATTTCACTAGAAAAAATCAACCATCTTTTCTAGTAATCTTATTTAAAAATTTTGGAGAAGTAAAACATTATCTAGCACCAGTATCTATCAAAACTAAAATTGGAATACCATATAAAATACCTATGGTTTCAATTGGAGTAATTTGATACTCTGCTTGCCAGTTATCTAAGGCTACATGTATTTGTTGTTGAAAATCTACTTGTTGTGAGGGTAAAGAATTTCCTTGCAGCTGAGTTCCTTATGTTTTATTGGGACACTGATTAGGATAATGGTCACCGCCACATGAAAAGCACCCTCCCACGGGTCTGCACCTTTCATAAGGCTTTCCTAAATTATCTCCATTTTTCTTGGAGTTATTATTGTTTTTCTTATTTCCCTTGGATTCATTTTGATTATCCTTGAATCCTTTGTCACCTTTCTTTTTGAAATTCTTCTTATTACCCTTTCTCTTAAATGACGGGGAGGATTGTGACCAACTGAACATTTTACTGTTCTTTTCTCGGTATATAGATATAGATTTAAACTTTTGTTCTTGTTTAATAGCTTTCTCGTAAACTTGGTTCATTGTAGTGGGACCATGCACATCTACTTCACCTCCAATTTGGGCATTCAAACCCATAATAAACTTTTGGATGCAAAACCTCTCATCCTGCTAGTATTGGGGAACATATTTAAGGAGATGAGTGAATTTCTCCTAGTGCACATTCACAGATGAGTCACCCTATCTTAGGTTTTGGAAGTCTATAAGCTTCTGATCAAAATATAACTGTGGCAACCATCTTTTCCTGAAGAGTTCCACAAACCTGTCCCAGGTTAGACTCAAGGAACTCAATCTTAGCTCCATCTTCTTGTTCATCCACCAGGTGGATGCTTCACCTACCAATTGGTATTCTCCCCATACCGCTTTGGTGATTTCAGAATAGTTTCTTATTTCAAAGTACTTCTCCATTTTTGTAAGCCATGCCTCCGTGACATCTTCGCTTACATTCCCATCAAATTTGGGAGGTGTAACCTTTTTCATATCTCTGGATAACTCTAAGGCCAAGTGGCTCCTTTTATCCTCATCTTGTATCATTTATGAGTTATTCTCTCTATAACCACTCAGGCTGGATTTTTCATTACGTTCATCATCTTCACCCTCATGGAAGGATTCCTACCTAGGTCCATTATGACCCCTGACCTCCTGCTCTAAATTTCCAATTCTTTCCCTCGTTTCCTAGAGCATAGCAAGGATCTGGTCAAGTTTTGAATTAGAGTAGCTAGAAGGTTGCCCTTCCTCTTGGCTACCCCTAGTGTTGGTTCCTGTCTAAACCATGTTGCAATCTACTTCTCCTAAAGTTTGTAGGTTAAGCATTCAATTAGTTTTTTTTCATACTATTGAATCCATTCATAACATAAATCAATTCTCATTTATGCAATCTTAAACAAGAAATGAAAGCTTTTCCAAATTTTTAAAATTGCATTATAGTTTCCATGGATCACATAATATCCATCATTTATTACAAGTTTTTACATCTTGCATCTGCAAATCACTTTTGTTGTTCTCAAAATCAGCTACGCTCATTTTGTAGACAACCCCACGAAACTTGTCCGTATCGTGAATCTACACTCTAAGATCGCAAATCGAGAAAAGATTTTCTTGTTCTCGTGCGAGGTCAGTTGACATTTTAAAACTCGTTTGCGACGTTTCCTTGAATTAATTTCTCGATATTTGCGAGGAAAATCCAAGTCGTAAATTGGTTAGGATGTTAATTTTAGTCATTTTTTTAAGTTTGTAAATTTTTTACGCTTGATATGCAAGAGAGGCAAAATTTGCCGCTCTTACATATTACTTAAGTTTTGTTTTTGATGCGAGAGCGGCAAAATTTGCCGTCATCGTATATGTTTCTCATCGTTGGTTCATGTAACGACGGCAATTTTCGCTGACTTTGCATATTGGTTGATTCCATTGTCGTAGCGGCCGAAATTGCCGCCCGAACGAGATCTTCAGGATTCTGCCGTCGAGTGCCATTAATGGCCACTCGTGCCAGGCGCTTCAACTCCAGTTTTAGCCTTTTAAAAAGCTTTTGTCCCCTTGCCACTCGTCATTCCTCATTCACAAGTCATTGCGCAACTCTCTCGACGTCCTCAAATTCTGCTTGATCGCACCATTCGAATTCGCCGACGGATCTAGCATTGAGGACTTCACTAGGATCTCCATTTTCACCACGGGTAAGTTTCTTTCTCATTTTTCGTCTCCTTTTTCCCGGTTTTTCCAGAATTCTATGTTTTGATTCTTGTTTCGTTTTTCCTTGTGTTTTGTTTTGTTTTTCGTTTCTTAGTCGTTGTTTTGTCGACCCTGTGAAAACCCTAGGTTTTACTCCCGAAAACCCTAGGGCTTGTGTTGTATTAATACTCCGAACCCCCAAATTCTGCTTGATCGCCATCCCATGAGCGGCAGATTTCACCGAGCCTGCTCGGAGACCAGGTAACCTTCGCTGAGTTTTGAAACGGCAAACATCCCGAACCTCCGCACATTAACTCAAGTGTTGATCGAATGCAACAGCGCTCGAATTCACCGATATAACCTCAATCCACTTTTCAAGTGCATTGTCGGCGAAATTCGCCGCTCAGGCATATTTAGAGCTTTCCCTCCATGCAGCGTCGGCAATTTTCGCCAACGAAACATCAAAAAGCAAAACTTACAACACCTTCCTGCATCGTCGGTGAAAATTGCCGCTCCAACCATCTCATTTTTTTTTTTCTCAAACTGCAAAGGCGGCAAAATTCGCCGCCGATGCAAATATACCAAAACCCTCATTTGCAAGGGCAGCGAATTTTGCCGCCCGTGCAAAAAAAAAAATATCTCAAATTTTCCTAACACTGGAAAATTTCTAATGTCATTTTCCCGAGCCCGCTTCTCCTCTGATCCTTGGCCAGCTCGCTCTATAGCCCTTTTTCAAGCGCACTCCCATAGTCGTGATCGTCAACATGCAATTTTCCCAGATTGCCCATATTTTCCCTGATTGCATGATCATGATTTCTGTTGCAGTTTCTTCTGCGGAGCTCCTTTTGACGTCAAACTTCTTCACGGTAAAAGTTCGTCCAAATGACTGACTTGTCCCCGAAGAAGGCAAAAGCTATGAAGTACAAATATCAAGGTGTTTTCCCAATCACCTCAGTCCACTCTAATGTTGAAGATATTAGAGATACAGAGATTGGCCATGTTGATATGGCTGAGTTTGTAGAGAGAACCAAGTCGAGCACCCCAGTGCTATGATGAGGAAAATAGTGGAAAGTAATATTCATCTGGTATCCTCCTTCCCAGTGGTGGCTCACAATACAGAATTTGTTCTTCAGTGCGCCCATTTCTACAACAAAGATATCAGAGCTGTGGTGGATGCCAGTGGTAATGTAATAATCAGGTTGGATCCTGAGTTCATTGACAAGGTGTTCATGTGTCCTCCTGCAACAGAGGTGTTGAAGCTTGATTTCATCGAAGCTCAAAAGGAATATGACAAGAATCCAGAGAAGGTGAAGAAAGTAATCAACAACAAATGGTTGAAGATTGCAAGGTCAAGTTTGTCTAGATGGCCACGCAGCTTCCCTCGAAGTGATTTCGTGGAAGAAGTTGGTGACTTGATTACCCTCCTCAGCAGGATAAGAGGTTTGTCTTCCTCTTCACAATTTCAGGAATGGATGTATCCCTTCATTAAGGTCATACTCCAAGGCAAGCAGGTTATTTAATGGGGAGAGCAAATCAGTAACGCTTTGCATGATCAGCTGATGAAGGTATCCACTACCTCCAAGTTCTTCATGACTTCCTACCTGGTATACATTGCAGCCTCCATGAGGATTTTTCCAGGATTGTCGTCAGAAGGGGATAGAAGAGTAGTCCCAGTATACCAGTACTATTCTCAGCTAACGTTGAAAGGCTCAATTCACCATTTCAGGAAAGTGAATGATGCATTCTTTGCTGTATTCTTGTGTCTTTTCAATCCCCAACTGGAGCAGAGAAGATTCTCAGATGAGGCATGGGCAGTGGTTAATGGTTTTGGTTGCATGTTTTTGCAATTTCCATCTATCTCCTACTTGAGGGTTGGCTTTTTTCAAGGCTACCCTTATATGCTTCCAAGGTTTCCTTCAGATAGATTGGTCCTGATGGAGTTGTGCAGGCAAATGATTGTCGTGCATAACAAACAGATGGAACTCAAGAAGCCCGGATTCAGATTTCCCGTAGAAATCAGCAGATACTCAGTATTGACTGCCGCAAAGGCAAGAGCTATGGAGACAGAGATGCAGTTGGTCACCATGAAGCAATTCAAGAGGAGACCAAAGTTTGATTACCAGGGTGTAAAGGATAAAATCAAGAGGAAAACACAGTTCCATGAACCCATGGTGGAAGATGTCTGGATAGATTTGAGAACAGAGGAAGACATCAGGAAACTGGACTATAGCAGGCTGTCTCTAGAGCAAATTGAATACCTAGGACTTGCTGATATCCTAGAGGACCTTGTGGATGATGGCAAATTGGTTGATGCCAAGTATGAAGTAGAACAGATAGCTGGTACTCCTCTACCGCCAATCCAATGGTCCAAAAAGGAGCTGACTTCCCTAAGGAAGAGATTTGAACCCATATTGGCCAACACCAATAAGTGGCTGGAAGATAAAGGAATTATGCTGAAGGAATTCCTCACTGGTTCAGAAACTGAAGTGCAAGAGCAGACTGGTAAGAGGGTTGAAAATAGAACGAAGAATAAGAGTGATGCTCCATCATCCTCTAAAACACATAAACCTAAAATCAGATTTGTGACAAAGAAAGCAAAAGTTGTTGAGAAGGAACCTGAAGTGAAAGATATGGAAGTTGAGGAGCCAGCAGCTGAGGATCCAACAACTGAAGAGCCAGCTACAGAAGAGATGGATGTCGAAGACAAGGGGTCAGAGCAACAAGATAAAGAGGCTTTGTCTCCACAAGACAATACACCTGTTGCACCCCCTGTGCCTGCTTCCCCCATTATCATTCCTTCCTCTGAATCCCCCTCTCCTCCTAAAATAATTTTTGATAATCCCCAGGGCACTTTTGAAAATATTCTCCATTCTTCTGATTCAATTCCTAGTTTGTCTTCTTCGTCATTTGATATAGGAGATACTTCTATGTTTGATCATTTTGTGATGAATACTGAGCAGGTTTCAAGTGCCAACGTAACAGGTGCTGTTTTTACCAACACCCCGCCTATTGTTTCTACCACTAGCACAAGTACAGTTCCAGTAACACCAGTGTTAGGAATGGACTCCAATGTGAATATTTCTCTGCTGCCACCTTGGTTGTCAGCTTACACGCCAAAGAGAAAAAAGTAAGTCATCTCTCCAGATGATTTTGATTTCACTAAGCTGGCACCTGCAAAACCTAAGGCTCCGAAGAAACCAAAGATCCTTTCAAGGGTACTTGAAGATAAGGGGCAAAAAGTTTTGGAGATAGCAAAACCCCCACAGGATGCAACTGTTGAAAATTTTGACATGAATGACTATTCTATTTCGAGGGTTGAATTGGGCAAAATCACCCATGAAAGCGCTAAAAATGATATGCAGTCAGCCATGGACATCCTGATCCAGAAATTCGACAGGGAAAAAGAAATGAAAGACTACTACAAGGCAAAAGCAGAACAGCTGACTGCAGTGGTAAGAAAGATCACGTTGAATTCAGAAGCAGTTACTCTAGAGGCCGTATCTGTAGAAGACCCCGTCATCCTGAAAGCAGAAAAGACTCACCTCCGAGGGAAAGTACTTGAAGAATACTTGGACAGGATGCGAGCCCAGGGAATCTCTTTGCTCAAGGAGGTATTTGAGAAAACGGATAAGATGAGGAAAGTAAGAGCAGAACTCAACGATCTCATTGATGCCATCTCTCATGATATTGAGCACACAAAGGATACTCATGATAAATGGGTTGAAATGAGGAAGCTGAAAATGAGCATTTTAATATCCATTGGTGCCATTTCCAACAGGGATTCATATATAGAGACAAAGGAAGCTCTAATGTACAGGAGCAATGTGCTAAGAAATTTGATCAAGGATCTCGAAGCTGCAAAGGAAACTAGTGAAGAAAATGATGTTAACATTTTGCATAAGCTGGAGGAGTTGCCTTGTAGATTGGTATCACAGGATAACCAGTTTCTTTCTGCAGAAGAAATGGTTAAGGAATTTGAGGACATGTTTCAGAAGGAATTTGAAGACAAGGTATTTTCAATAACTTCTGTGGACAGCATATTAGACAACCAGTTAACCTTGGACAATTTGAAAACCAGGTTAACCAATCATGCCAAGTCAATCACTACAGTAAGGGATGCCATAGTGAGGGCCAGGATGATCTTCAAAAACACATTCAAACCAGATAGCATTGAAATGCAGGCGACCTTCACTATGTATGATGACCACGTGAGAAAAGGTGGTGACACAAGTTGAAGCAGCTGGTTTTTCCCTTAGTTTATTTTCTGATTTCCATATGTACTTTCAAAACAGTTTTGGACATTTTTACATGTACATTTTTGATATGCAATTACATGTAAAAAAATAGGAAGTCCCAAGTCAATAAGGACTCCTATTTTTGAATAAGTCAAAGTAGTTGTAGATTTCCTAGATTTTCTCAAGGTCTTTCCCTATAAATAAAGGGGACTTCTTTTGTAAATATTATCTTTTATCTATTGCAAGAAAACTCTGGCGAATTGAAAAGCAAATCAAGACTTTGTGCTTATTGTGAAAATCAATATTCAAATATTCATCAATACAAGAAAGCAAGTTCAATTCCAATCTTTGTCTTGGGATTATTTGTGTTGTGATAGTTTTGTTCTTATGTCTTGCTATCATAATCTTAATTGATAATAATTGAACGGTGGAGTTTGTTTCAAGTGATTGAAGAGCGCTCTAAATTTGATTCTGATAAACTTTGTGTTATCAAATCGGTTGTGGGTTATATGTTCATGTTTGTGAAAATACAACAGTTTGGGGACTTTGTGCTGCAAGTTGTTATATTTGAATTACTTTTATCATATTGAAGAGGAGTGAAGACTTTGGGCTGCATTCTGCTTCAAAGAGTTCTGGTTACAAGTAGTGAGTGAGGTAACGGAAAACTTTGTGTTTCCGTAATATTGTGATAATTTATAAGTTTTATATCAAGAATTTGAAGTATAAACATCTATTCTGAAAAAAGAGAATGAGATGAGATGGAACCACCACCAACATAGTTTTTAGTGTACATACATTTGATAAGTTGTTTGATTTGTACAAGTTAAGTAATCAGAGGGAACCTCCCCTTGCTGAGAGGAGAGACTTTGTCTCATCATAGCTGTGGCTGATATACCCATTTTACCGTTAGCAAGTTAACGACAAAATATTCACCCAACAGTTTTTTGGCGACTCCGCTGGGGAAGGAACGCGCAACTTGAAGCCTCACGCTTCAAGTTGAAGCATTTTTCAGTTCTTTTCCATTTTTCTTGCAAATATTGTGGTTAGTATAATACAGTCTGGCAGATTCCCGGTACACCAGAAGTAAGAGGGCTCAGGGTATTATTGATCCTGCATTTGAATTAATGCGGCAGAATAATTTTGGATTCTTAACTCCACGACCTCATCTTCAGCGCACCAGGAGTTTTCCCCCTACAAACACCAGGTCTCCAATACCAGGTGAAGTTTCTATTGCCAGTACTAATAGAGTTTTGGCTGTTCATACACCACCAAGGTTTGCTATACCACCTTTCAACCGGCGTATCATGGCAGCCCAAGGCCCTTGGGGTAATACCTTTGGCCCTCTAAACTTGACCCCACCATTACATGAACTACCTCGTAGTTCAAGAAAGAATTTCCCCAAATTCTATGGTGACGGAAAAGTTCATCCTGATGAGCACATTGCGGCTTTCTGTATAGCCTGCAGTGTAATAGGTGTCGAACACGAAGACGTGGCTGTGCGACTCTTTGTAGAAACACTACAAGGCGCTGCTGCAGATTGGTTCTATCACCTCCAAGCCCAAACCATAACAAACTGGGCTACTCTCAAAACTAAGTTCGAGGCCAGGTTCAAACCTGCGGAAGATGCTCATGCGTTGTTAGCACAGCTGACACAGATGAAAAAGGAACCTCAGGAACCAATGCGAGATTTCATCGCTAAGTTCAACAAATTGAGGAATAGGATTCCCGCTACCGCTGAGCCCACAGCGGAGAATCTCAAATGTTTCTTTATTAATACACAGCTTCCGGAGGTGAGTTTCCTATTGAGGCGAGCTGCTCCTACTGATCTTGCTGTGGCTCAGATTCTGGCAACAGAAGTAGAAGATGATCTTATCCTAGCGGGTAAGATAAGAAGGGATGCTAATAGAAACAAAAACTCCTCCTCTACTGAAAATCATTCCACAAGCACCACGGATCCCATGGTGCAAAAGCTAGCAAATGAATTGCTGGCTCTCAAAAGACAAATGTCCCAAGGTATATCTGCGCCTCCTTCTTACCGAGATATACCCAGGAGGACATTCCCAAACAATTCATATCAAGGCAATGCTGCTAGGAATCAAGGACAGCAAAACCGTCTTCCTCCTACTCAGGGGAAGCTTGCTATTGAGGCAGCGCCGGTCAACTCTGTTGTTGGCTACTATGAAGCCGAGAATGAACTCTCTTTCCAACCTGAGTTGGAATATGAAAACGGTGCTAATCTCTTCACAGAAGGAGAAGAAGAGTTAGCTGGCGACTCTACCATCAGCTTTCTGAACTACCAGGACGAAGCTGAAAAGGGAGAAGTGAGTGAAGGAGCATATGTTGTTTTCACTAGGTCTCAAAATCAGTCAGCTCCTCAAGCTGATAAAGGGAAGGCGAGAGAAGAATCTCAACCGGCGATTTCGATCGCTAAACGGGGGACTCCACTACCTTTCTAGTCAAAAGACCCAGTGGTTAATAAACAGGTAAGTGTTTCTAATGAATTTGCACCCTCCACTTCTAATCCTCAGACTAGTGCTGTTTCAACCAAAAATCAAAATGATGGTTTTTCTTCCTCCGTATCTAATTCTTTTCAGCAGTTCGATATAATAGACCATGCTAGGAGAACTAAGATACAAATGTCTGAAGTTGAATATTTACAGGCTAATCTTGAACAATTTGATAGATTAGCCAAATATGTCAAAAATAAGACCGTCCCTTCAGGACAAGAGTTTCCCAAAGCTACTCATGACTCCTCTAAAAGTAAACCTACCCAAAACAATCTTGTTACTACTCCCCCTGAGATTTCTAGAAAAATTGAACCCTTCTATGTTTCCCTATTAGTAAATGGCCATAAATTGAGCAATTGCGTAATAGATTCTGGAGCCTCAGACAATGTGATGCCTGCTAAGGTAGCAGATGCCCTTGGCCTCACCTTAACCAAAACTTTTGGGAGGTGTTTCTCTATGGAGAATAAGCAAGTTCCACTTTTGGGTCAAATCAAAGACGCCCAATTTGCGTTTGCAGCTTTTCCGGATAAGAGAATCAAGATGACAGTCTTGGTAGCCGATGTTCCAGCTTCATATGGCATTCTTCTTGGACGTAATTTCTGCAAAGATGTGGGTGGTGAGTTGAACATGGATTTGTCTGAGGCTAGGATACCCATTAAAGGTGTCATGCAGAAGTTGCTTCCTGAGAAGGAAGCGAAATATATTGTTACTCAAACATCAAACCCCAAAGCTCAAATTTTGTTTGAATCCTCGGGAATGGGTAACTATTTTCTATCTACTGAAGATTGTTCCGATTCATCAGATGAGGCTACATCTAGTGATAGCTCCGATATGTCAGATGGAGACTCAGAGGAGTTTTCAGACGAAAGTTCAGGTAAAGATATAGCAATTCCAGATTCTTCCCTCACCGATGAAGAGGAACCTTCTGATCAGAGGAAGTCCAAGAAATCAAATTCTGATGGAGTCTGGATTTTGGAATTTGATGGCAGTTGTTCTTCTACCGGTTCTGGAGCTGGAGTGGTTTTGATATCGCCACAAGGTGATATTTTGCCTTTTTCATACAAGCTACAATTTGACAATACCAATAACACCGCCGAATACGAGTCCTTGTTGCTCGGATTGGAAGCAGCACGTGCCAGAGGTGTTAAGATCCTTCATGCTCAAGGGGACGCCGAATTGGTGGTTTGTCAAGTAAGAAATTTGTACCAAACAAAAAATGAAAGGTTGAGACACTATCGCAATCGCGTATGGGATTGCATTGAAGATTTCGATGCTTTCAATATTTCAGCTGTGCCAAGAGAGTTCAATGACCGTGCAGATTCATTGGCTGTTTCCGCCACTCTCATGGTGCCTCACAAAGATTTCAAAGGAAATAAGTACACTATTGAACTGGTCTTCCGACCAAGTGTACCTGATAACGCTGACCATTGGCAGGTGTTCAATGGTGACAATCAGATCATTGCTTTCCTGGAAAAGATGGATAGTTTTGATGAGCTTTACTTTGAAGGAAGTGAATCACCACCTCGTGAATATGTTTCTGAGGTAGATTCGCAGACTGGTGAAGAATTTCTACAGTTGAAAGGAAATAAAATCCCAAAAGGATTGGTTTCCCTTGAGAGGCTCTTTGATAAACACGACAGGTATATCAAGCAGCGGCAACAACAGCAGGATTCGAATTCCTCCATGGAATTTGAACAGGTCAATTTGGGTACAGAAACAGATCCTAAGATGGTCAACATCAGAAAATGCTGCACTGCTGATGAAAGATTCAAATTCATTACCCTCCTCCGCCATTACATTGATGTTTTGGCTTACTCCTATGATGATCTGAAGTCTTTCAGGCCTAAGGAGGTTCGACACGAAATTCCCCTCAAAGCTGGATCGTTGCCTTACAAACAGAAGCAGAGGCAATACAATCCAAAGATATCAGGTACGATTCTTTCTGAAATTCAGAAGATGCTGAATGCAAGGATTATCTTTCCAATTCATCATTCCACATGGATTTCAAACATAGTACCTGTAAGGAAGAAGAACGGAGAAATCCGTATCTGTGTTGATTTCAGAAATCTCAACCAGTCTTCTTTGAAAGATAACTACCCTTTGCCCATCATGGACCAAGTACTGCAAACAGTGACAGGTTCAGAAATGCTATCTATGTTAGATGGTTTTTCAGGGTACAATCAAGTGGAGGTAAATGAAGCTGATCAGTTTAAGACCGCCTTCACCACACCGCGGGGCACATTTGCATATCGCAGAATGCCTTTTGGTCTGATCAACGCTGGCGCAACATTTCAGAGAGCGATGGATCTTGCTTTCAGAGATGAAATGGGTAAGTTCATCGTGGTGTATCTCGATGACTTAACTGTGTTCTCCAAAAACCGTCATGATCATGCACATCATTTGCGACAAGTGCTGGAGCGCTGTCGGCAAAATGGTATTTCACTCAATCCCAAGAAGTCAGTTTTTGGGGTAACGGAAGGCAAGCTTCTCGGACACATTGTATCCCGAGAAGGTACTAAGATCGACCCGGAGAGGGTCAAATCTATTCAAAGTCTCACTCTGCCAGCAAGTAAGACTGCTGTTCATTCTTTCTTTGGAAAGGTGAATTTTCTGCGAAGGTTCATTCCTGAGTTTGCAGAAAAAACCCGTCACATTGTTAATATGATGAAGGGTAAAGCCACTTTCCATTGGACTGCGGAAGGTAAGGAAGCGTTCGAGGATATCAAGAGAGCTATTGCTCATGCTCTGGTTCTGGTTTGTCCTGACTACACTAAGGATTTCCTAGTCTATAGCTACGCTTCAGAACACACACTTTCAGCTATTCTGGTTCAGCAGAATGAGGAAGGCGTTGAATCCCCCATATCATTTATGAGTTGTCCTCTCAAAGCTCATGAATTGAAGTATTCGAATATGGAGAAGCATGCCTACGCCATAGTCAAAGCGGTTAAGCATTTCAGGTTCTATATTCTAAATTCACACACTGTTGTCATGGTGCCTGATACAACAGTCAAATCCATCCTAACTCAACAAGAGTTCAGAACAAAGAGAGGTAACTGGATCACTAAAATTCAAGAATTCGATCTGGATATCAAGCCTACCAAGCTTGTGCGGGGTAAAGGTTTGTGTCAATTGATCGCAGACAACGTTCCAAAAGAGACAGGGGACGAAGAAGAAGAAGTTGTGGACACGCCAACTGTTCTTTTTGTTACTACAACTGACGAGTGGTATTCCAATATCGCTCATTTCCTTACCTATGGTGAGTGCCCTTCTCACTTGTCTTATAAGGAAAGGAGAACTGTCAAGTTAAAAGCTGCTAACTACGTCCTTTGGGACAATGGTTTGTACAAGAGAAGTCTTGACGGTGTATTTTTACGTTGCGTGGATAAAGCGCAACAAGGTAAACTTTTGGAGTCTTTCCACAATTTGGCTTGTGGTGGACATTTTTCAGCACCTGTAACGGCTCACAAGATTTTGCGAGCTCGATACTATTGGCCCACACTATTCCAAGATGCGTACAATTGGGTACGCAGGTGTGAGTTATGCCAGCAGTTTGTTGGGAAACCAAAATTGGCAGCCTTACCTCTCAAACCAGTGGTGATTGAGGAGCCTTTTCAGCAATGGGGTATTGACTTCATTGGCGCAGTGAATCCATCATCAAGTGCCGGACACAACTATGTCCTCACAGCAACAGACTATTTTACCAAATGGGTGGAAGCTATTCCAGTCAAACACGCCACTTCAGAGGTGGTATGCAGTTTTCTTAAAGAGAACATTATTTCCAGGTTTGGAATCCCAAACAAGATTGTAGCAGACAATGCTACTTGTTTTTCCTCTTATGAGATCACTGAGTTTTGCTACGAGCATGGGATCACTCTTTCCCATTCTTCAGACTATTATCCGCAGGGGAATGGTCAAGCAGAATCAAGCAATAAGAATCTGGTCACTATCATCAGGAAGCTGGTTGATGAGAATCAGAGAACTTGGCATAAGGCATTGTTTGATGCTTTATGGGCAGATAGAATTACACCCAAAAGAGCAATAGGCATGTCGCCATTTCAGCTTCTATATGGTCTGAATGCGGAGATACCGATCACCTTGGAATTGCCAGCATTGAAGTTGGTAAAGGCATTGGAAGATAGAACTTTTGATAGTTCTATTGATAAAAGGATCATGTATTTGGCTGAACTTGAGGAGCAGCGCACTGTTGTGGTGGACCGTATTGCTGAGCACCAAAATCAAGTAAAGAGACTCTTCGACAAGAAGGCAAAGGCTCGTGAGTTTCAGGTTGGAGATCAAGTCTTGTTGTGGGACAAGAGGAGAGAACCAAAAGGAATGCACGGAAAGTTTGATTCCTTGTGGAGAGGTCCATTCACCATTCATCAGTTCTGTGGTGAAAACAGTTTCTTGCTGGAGTATCAAGATGGGACACCATTCTTGTTGCCTCACAGTGGACAACATCTGAAGCATTTCAATCCTTGAAGTTTCAGATAAGTTAAATTGTACATTCGTATAGTTCTGTGTTTTATTTTTGTGTGTTTTCGTTTAGTCTTTGTGTCTCTTTCTTTTTAGCTTGACTCTATAGCCCAATGGCATGGATGAAGGCACTTAGAGACTGGATTCTACTCCCCTCAATCGTTTCAAAGTTCGATTGAAGGAAGTTCCCCAGTTAGAGCCAGCTGTTGTTCTCAAAATCAGCTACGCTCATTTTGTAGACAACCCCACGAAACTTGTCCGTATCGTGAATCTACACTCTAAGATCGCAAATCGAGAAAAGATTTTCTTGTTCTCGTGCGAGGTCAGTTGACATTTTAAAACTCGTTTGCGACATTTCCTTGAATTAATTTCTCGATATTTGCGAGGAAAATCCAAGTCGTAAATTGGTTAGGATGTTAATTTTAGTCATTTTTTTAAGTTTGTAAATTTTTTACTCTTGATATGCAAGAGCGGCAAAATTTGCCGCTCTTACATATTACTTAAGTTTTGTTTTTGATGCGAGAGCGGCAAAATTCGCCGTCATCGCATATGTTTCTCATTGTTGGTTCATGTAACGACGGCAATTTTTGCCGACTTTGCATATTGGTTGATTCCATTGTCGTAGCGGCCGAAATTGCCGCCCGAACGAGATCTTCGGGATTCTGCCGTCGACTGCCATTAATGGCCACTCGTGCCAGGCGCTTCAACTCCAGTTTTAGCCTTTTAAAAAGCTTTTGTCCCCTTGCCACTCGTCATTCCTCATTCACAAGTCATTGCGCAACTCTCTCGACGTCCTCAAATTCTGCTTGATCGCACCATTCGAATTCGCCGACAGATCTAGCATTGAGGACTTCACTAGGATCTCCATTTTCACCACGGGTAAGTTTCTTTCTCGTTTTTCGTCTCCTTTTTCCCAGTTTTTCCAGAATTCTATGTTTTGATTCTTGTTTCGTTTTTCCTTGTGTTTTGTTTTGTTTTTCGTTTCTTAGTCGTTGTTTTGTCGACCCTGTGAAAACCCTAGGTTTTACTCCTGAAAACCCTAGGGCTTGTGTTGTATTAATACTCCAAACCCCCAAATTCTACTTGATCGCCATCCCATGAGCGGCAGATTTCACCGAGCCTGCTCGGAGACCAGGTAACCTTCGCCGAGTTTTGAAACGGCGAACATCCCGAACCTCCGCACATAAACTCAAGTGTTGATCGAATGCAACAGC
The DNA here is from genome assembly GCA_027924645.1 of Cunninghamia lanceolata. NCBI lineage: Eukaryota > Viridiplantae > Streptophyta > Pinopsida > Cupressales > Cupressaceae > Cunninghamia > Cunninghamia lanceolata. The sequence goes on from BSBN01000998.1 coordinate 1,899,506, forward strand.
GCTCGAATTCACCGATATAACCTCAATCCACTTTTCAAGTGCATTGTCGGCGAAATTCGCCGCTCGGGCATATTTAGAGCTTTCCCTCCATGCAGCGTCGGCAATTTTCGCCGATGGAACGTCAAAAAGCAAAACTTACAACACCTTCCTGCATCGTCGGCAAAAATTGCCGCTCCAACCATCTCATTTTTTTTTTCTCAAACTGCAAAGGCGGCAAAATTCGCCGCCGATGCAAATATACCAAAACCCTCATTTGCAAGGGCGGCGAATTTTGCCACCCGTGCAAAAAAAAAAATATCTCAAATTTTCCTAACACTGGAAAATTTCTAATGTCATTTTCCCGAGCCCGCTTCTCCTCTGATCCTTGGCCAGCTCGCTCTATAGCCCTTTTTCAAGCGCACTCCCATAGTCGTGATCGTCAACATGCAATTTTCCCAGATTGCCCATATTTTCCCTGATTGCATGATCATGATTTCTGTTGCAGTTTCTTCTGCGGAGCTCCTTTTGACGTCAAACTTCTTCACGGTAAAAGTTCGTCCAAATGACTGACTTGTCCCCGAAGAAGGCAAAAGCTATGAAGTACAAATATCAAGGTGTTTTCCCAATCACCTCAGTCCACTCTAATGTTGAAGATATTAGAGATACAGAGATTGGCCATGTTGATATGGCTGAGTTTGTAGAGAGAACCAAGTCGAGCAACCCCAGTGCTATGATGAGGAAAATAGTGGAAAGTAATATTCATCTGGTATCCTCCTTCCCAGTGGCGGCTCACAATACAGAATTTGTTCTTCAGTGCGCCCATTTCTACAACAAAGATATCAGAGCTGTGGTGGACGCCAGTGGTAATGTAATAATCAGGTTGGATCCTGAGTTCATTGACAAGGTGTTCATGTGTCCTCCTGCAACAGAGGTGTTGAAGCTTGATTTCATCGAAGCTCAAAAGGAATATGACAAGAATCCAGAGAAGGCGAAGAAAGTAATCAACAACAAATGGTTGAAGATTGCAAGGTCAAGTTTGTCTAGATGGCCACGCAGCTTCCCTCGAAGTGATTTTGTGGAAGAAGTTGGTGACTTGATTACCCTCCTCAGCAGGATAAGAGGTTTGTCTTCCTCTTCACAATTTCAGGAATGGATGTATCCCTTCATTAAGGTCATACTCCAAGGCAAGCATGTTATTTTCTGGGGAGAGCAAATCAGTAACGCTTTGCATGATCAGCTGACGAAGGTATCCACTACCTCCAAGTTCTTCATGACTTCCTACCTGGTATACATTGCAGCCTCCATGAGGATTTTTCCAGGATTGTCGTCAGAAGGGGATAGAAGAGTAGTCCCAGTATACCAGTACTATTCTCAGCTAACGTTGAAAGGCTCAATTCACCATTTCAGGAGAGTGAATGATGCATTCTTTGCTGTATTCTTGTGTCTTTTCAATCCCCAACTGGAGCAGAGAAGAATCTCAGATGAGGCATGGGCAGTGGTTAATGGTTTTGGTTGCATGTTTTTGCAATTTCCATCTTTCTCCTACTTGAGGGTTGGCTTTTTTCAAGGCTACCCTTATATGCTTCCAAGGTTTCCTTCAGATAGATTGGTCCTGATGGAGTTGTGCAGGCAAATGATTGTCGTGCATAACAAACAGATGGAACTCAAGAAGCCCGGATTCAGATTTCCCGTAGAAATCGGCAGATACTCAGTATTGACTGCCGCAAAGGCAAGAGCTATGGAGACAGAGATGCAGTTGGTCACCATGAAGCAATTCAAGAGGAGACCAAAGTTTGATTACTGGGGTGTAAAGGATAAAATCAAGAGGAAAACACAGTTCCATGAACCCATGGTGGAAGATGTCTGGATAGATTTGAGAACAGAGGAAGACATCAGGAAACTGGACTATAGCAGGCTGTCTCTAGAGCAAATTGAATACCTAGGACTTGCTGATATCCCAGAGGACCTTGTGGATGATGGCGAATTGGTTGATGCCAAGTATGAAGTAGAACAGATAGCTGGTACTCCTCTACCGCCAATCCAATGGTCCCAAAAGGAGCTGACTTCCCTAAGGAAGAGATTTGAACCCATATTGGCCAACACCAATAAGTGGCTGGAAGATAAAGGAATTACGCTGAAGGAATTCCTCACTGGTTCAGAAACTGAAGTGCAAGAGCAGACTGGTAAGAGGGTTGAAAATAGAACGAAGAATAAGAGTGATGCTCCATCATCCTCTAAAACACATAAACCTAAAATCAGATTTGTGACAAAGAAAGCAAAAGTTGTTGAGAAGGAACCTGAAGTGAAAGATATGGAAGTTGAGGAGCCAGCAGCCGAGGATCCAACAACTGAAGAGCCAGCTACAGAAGAGATGGATGTCGAAGACAAGGGGTCAGAGCAACAAGATAAAGAGGCTTTGTCTCCACAAGACAATACACCTGTTGCACCCCCTGTGCCTGCTTCCCCCATTATCATTCCTTCCTCTGAATCCCCCTCTCCTCCTAAAATAATTTCTGATAATCCCCGGGGCACTTTTGAAAATATTCTCCATTCTTCTGATTCAATTCCTAGTTTGTCTTCTTCGTCATTTGTTATAGGAGATACTTCTATGTTTGATCATTTTGTGATGAATACTGAGCAGGTTTCAAGTGCCAACGTAACAGGTGCTATTTTTACCAACACCCCGCCTATTGTTTCTACCACTAGCACAAGTACAGTTCCAGTAACACCAGTGTTAGGAATGGACTCCAATGTGAATATTTCTCTGCTGCCACCTTGGTTGTCAGCTTACACGCCAAAGAGAAAAAAGCAAGTCATCTCTCCAGATGATTTTGATTTCACTAAGCTGGCACCTGCAAAACCTAAGGCTCCGAAGAAACCAAAGATCCTTTCAAGGGTACTTGAAGATAAGGGGCAGAAAGTTTTGGAGATAGAAAAACCCCCACAGGATGCAACTGTTGAAAATTTTGACATGAATGACTATTCTATTTCGAGGGTTGAATTGGGCAAAATCACCCATGAAAGCGCTAAAAATGATATGCAGTCAGCCATGGACATCCTGATCCAGAAATTCGACAGGGAAAAAGAAATGAAAGACTACTACAAGGCAAAAGCAGAACAGCTGACTGCAGTGGTAAGAAAGATCACGTTGAATTCAGAAGCAGTTACTCCAGAGGCCGTATCTGTAGAAGACCCCGTCATCTTGAAAGCGGAAAAGACTCACCTCCGAGGGAAAGTACTTGAAGAATACTTGGACAGGATGCGAGCCCAGGGAATCTCTTTGCTCAAGGAGGTATTTGAGAAAACGGATAAGATGAGGAAAGTAAGAGCAGAACTCAACGATCTCATTGATGCCATCTCTCATGATATTGAGCACACAGAGGATACTCATGATAAATGGGTTGAAATGAGGAAGCTGAAAATGAGCATTTTAATATCCATTGGCGCCATTTCCAACAGGGATTCATATATAGAGACAAAGGAAGCTCTAATGTACAGGAGCAATGTGCTAAGAAATTTGATCAAGGATCTCGAAGCTGCAAAGGAAACCAGTGAAGAAAATGATGTTAACATTTTGCATAAGCTGGAGGAGTTGCCTTGTAGATTGGTATCACAGGATAACCAGTTTCTTTCTGCAGAAGAAATGGTTAAGTAATTTGAGGACATGTTTCAGAAGGAATTTGAAGACAAGGTATTTTCAATAACTTTTGTGGACAGCATATTAGACAACCAGTTAACCTTGGACAATTTGAAAACCAGGTTAACCAATCATGCCAAGTCAATCACTACAGTAAGGGATGCCATAGTGAGGGCCAGGATGATCTTCAAAAACACATTCAAACTAGATAGCATTGAAATGCAGGCGACCTTCACTATGTATGATGACCACGTGAGAAAAGGTGGTGACACAAGTTGAAGCAGCTAGTTTTTCCCTTAGTTTATTTTATGATTTCCATATGTACTTTCAAAACAGTTTTGGACATTTTTACATGTACATTTTTGATATGCAATTACATGTAAAAAAATAGGAAGTCCCAAGTCAATAAGGACTCCTATTTTTGAATAAGTCAAAGTAGTTGTAGATTTCCTAGATTTTCTCAAGGTCTTTCCCTATAAATAAAGGGGACTTCTTTTGTAAATATTATCTTTTATCTATTGCAAGAAAACTCTGGCGAATTGAAAAGCAAATCAAGACTTTGTGCTTATTGTGAAAATCAATATTCAAATATTCATCAATACAAGAATGTAAGTTCAATTCCAATCTTTGTCTTGGGATTATTTGTGTTGTGATAGTTTTGTTCTTATGTCTTGCTATCATAATCTTAATTGATAATAATTGAACGGTGGAGTTTGTTTCAAGTGATTGAAGAGCGCTCTAAATTTGATTCTGATAAACTTTGTGTTATCAAATCGGTTGTGGGTTATATGTTCATGTTTGTGAAAATACAACAGTTTGGGGACTTTGTGCTGCAAGTTGTTATATTTGAATTACTTTTATCATATTGAAGAGGAGTGAAGACTTTGGGCTGCATTCTACTTCAAAGAGTTCTGGTTACAAGTAGTGAGTGAGGTAACGGAAAACTTTGTGTTTCCGTAATATTGTGATAATTTATAAGTTTTATATCAAGAATTTGAAGTATAAACATCTATTCTGAAAAAAGAGAATGAGATGAGATGGAACCACCACCAACATAGTTTTTAGTGTACATACATTTGATAAGTTGTTTGATTTGTACAAGTTAAGTAATCAGAGGGAACCTCCCCTTGCTGAGAGGAGAGACTTTGTCTCATCATAGTTGTGGCTGATATACCCATTTTACCGTTAGCAAGTTAACGACAAAATATTCACCCAACAACTTTAAAAAAGGGAACTCTTTCCACTTTCATCTTCATCCTTGAGGTTTACCAAATAAGACTTGGGAGGTGGATGTACTCACAGGTACTCATCCATGACCTCCCAAGTGATAATAGGAGCATTAGGACCACTTCCAAATGGTAAGTCCTTAGGTGTAGAGGGTTTAATTGATTCATTTTCAAAGGTAGGAACAATAGCCTTAACTACTTTGTCCTTCTTTTCCTTCTCCTGCTTAATACGTTTAATAGCATCAATGAAGGTTTTAGTATCAGTTAACCATGCATTTTCCAAGTAACCAGTTTGGCCTAGGCTTTTCATTCTTGAGGCTCACTCCCTCATATCCTTTAGGTAATGTCCATTTCATGTTACCTTCTTCCTTGGGGTCATTCTTGTTCTTACCATTCTGGTAAAAGAACATCCAAACATTAGCAATTGTTAATGTCTAAGGAAGATTTCATGCAGTGAGCTCATAGGTCCATGTATTGAACTTGGTAGCTCTGATACCATATGTAACATGTCATCTCATATTACTTGGATTTACATTCCTAATTTACTAGCAAGTAAATTATCATGATCATCATAAACGATTATTTTAATAAACAATAATAATTTGCATAATCATTTCATAAAAAACATATCTTTTCTCATTTATTTTCAAACTAAAAACTATAACATATTCCAAGATAATGTGTTAGTGAAATCCTTCACTTTAAATTCACAATGTTTTAATCATGGCAATAAGATAAATTTACATAAAATTTGACTGTCAAGTCATATAAATAGAATATATTGCATTTGGAGTGTTGATATCTGTCTTCATAAGCTTTGGTTTGTCATCTTCTTGGGAAGGAGAGCATCACCTTAGTGCTTTTCCTCCAACCATAGACCAGTGGTCGAGCCTGCACACCTTCCTTCCTCGAAGTGGCCCTACCCTTCACGAAGGGAATAGATATAAAGAACCAATAGGTTTGCCATCTGAGTTTCTAGTGCTTTGTCCTTCATAACCCATCACGGTCATACAACTATAGATCCCCTCTAACTAGGTATGACACTACTGGATGGTTATGCCATCTAGAATACAGTGAACCAACTAATGCATGTAGAGACAGATGCATTACTTTAGCCAAATATTTAATATACATAGACATTTCACAATGAACGTAGTCGATTGTTCACACACTTCTAACTTGACTTAGAAGCTATCTCATCTTCTACAATGATTATAGTTTGACCTATTTCAGTCATGGGATAAATTAATTAAATTTCCCATTTAGCCCATCTGACTTGGACTTCTAACTCTGATCCTAGGAGTGCATTCCAAAAAACTTTCTTGTTGCATCTACAACATGGATATTGTGACTCCATGTCACTCTATTCGTTATTTCCATAATTTAAATGTTCTTAGTTTTTAATCTCAAGACCAATCTTGGTCTATATCTTCATGAGATTAGTTATGATGTTTATCACGTTTCAAGGATTTTCATCAAATCCATATTGATTATACAATATCCTATTTAAGTCTATAGTATAAAGTAAACGATTAATAATATGAAGTTAAAGAAGAGTACCATTTTTCATTATAGTAGACTCTTAGTCTATAGAAGACTTAAAAGGTTTTTAACACCTTCTACTTCATTCCAGAATTAATATCATCAATATAAATAAATTAATCATAAAGGTTTACATAGTAATTGAGCTATCAAACTCTCCCTCTCATTTTCTATTCATTGACAATCTAGAGTTATTCATGTTTTTATTTCCCTTGTGCTCGAGGCACTATATGCACTCAAAGTGTAGTAGTAATAATATTACTATCATTTTGATATTCCTCATGCAGAGTAATAAATCTCATGACTCTAAAGATAAGTTATGAAGCCCAATGGCACATAAAGATAATGGTTTCAAGTCAAACCCTGTTAGAATTCCACATTACAAATTCTAAGGTATCGATGACATAGTCAACCAGTACTGTTATAGTTATTCACACTACTATTAAAATACATTAAACAATGGGTTCAAAACACCATAGCTCTCATCTTTGAGATATTATCATAATGGTGATCATTCTATACAATTAGCTATTATTTATAAAAGCTTGGTTCTCCAGATAGCATGGCTTCCTTCCAGTTTCGAACCATAAAGCAATCTTCATATTAATGAAGTAGTGTGTATAAAGACTATCCATGATTTTAATGTATAATAGGTGCCCTTTGGCACAAAGACAATAACTGAGATGTCGATGGCTATGCCACAGTCTCATACTTAATAATATGCAGAGATAGAAATGTTTATATCATGTTGGCCTTAATACATAGGCTTGATACCATATATCAAAGAAGCATTCAAAGCAGAATAGTTTCAAGTTAAATTTGGGTTTCCATAGCATTTATTTATTAACGACCTGAAATAGGTGCCAACCCAAATGTTCCAAGCAATATACAACTGATAGTATCAAAGCAATGTAAGCTTTACCTGTATTTGTTGAGTCACCGACTCCAAATGAAGTCTTCTATAAGATAGTCTTCCTTATTCTTACAGTCCTTAACTCTATTTTGTTCCCAACGTTCCCTTCCAAGAGTTTTTCTCCCTTCTTTCAAATTAGACTGCCTACACAATAACTTCCTCACCCCTCCTCATTCATGGGGATAACAATGATGAAACCAATTTCCACCGAATCTATTTGCATGTAGGATTGTCGGCCTATGGATAACAAGGCTCAACGCTCCATCATAAACTACACTCCCTCCACTTTCTCCATGATCAGTGGGGAGTGGAGTCGTGCCAAACTTGATTAAAAGGATTGCTTTCGACACAAGAGGCTTATCAAAGTATGAAAGGATTCAAGACTATCATATAATTATTACTTATATATCACATAAGTAACAATATGTTATAATAATTATATACTAAACTATTGGACACCATGAAAAATATCATCACCATTATGGTGCTAACAAAATCATGCAATAGAATACGAATATGGGGTTGAGGTTTTCGTCCTTCCTCTTCGTAATCTAAAACTGACGTTAATAAAATTAATTCGATACTGACAATAGATATCAAGAATCTTCTACAAAATACAATGATTAAACTCTAATCATTAATAATGTTCTCTGAACATTATTCAACCAAATCGATGGGGATAACGTCAAAACCCTTAACAACCAATCAACACTAGTCAAATAAAGATCGACTAAACAAGGGAAGTTAACCAATACATACCCCATCTTGAAGGTTCACGTAGTGTATAACATTAAAACTCAAAAGGAAAACCTAAATTTTCCAAGACATCTATCCCCTTCTCTCTAGTGATACTCTCCTTCCATTCTTGGAGGTGGAAATCTTTTTCCTATTTACACTCACAACTAATCAAACTATGATCAGTGTATCATCAACAAATCATTATACATCGTGCTTAAATAATCTCAATAACATATAATTTCATTTATAATTCTGAGCATTACTCATAATTCATATAATCAATGATTTATCCTAACATTTTCCTAAACTTCAAATCATTAACCTATGATTACTCATCCACATAATCAGATGAAAGTAAAAGTTATACATAGTCAAAGTTTGGGGATGTAACACCACAATTCCTTCATCTATTTCTAAAAGTGAGCCAATAGAATTCCCAATTTTCTTTAAACATTCACCCGACTAGTATTCTAATGGCAGGTTCAAGAGCCTTATCCAAGTTGATTCCTCGATGATATCGCACTTTAGCGGGTCAAAGTTAGGGCACCACTTCTGAACATACAGGGGGGAAGTTTTATCATCCACGTAATTTCTTCTAGCCTCACAATCTTCTTTGTTGGAAAATATCACCGTGAAAAATCCTCACAGGAGGAATTTGAATATGAAGGAGCAGTTCTAGTTCATTAAGGCCGAAGCTTCAATATCCATCCTTGATTTTCTTTTGCCCATGAATTGGCAAATGATTGGTTTTCCTTTTAGAGCTTCCATATCTTCAGCGACCTCCTCCGCAAGGTTAACCTTAATCTGATCAATTGCTTTGGGTATCTCTTTAGGAGTGAAGATATGCTCTTCCTTCTTTTTTCGCACACAATCTGTGATGTGAGCCATTTTTTTTCCTTTACATATATGTATTCATTTCTGTGTTAAAATAGAAACTTATAAGAGACTAAGTTTATACACATTTACATAAACAAGCAAAACCTAATATATGAAGGAAGAATAAATATATTCCCTCAAATTTGATAAATGATATATATATATATATATGTATGTATGTATGTATGTATGTATGTATGTATGTAAACAACCTATTTATTATGAAAGAAATCATTTTTATCAATGTTTGGTTTAGCTATATTTGGATATACAAGTGAGGTAAACCATCTAAACTAATGTTTGCTTACATTACTCAAACAACCACTTCCTTAAATTTACCTAGTAGGAGTATGATAAAGATTTAATAATTTCATTTCTACATATAAACTTTTCAAAAGTATCACAATACATTTCAACTTTGAAACTTTTATTTATTTATGTATTTTTTTAAAGAAGGGAAGGAAGAATTTAAACTAGCTTTTCCTTATGATACCTAAACAACATTCATTTCGGTTTCCTTAACAACTTAACCACAAATAGAAGAAGGGTAAAGTGGAATTATCTATATTTTTCTTATAACATAATATACTTAAATTTTACATGGGAAACAAGGATTTTTCTTCATGTTTGTAAAAATAAGGAATACAACTCAATCTTTTTTTATTATTTGATACATTCATACATTAAGTAAAAAGATAAATAATACAATGCTTATATTTTCTTCTTTTCCTTTCTTCTACCATATATGCTCAAATGCAAAAGAACTATTATTTACACATTTAAAAACTTAACAAGGGAGAGGTGAATAACTATGACAATACATAACTATCTTTAGACATTACAAAGGACATTTACAAACACATTACAACTTTCACTTCCTTTCTCATAGGAATTCATAAGGCTTTCCAAGGTGTTCAAATACATCACAATACACTTTTACATATTGGATTTCCTCTCAAACAAGGATTCAAACTCTTTAATAGGAGACTCTTCTCCTTTCTTGATCCATTCTCACAAAACCTGCAAAACAAGGAACTCTATTCACAGACCAATGGAGGTGCTCACCTCCCAACCGTTGGCTTGCTCACAAGCCACCCCCAAGCTAGGATGCCAACTATGAAACCCAAGGAGAACATCACAACCATTACACCATTCATTTTTCACAAAAGAATAACATACAATACTCCCAACCAAGGCTTATACAACACAAAGGATACCAAAAGGAATCCAACATAGGGAGACTAGAGTAGAAAGCTCTACATTGGGGAAAAATAAATCTAATACACCAATAATCACATATACACATTGTCATAATTCTTCAAGTCTCCCAAAACCTTCCATAACCATTTTCACCACCAAAATCACAACTCTGAAATACCAAATGGTACTCATGCCAATAAAAAGGAGAATGTGGCACTTATGCCAACCTCTCTCTCAAGAGAGTAAATTTTTCCCCAAGGAGGATTCTCACCTCCATCAAGCCCTCACATGGGTTTCTCTCAACCATTTGGGGAGCCAACCCAACAATAGAACTAACAAACCCATTAAACAACAATGGAGAAATAACAATAAGAAGAACACAAAACACACACTCATTTCTCATTTTACATTTCCATTCATATGTAAGCATAAATTAATCTACAAAGGAAAAAGCCACCTCACAAAAGATTTTCCCAAATTGGTGAAGAATAATTTTGGTGAAGTCTCTCCAAGAGCTCCACTAGTCTTCTTCTGCAATCTCTAAATATCTCCCCTTCAAACTCTCAACTCAACAAGTAAAAAATGAAAATGCAAGGTGCTTTCTCAATTTGCAAGAGGGTATAAGTAATGGATGACATGTCACAACTCCACCCCAAATTAGAAGGTGCAACATGGAATCCACCTCATCCCTCTCAACCAATCCTCAAACCCCAAGGAGTGATTTGACTCCTCATGGTTCTCACACATGTGTGAGACCTAGGGGAGAGGAGTGTACTTGTAAACTCTTCTCCAAATATCTTCCTAGGTTGGGTTCCCACATGTGTGAAGCCTTAAGATGAGGTGGTACTTGGTCAAAACCTCATCCCCAAACCTAGGAGGATGGGAGGAGATGGTGACAAGTCCACCACCTCTCTTCCCAAAACCTACCCACGCCACTTTCTTCCCAAGGAACTTGGGAGTGGTCTAAATCATTTAAACTTAAAAAATTCAAAGCCCAAAAGACCCCCAAACCCAAGGTACATGACTAGGGACTTAAAATTAATAAAATATACATGAAAAAGACCTCTCAAGCCCCTCAAAAGTGATCCCAAAATTTAAATTTTGAAATAAGACACATAATCAAACAACTCATCACCCATGCCAACTCACATTTACACCTGATTTTAAAACTAAATTAATCATAGTAAATAAATCACAATACACATTATACATTTACAAAAGACTTTAGTCCCCATATAGACTAAGGTTGGGCATCACAGGGAATTCACACAGGTTCCTAGTTGACCTCCGAATTTCCATTGGTCATAGAAGGTACCTACACACTCAATTACACATGTTAATATGTCTAATACGATTATATAATCAAAGCAACTTTAATTCAATTCCAATCATAATCACATTCAGTACAACATCTATACTCCAAATGATAATCAAAATCCATATAGATATCAAATACATATCAATACAATTTCAATCTTCATTCCACAATATCTAGACTAATGTCATCACATATGCATCACACTAATCTAGTACACATATATTCAATTTCAATTCACATCAATTAGTTCCATTACATAATCGCTAAAGCATAATTTAAATGACATATGTACATAAGATCAATTCAAAGCATAAATTCATCACATAAATGAAATATAACATATCTATCTCATAATGACATCACATGCTCATTACATTAATGCACTAAGCATAGATACTAAATTTCAATTCAAACCAACTACTTGATTTAAACAATTTCCAAGCATAATTGAATCACATACTAAAAGTCAAATCCAAATGTACATTCATTTCATAAAAATCAAAAAATAATATAGCCAACTTCTAATTGGATCATCATCATATGTGAATTAAACCATCTATTCTAATCCAAACATCGATGTCTACTATAGTCTATGAGAAGGTTTAAAGTCCATACACAAAAGTTTAATGCCTAGGTTTATCAAACTAATAATTGGTCCAATAGAGCACACAATTCTAACATACAAAGGTGGGCCTCACATTCACCATGGAGAGGATGCTAGATCACATGAATGCAATGATCCTTATTCCATCTGGAAAGACACACACATATACTTACTAGAGGATAAGTTAGATTTGGATTAAGTTTTTATCCCAATGTCTCTGATTGTCTTAGAAATATTTGTGTATAAACATAGAGATCATTTATTCTTGTCAAAGTATGTCATCGTCAAGTCGATGGTTAAACTCTTTTTTATCGATAGATCTAGAAACATGGTGTATGTCTTTTAATGCCAAGTCGACATGAGTAATCGACTAAACATGTTTAAATTTTGTCGTTAAGATCTTAGTTGACTTTGCAGGAATCCTTCGTCGATAATTGTGCTCATGTATAAGCATAATTAGTTTTTGAAAGTATGTAATAGTGATATCTATTAGATAAGTGTATTATTTATTTTATTATTATTATTATTATTGTCTAAGCCGAGTCTTGTTCACGAATCATGTTTAGTAGAGGTAAAGTTTCTCCTTTTTCTCCTAGGTGTACTTCCTAGATGCTTGGGGAGTGGGGGAAGGAGCAGTAGCTCCATACTTCCCACTTTTTTCTGCATGTAAAGAGCTACGGGGAAGTGGAGAGAAGTATGTGGAGATGCATTTACTAACCGCCCATAACAAAGTGAGGGAGACATAAGTAAAGGAGGAAAGAGTATTAGATGATGGATGATTACTTTGGAGAAAGGTTGGAAACATAGGCCGAGGAGATAATAGGAACACAGGAGGAAGTAAAGACCTTGGATAGTGTGCTGCCTGTAGCTCTACACAGGTAAGTTTATTGTATTCTGTTGAATATGATGATATATAGATATTGCTTTATATTCATTTGAATTTGCAAGAAAGACATATAAGGAGTTTATGTTGTTGTTTATCCTCAACATAGGATTATTTCTATATTAATATATATCGTATCTCGAATAGAGATAGAGTTAGAGTAACTCCGAAGACATATCTATTATTTGTATATATAGTGTATCCTAATGGAAATGATTATATTTTTGATATATCAAGGCTAAGAGAATCATATATCTATGTTTTTAGCATAGAGTGTCCCTTACTGACAAACAAAACATATGAGTATCCATGGGTAACAGTCGAAAGACTGCGTAACTGAGCCATTGGATAATGGTGTTTTAAACATAGAAGTAGAATTCATATGGCTGATTGTTTATATCACAAGGCTGACTGTGTAAGTCATATGGTTGATTGTTTATGTCATAGACCGAATGTATAAGTCATAAGACTGACTATAAAGTCATATCTAGCTAACTGTGTAAGTCATATGGCCAATTGTTTATGTCACAGACCGACTGTGTAAGTCCTAAGGTTGACTGTGTAAGTCATATGGCCAATTGTTTATGTCATAGGCTGACTGTGTAAGTCATATGGCCAATTGTTTATGTCATAGGCCAACTATGTAAGTCATATGGCTGATTGTGTCAAGAGTTAGACCAACTATGACAACAGTTAGGCTGACTATGTCAAGATATTGAGGATGACTATGTCAAGATATTGAGGCCGAATGTGTTAAGATATTGAGGCCAAATGTGTTAAGATATTGAGGCCAATGGTGAAAAGTATAGGTCAATTTTGTAAGAGACCGAATGCTATATGAAACCTTTCTTAGGTTTAGCAACTTAATATGGGTTGACAATAGATTTAATGAGAGACCTAAGAGAAGGTCATTTTTAAAAGTATACTTCTCATATTAGTAGCTAATTGAGAAGGTTGAGAGAGTGTGTTTTGAAAGCTTTAAAATCTAGTAAAAGAGACATAGTCATACTGTAGGAGCACTTGTCATTAGACTGCTATTTCAGTATATATGAAGAAAATTTGAGTTGTTTGTAAATGTTATTTTAGAGTTATCTTGAATTACCTATATTCTAGTTTTGTGGAGGAATTCTCTGCCACAATAATGGGTTACACTTTCTGGGACATCCTGATTTTTGCTAAAACCACATATTTTTAGAAAATATAATGATTTAAGCCTTGAAATGTTCCATTTAAAGGATTTTAATTGAAGAGGGTTTGATCAAACCCCCTTAGATTCAAACCCCCTTGGATAGAACCCCGCTAGTTTTAAACCATACCTATAATGGAGTCTCCTCTACACCTATCAAAATGCTGATAAAAAACCACTTTTGATTTATCTTTTGAGGGATCAAATGAGTTCATTTAAAATTTATACTTTGTACGTATGTAGTCCTTATTATAATCTTCCCAAAAAATATAATTTTAAATATATTTAATTTGATTATTATATTTATTTTTTATTTCTTGTGAATGTATGTTTTTCACCGAACATCAAGTTCTCTATTCTACACACATGGAAAATTAGTAAATAACTGAAACAAAATTCTAAAAAATATCTATGCACTAGGTATTGATGTCCTTGTTTCAACAAAAGAAAAAAAATAAATTTTGATACATACAGAAAAAGTTATATTTTACGAAATATGCCTGTGTCTAAATTATAATTGGTTTGACTTCAAAAATTAATTAAAAAATATAAATTCAACAAAACATTATGAAACCAAATGCATACACTATATATCGGTGTTACTAATCTAAATTAAAAAGAATCAGAATTTTATCTTTTGTAGAAAAAAAATTATGTGCTACAGAATACACATTACTTTAAAAAAATGTTGTTTACTATTAAAAACAAGTTATCAAAGAAGATGCAAAAAATTTTACAATTTGACTCCAATTTTTTTTAAAAAATATTTATTTAGAATTTACAAACAAAATCTCACAAATCACTAGTTCACATCATCTTCAAATTCCTAATGGTTTAGCGGCTATAGGTGTCAGAATGTGAAGATTTAGTTCAAAATATTGATTTCAATGTCAAGTTTGGCCAAAAAGTGTAACCCATTATTGTGGGATGTGGTTTCAAAAACTTTTACCCAATCTTAGGCTAAGAATAGCCACAACAATGTCTAGATAAATACTCATTATGACAATGAAAGGTCAAGATTTAGACTATTACGATATTTTGGAATTCTCTCTTTTGATATACATAAGGAAATGTATTCAATTCATATGTTTATGAAGTTATAGTTTATCTTCGACAGATTATGAGTCGAATGTTTATTAAGACAGATAGAGTCTTTAAATTTTAATCTATATGGCTTAAATGTCAACCTTGTATGTGTAGAAGAATATGATGAGCATGGAAATAGGTAGACAAACCATTGAGTAGATGACAGGATGTCATAAACCCATGATTGCAAGGATACAAAGAGGGACTCAATGTATGTTTACACTAGTCACCTAAGCTCTCACACTAGACTTGTCAAGCTGACTAGTAGATGAGGGTATATGTATTTAAGACTAATAAGGTATAAGAAAGTCAAGAGAGTTATTATATATATGAAATAAATGAATAATAAGAATGTTGTCTCCAAGTCGAGAAAAGAGTGAGTGAGCATACGACTGTATATATATATATATGAACTTTGGCCAAATTAATGTAAAAGTCACTACTTGCATTGTCAGTTCACGATGTACTAGATAGCTGAACAATCAAAATGGGTCATACTTATTTAGACTAGACTAGAGTTGTAACCCTGATTTTCATTAGTTAGGACACATCACTAGTTCTTAGATGGCATAAATAATACGTTGATTCTCATTATCTTTTACCCTCGCGAAGGGAAGGGCCACTTCCAGAAGGAAGGTGTGTGGGGGACCGTCGATGTGTGGTTGGAGGAAAAGCACCAAGGTGATGCTCTCTCTCTCTCTCTCTCTCGTAGTTGACTGCCAAAGACTTGTGAACATGAACACATTGCTTATTTTGTAAATGATATTGATAAAATTGAAGATAGAGAAATATGACCATTTGTTATATTTGCAATTTGTTAGTCACATGTGAAGCGACCATATTTTGAAATATATATTGTACTTGGATATTATAAATGTAATATTTTGATTACAAGTTTTATAAAAAAAAGAAAAGTGATATTTTTTTTATTGGTAAAAGGTCGAGGCCATTAATATATTAATTAATAATAAAATACAACTCTGTTCAGTGCAGGCACCGGTAGGAAAGAACAGAGAGAAGAAAACCTCTGGTCTACCCTGGGACTTTTGTAGTCTAGTTCATTTGAATTTATACATCTTATACGGGGTCAAGCCCCACAAGGATACATCCTTTCTTATACAATTTTTGAAATACAAGTTAAGACATTGCTCATATCCATGGCTTTTCTTCTAATATCCTCTTACTGAATGGCTTTTTGGTTCTATGGCACCTGGGATCTCCTCCATGACATATATCATTAAACCAACTATCTATAATCCAAGTGAGGGGACTTCTCTTGTCTTTCTCCTACTAGTATACCTGTCTTACTTGAAACCACAGGAACAAACTTCCAATTCTTTTCGCATGTTAGCTATACAAAAGAGATACATAGAAATCATTTTCCTGCAAACACCTATTAGTTCTCTAAATCCTTTGCCAGAGAGGGAAGAATAAAAGATTGCTCTTGCCAAGTTTATCAAAATACTAAAACACACTTGCATCATTGTTAACTTAAATCCGATTGTAAGGGGATACCCATACTGGTTGACTAATCCACTATATATACCAACGTCTAAATATATATACTTGTATAAATACAAATATATATACCTAAATGTTGGCATAGGTAAGTGATCAACCATTTCACTAAGTAATGTTGAGAGTCACTGTTGGGACCTAAAAATTTAAAATTTTCTTGTGTTCTTACTCACTTATTTCTGACCAAACCAAAAAATATTTCGCTTAAAATCAGAATAAACAACTGATATATCCCATTACTTTTATCACAAATAATGTAAAAGGCCTTAATTTCTTAACATCGGCAAGACCTTCCTTTTGTTATACCGATCCATGCTCCACGAGAAACTAGTTGAAATGGCTATCGACATGATAATAAGGATTGGGGAGAATGTTTTGGAAGACACTGATGGAGAAAGTGGCACCGATGACCTTTCATCAAGGAGAAAATGCATGGTCACGCCAATCAACATAAGGAAATACTATCGGCGAATACTCTACAAACCCTCCCGACAGTATAAGTCATGCCGATAGTGGAGTTTGGTAGGACTCTCACCGATCATTCAGTGGAACGGAGGGAACTAGTAGTCATCGACAGGAGATAAGCATCGGAAAGAAAAATCAAGGAGTTTTCGATACTCTAAAGTCTCACCGATTGAAGAAAAGTGCTTCAGCGTAGCTTACACCGATATGCAAGAAGATCCGGACCTAATGACTTTTCATAGAACCGGACCCAATAGAGTTAAGAGTTTAAATAAATAATTGGTCAAGTCCGTTGGATGTATTTTGAGTTTGTATGTTTGGCAAAGGGAAACATGCAAGACGATATACAAAGCTATATGCATGTCACGGAACTGAAAAGATTATGAAATGAGGTTTTATTGTTGTATGTTTCGTGCATTGTATGTATGTTTCAGGTTATACATTTCAATATACATACAATGCGGAACTCAAGAAAGGTTGAAATTTGGCTAAAATGATGCATCATGACTTAAAGTATATTGGAAGATGCATTGCACTTTATATACATCACAGAGCTGAAAAGTAAGTAAACTGTGGTTTATAAAAATGATAAGTCCGAAGAGGTGATACAAAGGAGTTTGTATGTATTTAGCTTTGTATCTAAAAATTGGATACGAGTATTGTTGCATTTCAGAAGATACAATCAGAAAAGTGATGTGGGCTCCACCGTTTGTATATCGGGCTTGTATAAATAACAATGTATATCTTCGATATACAAGCCGATATACAAGTTAAAAGGATGCAAATAAGAGATACAAACCGGATGCAAAAAGAAAGTTAAATACTAAAAAGTCTTTGTATGTTCGGGGTGCTTGTATGTTTATAATATACATACCCAATATACAAAGGAATAAAAAGCATCGCTGGGGATAAAAGGTAAAGAGAGGGTTTGTATAAGATGCTTTGTATGTGCGCTTATACAAGATAACATACAAATGGCAATATCCAAAGAAAATATATAAGAGAATAATATACAAAACCTGACATAATTGGAGATTTGAACATTAAATACATCGGGTGGGGACCACATATGTATGTTGGAGATATATGTATATGATATGCAAGAAAGTAATACAATAGGATATATACAAAGGCAGATCCGAAGATAATTTCAATTTATTTCATAAACCCAATAAAGTCTGCACTTGTATATGAAAGATATGTATTCGATATACAAGAAGGTGATGAAAAGCTAAACTTGAAGGTAATTCAGAAGGCTTTTTTATAAAACTGATGGGGTCCGCATTTGTATATATGTTCCAAATTCATATGATATACAATATACAAATGCAAAGATTGAAAGGAAGGAAATTTGAACACAATATAGAGGCCAACCACATATGCATATGTATATGAGTCATCAATCATTTAGGTTAACTCTGTTAGTTGGTTCAAAAATGTTGCAAGTCTGATCATAGAGCTTGGCATCCTCTTAGGACTTGTAACCTGTTTTGGAAGACACTGATGTAGAAAGTGGCATCGATGAGCTTTCATCGGGGAGAAAATGCATGGTCACAGCGATCAGCATAATGAAATACTATTGGAGAATACTCTACAAACCCTCCTGACAATATAAGTCATGCCGATAGTGGAGTTCGGTAGGACTCTCACCGATCATTCAGTGGAACAGAGGGAACTAGTAGTCATCGGTAGGAGATAAGCATTAGAAAGAAAAATCAAGGAGTTTCTGATACTCTAAAGTCTCACCGATTGAAGAAAAGTGCTTCGGCATAGCTTACACCGATATGCATGAAGATCCAGACCTGATGACTTTTCATCGGCCACTGATTTCTGTGCATCCGCCTCTCCAAATAGCCCTTAAAAATTTGATGAATGCTTATCTCAACTAACACCAATCAGGCAATCAATGGCTTTGACTGTTCTAATCTCCTGCAAGGATAAATTAAGTAGATTTCTCTTCTTTTAAACTTTATATGAAGATTAAAATTGCTTTCTCTGAACTAAGATCTACAAAAGATTTCAGTCCCTTTGTTAATGTCAATATGGGCAAGCTGTAGGCTAAAAACAAGTTTAGTTAAATCTTCCTGTAGAATGTTTGAACATAAGAGATATTATTATAGAGGAAATCAAAGATAGACCCTACTAAGTCCCAAAAACTTTCTCTACTCTCGCAGTTCTGACAAGCTTTTTGTTAAAAATAGCCAGAACAGAAATCTTTGTTTATGAGTTCTTTATATGGTTTGCACCCTGTTACAAAGAAGTCTGAAAGTAACTCTAGTTAAATTGATGAATGGACTTCCAATCGCTGTCAGGCTTCAAATCTTTAATTTGGAGTTATCTGCAACTAACTTGAAGGGGTCTGAGATCGACCCAGTTGGGTGAGGATCTGTGAAGTGTTCTCGATTGTTCTTTTATACTCCACTGCTGACTTAAGGTTAGAATCTTTAGATGCTCAATGTTAGTTCAAGGTCCAGGGTATGTCATTAGAGCAAGTGAAGAGCTGATTGGCCTTAGAACAACTTTCCTCATTTGTTTCAATTTGATTTTAATAATACTCCATCGGTGTTAGCTTTAGTAGAAATGCAGAAGCCATCAACACCTTTGTTGGCAAGGGAATCTGCTTTGCTATTGCCCTCCCTATAGGTATGATTGAATGTGCACCTTCTGAAAGAAGCAATGATGTCAAGGGCATTCGCCAGCAGGGAATTCAGTCTCCAATTAGGCATGTTCCCTTTCCGCAGGCCATTAATGACGATTGTGGAGTCTCCTTCGACCTCTAATTTTTCAATTTTCAAGTCTTTGCAGATTCTCAGACCTTCAATCAAGGCGGTTAATTCTGTTGTGTTATTAGTTGCTTCACCTAGGGGTTTGGCTAGGGTTGTGATTTCTCTAGTTTTAGAATCATGGATTACGCAGCCTATTCCTGCGACTCCTGGGTTGCCCTTAGAAGTCCCATTGAAATTTAGCTTGAACCAACCTATTTTAGGAGGTTGCCACTTACATTCCTATCTCTTGTTGGAGGTGTTGTGGTTACCTGGTCCCATAAAGGAGGGCAGTTTTAGTCCTACCCATCTCCCCCGCATTTTTTCATCCCAATGAGTCATTGTGGATTCTTTTTTGGAGTTCTTTAGAATCCTACTGTTGACTATCTCTATAATAACGGCCTCCATCTTAATAATTAACTGTCCAAAAGTTAGCTTTTTGTCTTTAAATATTCTTCTATTTCTTTCTTTCCACAGCTCCCAAACTGTGATCAAAGGGGTAATTGTCCATAGCATATGGTAGATGCTTTGTTTGTGAGTCTTAGGCCAGCATTGGAAAAGGTTCAGAATGTTATTAGGTAGGGTAGTAATCCATCCCAACTTATTACTTAGAAAATTCCAACATTTATTAGAGAATTGACAGTTAAGAAGAATATGGTCTGCTATTTCTTGATCCTCTTCACAGAGGGAACATCTGCTAGGCCCCTCATATCCCATCTTGGTGAACCTATCCGCAGTTAGGATTTTTTTCTGCAGGGCCAACCAAGCAAATAGCCTAGCGTTTGGGATACAGTTCTTATCCCAGCATAGTCTTAGTGGTATTTCCAATTTTGGTCTTAGCTGTTGTTTGATTAAAGTTTTGTAATCATCCTTGGTTTTATAATTTCCTAATTTAGCCCCGTCCCAAACTAATCTGTCGAGTCTCCTTTGAGAGATACCCTCCTTTTGTTAAGGATGTCAATTAGTTTCTTTTTCTCATTATCCAGAATGTTCATATTATCTAGGGGTTTCCATTTCCAACCCTTATTCTCCCCTTGATTTGGAAAATCTATATAGTCTTTTACATATTTCCCCCAATGGGATTCTAGGATCCTTTTGGCATTCTCTAAGTTATCCAAGCTGCTTATCACCTCAAACCCCCCATGAGTCGTCCCAGAACAGTGCTTGGTTACCATCTCCCAAACTCCAAGTCAATTTGTCCATAATGAGCTTCCTGCAATCCATCATAAAATTCTAGAGGCGAGATCCTTTAGGGGGGTTAGCCATCTTGAAGAGGGATGTCGGTTCCCCCCCTCTTAGATATTTGTTTCTAAGGATTTTAACCCATTTTGAATTGGGCTGCTAATGCATTTTCCATACAAGTTTAGCGCCTAAAGCCTTACTCTGTTCTCTGAAGTTTTTTAAGCCCAGGCCACCTTCCTCCTTTGGTCTACAAATCTTGTCCCAAGCCACAAGTGTCATTTTCTTTTTATCCTCCGAACCTTGTCATAAGAAAGTTCTTAGAATTTTGTTGATTTCTTCTCATTTTCCTACTAGAAGATTCATATAGGATAATTGGTAAATTGGGATAGCTGAGAGAACTGATTTTAACATTGTCACTTTGCCTGCTGAGAAGAGCCATTTGCCTTTCCAAGATTCTACTTTATTCCTGATCCTAGAAGTAATATGGTCCCAAAGATCATTAATCTTATTGCTTTTACCCAACGGTATACCTAGATATTTACAAGGCATTTCCCCTTTTTTAAAAGATAGGATTCTGCATATTTCTTTTTTAGTTTCAGGATCCGTGTTGAAAAATAAATTGCTGATTTATCAGTGTTTACCTCCTGTCCAGAGGCCCTACAATAAGAGTTCAAGATATCTTTGAATGCCCTAGCTTCTTCTATGCACCCCTTACCGAAGAGCATAGTGTCATCTACAAACTGTTGATGTGTTGTAGGATCGACACTGGAAGTGATTTTGATTCCTTGGAGCTTTCCTTCTTCCCTAGCCTTGGTGCTCATTCTCCCTAATACGTCTGCCATTATAATAAAGAGAAAAGGGGAAATAGGGTCCCCTTGTCTCAATCCTCTTGAAATGCTAAAAAAACCTTTCGGGGTTCCATTGATTAAGACTGAGATCTTGGGATTAGAAATACAAGCATAAATGAGGTTTATCCATTGTTTATTAAAACCAAAAGCCTCTAGGGTTTTGTAGAGGAAACGCCAGTCTACCTTATCATAGGCTTTACTTATATCTAGTTTAATTAACATGCTAGGGTTTTTGTTTTGCTGTATGGTATGAATGGCTTCTTGGGCTGTAATAACTCCATCAAATATAGATCTACCCAGAACAAACCCTGTTTGTTCATCACTAATGATGGCTGGACGAACTGTTTGAATCCTATTAGCCAGGGTTTTAGTGAGGATTTTATAAATAGTATTACATAGAGATATAGGCCGTAGATCCCCTAGACTTTCTGGCTTCTCTTTTTTTGGAATAAGTGTAAGGAAAGTATTATTTACCTCTTTGAGAATACTTCTCGAATTTCTTACCACTTCTAGTGCTTCGACTACTTCATCTCCTATGAAGTGCTAGCATTTCTGGAAGAAGGCTGGGAAACCATCAGGACCAAGAGCTTTATCTAGTTGCATTTGAGAGATTGCCAGCTCTACCTTAGTTTTTGTGAATTTACCATTAAGAGCTTTGTTTTGATCCTTTGAAATAATCCTTGGGATATCTTCTAGAATGGCTTGTTGGTACATGCAATTTGATCCCTCCTGATTATTAAGAATATTTTCAAAGTACCTAACCATTTCACGTGCAATTTGTTGAGGATCTTCGCTCCAGTCATTATTCACATTTTTAATTTTGAGGATTCTGTTTACATTTCTGCGTGCTTTGGTTCTATTATGAAAGAACTTAGTGTTCTTGTCTCCCTCTTCTAGCCAAGTTTCTCTTGATTTTTGGTGCCAAAAGATTTCCTCTTTGGCTAGGATATCTTCATATTCAATTTTCAGCTATTTTTCTTTTGAAAATGTTTCAGCATCCATTCCTCTGGTAATCACGATTCTATTTAGGTTTTTCAGTTCTTCTTCTAGCTTAGTTTTGGACTCAAATATATTACCAAAGTTAGTTTTATTCTAGCTTAGAAGCTTTCATTTAATAGTTTTCAGTTTGGATACTAAACAAAAAAGCTTAGATCTAGATATTCTAGTTTCTTTCCAGCATTGCTTAATTAGGGTAATAAGGTTGTTATCTTTGATCCACATTTGTTCAAATTTAAAGGGGCAACTTTTGGGTTGGCAATCTTCTGAGATACTTAGCTGCACTGGGTAGTGATCAGAGCCTGAGTATGGTAAGATCTCTGCCGTCAGAATATAAGGGAATTGGGCCCAATTACCTCTTAACAAGAATCTATCAAGTTTTTCTGCAATATTGCTAAAACCTTCTTTTCTGTTGTTCCATGTAAAACCTTCCTGTGTAGTTTTAATTTCCAATAAATTGTTCTTCTGAACCCAATCTTTAAAGTCTTTCATTGCTGTAGATAACCTAACATGACCTCCCAGTTTTTCTTTAGGATCCAATATTGCATTGAAGTCTCCCCCCAGAATACATACTTGATCTTGTAAAGTTCCCAAGAATTGTTCTATTTCTATCCATACTACTCTCTTATCCTGGTTTTGAGAAGGGCCATAGATGTTAAGGAGAAAAAAGTGTAGATTGCTTTTGATGCTTCTAACATTCCCAACAATCCAATTCTTCCTACCACTTATCACTGAGAATGAAACCGCTCTAGGATCCCAGATTACCCCAAGGCCTCCTAAAGCACCCTCGGTTGGAACTCTTGCTAGTTCCCATATTCCTAGCTTCTTATTTAGAATGTCTATCTCATCTTTATTAAGTTTAGTTTCTTGAAGCATTAGTATATCTGGTTTTGTGTTGGTTATACAGCATTTTATGATTCACTGTTTGTTAGGGGCATTGAGACCCCTAACATTCCAAGTGTGGACTCTCATGGTGCCTTGGGAAGGTACTTCCCCTTCCCTACATTAAAAAGTGTGGTTATCTTGGTCTGATTTGTTGCCTCACCTACTTTCTCTCTTAATTCCAGAAGTGATTTCCTACCCCTCTTTTTATTGCTTTTGGCACAATCTGGGGTCTCCTTACTGAAATCGGTTATTGCAATGCCCAGCCATAGGTCTGCTTCCTCTAACTCTTTATCTCCCTATTCCTTTGGGTCCTCTTTATTATTCTCCTGCCTCTTCTCCCATTCTTCAAGTTGTAGGATCTTGGAGATTAGCTTTTCCTTCTCTTTATTCGCTTCCTCAATTACTACTTCCTCCAATGCCTCCTCGAGGATCCCATCACATATCTCTTCTAGCTCCCTATGGCTGACCTTATCTATGGAAATCTTTTGAAATCCTGTCTCTTTAAGTTTTTCTTCTGTTTCATAAGTGTTAGGAACCCATTCTAGTGTCTCTAATACCTCTGGTTCTGTATTACCTTCCTCTGCTGGGGGAATATTATTTCTGTTTTCTTCAACAGGGACTTCTCCCTCTTCAAGCTCCTTCCTACCTTTGCCTAACTAAGGTTTATAAGTGTACTCTGGAGACTTAGCAGCTATGAATGTTTCTTTGCCTGTGCTTTCCTGTGTGAGGTTAAAATTCTATAAAATGAGATCATGACTCCGACTCTAGGTATTTCTTATGGTATTTTGAGAGGGTTTAGGGCTTTTTTTGGACTGAACTTTTACCATACTCAGGTTCTGAATTTGTCCAGCCAAATCTCTTCTGCCGCTGAGGGATGGAGGGCTGGTCCTCTGATAATCCATTATAAATCCACCCTTGTTATCATTGAATCTAATGTTGACACCCGACAGTTGGGGATTGGGGTTCTTGTTGGTTATTCTTTTTGAAATACTATTGATTGTATTACTGGGAGCAAGACCCTGGTGAAATACTGGCTGGATACAATAATTAGCCAAATTAGTGTTAATTTCAAGAGGTTCGATGTTTTTAATGCTTATATCCATTTTAACTGACATGAGAACATCTGAATGGATTAAGAAGTCCTTCTCAATTGTTATAAATTCTCCCAGGTGATTACCTATCTCCCTTAAGATTTCGCTGTGGATGAGCTCAATTGGGAGATTTGGTAGTTTGACCCATCTGGCAACTTTAAGTTTCATTTTACTGTGGTCAAAATTCGGTTGCCAGTCTACATATTCAAATTTATACCCTTTATATAGCAATCTTCTGCTATTTAAAATTTCTTTTTTAAGGTCTACACTTTTGCAATCAATGAAAATGAAATCTTCGGAAGTGATAGTGATACTTACTTGATCTTTGAGGAGGACCTGGACCTAATCTGCAATTTCCTTCACATGCTGCCCAATCCCACTCCAACGAATAAAGAAGCCATGGGCTCTATAGTGATTCCCCAAACCGTCTGAGTAGATACTACTAATATTTACCAATGCTTTCTTACCCAAGGTCTCAGGCTTTTGATACTGCTTTGAATTCATATGTAGCCTTGACTAATGGGATATGGGGATTGTCTGCTCTTGAATTGCTAACTGGTTATTGCCCCTCCCCTGAATGTTGGCTACAATAATTTTGGAATTAGGGTTTTGGGGAGTTGATCAATGAAGGAGTGCTCTAGGATTTGTCGAATTGTTTAGAGAAGGCTTCAAATGAAGGATCCTGGGGGCTGGTTTTGAGAAACCCTCTGCAACTTTTTGCCTTTGAAGGGGAGGTTGAGAGACAGCAGGGGGAATTGAGCATTATGGCTTCTTTCCCTACCTATTAGAGTGCCATTTGCTCCAGTTGCAAATGTTGGGATTGCTGAAATGATTGGGATAGCCCAAATCCCAGAAACCCTATCTTGGGCATTCTTTCTTGAATCATTGTCTGCCCTAATTCCTCTCTGCGATTTCCTCCTCCTCACCACTTGCCAGCCTTGTTCCATGAGGGGTTGCGGAGGGGGGGCCCAACCCCCATAAACCCTCTTCTCCTCCCATGGCAAATTGTTGCTAGGGTGCTCTGCCCTATTTATAGATTTGATTCTATTGTCATTGTAATTTTGTCGCGGGAGTTCTACTCTTTTTCGCATTTTTTCTGATTTATTTCATTTAATAATATAATTCTTGGCAATTGTTTTGTACTGTCCACTACATTTTGTTTTAATAAACAACTTACTTTAATAGAAAAGTGAGATTTTTGCTTAATTGTGTTTAAGGATATTTAATATTCTAGTTGGGATGTTACAAGTTTTACTTTACTTTCACAAAATAGTTTATTCCTTCTAGATACACATAGAAAGTAGTAGGACACACTCTTATTTAAATATTTTCAATCTTGGCTACTGTGGAGGTAGAAATATCAAAATAGGGGTTTGACCTGAAGGCAAACCCCCAAACAACCCCAACAATTTTTTATTTTCTTTGCAAGTTATAAATTTGAGTGGGAAGCTCCATTCCTTCATGTTGGTTTTGTGATCTCTCACATCAACCCCCTTTCATTTATGTTATCCATTTCAGTTATTTTAAGTTGTATCATTCATCTCCTTTCAATTCTAGTTTATTTCTATCACATGGAGATTGTTGGTGTTGTGTTTTATCTAGTGATGTGTAGTATGAGTGACTAGAAGTGAAACAAGTTTGAAACTTTTTATTTTTATATAGCTTGGACTACAACATAATGCATAGATGTCCACGCGACACACTAGCATCCTTGGCAAAAGGCTCCTTCATCTGATACAAGGTTCCTTTGTACCTTCTCTTTCCTATTCCACACTTGAAAGTTTTTAGTTTTGTCTACAACATTTCATTTTCAACAATTTATCAACAATTCTTTATCTTTCAAGCAATTAATATAGTTTCTATTCATATTTCTTAGCACAAATGGGACTGGTAATATTGGTCTACTGAAAACTAGTGGGTAGCAAACTAAAATAGTCTTGAGTGCAGTTGTAGAAAATAATTCCTTTGGCTAATACCTCTTAGTTGAAGTGTAGTTTTTCATCCTCTATAGTTATATAAGAAAAAAAAACCAAGACCATGGATATTCTAAATACTTTTATATAGGAAAAAGCTAAAGTCATGACAATGAAAAATTATAATGGAAAATATACTTTCCCTAAATATAAGTCTAGGTCAATTAAATAAATGCAAGCATAAAAGCATGTAAATTAACCTAGATTATAGTGATGATGATTTGTAATGATAAATGTGTATAAGTTAGTGATAATTTTGGAAATTAAATGCAAATGGAATAAGTATACGAATATCTTGGAAATATGATGAAGGTTAGCTTGATGCCACAAAGAACTTAGTCATCTTAGTATAGAAAGATAGGTATCCTTGGTCCATGCTAACAATTTGGAACTTTGCATAGACTTGTGACTCTCTATGGGTCAATTCCATGTCGATGTAGTGCAACTTTGAGATAATTTTAGACCAGGTGGATCTAATTTGTTATGCATAGTCTTGATCTAGTGTAGTGCTAACTCCTATTATCCAATTTGTGTGGTCTTTACTCCTTGCTAATTTTTTTGGACTGGTGGTATTGATAAATATGTTAGGGAGATTGCTAGATCTCTATTGGGTAGAAGCACAAAGCCATGTCCCACTTCTGGGACATCTCACAAAAACGAGTCATAGGAGGCAAAAAATGACGAACACCTTTGAGTTAAGGACCTTCATTCAAAGTATAGGTCATTCCTTGTGTCAATTAGGTTCGAATAAAGGTATCTTAAAATGGAGGTCAAGGGCGTTCGAATGAAGGCATTTTTTAATATTTTAGTAAAAGAAAGTGCATAAAACAACCTTCAAGCAAAGCTACCTTCAAATGAAGCATCTTCAATCAAAGGTCCTTCCTTTGAACCCCATTATGTGGGCCCTCCTCCTTTTGGTCACCTGCATTTTAACAAAAATATCTTGACTCAGGGGAGTTTTGGGCAATCAAATGAAGTCACCAGCGTGGTTGTATCCCTCAAAGTAATCTTTCTAAAAATATAATTAGTATATTTTTTCATTATTATCTTTCTAAAAATATAATTTGTAATATTTTTTCATTATTATATTTTTTTTCCTATCTTCTACCGAACACGGGTTTTTACCAAGCATAAAGGTCTTTGTTTAAAGCACATGGAAAAATAGAAAAAGTAGGAACAAATTTTGATGATTAGATGATTCTTTAATGCTCCTTGAAGTGATAGGATTGTGATAATTAGATGATTCTTTAATGTGTTCAAATGTTGGAATGGATGTCTTTAAATATTAAGACATAATGAATCATCACACAAACATGCATAAAGTTGACTCCTACGGAGTAGTGGAAAAAGGTGAGAGACAGTAATTTGAATTTTTTAAAAACAAATCCAGGTTAGATCTACATCATGTCGGATCATTCACATGCATTAAAAAAATGACTTGGAATAAAGAAATCTAGATATGAAGTGTGTGGGAATCAAAGCTAAAGAATGATGTTCGAATATTTGTGAATAAGTGAACAATAAACAATTAAATATAGTGTGGATTCGTTCCATAGAGCTTCGAGCAGATGTATGCCGTTATTGAATAGGCCGCTCGTTTGAATGGAAATAATTTTTGAATGGGCCACTCCCAAGGAAAAACAAATCAATTAGGCCGCTCCTTTGAACGGAAATAATTTGCCAACTAGTTAAATCTACATCATGTAGGCCGCTCCTTTGAACGGAAATAATTTACCAAATCAATTTGGTCCATATCCAACTACCAAAACGGATAGTTTAGCGTGTGATATAAAATGTGCAAAATGGGCCTGTCCTTGGCTGCGGTCTACACTGATTTCACAGAGCAGAGGAATTGATAGCTTAAGGCCATCAATGGAGTCCTGCAATGGAATTCATAGCTTACTATAGCTTACTCACGCACAGGAATATGCAAATTAATCTTGGGCGTTTAATACTATACAGGGCTCTGGTTGTGGACTCCTAAATGCTTTTTTCAGGTTAGCTTACTTCTCCTAATCTTTGCCAAGGGTTTCTTCTGTTACTAATTTTATTTCAACATTCCAAATAGTTTGTTGTGCTGGGCAATTATACCTTTGGAATAATCACTACAGTTGCCTTCGCTTTTTCCTTTCTGTGACTAATCACTACATTTTCTTCACTATTACACTTTAGTTTGAAGATCCTGTGTTAGCTTGAATCTTGATTTATATTGCAGAATTTGAAAATTTAAACTAGCAGAAGACACAGGCACGATATATTTTACCCCTAAACTTAAGCCCAGACGATTTGGCTCTTCCCTTTCTCTATTCTTCAGTAATGGGGGCTTATGGGCAAGACAGGGATGCCCTGCAGTATGGGAGCGTATGGGCAAGGATTTATATTGTGACTTATAAATTTCGTATCTGATTTAAATCTTGCCTATAACTCTTATGCCTAAACTCTTCTCTGCACAATCCCAGAGCACTTCACTTCTTGAGCTATGGTGACTTTCAAGTTTCTAACCTCTGCTCTAAAATTTTACCATATACATTGTAATTTCATCTAACATCTCCTTAGGTTTGATAACAATAGAAAACACGATACATAAAACATGGGCCAAAAAAGGAAGAAAAGGTTGTGTTATTTTACTAAAAAGCACATCTAGCATATAAAACACAACCTAAATTATAATATAATAAAAAATTCACTTTATTGACTTGGATATGAAATAGAGGAAGATTTTAAATGTTGGGGCAACTACTTAGCACTTCAATCTAAAATCATTACCATAGAAGGGCATAGGTTTACAATAACAGCCAAAAGAAAAGAAAAGCTACAATAACTTACCTGCATGATTTATCATTGCTTTGGCAACATTGCAATTATTTGGATTTATTTGTATAGAGATCAGCTTGCTATCAATAAGCTTCCAGCTCTAGCCAATCTGGGATCACATCTCTGAACTGGAGGTTCCAGAATGGAGCCCTTCTGCTTGTCAATGTTCATCATCCACACACGTTGAGTGTAATCATCAATGCACCCAACACAGCCTCTGCATTTCCTTCCTTTGCCTTCTTCAGAATTAGTGAAGCAGGGCTGTTTCCTTGTCATCAGGGGACTGCCCTGTGAGCCTTGCCTTCTTGCTAGAGAGAAACACAAAGTATGACCATTGTCTTGACAGCATCTGTGGAATCGTCATTCGAATCCTATTGATGAAAGTCATTTCAAAGGAAGAACAATATTGTTATATCAAGGAAACCAAAGAAAGCTAAGCCTGCAAAATGTGATAGACAAATAGTAAATAGTAAATACATCTTGTGATGATATAGTTCTTTTATCTCATTTACAATCCATATTTATAAAGGAGCAATTATGGATACGTTTGATTTAGGATTTCATATTGTGGATTAGAATGGGGTTTTAGTAGCAAAGTTTTTGTTTCAGGTGTGGCCAATGGGATTGACAGATTGTTAATGGATCGTTTAATAGAGTGACTTGAAGTATATTTCTAATCACTAATTCTCAGGAGTCTAGATGAGTACATCCAAGGTCGACGCCAAGTAGTTTACGTTCAAACCATCCTGCATTTGGATTTCTCTTACATGCAGGTCAACAGAATTTTGGGTTCTGTGACAGCTCAGAAGTTCTATGAATTTGTCATGGCAGTTTAGATAGATGGGGTGCTAACATGCTTGTTTGCTAGGTCTTAGAATATGAAGATCCCCTACAAACCATTTAAACATTCCTATGTAAATTATATATAGCTAACCAGTGCAATCTGTTCTTCCTCAAGGTAAGTTGCATTAAAATCGCCTTATTTTACAATGTAAAAATTAGGGGAACTAACTTTGAACAGCGGTGCTTATAGGATGCGGGACAGATTCAAAAACTATTTAAATAAAATGCCACCTAGCAAGTCTGTTCTCTCAGAGATTATAATCGGAACAAGATTATACATATTGTGGAAAGTGTTTTTTCTGGTTGAAAAGCACTAATTTCAGACAGGGAGTGATCTGCCATTTATAATGTTAATATTGTAGTTATAATAAACTGCTACATTGCATCCACTATTCATTATGATAGTGAAGAATGTGTAGCAGGGATCTGCAGAGAGTCTGATGAACGTAACAATAAAAGTTAAGTAGGCATACAGATGGGAGTTTGAAAATAATTCTAAGAAGTTTTATATTTTGCTTTATGGTCTGTTTACATGAAATAAAGACTCAAAAGTAACAAGTTTTGAAGAAAAGTAGTCAGTTATTATATCAATATATATAAAACAATAATAGCAATTTGATTTTTTTTGGTTAAAACATAATTGCTCCAGATATGTGGCTCAAGGAAAGAAAATCTTGCAGCCTCATCACCTGCTGGATGGGCTAGTAGAAGTTAAAGGAGAAAGTGATGAACACAAAAAGCTCAAAGATGGAGTCTTTGGAGATATGCTCAGGTCCACACAGGTATGCCCTTTTTTGTTGTTTGGAAGCTAAAATGCATGAATGTCTTGTCTCAAGCGGTACATTTCAAAATATGCAAATTAATCTTGGGCGTTTAATACTATACAGGGTTGTGGTTGTGGCGTCAATAATACAGATTCCTAAATGCTTTTTTGAAGCTAGTTTACTTCTCCTAATCTTCAAATCTTTGCCAAGGGTTTAATCTGTTACTAATTTTATTTAACATTCCAAATAGTTATTGTGCTGGGCAATCATACCTTTGGAATAATCACTACATTTTCCTTTGCTTTTTCCTTTTTGTCATTAATCACGACATTTTCCTTCCCTATTACACTTTAGTTTGAAGATCCTGTGTTCACATAGTTATGTTTGTTTGAATTTTGATTTATACTGCACACTGGCCAAAGGGCTTTGAAAATTTAAACTCGCAGAAGACACAGGCACGCTATAAATTGGTTGTAGTTCAGATGCATTTCCGTTTTCTTCATAAATATAGGATTTGGCTCTTTCCCCTTTCTCTATTCTTCGAATCCATTCAAATGCAGCAAGAGTAGGAGAATCCATTGTGGGCAAGACAGGGATGCATTAGGAATGGGCGTATGGGGTGTTGCGTCGTATCTGATTTAAATCTTGCATATTCCTCTTATGCCTAAACTCTTCTGTACACAATTCCAGAGCACTTCACTTCTTGAGGTATGGTGACTTATAAGTTTCTAACCTCTGCCTCTAAAATTTGTTTGAGTATTGAAGCTCATCTTCTAAGTTTCTAACCTCTGCCTCTGCCAGAGCATGAATGTTTTCCATACATTACATTGCGCACGGCATGGATTATATAATACCTAAAATTATAATTCACCACTAGTTAGACATATGCAATGGCGCGAGCTCTGCACATATCCTCATAGACATGTTTGGGTCATTAATGGAATATGGCAATAGAATTTTAGAAAACTGCCATCTAAGGTTTTTCAACATGTTTCAATGTAGTTAGCTTCATATGATAAAGGATTATCATATCCTCATATATTATATATAAAGGACCATTACAAAACTAGAAAACTTTCATATATTTCTGGGCACAGCTCCAGATAACTGTCATATAGAAAACTTACAAAACCAGAAAACTGCCATATATTATATAGAGGACAATTACAAAACTAGACATGTGTAGGTCATAAATGGAATATGGCAATAGAATTTTAGAAAACTGCTATCTAATTTTTCTCAATATATGTTTCAATACAGTTAGCTTCATATGATAAAGGATTATCGTATCGTCGTATATTATATATAAAGGCACAGCTCCAGACAATTGTCATATAGAGAAAACTTACAAAACCCCAAAAACTGTCATATATTTCTGGGCACAGCTTCATATAGCTGTCATATATTATATAGAGGACTATTACCAAACTAGAAAACTGCTATCTATTTCCTTCTCAAGTACACATTTGATTTTATACTGAAATTTATTGTAGGTTGCTTTTAAGAAAATAAGATGGAAGAGATTTTGTGAACTTTGAATATATTCTTTGTGAATTTTGAGAGTTATTTTTGGAAGTAAATACCTGTCATATTGTTTGGTAATGTAGGAGAATGTTATTTGTTTGGCTTTCATGTGCTGCTATGATTTATGCACTTTGTATTATTTTATTTTTTTACACATGGTTAATTTTTTATGATGTAAAATTATTTTCATTATTTCCTTGTAATGGACTTTATTTACTATAGTAATTTATTTTCTTGACTACTAGTCAAATTCTGATCAATATATTGCTCACTAGTTGTATTTTATATTTGTAGGGAAACAAATGTACAGGGGGGATATATGTGAGCAACCACTCCACTAAGAAAAATATGGAAGAAGCACATTGATAGTGGTGAACTCACCTCAAAATTGTTTGAAATTTTTGAATAAATTGTAGAAGTCAGATTGATTTCTAGAAATGTAATAAGTAAAGATATTTGTAGTTTTAATAAAATAATTTTTCTAGGGGGAAGGGGTTAAGTTGCCCTTTCCAAAGGCTGAAGGGAATGGCCATTGGCCATGGTCATTCTTAAAAGGCTAGCGTCTTTTATAGTTAGTGTGGTGGCTTTATTTTATATTGCTTAATATTTAGTAATTTATTAGAATCATAATATTAACAACATATAATTAGCACTCTAGTAATAAAAACAACAAATCATAATGCAATCAAGTAACACTCTTAATATTAAGGAAATTCTCAAACTAATAAACTATCACAATGCAATTAATCTTCATAAAATATTAATTAAAGTTTTGATAAAATATAATATATTTTATTTTTTCCACTTAGAAATTAGATAAACTACACCTTTTTTTCCAAGTCTAGTTTTATCTTGATGATATTTCAATTACATTGCACCAAATCGTCTAATTCTTAATTATAAATTTCACTTAGATTTGATTCACCTATTGTTTTCAATATGGAGTGTGTTTTGAACTTTTACATCCATGAAATTTGTATGGATTGTGTTTTAAACTTTTACATTGATGAACTTTGTATATAGAGTGTTTTAAACTTCTTCATTCACAAACTTTGTAATAACTTTTGCATTCAAAAACTTTGTGTGAAGCGTGATTTGAAGTTTGACATTCATGAAACAAGTGTTTGAACTTTTTCATTCACTTTGTGTGTGTGTTTGTGTGTGAACTTTTGAATTTACTTTGTGTGCACTTATTGTTTGTGTTAAGTGTATGTTTGAATTTGACATTCACTTTGTTTACACTTATTGTTTGTGTAAAATGATTGTGCTAAACTTTGACAATTATTTTGTTTAGTGTATTTAACATTGGTAGATCTATTTATTTATTTTTTTCAAGTGTGTATTTGAATTTTAGAATCCCCTTATTGTTTGAATGAACATTAGTTTTCACTTTGTGTGTGTGTGTGTGAGTGAACTATATTTTGCATTCACTTGTATTCGATCCACTTATTATATGTGTATGTATGTTTAGACTTTAGTGAACAAACTTTGGCATTAACTTTATGTGAAGAGTGTTTGAACTTTAGTGAAGTGTGTGTTTGAATTTTGTGTGAAGTGTGTTCAAACTTTAGTGTACTTTGTGTGTGTTTGTAGTAACTTTATCTGAACTTTAGCATTTACTTTGTGTTTGAAGTGTGTGATTGAACCAACTTTGAGTGAAGTGTGTGTTTGAACTTTAGTGAAGTGTGTGTTTGAATTTTGTGTGAAGTGTGTTCAAACTTTAGTGTACTTTGTGTGTGTTTGTAGTAACTTTATCTGAACTTTAGCATTTACTTTGTGTTTGAAGTGTGTGATTGAACCAACTTTGAGTGAAGTGTGTGTTTCTACCAACTTTGTTTAAACTTTAGCATTCACTTTGTGTGTACCCATGTGTGCATGTACATATGTGCACATGAAATGTGTGTTGACATTGTCCTTTTTGTGTGACTAAAGCATGTGTTTGAACTAGCTTGGGTAGTCACTTTGTATGTAAGTTTACATGAACTAGCATTGACACTAACTTTGTGTATGTGTGTCTATTTTTGAACCAATTTTAGCATCCATTTTGTATGAATTGTGTTTGATTTTACTATTCACTTGGATTTGTCCTTTCTCTTTGTGTGTGTGTGTGTGTGTGTGTGTGTGTGTGTTTGTGTGTGTGTGTCTATTTTTAAACCAATTTTAGCATTCATTTTGTATGAACTGTGTTTGATTTTACCATTCACTTGGATTTGTCCTGTGTGTGTGTGTGTGTGTGTTTGAACCAATTTTAGCATCCATTTTTGTATGAAGTGTGTTTGATTTTACTATTCACTTGGATTTGTCCTCTCTGTGTGTGTGTGCGCGCGCATGCGCTAACTTTGACATCCACTTTGTTTGTGTGTGTGACTAAATTAACTTTGGAATCCACTTGGATTTGATCCGTGTATCATGTGTGTATGTTTTAACTTCAGCATGTTTAATGTGTGCATTTACTCTATGTGTGAAGTGTGTTTACACTTTGGCATGTTTGAAGTGTGTTTACATTCATTTTGTATGAAGTGTGTTTGATTTTACCGTTCACTTGGATTTGTCATGTGTGTGTGTGTGTGTGTGAACCAATTTTAGCATCCATTTTGTATGAAGTGTGTTTGATTTTACTATTCACTTGGATTTGTCCTCTGTGTGTGTGTGTGCTAACTTTGACATCCACTTTGTTTGTGTGTGTGAGTGAATTAACTTTGGAATTCACTTGGATTTGATCCGTGTATCATATGTGTGTATGTTTTAACTTCAACATGTTTAATGTGTGCATTTACTCTGTGTGAAGTGTGTTTACACTTTGGCATGTGTGAAGTGTGTTTACATTCATTTTGTATGAATTGTGTTTGATTTTACCATTCACTTGGATTTGTTCTTTCTCTTTGTGTGTGTGTGTGTGTGTCTATTTTTATGAATTATATTTGATTTTACTATTCACTTGGATTTGTCCTGTGTGTGTGTGTGTGTGTGCGCGTGCGCTAACTTTGACATCCACTTTGTTTGTGTGTGAGTGAATTAACTTTGGAATTCACTTGGATTTGATCCGTGTATCATATGTGTGTATGTTTTAACTTCAGCATGTTTAATGTGTGTATTCACTCTATGTGTGAAGTGTGTTTACACTTTGGCATGTTTGAACTTCAACATACTTTGTGTGGCATGTTTACACTTTGGCTTGTTTGCACTTCACCATACTTTGCGTGTGTGTTTGTACTAACTTTGTTTGAGCTTTGAGATATTTAAACTTTAAGGTTCACTTTGTGTGTCTGTGTGTGTGCATATGCATAGTGTGCGTTGGCATTCACTTTTTTTGTATGTAAATCATGTGTTTGAAATAGCTTTAAAATAGCATTCATTCACTTGGATTTGATTCACTTATCCTATGTGTGTATGTTTGAACTTCAACATACTTTGTGTGGCATGTTTACACTTTGGCTTGTTTGAACTTCACCATACTTTGCGTGTGTGTTTGTACTAACTTTGTTTGAACTTTGAGATATTTAAACTTTAAGGTTCACTTTGTGTGTCTGTGTGTGTGCATATGCATAGTGTGCGTTGGCCTTCACTTTTTTTGTATGTAAATCATGTGTTTGAAATAGCTTTAAAATAGCATTCATTCACTTGGATTTGATTCACTTATCCTATGTGTGTATGTTTTAACTTTGGTATGTTTAATGTGAGCATTTACTCTATGTGTGGAAGTGTGTTTAAACTTTGGCATGTTTGAACTTCAACATACTTTGTGTGTGGCAAGTGTGTGCTTGTACTAACTTTGTTTGAACTTTGAGATGTTTAAACGTTAAGGTTCACTTTGTGTGTTTGTGTTTGTGTAGCATTCACTTTTTTTGTATGTAAATCATGTGTTTGAAATAACTTTAGCATTCACTTTGTATGCATACATGTTTGCTTGAACTCACCTTCTTGAACTCACCTTTTATGTGTGTGTTTGTTTGAACTCACCTTGAGCATTCACTTTGTATGAAGTGTGTTCAAACTTTACCATTCACTTTGGTATGTTTAATGTGAGCATTTACTCTATGTGTGGAAGTGTGTTTAAACTTTGGCATGTTTGAACTTCAACATACTTTGTGTGTGGCAAGTGTGTGCTTGTACTAACTTTGTTTGAACTTTGAGATGTTTAAACGTTAAGGTTCACTTTGTGTGTTTGTGTTTGTGTAGCATTCACTTTTTTTGTATGTAAATCATGTGTTTGAAATAACTTTAGCATTCACTTTGTATGCATACATGTTTGCTTGAACTCACCTTCTTGAACTGGAGTCAGATATCCACCATATTAACCCATCCCATTTGGTATGCAACTTGAAAAATCAGTTTGAACTGTCCAAAATGAGTTGCAACCGCCCAATGTGTCATAATACATTGACAATATTTGACACTATGGTATTTTTGCATTAACACTATGGTTTAGCTTGTCCAAAGGAATCAAACCATCCTCCCTACTCCCAAAACATGATAAAACACACAAACAATAAAAAAACTCAAAAACCAATCCTTTAGACCTTCTAGGCCTGATTGGCACAACAAGGATCCAAGTGGACTAAGCATGATTGAGGTTTATAGGGTCACCTCAATCATCTTGACCACACAAAAGGGACCATACAAACATGGCTAAAGCCTTATTACCACACATACAATCAAAACAAAACATAGCTTATCAAAATGCATCAAAAATGCTTGAGGTGTCAGACTGCTCCTAGGTGCCCTGCACCATACACCCACTGTCAAAGAGAACTCAAGTCTCTTGAGTTGGAATGCTGTCAAATGTGAAACCTGCCTTCTCAATGTCTGCCCTGCTCATCCAAGTGGCATCCTCCTGAGGTTTGTTTAGCCACTTCACCAAATAGTCATGATAGGTGCGCCTTCTAGTTTGTTTTGCAATCCTCTTGTCCAAAATGCACTCAATCTGATTTGGAGATGAAGGAATGAGTTCTTGGAGTGTGTGATCAGTTTGATCTTCTTCAACAATAGTCTGAGGATTAGATCCTTTATAGGGATAAAGGTCTGAAACATTAAAAATTGGAGACAAAGCAATGCCATCCGGAAGTCTGATTTTGTAGGCATTTTCTCCACATTTCTTGAGCACTTCACAAGGCCCAATCTTCTTCATGAGTAGCTTAGTGTGTTTACCTACAGGGAGCCTCTCCTTCTTCAGATGAACCATTACTAAATCACCTTCCTTGAACTGCAAATCCCTTCTTTTTCTGTCAGCAAATTGTTTATATTTCTGAGAAGTGGACAGCAATTTCTGTTGTACTTGTTCATGGACATCTTTCATGACTTGAATGAAGTCTTCAGCCAAGGCACTGCTGTTTTCCAGTCCTTTAACCTCTCTTAGTTCCAAAATACCCCTTGGGTGAGTGCCATAAACAAGTTGGAAAGGAGACAGGCCGGTGCTTCTATTGACAGTGTCATTGTATGAGAACTCTGCCTGAGCCAAAATTGAATCCCAACTAGCACCCTGCTCCTTGGTTAGGCATCTTAGGAGGTTGCCAAGTGACCTATTAATCACCTCTATTTGTCCATCAGACTGAGGGTGATAGGCAGATGATAAGGACAAATTTGTACCTAGTCTCTTCCACAGTGTCCTCCAGAAGTGTCCAATGAACTTGGGGTCTCTGTCTGAGATTATGGACAAAGGTAAACCATGTAACCTGACTATTTCTTTGAAGAAAAGACCTGCTATGTGTGAGGCATCATGTGTGGTTTTACATGGGATGAAGTGAGCCATTTTTGAGAACCTATCTACAACCACAAAAATGCTGTCATGTCCATTCTTTGTTCTAGGCAAACCAAGTACAAAGTCCATACTTATGGAATCCCAAGGCTTTGAAGGAATAGGTAGAGGAGTGTATAAACCTGCATTTGATGTATGCCCCTTTGCTCTTTGGCAAATTTGACAAGTTTCAACAAACTTCCTTACATCGGTTGGCAATTTTGGCCAAAAATAGTACCTCCTAACCAATTCTAGGGTCTTATCAATACCAAAGTGACCTGACATGCTACCACAATGCTTTTCCTTTATTATATTCTCTCTAATAGATCCTCTTGGGATACACAACATGCTACCCTTGAAAAGATATCCATCTTGCAACAAAAAATCAGAAAAATCAGTATTATACCTTCCTGTCATGGCCTTGCAAGAGAGGTATGGTTCTTTGAAGTCTTCATCTACTGTATACTGATCTTTAATGGCATGAATACCTGTACTTTCCAACTGAATAGTTTGCACAACAAGATTTCTCCTGCTTAAGGCATCGGCTACCTTATTGGCCACTCCTTTCTTATGTTTTATGGAGAAGGTGTATGCTTGGATGTACTCCATCCACTTGACATGTCTGTGATTCAGCTTTTGCTACCTGTTCAAGAAGCTTAATGCATGGTTGTCAGTAAAAACTATAAATTCCTTTGGCAAGAAGTAGTGTCTCCATTTCCTCAATGACTGAACCATGGCATATAACTCTAGATCATAGGTGGAGTAGTTTTGTTTTGCCTCATTTAACTTCTCACTAAAGAATGCTACAGGCCTCCCATCTTGACTTAGGACTCCCCCAACAGCCCTCTTACTTGCATCACATTCTACCACAAAGACCTTGTCAAAATTAGGTAGCACTAGGACTGGTTTTTCTAAATTTTTTTTCTTTAACAGTTCAAAGGCTTTGTTGGCCTCATTTGTCCATACAAACACACATTTCTTGCCTCCTTTTATGGTGTCAACAAGTGGAGCACAAATGCCACTAAACCCTCTAATGAACTTTCTATAAAAGCTGCATAAACCATGGAAACTCCTTACCTCCGAGGCTGTTGTAGGTGTTGGCCAATTAAGAATGGCTGCAACCTTACTTGGATCCATTTTTAGGCTGCCCTTGGAGATGACAAACCCCAAAAATATCAACTCTTCTTGTAGGAAGACACATTTGTCAAGATTGATTCTCAACTTCTCCTCTTGAAGCCTCCTGAGCACTTGATGGATATGCCTTATGTGGTCTTCCTTGCTGTCACTAAAAATGAGTATATCATCCAAATATACAACAATAAACTTGTTAAGGAAAGGTTTTAGCACTTCATTCATCAATCTCATGAAGGTGCTTGGTGCATTTGACAAGCCAAAAGGCATGACAACCCATTCAAATAGTCCTTCATTGGTTTTGAAGGCGGTTTTCCACTCATCCCCTTCCCTTATCCTGATTTGGTGATAACCACTTTTTAGATCTATCTTGGTAAAATACTTAGCCCTACCCAAGCAATCCATTAAATCTTCTATTCTAGGCATTGGAAATCTATACCTGATAGTAATCTTGTTGATGGCCCTGGAATCAGTGCATAGTCTCCATGTTCCTTCCTTCTTAGGTGCAAGCACTGCAGGTACTGCACATGGACTAATACTCCTCCTGATAAGTCCTCTATCCAATAAGTCTTGGATTTGTCTTGCCACTTCAACATTTTGCTCTGGAGTCAAC
The DNA here is from genome assembly GCA_027924645.1 of Cunninghamia lanceolata. NCBI lineage: Eukaryota > Viridiplantae > Streptophyta > Pinopsida > Cupressales > Cupressaceae > Cunninghamia > Cunninghamia lanceolata. The sequence goes on from BSBN01000998.1 coordinate 1,939,834, forward strand.
TTGTAGGCTGCTTGGTTTGGTAGGGTGGATCCAGGGATGAGATCAATGCAATGACTAATCTCCCTCTTTGGTGGAAGGGCATCCTTGCCTTCATCGGATATCACATCCTGAAACTTCTCCAATAGTTCTTCCACTTCCTTTGGTCCAATCCTCCTAAGAGGTTGCTGCACTTTGACCTTCTTGGGATTCACATCCTTGGGCTTGATGACTACTGCAAAACATGGCACTTTCTCTTCCTTGAGGTTAGCCAAAAACTCTTTTTCACCTACCAACATAACTGAACTAGAAATGACTTTCTCTTTGCAATCATCAATCAAAGGAGTCATTGTAAACTTTTCACCATTCTTGGACAAATGAATCACATTGTTCTTACCATCATGTTGGGCACTTGTGTCATGTTGCCAAGGCCTTCCAAGAAGAAGGTGGCATGCATCCATATCCACTATCTCACAAAGAACCTTATCATGATATTCACCTATCTTGAATTCAACCCAACATTGCTCTTTCACCACAATTTGTTGTTCCTTGGTTAGCCAAAAGACTCTATAGGGGTTAGGATGAGGCATTCTTTCCAATCCTAACTTAGTCACCATTTCATTAGAAGCCAAATTTTCAGAAGAACCTGAATCAACTATTACCTTGCACACTTTTCCTTTCACCTTGCAAGTGGTTCTGAACAAGTTGTTTCTTTGGGGCTGCTCCTTGGTGGCTGGCATGATGAGTGACCTGTTGAACATGATGCATTCTCCACTCTCAGGTGCTGCAGACTTGGAAGAGGCTATTTGGTAACTTGTGGTGCTTTGACAGTCCTCTTCTTGAAGGAGTTGTACTCTTCTTTCTTTCTGATTTGCAGCAGTGTTTCCCATCTTCTCCGGGCACCTAAAGGACTGATGTCCAATCTGATTGCAAGAGAAACACCTTCCAGTAAACACACTAGGACCTCTGCCCCCACTTCTTCCTCTGCCATTACCTCTGCCCCTAAACTGACCCTTATCAGCACTGTTTTTATCAGCCTGCCCTTGGCTGCCTTCTTGTGATCCACCACCTTGGAATCTAGAGAAATTATCTCTGTTTTAAAATCTGCCCCTGCCCCTAAAGTTCTGATTTCCTCTGCCTCTGCTGCTGCTACCAAAATCTCCTTTTCTTCTCTGCTTATCCTCAATCCTTAGTGCCATTTGAAAGCACTTATGGACTGTCTCCGGGTTAAAGAGAGTTAATTCATCTTGAATGGAGAACTTGAGGCCATTAAGATACCTTGCAAGCTTCTATTTTTCATTCTCAGGCATCTTGGCTTTCAATGTCATCTTGTGAAACTCCTCTGTGTAGGTGCTTACGTCCATGTCCTTTTGTCTCAAGTTGTGCAACTTCTTGTTCAAGTTGACCTCATAATCCTCAGGGACAAATTGCTTCTTGATTTCAAGTACCATCTTCCTCCATGTAGAGATAGGATTCCTATCATCTTCTATCCTCTCATTTTGAATAAAATTCCACCAACTCAAGGCTGGCCCTTTCATTCTTGATTTGGCAATCTTCACTTTCTGATTTTCTGCCACTTCTTCACATTCAAAATAGTTCTCCATTGCCTCAATCCAATCAAGGCACTCCTCTGGATTCATCTTACCAGGAAACATAGGTAAGTCTGCCTTAGTGTCCTTCCTACTCAACTTTCCAAGTGCATCTAGGAATTGTCTCTCTGACATGCCTCCTTGTGGCTCTTCCATAGGCACTTCTTCTTCCTCATCTTGATCCTCTTCATCTGAATCTAAGATGACTTCTGACTTCTTCTTCTTGTCTTTGTCTTTCTTCAACTTTTCTATCTCAGCCTCCATCCTTTTGTTCTTAGCTGCTTGCTCTCTCACTATCTTTGCCAATTCGGCATTTGTCACCTTTGAAGGAATTTCCTCCTCTTCTTCTCTATCTCCCATCTCTTTGATGGCTCTGATACCACCTAATGCAGAGTGGCACAAGGGAAGCAACACACAAAGGTTTACTCTATTGTCCTTTGCCCACTCACCCACTTCAACTAGCCTTCAACCAACCAACCAACCAAAGGCACATACAAGGCATATGAAGGATTTGATGTCCAGACTATTGTCCAACCCCTAAGGCTTCTCCAACACCTTAAGACAGATCAACAAACACCTTCTATGCAGTTGGTTTGATTTCCAACTTCCCAAAACTCTTCAACCTATACCTTGACTAGTAAGGCTACTAGCCCTCCAAACTAGGTTTTCTCAACAAAACTTGACAAAATCCCAAAGGTCTAGGCAAACAAATGATGGAATTGAACACCTTTCAGGGGACCCTAACAAACCTCCAAATCTCCTGCTCCAACTCTACTCCAGTAATCCAGAACGCCTACTAGGTCTCTAGGCCTAATTGATCAATTTAGGCTAGGTTACAAAGCAAGTGCTCAAAATTGGGTGCATAGGTCAGGGGCAGGAACTTGGAATGCTTCTACCATATCCCTACAACACAAATCCATCATTTATTTGCTCACCCTAACAGGATTCTATCATCTACAACCTCAAATAGCATGAAATTGGCCAAATACAATGAAATACTTGACCTAGGGCATCACCTTAAAAATAGAAGACTGCATTTTCTGACAAAAATCTTTTGGAATCTTATTGTACATACCCCTAGCCTGCATTTCACCAGTTTTTGCAAATTTTCAATGGTGGAAATGCATTCTAGGGCCGGATTTCTATGGCTGCCCTAGAAAACAGGGTTTCTGGACCTGTTTTGAAAGAAAAATCTATAACTTTTGATCCCGACCACTTCAGGACCTCAAACTAGTTGCATTGGAACCCTGACTCCAAGAGCTTTCAGAAAAATATCATTTGCACTGTGAAAATCTGTACAGTCCGTACACAGCAAGAAAAACAGCGAAAAATAGTCAGTTTTCTTGATTTTTGTGCCCAAATTCCGTACAAAAACTTCCTCCTCCATACTGGAGTCAGATATCCACCATATTAACCCATCCCATTTGGTATGCAACTTGAAAAATCAGTTTGAACTGTCCAAAATGAGTTGCAACCGCCCAATGTGTCATAATACATTGACAATATTTGACACTATGGTATTTTTGCATTAACACTATGGTTTAGCTTGTCCAAAGGAATCAAACCATCCTCCCTACTCCCAAAACATGATAAAACACACAAACAATCAAAAAACTCAAAAACCAATCCTTTAGACCTTCTAGGCCTGATTGGCACAACAAGGATCCAAGTGGACTAAGCATGATTGAGGTTTATAGGGTCACCTCAATCATCTTGACCACACAAAAGGGACCATACAAACATGGCTAAAGCCTTATTACCACACATACAATCAAAACAAAACATAGCTTATCAAAATGCATCAAAAATGCTTGAGGTGTCAGACTGCTCCTAGGTGCCCTGCACCACCTTGAGCATTCACTTTGTATGAAGTGTGTTCAAACTTTACCATTCACTTATATTTTATACTCTTATTATTTATGTAATGTTAGAATTTTCAATTCACTTTGTGTGAAGAGTGTGTAAGCTTTGACATTCAATTTGTGTGCTTGTTTGAACTTTGGCATCTTTGATCTTCAACATTTATCGTGTATATGTGTAAACTTTGGCATTCACTTGGATTTGATCCCCTTATTGTTTTGTGTGTATGTTTGAACTTTGGCATGTTTAAACTTTAGTGTACTTTGTGTGTATTAACTGTGTCTCAACTAACTTTCTTGGAGCTTTCGATAATTTTAATCTACTTATTATTTGAGTGAAGTGTTTCATTATCTTTTTAGTGATTTTTTGATATGAATTGAACGTTGGCACTTTTAATCCACTTATTGTGAGATCTTGCTTTTTTGATCTACTAGTGTGCCTTATGACCCAGTTATTGTGTGTTCTTTTGATTCTTTTGATCCACTCTTTGTTTGTGTGAAGTCTTTTTCTTTGATAATTGCCATTCACTATCTATTGCTCATGTGAAGTATTTTTCTTTGATCTTTGGCATTCATTATCTATTGTTTGTGTGAAGTGCGTCATTTGCATTCACTAACTTGTATGAAGTGAATTTTAAACTTCCATTTGATCCACTTAATGTTTGAACCTTGTATTTTGGAATTCACAAAATGTATGAATAGAGTTTTGAACTTTTTTTATTGATCATATGAAGCATGTTTGTACTAGGCATCCAAATATTGTAAATTTATTTTGAACTTTGGCATTCATTTTCTTTGTGTGTCATTTCTTTTGAATTTTTGTGAAAAGTATTGTTTATAGTTCAATTCAATTAATGTTTTTGATTGACATTTGCAAACTCAAATATGAAGTGACTTCAATGAAGTACATTTTAAATGTTTATTTCATCCACTTATTGTTTGACATTCACTTTGTATTTCACTAAATTAATTTTAATGTTTACACTTAAATTAGAAACTAAACTTTTTTTTTCCAACTTGTCTAGTTTTATCTTTTTTGATCTACTAGTGTGCCTTATGACCCAGTTATTGTGTGTTCTTTTGATTCTTTTGATCCACTCTTTGTTTGTGTGAAGTCTTTTTCTTTGATAATTGCCATTCACTATCTGTTGCTCACGTGAAGTATTTTTCTTTGATCTTTGGCATTCATTATCTATTGTTTGTGTGAAGTGCATCATTTGCATTCACTAACTTGTATGAAGTGAATTTTAAACTTCCATTTGATCCACTTAATGTTTGAACCTTGTATTTTGGAATTCACAAAATGTATGAATAGAGTTTTGAACTTTTTTTATTGATCATATGAAGCATGTTTGTACTAGGCATCCAAATATTGTAAATTTATTTTGAACTTTGGCATTCATTTTCTTTGTGTGTCGTTTCTTTTGAATTTTTGTGAAAAGTATTGTTTATAGTTCAATTCAATTAATGTTTTTGATTGACATTTGCAAACTCAAATATGAAGTGACTTCAATGAAGTACATTTTAAATGTTTATTTCATCCACTTATTGTTTGACATTCACTTTGTATTTCACTAAATTAATTTTAATGTTTACACTTAAATTAGAAACTAAACTTTTTTTTTCCAACTTGTCTAGTTCTATCATGATGATATTTCAATTACATTGCACCAATTTTTTTTTCCTAGTTATAAATTTTATTTTGAACATCATTATGAGGCAAATAGTGTGTTCACTTATTGTTTTTGTCTTGTGAAGTCAATTTTGTCATTTCTAATTTGCTTATTATTTGAGTGAAGTGTGTTTCACTATCTTCTTAGTGATTTTTTGATGTTTTGATATGGATTGAACTTTGGTACTTTTAGTCCACTTGTTGTGAGATCTTTCTTTTTTGATCTACTAGTGTGTTGTCTTGATTATTTTAATCTACTTTTTGTTTGTGTGAAGTGTTTTTCTCTGATACTTTTCATTCACCATCTATTTCTTATGTGAAGTGTTTTTGTTTGATCTTTGACATTCACTATCTATTGTTTGTGTGAAGTGTGTTTGGATTTTTGGCATTCGCTAGCTAACATTTGTGTGAAGTGTTTCATTTTAGTCTTATAGCATTTGTTGTATGTTATTCCTAAGTTATTTGTGTGACCGCGTGTGTTTTGAATGTTAATGTGAAGTGTGTTGTTTTGATCTTTAGCATTCACTAGCTATCATTTATGTGAAGTGTGTCATTTTCATCCATGACATTTGCTATCTATTGTTCCCAAATTGTGTGTGTGTGTGTGTGTGTGTGTGAGTTCTAAATGTTTGTTTGAAGTGTTTTTAAGTTTGACATTCACTTAGATTTGATGCACTTAATTATTTTGATTGACATTCCCAAATTTTGTATGAAGTTAGTGTTCTAAATGTTTCTTTGAAGTGTTTTAAGTTTGACATTCACTTAGATTTGATGCACTTAATTATTTTGATTGACATTCCCAAATTTTGTATGAAGTGAGTTTTGAACATTGCATTCACTAACTTGTATGAAGTGAAAATTTATAAACTTCTATTTGATCCACTTAATGTTTGAAATTTATATTTTGGCATTCATAAACTTTGTATGGATAGAGTTTTGAACATTTTGGAATTCACTTATTGTTTGATTGTGTGAAGCATGTTTGTACTAGGAATCTGGGTAAAAGCTCAAAGTTTTGTCACACTTTAAGGTCTACTTATCAGCTTAAATGAATTTAAGTATTTCCAACTAAAAGACAATTAGGTCTAGGCCATAACTTTTCTAAATGGAAGTGTCCACTAAATACATATATGTAGGATCACTTTGTAGCTAATTACCAAAAAAAATTGAAAAACTTGATGTTCCAACAACTCATACTCAATATTAACAATATTAACAGGAGCGTTTGGAGCATTTGAAGTGTTTGAATGACGTTTCTGAGCGGGATTCCTGTTTAGAAAATTTTAATGTTGATTCTGAGCAGGACGTTCGGGTTGCAGGTTGGATTGTTCAGGGTGTCTTCGTTGTGTACATATTTGGACCAATGTCTACTTGTGGCTTTGCCTTCTGACTTTAGGCTAAGAGAATAGATCTCTCAGGATCTATTTGCTATATTTCTTGGCGAAGCTTCAACCTTTTCAAACAAGGTGTGATGTCGAGTGAGTGTTTGCCTCTTCTCTTGTTGATCGGGAGACTTTGGATCAACCTTTTGTTCAGGTTGAAGTGGTTTCAACAGTTATTGAGAAGGTTTTGTCTGAGCCAGCACTTAATTATTTTGATTGACATTCCTAAATTTTGTATGAAGTGAGTTTTGAACATTGCATTCACTAACTTGTATGAAGTGAAAATTTATAAACTTCTGTTTGATCCACTTATTGTTTGAAATTTATATTTTGTCATTCATAAACTTTGTATAGATAGAGTTTTGAACATTTTGGAATTCACTTATCGTTTGATTGTGTGAATCATGTTTGTACTAGGAATCTCGGTAAAAGCTCAAAGTTTTGTCACACTTCAAGTCTACTTATTAGCTTAAATGTATTTCCAACTAAAAGACAATTAGGTCTAGGCCATAACTTTTCTAAATGGAAGTGTCCACTAAATACATATATGTAGGATCACTTTGTTGATAATTACCCAAAAAATTGAAAAACTCGATGTTCTAACAACTCATACTCAATATTAATGATATCGATAGGAGCGTCTGAAGCATTTGAATGATGTTTCTGAGCGGGATGCATGTTTGGAACATTTTAATGGTGATTTTGAGCAGGACATTGGGTTGCAGGTTGGATTGTTCAGCGTGTCTTCACTATGTGCAGATTTGGACTATTGTCTGCTTGCAGCTTTGCCTTCTGACTCTGGGCTGACAGAACATATCTCTCAGGATTTGTTTGCTATATTTCTTGGGGAAGCTTCAACATTTTCAAATAAGGTGTGCGATGTCGAGTGAGCATTTGCCTCTTCTCCCGTTGATCAGGAGACTTTGGATCAACCTTCTGTTCAAGTTGAAGGGCTTTCGACAGTTATTGAGAAGGTTTTGTTTGAGCCGGATCTTGGTTTTGAGGTGCTTGGCCTAGCGCCCTTGGCTGCCCTTAGAAGTCTTTTATGGATGTTGTAAAAATCTCAAGGGATGAAACATGCTCAACACAAGCTCAAGTTAGGCCTTTGCCTTGTGCATGTTTGTTTCCCGTGGTGGTGTGTGGCCTAGAAGTTACAAAAAATGAGGAGTTTTATCATAAGCATGGAACGATCCGTCGATTCAATAGTTTATGGCCTTCTCTTCTTCCTATTCTGCATTGTTGGGTCATGGTATCCTAGAAACCCCTTGTGGTTGGATAGATCAAGCTTTATCCCAACACAAGGGGTTTCTTCATTGCGACTTTTGCTTCCTCTGAGGAGAGGGACTTAGTGTTGGATGGTAGGGTTTGGTTGTGGGGTGAACATTCACTCTCCATCAAACCTTGGGCTCGTTCCTTCAATCCACTCATAGAGTCGCTTAATATTAGACCAATTTGGGTTTACCTCTTGAATCTCCCTCTTTAGTTTTGGGAGGATTCTTGCTATGAGGCTGGTGGAACCTATTAAGGTTTAGGGTTTTAGGTTCGTGAAATTGCAAGCTTTGCCTTTCAAAAATTTTAAAACCTAAGTTCCTAAGGTTATGCGCTTTACTTTCTAAATCTTTATTGATTGCCTGTGGTAGGTTTCCGGTCCCTTAAGTTACGACTTGAAGTCTTTATATCTGTTAAGTGACTGACCCCATATCCTAGTCTTACCCCTTGTGGCCCGTAAAAATTAAACATATTGTCTAAGTTTTTGTATATGTTATAAGGTTTAATACAAGTATATTTCATAGCATTGCAGCACATCACAGATGATGTCATCATCCTGTTGCATGGTCGTGACAAGGTGACACTTGTCAAAGAATGTAAGCTTACGTCCTTTTATTTTAAGAATCTTGCATTGAGTAACCATATGCTACCAAGTGTCTGTCTTAAAATGGTCTGAAGGAAAGTTTTAATCTAACGATTGCACACCATCACAAGGGTATCCTGCCAGGAAGGAATCTTTGTCGTACGATCGCAAGATGGCAACATGTGGCCCTGACTTATGAAAGAAGTCAAAAGCAAATGAAGGATGGACGTGTGGAGGCTTTATCGCACCCGCGTAGGGTAGGTAAAGTGGTGGCCCACCTCTAGATGTGACGTCGCAAAATAATGCCATGTGTCCGAGCTGGACAAAAGGTGATGTGGTCAGTGAAGGAAGTGTGTTTGATTTGGCTGATCCTTATTGGTCGAGGACTTTTCAACTATGATGACCCAAATTTTCAAATTTGACAGGTAAATGATAGTTGTGGATTTCACAGGGATAGACTCAAATCAATGGCGTAGATTTAAATTTTCTTGATGAATGTTGAGGGTGCCTTATGACACGAATGAAAGATTAAGGCCGAGGCTACCTCCATTAATGCCTCAGAAGCTATACTACGAAGCTTAAAAAAGAAAGTTAGGGCTTTTGCATCATTTCTCCAAGAATGAACAAAGCTCAAGCACACGGTGGATTCCCAACTGAGCAAAGAACAAAATTCAAACTTCTGCAAGCATAAACCAGTAAGTTCTTTCTACCTAGCTGTGCCTGACATATTTTATGTTGACTGCTTGAGGAGATAGATAATTGTCTGCATAAAGCTCCTAGGTTCTGCTAGGAAACCTTTGAATTTGCATGGTCTAGGTGGACTAGATGATAAATTCCTTGAATTTTGTTACAACTGTAGGATGCCAGACTACCCGTTCCTGGTTAGGTCTTGTTTGAGCATTGGCACCGAAGAATGGATTATAAGGCCCCCGTCTGCCATGCTTGGCACTTTGATTTGAGCAAGCTTATCTACCTAAATGTATTCCCTAATCCAAACCTAGTAAGGGCGATAGCACAGAGGTATGATCCTCAGACGAGGATAGTCTTGGCAGGAAATGGCACAAAAATGATCAAATTCACAAAGGGATACATTGCCACTATGTTTAACCTGAACCCTGCGGCTAATAAGCCAATTGACCTAAATGCATTGAAGAAGTGCCAAAGTATCAAGCGTGCTTATAGGGACTTCAACTTGGCCAAGAACAGGCCGAGAGGAGTTGATGGTAAACTGGTGAAGATATCAGACAGTGAACAAGAACCTTTCCAATGCAAACTATTCATGCATTATTTTGTCAGAACATATCGTAGCTTGTGCAAAGTGTTAGGCAGGGATGCCTTAGACAAAATGCCCATTTCTCTAATGATGATGATGGCAGTGGATATTCAAAGTCAAGAGACTAAGGAGCCATATGACTATGCCTGCTACATTGCAAATAAAATGCACAAACAAATGACAGAAATTAAGAGCAAGTTATTCATTGTGGATGCCCATGTTGATCATAATTGCAAATTCACAAGAAATCTAAGGCAAATATAGAGAAATATGTTGATATCCCGTAGATAACTGAACATTCATAGTATATTTGAGTTAAAAAGCATGTTGAAATGTTAAATATCATGCAAGCACATATAAATAATGGCAATAATCATGTAAATATCTGCCTACAAGCACATCAGTTAGTGAATTTACAGTGTAGAGGTGAAATTTAAATCATATCAGTAGAAGAACAAAAGAATTGATCAAAATTAAAAAATATCCTCATTATCTGTTTAAACACAACATGATTAACCTTGTTTGTTGAAAGATTTATAGAAAGCAGGTGAAATTCTTGATGTCCAAACATCAGTTCTTGGAATTAGAAACATAGGGCCCCTTGAATGGAAAACAACAAGGCACATCAAACCAATGAGCAATGTCAGTAGATTATGAACTAATCCATAGAGACTTGGGATCATGAATTCTTTGAATTCATCATATCTTTCAAGATGATAAAGGTTTGATTTGCATTTCTTTATCTATGTGTGTTTATGCCTAAGATTATAACCAACATAAATTGGCGCTAGAAGGAGGGCCTCACTCCATTCTGTTCCCTGAATTGGTCACTTGGACATCATCTCCACGTTTACACAAGGTGATCTTGTCAAAGCTTGTAAGAATTGATTACATTTTAGGTATTTGTGCAAAGTTCACTTGTTCCAAGTTAATCAAAGAGTTCTAATCATAAATATCTTAGTCTTGTGCATGAAAACTCTGATCTTTGCAGTCAATTGTTTGAAATTCTCAATATTGAGTCACTATTCAGGTTTTCTTGCAAATATCCCGTAGTTTCGCATCCCAATGATCAGATAGTTTGATATTTACAGTCAGGGATTCAAGTCCATGTTCTTATTTGCATGTTGTGCAAATATCTTGTTACTATAGATTCTTGATCCTAAATATTCATCCTAGAAGGTCATATCCCTTGATCTTTGCAAAGATTCGACCAAAATATCCACATTCTGTCTTAAGTTGTTAGAATCTTGGCTCATAGACCTAATATCAGGTCCAGATCCCTTCGACTCTTGGAAGAATTGCCTATTCATGGACTTAGACCTCATACAACTGATATTCATCATAGTCCTCAGTCTAGTGCATTTGCATCTTCATCCAGACATACTGTAACACCTCTAGTATCTCCGGTTGTATCTTAGACACCTCTAGGATCCCTAGTTATACCTCAAGTGCATCAAGCACTAGTCACCATGTCTTTCTTTGCAACTCAGTCACCATTTATGTTTGCTACATACCATCCTTTGCCTAAAAATCCTGATAAAATATGTCCAAAGTATCGCCCTTATCAGGATGCAGAAGACCATATTAGAACTTACAAGGAAGCCTACTTTAGAGCAAGAATAAAACATCAGGATGTTGTGTACAAATTGTTTCCCTACTCCTTAGGAGAAGAAGCCTATAGCTGGTACATCAGTCTTACTGAATCAACCATCCACACTTGGGATGCCCTAGAAAAAGATTTCTTAGGAAGATTTAAAATACCAGCAGACCTCGTTGTCACTTATCATATGTTTGCCACTATCAGAGAGATGATTTCTAACTTCAATGTTAGGTTTCAATAGATGTATTCCAAGTTAGTTACTCCATACAATGTAGCTGATGAGGTAGCCAGGTCCATATACTATTCAGCTTTAGATCCCTTGACATCTATGTTGATCAGAAGAACACATCCACCTATCACTTCACTAGTAGGCACTTTTAAAGAAGCCATTAAAGTCAATCATCAGTTAACACCAGGCTTTACACCTAATGCTGGATATCCTGCGTATCCTATGCAACCACAAGGCAATGGAGTCATGATACCTCCAGCCATCATGCTTAGTCCCTTGTAGGTACCTCCGCTTAGCATTATGCCTCCTCCAAATGGAAATGGCCAGATGATTCTTCATCCTGGACAAACACCACAGGATGCAAGGCAAAACAATAATGGTGGTTCCTTCTTCAAACCTCAGCAAGAGAATGTAGTAGCCAAGGTTCAAGAAGAAAACAATGACATTAAAGAGATATCCACACAATTGAGAAAGTTGACCACTAAGATTACACGTATGAGATGCCAAAACTTCTATTCCCAATCCAATAAGAACTGAGGATACTCTGATAGAGGATATGGAAACAATAATGATAGGTCTGGATATCCTGACAAAGGATACAACAATGAAAGGAATTCCAATAACAATAACAACAATACTACTCATAGGCCACCTAGAACATGGAACACTAGGCCAAACAATGGTTTATTACCATCACCATTGGACAATCAGCCTCCTAATGAACCTAATAAAACAACTAGGGTGAACCTAGTAGAAGTTGCCCTCACTAATTGGTGTAGGATGCACAATACTAATGCACATGCAGAGTTAGACTATCTTCGGTTTAAAATAGCAGCTAGTATCTTCCAGGCTAGTCTAATACTACAAGAGATCTTCCTCATCCTGAAGGGAATGAGATCATTCCTTTAGGGTATGAGTTTGCCCTAATGTTAGAAAGTTCATCCAGTCATCAGCATCATCAAATGACTTCCACTCATGAGAATTATACATTAGCATGTGAGGAATTTGCCTTAGCATTCAAGATAAATTATGTGTTCCCCTTTGGGGATGAAAATGAACCAGAACTAGAACATGAAGAGGTTCATGCTTATCAACAGCAATATCAAGGTAGGCACAACTACAATCTCAGGAGTAATCCTAACAGGCCACCTAGTCCTTTAACCACCTTTGTTCATCCCAATAATTTCAACACTCCACCTGATCCCAAAGCTAGTAATAACCTTGGTCCTCCCAAGGTTAGTACTCAATATTTTACACCCCAAAATATAGTATCAAAAGCCATCAGTCAGTTGCCTGAATCTGACAAATTAGTCACACACCTGGTAGAAGAGATGAAAAAGATTAAAATCAGCTTATCCTTGTCAGAACTCCTTAAAACCTTAGTTATCAATAAAGCCTAAAGGATGATAATAACCATCGAAATCCCAGTCAAATCATGACTAGTGATCCTATATCCAAAGAGAATAATGTTAAACATAAAGTTCAGGCTACTGTCTAGGCTGTTGAGACATCACATATGACTCTATATAGAGACAAAACTGAATCACCCCCATTCTTACTCATGCTAAGAATATTTGGAAAGAACTTGCATAATTGCTTAGTGGAATCAGGTGCATCAACAAATGTGATGCCACTGTCCATTTGCAATGCCCTAGGATTACATCCAACCAAGTCTCTCAAGAAAGTAACACAACTAGATAAAACTGAAGTAAGTGTGGTAGGGGAATTAACACATCCACATGCAATTAGCATCATACCCTAGGGTCTAGCATTAAATTGACATCCAAGTAGTGGATATCCCTGATACCTATGGGATGCTACTTAGCAGAGATTGGTCAAAAACACTCAATGGTTACATGTCCACTGACTTCAGCCACATGTGGTTACCCTAGAAGGGTATTCCTAACCAAATAAGGATAGAGGCTAAACCTATGATGAAACATATGATCACAAAATATAACAATACCAATGAGATATTATATGTGAATGTTGAACTAGGGGTATATACTATCAGACCCCAAACGGTCCAGATAGAGGAGGTCTTGATGTACAATACACACACATAGAAATGTTGATTAGAAAATAGGATGATCATAGAATCTGATTGCAGTTCGATTGATGATGGTGAAACAGATCACTTTAAATATTTTGAACATTATCTATCTAGAGAGATGCAAGGTTGCTAGATACTAGGTATATCCATTGAGGATATCTTAAGTGAAGGTTAGTGCAGGTTATACGATGAAGCACATTCAGAAAAAGACTATGATGCATGCTTAGACATGGTTGAATTGGAAAGAACTTATAGTGAGAAAGGGTCATCTTCAATCGAGGTCAGTACAATGTCTAGTTATCATGATACTGACTCTTATTTGTCATCTTCAGATATAGGAGAACATGAGGAAGGTGCACATCAAGATGAGGCTTACATGGACAATCTTGAAGAGATCCTAGTGCATGATGAAGATACTCATGGAAAGGAAAGTGATATCACCTCGGGGACTGATTGTTTAATTGAGTCAGATTATGAATTGTTAGATGAAGATAAGGGAAGTAACCTGACAAAGTTTGAAAAATTTCTATCCAAGCAAATTCATAGACTTATCTTGTAGAAAGTTTCTCCATATCATGCTCTAATTGAAGGATGGTGCAGACTCCATAAGGCATCACATTCTGAAATCACATGTGCCTTATGCTTGCACATACTGAATAAGCAAGAGCAACTATATTCAAGGAACCAATTGTCTAACATCAGAGATATCTCAAAAGATGAAAGGAAAGAGATTGAATTACATTAGGAAAGTAATAGTGATGATACTATAAAAATGAAAGAGGTATCAGGTTCACATCAGCCACCAAAAATGACAAAGAGCGAGCCTCAGAAGTTGAAGTGGATATCAAGTGGTGCAACTACTAGAGCCAAACGGAAAAAACAAGGCCCTGATAAGACATTGATAGAAGATAAGCCATGGATCCTCAGATTTGATGGATCCAAGTCTAAACAAGGAGATGGAGTGGATATGGACATCATTGACTCAGCAGGAAAAGCCTTTTTGGCAGCATATAGATTTCAATTCCCATGCACTAATAATGTGACAGAATATGAAGCTTTAATCCATGGGTTGTTGTTTGCTCTTAAGAAGAAAGTTAAGATTATGCATGTCTATGGAGACTCATAATTGGTGGTGAGATAAGTGAGAAGTATCTATGCTTGCAATTACAAGAAGTTATCCAACTAAAGGCATATAGTTTGGGACCTAATTGAAGAATTTGACGCATTTAATATCACACATGTTCCTAGAAAACAAAATCATAGAGCAGATGCCTTGGCACAAGTTGCCAGTACATTAGAGCCTTTGTCCATTTCTGGATTAAAGAGATTTTTAGTTGAGCTAATATCAGTACCCTCCATACCTGACAATGTTACTAATCTTCAAGTGTTTGATGATGATCAGCATATCTTGGATTTCATAGCAAACATAGACATATTTGATGCACAAATCCTAGATGAAAAGAATTTGGAAGATCATGTATGGGAAGAGGAAGAAATTATGGACTTGCCGAGTAATATGATCCCTAAAGGTATGATAGAATTAGAAAAAGCATTTGATCTACATAATATGATGAAACAAAAGGATCTCCCCAAGACAGATCAAGGAGAATATTCACCAGTCAATATAGGACAGAATGAAGACACAACGAATATCTTGATTGGTAAGGTTTGTTTTGAAGAAGAAAAGGCAAGAATAGCCCAAGCATTAAAGGATTACATTCATGTTATTGCCTGGACTTATGATGAGTTAAAGACATATGACACATCAATTACCACTCACACAATTCCATTGAAACCAGATACCAAGCCTTTCAGGAAAAAACAAAGGCCAGTCAACGCATTACTGGAGCCTATAATTTTTGAAGAAGTTAAGAAATTGTTGAATGCCAGGATCATATTTCCTATCAGGTACTTGACATGGGAAGCTAATCTGGTACTAGTAAGAAAGAAAAATGGTGACATATGTCTATGCGTAGACTTCAGGAATCTGAACAAAGCTCCAGAGAAAGATAACTATCCTTTGCCATCATTGGATGAAGTTTTGCAGATAGTGAATGGAGCTCAAATGATGTCCTTCCTGGATGGTTTCTCAAGATACAACCAGGTAATGGTGGACAAAGTAGATAGATTAAAAACAACATTCACCACCAAGTGGGGGATATTTGCTTACAGATGCATGCCTTTTGGCCTGATCAATGCTGGAGCCACACTCCAGCACGCAATGGACATAGCATTTAGAGGCTTAGTTGGCAAATGCATAGTCATATACATGGATGACCTGACTATATTCTCAAAGAAGAGGAGTGATCATATAGAAGACCTCTGAAGAGTACTCAAGAAATGTGAACAATATGGTATCTCACTCAACCCAAAGAAATGCATATTTGGAATAACTACAATCAAGTTACTTGGTCACCTAATATCAGAAAATGGGATCACCATTGACCCTGCTAGGGTAGAGTCCATCATGAAGTTACAAATTCCTAGGAGTAAGAAAGAGCTTAAGTCTTACTTTGGTAAGATAAACTTTGTAAGCAAGTTCATCATAGGGTTTGCAAAAATTGTTAGGCCACTTAATGCAATGCTTAAAAAAGATTCCAAGATCGAATGGACACCTAAAGCAAAGGCTGCATTTGAGAATATCAAGAAGGCCATATCAGATGCACCCATCCTGATTAGCCTAGACTACACAAAGGAGTTTTATATTTATTCATTCACTTCAGAACATACATGTGCAGCAGTCCTGACATAGAGGAATGAAGACAAAGAAGAAAAACCTGTAGCTTTCATGAGTTCTCCATTCAGAGATGCAGAGCTTAGATATATAGATGTTGAGAGACAAGCCCTTGCTTTGGTCAGAGTAGTAAAGAAATTTAGACATTACATCTTGAGAAGTAAGATAATAGCTGTGGTACCTGATGCAACAGTCAAAATGCTCTTAATGCAGAGTGAACCTGGAGAGAAAAGACCCAAATGGATAACATTCCTTCAAGAATATGACATGGACATAACACCTATGAAACTAGTTAGAGGTCAATCCCTAAGACAGATGATCTCTGAGATTGATCCTAACACAGTGAGCCAACAATATGTTGTGAACACAAAAGAAAACAAAGAATGGTACTCAAATATCAGACATATCCTAATCACTGGGAGATGCCCACAGAAGATGCAAGCTTCTCAAAAGAGAGCTTTAAAGATCAGATCACAAAAATACATGATCAAAGGAGGAATCCTTTTCAAGAAGTACTATGAAGGAATATACCTTAGATGTCTAGATAAGCCAGAAGCAGATAAAGTCCTCACTAAATTACATGACAAATTTGGCACAACACATGTCTCTCATTTAGCCACTACACATGCTATCCTGAGAGTAGGATACTACTGGCCAACAATTTTTAAATACACTACTGAGCATATCAAATGCTACCTCACTTGCCAAGTTGCTGCCAATAGGGAGAGATATGCCACTCAGCCCTTACAACTAGTTATGGAGATGCGCCCATTTGCCCAATGGGGCAGGGATTTCATAGGTCCTATCAATCCTCCATCATCTTCAAGCCACAGGTATGTTTTGACAATCACTAATTATTGTACCAGGTGGACTGAAGCAGTTAGTAGCAAGACTTGCACTGCAAAAGATGTGATCAAGTTTCTAGAGAATAACATATTAACTAGGTATGGAGTTTCATATGCTCTTGTATGTGATAATGGGCCAACTTTTGCATCATTGAGATTGTCTAGTTGGGGCTTTTGATTATGGAATCATTTTAAAATTTTCTTCAAATTATTACCCCCAAGGAAATGGCTTAGTAGAGTCAACAAATAAGAATTTATTGAACATCATAAAGAAATTGATAGAAAAGAATCCTAGGGAATGGAATACCCTTCTCAAGTATGCCTTATGGGTTGATCGAACTAGAATGAAAATTGCTTTAGAAAATTCTCCTTACCAATTGGTGTATGGGCTAGATCCTATTCTACCTGTCAATTTAAAGATCCCCACACTATAGTTTGCACAAGAATACTTGGGCATAGACAACAAACAAGAAGTTAGGTTGCTTCTACTCATGCACCTAGAAGAAAAAAGAGATAGGGCGATTGATCAGTTTGCCAAGCATCAGGCTACTATCAAATGTTGGTTTGACAAGAGGGCTAAAGTAAAAGCTTTTAGGATACCAGACTTAGTCCTAGCATGGGACAAAACACATGAAAAGAAAGGTGATTATGGAAAATTTGATAAACACTGATAAATCCTTTTTAGATTTCAGAAATCCTAGGTGATAGTACCTACAGACTCAAGACCCTAACAGGTGAGGATGTTAAAAGAAGGGTCATGACATGATACTGTACCATAATGTACATTTTGTATAGCTATTTGTATAGTTTGCTTTGTGTGTTTTCTTTTTGCTTGTTGGCATTGAGTTTTTTTTTTGGTTAGGCAAAATGATGCACCTTCTCACTATAGAACACTACTGAAATTGTTAGAATTCAAGGGTTGGATATAAGTTTATACATAGGCTGTGACTCATGTTAACAAGCGTTCCTAATCAGGTCTGTGATATCTTGTTCATCAATATTGCTTTCCTTGCTCAAGGAGATCTTCACATGACACACCTAACAGACTTGGGTTTGTTGAACATACTAGTGTAGAGTTAAGTGAAAAATCAAAAGGTTGCCCTTGCTACTATTGCAATTCCCAACCTAAATCAGTAAGTGACCACACCTTGCAAAATGTGCTTACATGATAACATCTTATGAATAACAAAAAAAAGAAAAGAAATATATTGAATATCTAAAGAGAAATTAGGCCATCTAAGTAACTCTACCAGGGCTATAGACGTCTGACTAGCAGTGGGGTTCTACTTAGGGGAATTGCAAAGATAACCTTGCCGGGGCTATGGATGCTTGCTGGCAGTAAGGCTCTATCTAGGTTGGCTATGAGAGATATACCAAATTGTGTAGCTTAACCTCGTCACTAGTGTTTTCAACTCATCTTCAAGATGAAGGATAATGAATCACATGCACACACTTGATCCCTTTTCAATACATTGAAACATTGATGAACATGATATCATTAAAAAGATAAGGATGATTATGCTTAACAAGAGTTGGAGCATTAGGTTCTAACTTACCCTCATCTCTTGAATTATTGGAATTTCATTATTTTCCTTGGTGGCAAGTTGTTGTGTGGTTACACAACACGCCCCATTTTGCTTTAGCAAAACAGGTACCCAACCTTTTTTGGCTTTTCCCCTTGCTTTTTTGCTTTGGGCGATATGGTAAAAGTTAGGTATCACATGTAGTATTTGTATATCACCCCTGTACATGGACCTCGTAAAGGAAGTTTAAATGTCAAACTCAAATTCTATCATCACAAACCTCATCAAGTGAAAGAGTGCAAAATTCTAAGCAGGTTTGCCTTTTAAATCACCTTAAAATTCCTTGAGGATAGAAAGTTATGTTCGGTCAAAGTTTGGTTGAACCAGTCACTTAGGGTGATATTTCTTAACATCCCTGATGTTTGTCAATATCCCAGATATATGTTTTAACACAAGAAAGCCCGATATCTGCACATTTATCAATATGCAGATGTCAAATTTAGATGCTAGAGGTATTTACCCGTCATGAACCCACATACGTTCCCGGAGGGTGATATTCCTTAATATCCCTAATATTCACTAATGTGAGGGCTTGCCTCAAATATAACGTAAATACCTGACATCTGCACAATTCTTAATATCTGTCATGTTAACTAAGATCCCTGATCTTCCTTAATATGATGATGACATCATCTTAACCCAATATAAAGAAGACCTGGTATAACGATGATGTCACCATATTCCTGACATCAAAAGGGGGTCATCTATCTCCCAATATTCTAGATATTTGTTAATATCTTGATCCAACACAAAGTAAAAGAGAACCTTAATATCCCACACATTATCTAAGATCCTTGATCTTTGCTAATGTGATGATGATGTCACTTATGTTCCAGTTTGAAACATTAATGAAGGATGCTGACATCATCCTAATCTTCAAATACGGGGGATGTTTCACACATTCAAGAACCCTGATATTTCTCAATATCCCTCAGGTCCACTTTTAAGACATAACATGTAGATACTTATGAACCAATAGGTCACTGCCACGTGGCATGTTGAATCCATCATATCATCACCCTACGTTATCATGATCATTAAATGAAGTAAAATGACCCAATTTTGAGCATTGGTCAACGGTTAGTCAACATCATGATGACATCATCATCTTCTAGGGGGTCATATTTCTAATATCCCTTATATTTGCAAATGTTCCTGCTTGCATTAAATGCTTTTCTAGCGGTGGGTGAGCTTTCAAAATTTCAAATAAGCACACGCCACCTATTAACATCTCCGATGCTTAGGTGCCAATCAATGTATATCAACAATTAAGCATTAATCACACCCTAATTCACCAATGTTTGTTGATTAAAACAAGGATTTGAGTTCATTTTTGAATTTATCACATATTCAAGCAAAATTTATAGAACTGCAGTGTGATTAAGGTGATATTACTGCAATCTGTGAAAGCAACGGAACGGGGTGTGGATTCAAAAAGGTGAATAGAAGAAGATAACTACAAGGTGAACGTGTCTACCCAGATATCAATTAAATAGTAAAATGTAGCGAATATCAGGTATGTAACGATAAAACCCTCCCTTGTTGTTTATGGTAGAATGAAGAGGTAAAATTGTTTTTACCATAGTAAATCGATATGGTGATGTATGAAATGTGTTGAATAAGAATCAAAACATCCGGATATTCATATAATCATTAATTTGCATGATCACATGAAATGTTAGGGTAAGAAATACATGTGTTTTACCGCAGGATTCAATGGCACTCCACAGAACAGGTCAGATGCAGAATTTGTAAAACCTATGTGTATACAACTACAGGGAATAACATTCAAATATGGCCAGATAAATGACACTCATCCAGGGAAGATTGATCTAGATGCATGGACTACACTTTCAGTAAAGGGGAGTGGATAGCCTCTGCTCATCAATGCTTATAACTTAGGCATGTTGCATGTAGGAGAATTCCCTTATGCAATCGAGGCCACCGAGCTAGTAGTAGAGTGTGCTCGTAATTACAACACCAACACCAGAAAGGTAGAGAAACATGGCTGGGTATGTTGGTTTTTGCTTCTGAATCAACATTAGGGTTTGCCACTTCTAATGCATAGGCAGATTCAGCCAACTGAATACAGGAGGTTGCGTGAGCTCCTCCCCTTCACTTCTGGTTCTGCCACACCAAGGGGGGTGTCCCTATTTGATAAAAGTATAACCTTGACTAGCTCAATGACAGAAGGATTTAACTTGACAGCAACAGGCAGAATACTCTCATGTATGGACCAAGATTTGTGTAACAAATCAAAAGGTTGGCAACATTCTTGGACATGATGTCTGGTTGGGTATGAGAGCATGCAGGGATCCTAATCCTACTCCTACAACTAACAGGTGGAAGGATGAAATGGTTTGATTTGATTTTTGGATGCAAAGCTGGACATTGTATATAACCTCAACACAGAGCTAGATTGGTGCCTATCTAGGGCTTGGAGTCGGTAGACATACACCTGTGAATGATCAGCATGAACAACTAAAACTGGATTTCAGGGGGATATACATGATATTTGCCTTACAGATATCTCCCAATACAGAGTGTTAAGCTGTCTATACTTATGGCATCCCTATTGCAGTATACCCTTCCCAATATTCAATCTGAAAATAGTTTAATCTACCCCTTGAGCAGAAGTTAAAAGATTAAACATTCAACACAGGAATTCTATGTTCTAGAATTTCAGACATTCCTTGAATGCCTGGATTCAGAAGAAAGATACATGCAAAACTGGAGACAGAATCAGCATAACACATGCAAACATAGCATTATTCATATAAAATTGACCATGAAATCAGTGGATTCATGCACAAACGTACAACAGGAGATACATAAACTCGCAAGTTTTGCTGCACAGAGCAACCAAAACCACTTGTATCTTATTACAAAGCCAAAATGTCCAGTTTTCAACAACCTAAAATGAGTAACACTTCCTGCTTATAACAGCCAAAGAAGCGTACTCAGCATTAATTACATGGCTTTCAAAAATTCACTAGATACAGATCACACAAGAAGAATGGTGCTCAGAAGTTATTGCTGCAGAGACAAAAAGTAGACAATGGTGGCCTTGAGCCCTGTGCCACCATCTGGAAGTCTTCACTCAAAAATCGGGTGACATGATCATGTGTACCATTGCCCATACCTCTGCACCGTCGCCATTAAAGGCCTCAACCACCCGCGGCCGCTTGAAAACCGTCGCAACACTTCAAAAAAGAAATTCCTGCCAAAACGCATTCTATCACAGTTTCAAATTATACAGGGAGATTAGTCCCACATGCATGGTGAGGAGATCACTTTAGTAGTTTAAAAGCATAGTCACTTGCATAATAGGTGTCGAGCGCTTTTGCCACGCTCAACACACGCTCCTTCACCCAAAAGCCCATCGCCCATACCCAGGCCATCGGCCAACTCCCAAATCCTCCTGCCGATCTATCAAGTCTCGCTGACGACACCTCCCGAAAGCCTACAACTTCAATATCGGCCAGAGAAGAACCATCGGCCAACTCCACAAAACTCATCCCGACATCAATAGTCTGGCCGATGACCACAAACTACACTCTGCATCCCCGTCGGCGTGACTCACTCCATCGGAGCATCCAAAAATCCTCTGGCCGACCTCAACAGTCTCGCTGATTGTTTCACTACATTCCCCTCATCGGCCAGAGACTGACCATTAGGCTAACTCTCTAGACTCCCACCGACAATACGAGTCTCCCCGATGGCCACCAAAACATACTTCGTCGGCCAGACAACAACTGTCGGGCTAGCCCAAAATTCCCTCGTTGACATACTAAGTCATCCCGATGGTTCACTCCAAACACGCCCGTCGCCAAGACATAGACCATCGGCGTAACAGAAAAGATGCTCACCGACAACACAACTCACGCCGATGGACCCTGGCCTCCTCCTTCCGTCGGTGTGACATACACCATCGGGCAAGTCAAAAACTCTTCGGCCAATCACACAAAGTCACACCGATGCTCATTCCAAATCCCTCCATCGGCGATATCGACACTATCGGCCAAACCCAAAGCTCCCCAGCCGATGGAACAAACTCTCACTGATGAAGTCTCCACATTCCTCGCCTGTCGGTATGACCAAAGCCATCGGCGAACAACAAAATGCCTACACCGATAGAACTTGTCACCTCAATAGACACATCCTCCTTGGTCCCATCGGCCAAGCCCCCCATCGTCGGCACAACTCAAAACACTCACGCTGACAATACAACACACGCTGATAACATCCATCGGCCAGACACAAATGAAGCCTGTCGACGATGAATATCACACCGATGGCATTTCCATCGGCCAAACCAAACACATCGGAGGGAACAAAACAAATAGTTGGCCGATGATGCCGATCACTCCGATGAACCAAAAACATAAAGCTCCGAACCTTTGAACCATGAACCGGTTCAAACGGATGGTTCAACCGAGAAGTTCAACGCCGAACGGAGCACTTCAAAAAGGACATTTGCCGAACAAAAACACAAAGCCTTGAACCGTTGAACCATGAACCAAAAGAGTTCAACGCGGTGGTTCAAAACGATGGTTCAATCATAATCTGAGCACTCAAAAAGAAGTTTCGTCGATAGAGAAAGTCACAGCGATGAACAAGGAAACTTAGGGCCCAAAAAGAAAAAACCCTCCAACATCTGCACTCAGATCCAGACCAAAATTAGTGCCAACAGGGTATATGCAGACTTCTTAGTTGAGGGTATTATGGCAGCTTTCAATTTACCCAAGGGACCTCAAGTGAGTAAAATAAACTTGGAGAAGTTAGAAAAGAAATACAGAAAAACTGAAAAAGATTGTAGAAAAATCATGTACTCACATGGAGAGCTAATGATAGCATGTACAAAGCTACTGCAAAGCTACCTATGCATCTATACAAGTTTGATTTTGCTCTTGAATATCGGTACATGATGGTGATTCTTAGCTGCATGACAGGAAAACCAAATGCTGGATTTTTTGAGAACTAGATGTATGGTATCATAAGAATGGTAGAAGATACTAATGAGAAACCCCTGTGGGCTAAGATCATGAGTGACAACCTAGATGAAGGAATGATGAATCTGGGAGGAAAAACTAATATGTTCAATATGACCTCATATGTGGTTTATGCCTGTGCATTTAGAGGCACATTCAGTGGTTTACAAACAATAGGTAGGGTTGGTAGGAACCTTGGAGATGTAAACATCTGGGATCATTACCCACAATTGAAACAAAGAGAGTCTCTCCAACATTACTAGAGAGTGAATGATTCATTTTCTATGCATTTAGTAAGGACTATGGAAGAAGACA
The DNA here is from genome assembly GCA_027924645.1 of Cunninghamia lanceolata. Classification (NCBI taxonomy): domain Eukaryota; kingdom Viridiplantae; phylum Streptophyta; class Pinopsida; order Cupressales; family Cupressaceae; genus Cunninghamia; species Cunninghamia lanceolata. Next base: position 1,963,787 of record BSBN01000998.1, read on the forward strand.
GAACAAAGAGGCTGAGCATGGAAGCTCAGGCCATAATATACAAGCACAAGGCTTGGTTCATCCAATTCCCCACATTCACATATATAAGAATAGATGGATTCACTGGGCAGCCTCTCATGTTGCCAAGAAACCCAACTGACAAGGTCATCTTGATGGAGATGGTTAGGCAGATATTACCTTCATTTGAGGCCTATGTTGAGAGAGGTAAGATATCTAATGCCCTGTTCCCAATCATGATTGGGTGGTATATGTGCCTCGACAAGGAGAGTGCCAAGGAGGCAATAGGGGGACTGTAGTTGATGTCATTGCAGCCATTCTCACTATCCAGGCAATATGACCCATATGATAGGGTGCAGACACTACACAAGAAACCAATGCATCAAATGCATATTGAGGACTACTGGGGCAATTGTGATGATGGGATGGAAGTGAGAAGGAGGGGCTATCAAAGGCTTACTCTGAAGCAAATCCATACACTAGACTACATACCAATGCTAGTACAATTGCATAAAGATGATGGCATGGTCATGTCCCAGGAATATGAGGACAAGAAAATATATAATGAAACAATATCATCCCCTAACTGAAATTAGCCAGAAGTGACCTCATTAGACCAGATAACACAGGTCATACAATTAACCAAAGACTGGGTAGTTACAGAGGTTATAAAATTGAAGAAAAAGGGAGTAGCTCTCACTATTGATAAGAAGAGGAAGAGACAAGAGCTAACAGATGAAGAATATGATGATTTCCTCAAGGAGAAGAGGGCATCTAAAGGAGAGAGGCAGCAGGGAAAATCCAAGAAAGGGAACCAAGCTGTAGGTGTAAGGATCATTTGTTATACTCAACCTAAGGAGGATCTAGCCTAAACTTCTGCTACCACTACATCACATGCACCTGCAAAGCCAAGAACCTATTACAAAGTCTACTCCTACTCATGAGATTGAAGGGGAAAGCACAGATGATGATGATCTCCTAATAAGCAGAAAGAAGAAGAAAACTCAGGAAATGCCCCAGAAGAAACAAGCACCTACAATGAGGGGAATGGTTGAAAAGAACCCTACAATCATATTGAAAGGAGTAGGTGGTGAGGGAATTAAGAGAACTCTGCAGCATGAGGTGCCTATTCCTGACATAGTGCATTTCAAGTCTGAGATGGCAGAGAAGCAGAGAAAAGAGATACATAATGAAGGAAGGGATGATCAGTCTTTTCCATTGGAGAACACAGTGGAGTTATTCGATGATGACGTTGTAAATGAAGTGTCTGCTAGTTCTATGGAGACATTGGTAAAGAACACCAAGATGACCCCTCGTGGCACCCCCACAGTACAAAGGAGGTTGAAGTAGAAGAGATAGAGGAAGGTAATCCTAAAATTGTGGCACAACAAATTGGTTTGGCTAGGTTAGTAGATCAAGTTACCAGCCCAACAACTATAGATTTGACATATCAGGGTGAGGAAGACCAAAACAAAGATAAAGATCTACCTCTAGAACAAAAGAAATTAGAAGTTAATGTACACATGGGGGAGGATGAAGAGATGCTTGATCAAGATGATGGTTAGGATGATGAACAAGTACCCAAGGGAGAATTAAATAAAGTAGGGACAAATGAACCCCAAGATCCTGAAGGGATGAAAGATCATAACAATCCTAATACTCATGCAGATCCACCACCATCACAAGATGAGCAGGAGAAGAATGAAGATAGAATATCAAATGTTCCTGCACATGAGGATGAGCTTGATGAGGAGGTGCTCAATGGACAAGAAAAAGAGCCTTCACCACCAAGGGTGGAGCAAAACATTAAATCATAAGATGTTCACATTGAACATACAGACCAAGAAGGGTCTACAGATGATGTGCCATACTGGCTGCAACAAGATGTACAAGCACATCCACCTAGTGTTGCATCAGAATTTGATATTGCTTCATTATTTTTGGCCAATACAACCAAGCCAAGGAGAAGGGCTAGGGCCACATCGGCAATAAAGAGAGATCAAACAATAGGTAGGAGGACAACTGAAGTAGCTATACTTGTGGTAGATAAAGCCAAAGGAGAGATAAGTGTTAGTGAGTTTCAAATGACCACTATTGATTTAGGCTTTGCTACTGAGCAACAAGAGGGCCAAGAGGCCAAATATATAATTGATTCTTTATTAAAAAGTGCAGAGAGAGAAGAATAAAAATAAGGTGCACAAAGAGCACATTTCTCAATTGCACACATTCATAAAGGGCCTGATAGACCCACATAATGTGCCAGTCAGCACATTTGCCCCACTGACCATTATATCATAGGATGAAGTGACAGGACTGGATGTTATGAAACACAAAGCACATATGATGGAAAATTGGTTCATCCAATTCATCACAGAGGCAGAGAAGGTGATAAAGACCTCTCTTAATAATTAGAACCTGCTCAGCACATTGAAGAGCAAGGTTGATAAATTGCAGAAGGAAGTCGGGCAAAGGTCCATCAAGATTGAGAAGCATCTGACTGCCTTATCAGAAATGAAGCACATAGATGCCAATGTCCTGATTTACAATAAAGTATTGAATAACCAAACATCTAAGCTATTGAGCATTTGGTATGAAGATACCAAATTTGAGAGTGATATCCTCAGGAAGTGCAATACAAAACTTAGGGATATTAGTGTGAGATTGCACAAACTTTTGTCTGGTGAAGTAGAGATTTTGGAAGCTCTTAAAGAAAAGGTGGAAGGGAAGATTGAAAATAAAGATGCATACTTTGCAGTAAAGGCCTTCCAAGATAATTTCAAACCTGCTACAGATGACCTCCTCAATCACCTATCAGAGGATACAATCAACAAGGCCATGAGGATGAAGGCAAAAGGGGAAAAATATAATGAGATGTTGAATAGTAGAAAGAACAAATGGTTTGCATTACAAGCACAAGTAAAGTCACAAGAACATGCAGTCATCAAGGCTAAAGTCCAGGATGGAGGTGAAATTAAAAGGATAGTGCAAGCATATGAGCCCATCAAGGGAGTGATAAGTGTGCATGCAAAAGAAGATGATTTATCTACTGATGAAGAAGATGAAGAATAAACACGATGCACATGATCATGTAAAGGAGATGATACCAGATGGTTGCCAATTGGAAGCCTGTGCCATGGGTATGCCCGTTGACTTGGTCAAGGACTAATATGCCTATTGATCTGAAATGATAAATCTTGATCATAGGATCTTTGTAACTGCTTCCTCCTCTTGTTCTATAAAAGGGAGATGGAGTGCATTTTTTATTCATTCAAAACTTAATTGAGATTAGATTGCTAAAGCATCAGAACTAATTCTCAAGGCTAATTGTAAATGTACATCTCTTTCATATACTTAATGAAGAAGAAGCTCTGATTACATACAATCGTAAACTTTGAGTAATCTGTGAATGGATTCCTGACTTGTACTTTGATTTGCTGCATCCCTTGGAGTGCATTTCATGTTGTGCTTGTTGTTTTCATTCCATTTTCATTGAAGTTAGGATCAACCATACTTAGTTGTGGAACATCCTAGTGAACATATGGTTTGATTTCCTTCTGTTCATAACAATATTAGGAATGTATGTGGATCAATAGCTAAAGATTCAATCATTTCAGTAAAGTTTAGCAAGCATTCATTAAAATTGTTTAATTTGATTTAAAATTTGTTTAATTTGATTTAAAATCATCATCATAATTGCAAATTCATAGGAAATCTAAAGCATAAACAGAGAAATATGTTGATATCCCATAGATAACTGAACAATCATAGAATATTTGAGTTAAAAAGCATGTTGAAATGTTAAATATCATGCAAAAACATATAAATAATGGCAATAATCATGTAAATATCTGCCTACAAGCACATCAGTTAAGTGAATTTATAGTGCAAAGGTGAATTTTAAATCATATCAGTCGAAGAACAAAAGAATTCATCAAAATTAGAAAATATCCCCATTATGTGTTTAAACACAGCACAATTAACCTTGTTTGTTGAAATATTTACATAAAGCAGGTGAAATTCCCGATGTCCAAATGTCAGTTCATGGAATAAAAAATGTAAGGCCCCTTGAATGGAAAACAACAAGGCACATCAAACCAATGAGCAATGTCAGTAGATTATGAACTAATCCACAGAGACTTGGGATCATGAATTCTTTGAATTCATCGTATCTTTCGAGATGATAAAGGTTTGATTTGCATTTCTTTATCTATGTGTGTTTATGCCTAACATCATAACCAATAGTAATGATAGGGAATTTTGGAATTGATTGATTAATGTGTTTATTTTAGTTTGATTTAGCTTAAAACCCTAATTATGCAAAATCATAAACAAATAGATGAAACATGATATATGAATGCACATAGATAGACTAAATACAGATCAGATACATACCAGATTTTGAGTTCTAGAATACATAAAAGTCAAGGGCTAAAGAGCGGGCACCCAAGCCCAAGGTACTTCTTTTTCTAAGGGCTTCGGGATCTTTTCTATCACTGACTACGACTTCAGAGATTCTCCATGACACGAAACTGAGGGGCAAAAGAGTAAGCACCCAAGCCCTTCCTAAGCTACTTCTTGCATTTTTCTTCAGATCCTGATTCCTTATGCTTTGCCACAGTCCTCTAAAACTCCACTTTTTGAGATCTGACACTTGTCACCTGTAATCACAAGAGAGGGGTTAGGGGTTGTGGTGTTTAGGAGCTTGCCTCGGTCAAGCCCCAAAATGGCATTCAAGCCTTCCAACACTATTGTTAGATAGAGGGTGCATGAACTTGCATGATAGAGGCAAAGAAAAATTGATAAATGATTGATTGAAGCACAAATAGATATCACCTCAGAGGTGTATCTATCACATAGATGAAGATCTTTCACAACATGAGAAGAAGACAAATCTACAATAGCAAACACAACAACAATATTCTGCTCTGCAACACAATGAATGCCTTGAATGCTCTAAAATCATAAGTTCACCAAAATCTCATAGTCATCTTCTAGTTTACAAATGAAACCCTAAACATGCTTATATATGCATTCCCACTTTAATTTCATAATTCAAACTTAAGATGTCAGCAAGGAACACCTTTAACGGTAACTTTACCAACATTTAAATTTGGGACCCCACCAAAATAGGGTAGGGCAAGGGCACTAACACCCCTATCTTGGGACCAATTTTAGGATAGGGTTAAGCTTTTCAATGTCCCCTAAGTCCATTTTGACATGGGTTTCAGGGCATTTTGTCTCGGGATTCAATTCTAACCCAAGAGCTAAACTTAGGAGGTAAAAGTCCTAGGGGACATTTTACAACATAATAGGCGATACTTGATTAATTCATAGATTTGATTGCACATCATTGTTCCATATCATATTTGCATAAAAAGTCATCTCATCATGGCTTCTTCTATTTGTTCCTCTTTGGTATATTTGCATGTATACATCAAATATTTTTTTACAAATTCATTAATATGCATCCCTATGTTTTAGATCATATAGCATCCATGTATGATATTGATATATTTAAATGCTCTTTAAATGAAATCCTTGGTTGTATAGATAATTTTAATAGCTTCACAACCCTCATGAGTGTGTATCCTTCGATATTAGAAGATCTAACCGAATTCATCTCCATGAATAGTCATGAGAAAGATGATCGTGATAGTAATGCCATGGATATACTCTCTAAAGCATGTGATGGTGACTTAGCTTTTCCTACTTCAACCTATGCTTTGGATCCCTCTCCCAAAAATGAAGGCATTTTGGAACAAGAGGATGAGATCATTGACATACTACTTAGTCTCTCTTCTACAGATAATGTTGAACATACTACTTCCACTTCTACCATACCAAATGATAATTTTATGGTTCATCCTATGGATCTTCTGCCTTTGATTGAATGTTCAAGTACCTTGGATGTCACTAAGGAACTGAATACCCTCGATCTTCCTCCTTTGGGTGAATATGCAAGTACCTTGGATATCACTAAGGATGCAAAGACCATGGATAGTTCTCCTTTGTTTGCATGTTCAAACCCCTTGGACATCACTAAAGATACAATTATAAAAAATTTTAACACCTCACCCTCCCTTCATTCCAATGATCTCTCTTCAAAAAAATAAGCATTAGTGGATGAGGAGAGGTCTCTCACATTAAATCCCTTGAGGATGGATGTTGAACTTTCTCAAAATGAAAACAATGTCAATTTAATCATCATTAATAGGCTTATTCCACCCACCACAGGGATAGTGGATAAGTTTACTAATGTTCCTAAGATCATAGTGCATGAGACACCTAATACTCCTTGTTTCAAACTGATGATTATGATTCAAGGTTTTCCAACACCACCTCGACGCCTAGGTTACTATCTCAATATGGCAATACAAATTTCTCAAAGGAATCAAGGTGTTCAAAATGTGTCACAACATCACACGATTGCTCACACATACATCACCCATAATAAAAAATAAGGTAAGTAAGCACTGCATGTGCCCGTTTCTCTTCCACCTTCTCAAGCTATCCTACCTCAAGCACCTCATCTTCCTACTCATATTGGTAAAGAATATGATCTCATCGAGAAGCTTTGTGCTACTCCGGCTAAGATCTCTTTATGGGACTTAATACAAACGTCGCCTACACACCACGAAATGCTCCAGGAGGCTCTTCAAAAGGTAGTTGTTCCACCTCTTGTTAGACTGAATGATGTAGTATCTCTGTTAGAGAGTATGCAGGTGGTAGCATCTGACATATCATTTCAATAACATGAGTTACCTCCCATAGAAGTTCAAAACCAAAATGAGCCTCTTTTGACATTCGTCATGTTTGATAAAAAGAGTATAAGACACACTATGATTGATGGTGGATCAAGTCTTAATGTTTGTGGAATAGATTTGTTACATAAAATCAATATTGATACATCTTTAATTCAATCAGATCATGAACTCAACCTTCATGGATTTGATAATGTTGGTAGACAATCATTAGATACCATCACCTTATATATTAAGGTTGGACCTAAGACATTGCCTACCCTTATCCATGTCATGCTTAATTATCTTTTGTACTATCTCCTTCTTGGTAGACCATAGATTCATGCCATGGTAGTAGTTCTGTCTACCCTTCATCGTTCAATAAAATTCATCTTTGAAAACAAAGTACATATAATTGAAGGTGATCTGACTCTGGATAGTTGCTTGAAAATAGAAGGGAGACATCAAACTCCTTTGATTAGTTTGATCCCTTCTTCAACACTACCCTCCATTGCTAACAATAGTATTGGTCAGGGTAGTGTTGGTCCTTCAAATGTATTTTTTGGTGATGATTGGGGTTTGTTGGGTTTTACACCCTCCTTTATGGGAGAATATAAAATCCCACCCTCACACCCTAAGACCTTGAAGGTAAATACAATTTCTTCAATCCAATCTCATACTCCTACAAAGTTTAAACTTAAATCTAGTGATGATGGAACCTTTAAAATAGATGAAGATCTACCTTCCCCTACAAGAATGGTGGCCATTTGTGATAAAGTATCATCTCAATCTAATCATCTAATTCTAATACATGTCTTGCTAATGAAGTGGCCTCTTTAGATTTCAATCCCCATGGAACAAAGATTGACCCTCCTCACCATGATAAAAATAATGATCCTTCTTCTTCTTCAACATATAATCATACTTCTTAAAACAAAACTAGCCATATGACCTCTCTTCATCCTTCGGTCTTATAGAACCATTACGGGCATGGATTCAAAATTATTTCAAAACAAGGATACAATGGAAATGGGTTAGGATGTAAAGAACAAGGAATCAAAGAGCCTATAGAACCAACACCACACTTGTCTAAATCAGGTTTGGGTTTTCGGCCTTCTCCTACATTCTTGCCACCATGTTTACAACAAAAAGGTTTTCTTCCTACTCCCCCTATATCTTCTCTTTTATCTCAACAAGAGTGTATTTTATCAAGTTTACTAAAAGATTGCTTAATCACTCTTCCTCCTCTAAAACACAAAATGATTCAACAAAATAATCATTCATCACCTCATTATTGTGCATATCAGTAAGAACTTGGCCATTCCACTAACGAATGCTGAGTCTTGGGTAACAAAATTCAATGACTTCGAACAAGGTTTGGCTCTAGCACTTCTCACCATGCTTGATGTAGTTCCTAGAGCACCTTGTCCTCCATCCATTTTATACTCAAGTTGGGGGAGGATGATTTTTTATAGGCCAACTCATAGGAGTGGTCCCTTCTTTTCATTTGTTTTATGTTTATATGTATTTTCATCCCCGTATTGTGATGATTTATTCTCCTGTGGCACCCTTCTTAGCATAAAGGTACAAGGAGTAAGAGTACGTGGTACCATTCTTCTATGTGTATCTTCATTCTTCTATATGACTTGATGTATAATTCCATTATTTTCCTTGGATGGTTTAGCATCCTTTCATGTTGATTCAATTTGTGTATATGATTTTTCTTCCATCTATGTGGCACCTTTTAGCAATGCTTGATGTCATAACATGACTACACAAGCCATTGTGTATCATGCCTATAAGAATCACCTTGGTTGCTTGTCTTGGAGGCAACCCCTTATCGTGATGTAACTTTTTTAAATACATCTAATATTGGGCATGCGCTTTTAGAAAGCTCTCGTGCTTGTCTTATGTTTCCTTCTCACTCTACCTTCAAAGGTAATTGCTCCCTGAATGAGTTAGAAATCACTTTAAGGTGGGGGTATATATCATGCTATGAGCTAAGTACTCTCTTTCTTTCTATCTAAATACTTGTTGATTATCTTTGTTACTACACTCTCTTGGAGAGGATTACAAAGCTTGGAAAGAAGATCTTGAGTCTATCTTGTTCTCCTAGGTTGAAACTTGGAAGCAAGATCTTGAGTCTATCTTGTTTTCCTAAGTTGAAGCTCCTTGCATGTTTGGGAGAGGGGTTGCACCACCAACTAGAGTTTGGTAGTAAGGTCTCTTCACCTTCTTATTCTACAAGGCTTTGTAAGGTCCTCTTTCAAGAGGTAGCTTGATGTATTCCCATGAGTGGAAACACTTTCCTTTGGAGATGGTGTGTATGACGTGTTTGTACTCCTCTTATGCTTCTTATCTTTTCTAACTAACCCCTTAGCATTATTATTTATTGCATATTGGGGAATGAGGCATGATGATCGAGACATCACTTAGATCGAGGTCTCCTTTGTCATGTTGACTCAAGGTCTTCAATTATGTGTTTCTTGTGTTGAATTTTCTATGTATTCCTTATGTTGTGCTTCACATGTATCCCTTGTGTATTCTATGTATACTTTGCACCTTATATGTGTATGCTTCATGTCAAGCGTGTATACTTTGTGTATTCCATGTATACATGTGATTTCTCAAGTGTATGCCAATCATCATAGACTCTTAGAATCCTAAACTTGGGGGGTTGGCCACCCTTCAACTTTAGTGTCATTCTATGGCCTTTATGTTGTTGTGCTTGAACTGTGTCTTCTCCATGGACTTTAGTATGAGTTTGAATGTAAGTTTGTACCCACACTAAAGTGGGGGCTAAATGTAACATCGTAAAATGTGTACACCACCATTTTACACTTAGTTTAGCTCCCAGATGGGCCTCAAATATTTACTCTTGTTTATTAGGACCTATTTTAGCACCTTTTTTAGCATTAAGCATGTAATACTTGATCTCGATGCACGAAACCCATAAAAGAATCATAAGGTAGGACTAAGAATGCTTTAAGTGCCCTCTTTCTAGGATTGTGTGGCTAAAGGACCAGGGTGCCCAAGTGCCCTGGGCCCTCCTTTAGCTATACCCTAAATTATGGCCTTGTTCACTTAGGCCTCTTGGAACATTCCTAATGTTGGCCTTGTGTGGTTTAACTCTTTGGAAATCAATGAGAATGCATATAAAAGTAAGTTATTTTATTCATTTGAGCATCTAACTCCCTCTAGCGAAATCTTGGCACTCTTGCTCTCTCTCTCTCTCTCTCATGTTCTCTACAACTCTCTCTTGTGGATTATTGTCGTGGCACTAACATATTATAGGTCTTGTGAAGATCTTAGAGGCTACACCAATTTCTTGAGTCAAATTGTGAAATTGTCTACAAGAATACAAGGGTTTCCAAGCTCATGGTGCCTTCCTTCCATCATGCTTTGTGCTATCATTGCATTCTACTTTGGATTTGCCTCTGCCCTCCTAGGGCATGCACTATCTATCTATATCATATTTTCTATTGTGGAGGTGAAAAAATCATTCATGGGGCTTAACTGAGGCAAGCTCCTAAATATCACCCAACCTTTCCCTCCTTTTGTGTGTGCATGTCAGATGGATAGGTTTCAAAAGGTGATCTCTAGGAAGAAGACTAAGGTTGTTGTTACAGACTTGACATAATAATCAGTTTCTAGAAACCCTAATTTGGGATCAGGGCACCCAAGTGCCATTGTCATGGGCATTTTAACCTCTTGAATTAGGTTCTAAATTAATCATTGATCTATGTTGTCCATTTGGTTATGGGTTTTTTTGTTCTGACAATGTGTTGCACTCAGATCTTTGTCAACTAGGGTTTCATGTCCTTGATCTAGCTTGATTGATTGGATTTGGTCAATTGCTTCTCTATACAACAAAAGGGCAGAACCCCTGTAGTTTGGCTCTCCTTCTTGGGTAGAAGTCAAGATCCGTTTGTGCCCCTAATGTTTTGTAGAAGAGGGTTTTACCTAGTTTCATCTATCGAGCTAGTCTCTCTTTTCTACATAACAGTAATATCCAGCACCAGGTTCCCATTTGCATCTACACACCTCCTGGTGTCTGAATCATAGTGATGATCCAATGTAAGAATTAGCTTTGGACATTGGACTACTTGAGGGAATCCCGCTACATGGGCTATGCTAGATGCAACTATCCTTTTTGAATGAGGTGTGGCTTCTAGTGAGAAGGTATCTGAATTAAACATCACCAAGTCAATGTGTCCCAATTCCATGTCAATGATGTTTTCCAACTCACTCTTTAATTTAGAGACCTTGTGGACACCTTGGAACTTGTATTTATTTGTGACTAGTGGTTCTTTCTTAGTCTTCTGCTTCTTCCTCCTCCCCACCTCTATAGTTTCAATAGAAATAGTTTCTTGGGTAATGTCCTCGACAGATCTATTAGAGTCTGAAAGGGTTTCCTCACTTGCTTGGGTTGCTGCTTCAAGTTCTGACATTTATCTATACTTGAAAGAGGCATAGGAGGGAGTAAAAACCAAAGAAAATCCATACTATATAAAATCTTGATCATTTTAAGTGTTTTGACCAATTTTGAGTTTTTGGGCCCATTTTGGATTTTTGGACCAAGTCCAAATATGCTTTTGGGACCCGAGGTCCTGCTAGGACCCTATCATTTCCTTATTGGGCTCTAAGTTTGTGGGAGAATATCATTTTATAGTCTTTCTAAACCTTTTGGATTTTGGATCCAAAAGTCCTTTCGGGACCTGAAGTCCTGATTGGACTCTCTACAGAGGATTGTAAACTTTTAAGTGGGGTGCGGGACTCTTCTACACTTTGGAGCATTTTGAGTTCGGGTCAAAAGTCCCTTCGGGACTTGAGGTATCGAAGGGACTTCCTCTTGGAAAGAATAATCCATGCAGGATGCATAGCTCTGGATGGATTTTAGACTTTTGCCTTTAGGACAAAAAATACCATCAGGACCCGAAGTCCCAGATGAACTTTCATTCACTTAAGTTAAGTTCTTCTACAGGGTGCGGGAACACAAGTGAATAGAGGTTTTTAGGTTTCGTAAGTTTAGGACCGAAAATCTTTTCAGGACTCGAATTACCGCTGGAACCATCTGATAACGAAAAAATTTATACATCTTTTAAGGTAGTCAAGGGGAACGGGGCTCTAGGCAGATTTAGTCTTTTTGGTTCAAAACTTATGGGACCTAAAGTCCTTTTGGGACCTGAAGTCTCGATCAGACTCTCTACGGAGGATTGTAAACTTTTAGGTTCGGTGTGGGACTCTTCTGTGCTTTGGAACATTTTGAGTTTGGGTGAAAAGTCCCTTTGGGATCTGAGGTTCCAAAGGAACTTCCTCTTGGAAAGGAGTCTGCACGAGATGCAAAGCTCCAGATGGATTTTAGACTTTTGCCTTTAGGACCATAAGTACCATCAAGACCCAAAGTCCTAGATGAACTTTCATTTGCTTAATTTAAGTTCTTCTGCAGGGCGTGGGAATGTGGGTGAACAAAGGTTCCTAGGTTTCATAAGTTTAGGACTGAAAATCCTTTCGGGACTTGAAGTCTCGATCGGTTCATATGCTAACGAAAAAATTTCTAAGTAAGCAGGTGTGGGACTCTTCTGCACTTTGGAACATTTTGAGTTTAAGCCAAAGTCCCTTCAGAACTTGAGGTCCCAAAGGGAATTCCTCTTGGAAATTAGAGTCAATACGGGATGTGGAGCTCTGGATGGATTTTGGACTTTTTTCTTTAGGACCAAAAGTGCCATCGGGACCCAAAGTCTTGAATGAAATTTGATTTGCTTAAGTTAAGTTCTTTTGCACGATGCAGGTATGTGGGTGAACAAAGGGTCCTAGGTTTTGTAAGTTTAGGACTGAAAATGCTTTCGGGACTCAACGTCCTGATCAGATCATTTATTAACGACAAAATTTCTAAGTCTTTTAAGACAGTTGGGGGGAGTGGGGCTCTAGGTGGTGTTAGTGCCTGAATTGACTGACAGTTTTTGAGCAATTTTCATGCAGGCACCTTCCTTAAAAATGTTCTAAGTGTTGGACCTCCTCGGCATTTTTCAGCTACAGCATCATATTTTCTTCGAGGAGGAAGTCATCATCATCATGTTTGCTTCGATGGTGGTCAGCATCTCATGTTTTCTGTCGACTTGTTTTTCATCAGGATCATCATATTTCAATATCGGGTGATGTTTGGATATCATCCTGATCCTGCCGATGAGCTACAATGTGCCTTAATTTTCTTGCGGAGGGTGATTTTTCAAATATCCGGTGATCTTCCAATTATCACCCTGCCCTTTTATGATGATGATGTCACCCCGATCTTCCGAAGGGGTTATTTTCTAAGTTGTTCAACCCGGCCTATTTTTCTTAAGGGTCGTCATCATCATGATCATATTTCCAGTTATCGCCATGTTGCTTGCGAGGGTCATCATATTGTCTACCTGCATGATCTTTCGCTGGGGTGATATTTTAACATCGGGTGATCTTTGTTAAGATCATCCTGATGATGTTGCTGTAAAGTTCTAAGTGCGACCTGATATTCATCGTGGTCATCATATTTTGAACGGCAGGATGATCTTAGTCAATATCATCCTGATGTTGTATCACTTCATGTTCGTTGTTTTATCATCCTAATGATGCTGACGTCATTCTTACGTCAGGGTGATATCCGCTTTTCTGCCTGTCTGCATCATGATATATCCGAAGGGAGATATCCGCCTGTCGGCTTTGTGCATTATCTAGTGGGGGGTGATCTTTTCAAATATCTGGCATATTCATCTATCACCCCAATCTTATAGTGGAGCTACAGTGTAGCATGATATTTGTGCATCAGGATGATATTTCCAAATATCCGGTTATCTTCCGAATATCATCCTGATGTCGATATGATGATGACGTCATCAAGGTCCGGGGGGGTCATATTTCTAACACTGATCATCTTGTGGAGATCCCTCGATATTTGCAAACATGATGATGACGTCATCCGGATATGAGGAGGTGCGCAGTAGGCAGATATGCTGATGACGTCAGCAGGATATGACGATTACGTCATCAGGATGTTCATCGGCCAGACTTTTGGTATCGGCTAAGCAGGAGGATCTTCCTCCGATGGATCAGGTTGTGCCGATGAAGACGATTATCATGCAGGTTATATTGCGATATGATGCTGACGTCAGGGTGATTTTTCAAGCAACAGGATATCATGCTGTTGGAGGATGATGATGAAGTCTTATACTAGTGTCGTCAGGAGCAAAAGCACCGACATTATATATGCTCGTGGCCTAGTATATAAAGTGTTGAAAAGGTCACCGCGGGGTGCATGTGGGATAATTCGACCCTGCATATTTTGAAGTATCATGACGATGAATCTTGGCGAGAAATGGTTGCGATGCACAGTTGATGTTTTTCCCAAGGCTGTGGGTTGGTGCGCCATTAATGGTGAAAGTTGCAGAGGTATGGACGGATCTGGTACCTGATTGAAGATCTGGATCCCTAGACGGCGGCACAAGGCTCGAGATTTCTTCCTGTCTCCTCCCCTACCTACTGCATTCATGTTTGGGCGCCAATCTGGTAGTGCGTTGAGCGCCATTTTTCTGATACTGTGTATCTGGCGGGATTTTTGGTCAACCATGTAATTAATTGCTGTGGTACACTACCTGGCTGTTATAAGCAGGAAGTGTTACTCATCTTTGGTTGTTGAAAACTGGACATTTTGGCTCTGTAATAAGATACAACTGGTTTTGGTTGCTCTATGCAGCAAAACTTGTGAGTTTATGTATCTGCTATTGTACGATTTGGCATGAATCCACTGATTTCATGGTTAATCTTATATGAATAATGCTGTGTTTGCATGTGTTATGCTGATTCTGTCTCCAGTTTTGCATGTATCTTTCTTACTGCAATAGGGATGCCATAAGTATAGACAGCTTAACACTCTTTATTGGGAGATATCTGTAAGGCAGATATCATGTGTATCCCCCTGAAATCTAGTTTTAGCTATTCATGCTGATCATTCATAGGTGTATGTCTACCGACTCCAAGCCCTGGATAGGCACCAATCTAGCTCTGTGTTGAGGTTATACACCATGTCCAGCTTTGCATCCAAAATTCAAACTAAACCATCTCTTCCTTCCATCTGTTAGTTGTAGGATTAGGAGTAGGAAACCCTTACATGCTCTCATCCCTAACCAGACATATATGTCCAAGAACGTTGCCCACCTTGTGATCTATCATACAGATCTTGGTCCATACATGAGAGTATTCTACCTGTTGTTGTCAAGTTAGATCTTTCTATCTTTGAGCTAGTCAAGGACATCTTGAGTTATAGGGATACCCCCCTTGGTGCGGCAGAACCAGAATTGAAGGGGAGGAGCTCACGCAACCTCCTGTATTAGTTGGTTGAATCTGCCTGTGCATTAGAAGTGGCAAACCCTAATGCTGATTCAGAAGAAAAGTCAACAGGTGGATTTAAGGTTTTTGGTTCAAAATTTATGGGACCTAAAGTCCTTTCAGGGTCTGAGATTCTAAAGGGGGATTTTACTCTGATAACCTATTTCTATGTTTTTCTTTTAGGTGATGAGGGAGTAGGGCTCTGGTGGAACTCATGACTTTTGGTTCTTGAAGTTCATGGCCAGAAATGCCTTCTGGACCTGAAGTCCCGAAGGAACATTTCCCTACTTTACAATTTTCAAAGGCTTAGAGGGAGTGATGAGGGTCATTGCAGTCCTCATCATTTAATTTTAATAAATATCAATCCAAGGCAGTGTCCATGGCTGTATGCAAAAGGGAGAAGGAATAACTTGCATGGTAGTCTTTTCTACAAAAGGGAATTGACAACAATTGCATGGAATAGACTAGGGTTTAACTCTGCTGAAAAAGACAATTTAATCTAAGGAAAGTAATAACTTGAGCAGTTGATCTAATTCTAGAATAAAGGA
Source organism: Cunninghamia lanceolata (assembly GCA_027924645.1). NCBI lineage: Eukaryota > Viridiplantae > Streptophyta > Pinopsida > Cupressales > Cupressaceae > Cunninghamia > Cunninghamia lanceolata. Next base: position 1,979,433 of record BSBN01000998.1, read on the forward strand.
ATTACACAACAAAAAAACCAATTATTCTATGGAAGGCAAAACTGGAACAGCTAAAGGAATTATGCATAACAGAAAAACAACTGATGAAACTAAGAAATATAGTCTTTGCCCTTTGGTTGGAGTGGGCCCTTGCTCCTTCCTCTGGAGAGACTAATCAATTCTAGCAATCAGCAAATGGGTAGAACAACTTTCTTTATTCAATAACTTTCAAGATCCAAAATACATGCTGCTATAAGAAAAATAGAGTTCTTCTTTCCTTCAATGAATTCTTTTACAACTTCCCTTCTTTTCTATTCTATGCCATAGTTCTCTATATATAACTATGGTTATTAAATTCTAATTGAGAGTCTCTTTAGAGTAGAGAACTTATTCATGTAACTAACTAAACTTATTTATCTAGTTAACTAAACTTATTCATTTAGTTAACTGATTATACAATTGCTAATTACAAGGCAAAACATGCAGTCTTTTAGAAAGACATGCAATGACACTAATTGTGTATTCTTTGCATGGAATAATTACTCATAATTAGATCCATTAATTTATGAGTAATTATAGTCAATCTATCCTTCAGAAAATCTCTGAGTGTGTGTTGGTAGATTGGAAGAATCCGCAGCAACTTCATAAATTATTTCTGGAACATCTCCAGAGCTTGCAAAATAGTCAACTTCTATCATAAACTGCTCATTTGTTTTACTAGATATACTCAAATAATTTCTGGGTTTTGTTTCTCTAACTTCCATCTTTCTAGATCATTTTAAATTTCTAAATTTCATTAAGAAATGAGAGAGATATTGTAGTTTTACTAAAACTAGTTTTCTTGACTTTTCTGTTCTGCATCTTCGCGCTCTGTAACCATCAACTTATATCATTAACTGTTTATTCATTTTAATGAATCTCTTCAAAATGCCTTCATAGATTTGTTCCTCTCTCTTTAGTATTTTTGGATCATTTTGAAATTCTAATTTTCATTAAGAAATAAGTGAGATATTGCAGTTTTACTGAAACTGCCTTTTTGACTTCTGCATCTCCGATGCTCTGTAACAGTCAACTTCTTTCATAAACTACTCATTTTTTACCAGATCTCCCCAAAAGATTTTTGAGTTATATTCCTCTAACTTCTAGCTTTCCAGATCATTTTGAATTTCTAAATTTCATTAATAAATGAGAGAGATATCATAGTTTTACTGAAATACCTTTTTGACTTCTGTATCTCTCGCGCTCTGTGCATCTCCAGCGCTCTGTGCATCTCTGGAGCTCTATCCATCTCTGGCACTCTGTACATCTCTAGAGCTCTATCCATCTCTGGAGCTCTGTGCATCTCCAGAGCTCTGTCTATCTCCGGCACTCTGTGCATCTCCGAAGCTTTGTGCATCTCTGGAGCTCTGTCCATCTCCGACGCTCTGTGCATCTCTGGAGCTCTGTCCATCTCTGGCGCTCTATGCATCTCTAGAGCTCTATGCATCTCTAGAGCTCTGTCCATCTTCGGCACTCTGTGCATCTCCGGAGCTCTGTGCATCTCTAGAGCTCTATCCATCTTTGACGCTCTGTGCATCTCTAGAGTTCTGCAACTCTGAAACTTTGCAACTTAACATAAAATAGACTTTCTCTTCACTTTATTGATAAAATAATTACTAATCTCAAGGTGAACATGTAATATCAAGATAAACTCATGCATGGCATTGATTGTTGCATTTAGACAAGTTTATTTGATATTTAGCTAAAAGTCTTCAAACCCATACTCAAGTCCACCTCAAAAACTGATTTAATGAAGAGAAAATATATGCTTTTATTTGACTAAAGATGAGACACTTTATGGTCTCATCATCTCCCCCACACTTAAGAGGTTGCAGGTCCTCCTAGAATTCATAATCATCTTTTTGAGCTAACCTCTTTGCTTTTATTGCAGTTGCTCCGGAGATGGTTTATAGTTGCTGATCTAGTGTTCTCTAGAGCATTTGTTCTAATGATCTTTGGAGTTGCCATTCTGATGATCTTTGGAGCTGATACCCTGTTGTCCATCTCCGGAGCTACAGTTTTGTTGATCTCCAGAGCTCCAGTTCTAAGAGCTCTAGAGATGTTCTAAGAAGAGCGCTGGAGATGCTCCAGAGTTGCTGTTCTGATGATCTCCAGAGTTGTTCTAAAAGCTCTGTTGATCTCCAAAGTTGATACCTTACTGCCCATCTCCAGAGCTGCTATTCTAAGTGCTCAGGAGATGCTGTTTTGAGAGCTCCGGAGTTGCTATTTGGATTTCTGGAGTTGTTTTTAGCTGAGTCCATCTTAGTCTTGCATGTGACCATCATGCACCAGTTTGTTCTCCATCCCTTTTAGCCCATGTTTTGCATGATGCATGTAAGAGGTCTTCAACTTCTGAAGGCCAAAATATCTGTAAGAGTTCTTGGAAGCAGCAAATTGTATAGAAACAGCATGTGCAAAGCACTTATTTGCAAAAAAGAAACCTGCCCTAACCTACTCTACTTAGTGATGTAGAGATAGGTTACACAAAACCATTAATTGGTAGGGGAAAATAACTTCCTTTTCTCAAAATATGGATCCATGCATTTAACTTTCTAAAAGAAAAGGAAAACCATGAGAAAAAGATGATTGAAAATTTGAACTTTGATGCTTCACCTTCCTTTGAAATAACAACTTCCTCCATAATTTCTGACTCTAGTACATGCATGGGCTGATTGGAAAGATCTTGCAACCCTTCCTTACATTCTGGTGCATGCATAATTAGAGACAACTCCTTGCTATTTATGGGCTGATTGGAGAGATCTTGAAACCCTTCCTCATATTCTGGTACATGCATGATTAGAGGCAGCTCCTTGCTATTCTTCAAATATATGATTGGGCAACCCTCCTTGGACTTTGAAGGCATCCAAACAATACTCTGCCATACAAGCTCCTTCAGTGGAGACAAGATTTCTTTATTATACTCATTACCTATTGCAAGCAATAGGGCATCAATGTCTCCTTCTAAAATTCATTTTTCCTTGCTGGACATTAGAGTCATGGTCATCCAGTTGAAGAGGCTGCACAAGAGCTAAAATTACAAAACAATAAGGTTTTTCACCTACTTTGTATGCAAGAACCTTAACATTTGGATCCACTGTTTGGGGAGGTTTTGGCATACATATCTCTCTTGAGGAACTTCTTTTATCTATCTAGACTTTAAAACAATAAACCTAAAAAGATTACCAAACTAATTTTCCCCTCTTTTTGACCTGTTGTCACCAGATCAACAGCAACTCCCTAATGACACCTATCCCCGGCAACGACACCAAAAATGACGAGGGTCATAGCAGTCCTCATCATTTAATTTTAATAAATATCAATCCAAGGTGGTGTCCATGGCTGTATGCAAAAGGAAGAAGGAATAACTTGCATGGCAGTCTTTTCTACAAAAGGGAATTGACAACAATTGCATGGAACAGACTAGGGTTTAACTCTATTGAAAAAGACAATTTAATCTAAGTAAAGTAATAACTTGAGCAGTTGATCTAATTCTAGAATAAAGGAATTACATAGCAAAAAAAAAAATTATTCTATGGAAGGCAAAACTGGAACAGTTAAAGGAATTATGCATAACAGAAAAGCAACTAATGAAACTAAGAAATATAGTCTCTGCCCTTTGGTTGGAGTGGGCCCTTGCTCCTTCCTCCGGAGAGACTAATCAATTCTAGCAATCAGCAAATGGGTAGAACAACTTTCTTTATTCAATAACTTTCAAGATTCAAAATACATGCTGCCATAAGAAAAACATAGTTCTTCTTTCCTTCAATGAATTCTTTTACAACTTCCCTTCTTTTCTATTCTATGCCATAGTTCTCTCTATATAACTATGGTTATTAAATTCTAATTGAGAGTCTCTCTAGAGTAGAGAACTTATTCATTCAGCTAACTAAACTTATTTATCTAGTTAACTAAACTTATTCATTTAGTTGACTGATTATACAATTGCTGATTACAAGGCAAAACATGCAGTCTTTTAGAAAGACATGCAATGACACTAAGTGTGTATTCTTTGCATGGAATAATTACTCATAATTAGATCCATTAATTTAGGAGTAATTATAGTCAATCTATCCTTTAGAAAATCTCAGAGTGTGTGTTGGTAGATTGGAAGAATCCGCAACAACTTCATAAATTATTTCTGGAACATCTCCAGAGATTGCAGAATAGCCAACTTCTGTCATAAACTTCTCATTTGTTTTACTAGATATCCTCAAATAATTTCTAGGTTTTGTTCCTCTAACTTCCATCTTTCTAGATCATTTTGAATTTCTAAATTTCATTAAGAAATGAGAGAGAGATCATAGTTTTACTAAAATTGGTTTTCTTGACTTTTCTATTCTACATCTTCGTGCTCTATAACAGTCAACCTATATCATTAACTGTTTATTCATTTTAATGAATCTCTTCAAAATGCCTTCATAGATTTGTTCCTCTTTCCTTAAGATTTCTGGATCATTTTGAAATTCTAATTTTTATTAAGAAATGAGTGAGATATTGCAGTTTTACTGAAACTGCCTTTTTGACTTTTGCATCTCTGGCGCTCTGTAACAATCAACTTCTTTCATAAAATGCTCATTTGTTTTACTAGATCTCCTCAAATGATTTCTAGGTTTTGTTCCTCTAACTTCCATCTTTCTTGATCATTTTGAATTTCTAAATTTCATTAAGAAATGAGAGAGATATCATAGTTTTATTGAAACTACCTTTTTGACTTCTGCATCTCCAGCACTCTGTGCATCTCTAGAGCTCTGTCCATCTTCGGCACTCTGTGTATCTCTAGAGCTCTATGCATCTCTAGAGTTCTATCCATATCTGAAGCTCTGTGCATATCCGGAGCTCTGTCCATCTCCGGTGCTCTATGCATCTCTGGAGCTCTGTGCATCTCTGGAGCTTTGTCCATCTCTGGCACTCTGTGCATCTCTGAAGCTCTGTGCATCTTTGGAGCTCTGTCCATCTCCGGTGCTCTGTCCATCTCTAGAGCTCTGTCCATCTTCGGTGCTCTATGCATCTCCAGAGTTCTGTCCATCTCCGGTGCTCTGTGCATCTCCAGAGCTCTACAACTTTGAAACTTTGCAACTTAACATAAAATAGACTTTCTCTTCACTTTATTGATAAAATAATTGCTGATCTCGAGGTGAACATGTAATATCAAGATAAACCCATGCATGGCATTGATTATTGCATTTAGACAAGTTTATTTGATATTTAGCTAAAAGTCTTCAAACCCATACTCAAGTCCACTTCAAAAACTAATTTAATGAAGAGAAAATATATGCTTTTATTTGACTAAATATGAGACACTTTATGGTCTCATCAGGAAGCAGGATTCAAAACAAGTTTTTGGCCTCTTATGCAAAGTCTGAATATTCTTCTGGGACCTGAGGTCCTAAAAGAATCCGTTTTGAAGGATTTCTATGGTATGGATAGATGTTAATGTTTTAATGTTTTGAAAGTTTTGAATTTCAAGGCTAAATTAATCCCAAGTGGTGGGGGTCCATTTATTCAAACCTATTGCATAAATTAAATCTAACTATTAAAAACAAAGATAAAACCCTAAACTAAACTAAACAAAAACCTAAATGATAGAACCAAAACTAAAATTGAATTAGTATCTAATCAATACAAACAACAAGAAAACAAACCAAAAAAAACAAAGACAACAAAGGGGAAACTAAAAAAATGAAAACAAAAACAAACAATAAAGGAGAATTGAAAACCTTACTGGGAGGAATGAAGGTTGGAGGATGAAGAACGTCGATCACCCTGATCACAATGACCTCAAATCCATTCTACACCTGCTCGATTGGTCAATTTAACCTTGAATTTGTAATTCGTGGACCCAATGAAAGTTTTTCAGAGCTTAGGGGTTATAAATTGCTGAGAATCAAGTGAAGAATGATGGGAAAACCACTGAAAGCAAGATTAAATACCTATGCATTTAATTCTATGTACCATAATAAATGTAGTAGGTTGGGGGTAGAAAAGTGATACTTTTGGACCAAAGTCTAAAATTCCATTAAGTTGATTGGGGCCCGAGGCCCTAATTGAACATTCCCAAAAAAGACCGAAAACCAAGAATGGGCCTGAGGCCTGAGATCCCTGGAGTTGGGGAACTCTTGGAACATTCCCAAAAAAACACTCATAACACTTGTTTCGAGACAAAAAAATGTCGAAGTGAAAACTTAGGACATATAAAGGGGAAAAACAAGAGGCAAAGGAAAACATGGGAAGAGGAAAGAACAAAAAGGGGGTCTCCAACTGGTAAACAAGGTGGGGCATGTATGTAAGGCATAACAATTGATGACTCAACTAGAAAATGCTCTGCTACATCTTGGAATATAGAACCCTCAATTTCTTAAAAATCTTAAGTTTGAATCCATCAAGGATGATTAATAAACAACAAACCCTATACACAGGAAGATTGTTGTAACGGTATTAAGATGAAGTTTGAGACTTACAATTGTGTGCATGCGATTCATTTCCTTCAAAAGCTTCAGTTGGATCCAAAACACAGCAACTTTCTTCCTCAAGCTATTTCACAATGATTATATTCTACTCATGACACTCGTAAACAAGTTTTCATCATGGTACTTGTCTAATGCGCCATGAACATGGTTTTTTCCATAGGACAATTTTTCCCTTTACTATTTTCTTTTCTTTCTTTTCTCTCTTTTTCTTTATTTATATCTTAAAACAAACAAAGCAAGGAGATCAAAGTACCCTCCACTATAAAAATTTTCCACGCTTCTATTATCCTGATGGTAAATTGCATGGAAATTGTATTCCTTAGGGAATATCCTTGTAATATCCAATCTAAGATGGTGGACCCATGTATTTGACTAAGAGCCAAGATATGACTATCTTCAATATGAACTTGACATTGTAAAACTACTTGATACTCTGGAACTACACCTGGACTTGCTCTACTTCAATTACCACACCAACTAAGTTGGCTATCCCTGAAAGGGTTGACCTTTGTAAGGATTCTTCAATGTTCTCACGTAAAAGTGGTTAGGGAGCAGAGATAGTGAACAAAATGGTATGGATGGAAGGGAGGCAACATATTTCTTAATGCAAGGCCTAAATGTTTCCTTCTCTTTTTAGGGATATTAGTGTCTTCTTGACTACTTAAATGATGGGAGGATGGATGGTCAGATAATGGAAAATAATGGTATCATGGGTTCCTCCTTTGGAATTAGCCTTTTGCTAGTAATTATTTTGAGCATCTAATAGGATAAGAAATATTGAGATATGAGATCTTAGGATTGAGGTGATACATTTATCAAGTTGATGCTTTAAACATGCTCCAAGAGGTGATATCATTGACAGTTCTTGGACTATCCTGGCATAAGATGGATATTTAAATCATGATAGTCAACTGATTTTTGTATTGCCCAGGTTAACAAAATTGGGTACAAGGGACACCTTTGTGGGGATAGGTGGCTAATGAAAGGTAAAATGGAATGATGGTAAAATAGTTGAAGAATATTACTCTAGTGGAACCTAGACAGATTTAGTTACCTTAGCTAATGCTTGTTCTCCAAATTTCTTGCCACTGTTGATCTCCATAAACCAGCAAGACGTTGCTCTTATAAAGCTAAAAATAATCTCTAGATAGCCTCTTCCTTTTTGTCATACTTGAAGTATGAAATTGTGAATCATGAGGGCAAATTCAATTTGAAGTTGATAATTCAAAAGGAGCCACTGTTGTGATAAGATGTGAGGTTGGCACCTATAGCAATCTTTTGTTCTACAATATCTTGTTTCTATTAGTACCTACTTTAAACTTTGTACGACCAAATCCTGATCTGTTGTATAACACCTGAATGTAGGTAATAGTCTATTTAATTGATATCTGAAATATAGATGATCATATTATTTGATGTAATCAACTATAAGTTCTGGTGAGCTACTCCTTTTCTTCTGAGTGATAAGTAGTGATTTGAAATTACACGTTTTGCTGATAAAGCCTTTTGCAACACTAAGATGTATTAGCTATCATGGAAGTGAATCTCCTATTCTAAGGAATATAATTACTAAGATTTTCACTTGAAGCAGGTCGTCATGATATACAAATCCCAACTAACATCTGAATGTATTAAGATGTGTGTATAAAGTAGCAAGATCTTATGATGTCTCTCAATCTTCACAAAAATCCTGGTGTTTATAAAGGCTTTCTATTCTAAAGTTCATGAAAGATGGAATTAAACAAAAGAATTAGAGGGAAACAACTGATTATACACTGAAAAATACTAAACAACAAAATTGTGGTAATGTCAACCTGATATTAAATTGTATACAAAACCTACCCAAAGATAGGAGGGATGGACAAACGGACAAACAAATGGAAGAAAGAGACACAAAACAAGACAAGAGAAATGAGGACAAATGAGGATGACCAATAAAAATCCTATTCTACTATAATGCAAATTATTCGCAACACTTCAAGGACCAAAGTAATGCTTGAGAGATTGTCCATTGATAGGAAATGGAACATGTTCTCCAGTTAAGGAACTAATCTTGAAAGTGTTTTCCCCAAGAATTTTAGAGATTTGATAAGGACCAAGCCATAGTTTTTCAAATTTTTGATGGTCACCTTTCTTTTCTTTGGCGTTGTCCCACAAAAAAACCAAATTAGAGATTCTAAAACCTTTATTTTAGCTCTTTTGTCAAACCATTTTTTGACAACTACCTGATGTTTAACAAAGTGTTGTGGGGAAGCATCTCGATTTTCTTCCAAACTCAGTAGGTTCATGAGTCTAGCCTCTATCTTGTCCTCATTGATTAGAAACTCTTTCATGAACTTGAGGACTGGGATCTGAAGGTTTATTGGAAATACTGGGTTTATTTTGTACACAAGTTTGTATGGAGAGGTTCCTAAAGATGCTTTATTTCTAGTTCGACCTACCCATAAGGTAAACTTAAGTTGGGTATACTAATCTCTAGGGTTCTTTTTGAGTAGTTTCTTGATGACATCAATCAAATTCTTATTTGTGGATTTTACCACTCTATTACTTATGTTCAAAGGACAATTGAATTAATTAAGGTGATGAGAAAGTAGGGTCATTGTCACATACCAGAGAGAAAGGTATTCCAAACCTTGTAATGATGTTATCTTCAAGAAACTTGATAACCACCTCGGTAGAGCAGTTCTTGCAAGGTTGTGCTTCTGTCTAGTGGGTACAATAATCTATCGCATCAGAATGAATTTATGGATTGTAGACAAATTTGGGTTAGTTACACCTACAAAATATAAGGCCCATTGGGTGAACAGTCTTACCCCATACACCGTCTGTAGAGGCATAGCGGGGTTCCTTTCCCTGGAAGCATCTATTTGGCATACATGGCAAGTCTTGACATGTCGATGAGCATCTCAAAAGACATGTGACCAATAATAACCTAATCTAAGAATATGGTGTTCTATTGAATCACTTGAGCCATGCCCCATACCATATTTGCCAAGAAATTCCTGAAGAACCTGCCATACTTCCTACTCAGTCAAACACCTTAAGTAGATTCCTTCAAAATTCTTTCGAAACAGTGTTGCATTCTTAACCATGAAATTAGTACTTTTCAATCTAGGCACTTTTCTCTGAGTGGAATTTAAGTCTTCTGGGCACTTGTTGTTTAGGGGGAAGTATACTATATCCTTATACCATTCATCCTTGGTGATGGTTTTGACTGTATACTATTGACAAATTATTTGAGAATCAAATTCAACCATTGTTTTGGATATTCCTTGGCCTCTTACTAGTTTTATTGGTTGGATCTCTAAGTCAAACTCCTATAGAATTGCCATCCATTTGCCCCTCCTTTCTCCTAACTCATTTTGCATCAAAAGTGAATTCACAACGTGGTCTAGGACAATTGCAAAGGTTTTTCTTCTATGGATGTAATGCCTGAATTTGTTAACTACTCTCACCAAAGAAAAAGCCTATTTCTCCAAGTAAGGATATTGTACTTAAGCATTTTTAAATGGGGAGCTCATAAAAGCAATGGGTCTTTCATCCCCAATTTCCTTCCTCTGAGTAAGAACAACCACACATGAATGTTCACATGTAAATGAATAAATATAGAATGGTTGTAAATAATTCAGGCTAATCAAGACTAGTGCATTGGTGATGGAGTGGTTGATCTGGATCAATACTGATTTAGCCTCTATGATCCCCTCAATATTGGATTCCTTTTTCACCATATTGTTCAATGGCTTTACAATTTCAACAAATCCTATTATGAGCTTCCTCACAAAATTTATCTTTTCAAAGAAAGATCTGATTTCCTTTTTACTACCTGGCATAGGTAGTCTTAGAATAGACTCCACCCTTTCTGGATCAATTGAAATTCCTTTATCAGATATGACATGGACCAACAATTTCCCCTTGGTAACTCTGAAAATACACTTCTTGGGATTTAGTGATATGCCATACCGCCTACACCTTTCTAGTATCTTTCTCAAATCTACATCATGATTATTTTTATCTTTGGAGAACACTGTGAGATCATCCATATAAATAATGATCCACTTACCTACTAGATCATTGAATTCCATGTCCATTGCTCGCTAGAAGGTGGCACCAACGTTTATCAAACCAAAGGGTGTCATCCTATACACGAATGTTCCCCACTTAGTCATGAAGGCAATCTTCATTGTGTCTTCGTATCTTACTAGATCTTGGTTGTATCCAGAATATCCATCCAAGAAGGATATCATCTGAGACCCATTCACAATTTGTAAAACTTCATCTAATGATGGAAGAGGGTAGTTATCCTTTTTTGATGCTTTATTTAGGTTTCAGAAGTCTAAACAGAACCTTTTTTCTCCATTTTTCTTTATAACGGGTACCAAATTCACTACCCATGTAGAATGGCTTACAGGAAAGATGATCTTAACAACTAAAAAATTCTGGACTTCTTTAAAAATTAAATGTTCAATTAGAGCATTGATAGGTCTCTACTTTTGTCAGAAAGGCTTTATATTTGGTTTCAATGGGATTGTATGAGTGATAATAGAAATATCAAATGTTTTCAGATCCTCATACACTTAGACAATGGAATCCCTATATCCTTCAATGCTTGAATAATATTCTCTCTTTCCTTTTTATAGCAAGTTTTTCCAATGAAAATATTCTTCTATGTTCTGATTTCCCCTAGGTTATAGGTCTCATACTTACTACCTTCATAATCGGAAGGCATTTTTCTGTTTAGCTCTTGAATCTGAATAAAAAATCCTTTCTAAGGCTACCATGCCTTTTGGTATGTTGTTGGTCTTCAATTTAATCACTCCTTCATCATCCTCTTTGAAAGGTTCTCTATTAGATTCATCCATGATTTGTCCTTCAAAGACTCCTGAATTAGTGATGAATTCAAAGATATGTTGATCATCCTGAAAGACTTGGAAGTTTCATACATTGTTTGGTACTGCTGGTACTAGGACCAATTCCATAGAGAACCTCCTTAGCCTTGAATGTCTCAGAGGTTCAAGAGTACTAGTAGCTACTGCAAGTGCATTTGAAATGTGATTCTTCCTTCTTGGAATGACTTTTATGTCAGAAGCTTCAAAATCTTCAATGAGGTGCCATACTCTATTTCTAGAAGCTACAAGTCTTTTGTCATGGAAAGCATATTGACTCCTCACTTGCTTTACCACTAATTCTGAATATCCTTGTACCTTTAGGCATTGTACTCCTTTCTTGTGTGCAAAATCAATCCTTTGATTAGTGCCTCATATTTAGTCACATTTTTGGTATAGTTGAACTGTAATCGATAAGATGCCAAAAATACTTTGCCTTGGGACTCACCAATTCCACTCCCACCCCAGATCCTTGTTTGGAATAGGAGCCCTCAAATCTCAAGGTCCACATATGATCTTCTGATGATATTTGTCCCTTATGGACTAGTTTTATGTTACAAAATTTTTGAATGGGTATTTGTTTGATTGTTGGGGCAGCCAGACTTGGCTCCTCTTCACTTTCTTCTGAAGAATGAATTTCTTTTATCAAGACAATTAAGTCTTCTTTATATTGACTAAGGTCTACTAGACCTTGCCCCCAAGAGGTTTTCTTGGGTGTATTTATCACTTCTTCATCTATAACAACAACACTAGGTTGTCCATCTATAGGTTTAATGGGATCAACATCTGCCTCTCTTGTCCACTGGTCACTATTTATACTTACTATCTTTTCAGTGTTGTCTTATCCAACCAGTATTTCTATGTTACCTAAGGTGCTATCATTTATTGGTAAGGGTCCTGGATGTGATTCCCCACAAATATACTTCTTCACAATAGCAATACATAGTGTACATGCTAATTTCAAATGATCACAATGGTAATTTTGCCACCAGTTTAGGAGTAATGAATCATTGATATTGATGTCATCTCCTAGAATAATCTAATTTGTTTCTAGTTTTTGTGCAAATTGTTCACACTTTGAGTGAAAATCTAGACCTCTATTTTCCCTATCACCTGTGGTGTCTTGAGATAATATGATAGTGGTCAAAATTTCATCCACCTTGTAAACACTTGGTTCAACTTCAGTATAAGCCACCTCGTTGTGGTGATTATATTCTATTATCATATGTTCCAACCCGGGTTCACTTTTAATTCTAATCTAATTCTGATTTGTCTCTCTAGGGAAGCCACAAATGGGAAAAATTAGTCACAAAATATCCATTCAATCTTTTAGAGAAGTCTCTACTCAAAAAAATTCCATATGCTTCAGGAATATCTACTACTTGAATATTAATATGTTGTTGGATATTAGGGTTAGAGACTAATTGGATATGAACATCCTTGAGTTCTCCTATTATACTGACCTCCATTTTGTCCAGTTGTATCACCTTTTTTTGGGTGGGGGTTGGTGTCATTCCAAGTTTCTTGCACATTGAATAAGGTTTCACATTACTAGATGCTCTTAAATCCACTATTCAATTATGCAAATTATTCTTGAATATTCTTATGCTAAGTAAAAAGGGGGGGAGTATAATTTTCCTCTATACATCGTTGTGTAGGCATCAATAGTAGCTACTATTTTTGTTTTTTCTTTAGGCACATTTGGTTTGTCCAGAAATTTTATCAAAGCTTCCCTATGATTAGGACAATTTTGAAGAATGTCAAAAATTGACATGTTAGACTTTGTCTTCTTGAGATCTTCCATTATATCATACTTCATATCTGCAACTACATGAGATTAAATTGTAAGTATCATAGGATGTGACCTTGGTTGTCCTTTAGTTTTCAAGCTCTAGGTAGCAGTGGATTGTTATTGGCTTTAGGATTAGGTGGTGTGGGTCCATTGCTAGGCAGTATGCCTATGGTAAAAGGACCTTTGGCCTCGTTCTTCAGGAAGTAATTGTTCTTTGCTAGCTAAATGTTCTAGAGGTCATAAGTTTCATTAGATGGTTCATTAACCTATTTGAATGGGGAAACATAAGTATCCAAGACCATGGCTGTATTTATGCTATTATTATTCTCTTAGACTAAGTTGTAGGAAGTTTGTGAGTTTGCATGTGCAATTCTATCCATCTTTTCCATTTAGGGGCAATCTAGTTCAGAATGGTTTGTTGTGTCATGCAACCTACACCAATTAGCCATATGGTTTAACTCAACCATGTTTACTGTATTTGATGTATTAGTAATCCCTTGGTTTCCATCATTTGGCCTGTTACCTGTATTTGTCACTTGCCCATTGTTAGGTCTTGTATTCCATTACATGTTGAATGGTCTCTGGTTATAATTCATGTTCTAGTTTTAGAAACTACCTTGATTTTGAAAGTTGTTCTAATTTTGAGCTTGTGGAGGATTTAACCTAAACTGAGGGAGATCAAATTTGTGACTTGGGATAATGTCTTTTTCAATTCTTCTATTTTGGATGCCAAATACATAGTCTGATCAGTAGCTAGTTTACTCACTTGTGTACATTAGCCTGAACGTTGTTTGGAGCTTCTAGAGTCATGACAAGATTCTTGAAAAATGAGTTCCCATTGTTTGTAATAGGCATTTGATGATTATTTTTGTTTAGATTAGGCCGGGTTATTGCAGGTGGTCCAAATGTTTTGTTTGTTGGTTGATGCATGGCTAGAGGTATTGGGTTTAGTAAGGGCATGTTACTAGCCAAAGCATTGTTTATTGCAGGTAGTTGATTTGGTCCTCCTAAGTATCCCAAAGAAGGCATAGAACCATTAATCCCCCCTAGGGAAGGATCAATCTGGTGTTGCAATTCAATAGCCAATTTGTATGTTTTAGCCAAGGCGTCTATGTCTGCTAGGGTTTGAGTCCTTCTCTAGAATAGATTGGTCAGAGGGTCAATTCCCTTTAAATATACTTGAATGAATGCATCTTCTTCTACTATGTATGGCACAGATAACCTTTTGTATAACCTCTAGAATCTAGTATTAAACATTGTCAAGGGTTTAATTGGTTCCTTTTTACATGTGGCGAACTGATGGTAGAAGATAGTTGGATCTACATATTTTTTGAATTGGTTGATGAAGGTTGCTTCTAATTCCTTCCATGAAGATACTGAATTTGAGGGTTGGCTAAGATACCAACTCTATGCAAAATATCCTAACGAATAGGAAAATAGCTTACATACCACATCTTGATGGGCTATTTGCAATTGGATTATGTCTTTAAAGGCTTGTATGTGTTTTTCTGCTATCTTACTCTCCCCATAAATGTACTTTGTACAACTTTTTTTGGTTCCTGGGTAACTCATGAATCCCTCCAGGCATAGTCCCTAAAGGGGAATTTTCAATAGGAAAGAAAGCCATTGGTTAAGGTAAGACAGGTGGAATGGCATGGTTAGCTATGGGTTGTTGATTTGATGGAGAGGCAAGTGGTTGATTGTTATGTCTCCCTCTTATACTTCTTGCTTTAGTGAGAAACCCTAGCCTGAAGAAATCTCCCTTGTCAGGTGAAGATCTCAGAATTCTCCTAAATCTTTCATGAGAAAAGGAATTTATGCACTCCAGTTTAAAGTTCTAATGAAGTGAATTCAAAGGCCCTCCTAGTGCTAGTTTTGTTGATGGTCCTTTTAACACACACAACATAGGCAAGATGATATTCAACCTACCTCTCCTAAAAAGAGAAGTGATCTAGAAAAGGATCAAATATCCCCAAGGTCTAGGGAGTTGGGTCACAACTATGCTACACAAGTACAGGGTAAATGTGGATAGTTTAACAAGGGGCCTTGGTTTTCTTCTAATTGTTCAAACTAGATCAGATTGATTTATATTTAAGTATTGTTTTAAAGAAAGCTCAAAATTGTTATGTAGAAAAAGAGGGTTTTTCAATTCAATGTGAGGTGTAGTTAGATCCTCCTTTCACTACATACATTCAAGGACATTCAACCAAGTAGAATCACAATCTCTTGGAAGATGATTCAACTACAGGTTATTTGTCACTTGGAATGAAGAGGAAATTTGGAATTTTTTACTTTATGTGTTCAATTAAGCTCGATTATGCCATAAACCCTAATTATGCAAAATCATTTAAAATAAACAGATGAATCCTGACAAATGCTCATAGATATAAATGTAATATTCAAAGTAGATAGATACCAGACTTTGAGATTTCAGATCCTAAAATGTGAAGGACTAAAGAGCAGGCGCCCAAGCCCAAGGTAGGGTTTTCTATAGAGATTCCCAAAAATTGTCTGTAAACTATTTTTGTTGTTCCAGAGATTTTCTACCTTGAAGATTGGGAGGGCTTTGGGGTAGGTGCCCACGCCTAGATCCTACTTTTCTTCTTAGATCTATAATTCCAACACTCTTCCACAATCCTCTGCAACTCCACTCTGCAAGATTCAACACCTGTCACCTGCAATCACAAAGAATGGGGTTGGGGGTTGTGGTGTTTAGGAGATTTACTTAGTCAAGCCTGGAATGGTATTCAAGCCTTCCAACACCATTGTTAGATAGAGAGTGCATATCCTTGCAGGACATAGGCAAAAACCAAATGATAAATGATTGATTCAAATGCAAATAGATATCACCTCAGAGGTGTAGCTCTCATGGAGGAATGAAGCTCTTTCATGCCATGAGGAGATGGATTGATGAAGCAAAATCTGTAACAAACAAACACAATAACAACACAATACTACTCTGCAACACAATCAAAGCCTTGAATCACCTTAGCATAAGATCACAAGTTTGTATTATCCTTATAGTTGTAAAATGAAGTCCTAAACATGCTTATATATGCATTCCCTCTTTAATTTCGTAATTCAAACTTGAAAGGTCGACAAGGAACACGTCTAATGGTAACATTGTTGTCATTAAAATTTGGGACCCCACCACAATAGGGCAAGACTAGGGAATGAGAACCCAAGCCCTGGGTCCTATTTTGGGCAAGGATTAAGTTTAACAATGCCACCTAGGTCCCATTTGACATGGGTTTTCAGGGATTCTTCATCGGGAGTTGAAATGAACATGCATGATTACATCTAAGGGACCTAGGAGCTAAACCTTAGGAGGTAAAAGTCCAAGGGGGACATTTTACAATGTAACATTTAGCCCCCACTTTAATGTATGTATGATCTTACAACCCATACATGCATTAAGTACGGTCAACAAACACATCGAACACGCCATGCACTTAGAGCTAATGTATACAAAGATTGAAGAGCTATTTCTAGCCCCCAATCTTAGGTAGACATTAGAGAAAACACATCACAGACACACCAAACACAATGAAGATAGTAATAGGAACACAAAAAATAGAGAAGACAGTATTGAAGACACGCAAAACACAATGAATACACAAGAGTAGTCACGTAAGACACAATGAATAGAGTGATATTTCTTTTTCATATATATATATACATGAAAAGTAAAAATCCAACACACAACCCAAAATGTAGGAGAGGCATTTGGCCACACCCTTGAGACTTCATATGGGGGAGAAGACACGCCATACAAATCTAAAAGTGTAGGAGGGGCATTTCACCACACCCTTGAGACTACACTTGAGAACAAACATGCCATACAAAACCCAAAGCATAGGAGGGGCATTTCACCACACCCTTGAGACTATGTTTGGGAGAAAACCTGCCATACAAAGCCCAAGTGTAGGAGGGGCATTTTGCCACACCCTTGAGACTACAACATGGGGGAAAACACATGGAAGACATGAGTGCCGTATAGCATGCCAAAGACATACTATATGTATTAAACACGACAAACAAGGTGATGGAAGGAGCTTATTTCTATGTTCCCACCATCTCAAACATGCTACAGGCACACCTAATAGTTGGGCTTATGCCACAAAAACTGCCAAAGACACGCTTAAGGGAGGATACACCAACCCCACCTACTCAGAGGACTTTTGAGATAAAAGGATGTGCACTAGCTCAAGAGATACAACATCCCCGCCTCCACAGAGGGCTTTGAATAAAAAGGATACGCACTAGCTCAAGAGATACAATATCCTACCTCTGTAGAGGGCTTTTTGATTGCAATATAGAATTAAATATGTGCAATGATGTAGAGATACAACATCCCACCTCCGGAGAGGACTTACAAACATGCTTCATTAGTACCAAAATCATCAGACAACTTACCTTTTATATGCCCCCACCTTAAGGTGGTTGATATCGTGTACCGATATCAAGTACATTAAGGTAGAGAGAAAACACACAAGGGAACAAGAGCTTTCACAAAGCCAATGCCCCCAAAGGTGACATGTGCTTCACGATCACCGAATGTTCTCACAAACACACAACTTCCTGCAATAAAAGGGGGTTAGAAGCCATATATCGTGATAAAAACAATGCATGTAAACATTCACATCAAAAGATGAGGCTATACTATAGATTTGGAAATAGAGTATAATCGTGGGGCTATACTGCAGAAATCTCAGAATTGAGTGTAACCAAGGCGAGACCTGAGATAAACAATGTGTACATAGCAGATGTATTGTTATGGTTTGTTAGAAAATATATAGACAACATCAAAATATCACAAGGAGTGATTCTACTAGCCAAGCGTCAGATATATATATCAATCCCATCATAATATATGGCCTAGGTCTATTTTTGCTTTGCTTGCTGAAGGAACACTTGGTCTTTATCAATATTTATTTATTTTTCATCATTCACCAACTAGGTAGAATCACTAGAAGAAGGTAAACAATAAATCAAGAGAGGAGAACAAGTACCTTAGGGTCATCATGTAGGAGGGTGTCCCTAGGTCACAAACCACAATGCTATGCCTCTAAGGAAGGACACACAACAATAAATTAGAGGAGAGGAGCAATAGAGAAGAATGATGGTACGAATAGAAGAATGGCCACAACAGAGGCGGTCTCCCAGTATCCCTGACCTTACAAGAACTTATCAAGGGTCATCCTACGAGGCTTAAACAACACATAACACATCACGAGGGGATCACAACATAGAGAGAAAGGGTTGGAAATACTTACCTATTGGCATACTCATGCTAGAATTTGTGACTTGTGAGCATCTTAGAGAGATGCTCCATCAAGTTTTGTGTGAAGTTTGAGTGGTTCATATTGTATTGATCTTTGTTTTTAGAATGTTCATGTGGTGCTTGCTTGTCAAATCCTTGTATATTTGAAATCTTTTGTTTCTTATGAGGGGGAGAACCACTATTATTTCCTACTGGTGATAACTGCCTTGTTCTTTTCCTATCCTTTTCTTTGTTATTCTGATGAGTCAATATTTCATAGTGAAATGGACTTTCTTCCACCGTGGCAACCTTTTCCTATTTCATAATATCTTGTTTTGGTTGTTCAATTTATTTTTCCAATGCATTTTGTTAACTCCTGATCCTTGAAGGGATAACGATGGAGGAACCTCAACATAAATACCTCTTTTCTATGGATGAGGTGAATTTTCAATCTTCTCCTTATCCACTTCTATCATACCAACTATTTCATCATAATCAAGATAGTCATCTTCTTGCTCTACTGTAATTTGTTCCATCATGTTGTTATCGATATGTTTAGGAAAGGGATTAGTAAAGATCTATAAATTTTAATTCACAGGAGCAACCAACTTATTTCCATTATCATTCACTCCACTTACTTGTATAACATTCGAGTCGATGAGGTCTTGTATTTCATGTTTAAGATGCATACATCATTTAGTATTATGTCCTTATTGTCGATGAAAATGACAAAACCCATTAGCATCAAAGTGAGGTCCTTGCATTCTACAACTATCCAATGGTTTAATTAGAGGAAGCTTCATGAGATTATTACTCATGTCTTTCAGATTCATGATAGAATGTAAGGAGTTAGATATAGGAGTAAATTGTCTTTGTTGTTGTCTATACTGAAATGATGCCCTCTTCAAATTAGTGATAGCGAAAAATTGTGAAAAGTTGTTTGAATTCTATCCATTAACCTTGATAAAACTCTTATTATTCCTCTTAAAGTTGTTTTGTGAAGGTCCAGCCATAGATTGACCAACTTGAGCTGATGAGTTTTGGTTTTCATACTGACTAGATGAGAGTTGGTAATCACAAAGGGCTGTGCATAAATGTTGAAAAGAGTTCTAATTGAACAAGAGGATCTTATCATGGATGTTAGGTTGTAGTTTTGTAATAAATACCTTTTAAACATCCTCATAATTCATTTGATATTGAATTTGTGCATAAAGAGCTTGATATCGACTAATAAACTCAGTTAACTTCTCCTTAAGACCTTGTTTGCAGTGAACTAAATCAATCAAGGAGACTTGAGGTCCAATTTTCGCTTGAAAATGTTGTAAGAATTGATCAATGAATTGTGAAAATGAATTTATTGAATTCGGAGGTAAAGAGAAAAACCATTCCAAAGTTGTATCTTTAAGGGATCACAAAAAGAGTTTTTCTACCAAATCCTCTTCAAAGAAGAAATCACTACACATAGTTGTGAATGTCACCACATGAGTATTAGGGTCACCTTTACCACTATAATTTTCAAAGTGGGGAGTTTCAAACTTATCAGGCATTTGAGCTCTTAAGATTGCAATAGATAAAGGGCTGCAGGCATGGTAAGTTGGTATATTAGGTTGGGAAGAATTTGTCAAGCTTGTCACCTTTTGTTGAAGGGCATTAATGCCTTGTAGAAGTTGATTCAATAGGGCATCATTAGGGGATGCAGTTTGTTGTGAGGAATTAGAACCAAAATGTTGAGGTGATTGATTATGAGTAGTGACAAGCAGAGGTTGTGAATAACTGAGTGGTGGTTGGACATAACGATAGGTGGAAGGTGGTTGAGAGTAAGTGGAATGAAGGGGTGGTTGAGAGTGATAAGAAGTGACCCTAGGTGCTAGGTTTTGATAGTTGAATCCCACAACCTTATAGTATTGTGTGTCATTAGATACTCCAATACTAGTGGTAGCATGACTACAAGCTTGTGCATGGTCGTAAGGATAGATGATGTAAAAGTGGTCATCCTGGTAGTCAGTATAGGTGTCGATACTTGTGTATGAACTGGTGATGTCATGATATTAATAATATTCGCACATTTAGTCACTGGCATAACATTTTCATGCACTATATGAAGTATTCCACGTACTGTGTTAATACCATCTTGTCCTTCTTTAGTCAATTCTCTAAGACCATGAATAACAGGAACAACTTCTTTGGCTATCCTTTCTTTCTCTACAAATGCCTAAAAATTAGCTAGTTCTTTGTCAAGTTTGTTTATTTGTTCATCAAATACATGAGTTATCACCTCAATGGTATCATAAAAATCATGAAATATTTTCTCTTCCATTGTAGGTGCTCTGATATCTTGCAAGGTTTGTGTTTCACCTTTTGTAAAGTAGTTATTCAATGGACTACTCAATGTTGATACAATGTTATTATCAAGATCATTAAAACCCATTAGTCTAATACTTCTTCTTAGAGGGATGTTTCTATTAGGGCAGTGGGTTATAAGACTCATGCAAAAACATACAACACTTGATGCAAAGAATAGTAAAACAATTCCAAGGAACAAGATATGCTTGTTGAAATACACCTAGAATGTTCACTTTTTCCACAATTTTTCACTGCAAATGACTAAAAGACAAGGTGTTGTAAGGAAATTGATAAGGGGAAATGAATAATAACCTTTATAATAGTCCAATAGTGTAGAAATATCCTTTACAACACACCTATGATGCAAATCTAGGTGGATGATAAGTCAAAATCTAGTGAAAATGTAAGGTTTTTAAACCCTAATTGTGAAGTTAAGACATGAACATGTGCAAAAATGATGTGTAAATGAATTATAATAAGATTTATGATGTAAAACAACTCATCTCAGATCTGAAAATAATTTTTAAAGTCCTACAATGCTCAATGCAAATGCAATTTTAAGGTTAAATGAGTGAAAATGCTAGTTTTTGTTGAAATTGAGTATGTGTAAATGCAATTTTTTGAGATATGAGTGCTAAAACACATAAGAATTCAATACTAAAAAAGAAATCAGATTTGAATTAGTGTCTAAGATGAGTAGTAAAATCTGAAACAAGATTTTAGCTACAAACCCTAGTTTTTGAAATCACCAGGTTATGGAAAAAATGCAAAATTTCAAGCAAACCCTAACAATTTTAATATGAAGAATGCAATGCAAAAGATTGTGAGATGATGAATTTCTATATTTTATATTAGATCTAATCTAAAAATCAGATATTAGATGAAATGTAATGAAAAATGATGCAAACTATGTCAAAATGCAAGCCTAAGATGCCAATTTTTTTTCATTTTTTTCAAAATTTTCAATTTTTTTTTAAATTTTCAAATGCAATATGAAAAATGATTAAATGAATGCAAATTTGAAGTACAACACTCAGCAAGATGCAACTCTCAGAAAAACACAAGTTCACCAAAATGTTATGTAGAAAAGGAGGGTTTTTCAATTCAATGCAATATGTAGTTAGATCCTCCTTTCACTACATACATTTAAGGACATTCAACTAAGTAGAATCACAATCTCTTGCAAGAGGATATAGATAATGGTTGTTTTTCACTTGGAATGAAGAGGAAATTTGGAATTTTCTGATTTATGTGTTCAATTAAACCCGATTATGTCACAAACCCTAATTATACAAAACCATAAATAAATGAACGAATCCTGACAACTGCTCGTAGACAGAGATGTAATATTCAGAGTAGATACATACCATACTTTGAGATTCTAGATCCTAAAATGTTAGGGGCTAAAGAGTAGGTGCCCAAGCCCAAGGTAGGGTTTTCTGCAAAGATTCCTAGAAATGGTTTGTAACTTATTTATGCTGTTCTAGATGTTTTCTTCCCTGAAGATCTAGAGGGCTTTGGGGCAGGTACCCAAGCCCAGATCCTACTTTTCTACTTAGATCTATAATTCCAACACTTTTCCATAGTCCTCTACAAATCCACTCTGCAATATTTGGCACCTGTCACCTGCAATCACAAAGAATGGGGTTGGGGGTTGTGGTGTTTAGGAGCTTGCCTCAGTCAAGCCCCGAAATGGCATTCAAGCATTCCAACACTATTGTTAGATAGAGAGTGGGTATCCTTGCAGGACAGAGGCAAAAACTAAATGATAAATGATTGATTCAAATACAAATAGATATCACCTCAGAGGTTTAGCTCTTATGGAGGAATGAATCTTTTTCATGCCATGAGGAGATGGATTGATGAAGCCAAATATGTAACAAAAAACACAATAACAACACAATACTGCTCTACAATAGAATGAAAGACTTGAATCACCTTAGCATAAGATCACAAGTTTGTATTATCCACCTAGTTGTAAAATGAAGTCCTAAACATGCTTATATATGCATTCCCACTTTAATTTCGTAATTCAAACTTGAAAGGCCAACAAGGAACACCTCTAATGGTAACATTGTCATCATTAAAATTTGGGACCCTACCAAAATAGGGCAGGACTAGAGCGTAAGCACCCAAGCCTTGGGTCCTATTTTGGGCAAGGCTTAAGTTCAACAATGCCCCCTAGGTCCCATTTGACATGGGTTTTTTGGGATTCTTCATCGGGAGTTAAAATGACCATGCATGATTACATTTAAGGGACCTAGGAGCTAAACCTTGGGAGGTAAAAGTCCTAAGGGGACATTTTATGATGTAGCAAAAATATTATAAGGAATGCAAGAGATGATTGGTGCAACACTTATATTCATGCCTTTATATCAACAAGTCTATCTAAGAAATTCACTGACTGTAGTATTAAAATTAGTTATAAACTCAATTGTTCATACCACTAGTGCAAGATTCAAAGGATTTTAAGATAATAACATGAATTGTATTTTGATTACTGTATTTCACGTGCAAATAAAAAATATAATTCAAAATTTAAGCTCAGATTTCAGAATTTCTCAAACATATATGGAAATAAAGATTGAAGTTCAAAGAACTACACCAGATGCATGGAGACGAATCCAATGGATTTGATAACTATCTTGTATTAATTTCTTCAAAATTGAGTACAAGACATAAATCCAGCAAGAACACACTGGAATTATAGGATCTCTTTTTAAAAGAACTATCTCCTTTAAACTAGAATGCTGTAAACATTAACTAAATTCTTGAAAACTTGAAAAAAACTATGGACTAATAGCCTAAATCTTCAACTCACATACCTTTTTCACAAAATAGGTCCTTCAAATATAGATGCGCTCCCCAAAAAGCAAACTGCTTTCAAAACAAAAGAAAAGCTTCTTTAAAATACATGCAACACCTTGTTCTTGTTTTCATCTTCAGAGAAATATGCAATAAAGAAAGAAACAACAGTTAAAGTATTACATATCTGCATGTGTGTCCCATTTTGGTTTCTCAACCCCTAATATCATGTAAAAAAATCCTAGCACCCTAGAAAAGAGGAACTCTGAATGTTCAACAGGGTCTACTTTATAAAACAATGAATCCCTATTGACAAAGAATTTGAATAAAGAATCTTTACAAAGAATAATCTTCATAACCAAAGTTAAGACTAACTAGATGTGGATGTCCTCTTAGAAGATTGGACATAGTTGTACTCTGCAAAATTTGCTAAAAGCAACTCAAGTCGCTCCTCATTTGGCCCATCAAACGACTCTATTTTAAAGTTGAACACAACAAATTTGTTGGAGACATGTTGACATTTACTCTCTAACTTTCTAAGGTTAACCATTGCAAGTTTAAAATGTGCCTTTGTCTTTACAAACTCATCCAAAATGTCTTCATTTAACCCTAAAAGGGCTGTCAACAAAATCTACATTTTGTTCATGAATGCTTCTTCTACCTTTTCCTTTGTCTGAATTCTATGTTCACTAGGCAAGAACACCTCTGGGCCAACTATTGCATTAATGAGAACTTCAAAATGGTCATGAACTCAAAATTTCTCTTTGTAGAGCTAGTAAATCAAGAGCATACTCAATATGTTGGTGAATTTTATATTGGGAGATTCTTATGCAATGCTCTAGAAAATCTGGATCCTCATCTTGCAAAATATTGGAATTTAACAACTCTTCCCTATTCATCCTCCTTATCTCCTTTACCAGCTTTATATTTTTTTTCTAGTGTATCCTTTTTCTCATTGGCCTCCATAAAATATCTTAAATCACCTTCTATCTCACATGCTCTCTTGTAGAAAGGATAATACTCATCAAGAATACCAGGAGCTTCCTTAAAAAATTTAGCCACCCACCTATCTACCACAATACTTTTTTGTTTCATGGCCTATAGGGCATCTACCTCTTTCTTAGACATAAAAAATGGTATGTTCGTAGTTGTTTTCTGTTGCGCAACTGGGGTGAGCAAGTCTTTCACAAATGTCCTCATTTGGTTTACTTGCATTTTCAGCTCATCCTTCATCTTCTTGTCTTTTTTCTTTCTTACCTTGACAACATCAACTTCTGAATCTAAAGAATTTATTTACTCATCTCAGGTCTATTTATCTAGATTCCCTCTTGTAATCTGATAGTCTTCTGGCATGAGTTCTCTGTCATCCTTATTTGCCATAGGAGTTGCAAGTTCTGCAATCCTTTCTCCATGCCCATTAACTTTAAAAGAGGATAATGCCATTATCTTCTTTTTGGATTTCTTTTTATCTACCTCCACCATCATATATTGTAGGATCAATGGTTTAATGACTATTTGTTGCCTCTTTTCTTCTTCTTCTTCAATCCTCTCTTCCTCATCAGGCTTCTCTTCTTATTGTTGAGATTTTCCTTCTTCTGTAGGATTTGTAATTTTAGCATGTTTCTCTTGCTGTTCAACAGTTCTTATGAGTTCCTATTGTTCTTCAATAGTCAAGACATGCTCTTCCATTTGTTGTTGTCCCTTATCTACATCATCATAATAAATATGAACTAAGGTTTCTTTGATGTGATAATTTCCTTTTAATATTTCCTCAGTTGGCTCAAGGATAGCCTCTTCTCAATTTATAGGCACATCCACATGATCACTCTATGTGTCCTCCTATTGCTCTTGATATTCTATCTCTTCTTCATTTGCAGCAGTCTCCTCTTCTTGGTGCTCTACTTCTTATTGTTGAGCATCATCTTGTTCTTCACCTTAAGAAATATCAATTGGAACATTTGTGGTAAGAGGCTCATCTATTTGTACTTGTGCTTCTTTCACAGGGGATCTCGCTTCTGATTGACCTTGTTCATCTGTTGATTTAGTTCCCTCTTCTGAAGTTTGCCCCAAAGATGGCCTTGGTGGAAGAACTTGTTCTTTTGGAACAACACCTAGGATAGCAACAACTCCAACATCTACAACTTTCTTAGTAATAGTAGCTTGTCTAAAAGCTGCCCTAAGCTAAGATGCTAACTACTTAGGGGAGTCCATTTCAATAGACCCTCTCATCTTCTTTGGTGTGGCTTTTGGGCTCTAATGATATGTCTCAGGCCTAGAAGCTGAGGGTGACCTTGGGTCTAAATTCTTCTACCTGTTATAAGTTTCTAGTTTTGATGTAGAGGTCTCCTTCTTTCTTTTGCCTTTCCCTCTATTGGAGGTGGCCTAAAATTCTATAGTCTGATATTTAACCATTGATTGCTACATTGCAACACTTCTATACTGATCTCCCTTAAAGAGAGTTTTTCCTTTTGAGTCCAAGCTCTTGGTGTCCATAGTGTCAAAGTTATACACTGGATCCAAAATAATTCCATCATCTGAAAATTGTTTAGGTATGTCATTCCTTAGCCCAAATTCCCTGAGCTGAAAGGTAGTGAGCCTTGTATATTTCCTCTTTCTTACCTCAAAATCATCCTTGCAGTTGGCCTAGAAGTCCTCAAGAGAATGCTTGTGTTCAAACCCCATGGTAGGAAATAATTGCTTGAGTCGGCCTACGGGATCAAAATTCTCCCTTGCCTCAAATAGTTTCAAATTTAAGGCATCAAGCTCCTTTGTCATTGTTATAGCCACATGAATAGATGGACACTCATAAAATCCTAGCTCGAATGGGTACTTGACCCCATATTTATTTTTCCCTAATAATTTTAGGTGCACTTCACTTATCTATTGAGAAAATTCAATCAAAATAAGCCTATCACTACAATGCCTAGGAAACAAGATGGGTGCTCTTTTGAATCCTATAACTCTGATGTATGTGGATTTGGGGAACTGAATAAACCATTCTCCCCATCCCCTTATCAGCTCCATAGCTTTATCTTACATCCTCCATTCTATTTCTCCTGTTAATTGAAGGATTATACCATATAAGAATGCATCATTTACTCTTTTAAAGTTTTTTCATCTTCTTTTATCTCTAAGGGAAGAAGTCCCAAACCTTACTTTGGCTTGGTCCCTTTCCTTTGACACCTACCATGGTTAACCCTAGAAAATTATTAACTATGGAAACTAGGTACACAATGTAAGATGTCATTTAATTTTTTATTTATTTTGGTGATTGACATCATTTGTTCATGAATGCAATCTACAACCATTGTACCCCAATCCATGTGTATTTCTCCTTTAAGAATAATGTAAATGAAGTGGAACATCCAAGTCTCATAGTTCCTAGATTTTTCTTGACCAAATGCCTTGCTGAGGAGGATTATCAAATCACCAACCTCTCCTTTAAAATCTTCCCTAGTAAGCTTCCTTGGGATTTTAGTTATGGACTTCTTCTTAGTGGCCAACCAATTCTTATTTAGATATTTCTTGTTTCCATTTAGATCTATGTCATATTGTTTTGTAGAATCTGCAATGGTTAGAGTGCTAACTTGTCCATACAAAGGAAGATCAAAATCTTCTCTATTCATGGGAGGTGTAATATCCAACACTAGGTTCCCATTTGCATCTACACACCTTCTAATGTTTGGATCATAATGACGAGCCAATGTAAGAATTAGCTTTGGACATTGGACTGCTTGAGGGAATCCCACTATATAGTATATATATAATTGTCCAAGCATACCATTATCTTGTTTAAATCATTTTAATAATTAAAATGTTATATTCATGATAAAAAAGGTACAAACAGAAGTCAATAAACTTCAATAGAAGCAAATTGTCTATGGACATATAGTGTGGGGAGCACAAATGCCTCTATTAGTTAGCTACATATTAGGGATAAAGTTTTAAAGGAAAATTTCAATCCCTTTAAGCTTATGTTTTTGAAAAAATCAAGCACATCAAATAAGCTCAACTACTCTTCATAGAGCTTCTTAACATTCTCCAGGATTTTCTCTACCATTCTATACAATCCTTTTAGGCTTGAGAGCCTTCATTTGAAGATAATCAAGTGCTTCAATAGTATCTGAGTATGGTCCCTTGTCAACTTCCCACTTCCTAGCAAGCCTTATGTGACCAAAAACTCACCTTGGGTAATCTTCAAGAATCAATCTTTTCTATGGTTAATGACATGTCTCTAAGATATGATGGCTTTGTTTGTGAATTTTACATGAATCCTTATGGGATATAGTTGACATGGACCTTTTCCAAGTATATATGAAATCTTTCAATATAGGCTTCTTAGGCAATATAATTAATAAAGGTAATAGTAAATTAATACCTAAGATGGATGACCCTACATAAATATGTCACTAGTGACTAATCGCTTTGTTGAATACTTCCTAGAAGATCATTTTCAAGTCCTTGGTATGTGCATTTGTCATTTACTCTTGCTCCTTATTCAAGGTAAGTAAACTAGTTTTAGCAAGAGAATATATATTATTGATAACATTATTGTAGTTTGGGAAGGTATGGAGTGGGCCCAATGCTCTTAGCAATGAGTCATTTTTATTAAAATTGATTTTCTAAGGCTTACAACCATATTGAATGGCCCTTTATTTTAGTCATGCTTCAAGCTCTTAGGTTTGGCCCTGAATTTCTCCTCATAGTCTAAATGTTATTTTTGGATGTGTCAGCATACCTCACTATTAATGGTTGACAATCATTTTCATTTGGTATTTTCATATCGATTTACCAAGGTTTCCCTCTAGCTCCATCACTATATGTTCTGGTAGCTATAATTTTCATCTATTTGCTTGCTAATATGGTTGTCCATCAAAGAGATAATGGTATTTCCCTTCCTAAATTTGATCTCCAATTATCAATATCCATTTTTCTAATGATATCTTAGAATAGTAAGACAATTCTAGCCAAGTCTTAAAGTTTTAAAATATAAATTGTCTTTCGTTCATCTCTAGCATATAGTGGCAAATGACCTAGTGTCATTATCAATCATTCTTACATAAACCTCCCTAACATGAATCTTTTCGATGGAAATAGATTGACCAGAGAAAATTGTTCAATTTCTTAGCATCTCTTTTGCTTTTAAATCTTTGTTTTCAACTCTTTAGAAATATATTCTTTGTCATATTGACATGAAAATCTATTTTTAGATAGATAATCCTCTTTAAGTGATTGGGAAGTTTCAGATTTGTTCCAAGTTATTTTCTACTACCCATGTCTACCATTTTGCCTATTATGCTTCTTTAGAAGCCTCTTATCAAAAGAAAGGGATATCATTGAGGGATTTTATCTGGGCTTCCTCTGAATAGGGAAAAGGGTTCAATAGGGTTACTGGGCCTTTTCTTGCCTTGCATAACTCCAAAGAGCTTGGCCTCATACATACTCATTGGAAATGCTTGGTTTTGTGTGCCAAACACATAATTAGAGCCCTATAGGGAAATGTGGCCTAGAAAATTAATCTACAATATTGTATTGCTTTCAACACTCCTCATGGTAAATTGGCCTAGAGAAGTCTTAACTTCCACTGAACTCTTACTATGAAAGAGCCTATACAAATTCAAGGTAGTTTTGTTGTCAAAAGTATTTGAAAAGCTTTGGAAGGCAGTAAGCCTTGACTTATTTGGAAGGAATTATTTTAGAATGGGTATTTCCATCAACTAGCAATCTCTTTGGTGGTCTCCTATGATTACCTTATAGGATAAGACCCTTGCCAAAGTTCCTTGGGTTCATGCCATGAAGTTTTTCATCCAAGGAAATTTGTTACATTTTAAACCTCTTTCCTTGAGACATTGAGAGCTCAATGTATTGGCTATAATTTAAAACTGAATACAAACTTGGCAATCAAAATAATGAATATTTATAGACCATTATAGAATCATTTCCCTAGAAATGCATCATAAGGTTGGGATAAGATCTTGCAAATAGTGGAAGGATTAAAATGGTACCCAGACACTCCTTTAAGAAATTATAAGACTTATAAGGCTACTCAAGACTTTCTCTTCCCTTGTCCATGGTTAAAAAATTGACTGATAGATGGAATCTTAAATCCAATACCACTTAATTGCACCCTAAGTTTTAAATAATTTGGCCTATCATTTTGGAACCCAAATTGGCTCATTTTGCTTGGTGTCTCCTTTACTAGGGTTTTCCCATTGAATGCTATTTTATCCATTTGGGTGTTTCCAATCCCCTTTTCCCTTTTTGTAGAGATCTAGAAACTCTAAAGCATCTCTTCTAGTTTTTCCCATAGACCCTTAAGAAATGTGGACATGGATACATGATTTTCAAGCCATTTGTCTTGAGCTTTTCTCTTGACACATGATTCTTTGGGTGTGATGTAAAATACAAGTAAGATTCACCCAAGTTTCATATTCTTTTAGAGTGGAAATTCTTTTTAATATATGGAATGATAGAAATGTTGCTCTATTTTCTAGAACTATTTGGATGTTCACTTATACTAAAGCCATGATATGCTCTAATGTTATGTTGCAATTCAAGTCTAGGCTAATAAAGTTGCTTTGGAGGTTTCTCATTTGCTAACCCTTATGGAGTATTCCACTAATGCTCTATGTACTATTGCTTGTCTGCCACCATCTTCTACTAGCACAAATGCTTCCCCTCTATGTGGGCACTATCGTAGTCATGGCTCAGGGATCACCTCAACATAAAGGACATGGCTGGTCCATAGACACATGGCTTGTCTTCTATTTCTGAGCGTGATAGATACAATTCTAACTAGCATGACAATGACAAGTACTCTCAATTGGCTCTTGTAATATCACCTATTCACACTATTACTATTGATCAAGAAGAAAAAAAAAGATAAAGATGATATTGTTACAGGTTTGAAGCCTATTCTTGATGGTTAGAACCTTGTTGATGGTTGGAACCTTGTTGATGGTTGGGATAGTCTCCCTGATAGAGACACTACTCCTTTTCCCACTAAAATTAATTTAGTTGTATAATGGTGTGACTACTTTTGTTTTGTCCTTGAACTCTCATACTAACTTTTGAGATGTGATTCCATTCCACGACCTTTTATATAAATTAATATATTATATTTTAATATATACAATACACTATTCATCATTTTAAAAATAGGATTATCAGAAAAAAAATATTGCTGCAGCAGCATTTATTAAGCATGGGAGGCACTTGCAAAATTAAAATGATAAAGCCATTAGTTGGGTGGAGAGAGTGAGTTTTATGGAGTTTGGAATCTGCAACAGCACATAGCACACTCCAACAAATGCAATTGTCAAGAGATTGACGACTCTCTATATTTTTTGAATGCAAATAAAAATGAAGGCCGGTCAATGTTTGGCTACATTACAAATGAAAATGGAGGCTGGCCTTTGTTCGCCCTTGGGGAGATTTATCCTTATTCGCTTCTTCTCGATCCCAGACAACCAGAATCTTATGTTTTGCTTACATCTATTTAAGATAATAAAATTGAAAGAGCCAAGCTTTAAATTTAGAAGAGAAGCCTGTAGTAAATAATAAATATACGAACTATATTTGTCGTACATAAAGTTATAGTAACAAAACTTATATTTCTTACAAGCAAAATATTGATGAGAATATTCAACTCTACAATTAATATAATTTATATATAAACAAGTGCCACGTAGTGGCTAGTACCTGCTATATGTTTTTGTTTGTATATGTATTGGAGCAGGAGTGATTAGATATGAAAGTATTGGAATGAGACATTGTAATAGAATATAGTA
Source organism: Cunninghamia lanceolata (assembly GCA_027924645.1). Lineage (NCBI taxonomy): Eukaryota > Viridiplantae > Streptophyta > Pinopsida > Cupressales > Cupressaceae > Cunninghamia > Cunninghamia lanceolata. The sequence goes on from BSBN01000998.1 coordinate 2,010,794, forward strand.
TATACACATTAACCCATGACCTGTATACAAAATGTCATGGTGTATTTGTTCATTGAGGAATGAAGTTCTAGATCACCTCATCAAATAGGCCTATTTCTGTATTAATATTCTTGTTGTTTTCAAGGGAAACTGAGAGAGAGGAGGTGTCAATACCAGCGTCCATAGTATTGTTTGTACTACCTGTAGGAATAGAGAGAGATATTTTTAAATTTTTTGAAGAACCTAGACGAAATTGTTCATTGTTCTCTGTCATTGCTAGTGAAGAGTGCAAGGAAATGTTTTTGAGTAGCTCACCAGAGTTGTACATTTTACCATCATGCGAGGAATGGTCAATGTTTGAATTCCCGTATGTATAATCATTGAAAACATCTTGCAAGATATATTGTTAGGGTCAGTATAATTTTTGTTCAATTTTCCATGAGAAATGAAAGTAGTGAAATGATGACTGAATTGATTAGAAATGAACTTACCTGTATTTGAATTCATGTCAATGAAATTTGTAGATGCCTTCATTGCTGTCATTGAGATGGTTGTAATATCATAGGGATATGTAGCCTCCTCTGTTCTATCAAATGTTCCAAGCGAATGGTGTGGCTTGGAGTTTAGGTCCTGGATTTCTGCAATGTAACGACCCCATTGACTTTTTCTCACACCTCTATATTTAGGGATGTTGGTCGAATGTTTGCAAATGTTCATGCATGCCTCTAAATTTTTGTATAAGAAATTGGTCTTTGTGTTAATGCCTCTGATAGATATAGCTGCCTTATCATAAGCATATGCAGCATCTTCTGTTGTATCAAAGGTACCTAGCCATTTACATTGGTTGGGATTACAACCTTGGATTTCTGCTCCATAAAGACCATTTCTACGTTTTCTAACACCTCTATATTTTACTTCAGGTTGATTATTTCTTGCATGGTCTTCATTCTTTGATTGCTCTAGCAATTTCTTTGTCATATTATAGTCCAATATTGTTGTTGTTGTCAGTTTTAATAAATATACAGAAATTGAGTAGTTATTGAAATGTGGAGCAATAGAACAAGATGAGTAAGATGCAGATGCAGAATATTACAAAATGACCAGTTTTATCAATTAAATAGATAGCTACGAGGAATATGAAAAGGTCAATTATTACAATTACAAAGCTCCAGAACAGAGTTTCATTGTAAAGAGGGCCATCCATCATGTTATTTGTTGCAAATGTCAGTTACAAATGCATAAGTACGATGAGGAATATAAACAACATATTTTTAAATAAGAATGAAGATATTGCAATGAACATAAAAACTAGCTATGTATAGTCACCTCTTTTAGTGTAACATTTTTATAGAATGACATTTTGGTATAAAGTTGACATTTTTCGAAAGTAGATTTAGAGAATTTTCCACCAGGGACCTGCAACATGTGCTTTAGATTAGGTATAAAGTTGAGACTACGTTTAAGCGGCATCTAATAAATGATCTTGACTTAACATGAAAATAGAAGAATAGCAGAATACCCAGCAAATTCCAACTTTAATCCATGTTGCATGGTATTTGTATAGTAATCATGGAATCTAAACAAGAGCAGGGCAGGAAGTGCTACCAATCGAAGGAAAAGAAGAATTCACAGCCTCTAGAGTCTATGAAATATATATAAAGTATTTGTGATAAGGCCATATATAAGGCTTTGCCTTCTCAAATATTTGTTACAACACAGAAGTCCTGCATCATTTATCTTTTTCTTTCTTGGTGAACACCCAATTAAGGTTCTTAAATATAGTTAGCAGAAGTAGATCCATAATGTAATGTGTAAAAAGATGTTGATAGTTATGGCAGTCAACTTCCTTTATAAACATTTGCAGTATCTTTCACAAATCAAAGACTCTATTCCTATTGTCAAAGATCCCACATTGCAAGATTCCTTATTTTTATATTAGATTTGCTCTAGATACGATGAATTGAGGGCAAGATTGGTGGTGAAGGGGATATGGTACCATAGTCTTAGCTTTCGTGGCTCCAACATCAAGTTACCCTTTTTGATCGGTAGTATGCTTGTGAGAACATAGAACAAGAAGCAACATAGAAGGTGCGACAGACCATAAATTCTGAGATCCAGTGGATATAAATCTACCCAATCATTAAACCCTAGTTTTGAGCTGTGAATGGAAGACACCTACTTTAGGTACGACACGATATTGAAGCAAGCAAGCAGAGCAGGGAAGCTGTAGATCCATTCCAAGTAGTTTGGAAGCGGCTGATCTTAAATGTCATCCACTTCAATATTTAATGGTAAATTCTGGCCAATAAAAAGTTTTCCTATATTTAACACTTTTTGTTGTGAATGAAATAGAAAAATGCTATTGCCTGTTTGACGGGTTCAACTCTGAAAGTGGATGACATTTACATAGAGCGTTTGGAAGCAAGTATCCCCCTCGAGAAAATGAGCCCTCATGACATGATGTGCGAGTGTGAGGCAGTCCAGAGTAATGGGATTTCAGTTTTTATGTTCGTAATGAAACAGATTTTAGTTTTTGTGAAGTTTCAAAGATCTTTAAGTTAGTCTGAGCAGGATTTTATCTGAACACTATTTGAATCAACACTATATAGAACTCGTGGATTTTATCTGAACACTATTTTATCTTTAAGTTGTGTTTAAATTTGGATGAGGAGCAAATACAGATGGGCTCTGTTTTGTAACTTGCAATGATTTGACATTATGGAAAATTACACTAAAGCTTTACATGCAGGAAGTGGAACTCGCAGAGGCGACTCTATCGCTTGTAAAGTTGAAGACATTTATTCTGAATGTTACTACATATTGGGGAGGAAGATACGAAGAAGGCCGTCGTGAGGAGTTATTGTCTTGCGTTTTGAGAAGCGCTCCTCTCTTGAAAACGGTAAAAATCGGAATAGGTTATAGCTTGGAGAATCATCGCTTTCCACTAGTAAATCATCTCCTAAATGTTCAGAGCCGTTCTTGTTAAAATATGAAGTCGCAGTCAAAATCCAAATACAAATGCATAGGAGGTTCACGGAATACGCCGATAGGAACAACGGCCGAGTTTAGAAAATTTTATAGTGTGATTTTTTTACGGCATGAGACAATTCCGAGCACTATGATGCTCAAATATAAAAGCCTTGTTCAGATAACTTATACCCAACTAGCCATTCATTGAAAATACAAAATCCTTAGGAGTATTTACAGCAACGCTTTTTTTCTTAATCAGATCCTACGGTGTTGCACAACTTATGTTCTTCTCTCAGACATACATGCAGAAGTGGGCAGGCGTGCTGAGGTTCAAACAGCGAGCAGTAAAACAATTTCCAGCAATTAAGATAGATTACATGGAAGACAACGACCAAGGATTGCATAAAAACAGTTTCTGGAGCAGGCCTCTCAAACATCGAACCATATATGATCAAACTGAGGAAACATTGAACAAACACATCATTTCTATGACAGAATCGCTGCAAGAGTAGTCAACACTAGAAATGCAAATAAACCCACAAAAACCTTTCAAAACAAGGCATAAAAATACAAACGATCGGGAGATTTCATAGTACACTGAAAGATGAAAAAGGAAACAATGGAGAATTTACAGCAATTTAGCTGCAAATTGATTTGACGCTTTGGAGCGCAACTAAAGTGAGAAGATCATACAACAGGTAGCATACTGAAATCTGAGTTTTTAGTAAATGCACAGAAAAGAAAGAGTCCTTAACGCTTACCTTGGTGACAGTGCAGTCGAACGAAAGTTACAAAATGGATTGGAGAAGACAGACCAAAATCAACGGAATTGGTCCTCTTGAAATGAAAAGCTGTCAGAGTTTCTACTGTAGAAAAACAGAAAGTGAGTTATCAATATTAAATGACGTTGCTGTTTGTGATAAGGTATGTAGTGTTTGTAATAAATATTTATTCACTTCCCTCTATGGCGTTGTTCATTTGATCTGATTTTATTATTTACTATGCTCATAGAATCTTTTACGAATTATTTTATTTGATTTTGGGGGTTCAATATATTGACTATGCTAATTGAATCTTGTACAGATGATTTTATTGGATTTTGGTTGGTCATATATCAAATTGATTTGATATTTTTTACTGCAAGAACATTCAATTGATTTCATTTTCGGTATGGGTTAAAGTCATTATCCAATTCATTGCTTGCCTCGATTCACGTGAAGGTAGCAATAAGAGGTAAAACCTCTCAACCAATCATTTTTTTTTCCAATAACTGCAAACTATAGTCACAAGAAAGATAAAAGCATTTGATTGGTCAGCAGTTCCAAGCACCAATGCAATAGTTCCTGCATATCGAATGCATAAGTACCCATGCCAAGGCAGGTACTAATAAGTATGTAAAAGATGAGAGCTCCAAATATCAGCGATATTGAAAGGAACATTTTCCAATAAATCATGTTCATTTCAATTGTGTGGTTTGCAACCACTTTCAAATAATTGAATTTCATTATGATATGCCATGTTAGCTTTAGTGAATGCATTTGATATATAAGGAACCAGTGTGGTACCTTTTGTTATCCATTGTCCTTGTTCGTTTGGAGTAGAATCTATATATGTTTTTTTAAATATTTGTATTTTTTTCAACTCATATGGAGAAAGTGCTTTTACAAGAAGTGACAATGGGATTGTCAAATTTTACTTTCTTATTCTTCCTTGCTTTGGTATATAGAGGGTAGGAAGCAATGAAGATGGCTTCATTTTAATTTAATCTTTATTTTTAATTTGTTCTTGGTTCTTTCATTGTAAATGAATATTATATAACTTATGAACCTTATCTTGGTATTCATAGTGAGTTCTATTACGAGTTACTATGTGATGTTCCCCCTTGTTATGATCATAGAGAACTTTAGTGAGGGTTTTTAAATAATTATCGCATGTGAAATAACTTGAATTAGAAATAGGTATATATGAATCTTTTTCAATTTCACAGTTCTATCTCCTTGAACATATTTCAAACATTGTTGGACTATAGAAGGAGCCACCTTTAATTATCTTAACCAAGGCCTTCCAAATACCATAAGAAAATATATATGAAGTAATAACATGAAGTAATACTTCCATATTATTAAGTCTAACTTGGAGAGGCAAGATGATGCTTCCAAAAGTCTAAATAAGGATTCAATTAGTCATTTTCAATGCAACACCCAAGTGTACATAACTATCGTATTATAAATGATAATCATACATAAATTCTTCCATGTTATATATTATACTCATTAGCTTGATCAATGACGATACCCTCACATGGATTATCATGGAGGAAACTTCAAACATAAAAATACTAGTTATTGCGGGGGATCTCATCATTATAAAATGAAATAATTTGAAGTACATGATGCAACGACATCCTAGGTCTTACTGGATGGTGTGGATCAGAGGACTAGAACTAGCCATTTGGAGGAGAGTGTGCACTTGCAAAGCTATTGTTGAAGGAGTCATCATAGTGCAAAAGAACTTGCATCAAAGGTGGCTACTTGAAGCCACAAAAATCATAGAAAAGGAGGAGAATGAGCATTAGCTCACTTGCAACAACAATGACCCACAATAGAAGAGGAGGATACTTGCAACAATTATAGGTTTTCCCATGGAGCAATGGACACTTGAAGTAAAAGGAGGTGAGGTGCTTGGGAGTAGACCTCTAGACACCTAAAATTGACTCCACCTTCACCATCACTTTTGACATTGTCCTAACACTATCCTAACATCACCTTCATCATAACATGTCCCCTTTACCATATCCCCTTCTCAATTAAATAAATAAATTATATTTAATTAATTAAATCCTTGTATCCTAATTCTAAATTTAATTAAATAAATCATATTTATTTAAATCCATTATTCCCCATATCCTTGATTAATTAAATAATTTATTTATTTAATTAATTTTATCCTCACATATCCTCTCTCTCCAATAATTAATTAAATAATTCTATTTAATTAATTATTTCTACATTTCTCATCCTCATTTATTTACCATAAATAAATAAATTTAAAAATAAATCAAACTCATCACATGACTAACTAGAAGCTTCCATCTTTATTCCATCCAAATCAATCATCAAAATCCTTCATCTAAAGGATCATAGCCCTAATCGACAATCATCCATTTCAAAAATCCACATCCAATCCAAAACACACCTATAGACATCATGAGTTGGTTTGACAAAATGGTTATGGAAGTTAAAGCATCTATGTTGAACCCCATTCCTCAAACTATACCTCCAATCCAACCAACATCACTATCATACCAACCTAATCCATGCACATATCCTAGTGATATTGCTACAGAAATACAAGAAATTAAACATTCCTATGAGGTGCTAGATCCTCTTGCCAAGGCATAAATCAGTATCTCACTGTAAAGGCTCTCAAACCATCACAAAAGTAAAATGAAGTAAATATTCCACTTAAATACAACATCCCAAGAAATGAAAGTAAAAAGATGTAATTAATCCTCTTAATTACAATTACCATGAGTAAAAAGATAATCAATTCAATAAAATTCATTAAATCATACAAAATATCATGCTCAATCTAAGTGAAAGAACTATAAAATAATATACAAAGTCCTTTGGCATTCATGCCATATTACATCCAATTACAAGTTACAATAATCATGAACAACAAGTATAAATAAATCAATACACTCTCCAATTGCCATGAACCAAATGGTCCTCCTGTGAGACGAGAGACGGGAACATGGATCAAATAGTTTTCCACCCAACCATGAAGCAATTACACTTCATCAGATCCCTTCATGACATGAAGGAAACCCAACCCTACACGAAATGTCTAGCTACCTAGAACAACTGGTAGGTGGGAACACTCGATGCAACCTGATGTCTAATGTGCAAGTCTAAATAATGAAATGCAGATTGTCTCACAATAGGATGTGGCAGAGATATATATGTCAATATGTTTGCTAGACAAAATATTCATCTTTTTCAATGCCAACCCATTTAGATCTAAACCTTAGAAAAATAGTAACCGATACAATTCTCGAAAAGAAGAAAAGCCATCTCTAATAATCCACATTCAGCATCCTAGCCCAAAAGTAACCCAATAACATTCCTAAATAAAAATATACTCCTTTTTCACAATAAATAAAATGATAAAGAAGCATTGTTCTCCTATAGTCCATCTCTAAACCCCTTTCCCATAACATAAATCATGAAACACTCTTTTCCAAGCAAGAATTCATCATTTGATTTGACAAAATACATCTATAAAACTACTAAAATTGATTTAATGACCAAGTCCATATTTCATTCATAGTTCCTATTGTAATAAGCATTCTAAGTTATTTATTAATCTTACTGTCATATCTGTGACATGAACTATTTCATTCAATAATTTTTTTTTTTTTTTGCACCTGGTAAACTTTTTAATGTGATTGGCGACGCTGGTGCGACACGTCCTCCGGCTCCACGTGAATACTTTTGCCCGGAGCAATGAACCGGCGAGGCCACAACATGGGGGACCTCATCCCCTAGCAAGAACACTTCAAACCCGCAAACTTGTTGGCCCAGCGAAGGCGTAAAGCCTTGCGAGCTCGTTGGCCCAGCGGGGGTTTGAACTCTGGTGGCCGCCACTACAACCGAGCGACTTAACCACTGAACCATGTCGTCATCGGCATTTCATTCAATAAATATATAATGCAATATATTTTATAAATCTTTTAAGAACATTATTGTCACAACTGTGACAAGAAGTCAAAGAAACAAGAAATAGTCTTATTGTCACAACTGTGACAGGAACTGTAACAAAAATAAAAAAAATAAAAATAACACAGTTCATAAGTAGACTTACATAGGTCTTAGAAAAACATTCTAAAATAATGAAAAATATAGCTACAGGAATCCCATACTTATCAACTAAGTTTAAAGAGTTATTTACACCTTTGTTTGATCATTATCAATTTCTAATAAAAGACCATTTCTAATAGCAAAACAAGACTGCGATAGTTATAAGATTTCATGTCTACCAAAGAGTAACTTTATTAGCGACTAGAAATTTGTTACATTTTATCTCAAAGGTTAAAGATAACGACCAGAAGGTGGGGCAATTCACTCAGCATAAAACTAAGAAATCAACAAATTCAAGGGAGAATCAAGAACGGTTGGTAGGAGAATAAGGGCAACCATCAACTTATTGATTACTGGCAGGCCAAACCAATTACCAACGCTGTGGTTTAAGAAGACTAGCAGAAGAATAACATAAAAGGCAAGTCGATCAGATTAAATAAAGAAGCCTAGGTGCTTCCAAACAACAAGTTGATGCCAGGTATGATAGGAAATGATGCAGGCCAAAGCATAAATGACTCAGTGATTAAATGATAGTTGTTCTACTGGCTAAGGAAAATAGTAGGAAATAGAAAAACAAAGGATCAAATGCCCAAACAAAGATCAATCACAAGACAAGCAGAGGGAGAACAACATATGCAGAGGGTCAATTTCCTATGGCCAGATAGATAGGATGCTAACTAGAAATAAGAACATTCTAATGGCCATAATAACTAAGGTTTTTAACAACAAAAAATAATCATTATTATTTGCAAAACATACAAGGAAAATACCTAGATAATCTACTTGCAAAAAGGTTGGATACTTGCTATTGTTGCTGCTCTTTTCTTTATCTTGTTGCTACCCAGAAATGAATGCACTTCGTCCCTGCTACTGTAAAATTCATGTGTCTTTTATCTCTATCGTCCCCCTTCTTTTATTCAAAATCTCTCCCTTATTTTTGGCATTCAGATTTAGGTTTTGGCTTTGCTTTTTGATAACTAAAGATTTTGTTTTAGTTTGCATGAGTTTGCCTTTAGAAAAGCTCTCCAAATTCTATTTAAGTAGAATAAAATAACTTAGTAGCTTTCTATCACATGCATGACAATAACTTATTTTTAATTCTCTTTATTTAAAATTATAAATATAATATTGATATTATTAATATAATTTAACTATTTTTGATAAAACACAATTACTAACACATAATTACTTTAATCAATCAAGATGTATTTACAATAATATAATTATATATATATAGTAATTAAATATTTTAAGTCTAACTTAGATATTATCTTCCAAACATCCATATTTATATAAATAGGAAATGTTTATTATTTATTATTAAATAATATAAAATACATCCATTTAATATATATTCATCATTTTAACTAAAATACACCATTTTAATATATAAATCGAAAGGACATTTAATATTTATGACTAAATCATGCATTCGAAAGGAACTTATTGTCGTAATTAAAACACAATATTTTCTAAGTATCTAACCATCAATCACATTTATTATCTAAACAACAATGCATAATAAGCTATTCAAAATGCATTATGAGACTACGTGAGTGTGCGAGTGCATCAGGGTTAACCATCCCAAACAATTCTTGCCAAGTGGCTAGAACATCTCTACCTCAATCATGTTCTCGTCTTCGACAAGCACCTGCATTCATTCACACTCAACTCGACATTAATAGGTTAGTTCCCTAAAACATAGCCAAAGAAAAACATTATAGTCGCATCGATAATATTTAATATTTAAATCAACTTTCTAATTTACCCAAATATAACTTCATGATAATTACCTTCACACACATGGAATTTACTCAAGGTAAAACAATCATAGTAAATGTTCACTAATCTAGAATAATTATATAGTCCATAAAAATAAGAGGTGACACTCATCAATCATAATCCTTATGCACATCTCATCATTCGAGATTCTCATGATCCTATCACATCAACATCACCATCCCCACCAATCTCATACCAACCTTCATCCCCCTATGTGACCATGCCATCACAAACAACTTATCAACCAATCTATCAATCATATCAACATGTCCTATCAACACCTCAAAGTTTCACCTATTCATATATCTCACCCCAAACCACTTACCAAGTCAACCCCATGACCTCATAGCCATCTACCATATCTTCATTCATACCATTACAACAAACTATATCTAACCCCAACCCATCAATTCCTTCAATGCCTTCATCAACATGTTCCTCCAACCTTCCTAATCCTAATCCATTAGCTCACATACCTCCCAATCCATAAATCTCTTCAATCCTTCCATAAAAATCTTCATAATACTAATCCATTAGCCCACATACTTCCTAACTCATCAACCCCTTCAATCCCTTCATCACCACATTCCTCCAATCCTCCACCAAAGGAGCCCATTAATGTAGCCTTACAAAAATTGGTCCAAGCAAACATCATTAAGCTACCAATGACAACACCATATGATGAAAACCAAGTCAAGTCCTTTTGTTTTAAGGATCATGAATATTGTCAATACCATAGAGCAAAAGGCCATAAAACATGCAAATGTGTGAGACTTAATAATTTCATCCAAGAGATCATCTATTGTGGAAAGATTGTGACTGATAATCCACCCACCAACTTATCCTTTTTGGATGTTATCCAAGGACTATTAGCATGGAATCTAGAATCATATTTCAATCCAACGCCTATCCTTGAGCTCATCAAAGAGCCTCCTAGTCCTATTTAAACACCATCATGCAATCCAACACCTATCAAGCCTCTTGAAGAACTACCAACACCATCATGCATTCAAGATCCATCATGTAGCTATGTTGTCAAACATCCAAAGCTTATTGAGTCCATCCAAGAACCTTCCACTTCCATCTAAGCACAAGAGCTATGTCATGAGCCTAGTCCAAAGCATGTGGAAACACCAACTCCCCATCCTAATCAAGATGTAAACATCCCATCTAATCCCATTAAGGATCCCCTCCCATCTCATGATCAACCCATCCCATCTAATCCCATCCATGATCCCACAATCACTCATGATCAAGAAACCCAAACTAGCCCTATCCATCATCCCACTAGTCCTATTCATTATCCATCAACATCCCATGATGAGACACTTGGTCCCTAAGAAAACATGGATAATCAAACAAATAACTTGGATCCTATTACACCACATCCTAAAGAGCACAATGATAATCAAGATCTAAGTATCCCAAGTCATCCCTTTTTCGATCCCACACCATCATTACCTATTGATCTTGTTGATGGTGTTTTTAGTACACAACAACGCAGGTGTGATTGCTAGTATCACACCTCTCTTGAAAAGTATCTGACCCTAAGTAAGACTACTCCAAGGATAATAACGCTAGGTCTTAGCACGCTTAGAATGAATTAGTTGGATGTTCTAGCTGCTCCTATAAGGGGTCTTACATGCGATGTGACAGATTTGACAGGGTAGGATAGAAATACATGCAAACCCTTATAACTGATCAGCTGATATCTCTTTGTAAATTACTGCTGAAATCTAACTCTAACGATTGATTAATAAGAAAATGCAAAAGGAAGTAGGGTTTAGAGAGATCCTAAGTGACATTCACAAAGTAAAGATTGCTGCAAGTAGACAAACATTCAGAAATTAAACCAATTTTTTATTTTACCAAGCTAAAACTTTTCTACAGTGCTATAGAAAACAGTGCTATCTTCTATGGATTCTCTAGATTTTTAGATCACATACATTCATTAAATACCCAATTGCTAGCATGATTTAATACTGTAGTGCAATTGAACTCATCTCAGTTTAATAGCCCAGGCCAACTATGCACAATTACTTACAATCAACAAGCAACTAATAGTATGGATTTGAATGCTCATCAAATACCTTTGACAGATCAATAACATTGCAAAGCATGATTTAACTAATACAAATCAAGATGTGAACCATGAAACCAAATTGACAATACAAGAGACAAATTCCTAGAAGACCTATAGTAACTTGCTTTGTATTAATTAGAAATTCGACAAAGTGTCAATAATTTAGCATCAAGAGTCTTACAAATGAGAGAATGATGGACCTTTATATAGGAGAGGCACCATACTGAGTTTTTGAATGTACGGTGGAGTTTGACTAAACACCGACGGCCCAAATTTAACAATATCAAATACATTTATGACAATATTTTGCATTCCCAGATTACAATTTGTCCTGTAGGAAAAGGATGAAAAATAACCTCTAGATACGTTGAATTTAGACAAATTGAATACCCATTTAGCTATATATATAGAAAAGTCACTTTTTAAAGCATAATAAAGACAAAATAGCATCACATGACCTTCTAAATATAGCATTATTTACAAGTGACGGGATTTGCATTTTCAATTTCAAATAATTTAACATTTTATACATCTCCTTCCAAGTCTATTTTGTCTTCTTTAGCCTTCCTATTGGAGTAAGCCACCCAAGTAGTCAAATGCTGGATTTATATCTGTTGGATCTGGATCTTTAATGTAATCTATTCTAAATAAGAGATTTTCAAGGTCCCGGTAATACTGAGTGTATATGTCCTCCATTGATCTTCTACTTTTCTAAAATGCGATGAAGGAAGCCCGAAGATCACTGAACTTTTCCAATTTTCCCACTATACTCAATGGAGACTACCTATAAATAACTTGAGATAGTCTATCTTTACAACACTGCTCATCTAATGGGGTGAGGTCATCAAAACTAGGGTCTAGACACTCTCTTAAAGTATCATTTGTTTCATAAATAACAGAAAGTATCTGATCATTTGCTTCTTTGTAAACCTCCTTAACTTTATCAAAAGCTTCCTTCCTCAAGTTCATTTGCTAATACCATTTAGTAGACTTATGCAACCTTTTCAATGTAAGAATGCTCTTTGATAGCAAAACTTGGTTGGCAGCTTCCTGATTGCTTGTACTCTCGAGAACATATGAGAGTAGTAATCTTCATAGGGCTCACATTCTTCATATAATTCATCCCATCCTTCTTTCAATGATCGGAAGTCCCAATGCAACATGGCTGCAAAAGTAATTGCCTCACGCCCATCACTATATACTTTATCGAACCACTCCTACATACTAGCAGTATTTGCTTTGATATCATCAAATTTGGCTAACTCTTCCTTTGATGGTAGGGCGGGAGCTAACTTTGGTTCCCCTTCTGAATTCAATGGCCTCATTAGAGACCTTATGCAAGCTTTTAATTCTTCATTTTGCTTGCTCAGCTCTTGTTTAGTCATTTCATCCTTATCTAGCTGCTCCATTATTGAAGACACTGAAGCTTTGAAATCATCAATTCTTTGTTCCCTTGACCCTGGACCTAAGTTCATAGTAGAAATGACATAATCCTCAGCTCTTATTTCTACTTTATCAATACTAGCCAGAGGAACAACAACCTCTGCTATTCTTGAGCCTGATGCATCCTTGTATATTCACGATTGTATCTTTGCCTTTTTTGGCTTCTTGGGCTTTTCTGCTTGGTCTAGCAATGCACCTAAATCTAACTACATCACCTCCACCCGAGGTTCCTTTTCTATGAATCTTTATTGGAGCCAATTAGGTGCAGTAGAAGAAATCATAGGAACCTTATCATGGGCATCTCCTTTGTCAAAGGGTTCATCATGAATATTCCCTTCTTCTTCCTTATCAACTTCCTCTTCTTCAGCAGCATACCCAAGGTGTTGGAGGTTTTCTTTCACTGCCTATTGGGCCATCCATAGAACTGTTTCTATAGTCCCTTCACCAGATAGGCTTTCATGAATTTTAACTATCTCAACCTCAGTGGAAGGGGCAAGAGGAGGTTTGTCAGACATTTCTATTATTTTCTCCTTCTCTTGGGATTCGATCTGTTCTAACACCTTCTCAATTCATGACATTGCAGGAACAACCAAAGGGACAGAATCTTGCACACTTGATGGGGCTAAAGAACTAGTGGCTGCAGCCAACAAATAAGTATTAAATGAGGAAAAATTACCGTGTGTCAAGTTTGCAAATGGAGTGAACCCCAAAGGAGTTGGGATGGAAGAGGTAGGTAATGCTGAGAAAATGACAATTGGTGAAGCAATAGAGGAAGAAGGCATAGGGAAAGGGGGTGAAAGAATGGAAGAAATAGGTGGCAGGGAGAAGGAGGTATAAAATGAGATAGAAAAATTGGAAGGCATGGATGTGGTGGAAATAGGAGGGAATGAGGAGGCAATGATGAGAGAAGTGGGGTCACTCAGGCTACTTGAGTCAACTGTTAATGAACATGAGGATGTGAAAACTGTGGTTGCTGGTGGGGAAGAAACAAAGGTAGCTTGTTGAATATTTGTGGTAGTAGTTGCAATTGAAGCAAAAGGAGAAAGTGGGGCAACATTTGTAGTTGGAGCAGCAGGTGGTGAAGAGGTCACATGAATGCTTGTGATATCAGACACTGTAGCAATGGAGGCTTCTATAGTTATGCTATTTGTTTTAACTCTTGGCTTCTTGGTTTTGGACCCTTATCCTGGCCCACTTAACATGTCCTTCCTCTTGGATGCCCTTTTCCTTGTAGCAAGAGGCATATCTTTCTTCTAAGCTTTTAAAACAGTCTTCTTTGCCTTTCCTTTCTCTGCCAATGGTATATGCTCTTTGCTAGTAGAATGTCTTAAGGGTTCTTGAGCTTGTTCTTCATCATTTGGTACTTCTATAGGTGTGTCTTCCTCATCCCCAGATTCCTTTTCAGGTTCAAGTGCGGTGTAAGTGAGCTGTACTCCTTGTCTCTCCAATATTGCAACTTGATTCCTTACCCATATTTTGCTCAATCTTAAAGGTTCTTTCATCACTGCATCCAAAGAACTTTCCTCTACATTAGCCTAATTAGGTAAAGGGACTGGTTGTTGATATTGAGCTTCCCATAGTCCCTTTTGTACCACATCTTCCTCATCATTCAGTTGGTCTGGGGCTTCTATTATATGAAATTTCCTTATGAACCCAAGGGATAGCCTGGAGTGAGTTCTCTTTAGTACTTCATAGTCATCTACACAATTTGCCCAAAAATCTTCTAAATATCTATTAAGAAATAGCCTTTTGCTCATATATCTCTCCATTATGCTTTGTAGATCAAAATGGTCTCTTTTTGTGTAAAAATGAAGGTTAAGTAATTGCAGCTCCTTATGAGAATGCTCGGATACTCCAAATGAGACACATTCATAGTTGTCCTTACCCAATCTGATTGGAAACTTGACATTTGTTCTATGGAGGTGTTTTAAACTTTCTGCACAAGTGATTAACTACCTTGAAAATTCTAGAAGTACCACCTTATCTGTTGGGTAACGAGATAGCCTATATGGCAGACTAGTGAAGCCTAGGATTCTTAAGTAGGTGAATTTATGAAACTGTATGTACCATTTCATTCATTACTTCGGGAGATATCCTGAGAGCTGTAGCACCTTATAGCAATCTAGTGATATACATTGTGAATGCATCATTCACCCTTTTATAATGAATGAGAGATTGGAACAACACCAGTTGAGTGTAGCATTCATATACTTTGACCTGTTGTTCATAATTGCCAACTCTAATTTTGGATAGCCCAACATATTCATTTCTCATGGCCAATGAATATACTGCATAGGAGGACCACTTAAATATTTGATTTTCTCTGAAATTTCCAAATGCCTCATGCATGTTATCACTCAAGATTTGGGCCTAGTGAAATTTGATTCCTTTACTAATCATTTCCTCAATCTTCATGAACATCCAGCATTCGAAGGTCGATGCAACAGCTGGAGTCCATATATATTGCTAAGAAAAGTCACTAGGTCTCCAATTCCATCATGAAAGTCACTCCTGTACAATGTATGGGGAAGCTTGATGATGGTTGACCTTTTATTTTTCATCCAGTGGTCATTTATGTGCTTCTTATAGGTATCCAAATCCTTCTTGAATGTTTCTTCTGCACCTATTTTATCTAGCATGGTTAACACTAGATACCATGGAATACCAAAGGTCTCTGCTAAGGATGGTAGACTTAAGTCTGCTAATACTTCTCCACTAGGGGTTTGTATGGTTCTAGTTAGTGGATCATATCTCTTAGCACAAGCCACTATCAGTTCTGCACATTGAGTTGAGGTTGGGAAGGTAACAACCTCTACAATCCCACTGTCCTTTATCTTCTTGGCCATCAGAGTTAGATTGGGTCCAAATGTTTTGGCTCTGAAATCATCTAAGTCAATGTGACCTAGATTGGTGTCTTCGATGTCTTTCCATTCGGAGGTGATTCTGGTCTTAGGAGGAATACCCTTAAATTCATACTTCATGTTTTGAGCTCTTCCAGTCATTTAACCTGCATGACCGGACCTCATAAGTTATGGTTGCCTTGGTGGTTTGATTCCTAAGTCTAATTTGGGTGAGTCACTAGTTATCCATCTAGGTTACTAAGTCAATATGTTCCTAGCATCCAATTGCTAACAAGTCCTTGGAATTCAAATGCAAAAGTAAAACACATGCAGACTTAAATGATTTTGCATTACCTATTACATGGCATAAATAAACAAGACAACATTTAAAACTAACCATGCAATAAATACTTCATCTACCCTGGAACTTCAAATGAAAATATGCAAAACATAAAATTACTTCTGCATCATCTATTTCATCTGAACTGATCACTCTGACTTAGTAAGATTGGAGAAAAACATCATTAACAACATTTTGTACAATTTTTGGGGGTCTCAGACCTGTCTGACAGAAAAGTGCTAATTCTTATAAGGCTTGATGTTGCGCTAGATTTAGGTTCATCCGACCCTTTAGGGTGTAAAGTGCTAAATTGTGGGTTAGCCGACCTTGCGCTTAATCAGAGGTCATTTGACCTAGTTAGTGAAGAGGCATAATGGCGCAAGGTCTTTTATAACATTTGGCGCCAGTTTTGACAATGTTTGACCTAGTGCGAGTTTTTGATGTGGTCGACTAAGTCGGTAGGTTGAGTTTTTGATGCAAGTCTATGAAGACAGATTTTAGCGCTAAGGTTATTATTTATGATTCTGCATGGATTTTAACTTTATTGGACTTAGCACGAGTTTTGAGTCCAACCAACAATGTCAATGAGAGCATAATATGGCACAGGTCGGATGGATGCCTCTTTAGCGTAAAGCAACTTTCGGCACTTAGTGGAATTTTTCAAGGGTTCCGATTGACTAATTGTTTTGAGTCAAATTTTGGGTCAGTTGGAGGCACTTTTAGTGCTAGGTCAGGGAGCTCAGTTTTTGGGGCATGGTGAGTGAGAATTTAAACAAGGCCAACTCTGCATAGTTTTTGTCAAGAAATTTTTGGCACCAAAAGATTTAATATGGATTTGGAAAAGGGTTTTGACAAGCTCTCCTATGGGTTTTGTGACCAAATTCTCAATTTTTTTGCACAAGCAAGGGTTTTACTAGCTTAGAGGATTGAATTCTTAAGAGTTACTGCTGATTTTACCTACACTAGGGTTTCTAAAACAAAGGGCTTCCAAACGGAATGTTCACATGACTTCAACCATGCAATCTACAATTTAATTCTTAAAATGAAAATAAAGTCCTTCATTCATCATGCATTCCCAAACTCAAAAAGAAACCCTAGTTTTTAGAAATGAAATCTGAAGCTTGAAATAGATGCCTACCTGGTCTCAAAAACTGAAAAAGATGAGAATATGCAATCTGCACTTGTTCTAGCAATCGATTTGCTTGCAATACGATCTCAATCCATCTCATAGTCTGGCCTGAGAGATTCTTTGATTAATTTTCAGTATGCAAATGAGCTCAAATACGAGTTTGACAATCTTTTATCCCCCCTATTTGATCACCATTAATTTATGAGGTATGGCGGGGTGTTTCAGGGCGCTGCAGAGTCTGTGTAAAGTGTACGCGGCCTAGTGACATCCTCAACCTAGTGTGGCTTTGGAGTCTTACCGACCTAGTCGGTAGCGATGATTTTTAGTGCGAGGTCAGGCTCCTATCTAGATAGTGCTTTGTGTTTATTTTGACATCTTTAGACTTAGCACAGAATTGGGTGACTATCGACTCAGTCAGAGGATTGGGCTTTTAGTGCTAAGTCAGTAGACTTAGGTTTTGGTGCTTGGTCGGTTGAGTGCAACTTTAGTGCTGAAGTCGGTAAGCTTGGTTTTTAGCACAAAGGTCCATCAGAGTGATTTTTAGCACAACAGACAGTTTTGACTTGGGTTTTAGGGAATTATGACTTGACTTGAACCCTTTAGAAATTTAGTAACTCATTACTCACTCTATCCACAAAGAATGCAATTTTGGTCATTTAATGGAGCTATTTGGTACATGCAGTGAAGACCTTAGGAATTACTTGACTAACAAGACACTCTAAGCCAAAATGAGGCATGTGTGCAAGGCACAACAAATGGTGACTCTGCTGGGGAAATGCTCCAGAGCATTTCAAAGATAAACTGCAATTTTGAACCCAGAACCTCTGCATTTACCACATGTTAAACAAAAGACAAGATTCCTTATCAAAGAAGCAAAATTCAATAACCAAGTGCAACCATCCATATCCTGAAAACCTAATTGTGTGTGACTGTGTTAATTCCCATCCCTAAGCAACCAAGCTCATCCTAGATCCTTTACATTAAGATATGTGATTAGTACACACCTCATGAACTACTTGGACATTACCCTACTACTAGCAAGCGTCTATAGCCCTGACGGGTTTGTCTTAGAATTCCACTCAAGCATAGCCCTACTACCAATCGGGCATCCATAGGCCCGGTAGAGTTTACTTGATTGTCCATCTAACTAAGTCTTAATGTGTGATTATGATTTTGCATTGATTTTCTTTTGATATTTTGGATATTTCATTGAGCTTAGATTTGGTAGAGTATAATGCAGTAACACTACCCTTGTAACACATGCTTTTGATAGCACTAGTTACATTGATAACTCAGCTAGCTGGGTGTGGACTCCCGATGGTGGCAAAGGTAGACCTTAGATTTTTCACTTAATGTAAGATCACCATGACTCATTTAGGTACTTCAGGATTACTTACGAGTGTAAAAGGTATATGGTTAGAAAACACTTTAGGTGCACTAACTAATGATTCATTTCCATTAAACAGACATCATACCCCCTGGTGTAATAGTGGAACCCATAATAGGACCTCAACAAAAACTTCAGCTTCTCAAAGAAATACTCCAAATTACTTACCCATCAAAGGACCACTTGTAGGTCTGCATGATTGCCACCACATTCAAGAAACAAGGATTCCCCAACAAAGCAAGTGCAACAAGCCAAAGCTAAGAAGGAAAGGACAACTAAACTAAGTGATAACACCTAACAACTATAGAAAGAAAAGAATAAAGCAAAAACTAATCCAACAACAACCTAACCTAACCGAAAGCAAACAAGCAACCTAACTATGTATACTAAAAGAAGGCACAGATGCCTCCTTAGGCTTGGAAGTAATGCTTTAGAAACTACCCATTGACAGGTAATGGGAGCTCCTCACCAGTAAGGTTCTTCAGTCGATATGTATTATCACCAAGGATCTAATAGATCTAATATGGGCCTAGCTAAAGTTTGTCGAACTTACCATGTTCACCTTTCTTCTCATGAGCTTTGTCCCAGTATAGTACTAAGTTAGAAATGAGAAAGGCTTTAACTTTGGCCCTTTTGTCAAATCATCATTTTACTACACCTTGATGTTTGGTAAAGTTTTCTATGGCAGCATCACGTTTTTCTTCTAGGTGCAGCAACTGGGCTAAGTGGGATGATAGCTAGTCATCTGGTTCAAGGCAATCTTGCATAAATTGTAGTATAGGAATCCTCAAATGGATGGGAAAGATAGGATCAGTACCATAAACTAAGTGATAAGGTGACATTCCCTATGTAGCCTTGTGTCTAATCCTATCGGATCATAAAGCAAACCTAAGTTGAGTGTGCCAGTCTCAGGGATTTTTGTCCAACAGTTTTTGATGGCCTCAAGCAAATTGTTTTTCGTCAATTTAGCCACCCCGTTCCCTTGAGGATAGTAGTTAGATGAAAATTTTAGAATAATCCCATAGTCGAATACCCAATTAGAGAAATATAGTGAAGAAAAGGCTAGGCCATTATCACATACCAAAGAAAAAAGATAGCCAAACCTAGTAATAATGTACTTTTTTGAAACAAATTCAATTACTACCTCTATGGTACATTGTTTGCATGCAATAGCTTCAGACCATCAGGTACAATAATCAGTAGTGGTCAAAATGTACCTGTGGCCCATAGAGGAAGGTGGGTTGATCATACCAATAAAGTCAAACCCCCACTGTGCGAATGGTCGTACCTCCAGGACTGGCTGTAGTGGCATAGTAGCGTTTTGTTCTCTTATTGCATCCGTCTGACATGTATGACAGGTCCTTACATGTGAATGCACATCTTTGAACAAAGTGGGCCAGTAATACCCTACCTGAAGAATCTGATTGGCAGTTGAATGAGCTGACTTGTGGCCTATTCCAAATTTCTCATGAAAACTTTTCAAGACTTGTGCTACCTCGATTTTATCCAAGCACCTCAGATAGATCCCTTCATGATTTTTCTTATACAACACTGATCCCTTAATCACATAGCTATTACTTTTTAATCTGAGTGCTCTTCTCTGAACTGAATTTAGTTGAGGTGGGCAACGCTAGTTGAGGAGATAGAACACAATGTCTCCGTACCACTCATCCTTAGAGATGTCTTCTAACATATACTGCTGGGAGACTAAGCCTGGACCAAATTCGGCCATTGTTTTTGTTAAATCTTGTCCCCATACCAATTTCATGGGTTGTATTTCTATGTTGAATTCTTGTAGAGTGGTGACCCATTTTCCTCTTCATTCACCCAGCTCACTCTGCATTAACAATGCTTTGACTGTTGCATCTAGTACTATTGCAATCACCTGTCTTCTCAAGATGTAATGACGAAACTTTTTCACTGCCCTAACCAAGGCATATGCTTGCTTCTCCACATTTGGATACCTTAGTTCTACATCTTTTAAGGGAGTGCTCATAAAGGCAACAGGTCTTTCATCATCTATGGCCCTTTTTGTATTAACATCACTGCACAAGTCTGCTCTGAGGTGAAGGAGTAAATGTAGAATGATAGTGTGTAATTGGGACTCACCAACACTAGGGCGTTAGCTATTGCTTGTTTGATTTCTATGAAAGAGCCTTAGCTTCTGGAGTCCATTCTATCTTAGCGTCTTGTTTCAACATGGTATTTAGTGGATGAACAATTTCAGCGAACCTAGTGATGAACTTACGAACAAAATTAATCTTACCAAAGTATGATTTCAGCTCCTTCTTGCTGGCTGGGGGTTGTATTTTGAGGATTGCTCAGACTCTGTCAGGATCAATCGATATGCCTTTCTCAGAAATTACATATCCCAACAATTTTCCTTTAGTCACTCCAAAGATACACTTTTTAGGATTGAGTGAAATCCCATAATCTTTACATCGTTGCAGGATCTTTCTTAGGTCTGCCACATGATCTTCTCTCTTCTTTGAAAACACAGTAAGGTTGTCCATATATATGATGATGCATTTCCTGACCAGCCCTTTGAAAGCTATGTCCATCACATGTTGGAATGTGGCCCCCACGTTAATCAATCCAAAGGGCATCCTGCAGTATGCATAAATTCCCCACTTGCATGTGAAGGGAGTCTTCAACTTGTCCTCGTATTCTACCATTACCTGGTTGTAACCCAAATAACCATCTAGGAAAGACATCATTTGGGAATCGTTAACTATCTGTAACACCTCATCCAATGACGGTAGTGGGTAATTATCCTTCTCTGAGGTCCTATTCAAATTTTGAAAGTCGATGCATAGCTTGATTTCTCTATTTTTCTTTCGTATTAGTACCAGATTCGCCACCCAAGCGGAATGTCTAATAGGAAATATAATTTTGGTAGACATCAATTTTTGTACTTCCTTGAAAATCAAAGGTTCCAACAAAGCATTCACTGGTCACTGCCGTTGCCTGAACGATTTTGCCCTTAGCTTGAGAGGTATCATGTGAGTTATGATTGAAGTGTCATACATCTTGAGATCTTCGTAACTCCATGCTATGACTTCATGATAATCCCTTAACGCATGAATAATACCTGTTCTTTCTTCCTTTGCGCTAGCTTTCCCAATAAACACATTTTTGACCTCTTTAGATGTCCCTAAATTGTAAGGTTCACATTGTACACAAGGGGATTCTCCACGTTTCTTCTAGATTCCAAGCTTATCTGAGTCAAACAATTGCTCCAATTCCACCATTCCCCAAGGAATAGTGTTTGTTTTCAAATTGATGACCCCTTCTAAGTCCATTTCAGCGGGCTCCATTTCTTCTTCATCTGTTATCTGAGCAACAAAAACATTTGATGAAGTGAGAAAGTCGATTATGTGTTTGTCATCCTCAAAGACCTGAAAATTTGTGATGTTATCTGGTACTGAAGGAGTTGAGATGAACTCTATGGTGAACTTCTTCAGGCTCGACATAGATGTTGGTTCCAGCAAGCTAGCCGTCTGAGCTAAGGCATCAGTAACGTGGTTCTGTCTTCGTGGGATCAGCTAAATATTGAAACCGTCAAAGTACTCGATCAAATCCCATACGCGATTCCTGAAGAGAACTTGTGTCTCAATTTTATTGCTTGAACCTTGTGTTTCAAAGTTGTTCTTCGTTGAACTTTTCATGAGTTCATTGGGTTTAGTGGTTCGATGAACTGTTCAAGTGTTGAGTTCAATGGTTAATTGAACCATTCGTGAGTTCAATAGGTTCAAGGTTCAACGGGTTCAAGGTTCATCACTATGACTCAGCTCTATCGGCAGGATTTCGAAGACGTTGAACCTTCTGTGAATTCAATGGGTTCAAGGTTTAACAGGTTCAAGGTTCATCACTAATTGTATCGGCAAGAAATTGTTCATCGGAACAATGGAAAGCATTTGGTCCGATGGTGAAGATCTTTCTGATGAAGAATGGAGGACTTGGGCATCGCAGAGACTTTGAACTATCGATGCAAGAAGTGAAGTTGTCACCAATGGAGTGGGTTAGTCTGATAAGGCTATAGCTTGGCATTGTCGGCAACAAAATTGTCAATGTTGGTATTACTGTGTGTTTGGCCATATAAACCAGAACATTGATAGCGACTTGGTGCATGTGGGATTATATATCTCATGGGAATGTGAATAGTTACGACTGTTGAAAAGCAGCGGTGATTGGGAAGTTAGAACAATTAGTTAGGGCAATAGACATGTAACGGTCTTTGCTCTTGTAGACTAGAGATATAAAACTAATCTACTGGCATCGTCATGAGTGGAATGAAATGATTCAATTTTGTACTGGTTATTTTCTGTTGAATGTGCAGATGATAAAAATGGCTTTGTACAAATTGTAATACGTATCGATACCTGAACATTTTAGAGCTGCAAATTTTTATTGTAATCATTCAATTTACTGTAATAAAGATAGCTTCTATTGTGGTGGTGGATTTTTTACCCGAAAGGGTTTTCCCACGTAAATTTGGTGTCATTCTTTGTTGTCTGGAATGTTTATTCTATTTTTATGGTGTGTCTATTTGTAGTTTTTAAATTTGAATTTACCTATCTGCATTATCCCCTTTGAATTAACATTAGGGAAGCTGTATTCCGCACCTCTGCTTTCCTTACAATTTCAATATCTGTTTAACCTTTTGTTATTGAAAGAGTATTGCCTCCTCACTTGTTTGACAACTAATTCTGAATCACCAAATACTTGAATAACCTTAACCTTTTCTAAAGAGCCATTAGTAATCCATGCACCAGAGCTTCGTATTTTGTCACATTATTCATACAAGGGAATTGCAATCGATGTGCTGCCAAATATGAACTTACTGTGGGGCTAATCAGTTCAAAACTTGCCCTGAATCATTATCTACACCTAGATCCATCAAATCTTAACATCTAGAGGCGGAAGTAATCATTGTTGTTATTCTATTTTGTTTGTTTCCTTTTGTCTAATTGAGGTTTTGGATCAACCTTCTTTGTAACAACCTGATCTCCTTTTGAGGTTATGGGAATCTTTAAATATTTCTGCACTTGTCCTACTGCCTCTTGGAAAAGAAAACATGTGAATTCAGAATGAGATGCATCATGATTATGACACCAGTTTGCCAGTAGCAATTCATCCACTTGCACTTGCTTTCCAACAGCTAATTGATCATTCATGAATTTAGCTACAAAGTCCTTGAATCCTTTGAGTATTCCTGGCTCATCATCCTCAGAAGAGGACTCTGGGACCATTTGCACATGTGCCTTGGTGGTTTCTTGATATTCTGTGCATGATGGATAAAAAAACTTACTGCAATTCAGCACAAGTATCTCTTTTGCCTGATCAACATGGGGAAGATAGACCCTCAAATCCACTTCTGAAAACATAATTTCATTGGTCTGATTGTATTCTATGATCATGTGCTTCATTTTTGGCTTTCTTTCAATATGGATCTGATTTGCCAATCCCTTCCATGGCAGCCACATGTGAGAGAAGTCTGTTGCCATATAGCCATTCAAAGTCCTAGACCGATCTCTACTAAAAAGCATGCCATACTGATATGGAATATCAACTACTTGAATGTCTATGTACTGTTGCACCCTAGGGTTAGAAGCTAGCTGCATATGTATTCTATTTAATTCACCCACTACATTTACTTTAGTCTTGTCCAGCTGCGTGACCTTTCTAGAAGATTTTGCTGGAGTGAGACCCAGTGCTTATCGTCAAAGGCATCACATTGGTAGAGGATACTGAGTCTACCAAATAGTTGTGAAGGTTCTTCCCGAATATTCTAAGAGTCAAAAGGAAGGGATGACTTTCCCTTTTATCCTTGTATAATGTGACCTTTTGTTCAACATCTGTCACATGGACTCTATCTTTCCCTTTATCTAAATTATCCTTTGGTGGGATCTCCTTTTGGGAAGAGTCTATCTTAACACTTGTTCCGATGTACTGAAAGAAAGCTTTCCTAATTTTTGGTACTTTTAGTAACTCAAAGATAGACAAGCTAATTTTCATCTTCTTGAGTTCATTTGCAACATACTGTCCCATCTTTGATATTTCAAATCTTTGAGAACTTTCATCTGTAGCTCCTTGATGCATTGACTAGGGTGTCACTTTTGGAGGTTTTGGATTGTTGGAGGCCTTTGGGTCAGGTGGGATTTGGTAGTTATTAGGAGGAATTGAAGTGGTGAAAGGACCCTGGGCTTGCTACTTCTCAAGTTGCATGGAGTCTTATTATATTGTTGATATGCATGTACTTCTTCGCACTCCTCTTCCTTAGGCTGGTTATCATCTTGAAAAGGAAACATATAACTATCAAGTACCAGAGCGGTGTCATACCTCTAAGAGGGGACAAGTTCATACCCTGTTGGAGGATTTTCTTGTGCTTCTGCATTCTGAATCTCCATCTGAAAGATACTAGATGCTATTTGAAACTCTGGACAATTCAACTCAGAGTGAGCATTTGTATTGTGCAGCCTACACCATGAGGACAATATTGCTTCAACCAACATCACTCAGCCCGATGGATGACTATTCATACTTTGATTCTCCAAGGGTGACGGAACTCCACCATTGTTAGGCCTAGTATTCCAGGTTCGATTCTGTTGTTAAATTTTTTGATTTTGATATTGATTTGGGTTCTAATTTCTTTGTTGAAAATATGTGTTCTAATTTCTCAGATGAGTGACTTCTACTATGAGCTTCTTCATTTGTTTTTCCAACTCCCTGATGTCGTCTCTGTCATCTCTTGCTTTATTTTCTTCAATAGACTGGAGAAAAGGTATTTGAGATGGAGGTAATTCAGCCATAGGATTTCCTAGGTGGACCATTAAAGCTTGTGTTGTAGCTGGGGCTGGGACAAGATTCATCATAGGGGTGTGATTATCCAAAGCTTGGTTAATCATGGGTATTTGGTTCGACATTGCTATGGGACCCATGTGGTTTAGTGGGCCTATTGTTGTCTACCCCAGTTGCGTGTTTACAGTGGCAACTTCAACATATGCCTGAGCTAGGTTGGCCGGGGTGGGGTTAGCCCTTCTAACAAACATGGATGTAAGTCTATCCAAGGTTGCATAGTAAATGGGCAAGGCTGCAGCCTAACCTATAACATAAGGGGCTTGTAAATAGATGAAAGCTTTTTGGAATCAATTATTAAAGGAACTTATCAACTCACCCTCAGCTCTGCAGATTTCCACAAAGGAGCTATAAAGGTTTGCTGGAGTAGTGGGCATTCTGAAGCGATCCAAAAAAGCATTCTTTAAATTCATCCATGAATTTATGGACACTGCAGGGAGATTGGCAAATCAATAGTAGGCTTCATCCTATAGTAAGTAGGGAAACAAATTGCAAACCACGTCCTCATGCTGAACTTGAAGTATAAACATGTTACCTTCAAAGATTTTAATGTGCTCATCAACAGTTCTATCTGGATCATTTGTACGAAACTTTGAGCATAACTTATCAGGATTTTTGGGCATATCATGGTAAGCACATAATTGGAATGGGGATTAGTTATTGGTAGTGAAAAAAGCCATGACTAGAAGATTAATTGGGGCTGCAGCTAGGATTCTTTGCACAGACTGAGCCCTTAGTGCTCTGGGTATTCCCTAATCTCTTCTAGTTCTTCTAAACTCTCCCAAAGACAACAACTCTTCTCTAGTTAAGTTGGACCTGGTATGTCTTTGTTTAGTCCCCAGACTTGCTGATTTTATGGAGGGGATTTCAACTTGGTGGCCCTCCTTCTAGCACCCATTTTTAAAATTCTTGGTGGTGTTGAAAAGAACCATTAGAAGTGGAAATTATTATATGGCAATGGGGAAATCATTCAAACTTTCTCAATTTCAATCAAACCTTGTTGATTGATTTAATGATGTTATCATAAATTAGAGGACACACTAAGAAAATATGTAATATATGTGTAAGTACCTAAAAGTGATATAATGAGTGCATGAGACTTGTTGCAATCTATGAAGTGGAATGAAGCCTTGAGTAGTAGATTGAGTGCAAGAGTTAGTGTTTTTTATATTATTAATGCAAAAGCTAATGTAATTGTGATTATAGATGTAAAGATAAATATATGATAGTGGATGATGTTGGGAAAGGTGTCTCAACCTTGCATCCTAATGTTAGGAACAAAAAATGTAATTTACAGGCTATATAACACAACAATAAAAATTTTAGGGCTCTAGATGTTGTTTTTGGCCCAAAAAAATGTTGAAATGGGCTTTGACTAAGAAATATAGTTACAACAACATGGACTTCTTTGATATCTTCAATTTTTTTAAAAAGGTCTCAATTGGCTTCCCAGATCAAAAGTTATGGCCTCCAAAAGTTGATCCTCCCACATCAAAAATGTAAGAGCATCTATGATGCATAAGAAGGTTGTAAGAGGGAGTTACACTTGTTGACTAGCTTACGATGATGACACATCATAAGGACTCTTTGATTGGAAATAATGGTGCACCCAACTTGATGAATTGATTATGATGAGCTTATGATAAGGGGAATTAATATGCTATGGTTAGCCCATGGACTTGTCTTGGGATTTGGGTGATGGATTTTAACTAGGGATTTGGGCACCACACTTTCAGTGGTTTTATGTCATGGTTTCCTAATTACCATTTGATGTTTTAGTGGGCCTATTGTTGTCTACCCCAGTTGCGTGTTTACAGTGGCAACTTCAACATATGCTTGAGCTAGGTTGGCCGGGGTGGGGTTAGCCCTTCTAACAAACATGGATGTAAGTCTATCCAAGGTTGCATAGTAAATGGGCAAGGCTGCAGCCTAACCTATAACATAAGGGGCTTGTAAATAGATGAAAGCTTTTTGGAATCAATTATTAAAGGAAATTATCAACTCACCCTCAGCTCTGCAGATTTCCACCAAGGAGCTATAAAGGTTTGCTGGAGTAGTGGGCATTCTGAAGCGATCCAAAAAAGCATTCTTTAAATTCATCCATGAATTTATGGACACTGCAGGGAGATTGGCAAATCAATAGTAGGCTTCATCCTATAGTAAGTAGGGAAACAAATTGCAAACCACGTCCTCATGCTGAACTTGAAGTATAAACATGTTACCTTCAAAGATTTTAATGTGCTCATCAACAGTTCTATCTGGATCATTTGTGCGAAACTTTGAGCATAACTTATCAGGATTTTTGGGCATATCATGGTAAGCACATAATTGGAATGGGGATTAGTTATTGGTAGTGAAAAAAGCCATGACTAGAAGATTAATTGGGGCTACAGCTAGGATTCTTTGCACAGACTGAGCCCTTAGTGCTATGGGTATTCCCTAATCTCTTCTAGTTCTTCTAAACTCTCCCAAAGACAACAACTCTTCTCTAGTTAAGTTGGACCTGGTATGTCTTTGTTTAGTCCCCAGACTTGCTGATTTTATGGAGGGGATTTCAACTTGGTGGCCCTCCTTCTAGCACCAATTTTGTTGATGGTGTTTTCAGCAAACAACAATGCAAGTGTGATTGCTGGTATTGCACCTCTCTTGAAAAGTATCTTACCTTAAGTAAGACTACTCCAAGGATAATACAACTAGGTCTTAGCGTGCTTGGAATGACTTAGTTGGATTTCTAGCCGCTCCCACAAGGGGTCGTACATGCAATGTAACAGATTTGACAGGTTAGGACAACAATACATGCAAACCCTTATAATTGATCAGCTGATATCTTTGTAAATTGCTACTGAAATCTAAATCTAACGATTGATTAATAAGAAAATGCAAAAGGAATTAGGGTTTATAGAGATCCTAAGTGACATTCATAGAGTAAAGATTGCTGCAGGTAGACAAACATTCAGAAATTAAACCAAGTTTTCATTTTACCAAGCTAAAACTTTGCTACAGTGCTGCAAAAAATAGTGCTATGTTATATGGATTCTCTAGATTTTTAGATCACATACATTCATTAAATACCCAAGTGCTAGCATGATTTAACTACTGTAGTGCAATTGAACTCAGCTCAGTTTAATAGCCCAGGCTAACTATGCACAGTTACTTACAATCAGCAAGCAACTAATAGTATGGACTTGAATGCTCATCAAATACCTTTAATAGATCAATAACATTGCAAAGCATGATTTAACTAATGCAGATCAAGATGTGAACCACAAAACCAAATTGACAATACAAGAGATAAATTCCCAGAAGACCTGCAGTAACTTGCTTTGTATTAATAAAAAATTTGGCAGAGTGTCAACAATTCAGCATCAAGAGTCTTACAAATGAGAGAATAATGGACCTTTATATAGGAGAGGCGCCATACTCAGTTTTTGAATGTACAGTGGAGATGGACTCAACATCGACAACCCAGTTTTAACAATATCAAATACATTTATGACAACATTTTGTATTCCCAGATTACAATTTGTCCTGTAGGAAAAGGACAAAAAATGACCTCTAGATACATTGAATTTAGACAAATTGAATACCCATTTAGCTATATATATGGAAAAGTCATTTTTTAAAGCATAATAAAGGTAAAATAACATCACATGGCCATCTATATATAGCATTATTTATAAGTGACGAGATTTGCATTTTCAATTTCAAATAATTTAAGATCTTATGCATCTCCTTCCAAGTCTATTTTGTCTTCTTGAGCCTTCCTATTGCATTAGGCCACCCAAGCAATCAATGTTGGATTTATATCTGCCAGATCTAGATATTTAATGTAATCTATTCTAAATTAGAGATTTTCAAGGTCCCGATAATACTGAGTGTATATGTCCTCCATTAATCTCTTGCTTTTCTAAAATATGATGAAGGACCCCTGAAGGTCACTGACCTTTTCCAATTTTCCCACTATACTCAATGAAGACTGCTCGCAAATAACTTGAGACAGTCTATCTTTACAATGTTGCTCATCTAATGGGGCGTGGTCATCAAAACCAGGGTCTAGACACTCTCTTAAAGTATCATTTATTTCATAAATAACATAAAGTATCTAATCATTTACATCTTTGTAAACCTCCTTACCTTTATCAAAAGATTCCTTCCTCAAGTTCATTTACTGATACCATTTAGGAGACTTATGCAGCCTTTTTGACATAAGAATGCTCTCTAATAGCAAAACTTGGCTGGGTAGCTTCCTAATTGCTTGTACTCTCAGGAACATATGAGAGTAGTATTCTTCATAGGGCTCACATTCCTCATACAATTCATCCCATCCTTCTTTCAATGACTGGAAGTCCTGATACAACATGGATGCAAAAGTAATTGCCTCACATCCATCACTATATACTTTATCGAACCACTCCTGCATACCAGCAACATTTGCTTTGATATCATCACATTTGGCTAACTCTTCCTTTGATGGTAGGGTAGGAGCTAACTTTGGTTCCTCTTCTGAATTCGATGGCCTCATTAGAGACCTTATGCAATCTTTTAATTCTTCATTCTGCTGCCTCTGCTCCTGCTTAGTCATTTCATCCTTATCTAGCTGCTCCATTATTGAAGACACTAAACCTTTGAAATCATCAATTCTTTGTTCCCTTGACCCTGGACCTAAGTTCATAGTAGAAATGACATAATCCTCAACTCTTATTTCTGCTCTATCAATACTAGCAGGAGGAACAACAACCTCTGCTATTCTTAAGCTTGGTGTATCCTTGTATATTCACGATTGTATCTTTGCCTTTTTTGGCTTCTTGGGATTTTCTACTTGTGCTAGCAATGTACCTAAATCTAACTGCATCACCTCCACTTGGGGTTCCTTTTCTATGAGTCTTTGTAGTCCCATCTGTAGAACTATTTCTATAGTCCCTTCACCAGCTGGGCTTTGATGAATTTCAACTATCTCAATCTCAGTGGAAGGGGCAAGAGGAGGTTCGTCAGACATTTCTATTATTTTCTCCTTCTCTTGGTATTCAATCTATTCTAACACCTCAATTCCTGATAGTGCAAGGACAACCAAAGTGACAAAATCTTGCACACTTGATGGGGCTAAAGAACTAGTGGCTGAAGCCAACGAATAAGTATTATATGAGGTCAATTTACCATGTGTCAAGTTTGCAAATGGAGTGAACCCCAAAGGAGGTGGGATGGAAGAGGTAGGTAATGCTGAGGAAATGACAATTGGTGAAGCAATAGAGGAAGAAGGCATAGAGAAATGTGGTGAAAGAATGGAAGAAATGGGTGGCAGGGAGAAGGAGGTAGAAAATGAGATAGCAGTGTTGGCAAGAGACACTCCTACGCCTGATAGGAGTTGTCATTGATGGCAACTAAGTCTATCCTACACATCTGCATTACATGATTTGTTCATACTGGAAGTCTGAGTGAGGATTTGTCTAAGTCTGGATGTTAGAAATAGAGCATGTGATAGGGTCCGGTATCTTAGTCTAGATCTCTCCAGTGGTAATTCATAGTGTGCTGCGGATCTGAAGAAGTGATAAGGATTGTCAGGACTATCTAAATCCAAAATCTTATCCTCTGCTGATGAAGGAGTCAAAAGTTATAAGGTTTTGAGTATCAGGTTCCACTTAGTCAGCTCAGTCAGAAGAAGAACAGGGCGACCTAGTATTTGATCTTAGTCCGGATGCAAAAAAGTTGTTGGATAAGTAATTAGTGATAATCAGTGGTATTGGCCGACATGATTGATGATCTGGGAACACAAGTTTTTGGTTTGCGTTGTTTTGTTCCTGGATTCAGCCGATAGAGCAGAGTTCTTAATAAAAGTTCTAAGTTTCCTTGAAGCTGACCGCAATTGATTGAATTTCTTGATGTAGATATATATAGCTGTTGGATTTGAGTCTTTTGGGGCGTGTGTATGATGTGATGATGGAGTAAGTGTGAAAAAGACAAAAAGAAGTTCAAAAGAGAAGAGATCTGAGGACCAGATCATGGCAAAACAGTAAACAGAGCAGAGCAAGGATGAAGTGTGTAAGATCAATATTCTGTACTTAACCGGAACTGAATTCTTACATTGGTAGATACTATTCATCAGTTCAAACACTCTATAATCTTGTTGTAATCATTTTTGTAGGTAGTGAGCCTCTTTGAGTAGCGAGCTCTGGGTAGTGAACCCGAAGGCATGTGCCTTCCCCATTTGTAATACTTTTAACAGGGTATTAATTTTTATGGACTAACCTCCACCTTGCTTTTTCCTTAACCAGGTTTCCACATTAAAAATCTTGGTGTCAAGTGTGTTATTTGTGTTTTTTCTCATGTGTTATTGATGCATGCTTTCATGGTTATAATAATGATCTATAAATAAGTGGTAGAGAAGAATTAATTGTAGCAAATGTTAAAGTTTTGAGACAACTAATTCACCCCCCCTCTTAGTTGTCTGCCCTAATTCCAACAATTGGTATTAGAGCTAAGTTCCTTGAAAGAAGTTTTACATCTCAAGGAAGAGTTGGGAAGGTATTAAAATGGATTCATACAATCTTTAGGAACAACTTAAACTTGCTTTAGAAGATCTTGATTAGTCCAGAGCTGATGTCAAAGAATTGTAAGAAAACCTTAAAGATGCTGAAGACCTCATTGAGACCTTAAAAGAGAAATTACGAAAATCTAATGAAAAGAGAAAGGAGCTACTTCTTCAACTAGGAAATCAGAATGTAGACAATGACATGGATGAGGCTCTAAAGAAGAAGACAAAGGAATGTGAGAAGCTAGCAAAGAAGCTTCTATTCTAAAACATAAAATGGAATTTGGGGTGATGAGGTTAACCAAAGAAATTGAGGAAAGAAAGAAGATTGAAGAATACTTGAAACAAACCTCGAAAGAAAGAGTAGAAGAATACTGCAAATTGGACAGAATTGCTTGCCATCTAGAGTCTGATCTACATGAAAGCAGAGACAACGAAAAATAACTTGAAAGGCAAATTGTCATTTTCAAACATGACCTAGAAGTTGCAAATGAATATAAAGAGAAATTCAAGATAAGCTCAGCTAAACTTGAGGTGTTGCTTGACAGTCAGAAAAAGGCAGATGATAAGCATGGTCTGGGATTTGAGAAAGGTGAAAGCTCTGGATTCGGTCAAAGAAATCCTGATGCAAGAAATCAAAGAAAGAATCCTAGAAGACCTCTGGTAAGACAACCCAATGCTCAAAGGTATCCATCTTTCAATGAAAATTGTTTCAAGTGCAATAAATTTGGTCATAAAGCTACTCAATGCAGAAGCAGAGTGAATCAAAGTACTCCATCCTTCTCTGGTCAATGCTTCAATTATAAGAGGTATGGTCATAGATCCAATGAATGCAGAAGTATAATAATGAATAACTCTAACAATAGAGGAAATGATAATTCCTTTATTGGCTATTGTTTTACATGCAATGGATTTGGACATATGGCCAATCAGTGTAGATCAAGAGGGAAGCAAGTAAATAAGCAAAATGTTGTGTACTTTAATTGCAATAGATCTGGTCATATTGCAAGATTCTGCAGAAGAAGGAATAATAGAAAAGGTCTGGTAAACAGAAACCAAAACATGCAGAGACAAGACAAAGGCAAGGGTAAAGTTGATGTGAATGAGGTCCAGAATGAAATAAGAAAAACATGGGTAAAGAAAGGTGAAATGAATGTTGATAATGGATCTGCACCAGAAATCGGTGCTGATAATTCCTCTAGGAATTGAATTAGGAGATCTGGCTTAGGGGGAGCTACTTTGAAAATCTACTTCCCCCAGCCAGTAAGTTGGTGCCTGAATCTGGCATGATGATTGAAGTTAGAAAAGCCTATTGTAGACTTGCTGAAGCAAATTTTGGAATAAAAGAAGCTAATGTGACTAATTGCGGAGCAATTAAAGATCAATTGTATGCAAAAATAGTGTAACCGAATGTGTTAGGGCAGAGCATTTATTACAATGAAGAATTAGGTTTTGTAGAGGATAAAAGGTCATTCACTCAAGCATTTGGATCACTTTTCATTCGAAGAAAGCAAGCAAAAGAGCACTTGAGCTAAGATTTCAAGGATTTGAGGTGCAACTGATGAATTCATCTACTAACCCTAACTCTGTGAAGAAAAAGGTATTTTCTATGAAACTTTGAACTTGTGATCTTTTGTGATGGCTACACCATTGGTTGTTGATATTACTGAAAGGCCCTGACCCAAATTTAAGAAGCATCCACACAAATTAGTAGAAGTCGACCCGTTAGGTGTATTTTCAAGTGTTCCGTATGGTGTATTACATGTTGAGGATATTAGGGCCTACATTCATGCCAGTATAGATGAATTTGGAGACTCAAAGTTTGTAGATTTGTTTAAGAATCATTTGGGGGATGAAATTCACAGTCTTAAACCTGAGTATAAGGCACTGCATGATAAACATTGCATTTAGGTTATAGGGTTTTCATGCTTTGATGAAGATGAATGGGTCCGATATGTTTTAAGCTGTATGCATGATGAGTTTATGTGGCTAATGAAACCTTTCAAAATCACCAAAGATGCCATCAAAGCTATGACATGGCTAAACTCATCCGGTGGACTGCCAATGTTGAAGGCTATAAAAAATCAAACCGTGACTGATGCTACTAGATCAAAGTTTGACAAAAGGGAAATGACTATCAATGACATTATTGATCTGAATGTTAAGTTTGCTTCAATGGTGATTGGATATAAGATTTATCATTCCAGCAGGGAGAATTCTATATCTTGTATGACTATCTATGCAGCTTATCAGATGTTGAGAGAGAATGTTGATTATGACTTGTGCGAGTTTTGCAAAACCAACTGATGGAAAATTTGAATAAGGTAAAGAAGGATAAGAAGAACACCTTCAAATATGGTACACTGGTCTTATGTTTGTTCTTCTTCTTCATGAACGAGTTACCCGACAAGAAAATCATGTGTTGGACCAGTAATAAACCTATTTCTATTTAGATAAGAGAGCACTTGAACAATATTGGAGATGCCAACATTTGCCCAAATGACAGCTCTCTGAGGATTCTTCAAGAATTTTAAGAGCATGATGCATTCAAGGGAGAGAATTCCTTCTTCTCTAGTTGAAAAATACAAGGATACAATATGTTTTATGGTAGATACAGATCAATGCTTAATGGAAGCTGTTGAACCAAGAATGGAATGGATTATGCCTATGGGTAATGAAATTGATGAGCAAGTATTAGATATGTATGCTCAACACCTTTTGAGCAAGTCAAAGGATACCACAGTTGAAATATTTGGAACGTATAAAGAGCTAAGTTTGAAATTGCATGTTCAGCTCAGAAAACTAGAAATCAAAACGAAAGCTCAGAGGCAAGTAGAGATGTATGATGAAAGTATTGGCATAACTAAGGAAGCTGTGAGGTAGAACAGAGAGAGGATAGAAAAAGCTGAGAAGGAGAAGCAGGATAAGAAACAAGGAAGTGCTCCGAAAGTCTCCTCTAGCTAGCCTAGAAAAACTAGAAGCTCTGCTACTACCCCTGTTCCTCCAAAACCTGTCAAACTTGAGAAACTGGAAGGCAAATCATCTAGAAAAGAAGGGAAAAGGGTGAAAACTAAGGCCTTCCGGACATATAAAAGCATGAAGAATGATGAAGAAGAAACCGATTCTGATGTTGAAGTCAGAGAGTTAAAGGCATCAGGTACAAAAGCAACCAAGGTGTCTAAGGAGAAGCCCTCTGAAAGAAAAAGAGCAAGGAAGAGGCAAAAGACTGAAACATATGTTGAAAAGCCTACACTCTCTATGGATGACATCATCAAATCAGTCACTATAGATGGTAACTTAAGGCCAATGACTGAATTCTTTGATCATTACAGTGATGTTGATAAGAGGGTTCTAGAAGAAGCAATAGTCAAATATTTGAACATCTACAATAAAGCTTTGATTGAAATAACTTCTGAAATTCCAAAAAGTCTTATAGATATTCTAGAATTAAGAAAAGAAAATGCAAAAGGTAAAGACATGGAGATTAGGGAGCATGTGTTGATAAATTTGTGCCCTTAGATTACTCCAGATCAGATGAACATGATATTCAAAGAAGTGAAGGATGACTTTAGGAGTAAGAAGAGAATGAATAAACTCATGCTTGGTGAAACAAATGAGATAGTCAAAGATACTCAGGAGATTCTTCTGAATGCACTAAAAAGACATAATCTTCCTATTGTTGAAAAAGAGATTGATGATGGGATTGACTCCTCAATTTTGGATGTTGAAGAATTGAAGATCAATGAGTAGCAAACTGAGTTAGATGACTCCTTTGTTCTAGAAGAGGAAGCAATAAACAATGAAGATGTAAAGATGATAGATGAAACTGATTATACAGGAGGTATTCAAACTCCTCTAGATCAATCTTGCAAAGAAGATATAGAGATGAATGTTGAAGCAGATGATCAAATTGAAGATGATTCATTGAAGAATAAAGAGCATAAATTAGAAGA
Source organism: Cunninghamia lanceolata (assembly GCA_027924645.1). Taxonomy (NCBI): domain Eukaryota; kingdom Viridiplantae; phylum Streptophyta; class Pinopsida; order Cupressales; family Cupressaceae; genus Cunninghamia; species Cunninghamia lanceolata. Next base: position 2,046,946 of record BSBN01000998.1, read on the forward strand.
AGGAGAGGACCAAGAAGCAGAAATGATGCAGGAGCATCCCTAGTTCAAGAGCAATCTTGCATCAACCAAAAACATTTGCATTTCAGTTTGTTTGCATTTCAGTTCTTTCATTTTCTAGTTCAGTTCAGGTAGTTCAGTCAGAAGCAGTTTTATCTTGTGGTCTAGTTTTAGCATTTCACATCTTGCAGATCTAGATTTAGCATCTACATTCATTCATCCACATCATATCAAGAATTCAGAGTATTTGGATTAGTTACCAAAAAGTTATTGCTATCAGAAGATCGATTATTTTCCTAGAACAGAGCATCATGACAGTCTCAGATAATCAGCTAAAGGAGAAGGCTCAATAATCGTTCCTTGACTTGCGGATCCTAATGTCACATCATTCAATGATCCTTGGTTCATGGCCAACCTTCCTCGGAGGTTTGCACATTGTTCCATTCATTTGAGGAAGTGTTCTATGCATTTAGGTTTGACCTATCTGTGAACATGTTACAACTCTTCATTGGAGTTTGTGACCTTCCTTAGCCGACACAGAGGAATCTATTAGTCTAGAAATGATATATATTGATGTAATAGATCTTTAGGAAAGTAGTTATTAGTTCTCATAGCTATTGACATAGGAAAGATCTGATAGTTTAGATTTTGTATGAAGGAGCTTCAAAGCTTTATCTTGCGAATGTATGTGATTAGGCCTTTGAGCCATGTTGTAAGCCTGCATGTTGCTAGCTAGAATGTATTTGAATTCTATGATATACTGAATGGCTGAATTTGCATTTGTTCCATTTCTTTGAGTTGTTTCCGTTGTGTTTACTCTTGCTACATGGTCCAGACAGTTCATTCTGTGAACCCTCCTACCGTGACTGCACCAGGTGGTATTAGAGTAAAAGTTTGATTCTTTGGAGTGAATTGGTGGAGGGGATTCTGTAAGATCTTGTTGTGAGCAGATCGCCAATTCGAGGTAGTTACTTGTGCGCAACCAATCACCGATTGAGAGGCAGTTGTCTCTTGTTGCCCTATTACTGAATTTGAGGTAGTTTGTGTTGGGAATTAAGGTGTCTTAACCTTGGTAATTCCTTGTATTTTTACATTGTATTTATTTATTATTTGCCTATTGTATTAATTGGATGCAAATCCTATGTTGTCATATTGTGGGAGTTGGCACGGTGATGTGTCATCCTACATGGCATATGGCCACATGTATTTTTGTCCTCACATGAGGAGATAGGTGTCCCACTTAGTGGTAGGAATATTTTGCCATATGTCAGCATCCTAGATGTTGTGTAAGAGAATATTGACCATAACGGTTATGACAGATTCCTATGACAAAGTTATGACATGTAAGTGTCAGAAATAGGAGATTCTATGACAAGTGAAGACATGTGTCGAAGAGCATCTTTGAAAAAGGCATCTTTGGGTGCCCCAAGGTGGACTATGACATGTTGTAAGAGAATATGCTATTTATAACTTATGACAAATTCTCTTATAGCTGTAAGTTGTAACTGCTATGACAGATTCTATGATGGTCATAAGAGTCATAAGAGCATCTGTCATAGCAGTTACAACTTACAGCTGTAAGAGAATTTGTCATAAGCTATAAATAGCATATTCTCTCACAACATGTCATAGTCCATCTGTCATAGCCCATTTTAGAAATAGGTGACCTCTTTGGGATGGGGTGTGTGGACAAGTGTAAAAAGCGTCTTACAATGTTGAACAAGTGTCCATAGGCATGGGTTTTGGGCCTTGAGGCCAAGTTGGACGCCCATTCCAAGATAGAGGCAATTTTGCCTTGTATTTTCTATATAAACAAGTGCTTTTGAGAGGAGATGTATTACAAATTTGATAGGTACTGTTATACTGCCAGTTTGTCTCCAAATACGAGTGTCGAAGACTCCTGAGAGCTTGCATTACAAGTGTATTGTAAACCATTTTAGTTTTGTTAATACCTTGTGCAGGTTTTGGAGTGTGGGGTTTTTCACCTGATAAGGGTTTTCCCCACGTATATCTTGTGTCTCTCTTCTTCTGTCTCACTTTCTTGTTTATGTGTTTGTTGCAATATCTCTATTATCTCTTTTAGTGGGTTTAACATTCCTATAATAGTAAGGATAAAATTGAATTTACACTCTCCTCCCCTCATTAGATTAGTGTAGGAAGCGATTTCTGCACACCTAGCTTCCTTTCAGTTGGTATCAGAGCCTGGCCAGTTTTGGTCTTAGCTATTGGGCAGGGGTTTTTTGAGTTGATCTTAGGTTGAGTGGGAGTGTTGTGCAGAGTATTCTATATCTTGTTGCAGCAAGGAGATGACAACCACATCCGGAAGGTTAGAGGTTGAGAAATTCAGTGGCACTAATTTTGAGTTGTGGAAACTCAAGATGGAGGACCTACTTGTTGATTGTGACCTATGGGAAATGGTATTTGGTGTGAAACCTACAACAATGTCACAAGCTGATTGGGACCTCAAAGATTGGAAGGCTAAGGGTCTCATAAGACTTTGTTTAGCTAACTCTATCTTGTTGAATGTCCATGAGGAGAAGAGCATGAAAGATCTTTGGAAGAAGTTGGGTGATGTCTATCAGGCCAAGTCCTTGGTAAATAAACTTTTCCTACACATGATTGCTTTTAACATGATTGTTGCATAGTTGACATCTATGGGTGTGAAAATGGAGGAGGATTGATGTATGACCCTACTTTGTTCTTTGCCAGATTCATGGGATCATCTTGTCATGGCTATCGGAAGCACCACTACCACCTTCAAGATAGAAGATGTGGTGTCCTTGCTATTATCTGAAGAAATGTGGAGGAAGTCTTCTAAGGCAGCCAAAGAGGTTCTTGGGGTTTGAGGAAGACCCAAAGAGAAAGGGAAGAAGAAGGACAAGAAAGGTGATAAGGGTAGATCCAAATCTCGTGGGAGATCCAAATCTCCTAGAAAATCTAAGGTTCTTTGTTGGACTGTGGTAAAACTAGGCATTTCTGAAAGGAGTGCAAAGAGGAGAAGAAAAAGAAGAAGAAATCTCCTGATTCAGATTCTGACAAGTCACAAGATGATGGTGATGCCTTCATCATAGCCCTAGCCACCCATGCATCTGATGATGTGTGGTTGATTGATTCTGGTGCATCATTCCACATGACCTCGCATTGAAGCTAGTTTATAAAGTATGAAGAGTTCGATGGTGGAAGGGTGTACCTGGGTGATGATTCTCATCGAAAGATTGTTGGTCATGGAAGAGTCTCAATCTAATTCCCTGATGGATGAGTGAAGGGGATCACTGGGGTTATGCACATCCTAGGCCTAGCACAAAACCTTCTTTCTGTCAGTATGTTGAATGATGCATGTGTGTAAGTTGTCTTTTCAAAGGATTGATGCAAGATGACTAGAGGATCTATGGTGCTTGCTAAGGGTACTTGGAGAGGTACTCTATTTCAGCTGGAGGCACGCACTTCACAGTGCAATAGTTCTTCTGACTTAAAGAAATGAGCTGCAGTCACTTCATCCCCACCATCTGAATTAGCAGTGAAGAAATTTGTTGTAACTAGTTCCGATGGTAGTGCACATGCTATGGAAGCTAAGCTTCCTACTGAAAAGACTATGTTATGGCATTTGAGATATGGCCACATTGGTGAGAAGGGTCTATGTACCCTAAAAAATAAAACCTCATTGAGGGGTTAAATGATTGTAATCTCGAGTTCAACTTTTGCGAACATTGCATTTATTGAAAGCAAAACCATGTTTAATTTTACTCTAGTTCTCACAAGTCTTCGGGTGTATTGGATCTTATTTATTCTGATGTGTTTGGTTCTATTAATGTTCCTTTGATTTCAAAATCTATATATTTTGAATATTTCATAGATGATTACAGTAGAAGGGCATGGGTTTATTTTATCAGAAGCAAGATCGAAGTCTTTAGTTGGTTTAAGGAGTTTAAAGCCTTTGCTGAAAATCAGACTAGTAAAAAGATTAAGTATTTGAGAACTGACAACGGTAGTGAGTTTTGTTCGGCAGAGTTTGAGAAGTTCTGTAAAGAGCAAGGGATTGAAAGACATAAGACAACTCCTTATACCTTGCAGTAAAATGGAGTTGCAGAGTGGATGCATAGGACATTGATGGAGAAGGCTAGGAGTATGCTTAGTGGAGCAAGTCTTGAACAAAAGTTTTGGGCTGAAGCTATAGCCACTGCTTGCTATCTGGTAAATAGATCTCCTACATCAGCTCTTATTGGTAAAACACCTATGGAGGTGTGGTCTGGTAAGAAGCCTTTAGTTAGACATCTTCGTGTTTTTGGTTGTGAGGCATATGCACATGTGCCTAGGGAGAAAAGGTCTAAATTGGAGAACAAAGGCTGTTAAGTGTATCTTCATTGGTTATGGTGTCGGTGTGAAAGGATACAAGCTTTGGGATCCTATGGCTGAAAAGGTGTTGTATAGCAGAAGTGGTATCTTCAGAGAGCTAACACCATCTTCTGTTATTCTACAACCAGAATAGACAGAAAAGAAAGAGGATGCAGTTTAGTTTCTTTCTACCCCTGAGAAGACTGAATAGATAGATCCTATGAGACATGATGATGAGGACATCCCTAGCAGCTCTAAAAGCTCAGAAGAAGAAGCAGAACTTCAACCTCAGCCATTGAGGAGGTCTACATGAACAAGAAAGCAACCTGATAGGTTTAGTTATTCATTTCTTGATTCTAGTTGTGCTTTTTCTTTACTTACTAACACTGATGAGCCTAGAACTGTGAAAGAGGCTATGGGCATGAAAGATGTAGGTTCCTAGAAGGAGGCCATAGAATATGAGATGGCTTCTTTGGAAAAGAATAAAACATGGGACTTGGTACCTTTACTTGATGGACGGAAACCCGTTGGATGCAAATGGGTGTTAGATAAGAAATTTGGTACAGATGGCAGTGTTGAAAAGTACAAGGCTAGATTGGTTGCATAGGGGTATTCGCAAGTGGAGGGAATTGATTATGGTGAATTTTTCTCTCCCGTTGCAAAGCTAACATCCATTCGATTTCTGTTATCTCTTGTAGCTGCTTATGATTTAGAGGTAGAACAGATGGATGTGAAGACAACTTTTCTTCATGGTGATTTGGAGGAAGAGATTTACATGTCATAGCCAGAGCATTACATAGTGAAAGGTAAAGAAAATTTGGTTTGCAAATTGAAAAAGTCTTTGTATGGTTTGAATCAGTCTCCTAGGATGTGGTACTTGAAGTTTAATGCTTTTGTGTTGTCAATTGGATTTGTGAGATCGAAATCGGATCACTATGTGTATTATAAGTTTGATGGTGATTGTATTCTCATTGTTGCATTATATGTTGATGATATGTTGCTGATTGGGAAGGGTAAGAATATGATTTTTGATTTTAAGTCTCAATTGGCAGTACAATTTGAAATGAAAGATTTAGGGGTAGCCAAGTACATTCTAGGAATGGAAATCAGAAGAGACAGAACTAACAAAAAACTTTGGTTAAGCCAGAGTAAGTATGTGAAGACCGTGTTGGATAGGTTTAGTATGGCAGATTGTAGACCATTGTGTGTTCCTGTTTCTTTGGGGACAAAGTTGTCTGTTAATGATTGTCCAAAATCTCCTAGTGAGGTGGAAGACATGAGCAGAGTACCTTATGCTAGTGTTGTTAGGAGTTTGATGTATGCTATGGTCTGCACAAGACCAGACATTGCCCATGCAATGGGAGTCCTTAGTCGATTTATGGCTAATCCTAGATGGGTACATTGGGATGTAGTTAAGTGAGTGTTTAGATATTTGAGGGGTACTTCAGAGTATTCCATTTTCTATCATGGCAATGCTACAGGACATCCGCATTCAGTTTGTATTCACTAATTTATGGATTCTGATTGGGTAGGTGACATTGACAGTAGGATATCCACCAGTGCATATGTGTTCACAATGTTTGGTGGTGCAATTAGTTGGATGAGTAAGAAACAACCTGTGGTTACTTTGTCTATGACAGAAGCTGAGTACATGGTAGCAACTCATGCTTGTAAGGAAGCCATTTGGCTTAAGAGATTGTGTTCAGATATTGGTGTTGATGCAAGACAAATTATGATTTGTTGTGACAGTTAGAGTGCGATTTGCCTTGCGAAGAATCCAACTTTCCATGCTAGAACAAAGCATATTGATGTACAGTTTCACTTTATGTGAGACATGGTAGAGGATGGGAAGGTAAATTTGGAGAAGGTAGATACTTTGAAGAATGTTGCAGATGCATTGACGAAGCCAATGGGCACAAAGAAGTTTAGATGATGTTCGAAGTCTATGGGCCTCTTGGCCTATAGTAGTTAAATCCTGTTAAGTCTATTGGCTACAAGGTGTTCGACAAGTGGGAGAATGTTGGGAATTAAGGTGTCTCAAACTTGGTAATTCCTTGTATTTTTACATTGTATTTATTTATTATTTGCCTATTGTATTAATTGGATGCAAATCCTATGTTGTCATATTGTGGGAGTTGGCACAGTGATGTGTCATCCTACATGGCATATGGCCACATGTATTTTTGTCCTCACATGAGGAAATAGGCATCCTACTTAGTGGTAGGAATATTTTTCCATGTGTTGGCATCCTGAATGTTGTGTAAGGGAATATTAACCGTAACAGTTATGACAGATTCCTATGATGAAGTTATGACATGTAAGAGTCAGAAATAGGAGATTCTATGACAGGTGAAGACATGTGTTGAAGAGCATCTTTGAAAAAGGCATCTTTGGGCGCCCCAAGGTGGACTATGACATGTTGTAAGAGACTATGCTATTTATAGCTTGTGTATGACAGATTCTCTTACAGCTATAAGTTGTAACTGCTATGACAGATTCTATGATGGTTGTAAGAGTCGTAAGAGCATCTATCATAGCCCATTTTGGAAATAGGTGACCTCTTTGGGATGGGGTGTGTGGAGAATTGTCAAAAGCATCTTACAATGTTGACCAAGTGTCCATAGGCATGGGTTTTGGGCCATGAGGCCAAGTTGGATGCCCATTCCAAGATAGAGGCAATTTTGCCTTGTATTTCCTATATAAACAAGTGCTTTTGAGAGGATATGTATTATAGGTTTGACAGGTACTGTTATGCTACCAGTTTGTCTCCATATACAAGTGTCGAAGACTCTTGAGAGCTTGCATTGCAAGTGTATTGTAAACCATTTCAGTTTTGTTAATACATTGTGCAGGTTTTGGAGTGTGGGGTTTTTCACCTGATAAGGGTTTTCCCCACGTATATCTTGTGTCTCTCTTCTTCTGTCTCACTTTATTATTTATGTGTTTGCTATAATATCTTTGTTATCTCTCTATTAGTGGGTTTAACATTATTGTAATAGTAAGGATAAAATTGAATTTGCACTCTCCTCCCCTCATTAGATTAGTGTAGGAAGTAATTTCTGCACACCTAGCTTCCTTTCAGTTTGCACTTGATCTGAGGAAGAATGTTGCCAAGGAGAGTTGTTGCTGTTGGTACAATGGCTAATAGAATGGATGACAAGATGGAATTGATGAGAACAATGCAAATCCATTTGGATGCTATTGAAGAAGATAGGCGAAGAGGATTAACACCGAGACCTAATGTTGAAAGTGATGTTGAAGAAGAATTTCAATCTGTTGAACAAACTGGCAAAACCCTAGAAGGTCATGAAGAAGAAGAATCAGATCAGGTAAAGATGATGCGAGATATTTCAAAGATTGGAAAGAGACCTAGAGTTGATGTGCCAAATTATACTGGTAATTTAAATCCTAAAGAGTTGGTTAACTGGATAAATGACATGGAAGAATATTTTGAGTATGAAGAAGTTGAAGATTCAGAAAAGGTAAAAATTGCAAAGACAAAGTTGAAAGGACATGTTGCTATATGGTGGAAAGAAGTTGAGTTGGAAAGAAATAGGAGAGGAAATGAGTGAAATAGGAGATGGTGACTAAGTTGAAGTTGGAAAGATTGAAACACCCTAAGCCTATCAGATAGCATGGATTCAAGATGATCATAAGGTACTGGTGAGTGAAAAATGTTTTGTGGAATTTCATATTAGATCTTATCATGATGAAGTCTTGTGTGATATTATGCCTATGGATGTTTGTCATATTTTGTTGGGTAGACCTTGGTAGTATGATAGAAAAGCTATACATGATGGAAGAAAGAATACATATACTATAACAACAAATGGAAATAGAATTACTTTGATTCCTTTGGAGGATGATCTTAAGAGTGAAGTATGTGGGAATGCTAGAATTTGTTTAGTAGAAGGAAGAAAATTACTGGATGGTTTGAGACATGAGAATATGTGTTATGCCTTGATCCCTAAGAAGCCGAAAACTTTGAAGAAAAAAACTGAAGAATCACAATCGAAAGAGATAAGAGAATTGCTGATAGAGTATGAAGACATCATATCAGATAATGTACTTGAATGATTACCACCTATAAGGAGTATCAATCATCACATGGATCTTATACTGGGAGCAAGTTTGCCTAATAAAGCAGCACATAGGATGACACTAGCAGAGAATGAGGTATTGAATAGACAGATACAAGATTTGTTGAGGAAAGGTTTGATCAGAGAAAGCTTGAGTCCTTGTACAGTACCTGCAGTATTGGCACCTAAGAAAGATGGTTAATGTGTACTGATTCCAGAGCAATAAACAAGATCACAGTTAAGTATAGATTTCCTTTACCAAGGATGGATGATATCATGGATTGTTTGAGTGGAGCAAGATATTTCACAAAGATAAATTTGAAGAGTGGATACCATCAGATCAAAATTAGAGAAGGTGATGAATGGAAGACTACTTTTAAGACAAATGAAGGGTTGTATGAGTGGTTAGTGATGCCTTTTGGATTGACAAATGCACCGAGTACTTTCATGAGATTGATGAATGAAGTTCTGAAGAAATTCTTGGGTAAGTTTGTGATTGTGTATTTGGATGATATTATGATTTTTAGTAAGACAAAAGAAGAGCATTTGTGGCATATTAGACAAGTTGTGTAGAGACTGAGAGAAGAGAAGTTGCTGATAAACATCAAAAAGTGTAGTTTCATGAAGGAAGAGTTGGTATATTTGGGGTTTGTGATTTCTGTGGAAGGGTTGAAGATGGACCCTGAGAAAGTGAGAGTAATTGTTGAATGGCCTACACTAGAGAGCATTGGAGAAGTTAGATCATTTCATGGATTGCTAGTTTCTACCAGAAGTTCATCAGAAATTTTAGTTCAGTTTGTAACCCTATGATAGAGACAGTGAGAGGTGACAAAAAAGATTTCAAGTGGACATCAGGAGCAAATAAAAGTTTTGAGTTGTTGAAGCAGAAAGTGATAGAGCAACCTGTTTTGGCATTACTGGATTTCAATAAGGTATTTCAAGTTGATTGTGATGCAAGTGAAAATGCAATTGGAGCAGTGTTAAGTCAAGAAGGTAGACCTGTAGTATATTTTAGTGAGAAATTGAATGATACAAGGAGAAGATATTCAGTTTATGATCAAGAGTTCTATGGCATAATTCAAGCCTTGAAGAAGTGGAGACATTACTTATTGCCTAAGGAGTTTGTGTTGTATACATGTCATCAAGCTTTGCAATATTTGAACAGTCAAGGTAAGTTGAATCAGAGACATATGAGATGGGTAGAGTTCATGCAGAGTTATACTTTTGTGTTAAAACATAGAAGTGGAAAATCAAACAAAGTTGATGCTATGAGTAGGAGAAGAAACTTGTTGATAGAAATGAGAGTTGAAGTGTTGGGTTTTGATGAATTAAAGAACATGTATGAGGGAGACACTAATTTTGTAGAACCTTGGAAAGCATGTAAGGAATCTGTTGTGATAGATAGGAGTAAGTGGTTAGACTATTTCATTTAAGAAGATATGTTGTTCAAAGGAAGTCAGTTGTGCATACCTAGAAGTTCAATGAGGGATAATTTGATAAAGGAGAAGCATAGTGGTGGATTGGCAGGACATTTTGGCATTGATAAGATAGTGGCTTTAGTGAGTGAAAATTACTTTTGGCCTCAGATACATAAGGATGTTCAGAAATTTGTGCAAAGTTGTAGAGTTTGTCAAGTTGCAAAAGGGAGTAGTCAGAACACTGGATTATATAAACCTTTGACAGTACCGGAGAGATCTTGGGAAGACATAAGCATGGATTTTGTAATTGGATTACCTAAGACACAAAGAGGACATGATTCAATATTTGTAGTGGTTGACAGATTTTTAAAGATGACTCATTTCATACCTTGCAAGAAGACAACAGATGCAGTGCATATAGTTGACCTATTTTTCAAAGAGATTGTAAGATTGCATGGATTACCTAAGAGTATAGTTTCAGACAGAGATACAAATTTTGTTGGATACTTTTGGAAGACACTTTGGAAGAAGATGAAGATAGACTTGAAGTTCAGTTCTACTTTTCATCCACAGATAGATGGATAGACAAAGGTAGTGAATAAGAGTTTAGGGAATTTGTTGAGATGTTTGGTTGGAGAGAAAACTAGAAGTTGGGACTTGATTCTTTCACAAGCAGAGTTTGCATACAATAATTCAGTAAACAGGAGTACCGGAAGAACACCTTTTGAGATTGTTACTAGAGTGCATCCTAGAGGAGTTGCCGAATCGAAAGATATCAGTACAGAGGAAAAGAAAAGTGCAAAAGTAGAAGAATTTGCAGATCATATGAAGATAATGCATAATTAGGTGAAGAAACATTTGAAGGATATGAATAGAAAGTACAAAGAGAAGGTAGATGAGAAGAGAAGATACAAATAATTTGAAGTTGGAGATGAAGTGATGGTGTACTTGAGAAAAGAATTGGGACTTATAACAAGTTGAAGATGAAGAAGTTTGGACCTTGTCAAATACTTAGAAAATTTGATTCAGGAAATGCATATGAAGTGGAGCTACCAGAGACATTGGGTATATCACCTATTTTCAACATTGTAGATCTTTATCAGTATCATGAAGCAGAGTTCAGTGACAACATGGAAGAAGACTTGAAGAAGCAGTTACCACACAAAGCACCGGAGCAGATAGAAGACATTTTGGATAGCAGAGTTGGACGCAACACTAGAGGAAGACAATATAAAGAATATCTTGTGAAGTGGAAAGGTAGACCGGAAGAAGATTCATCTTGGATTTCTCATGCTGAGGTGGACCATCTTGGTTCTCCCCTAGACCCAAAAAAGTGAGGGACTCACTTTTTTAATAACCCCAAATGTCTGATGTAGGAGCATCCCTGGTTCAAGAGCAATCTTGCATCAACCAAAAACATTTACATTTTAGTTCTTTCATTTTCCAGTTCAGTTCAGGTAGTTCAGTCAAGAGCAATTTTAGCTTGTGGTGTAGTTTTAGAATTTCACATCTTGTAGATCTAGACTTAGCATCTACATCCATTCATCCACATCATGTCAAGAATTCAGAGCATTTGGATCAGTTACCAAAAAGTTATCGCTATCAGAAGATCAATTATTTTCTCAGAACAGAGCATCCTGACAGTCTCAGATAATTAGCTAAAGGAGAAGGCTCGTGGATCATTCCTTCACTTGTAGATCCTAATGACACATCATTCAATGATCCTTGGTTCGTGGCTGACCTTCCCCGAAGGTTCACATGTTGTTCCATTCATTTGAGGAAGTGTTCTATGCATTTAGGTCCAACCTATCTGTGAACATGTTACAACTCTTCATTAGAGTTTGTGACCTTCCTTGGCTGACATGGAGGAATTTATTGGTCTGGAAATGATATATATTATAGGAAAGATATGATAGTTTAGATTTTGTGCGAAGGTGCTTCAAAGATTTATCTTGTGCATGTATGTGATTAGGCCTTCGAGCCATGTTGTAAGCTCGCATGTTGCCAGCCAGATTGTATTTGAATTCTATAATATACTGAATGAATGAATATGCATTTGTTCCATTTCTTTGAGTTGTTTTTGTTATGTTTACTCTTGCTGCACAGTCTAGACAGTTCATTCTATGAACCCTCCTACCGTGACTGCACCAAGAAAAGGCCATGGAGAAAAATGAAAATGAAGTAGAGATTGCAAAGGTTGATGAAGAGCCCAAGTAGGACAATCTAGTTGATAGTACCGGTAAGGATCAAATAGATACATCATCAGTTTGGGCAAGAGACACTGTATAAGTAGTGAAGGAAATTCTAGAAAGAGACAAACAAATTGAAGAAGATCAAGACATTATACAAGGTCCAATAAATTTTGATACCTTATCTCCGGTGCAAAACATAAAGTTGGCCTCCATTTCTCAAGCTAAAGCAATAGAAGACATTTTGTAGTCTCACATAGAAGACAGTGAGCTACTTGGCCTGGCATTAGGAATTTTGGAGAAGATCATGCCCACTTTTCAGAAGGGTTCTTTGGCATCTCCATTCGGCCAATTGAAAAATATAATAAACTTGGTAAGTTCTCATTTTGAATCTGTAGAGAAGTCTGCAGAGGTCAAGGTTCAAAAGGAATTCAATGATAAGAGATTTGATTCTCTAAAGGGGTTGATTGGAGTAGATAGAATGGTGCTAGATGCCACTGTAAAGAGTATTCATAATGCTCTTACAGAAGGAGGAAATGTATATAAATTTTTATTATCTTGTCCTAAAGGTATAAAGGATATTAAAGATAAAATAAAGGAGTCTAAATAGAAACTATCTAGTGTATCTAAATCTTTTGATCCTATGACAACATTAGTGGCAAGCTAGGAGTGTCAGGCAATCAGCTTGATTGAAGAAATAAAGAAAGGGAGAAAATTGAGGCAAGGATGAGTGAGCTCCGGGGACTAATTTCTACCAAGATGGAGGCAATGTTTAATGCTCTGACCGAAGCCCAAGTTGCAGCTCAGTCAAGTGACCCAATTGATTTGTAGATAGCAAAGTCACAAGCATTCCTATTCAGTGGCCACATCTCAATTTTGAACACTATGAAGAAGAGCTGGGATAGTGAGCTGGTTCAATTAAAGAATATTTTTGGTGATACACTTAAGTTTATGTAAATAGGACTTAAGGATTGTTTGTACATATGCAGCCTGGTATATAGAATTTTTGTGTAATTTTTGGTTTGTGGACCCCACCCTTTGCCATTGATGTCAAAGGGGGAGTGAAGAGTAGTGAAAAATGAGGAATCCAACAAAGGGGGAGCATTGGAGAATAGTGAAAAGCATAAGTGTATAAAGTAAGGGGGAGTTGTTCCGACACTTAGTCATTTTTTACTAAGTGTTGCCATCAATGCCAAAGGGGGAGATTGTTGGCAAGAGACACTACTACGCCTAATAGGTATTGTCATTGATGGAAACTAAGTCTATCCTATGCATCTGAATTACATGATTTGTTCATACCGGAAGTTAGAGTGAGGATTTATCTAAGTCTAGATGTCAGAAACAGAGCATGTGACAGGGTCTGATATCTTAGTCTGGATCTCTCTAGTGGTAATTCACAGTGTGTTGCAGATCTAAAGAAGTAATAAGGATTGTTAGGACTATCTAAATCTAGAATCTTAGCCTCCGGTGATGAAGGAGTCAAAAGTTATAAGGTTTTGAGTATCGGGTTCCAATTAGTCAGCTCAATCAGAAGAAGAACAGGGTGACCTAGTATTTGATCTTGGTCTGGATGCAGAAAAGTTGTTGAATAAGCAATTAGTGATAATCAATGGTATTGGCCAACATGATTGATGATCTGGGAACACAAGTTTTTGGTTAGCATTGTTTTGTGCATGGATTCAGCTGACAGAGCAGAGTTCTTAATAAAAGTTCTAAGTTTCCTTGAAGCTGACTACAGTTGATTGAATTTCTTGATGTGGATATATATAGATGATGGATTCAAGTCTTTTGGGGTGTGTGTGTGATGTGATGATGGAGTAAGTGCAAAAAAGACAAAAATAAGTGTGAAGGAGAAGAGATCTGAGGACCAGATCATGGTAGAACAGTAAATAGGGCAGAGCAAGGATGAAATGTGTAAGATCCGTATTCTGTACTTAACTAGAACTAAATTCTTGCATTGGTAGATGCTATTCATCAGTTCAAACACTTTGTAATCTTCTTGTAATCATTTCTGTAGGTAGTTAGCCTCTTTGAGTAGTGAGCTCTAGGTAGTGAGCCCGAAGGCATGTGCCTTCCCCATTTGTAATACTTTTAATAGGGTATTAATTTTTGTGGACTAACCTCCACCATGGTTTTCCCTTAACTAGGTTTCCATGTTAAAAATCTTGGTGTCAAGTGTGTTATTTGTGTTTCTTCTCATGTGTTATTGGTGCATGCTTTCATGGTTATAATAATGATTTGTAAATAAGTGGTAGAGATGAATTAATTGTAGCAAATGTTAAAGTTTTGAGACAATTGATTCACCCTCCCTTAGTTGTCTGCCCTAATTCTAACAAGAAGAACTGGAAGGCATGGATGTGGTGAAAATAGGAGGGAATGAGGAGGCAATGCTGGGAGAAGTGAGGTCACTCGGGCTACTTGAGCCAACTGTTAATGAACATGAGGCTGTGAAAACTGTGGATGTTGGTGGGGAAGAAACAGAGGTATCTTGCTAAATAATTATGGTAGCAGTTGTAATTGAAGTAGCAGGAGAAAGTGGGGCAGCACTTGTAGTTGGATTAGTAGGGGGTGAAGAGGTCATATGAATGCTTGTGATATCAGATACTATAGTAGTGGAGGCTCCTATAGTTATGCCAGTTGTTTTAACTCTTGGCTTCTTGGTTTTGGACTCTTCTCCTGGCCCACTTGGCATGTCCTTCTTCTTGGATGCCCTTGTCCTTGTAGCAGGAGGCATATCTTTCTTTTGAGCTTTTAAAATTATCTTCTTTACCTTTCCCTTCTCTACCAAGGGTATATGCTCTTCACTATCTAAATGTCTTAAGGGTTCTTGAGCTTGTTCTTCATCATCTGGTACTTCTATAGGTGTGTCTTCCTCATCCCCAGATTCCTTTTCAGGTTCAAGTGCGGTGTAAGTGAGTTGTACTCCTAGTCTCTCCAATATTGTAACTTGATTCCTTACCCATATTTTGCACAATCTTAAAGGTTCTTTCATCATTGCATCCAAAGAGATTTTATCTGCATTAGCCCAATTAGGTAGAGGGACTGGTTGTTGATATTGAGCTTCTCATGGTCCCTTTTGTACCACATCTTCATCATCATTCAGCTAGTCTGGGGCTTCTATTATATGAAATTTCCTTATGAACCCAAGGGACATCTTGGAGTGAGTTCTCTTCAGTACTTCATAGTCATCTACACAATTTGCCCAAAAATCTTCTAAATGCATCTTATGAAATAGCCTTTTTCTCACATATCTCTCCATTACCCTTTGTGGATCAAAATGGTCTCTTTTTGTGTAAAAATGAAGGTTAAGTAATTGTATCTCCTTATCAGAATACTCGACTACTCCAAGAGAGACACATGCATAGTTGCCTTACACTATCTGATTGGAAACTTGGCATTTGTTCTATGGAGGTATTTTAAACTTTTCTGAATAAGTGATTAACTATCTTGACAATTCCAAAAGTACCACCTTATCCATTGGGTAACGAGGTAGCCTATATGGTAGATCAATGACACCTTGGATTCTCAAGTAGGTGAATTTTAGAAATTGTATGTACCATCTCCCGTATTGCATAATTTCATTCATTGCTTCAGGAGATATCCTAAGAGCTGTAGCATCTTGTAGCAATCTAGTGATATACATTGTGAATGCATCATTCACCCTTTTATAATGAATGAGGGATTAGGACAACACCGCTTGAGGGTAGCATTCATATACTTTGACCTATTGTTCATCATTGCCAACTTCTCCAATTTTGGATAGCCCAACATATTCATTTCTCTTGGCCAATGAATATACTACATAGGAGGTCCACCTGAATAGTTGTTTTTCTCTGAAATTGACAAAATCCTCTTGCATGTTATCACTCAAGATTTGGGCCCAGTGAAATTTGTTTCCTTTAATAATCATTTCCTTAATCATCATGAACATCCATCCTTCAAAGGTCGATGCAGCGACGAGTCCATATATTCTTCTAAGCAAACTCACTAGGTCTCTAATTCCATCATGAAAGTCACTCCTGTACAATGTATGGGGAAGCTTGATGATGGTTGACCTTTTATTTTTCATCCAGTGGTCATTTATGTGCTTCTTACAGGTATCCAAATCCTTCTTAAATGTTGCTTCTGCACCTATTGTATCTAGCATGGTTAACACTGGATACCATAGAATACCAAAGGTCTTTGCTAAGGATGGTGGACTTAAGTCTGCTAATACTTCTCCACTGTGGGTTTGTATGGTTCTAGTTAGTGGATGATATCTCTCAACACAAGCCACTATCAGTTCTACACATTGAGCTGAGGTTGGCAAGGCAGCATCCTCTACAATCCCACTGTCCTTTATCTTCTTGGCCATCGGAGTTAGATTGGGTCCAAATGTTCTGGCTCTAAAATCATCTAAGTCAATGTGACCTAGATCGGTGTCTCCTATGTCTTTCCACCCAGAGGTGATTCTGGTCTGAGGAGGAATACCCTTAAATTCATACTTCATTTTTTGAGCTCTTATAGTCATTTAACCTGCATGACCGAACCTCATAAGTTATGGTTGCCTTGGTGGTTTGATTCCTAAGTCTAATTTAGGTGAGTCACTAGTTATCCATCTAGGTTACTAAATCAAGATTCTCCTAGTATGCAATTGCTACCAAGTCCTTGGAATTCAAATGGAAAAGTAAAACACATGCAGACTTAAATTATTTTGCATTACCTATTACATGGCATAAATAAACAAGACATCATTTAAAACTAATCATGCAACAAATACTTCATCTACCCCTTAACTTCAAATGAAAATATGAAAAACATGATAAAATTACTTCTACAACATCTTTTTCATCTTAACTGATCACTCTGACTTAGTAAGATTGGAGAAAAGTGTCATTAACATCATTTTGCGCAATTTTTGGGGGTCTCAGACCTGTCTAACAAAAAAGTGCTAATTCTTATAAGGACCAACCTTGCACTAGATTTAGGTTCATCTGACCCTTTAGGGTGTAAAGCGCTAAATTGTGGGTCAGTTGACCTTGTGCTAAATCAGAGGTCATCCGACCTAGTCAGCGAAGAGGCATAATAGCGCAAAGTCTTTTATAACATTTGGCATGGGTTTTAATGATGTCCAACCTGGCGTGAGTTTTCGATGTGGCCGACTAAGTCAGTAGGTTGAGTTTTTGGCACAAGTCTATGAAGACGGATTTTAGCGCTAAGGTTCTTATTTATGATTTTGCATGGATTTTAACTTTATCAGACTTAGCGCGAGTTCTGAGTCCAACCAACAAAGTCGGTGAAAGCATAATATGGCACAAGTTAGATGGATGCCTCTTTAGCATAAAGCAACTTTCAGTACTTAGTAGAATTTTTCAAGGGTTCCAATTGACTAATTATTTTTAGAGTCAAATTTTGGGTCAGTTGGAGGCACTTTTAGCGCTAGGTTAGGGAGCTTGGTTTTTGGCGCATTGCAAGTGAGAATTTAAACAAGGTCAACTTTGCATAGTTTTTGTCAAGAAATTTATGGTGCTAAAATATTTAACATAGATTTGGAAAAGGGTTTCGACAAGCTCTCCTACGGGTTTTGTGACCAAATTTGCATTTTTTTGTACAAGCAAGGGTTTTACTGGCTCAGAGGATTGAATTCTTAAGTGTTACTGTTGATTTTCCCTATTCTAGGGTTTCTAAAACAAAGGACTTCCAAATGGAATGTTCATATGACTTCAACCATGAAATCTACAATTTAATTCTTAAAATAAAAATAAAATCCTTCATTCATCATGCATTCCCAAACTCGAAAAGAAACCCTAGTTTTTAGAAATGATATCTCAAGCTTGAAATATGTGCCTACCTGGTCTTAGAAACTGAAAAAGATGAGAATATGCAATCCATACTTGTTCTAGCAATCGATTCACTCACAATACAATCTCAATCCTTCTCACAGTCTAGCCGTAGATCTTCATCGATTAATTTTCTATATGCAAATGAGCTCAAATGCGAGTTTGATAATCTTTTATCCCCCCTATTTGATCGCCATTATTGCAAGAGGTATGACAGGGTGTTTCGGCATTCTATAGAGTCTGTGTAAAGTTTGCGTGGCCTAGTGATGTCCTCAACCTAGCACGGCTTTGGAGTCCTATCAACCTAGTCTGTAATGATGATTTTTAGTGTGAGGTTAGGCTCGTACCTAGATAGTGTTGTGATGTTCACAACACGCCCCATTATGCTCCTTAGCAAAATGGGGACCCCTGCTGATGTCTTGCTTTTTGCTTCTGCTTGTGTTTTTTTTTTTTTCTGCTTCCTGGCGGTCTGGTAAAAATGAAGGTCAGGTGCATCATCATCATGATATATGATAAGGTAGGTCATCATCATGAGGTCTGTTTGTCAAAGTTCATATTTTGTTTTTGTGACCTCATATTTTAAAAGAGCTTGAAATTCCATGCAGGTTTGCCTTTTACTTCACTTGAAAATTTGTCCATATGTGGAAGTTATGCACGGTCAAAGTCTTGGTCAAACCTGATATTCGCAGGAGGATCATCATATTTTTATATCCTAAGTCATGTTGACAGGATCATCATGATCTTGGTCTATCACCTGCTAAAAATCATGCAGTCGCAATATCCGGACGTCAATTTTAGGTGGTAGTTCCCTTTACCCGTCAAATGGCCTCAGGCGCATCATCAGCATCATGATTTTCTTAGGAGCGTCATATGTTATAAACTCAGTTTTGGTTGCATGATGATCATCATCATCATCATATTTTAAACGCCCCCCCCCCCCCGATAATATCCTAAGGTTCGAAATATCATGATGACATCAACTTTAAGTCAAGGTAAGTTCCCCCGTCGAAGTGGTCTGTTGTATCGCGAGCATCATCATGATATTTCAACATTACCTGATCTTATAATATCATGCTGATCACCCAGACTTAGAAAAATCCACCTTCGGCATATTTGCATGCGCGTGCTATAAACCTATCGCAAGGTCATCATCATGATATTTGCTGAACTTCACGAAGATGATGATGACGACTTCACATCATCCTGATCTTTCACGAGGATCATTTGCTGAATTTCGCCAAGTGCTGGAAACATCATCATCATAATTTGATTAAGAGGATCATCATCTTCATATCCTCCTGATCTCCGGTTAGCGAATATCATGACAATCACCCTATCTATTAAGAAGAAGCCGATATTACATTTCTCAACAGCATCATCATATTTTGTAATATCACCCTAGCGCAAATATCATGATGACCAACTCATCCTTGTGCTCCGAAAACAAAATATGATGATGACATCATCATCATATTTTTATCCTGTCATATTGTCAAGATCATCATGATCTTGTTTGTACGCCCGATATTTCGCCAAGTCCTCCTGCCGATGAAATACAACCTTTTGCAAGTATCCTGATGATCATCATCATCACATTTTCCCTTCGGCAGGATTTTTTCCCAAACATGATCTGGTTGGCAAAATATCATGATGACGTCATGTTTTAAGTTTAACAAGGGCTCCGGATATCATGATGACGTCATCCCGATCTAATAAACGAAGAAGTAAATATCCTGATGATCATCATCACATTTTTTTTTTCAACAGGATATTTTCCAAAACACGATCCGGTTCCCAATTATCATGATGACGTCCTATTCCAAGTTCGACACAAGCCCTAAATATGATGATGATCATCATCATCCTGATCTTTCGACAGGGTTACCTTGGCTGCAAAAGGATCATATTCACTTCATCATCCTGATCATGCTCCTTAGGTGACCCGATATCACAATTAGCCCCCTGATCTTAACCGGACATGATGATGACGTCATCCTTAGCATTTCAATGAAGCCCAAATATCATGATGACGTCACCATCATCTTCCTTTCCTCGGCAGCATGATTATATTCGTATCCTCCTATTCTCCTTCAACATTATGATGATGATGATGTTGTTCGTTTCTCCATATGCAGAAGTCAAATATCATGATGACATTCATCTGAACCTTCAGGAGGGAGAGCATCATATTTTCTGAATATTATCATGATGATGAAGTATGTCGGCCAACATGTTTTTTTACACGCCGACAGGGATGATCATGCCGATAGGCGGGAAATGAAGCGGTGGAGTTTTAAAGTGTTTTTTTTGGCGCCTCTGGCATTTTTCGGTCAGCGATGGTTGACCCGATCAATTTTGAGCAGTCTGAATGCATTTTTGACGCGTTTGAGAGGATTCTGGATCTGATTTTCTCCATCTTGCGCTGTCACCTGGATTTGAACGCTTATTTTAATTTCATGCTGTTTTTTATGATAAATGTGAAACTTATTGCTTGTCTTGTCTTGCAGGCTTGCAGTTGAGGAAGTAGCTGGAAAGTCAGCGCAGTGACCTCATGGAGGCAGAAGATCTGATCTCAGGAGCAAGAAGATAGAGATGAAATGCAAAAGGTCAAGGCCATTCAAGTAAAGAAGAAGGTCGCAGCTGAAGGTATTATCACAAAAGACAAACAGAAGTTATTGCCCAGCTGCCGGAACTTCTCAGAAGGGGCAATATTTCACCCAGATTTGACCACTGCTCAGAGATATTTTTGAGAGCTGGTTCACCTGCATTTATTGCTGTAACCAGGGGTTTGAACCAGGGGTTCAGTTAGGTTTTTTGCTGTAGTGAGGACAATCAGAATGTCTTTATATTGTGCCTCTCTACACTATAATACTTTACAACAGGGGCTACACACAGGGATTTTAGGATTTTGCCAGAATTGTAGAGTCTTTCTGGGCATAGTTTAGAAGTAGAAGAAGGAGGTCGCCTGTTTGTCTGCAGTAAGGTGCACGTGGAATGTCTGGCTGCCTTACTGTATCTGTAAAGCTTGTAAGTTCTCTGTAGTATGATCAATGAAACTAAGAGTCATTCTTACATTGTAAATCATGTATGGCTATTCGTTTCTAATACAATAGAATCTGGAGTTCTGCATCTATCTTCTGAGTGTTCTCCTGCTCTTCTTTGTGTTTTGAAATATCTTCTTTGAGAGCTTGCAATTTTAAATGTATGTTTGTGAAAATGCTCAGAACTTACATTTAGGGTTTTTACTGTGGATTTGATCAAACTACTGTGGTATTTACATAGTGCATAACAGAAACACTTAGATCCTTCGGTAGATTAAGTGAGGTATAGAGTAGATCTTTCTAACTTTTCCCAACCCATCTGAAATA
This sequence comes from Cunninghamia lanceolata, assembly GCA_027924645.1. Lineage (NCBI taxonomy): Eukaryota > Viridiplantae > Streptophyta > Pinopsida > Cupressales > Cupressaceae > Cunninghamia > Cunninghamia lanceolata. The sequence continues at coordinate 2,068,148 of BSBN01000998.1, forward strand.
TTTAGCTGAAAACGTAGAAATCCAGAGGAAATTGTCTCAAATTTGAAGAAGCATGATAACAGAGCTATAAGTAGACAGTTTTCATAAACAGATCAAGAAGAAAGCTGCAAAAAATCCAAGAAAACCCTCTGAAACTTGCAGCCCAGTATCACTTGTATGCAAATGAACAGAATACTTGTTGAAATCTATGACCTCTTTGCATATTCTTAGTCCAGTAAACCACAAAACAAACCTAAACTACGTAAGGCCCCTTGAACATTACAGCTTCACATTGACCAACTGAACTTGACCAATCGAACCATTGTAGACTTGGGATTAGTTGAATCACCAAATGATTCCTTCTTGTCTTTCAAGTATAGTTTCAGTTCATTATATGTGAATTTTAACTTATTGTTATGATTGCATCAAAACAGTCATCAACAGATAGTACTTTACACATATTTTGACATCTTCAGACTTAGTGCAGAATTTGGTGACTATCGAATCAGTCAGAGGATTGGGGTTTTAGCGCTAAGTCAGTAGACTTAGGTTTTGGTGCTTAATCGGTTGAGTGCAACTTTAGCACTGAAGTTGGTAAGCTTGGTTTTTAGCGCAAAAGTCCATCAGAGTGATTTTTAGTGCAACAGATAGTTTTGACTTGGTTTTTAGCGCAAAAGTTTGTCAGAGTGATTTTTAGTGCAACAGTTAGTCTTGATTTAGTTTTTAGGGAAATTATGACTTGACTTGAACCCTTTAGAAATTTAGCAACTCATTACTCACTCTATCCACAAAGAATACAACTTTGGTCATTTAATGGAGCTATTTGGTACATGCAGTGAAGACCTTAGGAATTACCTGACTAACAAGACACTCTAAGCCAAAATTCTAAAGAGGGGGTTCCCATTGGAGAAATGAGGCATGTGTGCAAGGCACAATAGATCCCCCATTATTCCCCATTGATCCTTCACCATCCCCTATCAAACCTATCCCAAATCCATCATCCTATCTTCTTGGTCCCACTACCTTCATCCGTGGTGGTTTTCTCATAAGAGAGAACAACTTCTATCCACCACCCATTCTTCCCCATCCAATAATGGACTCACATCTTGTTTCTAAAGCAAAAAAATCTCATTTCACATCACATCCTCCAAAACATGAACTATCAAGACAAAGGTTTAGGCCTTCTTGAACAAGGTATCTTGGAGCCCATCCATGTCCAAATCCATCCACGATCGCATGGCCTTGGTTATATATCCCAAGGACAACAATCCATAAATTTTAGTATCACCTGCATACCTCACATGGCATCTTCTTCAAATACCAAACCTAGTGCACTTCATCGCACCTCCAAATCATATGTTTCTATCCCTCCTCCATTGTCATACCATTCTCAAAAGCATGTGATTATACATCTCCCTCCATCTTCTCTACCTCCTCTCCTCCCAAATCCTAATATTTTGATCCTTAAATCTTCTAATCCATCCATCTGCACATCCTACTCCCCTAAATCCCCTAAAATTCCTAATCAAGATCAATGAATCCACACATCATCCAAACATGAAGCTACCACCAACCTGAAGGGATTCAAAACACAAATCTGGATGCCTCCTTACATAAAACAAAGAATCCAAAAAAGCCTCAATATTATCATGTTGAAGGGTATTGATACACAAAATATAAGAACAATAAAGAATCCAAAAGGCTACAAATGCCCACAACCCAAAAAGAAAAAAGGAAAATGGTGTGGGTCCCTAAGAATAAATAAATCAATCCAAATGAAGCATCTAAATCACACCGTATCAAAAATATTAATCCTAAAAGTCCCACAAATCCCACCCCCCATCTAAATATTCTACAAATCCTAAGTCCATTTGGGTGCCTAAGTCCCCAAATTAGAAAAATAAAAACTCCCCATTACTCCCCACACCCCATCCACATCAAAAGTGTTACATCCCCAACTTATGATTTGAGTTAATCTTAACTCTGTGTGGTAATCAAGAGGATTAACCATAGTTTAATGATTAAATGTTGTAGGAATATCTGATTTAATCATTGATTATCAGAATATCGACTGATAATAGTTAGTTATGAAATTACATGTTCATATGAACATTTAATTATTATGAATTGTGAATTAGATGATGATGCACTGACCATGGTTTTGTGATGGTGAGTGTGAATAGGAAATGAAGCATCCTTCAAAGATGGAAGGAGAGTATCATCCAGGAGGAAGAGATAAATGTTGGGAAATGGGTCCAATTGCCATCTGAGTATCAAACTTTATGTCCTTATGAACCCTTGTAAGTTGGCATAAGTTACATCTTTTCTTTGCTAGTCAATTTTCTATATGTGTCGTCTTGTCGATTGAGTAATTTTGACAATGTTTGCATCAAATTGACCAAACGACATTCTTAGAATGTCAACGTGAGTTGAGAGATAGTCTTGCCAAGTGGCAGAGCACCTTCTTGTTTTCTCCATTTATTCCCAAACTAGGATTTTGAATTTATTATTCTTGGTATAATATGCTTTGGGTTTATAGAGAAGAAGGGGGAGTGGTGCTCGAACCCTAAATCACATGTTGACCATGCCATCATGTAGGTAGTGATATCGTAGGATGACATCTTGAATGATATAAGTATCTTCATGCATGAAGAAGATGTATGAAATTAATATTATGCTATGACTAATTAAATCTAATATCAAATCCCATGTAATACTAATATGGTTATTTGTTTTTTATATAGGCTAACATCACCCATGGTAGTGGAGTGATGAGATGTTATTCAAACCAATGGGAGCTTCATGCTCATTGGCCACTTGCAAATAGTAAGTATTGGATCGAAAGATTCCTTAGAAACCACAGGTGGCAGAGTGGGGAAACCACCCACCACATAATGGGCATGAGTGGTAGTTCCCTGCACGCTCGACATTCCAAAAAGACCAAAAACCTATCCGTAGTAAGGTTTGTCATTTTTCAATTACTATCAATAATCATGCTTATCATCGTTGATTATCATTGGCTGCTCTTTGTGCTCAAAAGACAAGAAAAGAACAAGGAAATCATAGTCAGCTGAAACCTTTGGAGATACCATAGGAAGAGATACGTTAGCTCTCAGCTGTGAGACTTGATAAACTGTGTTGACAATATCAAAACAACTCCATTCAAGTTAGAATTGAGTCTGAAAAGTCTTATTTAATGATTTATTGTTAACAATGATGCTTTCTTGTAGTATAAGTGTCAACTATTGCATGATATAATTGTTGTGTTATTTGTTTGAAGCTTTTGGCCACAACCATCGATAAGATAGACTTAGTATCTTAGACCTTCATGTCTAAGCTACTGTGTTTAGATTAGCTAATGTTTTTATTTGAACATTTACTCCAAGCCATTGGGCCGATAATGATATACGTATCATAGGTTAATATTGACTCTATTTTCTATAACTGTTGCTCAAGGCCTTCAAGGCTGAGCTCAAAACCACTGTATCGAACTCATTTTGAGTGTCGACATGGCACATGGATAATAATTTAAAGATAGTACCAAGACTCATATGATGAGTTTGAGTCGATAGTGCTCATGGAACATGATGTGTTAAACCATTGTGTAAAGTATATGTTCGAAGGCTTGGCCTGCATGTGGCCAAGGCACCATCCATGAACTGTTGTGAGGATCTTTTGAAACTTTAACCACAATATTGAAAACATCATACATTGTGTATACACCTAAAAATGTCACGACTCTGTCTAATTAAATATTCTTAATATTTATTCCATCTAATTCCTCTATTAGTAAATAAATCAATTTATTTATTCGATTCATATTCCTCTAAATTAATTAAATATCCAATTATTTAATTACCTCTTCTAATGTCTTCCAATAATTAAATAAAATCTTTTATTTAATTAAATTCTTCCAAATGCACTTATCTACAATTAAATAATTCTTAATTATTTAATTAAGTCAAATTATTCTTCCAAAATTAAATAAATCAATCAAATATATTTAAATTCTCTCAATCTCTAAATATTCTTCCAAATCTTGCACAAACAATTAAATAAATTTATTTATTTAATTTGCTTTCTTATCTTCTAATTCCTCAAAAATCTTCCAAATCTTCCAAAAATAAATCTTCTTCTTAATGCACACCAAATTAAATAATTTATTATTTAATTTCTCTCAAATCATGCAAAAGCAAATCACAAGTTGAGTTAGCTAATGTGTTTAACCTTGTTTTTATCAACAACTCTTAAATTAGAAAAGAGCATTCTAATTTATGAAAGTAAATCTCATCTTTATAAAAGAAAGTACTTAACTCAAACAAAACAACTTTTTGTGTGACACTTGTCTTCTTTCTATTCACGCACATCCTCTCAAGTCTTCTATACCATCTATCTTCTTATTCTTTCTATACCGTTGATTTTCTCTCGCACAAGTCTATAAATTGAACCCTATTCTTCCATTTCTATCATCCAAGCTTTTAGTACCCTTACTCTGCAGGAATTATAGCATGCCTTTGGCACCCAAGTCATTCCATAGCTTGTGATCACCCTATTATCATTGCAATTGTGTTGAAGAATCTCTTCATTGCAAATCTATCATAGCCATTCCCACTTGACATCTTGGAAAATAACAAGGAAGTGCACCTTTTGAGGGCCATATTCACACACAAGATCATTTGAGATAGGCAATCAATGGAAGCCATGAAGTAAAGAGGTTTACAAGGTTTGAGTTCTTTGTTTGTTTGATCTTCTTTGTTTCTTATTTCATTGAGTTATTGGGTATTATTGATATTATTGATATTCATGCACAATTTCCCATAACACATTGAACTCGACTGCTTTCAAAGGGTTATTAAGATAACCAAAGGCATTATTTTTCAACCCCTCAATAAAGGAGGAGGTTAGCAATACAAAAGATTATTGTTTTATTCTATGGTAGCTTTACATGCATGCTGATACATTTGAGGGGATTTCCTTCGTACTATTGATAACATTATGAGATAGGAAGCATAAATAGCTTAAGCCTTATATATATTATAATGTGATTCAAAACCTTTTCTTTACTTATAATCAAACTCCATGAGGAGCAAATTTTTCATTAAAAACTCACATGGGTATTTGAATTATTGTCTAAATTAATAAAAACATTTGAATTAGTTAAGGCAATGTATGCCTATGGTATCATGATCATGAATTTAACCTGTATCGTAGATCACATTGAAACTGTAAACCATGGAAAAATGTAGGTTGGAAAACTTGGTTGACTTTTAATATGATTGAAAAATGGAATAGAGTGACGAGGAGTCATAGGTTCCTAGTTATGAAAGTAACCCATTATGTTTGGTATACTCCTAAGTTGGGAGTTAATCATCCTAGTATAGGACTATGAATCAAACTGAACCCACTTATACTAGACCTAGAGAGAGAGGTCAAATTAAGCATACTTTAGGATGAGACAGCTTCTAATTCAAGTCAGAGTGGTGGACATATGATGACATTCATTGCGTAGTGTACATGTATGTAAATCTTTGGCCAAAGTAATGCATCTGTCTCTGCATGCATTGTCGATCCACAGTGCTTCAGACGGCATAATGTCTCTAGTAGTGCCATGCATAGTTAAAGTGGATCTATAGTTGTGTGACCAAGAGGCATTATGAAGGACACAACACTAGATACTCAGATGGCAAACCTAATGGTTCCTTATATCTATACCTTCTGTGAAGGATAGGACTGCTTCCATGTAGGAAGTTGTGCGGGGGACCACCGGTTTGTGGTTGGAGGAAAAGCACTCGGATGATGCTCTCCTTCCCAAGCATGAGACAAGCTGAGGCTTATGAAGACATATGTCAAGAGTTCCAGATGCAGTTCTTTTTCATTATTTGACTTGATAGTCAATTGTTATGTATAATTTGATATTTGATGCCTTGAGCATAGCTTTGTACATGCATAGTGAAGGTTATTCACTAATGAGATGTAATCGATATTGTAATTGTAAGTTTTGTTATATTCTGGTTTAGAATAACATGCTTAAATATTGAAATGATAAAAAATTATTCTTGTTAAACTCTAATTTGGATAATCATAACACATTCCAATTCTAGGTTAAGATGAATATTTATGTTAATTATTGAGCATTATTGAATGCGATGTTACAAAAAGCTTCAAAATCCATTACAATGTGTGCAACTGTTGGTCTTGGTTCCCCTCCACCCCATGACATTTCCACATAACTCTAACCCCCATCTTATCTCCCCTATCCCACATATCTCCCCCATCACATCCATATGCTCCATGCTTTTGCATAATCCTTTCATCCATCATCCATTTATCTATCCATCTCCATCCATAATCCACATCATAATCCACTATCCTCCATCTATCCCATCCACTATCACTAATCCTTTTATCCATCCATCCATAATCCACATCATAATCCACTCCATTTCCATCTTATCCAATCACCAACCAACATCCATCTAGATAATGACACTCTACATGGTCCATATGTGACATACATCTAAAATGGAACATTATCACCTCCTCTTGGAAATAGACACTTGAGTACTCATCCTCCATTCAAATCTCTCTTTTCCCCGATCCACCCATCCCATCCAAATAGAAAAAAAATAGAAATAAATAAAAAAAAAGAAATAATCAATATAGTAAAGAGGAATCATTCATCCAATGGTGAAAACAACTCCTTGTGGTTCCTTGGATAAGTACAATGATGGAAACTTGACAAACAAGCATCATGTGTAGATTGATTATCTATGTACATTACACTTGGGGGCAAGTTGTCTCATCTATCCTATCCTATCCATCCTTATCCATTATATCCACATGCCTATCCTATTGCACCAACCTATCCTCCCCTCCTACCTTCAATCTTGATAAGGACAATAGAAAAATGTTGAAAAATGCTTTGGATGTCTCTTGATGTACCTAATCTTTTCCAACCAATCCCTATAATAAATCCTAATAAGCATCACCCTACCTTCTCCTAAGCATCATATTAAGAGTAGGGCATATGATTCCTATGCAACATAGTCTTTAGAGATCATGTCCTAAACTCATCCATCCATCCATCATAAATCTCTCATCCATTCCATCCACTATCACCCATCCTTTTATCCATCCATCTATCATATATCATCCATCCATCCCATCCATTATCTCCCATTGTTTTATCCATTCATCATGTATCCCCCATCCATCCCATCTACTATCACCAATCCTTTTATCCATCCATCTAATTTCCTCCATCCTTGCCTCTAGACCTGGTTTTCCCTTATGATTGGTATCTAGCACATAGGCTATTCTAATGCCATCCAATGCCACCATCCTATAAGTCCAAAAATCCAAAAAAATCATAAAACAAAAAAAGTCAAGAAATAAATTCAAGTGCAAGCCATCCTTAATTCATGCCAATCTAGCCAAGCAATCTCACCAATCATCCAAAACTATCCAAAGGTTTTGTTCCTAGCTTTGCTGCAAACTTGATTGAATCATCATCATTAATCCAATCCATTCAACTCTTGCTTAAGGGCTGTCTAACTTAAGTATAGAGATCCATCATTATCAATCAATCCTAGTGTTGATTCGCATGGCCAACAACACTAGTCAATCCAATCAATCCATCAATCATCATTTTTCAGCTTGACATGGGCAATAACCTTCTTTATCTTATTTAATTTTTGTGCATGCTTGCTTATGTGTGTCATCATTTTTATCTTACATTTGTATCAGTTCTAGAAGCATATTGTCACCATGAAATCATGGTCTTCCATATCATGGTGCCCAATGACATATGTGTGCTTGTGACCTTTTCTCTTTTATGCACAAGAAACATCATCACCTTGGTCTTTATACCTTTGTGCATAATGTATAGTGTCGTATCAAACTATATGATTGCTCGCTCGATGCAACATAATGTATCATTCATCCATTTCATCCATCCCTTACCTTTCCTCCATCTACTTAACCAATATGTTTCATCCATTTTGAAAGCATACCCATATTCTTCTAACCCGCCTATCCTTTCGAGGGGGCATACCATTCCTACATCATCCTTCCTTGTCACTCTCACTTCAAGTGGATGCGGTATCATCATCCCTAATCCTACCATCTTCTTCTATCCAACCAAACGCTATATTCTATCTTTCTTTGAAATAATATTTCTTTGCAACACCATCTCAAAGAGGGACAAAATGTAAACCTAAAATTGACTCCACCTTCACCATCACTTTTGACATCATCCTAACACTATCCTAACATCACCTTCATCCTAACATGTCCCTCTTACCATGTTGCCTTCTCAATTAATTAAATAAATTATATTTATTTAGTTAATTATCCCTTTTTCTACATCACCTAGATTAATTCAATATATTTTATTTAATTAATTAAATCCTTGTATCCTAATTCCCAAATTAATTAAATAAATTATATTTATTTAAATTCATTATCCCCCACAGCCATGATTAATTAAATAATTTATTTAATTAATTAATTTTATCCTCACATATCCTCCCTCTCCAATAATTAATTAAATAATTCTATTTAATTAATTATTTTTATATTTCTCATCCTCATCCATTTACCATAAATAAATAAATTTAAAAAGAAATCCAACTCATCACATGACTAACTAGAAGCTTCCATCTTTATTCCATCTTTATATCATAAAAATCCATTTATCTTTTATCTTATCCTTTTGTCTTTTTAGAAATCCCTAAAAGATTCCATCCTTATCCATATCAAGAATCTATAAATCTAGCCTCATCCAAACCATTATCATCAAACAAAATAGTAATGTTATGCTGCAGGTTTCTAGAGCAATCACCATATCATCCTATCAAGAGCATAGTCATTGGAACAAGGGTGCATTCCAATCCTCTCTATCCAAGGAGAAAGAAGGGTTTTAGGTGAAGGTTTTATGTGTATATTGTATTATCTTCCTATTATTTACTTTTAATATTTTCTTGTCTTTAGTAGGCACACTTGGATCAATAGATAGGTTATCAAGGTGATGAAAAAGTTATGAAAGAGAGAAACAATACTAAAATTACACATGCAACAAAGGGGGCAAAATAACAATTCTCATGTGTTGTAAGATGATACAAGATTGACAAGAGGGTTGGTACCATATAATGGAGTATGTAAAGTTTCTGACATAATAGTGGCAACTAAATAATAAAGGGGGTCAAAAGGTGAAGAGGCGGCATAATTGTGATTTGGTGAGATTAATGAGGGAGAGTTCATTGGCACTATAGGAGAGTGCTTTATTTACCTAGACATGGACAAATGTCATGGAGCTGTGTGAAATGGCTAAGGAAGAGCCCAAATAGCCACGTGAAGTGGTTGTGAAGCAAAATATAGAGGAGGAGGTCAACTATAGATGGACACCTCAAGAAATAATTGAAATAATAAATAAGTTTGAGGAGGCAAATTAATGTCCATGATTTAATGGAAAAATGGCTATAGTGATAACATTGTTCAGAGTGTCATCAAAGGAAGAATATTGGTAGACAATTGAAAGAGAAAGTTCTTGCTGGTAATAAGAAAGCCACACATGGTGCAAGGTTAGTATTTAATTCCCAAACCAAACAAACGATAATAGCAGAGCACCATTGGGTGAGTTTGGGAATAGCAATAGGGTACACATGATGACAAGATTTGGCATTTAATGTCAAGATTGAATGGTAGACGAGGAGGCCGTAGAATGCATGAATTATTTACAAAAGATATGATGAGTAGTTAGAAGATTGGAATGGATGATCTAAGAGGAGTCATTAAGGTTTTTTTTACCCATTAGATTTTATGGGAGGCTTGGTGCACACAAGAGAACGATCAAACTAGATTCAAGGGAGATTTGGGTGCACAAGTAGCATTAATGGTAGGTCATTTTGGTGTTCAAGGGGGATAGGAAGTATGTGATTTTAAATTCCTAGAGATTTGGAAAGGATCTGAAAATAAGGTGCATAGACAAATGAGGGAAGGTTCTAGAAGAACATGCAAGAGTTAAGGTAAATTTAACAATTTAGATGTAGGGATAGTCTAAAGGAATTTGAGGAGATGACAAGTAGCTGAGATGAGGAGTCACCACAAGACAAAGAGAGAAGAGAGTGAGATAAATTTTAATAGAGGAGAAAGAATTGTGAGAGATCAAAGGTCTAGACTAAGAGGGTTGAGTAGAGTTAGGCTAGAGAGAATGCCCATAAGGATTTGGAAAAAGGTTCCAACAAGGAAGTGGGTCAGTGAGTAGGCTACAGAAACTAGGAGATCACACATGAGATTTGATTGGTAGTGTTGGAGAGAAAGAAATAAGTTGTGAGTGTTTAATTGAGTGGTTGTGTGACCATTAAGGTTGAGAGTGTGAAGAGAGGGAGAGATAGGTTGTGAGAGCAAAAGTGTGCAACTGAGGGTTTGAATGTGTGTGTATTAGAGAGTGTGAATAGGGGAAGCACATGTCCCTATATGTGTATTTTAGAAGGTGTGTTTGGGTGCATGAAGGGCATGTCTCCATAGATGAGTGTAGTTGCTACAAGTGGGAGGTAATATTAGGGTGTAAGTGTTGCATATGTGTTGTCATTGATGTCAATAGTGCTATGTTGAAGAAGGTTGGAAGTGGAAGTGATGTTATTAGAGATGATGTCAACAATGGTATGGTGTGATGATTAGTGATGTCTAAGGGAGATTATTACAAATTGTTGTGAGACACAGAAGAAGAAAAAGAAGAGATGAGAGATTGTGAAGTAAAGAGTAAAGTGTTGGAAGTCATGTGCTATGCATACTGATTGGAAGAATATCATCTATACATAGTTGCACCCTATCTTATGAAGTTCATTGACAAAGGTTGTACTAACATGAATATTCTTGTTTTGATGAAAAGAGTTGTGATTGTTGTTGTATGGTGTTGTGAATGGAGTATCTAGTATGGTGAATATTGTATTCATTGTTTTCTGATGAAAAGCATTGCTTAAATCTTGAAAGAAAGATTCAGGAAGTCTAAGGCACTCGAATTTGCACTGAAGAAGACTGGAAGAATGCTTTGCATTCCTCCGCATTTGAAGGTATGGCCTTGCCATTTGGAAGTTAGTCAAAGACAAGTGTGAAGCTTGTATGTTCATGATTTTAGAGCTTGTAAGTTACCTCAGAAGATTCTAGGGATCGTAGAGTAAAGACAATGTTCCTATGTTGGTACAGTCAGAGAGGTCAGAGAAATGCTCCACATTTCTTTGCAGTTGAAGTTGTGATCCTATGATTTGAAGGATGATCAGATACATATGAGAAGATTGATATATTCAAATTTAAGATGATAAGTTGTACCACAGAGGTCCTCTGGAGTTAGCAGAACAAAGATATAACATGTTGCTAATTAGGGTTATCTGGAGGAGAATGCAAAAGCCACCTCATTTCACCGTAGTTCATCTCTTGGATTTGATGTGTGGAGAATGTGTTCAGATGGTCTATACATTTTTTGATTTCAGGTTTTAGGTGCTGAAGTGCATCACAAGTTGGTTTTTCAAAGTTCTATCTCAAAACTGGTCATTTAGTATTTGTATCTAATACCAAGTTTAGTGTCTATTTGTTTGCGCCAAAAAGAAAACATATATTTTAGAGGAATGAATGTTTGAGAAGATTTGTGCAAGTCTTATGCTTCTTGTGAAGTGATCCACATGGTGCTAATTGGTCTCTCCAGTACCTCTTTAGGTATGGAGCTACTTTGAGGAAGGATAAGTATTTCCTGGTTTGACTTAATGTGTTTTGATGATCCCACAGGATGATTTGAGGCATGCACCAAATTGGAAGAATGCGTTAAGGAAGAATAGGTCCTAGTTATCACTTGGATTGAACCACATTGGATTTCTATATCATTTGAAAGCCCACTTGTTGTGGTTGTTGCATGTTTCATGTTTACACATTTCATCTTGGCCAATGAAGGAGATAGATTTTACAATTTGTGGAAGGTATAAATAAAAGATCTTGTTTGTTGAGATTTGTATGAGTGAGTGAGAGAGTGCGAGGATGTATGTGTGAGTGTGGAAGTGAGTGTGTGGGTGTGTGGAAGCGTGATGAAGGTAGTAGTGTTCAATGTGTAGAGGAAGTAAAGATTTGTGATAGAGTGAAGTGTGTGGATGTTATGGTGGTGTTTGATCAGTGAGATCAGTTGAGTGTGTTGTTCATAGGTTGTAGCCTCATTTTGTAAGTGATGTATTTTAGGGAGATGCAACTTCCTTTGGGTTATAGCCCATAAATAATATTGTAATCTTGTTTTTATTTGTGAGACTGGATTTGGACAGTAGATCCATGCAGCTTGCTCAGCTTAAAAAACACTTGATGAACAAACTTTAAAAGAATAGTTTACCTAATCTCTCAAGTCTCCTAACTGATAATGAAGTGTCTTAGAGTGCGCTACTTGTTTTCACAACTATAAAAGGTAAAGATTAAACTAATTAATTATACAAATATGATTTACTATAAGATCAAGAAATATAAAGGAATCAATAAACTTAACAATACAATTCTACTCATGAAAGAATACTAAAACAACTGATTACATTTTAACATATCTTTCTAACTTGTAAATCAAAAGTTACAACTCTACCTACATCATCAATTTGATAATAACAAGATTTCTTCTAATTGAGTAACTAATTTAATTTGCTCAAAATATGAAATCATTCATATATAAATGCATTCAAGAAGATATGAATCTCTCTCTCTCTCTCTATATATATATATATATACCTACATATATATGTGTGCCTGTATATATATATATTATGGAAATCTGAAACACATATATAAATGCATTCTTTTCCAAGAATCCATAGTAAGAAAGATAACATTACTGATATATATACATATCTGAATACAATAGTATAAGAGAATATATATATACCAATGAATATATACAACAATACATATGACATAATAAAATGAATATATACAGAGCTATGTGGAACAACATAAAATATAAGAATAGAGTATATATATATTGATTCATATATATATATAGACAATATATGTATAAGAGAGATATATTAAAAGGCATAGTGAATGGCATGGAATCACATTTCATTTCATAGCACAACAATCACAAAATAGGTCACGGCCAAGTCTGTGGTAGGCTTGGCCAAGCCAAAGCCTTGCCATGGCTTGGTTGGCACTTTTAGGGCCATGGTTCCCCATGGCTCCCATGGCTCCAAGGAGTTGTGGTAGCTGTGGTGACCCATGACTTCCATGGGCTCCAAGCCTATGGAACCAATAAATAAAAAAGCATATTTTAATCTCAAAATTACCTTGTTAAAATATATATGTAAAATGCTATATATAGTAGCATTCAAATCACATTTTTTAACAGAGATCTAACATAATAACAAGGTAAAAAATAATATAGATATCTTAATAATACTACTTCAAATTATCACAATTGCATGTTATACAACAATCTATTCAATTGCTCAATAATAAAAAAGTGCAGAACCTCATAGCATAACAACAATTATTATTAATCTTCTATGCATATCAATTTCAAATTTGGATACAAAATGATCAAATCACTCAAAACTCTTTACCTAGAATTGTAATTAATGCAATAGTTGATTTGATTAAAAACATAGGGTTAAATATAGTGATGATTTTTCCAACCTCAACAACAGGGGTAAATAAAGAATAAATTTTTTGAGTAATAATGCACAGATTTACATAGTGATGCTAAAAAAACATAGTAAGATTCTCAACCTCAATAATATTTCAAGAGAACAACATTTACAATAGGATGGATTTGATCATCCATTACAACATAGCAAGCTAGCTCAACCATCTATTGGCTGAAATGAAACCTGCAACACAAAATGAACAACCCAGTCTTAGTCTCATCCCAGTCATAGGGCTTGATTACAAGTCCACCCTGAGCAAGAGATAATCTCAAGTGCCCAAATAAAAACCAACAAATCAAAATACAAATTAAAACCAGATTTAAACCAGGTTTACAAAGGATGACTCACACACAAAGAATCATTTCTAGATTCTTGCAAAGGGGAAGAGAGGGGATTCCCTTCCCTCTTGGTGAATAATCATAGCAACAATATTACTTCCTTCCACATACAATACCACCACAAATACCATCTCCACAACCCTTCAAACCCTCACACCACAACATACCCACACCACAACTACTCCATTCAAACCCCAGCAACCCCACAACACCACAATCCTTCCAACCAAGCCACAACACTATCCACAACTTCACAACCTTTCCAACCACAAAAACACCATATCCACCATAATACAAATGCACAACAAATTTCCCCAAGAGAGGCTCCATGCCTCTCTCAACCCCACATGAGGGATGCTCTCACCCCTCAGGGGAAATCCACTCCCTATATGCCCAAACACCAATCACATACAAACAAAAATTTGACAACAAATTTACAACCAAATACATTCTTTTCCACATTCACAAAAATAAAAAATAATAAAACATCATAATCTTTTCATAAAACAACAATTTGCATACACAAATTTTGAAAACAAAATTAAAATTTCAAACCCTACCTTGGCTGTCCAAGTTAGAAGCAGCCCAAGAAAATGGTTCCAAACAAGTGAAACCCTCTCAACTAGAAAATTTTCCACCCTCTTTCAAGCCCTTTCTTCCTTCACCAATAATTCCTAGCCAAGCAAAATTCCAATTCTCTTTCTAGCATAAAGAGAATGCAAAGAGGAGCCAAAAACCACATGCACACACAACATGACCAAATGAATAGAATTCCCCAATTAAAATAAAATACAAAACTTTCATTGCAACTTCCCAATGGAAGTTTAAAAGATTAACAATTAAGTCCATAATACTTTAAATGATAAATTTCAATAAAATAAGATAAATTAAAACTAAATAAACAACCATTAAATTAAATTCCCCCACATCACTAAAAATTACCCACATAAATAATTAAATTAAAATAACCAAGATAATTAACCCAAATAATCCTTGATACACAACGAATTGGTTAACCACGACAAAATTCAAAAAATTAATTAAAATTAGGCATCTTAAGAATATCTCCGAACTAAAAGAATTTGGGTTGCCCACCTGCAAAACTCAATTTTGAACATCAATAAATCATGGAAAAGATGGACAAAGCAACATGTAAATAAATACTAAACATCTAGAATGTCTAAAATAAAATAATTTATTAAATTTCATAATTAAAAATACAATATTCATTTTTGCAGAAATTAAATACATAATCATAAAAATTACATAATTAAAATATTTAAATAAATTAAAAAATCAAATACCAGCTATGATCCAGAATAATGTCCACACACACATATATATGTATAAAATATGCATATCAAAACATAGAGGTGCATGATCCTAAAAAAGAAATATGAACCATATCCACACACAATGCTCAATAAAGTCAACTATAAACAAGTATCTATATAATAGTCTCAGTATAAGTGCCATTGAGGCCTCACACTATAGATCCACCTTCAAAGAACTCCATTCTTCATTATCCTTGTGAGGTAGACTTGGTTGAGTAATCCAATCACTTTAGCTTCATCATTGATTGACTCCACTATCACTCTATTGTGCTGATATCTATTATGTGTCACACGTCTCTTTCCTTATTTTCTTGTTGCCATTAATGTCAACACAACTTCAAGTGCAACCACCTTCTCTTTTCTTGGGTAACAACACAAACTTATTCATATTTGTTGCCCTCACCCATATTCTAGGGGGCATAGACAAGTTGCTCTAGAAAAAAATGCCCTACATGCATCCTTCTTGGGGACATTCTTCTTTCTTTATCCCCTTTCATATACCTTAAAATTAATTTCATACACTTCTACACAATTATTTTAAGGGGGCATACTTCACACTCTCACATATGCATATCCACACACGTTGATAGATTTCTCCTTGTAGAATTAGTAGATTTCCATGGTCCCAAGTAGATAAAACTTTCTTGGATCAAAAACCCTTACTAGGATTACTTATCAATAACATGTGCTAGTTCATGTAATCCTTGATATTGTACTTACATGTGATCCCCTAGAAACACATTGCTAGACTGTGTGCTCCATTTCAGCTACTTTTCATACCTTTTGTCAGTTAGCTATCAATGTAGTTTTCTAGCACTTATGATTCAATAAAGTATTGTATGGTTCCTAGCCAACATGATGTGCTATCTACCTTGAACCATACTAGGCATCCATTCTAGCAACATACAACACATTAGAAAATGCATCTTTCTCTCTTCACCTCTCTTCTCATGACATCTAGTGGTAGACTAAGCTAGACCTTAAGTTATATCATTCTTCTTAAATAAATTCCTTTCTCTTTATTCCTTCCTCATGACCCCTAGTGATAGAGTAAGATAGAGTTTGACTCATGTATTCTCTTTCATATTGATTGCTTCCCTTTCTCTTTGTATATATTAGTTTATTCTCTCTTTGAAGCAATTGATCAACTCATTACATTCTTCTTATCATGTAAGAATTCCTCTATTTTTCATCTCTTTTATTTTTGTTGCATTTTGGGAACAATGTAAAGTATTGAGACAGATTTCACATCTAGGTCTCTTTAATGTTGACCCAAAGATTTTTTTTTTACTATGTGAATTCTTCTTATGTGTTGTTCTTGTATTGTATCTTTCTTTTTGACATGTGTGATGTAGGTTTATGTGAAGTGATAAATTTAAGAAAAGTCCCCTAAAAATCTTATAAAATCCTAGCAAACCTTTTCCTTTTATAGAAAAAATATTAATTTTTATTCTTTCCTTTTTTTTAAAAAAATATTAATTTTATTGGCCATTTTTTTACATCACTATAAATTTGTGAAGAATCCTAGCTAATCTTGGTGAATACTAGGTAAGTGTATTAATTACCATAGCAAATCCTTCCTTTTATAACGATTAAATTCCTATGGAAAAGTAGGGGCTTAGCGGTTGTAGCCATTAGTCGAGTCAAGGGGTAGTACTCCTAGTGTGGGATGAGGGGGTAGCACCCCCTCAAAAGGTCAAGGGGTAGCATCCCTTGGGGGGTTGATGGCGTAGCACACCCTCGTGCGGTCTAGGGGCAATGCCCATTGTGGGGGTTGAGTGGGAAATGCCCCCTTGTGAGCTTAAGAAGTAGTGTCCCTCACTAGATCAAGGGACAGTGCTACTAGCAAGGTTCAAAGGGGCACAAATCTAGTGTCAAGAAAGCATTGGGGCTCATATGGACTAAACATTTTAAATCAACACCATATAAAGAAAATTCATATATAATCATGGACCTACTCAAAGCTATAAACTTAACTCTAATCTAGTAATTACCATTACTTTTTGGGCCCATGATTATTTTTCAACCATTGATCTCCTCTAATATATTGATTACCATTTCTTTCCATGGGATAAAATATACCCATAGTTTCAAATGCTCATTGGGCTTAGAATTAATTTCAAACCATTGATCACAATGATGAGCATTTGAAATTGTGGGTACACCCATAGTAACTAATGAGAACCATTAGATTGTAGACAAAATCAATAATGATAAATAAATATTAGAAATATCAACCTAAACTAACCAATAATTATGTAATATTAATGATGAATTAATTTGGATTTGTAATATCACTTATAAAAATTAAGCAAATCGGATCTAATCATGTATCAAATAATATGGTGAAATAATTGAGTTCAAAAGTTTAATAATATAAATTCTCAAGCAATTTAATAGGTATAAACTATAATTTTGTAAAAATGTGGTGTTTTAAGTTTCCTTACAACTTGTACTATTTTCTAAAATTTGAATTTCCAATTTCAACTATTCGCTAGTTGGCAAAAATTCACCACTAAAAAGATCAATGTTTATCTATATCTAATGTAGCTATGTTTTAGGTTTTATGTTGATCATACTTATATATATATATATATGATGTTTTGACATAGTGGTTTTGTAGGTTTTAATTTCTAATATATTTTCTTGTAGGTTTTTGTTGTCTAACATACTTATTTTGTAGGTTCTCAACCTAAGGGCATGGTTCCTTTGCTTGAAGAGCTCTCTACATCCTCTACATATTATTTTTGAGTATCCTTTTATGATGGTATTTAATTTCAATATTTCATTTCTATACTTTAGTGTAGCTCATTGCCTAGTGTCATCAACTCAATAAAGTGGGGGAAAAATTAAATGTAGAAAATTTCATGCACACCCTTGCAATTTCATGCTATATTTTAAGCTTTCTTTAGTGTTCATCCCATTAACATGTTTTAGGGATAATTTTAGCCTATTCTTAGCCCTTTCTTTCACAAAATTTTCAAATTTGTTTATTATATTTTAATTCTTCTCACCAACCTAAGACCATGTGTTAATTTTTAGTGATTTCTCTAGGACACTAGCACAATGCATGGACATATGTGTAAAGGTAACCGTATTTCTAACACTAATTCCAACATTTTAATGCTAAACCTAATTCTAACCCTAACCTTAACCCTAATTCTTTCCATAAAACTAATTGTTGTCCTAACCCTAACCCTAATTATATGCAAACACTAATCCTTTCCCTAAACCTAATTATTCCCATAACCCTAACTCTAACCATAATTGTACTTGTAACCCTAACAATAATTGTAACTTTGAACCTAACCCTAATTCTAATCCTTACCCTAATTACAATTATAACCTTAAACCTAATTCTAACATTGACCCTATTTTTATCTATAACCCTAATTCTAACCCTAAATATAATTTTATCCCTAACCCCAACCGTAATTCCAAATCTAACCCCTAACAATTTTTTTTGTTATAAATATTTCCCCTGATTATAACCCTAACTCTAATTCTATCCCTAACCCCAATTCTATCCTTGACCCTAACCCTAATTGTAATTGTAACCCTAATCTTAACCATATGTTTTTTGGTTATATATATTTGCTCTAATTTTCTATCTTTGCCTCTTTCTCTCCTATCTATATGTTTATCTTTTGCACTCTCTATATCTCCCATGCTTTCTCTCTCCCTCCCTCTCTCTTTGTCTCTTTGTCTGTCTCTCTCTTCCGCTCTTTACGTTTGTTTCTCTCTTCCTTTGTTTTTATCTCTTTCCCTCTATATCTCTTATCTCTAGCTCTATCCCTCTTTCTCTATTCCCCCTCTTTATTTTGCCCCATGTCCCTCCCCACTTCTATCTCTCCACTTCTTTGTTTCCCTCTCTCTAACACTTTAATGTAATCTTGTTCCTCAACCTATTCAAACTCATGGCTATCCTCACAGTGGTATATATATGTTGGTATATATATTTCCTTCACAATCCAAGTTCATTTATATTATCATGTTTTGCTTGTGCACATAACCCTAACCCTAAATCTATTATATGCTAGTATTTCTAGTTTGATTTATATTATATTTTCTCTTTAATAGTGATCATCCATAATGGACTACACTATATCACAAAGAGATCTAAGACCTTCTATATTTTTCTAGATTATCATTTACATTTACCAATTTCAATCCACTATTTATTTAAGTCAAATTAACTATTTATTATTAATATTTCAATAATTCTAAATAAATATAATATGTAATTTATTTCCTTGTACATACTTAACATATATTTTTTGAAATAATAATTTATAAAATTTTAATAATTAACTATCTATAACTTTGTATATTTATTTTTGAATATTTTGTTGAAAATCTATTTTATTATTGATAAAAAAAATTTAATTAATAATTTAAATATGGATAAAAGGAATAAAATCCAATGAGATCCTCTTGCTTAATTCTAATTCTAACCCTATTTGTTACACTAATTCCAACCTTAACACTAACCCTAATTCTAACCTTAACCTTAACCCTAATTCTTTCACTAAAACTAATTGTTGTCCTAACTCTAACCCGAATTATATGTAAATACAAATACTTTCCCTAAACCTAATTGTTTCCATAACCCAAATGACAACATAATAAATATTGATATTGCTACTTCCATTATATAGTTTAACTTTAAATACTTTACCTTGTATTAAGATGATTTTAAATTTGTATTTATTTTGCATAAATATGTTAGATTGTTTCTAGTTTAATTTTTCTTTCACTATTACTTGAATAGTTCTCTATTAAATCAATAATGTTGTGTCTTACTTTATTTAATTTCCTTTGAAAAATCCATCCAAATAAATATTGAAATGAATTATGCTTTGATATAAATTATCAAATATATTAATATAGTATTATATTATTATTATAATATAATATAATATATTATATATTAGTAATAATATTATTAATATAATATTAATTATTATAAACCCTAACTATTTTATAGTACTCATTATTAAAAACCCTAATTATTTTAAATCAAAATTATATAGCATAACATTATTAAATATGATAATACTAAATTTATTTTATTATTATATTATTAGAAAAAGTTATTTAAATTAATTAAATTAATATATAATTATATCATATAACATGTAAGACATTAATTAAATCAATATATAATAATATAGTATAACATTATTATATAATAATATTATATTTATTAGAGCTTTGTCAATTAAACTTGGTACATTAACAAATAATGAGGCTGAGGCTTTGGCTCTAATTGCAGGCTTGAATTTAGCATTACAATATGATTTTACTAACATCATTATAGAAGGGGACTCTTTGAATATTGTTTCAGCGTTCTCCAAGAATTCTTCTCTGAGTTTGAAAATAGATTATATTCTTAAGGCGGGCAGAGATTTATTAAATAGGTTTCATTCGTTTCAAATTAAGCATACTTATCGAGAAGGTAATCTTTTAGCTGATTTTCTAGCTAATATTGCTTTTAATTTTGATGAAAGTTCTATCGAATGGACTCCTGATTCTCTTCTTCAGATCCCTGGTATAAGCTATATTTTGGCCAAGGATGCAATTGATTAAGTCATGATATTTTGGTTCATTTTTTAGATTTCACGTTTAATCACTAGCATTATTCTATGGTTTACATGATGATTAGCTGACGTTGTTTTAAGTTTTGTGAATTGTTTTCGAATGAACGGATTGTACCCTGTTGATTACTCCTTGAGGCGGCTGGCAGATCTCGCACATGGAATTTGGCATTTCATCATTCCTATCATTTATGACACATGAGCAGCATCTTTTGCATTTACTCGGTTTCTTTTTTGTTCTCTGGTGCCGTAGTTGCTTTGTTTCATGTTATCTAACCTTCTTGGTAAAAGGTTCTACTCTTTGCCCTGTTAGCTGTGTTAGTATCTTGTCTTCTATTCTACAGCAAAATTTTTACAGATTTCTATGGGTTCCATTCGCCGGAATACTAGACTCTCTTGGCCAATCCGGAATTGGGAACGTCCCCTTCTAGGCTATTTTACTTTTACTGTTCTACAAGAAGTCTTCCAGGTTCATGAGGCATCGGTGGGTAATGCTATTCTCTAGGTGTGTAATCTACCAGCTCTTTCTACTCTAGTTGCTATTTATCCCTCGCAGGTTGCTTCCCACTTTTTGTCCAATGCAATGGATCTTGTGCAGTCTGGTGACAGGGTAAGGGATTTGGGGCTTAATTTTATACAAAATGTGCATTTTTCCGTTGATGATTTTAATTCTGCTTTAGTTGATTACGAAGTGCATGAAGGGTCTGCTCCTGTTGGAGGGTTATTTGACTGCAGATGTTTGTTTTGAATTCCTAGTTTATACTGCCTGTATAATGCCTTTTCGCATGGTCTTCGCAACAATTGTATCATCTCCTTCCGAAATTCCATTCATTGTCATAGGCAGGAATTGGGTCCTCAATTGGCAAACTCAGCTATGGAAGTGTTTAATGTGCTGCTATTTTTGGTTAATTTTGTGCCTCCTCCTCCGCCACCTCCTCCTCAATTTGTAGAGGCTGATGAACACGTTGAAGATCAAGACTTACAGGTTATTGAAATAGCAGATTAATGGGGATCTCGGTCAAGTTTTTTTGGATTTTGTACCTGCCAGATGTTTTGTAATTCCTTTTTTTTAAAAAAATTGTATATTCTCTGGCATGATCCTAATTTTTGGATTGAACTATGTTGTTGAATCGATTATGTATAATCTTGTTAAACTTAGGCTATAACCGGAGGTTTTCTTTGCCGATTCTTTCCTGCCGGTATGCCGTTACTGAATCTGGCATTTTGTAACTCTTTTTATTAATATTATTTTAGTGGTTTATCCACTTTTTTTGCAAAAAAAAAAAATAATATTATATTTATATTATTATACTATTAAAATATTATTACATAATTATAAAGAATGTTTATAATAATAAATATACTAATAAATACAATAATAAAATTATTTAATTATAATTATAATAATAATATATTTTAATTATATATTAATAATATTAATTATATAATATTATAATATAATAATATAATAATATAATTATATAATAATAATATAATTGTATAATAATAATATAATATAAAATAGAACAAGTGACGAGTTTAGAAAGTTTTTGGCATGAATTTATTTAGGCACGAGACAACATTTCCAGTCGTACCTAACTAACTATGGTTTATGTCATTGACAAAGGTGTCCTCCCATTGGTCAATACTGACATGACAGTTGTAGTTGCATGGATGGGGATGCCCATAGATGGTAGTGACATCCATGCCCGATGCATTTTTGGGGCTAGATAGTCACTGCCCTTAAACTTTCGTAAAAAGGGTCAAACTCAAGAATCATTTTATTTGACAAATGAAGCACACTTTGAAACAAAGTCCCATCTTGATTTTAGAGATGGCGTATTGGACATTTTCCCTAAATCAATGAATATTAGAAATCGTTGGGGTTTGTCATTTTACACTTAACCTTGCATTTCATTTTTGGGGGGTTTGTTTTACATGAGTGTCCTAAATATTTATTTGAAAGTTTAAATTGTTAAATTATTAGAGCTAGATTAACCATTTTCCTTCCCCATACCAAAAAAATATTACTTGTGTGAGCTCCCCATCCAAAATTCTATCAAGAGTGATGAGGCAATTCTAGAATATATTGATGTCTACAATGATTGACCTATGGATTCCCATAAGAGGAATGCCCTTTGGTCCCTTATCTTGGTGATGAATTTGAAGTCTTTGAAGTGAGCAAAGATATTGATGCAAGTGGGTACTCCCACTTGTTACTGCAACACATAAACTCACAATACAAAATGCAAACACAAATCTTTATTTTATTTTATTGAAATCTCATACATCAACAAATTACATAAATATGCAATAACAAAATTACATTCACATTCGTGGCCTTCAATGACCTCTCT
Source organism: Cunninghamia lanceolata (assembly GCA_027924645.1). Lineage (NCBI taxonomy): Eukaryota > Viridiplantae > Streptophyta > Pinopsida > Cupressales > Cupressaceae > Cunninghamia > Cunninghamia lanceolata. The sequence goes on from BSBN01000998.1 coordinate 2,091,417, forward strand.
CACAAATCTCCACACATAGCCTTCATGGCTTCTTCTACAAACAACCACTCCTCCTCACCTCTACGACCTTCCTATGGGTTGAGATCTCCCTCCCAAAAAATATGCTCAATCTACAACAAAAACTTAATTAAAATGCCTCAACATGAGGCATCTCAGCTTCCCCCAATTTTTTGGTAGTTCATCTTCCTCTTATTTTAGCATTCCATTTCTCTTTTAGCAGCCACAATTATTTATTTCCACTTCATGCTTTATTGTTTTTTCATTTTAAAAATAATAATATGTCTCTAAAGAGGTGTTTCAATCTCCAACTAACATCTCTTTTTAATTTGGTCTCCATATGAGACGTTTAACTCTTCCATTTTCTCAAATTTTAATCTTTTTAAATACACCTCCTCCTTGGAATATTAAATGCTTCAAATAATTAAATAATATAATAAATAATACCTTTTTGAGATGTGTAAACAATTTAGAGAAAATATCATTTGGCGTGATTGCATCACTTGGCAAAGTCGGGAAAATAAAATTTCTCTGAATTGAACAAAAATTGGCATGTAGGCTCGGAATGATGTCCCAAGGTTCTCGACAAATTAATTTCACTCCAGCTTTCAAGAATTTAAAATATTAAACTTTCTGTGAATTATCAACACATTTTTAACAAACTTTCGGTATTAAAATTTCCCAAACCATGAAAGATATTGATTTGATTCTTTTTCCACATTTGACATGGTACCTCCAAGAATGTACCCGCAAAAGGATTCTTCTCCAAATCTTATGGATTTTTGGGAATAATTTTTTGAAAACTACCTGCGGAGCCTCTAAAACAAGGATCCGACAAAAAATTGAAAATTGCAATTCTGATCAAAAGAGAGCTTTTAGAATGCTGAGAGATGCCAAATGTGACCAACACACACCAAAATTGAAAAAAAAAAAACTAAAATTGTTTTTGGGTTGATGTCAATTGCCAGTTCGCCCAGATGTTGCTACATCAGACACACCTGATAGGAAAATTTTATGAGTAGGACTCACAAAATGGAGTTGAGTAGTGGGACTACTCTTCCAAGTTGAAAACAACTTGCAACAAACTCCATTACTAAATTAGATAGAAAGAATTTCTTCATCCACTTCTTCCAGCACATAGCTAGGACACTTGTTGTCCTCCTCCACCAAATGTGCACCTTCTTCCTCCTTCCTCTTATGGACTCATATCCACCACAACACGACCTCCTCCTCCAAATAATTTCTACTCTCCTCTCCTCCTTCATGGGATTCAACCCACCATCATCCGACCTCCTCCACCAAAATCCCTCATAACATCCTGTAGCATCAACATATAAATCTGCACCTACAACTTCACCATTCGCCATAACAACTACATATAACCTTGTACTAACAATATTCATCTATACCATTTCTACATTCACTTCTTCTATCACATTCATCATCTCATTCATCTCATCATGCAAATCAACTTTCACAAATTCACAAGAGTTTAGTGTTACCTCTCTCACCTGTTCCTCTGCTATAGTTGCAACATCTTTCTTCTCACTATCTTTCTTCTAACTATTTGCTGCAATATTTTTATCTACATACAATCCACTTTCATCCTCATCATAAAATAAAACATATTATGCATTAACTCTTTCTCTGCAACCTTTTCGTCCTCATTGTCTGCTGCCACAACTTCTTCACTCTCATTCTCTACTACTACAACCTTAGTATCTGCAACAACTATATCCTTCTCATCCTCAGCCACTACTATAATCTCTTCTTTTTCCTCTTCCTCTTGACTTCTTTCTCTATGCCTCCATGAGGGCATACTGCTGCAACTTTTTCCTCTTTACCTGCATACACATCATCACTAGCAAACACATTTTGATCAGAAAAATAATGGGACTCCTTCATACCCATATTTTCCTTTTCAACTGGTGTATTTTTCTCTTCTTCCTCACTCTCTTTCAGCATGTTTTCCTCATGGCATGCTACTACAATCTCTTCCTTTTCATCCTTCCTATCTTTTGCAACTTCTTTTAGCACTCTCTCCTGTCTATCCTGCAATGGAGCTAAAACAAATTCGTCCCCATCCTTGATTATATTGTAAGTATTATTTCTACCATCACGCATAGCTTCTCTATCCCAAAGCCAACGTAAACCCAATAGGACAGGACATACATCCATTAGTACTACATCACACACAATTTAATCCCTATATCTACCAATATGAAAATTGACAACACATTGCTCACCCAAATCCAATGGTCTCCTCATATGCACGAAATAAAATGTGGGCTAGGATGCTTCTTTGTCTTCAATTTCATCTTTTCCACTGTTTCTAATGATATCAAATTATTTGTACTACTGTTGTCCACAACCACTCTACAACACTCTCGACCTGACTTACAAATAGTTTAAAACACATTGCTCCTCTAGATGGGCTCTTGCTTCTAATTTTGTGGCTTTAAAAAGACCTTCTTCATCATCAAACACTCTCCTTGCCTCCAAGACATTTTGCCAAACAATTGTCGCACACTCTCAATATGCAACCTGCACAAAACACAATCAATTTTTCATAGCTTCTCATCTCTCATTTACTCAAGACTCCTCTCTATCTACAACAATCTTTTGAGCTCTTCACAACCGCTTCACTCCCTTCTTCTACCCACAGGTCCTGGCATAGGCTACCTCACATTCGACGCTCTACCTATGCACTCAAGAACTCCAACTTTGATACCATCTGATGCAAGTGGGTACTCCCACTTGTTGCTGTAACACATCAAGTCACAATACAAAATACAAACACAAATCTTTATTTTATTTTATTTTATTGAAATCTCATACATCAACAAATTACATAAATGTGCAATAACAAAATTACATTCACATTCATGGCCTTCAATGACCTCTCTCTCACAAATCTCCACACCTAGCCTTCATGGCTTCTTCTGCAAACAGTCACTCCTCCTCATCTCTACACCCTTACTATGGGCTAAGATCTCCCTCCCAAAAAATCTGCTCAATCTACAACAAAAACTTAATTGAAATGCCTCAACATGAGGCATCTCAGCATCCCCCAATTTTTTGGCAATTCATCTTCCCCTTTTTTTGCATTTAATTTCTCTTTTAGTAGCCACAATTATTTATTTCCACTTTATGCTTTATTTCTGTTTCATTTTAAAAATAATAATGTCTCTAAAGAGGTGTTTGAATCTCTAGCTAACATCTCTTTTTAATTTGGCCTCCATATGAGACGTTTAACTCTTCCACTTTCCCACATTTTAATCTTTTTAAATACACCTTCTCCTTGGCATATTAAATGTTCCAAATAATTAAATAATATAATAAATAATACCTTTTTGAGTTGTGTACACAATTTAGAGAAAACATCATTTGGCATGATTGCATCAATTAGCAAAGTTGGGTGGTGATAGGCGAGAAAAATAAAAGTTCTCCAAATTCAACAAAAATTTGCATGTAGGCTCAGAATGATGTCCCAAGGTTCTTTGCAAATTAATTTTTCTCTGGCTTTCAAGAATTTCAAAATATTAAACTTTTTGTGAATTATCAACACATTTTTAACAAACTTTCGGTATTAAAATTTCCCAAACCGTGAAATATATTGATCTAATTCTTTTTACACATTTGACATGGTACCTCCAAGAATGTCCCTGCAAAAGGATTCTTCTCCAACTCTTATGAATTTTTGGGAATAAATTTTTTAAAACTGTCTGTAGAGCCTCTAAAACAAGGAACTGGCAAAAAAATTGAAAATTGCAATTCTGATTAAAAGAAAGCTTTTAGAATGCTGAGATATACCAACTATTACCAACAGATACCAAAATTGAAAAGGAAAAACTTAAATTGTTTTTGGGTTGACTTTGATTGCCAGTCTGCCCAGATGCTCCTGCATTAGATATGCTAGAGTTATTTATCATCTAAGTAATCCAAACATCGATAGAAAAGACAATTGAAATTAATATTAGTACAAAAGAAAATTTAGAAATACTAAGCATGGTTGCACTTAAGGAATGATGAGGTGCAAATTTACAAAGAGCTTTTGATTTTGATTGAATTTGTGGATTTGACCTAGTTAATTTCCACATCTATGGTTTTAGCTCAAAAAAATTTAAATTCAAATTTGAAATGAACTAAATATTTAAATAATAAAACTATAATCAAAATTCTATAATTTTTTTACTATTAAACAAAACATCATTTTAATCCTCTATAACACAACATAATATAAAACAATACTACTTTGAAATTATAAAGCAAACAAACTAAATTTATAATTATCATATGTAAAATCCCTCAAACCATCACAAAAATAAAATGAAGTAAAATGAAGTAAATAATCCACTTAAATATGACATCACAAGAAATGAAAGTAAAAAGATGTAATTAATCCACTTAATACAATATAAAAGATAAAAAGGTGTAATTAATCCACTTAATTACAATATCACAAGTAATAAGAATAAATCTCATAAATATGAATCAATAAAAGTCATTAAATCTTACAAAAATTAGGTGCTCAATCCAAGTTAAAGAACTATAAAATCATATACAAAGTCCATTGGCATTCATGCTATAATACATCGAATTTCAAGTTACAATAAACATGTACAACAAGAATAAATAAATCAACATGCTCATTAGTCGCCACGAACCAAAAGGTTCTCCTGTGAGCCGAGAGACGGAAACATGGTACAGGTGCCTTTCCACCCAACCATGAAGCGATTACACTTTTCCAGATCCCTTCATGATATGAAGGAAACCTATCCCTACATGAAATGTCTAGGTACCTAGAACAATTGGCAGGTGGGAACACCCGATGCAACCGGATGTCTTAATGTGTAATTCTAAATAAAGAAAAGTAGATTATCTCACAACAAGATGTGACAAAGATATATATAAATAAGTTTGCTAGACAAAATAATCATCTTTTTCAATGACAACTTGACTAGAACTAATCCTTTAAAATAGTAACCTAGTTCAATTCCTGAAAAGAGGAAAAGCCATCTCTGATAATCCACATTCAGCATCCTAGCCCAGAAAGTAACCCAATAACATTCCTAGATAAAAATCTATTTCTTCCCTCAAGAAACAAGTAAATAAATAATAAAATAAAAGAATCAATGTTCACCAATAATTCATTTCAAAATCCCTTTCCCAAAACATAAATCAAGGAAACACACTTTCCAAGCAATAATCCATCATTTGTTACATACAATTTGTAGTGCCCCTCAACGTATCGTCTTTTGGATTGATGTTTGCTTAGTAGTACTGGACATTTTGACAGTATTTTTAGATCGTTGAAGATGGATTTCTAGTTATTTTGCTATTTCAGTATGAACTTAATTGTTATGATAACAGATGTTGATGATGGATTATGTCATTCTATGCTTTACAATTTGATAAATGAACTGATGTTTTAGATGCTTTGATGTTATTCATTATATGGGATTGCAAGTTAGTCGATCATTTTATGTTGTAGACTAGTAATCTGATACCTTGTTCAATATAGTTGATTGTTATTCATAAACGTGAATGGAACAGTGTCGTATTACTCGTTCTCGAGTACCCTACCCCACTGCGATTTCCATTCACGATAGGACTGCATGTGATGTATATGTATATCTTGTTACGGTTAACTGTGCGTTGCTGCAGGATGCAGGTACTAGGCATCGACTCCACCTGATTACAGGTCTGAGCGTGCCTTCACCAATGGATTAGTTGGTTGGAGTTAACGTGAGGTCCCTAGTTAGTGTTCCTTCGTCGTCAGTTTACCCTTGTGGTCATTGGTTGTCATTCACCCATGTCTTACTGTCAGGTAATATTGTATCTTGGAGTCTAATGAGTTCTGCAGGTGTCTAAGTATGTGTGGTAATGTTGTGCTTTAATTAGAATCATTCTACGAAGGAGTATAAATGTTGTTAAATGGGCATAATGTCGTTAGTTGTCGATTTTAGCTATAAATAAATTATTATTTTAATAGAAGTGTTGTTGATAAATAAAGTTGTAAGAAGTTTGTATTATTCGATATAATATTAATTATAATAAATATTTAAATAAATAAATAGTGGTAATCATGTTGTAAATTGTGATTCACAACTTGATTAATAAAATAAAGTAAAGGATAGTACAAAATTATATAATTGTCGAAATAGTACTACCCTATTGATAACAATATTTTGGGTCGGCTATAAAGAAAAATAATAATAAAATAAAACATCTAATAAATGGGATCTTTAAATTAAATAAAAAAAATACATATTCTTTAAAGGAGTTATGCACGGAATCATGTGCCAAGCCCTTGGAGAGGAGAGAGGCTGAGTTATAAAAGAGCTGTAGGCGCATCAAGGACGGCATCACAGGTGAAAGGAAAGAAGTAGCTTGGAACTGCAACGGTTGGAGCAGATTCGTCGAGTTGATTGCGAAACCAGGTTCCTTGGAATACTTGCCTTCTTTCGCTGTTTATTTTCTCTGAATCTGAGCATGTTGATTGTTTGCATCTTTGTCTGATTTATGAAATGGTTTTGGTTCAATGGTTTCTGCCGAAAGTTTCTGTCATTTCTGCAAATGTGTATTCTTTGTAGACGAGTTTAGATGAAAACCTTGGGTCTGTAATAAATGGAATTGTCTTACCATTCTCCCACCGTCCTCCAACAGATTAGAACTATTTTCTAGGTTACATTTAAGGGAGATCGTCCGTATGAGGGTTCCAATTCGTAGATGCCATGATGTGTTTTCTGTAGATCACCTTCTCTCTCAGACCGGCATAATCTTGGGAGGGTTTGTAGGTGTAAAGGACACATCCCCGTAAATCGCTGTTGGCTACAGCTAGTCGTCCCTGTAGGATCAGATCAATGTTTTAATGTTTCTTTCTCTGGAAACTTGTCTGGAAACTCGCTGTATGTCATTTGTATCGATTTGATCTACCTGGACTGCATGCCTTCTAACCTGCCCTCACATCTGCAAATGAAGTTCCTTCGTTCGAATAGACCTGGTTAATGTTTTTGTGTCTGAGAATCGGTGAATCCTCTTGTTTTTGTTGACCTTATTTACTAGCCGACTGATCACATGAATCGCTGCAAGTTGCAATGCTAGGGCGTAATTGGAAGTGCACTGTTATTGTCTTAGTGTTATTTGACTTGGTTGAAAATCCCTGAAACCTCGTTGTCTCGCCATTCCAGGTTTATTGTTTTGCTGTGTTGGCTTTATTTCTGGTGTGGGCCGATAATACTAGATAGACCACTGCATTTTTACCATTCGTTTTGAATGGAAAATTCTGATTCCTCTGCTTAAAACGTTAACCTAGCATTACTCGATGTCCATTGTCTTGCTATCATTCGTTGTGAATGGGAGTTCCGAAGCCTTGAAACGATATCCTGTGTATATGGTTGTGCATTTGGCATTATTCAGTTTGTGGACCGATCATCATAGGTAGATCGCTGCCTGATATCACTCGTTGAAATGAAAGACCAAATCCCTTTTATCCGCCATATTCTGAGTATTATGCTATGTTTCATTGTTTAACTTACTCCATAGCTGGAGTTATCGAGCCCACGGTGAGCGTGACACGAAAGGTGTAGCATCTCTCATTATTGAAAGTGCACACCCTAATTTGTAATAGAGGCGGCTCACGTACTCAAGACTTCTGCTAGGCTAAAATATGTATCATTGTTACTGTCCGTCTTCCATTTAGTATTGTTGTGACTGTCCGTCTTCCATTGGAAGTTTTGCAGACTGTTGGTTTGTCGCTTTCTAAGGCCGAGAGGATGAGTTATCCATCGCTTGGTCAGTATAAACCCTAAGATGCTCCCCTTTACGGAAGAATATATTAGAGTTGTATATTTGGCGCTTGTCCATATCTTTCTCCACTGCTAATGATGTTTGTTATGCCCCAGGGAGGCCGCAGACTTGACTGTCAGTTAGAGTTCTTTCAAATAGGTTCGCAGGGGGGTTGTTATGGTGTAAGTGCGAACCCAATACATAGGATAGCATGTAGACAGCCACTGTCTGAAGGTGTTTTGAGTTATGAGCTGGACGTGTAAAGAATTCTAATGCTTATCTTTCTCAAACCATGAGCAGTAGAGCAATCACTTCTGATAACTATAGAATACCAGTGTGCAAATTCCCGTAGACAGTCGACTGGCGCATTACATTTGGCTCTATATACCCTTGTTCTGTAGCAATGTATTTAGTGAACAAAGATCTATCGAAACCATTGCTGTAACATAGCATTTTTTCCAGATTGAGTTTAGTGGAATGGGGTTTGTAGCATTCTGTATCGTGTCCAGAGCAGTAAGGAGATCAACTCAGTATAAAACAGTGATTTTGGTTAGCTTTCTGAGATCCTAGTTGCAAGTAAAGACATGTAACCTTCTGTCTGATCATTAAAATTTGAAATGTTAATCTTACTGTTATGTTGGAAATCTGCACAACCGCAGAAAGAATCATGTTGGTTTGGAAATTGTTAGAAGCCAACTCCAGTTTATCTTTTCCAGATTGTCACCGTCCGTTGTGATCATTACTTTCGTTAGAAAATGAGCAAAAGATTTACGTGGATACCGTCAACGCAGTAAGTTTGCAAGTTTAGTAATCATAGCTGGAAGTCGTCAGACCGAATGCATATCAGTGGTAAAACAGTCAATAGCAATTTTACATCTCAGTAGTAAGTTATCCCAAGCTGTTCGCATAGGGCGCATTTACGATCGTTCTCTTGAGAAATTATATCACCACAGATAAGATCAATTTCAGAAACATCTTCAAATCATCATAAAAGAATCCATTTGGTAGAGCTCATTAGAATGTCTGATAGACCATATGAAGGATAACAAACTTTTCGTGATTGAACCCTCCCCGTGTAATTACCGTTCAGCCGTAAGATATCATTGTGGAAGTGTCGAACGGTAAACGGAAATTAAGTGGTTCTTTTATCTATTATTGTAATGATTTAGTTAATCAATTTATTTATCTTTTGAAACAATATAAGGTTAGTTAGAGATTTGGTTGCAAGGTATTAATTTAATTGTTGTAATATAATGTTGTTTTTATTTCAGAAGCTGTTTGCATTAAACTGAGAATGAATTGTAGTATTTCATCTCTTGAATCTGAATTGAATTGAATTGAATGAGTGTCGTAATGAGTCGGATTGAGGTTGTTCAAACTTGTATTCCAGAGGCTAAGTTGTTGTTGTTAAGTATTTGCAACTTGTGTATTGCTGTTTTGTAATTATGATGTAATAGCGTTTATGTGTATCAAACAAAGTATGAAGTATAATGAGGTTCTGTCAAGGTTGAATGTTGTGTCTTGTAAAGTAATAATCTCAGGATGAAATATCAAACCTCTTGTGCTCTTATTGTACCGTTTTGTCGTAAGGAGAGATCTAAAATCTGTAAGAGGATAAAGTATTGCAATGTTAATAGTGTTGGATAACAATTGATGTTATGATTCTATTTTGATGCAAGAGGGTTTATGCCTTGCAGTGTATATATTCGTGTTTTGTTATAAGTCTTGTATGATGTCAAGGTTACTAGGTGTTAGGAAGGAGAGTGGCTTTCAACGTGGGGCCGGCGCCCAAAGTGGCAGTCAGGATAACCCGTTGGAAGTAGATTAATCAAGTGATAACCTAAAAATAAACTAGGGGGTTAAGGGTAGATTTCACATTAATAAGATTAATGGATTCCTCTCCCATGGCCTGTAGTGCTTGTTTAGACTAAGGATGGGTAGAGAAGGCCTGGTCGGCATGATTGACTTCCTTGTCCTCATGAAAGGAAGGTCGATTCTACATGTGTCACCCTATGGGGCCGGCGCCTAGTGAGGGGCTGTCAAGATAACCATAGATGGGGGCCGGCGCCTAGTGAGAGGCTGTCAGGATAACCCATGTTAGGACTGTGCGATGACACTCTCCCTACTTCAACCTAGCATCCCTTGTTCGGTCTCTCCTCATTTGTTTTGTGTCGCCTCTGGAAGTTAAAATGAAAGTTAAGTTTAGTTATGTTGTGTTGTATTGTTATTGCCATGTGTTGTATTGGCGTTGGTCGTCCTTTGTTCATGTTAGTCTTGTCTACCTGACTGTCATTGTTTGGGACCTCATGTTAACTCCTAGCTCGGGGGGTGGACCTTAGGGTTCCACATGGTCGGGTGGAAGAGCTATTTTATCCATTGGTTAGATCATATGCAGAAAAGGATTTGTTCCAGTTGTACTTGTTCCAATGATGATGATGTAAGTGCTTAACCTTGTACCAGATTTGTGTAACAGAACATTCTTTATGTATGTAACTTTGATGTAGACTAAAAGTGGCAATGTAATGATGTCATGATGTACTTATATGAAAACATTTCAGTTATGTATTTATCATGCAGATTCTGTTATTTGATGATTGCAATGAATGTGAATAAGTTATTTATTTGAGTATGGATTTGGATCAGTTACTAATGTATGTTAAATTATGTTAGTTGATTTGTTAAGTGATGCAGCCTTGGACCCTTAGAGAATATGTCATAATTGATTTTGTTATCGTTACTTAATCGTTTTAAAAAAAAAAATTTCTGTTTCTCTTAGCATAAGTGTGTATTCTTTAAGGTGTTCAAGGCGGGCGTTACATCTGGTATCAGAGCCAAGTTACTAACACTGGGTACTCTAGTTTTATAATTAGCCCATTAAGCTATGCTAGTTGCTTAACTCTGAAGAACATATTCATTCATAGTCCTTGCCTAGCAACCTGAAGTGGTTCTTGGATGTGTTGTCCAGGAAGATGCCTAGGGTACGAGGCCGAGGACGTGGACGAGGTAGGGGTCATGGGAGAGGTGTTGATATCAGCCCTCCTCCTAGTTTACCTCATGGAAGTACACAAGAAGGAGGCAGTGAGAATCAAGAGAATCAGGATCAGCCCGAGGGTGCTCAGCTACGCCAGCTTCTAGAGGAGGTGCTTGCTCGTCTTGGTCCGAGGTAGGAGGTGGTACAACCAGAAGAGAGAGAAAGAGAACGATCTCCTAGAAGGAGAGAAATCACAGCTGAACAAGAAGCCATTCTTGTGGGCCACATGAGAGACCTGATGAGAGCCCGTCCTACATTCGATGGCTCCAGTAGCGGTTTGGAAGCAGAGACATGGTTAATTGATTTGGAGAGGTGCTTTGCTATGCATCTATATGGCAGCAACACTAAGGCAAGATGCGCCATCATGCATCTAAGAGGATTCGCCTATACTTGGTGGCGTCTTGAGGAACAAAAGTTGCATCTAGATATTGCGACAATTTCATGGGAACTATTTCTGGAAAGGTTTAGGGCTCAATTTTTATCTGATCACTGGAGGCAACGATGAGCAGACGAATTCCATGGGTTGAGACAGATGGCCATGACAGTGGAACAGTATGAGCGCAGGTTTTATGAACTCAAGCAGTATGCAGGCATTGGAAATGACGAGGCCATGTTAGTTCAGCATTTTATTAGAGGTCTGAATGCACACATCAGTGGAGGAGTTCGTGTGTTCGAGCCGAAGACCATGGAGGTAGCAGTTGAGAAGGCTCAACTGGTGGAAGAGAACTTGACCATGGCCCTAGGAGGTCATACAGGTGTACAGATTGGTAGCTCATCTCGAGCAGGTTCGAGTTTCCGAGGTGGTCAGTCTTATGCAGCAGGTAACTCGCGGAGTCAACAGGTACCTTCTAAGAGTGGACAACAGCAACAATAGTTTTCCCAGATGAAATCAAGAAACTCTCAGTATCAGCAAAGTAACAGATTTCATTCCAGAAAGGATCAAAGTTGGCAGAGAGTTAAACATGATCGGGCCAGTCAACCAGCGCAGAGCACACAATCTGCAGCAAGTAGAGGTAGCTTTCAGCAGTCAAATGCTCCTGTAGGCAGTGGAGGTTTTGGCATGAGAATAGGATGTTTCTCTTGCGGCTAGCAGGGCCACATTGCTAGACAGTGCCCTCGTAAGAATACTTCAGGATTTGGTCAGAGGCCCGCAGTTTCAGAGCCCACTGTTGGTGATGCAGGCAGGTCACATAGAGTGTTTGTGACGGTGGATAATCGCCAAGCGGAGCACCAAGGTACCGTTGTGGAGGCTACAGGTGTCTTGCGAGGTATTACCATTTCTATTCTATTTGACTCTGGTGCTTCAGATTCTTTTATTTCCCCTTCTATAGTGGAACGTTGCAAATTAGTGGCAGCAAAGCAAGATGTTAAGTGGCAGGTCGAATTGGCCTCTGGGTCTAGGGTATCAATAGACTCTCTTGTGTATGGTTGCGATTTGAGGATAGGTCCTTTATCTACCACAGCAGATCTTCGCATTATACCATTAGGATCCTATGACATAGTGCTAGGAATGGATTGGTTGGATGCTCATCGAGCGGTGATAGACTGTCGCCACAAGTTAGTGAGGTGTGTTGATGATTCGGGCAAAGAAGTAGAAGTGGTTGGGATTCAGAGACCCATCTCCTTGCGCATGATTTCTGCTATGCAATTGAAGAGATGTTTGTGTCAAGGATGCAAGTTGTTTGCTATAACAGTTAATGACTTAGATTTTGGAGTAGATAGGGAGACATCCCTTGACGATCATCCTATTCTCAAGGAGTATGAAGATGTTTTTCCTAGCGAGATTCCAGGTATGCCACTGAAGCGGGATATTGATTTCAAGATAGACCTTGTTCCTGGAGCAGAACCTATCTCATGAGCTCCATATCAGATGACTACTCAGGAGCTTAAGGAGCTTCGCTTGCAGCTAGAAGAGTTATTAGCGAAGGGATTCATTCATCCAAGTGTCTCTCCATGGGGAGCACCTGTGATTTTTGTGAAGAAAAAAGGATGGATCTCTGCGTTTGTGCATCGACTATCGACAGCTTAATAAGGTGACTGTGAAGAACAGGTACCCATTGCCACGAATTGATGACCTCTTTGATCAGATCAAGGGAGCTAAGGTGTTCTCCAAGATAGATCTAAAATTGGGATATCATCAGTTGCGCATTTTTGAGGCTGACATCCACAAGACAGCATTTCGCACTCGCTATGGGCATTATGAGTTCACTGTTGTACCTTTTGGATTGACAAATGCGCCATCAGTATTTATGAGCTTGATGAGTGGTGTGTTCTGTACCTATCTTGATAGATTTGTTCTTGTCTTCTTAGATGATATATTGATTTATTCAAGGTCTATGGAGGAGCATGAAGAACATTTGCATCAGGTTCTGCAGTGTTTAAGAGAAAATCAGTTGTATGCCAATCTAGATAAATGTGATTTCTTTCAAACTGAAGTAAAATATTTGGGACATGTTATTTCAGACAAGGGTATTGCAGTGGATCCTTCAAAGATTTAAGCCATCATGGATTGGCCGGCTCCTACCAATGTTTCAGAGGTCCATAGTTTCATGGGTTTAGCAGGCTATTATCGACGATTTGTGGAAGGATTTTCAAAGATAGCTCACCCTATAACGTCTCTTCAGAGAAAAGGAAAGAAGTTCATTTGGTTAGAATAGTGTCAAGCAGCCTTTCAGAGTCTTAAAGAGCGGTTAACTAGTGCACCTATTCTAGCAGTGCCGGATCCTGCCAGAGATTTTGTGGTTTGTATTGATGCATCTTTGGAAGGTTTAGGAGCAGTTTTAATGCAGGAGGGTCGTGTGATAGCTTACGAGTCCCGTAAACTCAAAGATCATGAGTTGAACTATCCTACACATGACCTAGAGTTGGCTGCAGTCGTTCATGCTTTGGTAAGATGGAGACACTTCTTGCTGGGTCATCGGTTTGAGCTGCACAGTGATCACCGAAGTTTACAATATATCTTTACTCAGCCAAACCTGAATGCGAGACAGAGGCGATGGATGGAGTTTTTATGTGAGTATGATTTTGAGGTAAAATATATCCAAGGTAAGGAGAATGTGGTGGTGGATGCTCTTAGTCGTCGAAGACATGAGCTTTCATCAATCACTCTTGGAGTGGATTTGAGAGGGCAGATTCTTGCAGCACTCCCTGCAGATAGATGGTATCAGGAAGTGAAGGCTGAAGTGGAGTCTGGTAGAGCCTTGGAGGGTAGATATGCTGGGTATTCTATTGAGTCGGATGGTCTCTTGCGACATTTAGGTCGCATTTATGTGCCTTCTACAGAGGGTCTCCGCACCCTAATCATGACTGAGGCTCATCGGGCACCTTATTCTGCTCATCCAGGTGTTAAGAAGATGTATGCAGACCTTCGTCAGATATATTTTTGGGCTGGAATGAAGAGGGATATTGCTGATTTTGTTTCGAGATGCTTAGAATGTCAGAGGGTTAAGGCGGAACATCAGCATCCCGCAGGTCTTCTTCAGCCACATCTTATTCCGGAATGGAAATGGGACATCATTTCAATAGATTTTATAGTTGGTTTACCCATGTCTTCTCATTGCCATGATGCGATAATGGTCACTGTAGACAGGCTTATGAAAGTAGCACACTTTTCTCCTGTCTGATCTTCATATAATGCCTCATTTGTGGCCAAAATTTTCATGGAGGATATAGTCCGATTGCACAGGATTCCTCGTAAGATTATCTCTAATCGTGATCCAATTTTTACTTCAGCTCTTTGGACATCTCTTCAGCATGCATTGGGGACTCAATTGAACTTCAGTTCAGCTTATCATCCAGAGACTGATGGGCAAACTGAGAGGGTCAATTAGGTCCTCGAGGATATGCTCTGAATGTATGTTATGGATCAGCAAAACTGATGGGAAGATTATTTGTATTTGGTGGAGTTTGCATACAATAATGGGTACCACAGTTCCATTGGCATGTCTCCTTTTCAGGCCCTATATGGTCGTCCTTGTCGTACCCCATTGAGTTGGGATCACCTTGAGGATAGAGTTCTCCTAGGTCCACAGATGCTCCAAGAGATGGAGCAGTAGGTTGATCGCATCAGAGAGCATCTGGTAGCAGCTCAGGATAGACAGAAGAAATATGCAGATGCTCACAGGCTTGATCGCTAGTTTTCAGTTGGTGATCAGGTGTTCTTGCGGGTGCATCCGCGAAAGAGTCTGATCCGTTACGGAAAAGGCTCTAAGCTCGCGCCACGCTTTGTTGGGCCATTCGAGGTTTTGGAAAGAATCGGTCCTGTTGCATACCGTCTTGCTTTGCTGCCTAGCTTGTCTTGTGTCCATGACGTATTTCATGTTTCTGTTCTTAGACCTTATCATCCAGATATTTCACATGTTCTTGATTGGAATGCCTTACAGGTAGAGGACGGGCAGCTAGCTTTGGAGCCCGTAGGCATTTTAGAGCACAGGCGACTCGCTCTCAGGGGTAGAGTCATAGAGCAGGTAAGGGTCCAATGGGATCCTAATGATGAGACTTCAGCGACCTGGGAAGATACTTCCTGTATGCGAGAGCTATATCCATATTTGTTCGCAGGCTTCCAGGAGTAAGCCTGATCCTAGGGGGGGAGGATGTAGTGCCCCTCAACTTATCGTCTTTTGGATTGATGTTTGCTTAGTAGTACTAGACATTTTGACAGTATTTTTAGATCGTTGATGATGGATTTCTAGTTATTTTGCTATTTCAGTAAGAACTTAATTGTTATGATAACAGATGTTGATGATGGATTATGTCATTCTATGCTTTACAATTTGATAAATGAACTGATGTTTTAGATGCTTTGATGTTATTCATTATATGGGATTGCAAGTTAGTCGATCATTTTATGTTGTAGACTAGTAATCTGATACGTTGTTCAATATAGTTGATTGTTATTCATAAATGTGAATGGAACAGTGTCGTATTACTCGTTCTCGAGTACCCTACCCCACTGCGATTTCCATTCACGATAGGACTGCATGTGATGTATATGTATATCTTGTTATGGTTAACTGTGCGTTGCTGCAGGATGCAGGTACTAGGCATCGACTCCACCTGATTACAGGTTTGAGCGTGCCTTCGCCAATGGATTAGTTGGTTGGAGTTAACGTGAGGTCCCTAGTCAGTGTTCCTTCGTCGTCAGTTTACCCTTGTGGTCATTGGTTGTCATTCACCCATGTCTTACTGTCAGGTAATATTGTATCTTGGAGTCTAATGAGTTCTGCAGGTGTCTAAGTATGTGTGGTAATGTTGTGCTTTAATTAGAATCATTCTACGAAGGAGTATAAATGTTGTTAAATGGGCATAATGTCGTTAGTTGTCGATTTTAGCTATAAATAAATTATTATTTTAATAGAAGTGTTGTTGATAAATAAAGTTGTAAGAAGTTTGTATTATTCGATATAATATTAATTATAATAAATATTTAAATAAATAAATAGTGGTAATCATGTTGTAAATTGTGATTCACAACTTGATTAATAAAATAAATTAAAGGATAGTACAAAATTATATAATTGTTGAAATAGTACTACCCTATTGATAACAATATTTTGGGTCGGCTATAAAGAAAAATAATAATAAAATAAAACATCTAATAAATGGGATCTTTAAATTAAATAAAAAAAAAATACATATTCTTTAAAGGAGTTATGCACGGAACACGTGCCAAGCCCTTGGAGAGGAGAGAGGCTGAGTTATAAAAGAGCTGTAGGCGCATCAAGGATGGCATCACAGGTGAAAGGAAAGAAGCAGCTTGGAACTGCTTGGAGTAGTAGATTCGTCGAGTTGATTGTGAAACCAGGTTCCTTGGAATACTTGCCTTCTTTCGCTGTTTATTTTCTCTGAATCTGAGCATGTTGATTGTTTGCGTCTTTCTCTGATTTATGAAATGGTTTTGGTTCAATGGTTTCTGCTGGAACTTTCTGTCATTTCTGCAAATGTGTATTCTCTGTAGATGGGTTTAGATGAAAACCTTGGGTCTGTAATAAATGGAATTGTCTTACCATTCTCCCACTGTCCTCCAACAGATTAGAACTGTTTTCCAGGTTACATTTAAGGGAGATCATCCGTATGAGGGTTCCAATTCGTAGATGCCATGATGTGTTTTCTATAGATCACCTTCTCTCTTAGACCAGCATAATCTTGGGAGGGTTTGTAGGTGTAAAGGACACATCGCCGTAAATCGCTGTTGGCTACAGCTAGTCATCCCTGTAGGATCAGATCAATGTTTTAATGTTTCTTTCTCTGGAAACTTGTCTGGAAACTCGCTGTATGTCGTTTGTATCCATTTGATCTGCCTGGACTGCATGCCTTCTAACCTGCCCTCACATCTGCAAATGAAGTTCCTTCGTTCGAATAGACCTGGTTAATGTTTTTGTGTCTGAGAATCGGTGAATCCTATTGTTTCTGTTGACCTTATTTACTAGCTGACTGATCACATGAATCGCTGCAAGTTGCAATGCTAGGGCGTAATTGGAAGTGCACTATTATTGTCTTAGTGTTATTTGACTTGGTTGAAAATCCCTGAAACCTCGTTGTCTCGCCATTCCAAGTTTATTGTTTTGCCGTGTTGGCTTTATTTCTGGTGTGGGCCGATAATACTAGATAGACCGCTGCATTTTTACCATTCATTTTGAATGGAAAATTCTGATTCCTCTGCTTAAAACGTTAACCTAGCATTACTCGATGTCCGTTGTCTTGCTATCATTCGTTGTGAATGGGAGTTCCGAAGCCTTGAAACGATATCCTGTGTATATGGTTGTGCGTTTGGCATTATTCAGTTTGTGGACCGATCATCATAGGTAGATCGCTGCCTGATATCACTCGTTGAAATGAAAGACCGAATCCCTTTTATCCACCATATTCTAAGTATTATGCTATGTTTCATTGTTTAACTTACTCCATAGCTGGAGTTATCGAGCCCACGGTGGGCGTGACACGAAAGGTGTAGCATCTCTCATTATTGAAAGTGCACACCCTAATTTGTAATAGAGGCGGCTCACGTACTCAAGACTTCTGGTAGGTTAAAATATGTATCATTGTTACTATCCATCTTCCATTTAGTATTGTTGTGACTGTCCGTCTTCCATTGGAAGTTTTGCAGACTGTTGGTTTGTCACTTTCTAAGGCTGAGAGGATGAGTTATCCATCGCTTGGTCAGTATAAACCCTAAGATGCTCCCCTTTACGGAAGAATATATTAGAGTTGTATATTTGGCGCTTGTCCATATCTTTCTCCACTGCCAATGATGTTTGTTATGCCCCAGGGAGGCCGCAGACTTGACTGTCAGTTAGAGTTCTTTCAAATAGGTTCGCAGGGGGGTTGTTATGGTGTAAGTGTGAACCCAATACATAGGATAGCATGTAGATAGCCACTGTCTGAAGGTGTTCTGAGTTATGAGCTGGATGTGTAAAGAATTCTAATGCTTATCTTTCTCAAACCATGAGCTGTAGAGCAATCGCTTCTGATAACTATAGAATACCAGTGTGCAAATTCCCGTAGACAGTCGACTAGCGCATTACATTTGGCTCTATATACCCTTGTTCTGTAGCAATGTATTTAGTGAACAAAGATCTATCGAAACCATTGCTGTAACATAGCGTTTTTTCCAGATTGAGTTCAGTGGAACGGGGTTTGTAGCATTCTGTATCGTGTCCAGAGCAGTAAGGAGATCAACTTAGTATAAAACAGCGATTTTGGTTAGCTTTCTGAGATCCTAGTTGCAAGTAAAGACATGTAACCTTCTGTCTGATCATTAAAATTTGAAATGTTAATCTTACCGTTATGTTGGAAATCTGCACAACTGCAGAAAGAATCATGTTGGTTTGGAAATTGTTAGAAGCCAACTCCAGTTTGTCTTTTCCAGATTGTCACCGTCCGTTGTGATCATTACTTTCGTTAGAAAATGAGCAAAAGATTTACGTGGATACCGTCAACGCAGTAAGTTTGCAAGTTTAGTAATCATAGCCGGAAGTCGTCAGACCGAATGTATATCAGTGGTAAAACAGTCAATAGCAATTTTACATCTCAGTAGTAAGTTATCCCAAGCTGTTCGCATAGGGCGCATTTACGATCGTTCTCTTGAGAAATTATATCACCACAGATAAGATCAATTTCAGAAACATCTTCAAATCATCATAAAAGAATCCATTTGGTAGAGCTCATTAGAATGTTTGATAGACCGTTTGAAGGATAACAAACTTTTTGTGATTGAACCCTCCCCGTGTAATTATCGTTCAGCCGTAAGATATCTTTGTGGAAGTGTCGAACGGTAAACGGAAATTAAGTGGTTCTTTTATCTATTATTGTAATGATTTAGTTAATCAATTTATTTATCTTTTGAAACAATATAAGGTTAGTTAGAGATTTGGTTGCAAGGTATTAATTTAATTGTTGTAATATAATGTTGTTTTTATTTCAGAAGCTGTTTGCATTAAACTGAGAATGAATTGTAGTATTTCATCTCTTGAATCTGAATTGAATTGAATTGAATGAGTGTCATAATGAGTCAGATTGAGGTTGTTCAAACTTGTATTCCAGAGGCTAAGTTGTCGTTGTTAAGTATTTGCAACTTGTGTATTGCTGTTTTGTAATTATGATGTAATAGCGTTTATGTGTATCAAACAAAGTATGAAGTATAATGAGGTTCTGTCAAGGTTGAATGTTGTGTCTTGTAAAGTAATAATCTCAGGATGAAATATCAAACCTCTTGTGCTCTTATTGTACCATTTTGTCGTAAGGAGAGATCTGAAATCTGTAAGAGGATAAAGTATTGCAATGTTAATAGTGTTGGATAACAATTGATGTTATGATTCTATTTTGATGCAAGAGGGTTTATGCCTTGCAGTGTATATATTCATGTTTTGTTATAAGTCTTGTATGATGTCAAGGTTACTAGGTGTTAGGAAGGAGAGTGGCTTTCAACGTGGGGTTGGCGCCCAAAGTGGCAGTCAGGATAACCCGTTGGAAGTAGATTAATCAAGTGATAACCTAAAAATAAACTAGGGGGTTAAGGGTAGATTTCACATTAATAAGATTAATGGATTCCTCTCCCATGGCCTGTAGTGCTTGTTTAGACTAAGGATGGGTAGAGAAGGCCTGGTCGGCATGATTGACTTCCTTGTCCTCATGAAAGGAAGGTCGATTCCACATGTGTCACCCTATGGGGCCGGCGCCTAGTGAGGGGCTGTCAGGATAACCATAGATGGGGGCCGGCGCCTAGTGAGAGGCTGTCAGGATAACCCATGTTAGGACCGTGCGATGACACTCTCCCTACTACAACCTAGCATCCCTTGTTCGGTCTCTCCTCATTTGTTTTGTGTCGCCTCTGGAAGTGAAAGTGAAAGTTAAGTTTAGTTATGTTGTGTTGTATTGTTATTGCCATGTGTTGTATTGGCGTTGGTCGTCCTTTGTTCATGTTAGTCTTGTCTACCTGACTGTCATTGTTTGGGACCTCATGTTAACTCCTAGCTCAGGGGGTGGACCTTAGGGTTCCACATGGTCGGGTGGAAGAGCTATTTTATCCATTGGTTAGATCATATGCAGAAAAGGATTTGTTCCAGTTGTACTTGTTCCAATGATGATGATGTAAGTGCTTAACCTTGTACCAGATTTGTGTAACAGAACATTCTTTATGTATGTAACTTTGATGTAGACTAAAAGTGGCAATGTAATGATGTCATGATGTACTTATATGAAAACATTTCAGTTATGTATTTTATCATGCAGATTCTGTTATTTGATGATTGCAATGAATGTGAATAAGTTATTTATTTGAGTATGGATTTGGATCAGTTACTAATGTATGTTAAATTATGTTAGTTGATTTGTTAAGTGATGCAGCCTTGGACCCTTAGAGAATATGTCATAATTGATTTTGTTATCGTTACTTAATCGTTTTAAAAAAAAAAAAATTTCTGTTTCTCTTAGCATAAGTGTGTATTCTTCAAGGTGTTCAAGGCGGGCGTTACACAATTGCATCCATAAAGTTATCAAATTGATATAATTACCAAGTCCATCATTCAATCATAATTCACAATATAATAAGTATGCTAAGTTATTTAAGCAATCTCACTGTCAAATCTGTGATAGGAATTGTCCCAGTCCATTTATCTATAACAAAATAAGTCTATAAGTCAATCAAAAACCTTACTATCACAACTGTGACAGCATGTCCAGAAACAAGAAAACAAGAAAATGATCTTCCTGTCGCAACTGCGACAGTAACTGAAGTAGAAATAAAATGAACCAAGTTTATAATCTTTTACTAGCATTCAATGAAAATGTTTAAAAATAACATTTTTAACATCAAAACAATAAAGGGAAAGTAAGCTACATGAATCCCACATTATCATCTAAGTGTATAAAATATTTGCACCTTGATTAATCATTTAAGTAAAATGTTGATTCCAAATAGAAGACTGTTTTTAATAGCAAACAAGATTGCGCTAGTTTATAAGATTTCATTATTTGCGAGGGAGTAATTTTTACAATCTACCAGGAACTTGGTTGGTTATGGATCCAACGGATACATCAAGATCAAGAAAGAAGGTGTTTTTACTTAGCATAAGCCAAGAATACCCAGAAAACAAAGGATAAGAACAACAGGTCGATACCAAATGTCATGTTAAAGTTCGAGGAGATTACCAATAGGAAAGTAATAAGGTAGGTTGATTTACTCAACAATAAACAGAGAAAAGTATAGACAAAAATAGAAACAACAGATCGATGCAATATCAGTGCCATAGTTAAAGATTAGCGGCAGGAAAAAATTGATGGTAGGTCAACTCTAATTTTAATGAGCAAACAATGCTTCTATTACCAAGTCAATGCTAGGAAGAGAGAAAATAACAACAAAATAGAGGCAAGGATCTGGCACCAAGAACAATGTTAAGGTGAGTTGTTTAGTAGGCCGACCTAGGTAAAATACAAACCACAAAGGAATGATAACATAGGCTGATTTTCTATGTTTAAGCAACCATAAATAGTCATTAACAGATTACATGCATAAAAGGAAAATGCCTAGTCTTTCTGAGCTGAAGGATGAAGGATAATTTGCCTGGTCGCCCCCTACTTCGGACTTCCAATTGCTGCTCTTAAATCCTTCTAGGCGCTGCCTAGAAAACAACTTCCATCCACCTTCCCTTGCTACTAAAACAGTCACTTCAGGATAATTAGCTCTGCCTTCAACGCTAAGAATAACCTATAGAAAAATAATCGTCTCTGCTGCAAAAATCGTGGCGGTCTCTCTACTAATTGCTTCCTCCTTTTTTATTAAAAAAATCACTCTTATTTTTGGCATCCCAATTAGATTTAAAGATTGCAGATTATTTTTAGTTTGCATGTGAATTATCTCTTCAAAACGCTCTCAAATTTCTATTTTATTTAAAATAATAACTTTTAATTAGCTTATTGTCTCATGCATGACGATAAGTTATTTTAATTATTTTTATTTAAAATTCTAAATATAATAATACTATTATTAATATAATTTAACTATTTTATTAAAACACAATAATTTTAAATAAATCAAGAAGTGAAATAATAAAATAATATATATCCATATATATATCTATTACAATTTTTAATAAAATTATTTAAATCTAATTTATATATTGTCTTCCAAACATCTATACTCATATAACTAGAAACTATTTATTATTATTTATTTAAATATATAAAATATAACTATATCTATGTTCACTATTTAAAAATATAATACACCAATTAAAATATAATTCAAAAAGACATTAATTTTTATAATCAAATTATGCATTCAAAAAGGATTTTCTTAACAATTAAAAGCACAATAGTTTTCTAAATATCAAACCATCAATCACAATTACTATCCACACAATGATGCATATGAAACCATTTAAGAATGCAATTTGAGACTACATGAGTGTTTGAGTGCATCAGGGTTAACCATCCCAAACAGTTCTTGCCAAGTGGCTGGAACACCTCAACCTCAACCATGTTCTCGTCTTCAACAAGTACCTGCATTCATTTGCACTCAACTCGATGTCAATAGGTTAGTGCCTCAAAACATAGCCAAAGAAAAATATTATAATCATATCGATAATATTTAATATTTAAATCAACTTTTCAATTTACACAAATATAACTTCATGATAATTACCTTCACACACGTGGAACTTAATTGAAGTAAAACAATCATGGTAAATGTTCACTAATCTAGAATAATTAACATAGTCCATAAAAATGAGACGTGATTCCTTTCCCCACTTGGAAGAGACATCGTCTCGATGTCTTATTACATAAATCAAAAGATTAATGTATTAATCTACCACCAACAATGTATCCAAAGTATCTTAAAACAATAACCGTAACTCAAAATATCAGTTAGGTATCATCAATTTAAACAAAGCATACTAATGCCCTTTTACATCCTCCCATGTGGCACCATCCATTAAAGTATAGGTCCTACTCAACCTTATACAAAACAATACCTCAATTTCACATTTAACATGACATCCATAAAAAAATCCATGTATGTAATCAATCAATAAATTCACATGGCACAACTACCAATTCAAAGTATATAATCCAACACATGGCACAACTGCCACTCAATGACATTTATTCTAGCATAAGAGTAACAATCACATCTTTAATGCACACCAAGAAGGCATGAATCAATTTATCACAATGCAATTGCAATCACATGGTAACACAATATAATATCAAAAGGTCAGTCCTCCAAACAACATAGATCAAGATCTCCAACAACAAGATAAAACTCCAAAGGTACACCAACTAGGTCATATCCAATGATTGTGTAAACATCTCCTCTGAAACTATACCACACATATCATTTCTATCAATGGAATCCATTTCCTCTTTCATTATTTACAACCAAACCTTATCTTCAACCTGATCTACAATTCAAAATTTTTAGAAACTCTTCCTTGTCTTCCTCGTGCTTTTCCACAATGCTAAAACAATTCAACTTCTTCAATTTATTTACTATTCTTTGCACTTGGCTATTCACTATATTTGGTTGTTTTGTTTCTATTATTCAATCCTTTTCCTTTTTCTTTTGCCAATACATTTATCCAACCACAACTCATCTTCACACAACTTGTCATAGATTCATTTTCCAACTCTCTATTCCAACATGTCTTTCCACTATAATTTTTCCAAACCACAAAATTTTACAAGGATGTAAATTCCAACAAATTTATTTTCTATGTTCTTCTCTATCACAATGGGAACAATGTAAGATTTCATTTTCTTGAAATGACTTCTAGTACTTGCAAAAACATTTTGTCTTTTTTTCTCTTTACCTCGATACCTGAGACTTTCATACTTAGTCCCCACAATTGACTCAATGGGCTCTTTGGTTCCTTGCCCATGCTTACCCAAACCTTCGCCTATATATTCAATTTTCTTGAAGATTTTCAAACCAACATTATCATCCAAACAACTAGCTATGATAGCAGATTCATCATCATTTTCATCCTTACATTCTTTAGCAAACTACCAAGTGATTGATCAAAATAACACAAATCATCTATATCACATGAGACTTCACAAACTGACGGCTTGATTTCAACATTCATTTTCATCTTTGCATGTTGCAACAATTATTTTAACTCATCATTCTGATCTTTCAATTTTAAATTTTCTCCTTCTAGGTTCTTCAACTTTTCTTGCAATTATTCTTTCCTTCAAACAACTTCAACTCTTCTTTCACCAATTCTTTTTCCAAAAGGTCATTTTCACAAAACTTTTCATACTTTTCCTTTCCTGATTCCTTTATTCTTTCCATATATTCTATACTACTCCTTTTAACATTAATCAATTCTTTATTAACTTTTTCTAATTCTTCTATCAAAATTCCTTTTTCACCCCATAAACCTTTAACTTCATACAAAATTTCATCTTACTTCAAGTGATCCATAGTGACACCAAAATCCATTTTAGAACTTCCTCAATACTTCAACAATTTTCATTGCTCCTAACAATAATTAATGAACTCAATCTACTGAAGATCTTAGTAGCACACTCGCTATGAGACAGTATATTCTTCCCATCCTATTCACTTACACAACCTATTAGAGGCCCATCATGGACATGATAGAAAACATAACATGATACATGACCAACAGTTTAAAATATTCAAGCATAGCCACCAATAATAAATAAATAAATAAATTTTGAAGGATAGAAAAATTCAATTCCAACAATAAGGTATAAAATGAGCTCAATTTCAATAGTAAATCAAACATGACCATCAAGGTTGCGAGATAAGTAAATATCAAATTTTTGATGGCTATACTTTTTCATAAATAAAAATAAAATTTCAATGTTGGTCTCTACAACGTTTAGAGAAATTATCAAAGTCAAATAAATGAATATCAAAATTCAAAAGTTCCACATTACATGAACTATGTGACTAATTCTAGCCACTAAAGAGGGAGTACGATGCTACACTACACCTGGTACCAAAATTGGGGCGAGTTAAGAGAACACACTCAATTGCGTAACCAACCAAGTCCTCTAAGACTCCAAGCACTTCTATATCCTAAGATCATTTCCACACAACATCACTCAAGATACCTAGCAACAAAGATTACATTCCGATCTAGGAAATCACAATCAAACTGAATAATGCCTGACCCTGCTTGAAGGACCTCACAAACGACAGGGTGGAATCTGGTGCGTGCCTGTTAACTGACATCCATCCCTAGCTTGAATGCAAAATCTCATTAACAAGATATGGAAGGGGATTAAATATATAAAATTGATTAAAGGTGTGTAGGTTTTGAAAAGAAAACCTACTTCACTATTTCCCCATATTTGGCACCCATCTTGGAAGGCAACTTCCCAAAAGCATAGAAAGCAAAATAGCCATTCTCCTTTCAAACACAAATTTATGGTAAAATAAAACATTCATACAGTCATATACTTCCAAACATTCAATAACCAAGATTTAAGTTAGGACAAAATTAGGTTCACAAACCAAGATATCACAACACACCATTATTTCCTATAAGCAATGGTTATCATTTATTTCCTTAAAACTTTGATGAGGCAATGTAATACTATCTTTCTTATAACCACATAATGAATCCATATTCATGGTCATGCTCACAATAAAACAATACAATATGCTTTGCAAGAAAGCATTCACCAGAAGGCAAAATAAAATAAGTCAAACATATGATCCAACATCTTCTTTCGCATACTAATGCATAACTGTAAAAGAAAAAAAGAACCTAGTTCATTCATACTTAGGAACAATCATCAGGCTCTATCTAATGCCATAAAAAGAAGGCACATGTTAGTCATAGCAGGCCAACACACAAGGACCCACACAAGCTCATTCAAACTGAGCAACACACACACCCTAAGCTCCCAATGTTGGAACCATGCTCTGATACCAAATGTAAAATCCCTCAAACCATCACAAAAATAAAACAAAGTAAAATGAATTAAATAATCCACTTAAATACAACATCACAAGAAACGAAGGTAAAAAGATGTAATTATTCCACTTAATTATAATATCACAGGTAACAAGAATAAATCTCATAAATATGAATCAATAAAAGTAATTAACTAGGTGAAAGCATTATAAAATCATATACAAAGTCCATTGGGATTCATGCTATAATACATCCATTTTCAAGTTACAATAAACATGTACAACAAGAATAAATAAATCAACACACTCATCAGTCACCACGAACCAAAGGGTTCTCCTACGAGCCAAGAGACGGGAACATGGCCCAGGTGCTTTTGCACCCAACCATGAAGCAATTACACTTCGCCAGATCCCTTCATGAAATGAAGGAAACCCAACCCTTCACAAAATGTCTAGCTACCTTGAACAACTGGCAGGTGGGAACCCCCGATGCAACCTGATGTATTAATCTACAATTCTAAATAATGAAAAGTAGATTGTCTCACAATAAGATGTGGCAGAGATATATCTAAATAAGTTTGCTAGACAAAATAATCATATTTTTCAATGATAGCTCGATTAGATCTAATCCTTTAAAATAGTAACTTGGTTCAATTCCCAAAAAGAGGAAAAGCCATCTTTGATAATCCACATTCGACATCCTAGCCCAGAAAGTAACCCAATAACATTCCTAGATAAAAATCTATTTCTTCCCCCAAGAAACAAGTAAATAAATAATAAAATAAAAGAATCAATGTTCACCAATAATTCATTTCAAAATCCCTTTCCCAAAACACAAATCAAGGAAACACACTTTCCAAGCAATAATCCATCATTTGTTACATACAATTGCATCTATAAGATTATCCAATTGATATACTTACCAAGTCCATCATTCAATCGTAATTCACAATATAATAAGTATGCTAGGTTATTTAAGTAATCTCACTGTCAAATCTGTGACATGAACTGTCTCGGTCCATTTATCTATAACAAAATATGTCTATATGTCAATCAAAAACCTTACTGTCACAATTGTGACAGTAAGTCCAGAAACAAGAACACAAGAAAACAATCTTCCTGTTGTAACTGTGACAGTAACTATAGCAGAAAGAAAATGAACTGAGTTTATAATCTTTTACTAGCATTCAATGACAATGTTTAAAAATAACATTTTTAACAGCAAAACAATAGGGAAAGTAAGCTACAAGAATCCCTTATTATCATTTAAGTTTATAAATTATTTGCCCCTCGATTAATCATTTAAGAAAAAGGCCAATTCTAAATAGAAGATTGTTTTTAACAACAAACAAGACTGCGACAGTTTATAAGATTTCATTATTTGCTAGGGAGTAATTTTTACAATCTACCAAGAACTTGGTTAACTACAGATCCAACGGATACATCAAGATCAAGAAAGAAGGTACTTTTACTTAGCATAAGCCAGGAATTCCAAGAAAATAAAGAATAAGAACAACAGGTCGATCCCAAATGTCACATTGAAGTTTAAGTAGATTGGCGACAACAAAGTAATAAGGTAGGTCAATTTACTTAGCAATAAATAGAGAAAAGTATAGACAAAAATGGAAACAATAGGTCAATGCAATATTAGCACCATAGTTAAGGATTGGCGGCAGGAAAGAATTAATGGTAGGTCGATTATGATTTTAATGAGCTAACAATGCTTCTATCAGTAAGTCGATGCCATGAAGAGAGAATAACAACAAAATAGAGGCAAGGATCTGGTGCCAGGAACAATGTTAAAATGAGTTATTTAGCAGGCCGACCTAGGTCAAATATAAACCACAAAGGAATCATAACACAAGCTGATTTTCTATGTTTAAGCAACCATAAACAATCATTAAAAGATTACATGCATAAAAAGGAAAATACTCAATCTTTTTGAGCTGAAGGATGAAGGACGATTTGCCTGGTCACCCCCTACTTCTGACTTCTGATCGCTGCTCTTAAATCCTTCCAGGTGCTGCCCAGAAAACAAATTCTATCCACTTGCCCTTGTTGCTCAAACAATCACTTCAGGATAATTATCTCTACCTTCAATGTTTAGAATAACCTATAGAAAAACAATCCTCTCTGCTGCAAAAATTGTGGGGGTCTCTCTACTGAGCGCTTCTTCCTTTTTTTATTAAAAAATCACTCTTATTTTTGGTGTCTCAATTAGGTTTAAAAACTGCAGATTATTTTTAGTTTGCATGCGAATTGTCTCTTCAAAAAGCTCTCAAATTTCTATTTTATTTAAAATAATAACTTTTAATTAGCTTACTGTCGCATGCATGACAATAAGTTATTTTTAATTCTTTTTATTTAAAAGTCTAAATATAATAATACTATTATTAATATAATTTAACTATTTTTATTAAAACACAATTATTTTAAATAAATTAAGAAGTGAAATAATAAAATAATATATATCCATATATATCTATTACAATTTTTAATATAATTGTTTAAATCTAATTTATATATTGTCTTCCAAACATCTATACTCATATAACTACAAACCGTTTATTATTATTTATTTAAATATATAAAATATAACCAATATATATATATATATATATATTCACTATTTAAAAATACAATACACCATTTAAAATATAATTCGAAAAGACATTAATTTTTATAATCAAATCATTCATTCAAAAAGGATTTTCTTAACAATTAAAAGCACAATAATTTTCTAAATATCAAACCATTAATCACAATTATTATCCACACAATGATGCATATGAAACCATTCAAGAATGCAATATGAGACTACATGAGTGTGTGAGTGCATCAGGGTTAACCATCCCAAACAATTCTTGCCAAGTGGCTAGAACACTTCTACCTCAACCATGTTCTCATCTTCGACAAGTACTTGCATTCATTCACACTCAACTTGACGTCAATAGGTTAGTGCCTCAAAACATAGTCAAAGTAAAACATTATAATCATATCGATAATATTTAATATTTAAATCAACTTTGCAATTTACACAAATATAATTTCATGATAATTACCTTCACATATGTGGAACTTAATTGAAGTAAAACAATCATGGTAAATGTTCACTAATTTAGAATAGTTAACATAGTCCATAAAAACAAGACGTGACATCATATTTTTTGTTAGAATAGTCATTTCAATGATTAAATAAAAGATTATACAAGTATTTCAATTCAAATTATATTATCATATCTGTCACATCTCAAACTTTCTAAACCCTCTGAACTTATTTATATTTAGAATTATTAGATGTTTTATTTATGATTATGTTATAAATAGGTAATTGTCAATGAATAAAAAGTGAAATGTTATCATTCCTTTTTCAAGTGTACAATTAGAAGTTATTAAATGATGAATATAGATGCTTAGGTGATGCTTCGGCTATGAATTTTTTGTTACTAGCTTATTAATTGGAAACCGAGTTGAATGAGTGCATGTATGTGCCGAAGGCAAGGGCTTGGTTAAGGTATAGGTGATCTAGCCACCCGACAAGAATTGGATGGAGAAAACCTCGATACATGCACACACAAGCACGTAGCTCATATTGCATCTTGCATTTTAATCGTTTTCATAGAATGATTTCTGTTGAGTTTTGTTGCATGGTGGTGTGTTTGATGAAAATAATTGATTACTTATGTTAGAAACGTAATCTCCATAAAAATCATTATGCTTCTTTAAGATGTATAATTAAATGATATGATTATTATATTCAATATTAAAAGTGTCTTTTGTGAAATGTGCTAAATTAAAATTGTATAGAATAAAAATTTATTTTATTGTTAATATATGTATATATGAAAACAAGTTTCCCTTTTGAATTTTTCTTTGGATAATATCAAAGCTTTAAATTAAAAAAAAAGAAAACAAAAAGAAAGAAGAAAAACCAAAATAACTACATGTAGAAATTATAGAAAAAAAAAAAGAAATGAACCAAAAATTAAAAGAGAGGAAAAGTCCTTAAAAGGATGCCTTTGAAGACAAGGGAGAAAAGGAGAGGAAGTGACTGAGG
Source organism: Cunninghamia lanceolata (assembly GCA_027924645.1). NCBI lineage: Eukaryota > Viridiplantae > Streptophyta > Pinopsida > Cupressales > Cupressaceae > Cunninghamia > Cunninghamia lanceolata. Next base: position 2,121,684 of record BSBN01000998.1, read on the forward strand.
GGAGAGGGGGGGATAATAGAGAAGGAGCACTTGCTCATACAGGGTGACATAAGATACATGTATAATTCACTCAGAGAATATTTACTTTTCATAGGTACATCTTTCTATGCAGTTATGCCTATATGTGTATGTTTAGAATGGAGTGGATTTTTTTTTTTTTGTTTTTTGGTATGGATCAGCCTTCTATGTTTTAGCTTGGTCCAATTAATTTTATTTTCTTTAAACATTTTTACCTCTTCCATTATAAATGACAGTGACTTAATTCTCTATATAAGTCAGCCCTGTGTATGTAAAAAATCTTCTATGTTGGGAATGGTTTTTCCTCTTAGAATCAACCTTTTTAATTATTCCTATATTCTTCGAACTTTTGGATCGAACCTTCTTTATTTTATTCAGTGGTTGATAAGCCTCTTCAGCGGCTTTATTCATTTCGTTTCACCCTTAAATTCATTGGTATTAGTCTTTTAACAATAGGAATCAGCTTTTAAAATGATTACCTACCTTTTTAAGCCTTTATGGCCTTTTTTAGTCTAATAGATCTTCTTTCCTGTTATATCAACCTTCCTTTGAACATTTTGGCCTTTCTTATCTCAATGTGTTTAAATGTATATCACCCCTTTAACCCACTGAAGTGGTCAGGGAACTTAGATGCGGCTTTAAAATCTTACATTTTGCTATTAAATTCATAGTTTGGTTTACATTGCCAGTCAGCCTTGTTGAACCTTCTGTATACTTTGAATATGATTATATATATATATTTTTTTCCTGTTTGGACGTATATAAAACAAGCCTTTGACTTACATGATATTGGCCTAATGGTTTCCATTTATTCAAGTTTTTTTTATATATATCTCTTTACATTTTAGAAGGCATCAGTCTTCTTGTAGATTGAACAGTTTCTTATCACCACTTAATCAGCCTCCGTATGCCATGAATTGACTATTCTAAATTATTCTTGCTAATTGATCAGTTTTATATTCAAGTGCTTTCTTTTAATAAGGAAATCTTTGTTCTTAAAATGTAATACCACTAATGCATCAGCCTTATATAAGTCTGGATGGCCATACCAGTCAGATTGGCCTCGTTTAGTTTCATCAGCCTTTTTCTTATATTAGTCACCTTATTAAAGCTAAATCGACCTCCTTGAAATAGACTCGGCCTTTGATTTAACCAACTCCTAAGGCATCCTACGTAATACCAAAGGTTGTAACTTAGCTAAACACCTTCTTTGCACTATGAATGACCTCCACCGAAATGGGATTGGTCTCTCTCTCTCTCTCTATTGTAGCACCCTCTAAAACACTCACTTCACTGCCTTCTTTAGATGAGTGTCTACTGTTGTTAGTCTTCAGTAGTTGATAATGTATTTTGTTAGAGATTTATACTTAGTCCAAGACTAGTTGTAGCTATTACTTTTGTAGTTTTCCTCTAATTTTGTTGCAGATTTCCTTATTATTGTGGTCATGTCCTTTCTTTATGTTTCACTGTAGCATTCCTTGTTCCTGTCACAACTTTCCTTATTCTATGGATGCATTCTTTATTTCTATTTATGTTTTCTGCAAATTACTGTTTCCCCTATAGCAAGATAGTTGGTCTATTGTAGTAACTATTTAGTCACTGAAATATGAATATAACTGAATTATTTACTAGTGACTATTGGAAAGTATGAACCTGAAATTAATTAAATATGCAATTTCCTAAATCTTCTTAGTCATAAATTTAATCATTATCACATTATAAACCAACCTTGCTTGTTGATATAAACGTTTAGATCTAGTTATTTCTTTTATAATTGTAGCTGTAATATAATGACATATATATATTTATCTATATAAAAATTTCCATGATCAATCCTAGTATTAGTTCATTGTAAGAATAACAGAAATTCTTGTTGTATAAAATGTTTACATCATCATAATTTCATTCTTGTTAAGTAAAAGTAGACTCCCACTATCTTCTACAAGAAAGTAACTAGTAGAATGCATGTGCTATCATGAATTATAGAATAGTTGTTTTTCTATGTGTATGTTGAGCTTACCTTATGAGATAAGATGCCAAATGTGGATTAACAGAGAAGGTAGTCTTCTTTTTCAAGACCTACCAATTTATGTGTTTATTCTTTGGCCAAAGCTATGTTTGTACCATTGAAATAGATGGATATTTAATGCCTAGTGATTAATAATGTTCTATACCACATCCTGTTTGCAAAAAATATGATCATTCTAGGTTAAAATGCATATAGCCATTAGGTATGCATCAATGTTCCCTTGTACCAATTGTTCTGAGTTGGTAGGCGCTTCGTACAGGGTCAGGTATTCTTTGGGGTAGAAGGAATTCTAGGGAACTATAGTGCTTCATGGTTAGGTGGAAAAAGCACCTTAACCATGTTCTTGTCTTTCATCTTGCAAAAGACCAGTAGGTTATGGTGGCTAAAGAGGAATATTTGTATAATTTATCATCATTATAAATGTAATTCAAATAATTGATATATCATTGTATGGAATAAATGTATGTCTTTCTTAGCTAAGGGATGTAATTGTATTTTTCCTTGTAGTACTATTTTGGTATTGACACTTGAGAAATTGTATGATTATATAGCATTCTTGATTATTACTGTTAATAGAAAGTTTCATCCTTTCCATTTAAAGGTTGTGAATCAATCTACTTTTGTATATTTAGTAAGTGGCAATTTCGTACTTTACATTTGGTATCAGAGAAGTCAGGTTCAACACTTGGACCATTGGAGCTCATTGCAAGGTTTCACGAGTGTGGTGAGAAATGCTACTGATAAAACATTTATTCTTGTGCCAGAATGGAAGGAATGATAAGGAAAAGAAGGTGAGCCAAGAAAACAACACTTAGTGATATGCCTAAGATCACCATTAAGAAAGAGCCACCTACCGAATCAAAGATGAAAGAACTAATGAGAGATGCAAAGGAAGCTTGGCTCATTGATTTTAAAACACTAATAGATGCACTCAAATGTATTCACCTAGAAAGGAAGAAAAGGATTGAGGGGACAAGAATGTTGCCAACCCCTTCAACTGATGTGAAAAGTAAACCATCAGCCCACCGTGATATGCCTTTTGGATGTGGCCGAGATGCACCTATTATGGGAAAAAAGGTGTTGATTGAGTACTCATGAGTACATCCACCCTCTAAGTTTGTGTTACTTGATTCTGATGGAGAGAAGGAACTAGAAGAAATTCCTTTGTCAGAAAGTGACATGTAGACATACTTCTGCTCGAAAATAGAAAAGTTTTGTATTGGAATAAGGATGTGAAATCCAAAAAGTGAATAAAGTAAAAATTTGACTTTTAGAATAAGCAAATGTTTATGGGGGATTCAAGGGTGTTTTTATTGCTCACTTAATCGAGCATGTGTGAGTCATCGTATAATTGTGTGATGCGAGTAGCAAGTACCTTCTTTTGTTAGGTGTGTGGGGAGGAATACATTGTTTAGGGTAAGATAAACCCTGTGTTGCAAGTATGTGCTTAATTGATGTTGTCATTAATGTCAACATATCTTTGTTGTCATTGGTGTCAACTGTATCCTATTTTGTTATTTGGTTAGAAGCTTTATATGTTAAGGATATTGAGAAAATTAGCCCCTCTAGGAGAATAAAAAAGGAAACAGTGAATCACAGTGAAGACAGTGAGTTGCATACTAAAGAATAGTCCAGAAGACTGCTCTGCATTTCTTGGAGAGTGAAGATCTTGGTCTATGGCTTGGAAGTTATTTAGAGGTATGTCTGAAGATGCTAAGTCTTGAGTTTGAGCCTTCGGGATGAAGAATTGAGTGAGTTACATTCTTCAGAGTAAAACCTTCTTTTTCTAATTATTCACTAGTGACAGGTGTTGGATTTAGGACAAACAACTGAGAGGGGGGGTGAATCAGTTGTCCAAAACTTTCTTTCAATTTAAACACTTAAATCTGCTTTGTAATTCAGTGGCATAATAATAAATCAATCATGGAAATACAATGCATTAAATCAAAAGTAGAAACACAATAACACATAAGACACCAAGATTTTGACATGGAAAACCTGGTTAAGGGAAAAACCATGGGATGATTAACCCAAGATTGTATTCTCTATTAGAAGAATAGAAAGAACCAAATGGCACATGCCAATTAGGGCTCATTGCCTGAGCACACTGCTCACAAGAGGCTCACTGCTTATAGGAGACACACTGTCTACAGAATAATAAGTATTACATACTTGAACTAAAGAATAGCATCTTCACCATGCTTGAGTTAGTTCCATTTAAGCCCAATACTTCTGCTCTGCCTTTCGCTCTCCTCCTCGCTACCACACTCTCATCTCCACTAGATACATTTGAAATGACTTTACAATTCCTTATTTATACAAGACATCGACTTAGGGATAATCATCCAAGTCAGCATATATTATAGAGAAAACTAATTACAAAAAGATTTCATGCGGATCAAAACACTATCGGCCACACAGATCTGAGGCTTCAATCTTCATTTAGGAACACGCCAATCCTCACATAACATCTTCAAGATCATCCACAGGATGTGTAACTCATCCGGTTTGCCAGAGTTAGGAAGAACATCATCATCCAGAAGTTATTCTTCAATTGCAAGCTCAAACTCCAATGCGAACCACCAACATGAACTAGACACGATCCAAAGACCTCCACAAGCTTGTCTGAATCACCAAGAACATCCACACTACATCTGCTTACTGAAATCCTTATCTCCTTCATCCGGAAGCTCAAGAACACAGTCTGTCATCACTGTCACAATGGAATAGATGCTTGCAGACCTCCAGACCACAAACCAATTGAGTTGTCACTTCACATGGACTTCCTAAACACTCCACCAAATCTGTAGAATAGGATATTGCATTTCTGGATCTCACTGGACCTATCTGTGTCACTTTATCACCTCTAAACATTTGCCATAACTGGTTTTACTTGAGTGGCCACAACTTCTTCAGATCTTCATGTGGACCTCTAAAATCTTTACTAGATCATCTTAAGACACATATCTACAAACCCTTTGAAGCACATCCTCTAATCTTCATATTATCTAGGATCTCTAACTCACTGTCTTCACTGTTCTTCTCTATTCCTCAACACACAGCTCATCCAATTCTTATCATTAATGCAACAGGAGTATGTTGACATCAATGACAACACTGTTTAGGCCCATACTTGCAACAATCTTGCCCTTTGTCATTGATGGCAACATATGATGTGAAAAATGGTTTTGACCATCAAGACAAGAACTTTTTCTCATTGACACAACTCCCCCTATCAACAACAACCATTCACATGTCTTGTCTTCCTTTACTACTCCCCCTTTGATTAGCAACCACTTATTTTTCACATGTCTTCTCTCCTCCTTTGACATCAATGGCAAAGGGCACATACTTGCACTAATTTAGAATCATACCAGCTACTCCGCTTGAGTGGTAGCTTCCCAAACATCAATCTGGATAAGATATGACTGTGAGATCCACAGGACTGATGCACATCAGTGCACCTTAATTCAGAACTAGAGGGGTAATAACCCCTAACTTCTCCTTGAGATACTCAAAAGAATCCTTAGGAAGATGTTTAGTAAAAATATCTGCAATCTGATCCTTAGAAGGTACAAACTCCAATCTGATTTCATTCTTGTTCACTTGTTCTCTCAAAAAGTGAAACTTGATGGATATATATTTAGTCTTTGAATGCAACACTGGATTCTTAGATATATTTATTGCACTTGAATTATCACAGAAGATTGTGATAGGCTCCTCATACTCCACTCTCATGTCTCTTAGCATTTGCTTCATCCACAAAACTTGAGTGCAACTACCTACTGCTACAATATATTCTACTTCTGCAATGGATAGAGATATTGCCTCTTGTTTCTTGCTCAGCTAAGAAACTAATCTCTTTCCCAAAAAGAATGCTCCACCACTGGTACTCTTCCGGTCATCCACATCTCCTACCCAATCTGCATCTGTATATGCATGAAGAGAGAAATTATGATCTCTAGGATACCACAAACCATACTCAGCTATCCCTTTTAGATACCTAAAAATCCTCTTGATTGCCATGACATGAGATTCTCTAGGATCAGCTTGGAATCTAGCAACAAGACCAATAGCATTCATAATGTCAGGTCTAGTTTGAGTGAGATACAACAATCCTCCAATCATTGACCTATACTTTTTCTGATCAGCCTTAGGAGAGTCATCATCTTTGCTCAATATTCATCCGGTTGCCATGGGAGTACTCATTGGTTTTGAGTCTTCCATCCCAAATTTCTTCAACAATTCTTTCACATATTTGGTCTAAGAAATGAAGATTCCTTCCTTTGTTTGAGTGATTTGTAGACCCAATAAGAAATTCATTTCCCCAAGCATGGACATCTCAAATTCACTTTTCATTTGATTTGCAAAAGTTTTACACATTCTATCTCTTCCTCCAAAAATGATATCATCAACAAACACTTCAACAATAAAGATGTTTTCATGATCAATTTTGAAATACAAATTACTGTCAGCAGTACCTTTGTTGAAACCAATTTTCAAAAGATGCTTATCCAATCTTTCATACCAGGCTCTTGGGGCTTGCTTGAGTCCATATAGTGCTTTCTTCAACTTGCAGACCATATCACCATGATCAGACAATTGAAATCCACCCAGTTGCTCAATGTATACTTCTTCTTCCAAGTCACCATTTAGGAAGGCAGACTTGACATCCATCTGATATACTTTGAAATCCTTGAAGGCAGCAAAAGCAAGAAATAATCTAACTGCTTCAATTCTTGCCACCAGAGCAAAAGTTTCTTCAAAATCAACTCCTTCTATTTGAGAGTAACCCTTACAGACCAATTTGGTTTTATTTATGATTACTTCACCAACTTCATTCAATTTGTTTCGGAAGACCCATTTGGTTCCACTCACATTCTTATTTTTAGGTCTGGGAACAAGATCCCAAGTGTGATTTTTCTCAATTTGCATCAGCTCTTCCTCCATTGCTTTAGTCCAGTTTTCATCATTGCAAGCTTCATTCACTATCTTAGGTTCAATCTTTAAAATTAGACAATACTATTCTGAATCTTGAACAATCCTTCTTCTTGTTTGTACACCTTTGCTTTTATCACCTATAATCTGATCTTCAGAGTGATTCAGTCTTACATACCTGGGAACTTTGGGAGTTTCTTGCACTTTTGATTGTTGAACAGGTTCATTCAAACTTATCTCTTCTTCCTGATTTACCAGATCAGTTTGAATCTAAATTTCAGAGGGGGCTTGGACTTCTTGAACAAAAACATCATTTTGATCATCTTCATCATATTCATAAGACCTTGAGGGTTTTTCAACACCTTCATCAACCTTCTTTAATCTCTTGTTATAACATCGGTATGCTTTGCTTTGAGTAGAATAACCCAAGAATATTCCTTCATCACTTCTAGCATAAAATTTTCCTAGATCTTCATCTCTTTTAATGTAACATTTGCTACCAAAGACTCTGAAATACCTCACAGTGGGAGTGATGCCAAACCAAATTTCATAAGGAGTCTTACCGGTATTGCTTCTGATTTGTACTTGATTGAGAGTATAGACTGCAGTGCTTACAGCTTCTCTCCAATAGATTTGAGGAACATTTTCTTCCATCATCATAGTTCTAGATGCTTCTTGGATGGTCTAGTTCTTTCTCTCCACTACTCCATTCTGCTGTGGAGTCCTAGGAGCAGACAACTGTCTTTTTATTCCATGTTTCTCACAAAATTCTATGAACTCACTAGATGTGAATTCTCCACCTCTATCAGACCTTAGACATTTTAATTGTAATCCGGTTTCATTCTCTACCATAGCTTTGAATATTTTGAATTTCTCAAGAGCTTCTGATTTCTCTTTCAAAAAAGTCACCCACATCATCTAGGAATAGTCATCAATTATTAACATGAAGTATCTATCACCTTGCACACTCTTGATTCTTACCGGACCACATAGATCAGTATGAACTAAGTCCAATAATCTGGTAGAAGATTGTTCCTTGCTTTTGAATGAGACTCTACTTTGTTTATCCAAATAACATTCCTTACACAAACTATTGGTAGGTTTTACCAATCTTGGAAGATCTCTTATAGCCTGAGTGTTGCTTATCTTGATGATATTATCAAAATTCACATGACACATTATCCTATGCCACAACCAACTCTGATCAATTTGAACAAGTAAGCAACTTTTACCAGTACCAACCAAGTGGAAGATGTTACCTTTAGTTTGAGTACCAGATGCAATCTCTATTCCAGAACTTTCAAAGATCTTGCATTTTCTATTTTTGAATCAGAGATCATAGCCTTTGTCCACCAATTGTCCAACACTGAGATGATTGTGCTTTAGGCCTTGAACATACAGTACATTACTGGTTTTCTTCTTTCCATCAAAAGAAATAGGTCCTCTACCCTTGATTCTACCAAAAGAATTATCACCAAATTTTACCACTCCTCCTTCATACCTTTCCAAATCTATGAATTTATTTTTGTCACCTGTCATATGGTGAGAGCATCCACTGTCAATGACCCAATCATCATTTTCCTCAACTTGGGCAGCCAGAGCTCTTTCAAAAATTTTATGATTGACAGATTTAGAGGGCATTGGATCTTCTTCCTTGATGGCAATAAACACCTAGTCACTTCCAGATTTCTTTCCTGTCTCTAATTCATCATCTGTTACTCCTTCATTATCATCATCTTCATGAACATAGTAACAATTCTTCTAGAACCTTGATCTTTTGGGATTTGGCCTTGAAAATCTTTCTGGACACCTTGAGGCAAAATGACCAATCTCATTGCAATTAAAACACTTAAAAGGCAATTTCCATTCATACTTATTGGATCCTCTTGGTAGCCTTTTTGCAATAAGGGCTTCAAGTTGAGCAGCTTCTGCTTCATCTTCTTCCAGGTCTTTTCTTGCTTTCTCATACCAAGATAGTTTCTTTGAGGAGTTCTCTCCCAGATCAAACTTTTGTTTTCCTTTAATAGAGGCACTAGCTTTGAATGTAGATTCAGTCTTGAGGGGGGCATCTCCAAACTCAGTCAATTCAAATGTAGCCAATTTACCAATCAATTGATCTCTTGTGATACCTGAAATAGATTTGAATTCTTCAATAGTAGCAACCTTGTACTTGTAAGAATCAGGAAGGGATCTGAGAACTTTGCCAACAATCTCATCTTCATCCAAGACTCCACCAGCACATCTAATGCCACAAACAAGCTCATTTACTCTTGGCATAAATGTAGTGATATTTTCAACTTCTCTCATCTTTAGATTTTTGAATTTTCCTTTCAGACTCTATAGCTTGGCACATTTGACATACTTGTCTCCTTCATGCAGAAGTTCTAGTTTTTCCCAAATCTCAAAAGCAGTTTGTAGGTCAACAACATTTGTCAGCTCTGAATTAGATAAGGCACTTAGAAGAGCTTCTTTAGTCCACAGATTGTTTTCAGCATCTACGATTTCATCTACGGATTTTAGACCATTATGTGGAGAGTATACGTCTTTGAAGCCATTGTCCAGTACTACATTCCCATACATTGCAAGTGATATTGCATGTGACTTTTCCAAAGAGTAAAATTGGTTCCATCAAACTTTAGACTATCCTTCTTATAGGACGACATCCTGGATCTCCTCAAGTGGATAAGCTCTTTTAGAGGAACTTAGCTCTGATACCAATTGTTGGATTTAGGACAAACAACTAAGAGGGGGGGTGAATCAGTTGTCCAAAACTTTCTTCCAATTTAACAAATTAAATCCACTTTGTAATTCAGCAGCATAATAATAAATCAATCATGGAAATACAATGCATTAAATTAAAAGCAGAAACACAATAACACATGAGACACCAAGATTTTGATGTGGAAAACTCGGTTAAGGGAAAAACCACGAGATGACTAACCCAAGATTGTATTCTCTATTAGAAAAATAGAAAGAACTAAATGGCACATGCCAGTTAGGGCTCACTGCCCGAACACACTGCTCACAAGAGGCTCATTGCCTACAGGAGACACACTGTCTACAAAATAATAAGTATTACATACTCAAACTGAAGAATAGCATCTTCACCATGCTTGAGTCAGTTCCATTTAAGCCCAATACTTCTACTTTGCCTTTCACTCTCCTCCTCGCTACCATACTCTCATCTCCATTAGATACATTTGAAATGACTTTACAATTCCTTATTTATACAAGACATCGACTTAGGGATAATCATCCAAGTTGGCATACATTACAGAGCAAACTAATTACAAAAAGACTTCATGCGGATCAACACACTATTGGCCACATAGATCTGAGACTTCAATCTTCATTTAGGAACACGCCAATCCTCACATAACATCTTCAAGATCATCTGCGGGATGTGTAACTCATCCGGTCGGCCAGAGTTTGGAAGAACATCATCATCTAGAAGTTATTCTTCAATTGCAAGCTCAAACTCCAATGCAGACCACCAACACAAATTGGACACGATCCAAAGACCTCCACAAGCTTGTCTGAATCACCAAGAACATCCACACTACATCTTCTTACTGAAATCCTTATCTCCTTCATCCGAAACCTCAAGAACATAGTTTGTCATCACTGTCACAATGGAATAGATGCTTGCAGACCTCCAGACCATGAACCAATTGAGTTGTCACTTCACATGGACTTCCTAAACACTCCACCAAATCTGTAGAATAGGATATTGCTTTTCCAGATCTCACCGGACCTATCTATGTCACTCTATCACCTCTAAACATCTGCTAGAACCAGTTTTACTTGAGCGGCCACAACTTTTTCAGATCTTCATGTGGACCTCTGAAATCTTTACTGGATCATCTTAAGACACATATCTACAAACCCTTTGAAGCATATCCTATGATCTTCATATTATCTAGGATCTCTAGCCCACTGTCTTCACTGTTCTTCTCTGTTCCTCAGCACATAGCTCATCCAATTCTTATCATTAATACAATAGGAGTATGTTGACATCAATGACAACACCGATTAGGCCCATACTTGCAACAACAGGGAGAAAGTATTTTGCTCTATATCCCTTTGCATTGAAGTATTTTTCTCTGCGGTTCTAGAGGGAAGTCTAGAATAATGATAAGTGTCTACAACTCTAATGGTTTGTGATTTGGTGGTCCACAAGCTATCTTTCTTTTATGATAGTTGAAGACAGTGAAGTTCATGTGCTCTAGTGTGAAGAATCTCATGGATAGTGTGGTTAGAGTTTGTATGGTTGCTCCTGGTGATTACAACGTGCTTGTGGAGGCCTCCTGATCATGTTCCTACCTTTGCATTGGTTCGCATTAAGGAATTGAGATCATGTTTGAAGATTACTTCCAGATAACGTAGTCTGTAACCAGTCTTAGCTAACTTGGTTAATTCCAATGATTGTGGAGATCTCTTGAAGATTGTAGAAGCATGTTGTGGCATGGAAGATCATGTTTGAGTCCTAGCTAAGGCATGGAGTGATCCGCATACATATTTACTTCATTTCCTTATCTAATTTTGTATTAGGTCCATACCTATTTTATGTATGTTTGTAAATTCTGACCTTGGAGATTGTTCCAATGGTTGATGATTGTAATACCAACTTTGATGATCATTCCAAGGTTGATGTAGTGTATAAATACTTGCAATTGAGTCAAGGAAAAGGTGTCCTTGTGTGAAAAATGTGAAGATAAGTAAGGAAGAGAAAAGGCAGAACAGAGCAGAAGAATATTGTGCTTCAATGGAATTGAATTCAGGCATGGAGTAGATGCTAACATCTCAGTTCAAAACCCTTAGCATTGAGCCACCCTTTGGTAGTAAGCCTTTTTCTGGGCAGTGAGCCCTATTGGTAGTAAGCCTTTGATTTTCGGTATTGTGCTTTACATATATATCTTGTGGGTTAACTCCCACCGTGGTTTTTCCCTTGACAGGGTTTTCCACATAAAAATTTGGTGTCACTTATGTATGATCTTGCAATTGTGTTTTTGGTTTTCTGTTTATGCTTTCATGTTTTAATCATAACAAACAGTGGATAAGTGTTTAATGATTTAAGGTGCAGAATCGCTTAAGTTTTGTGACAACTGATTCACCCCCCCTCTCAATTGTCTGGTTCATTTCAACAATTGCTATAAGATCCAAGTTCCTCAGAAGAAAGCTTGACCACTTGAGGGTGATCCAGAATGTCATATAAGAAGGAGAGTCCATAGTTCGATGGAACAAACTACTCCATCTGGAAGATCCGCATGAAAACTCATCTCCTTTGCTTGGGTTACAGTGTTTGGAAAATAATTGAAAACAAGTATGAAATACTGAAGAATGGTTTGGAACCTAAAGATGAGATCAAGGAATTTGAGTTGAACATAAAAGCTAAAGATGCCCTAGTGAGCACCTTATCCGACGTCGAAGTAACAAGGATCATGGAGCTAGAAACTGCTTATGAAATCTAGGATAAACTGAAGAATCTATATGAAGGAGATGAATCTGTGGAGAGCACCAAGTTGTAGAGTTTGAAGGCAAAATATGAATGTTTGAAGATGAGCAAAGATGACAACATAAAATCCTTCATGCAAAAGGTCAACAAACTTATGAGTAGCATTAGAAGTGCAGGAGGAAAAATTGAGAATATTGAAGTTGTGAACAAAATTCTTAGATCATTGCCTAAATCTTATTGTCATAAAGTGGCCGCAATTGAAGAAATAATGACAATAACAAAGATTACAAAAGATCAGCTACTAGGGAAGCTGACAACCTTTGAAATGAGAGAACCTGGTGATTCACTTCCAAAGACAGATACTTATTTCAAGGCTAGCACTTCAGAAAGAACCCCCAAATCTAAAAAGTACAAGGTGGAACTAGATTATGAGCTTGAAGAACTTGAAGCCAACTTTGTTAACAATCTGCCCAGAGGTACTAGTAAGTTCAAAGGCAAATTACCTTTCAGTTGTGGTAAAGTTGGTCATTATGCTTCTAGGTGCCCCACAAGAGTTCCCAAGCCAAGACCATTTAGACCTAGGATTCCAAATAAATGTTATTATGTTGAAGATCTTGATGATGATGAAGGAGTATCAGATGGTGAACCAGATAATGCTAACACTTTTGGAAATGAATGCTTGTTTATTGTTATTAAAGAAGAACCTATGACTACTAATCCTACTAGTTGTGTGAAGCAAGAAAAACTAGTGGAAAGTGTCTTGGCTACTCAGGTTGTTGAAGACAAAGATGAATGGGTTATTGATAGTGGATGTTCTCATCACATGACTGGTGACAAAAGTAAGTTCATAAGTTTTGAAAGATATGATGGAGGACTGGTTAGGTTTGGTGATGATACAGATAGTAAGATTTGTGGAAAATTATCCATTTCTTTTGATGGCAAGCACAACACTGATGATATCTTATATGTGAAGGGATTAAAGCATAATCTCTTGAGTGTTGGTCAAATGTGTGGCAAAGGTTATGATCACAGATTCAAGGACAATGGATGCAAGATCTTAGAAAGCTCTAGAATAGTGATTGCAACTGGTAAGAAGACAAGAGGTAACATTTATCATTTGAAAGGGACTAATGAATATTGTTTGTTGGCTCAGAATGATGAAAGTTGGTTGTGGCATAAAAGGTTGTGTCATATCAATTTTGACAACATTGTGAAGATAAGTTCCACTCAGGTTGTAAGAGATTTGCTTAAGCTTGTGAAGCCTATTGATACTTTGTGCAAGGAGTGCCAATTTGGAAAACATACAAGAATAAGTTTCAAGAGCAAGGACCAATCTGTTGATGAACTACTGAAATTAGTGCATATAGATCTATGTGGACCTACCAAAGTAAGAAGTCTACAAGGAGATAGGTATTTCATGTTGCTGATTGATGATTATTCTAGAATGACTTGGGTTACCTTCTTAAAAGAAAAAGATGAGGCCCTAGAAAAGTTTAAAGCATTCAAGGAAATGGTTGGGAATGAGCTAGACTTGAGAAGAAAGTGCTCGAGGTCTAATAGAGGTGGAGAGTTTACATCAAATAAGTTCAATTTCTTCTGTGAAGAACAAGTGATAAAGAGACAATTATCTGTACCCAGGACTCCACAACAAAATGGAGTAGTTGAAAGGAAAAATAGGATAGTTGAAGAGGCTGCTAGGACAATGATGGAAGAGGCTAACCTACCAGAAGTATATTGGAGAGAGGCAATTCACACTGTTGTATACATCCTAAACAGAGTCCAAGTAAAAGGTAACAGCTCTAAGACTCCTTATGAGTTGTGGCATAGTAAAGTTCCTACTGTGAAATATCTCAAAGTTTTTGGTAGTAAGTGTTATATCAAAAGAGATGAAGATCTAGGTAAGTTTGATGCAAGATTTGATGAAGGTATCTTCCTTGGATATTCTACCAAGAGCAAGGCCTACCAGTGCTACAATAATAGGTTGAAGAAGATCATTGCAAGTGCAAATGTCAAATTTGATGAAACCAAGGAAAAGGTATGAAGTGGATATGAATCTGATGAACCGGATGTCCCTGCAAACAAAGTAGTAGTGCAGCAAGAAGAAAACTCAGAGGAAGAAGAAGAACAAGCTCTTGAAACTATTGTCAAGACACCCAGGTATGTAAAGTAAAATCACTCTGAAGATCAAATCATAGGAGATAAGAGTAAAGGAGTTTAGACTAGAAGATGAGCTACTGATGAACATGTTAATTATTGTTTGATTTCTCAAGTGGAACCTAAAAATGTAAATGAATCTTGTAATGATGAAAATTGGGTAAAGGCTATGGAAGAAGAACTGATGTAGATAGAGAAGAATCAGACTTGGGATCTTGTTTCTAGACCAACATATAAGAATGTAATTGGCACCAAATGGGTCTTCAGGAACAAAATGAATGAGAATGGTGAAGTGGTAAGAAACAAAGAAAGGTTGGTATGCAAAGGATACTCTCAAGTTGAAGGAATAGCTTTTGAGAAAACATTTGCACCAGTGGAAAGGATTGAAGAAGTAAGAATGTTTTTAACATTTGTAGCCTACAAAGATTTCAAGGTTTATCAAATGGATGTAAAGTTTACATTCTTAAATAGAGAATTGGAAGAAGAAGTCTATATTGAACAACTGGAAGGATTCCAGTCATCAGATTAGGGTGACATGGTGTGCAGATTGAAGAAAGCATTGTATGGACTAAAACAAGCCCTCAGGGCATGGTATGCAAGATTAGATAAGTATTGATACAATTAGGGTACTACCGATAGTAATCTCCATTTCAAGATCAATAATGAACAAATCCTAATTGTTGCAGTCTTTGTTGATGACATTATCTTTGGAAGCAATGAAGGCATGTGCATGGTTTTTGTTGGGGAAATGCAAAATGAATTTGAAATGTCCATGTTTGGTGAGATGAATTTCTTTTTAGGTCTACAAATAAATCAATAGGATAAAGGTATCTTCATTTCTCAGTTGAAGTATGTGAAAGAGTTGTTAAAGAAGTTTGGGATGGAGGACTCCAAAATGGTAAGCACTCCCATGGAAATTGGTTGTAAATTGAGTAAAAATGATGACTCACCTATGGTAGATGAGAAAAGATATAGATCTATGATTGGAGGATTACTTTATCTGACCCAAACCTGACCTGACATAATGAATATAGTTTGTCTTGTGGCAAGATTTCAAGAAGAACCTAAAGAATCACATGTGATGGTAGTCAAAAGAATACTGAGATACTTGAAAGGCACAATGGATTATGGTTTGTGGTATCCAAAAGACAATGATTTTACTCTCAGTGCATACACTGATGCAGATTGGGCTGGAGATGTGGATGACAAGAAAAGTACAAGTGGAGGTGCATTCTTTTTAGGAAGGAGGCTGGTATCTTGGTTAAGAAAGAAACAAGATTCAATATCTTTGTCTACTGCAGAAGCATAATACATTGCAGCAACATGTAGTTGCACTCAAGTGTTATGGATAAAGTAGACATTGAAGGACATTCGAGTTGTGTATGCAGATCCAATTGCAATATTTTGTGACAATACAAGTGCCATAAACATATCAAAGAATCCAGTAATGCATTCAAGGACAAAGTACATATTCATAAGATATCACTTTCTGAGAGAAAAGGTAATAGAGAATGAAGTCAAGTTGGAGTATGTATCTACAAAAGATTAGATTGCAAATATTTTCACTAAGCCTCTGCCTAAGGATACTTTTGAGTATCTTAGAGAAAAGTTAGGGGTTATCACCCCTCCTTCTCTAAACTAAGATGCACGGAAGTGCATCAGTTTAGAGGTAAAATCCATCTCTAGATCTAGATTGATGCTTGTAAGGGCTACTTCTCAGGAGGAGTAGTCAGACGAAGAGAGTTCAGAGGAGAGATTGGATTAGAGTAGTAGAGTACAAGTATGTGCCCTTTTCCATTGATGTCAAAGGGAGAGAGAAATCATGTGAAAAAATCAGAGAGAAAGAGTGTGGACGTGTAAAGAGATAGGGGGAGAATCTTTTCTTGATGGTTGTTGCAATTTTTCACATCATGTGTTGCCATCAATGACAAAGGGGGAGATTGTTGCATGTATGTGCTTAATCGGTGCTATCATTGATGTCAACATATTTTTGCTGTCATTGGTATCAATGGTATCCTATTTTGTTATTTAGTTAGAATCTTTATATGTTGAAGATATTGAGAAAATTAGCCCCTCTGGAAGAATCAGAAAGGAAACAGTGAATCATAGTGAAGACAGTGAGTTGTATATTGAAGAACAGTCCAGAAGACTGCTCCACATTTCTTGGAGAGTGAAGATCTTGGTCTATAGATTGGAAGTTATTTAGAGGCATGTTTGAAGATGCTAAATCCTGACTTTAAGCCTCTAGTATGAAGAATTGAGTTACATTGATTAGAGTAAAACCTGCTTTTTCTTTTTATTCACTAGTGATAGGGAGAAAGTATTTTTCTCAGCATCCCTCCGCATTGAAGTATTTTGCTCTGTGGTTCTAGAGGGAATTCTAGAATAATGATAAGTGCCTACAACTCCAATGGTTTGTGATTTGGTGGTCCACAAGCTATCTTTCTTTTATGACAGTTGAAGACAGTGAAGTTCATGTGCTTCGGTGTGAAGAATCTCATGGATAAAGTGGTTAGAGTTTGTGTGGTTTCTCCTGGTGATTACAACGTGCTTGTGGAGGCCTCTTGATCATGTTACTACCTTTGCATTGGTCCATGTTAAAGAATTGAGATCGTGTTTGGAGATTACTTCCAGATAACGTAGTGTGTAACTAGTCTTAGCTGACTTGGTTAATTCTAGTGATTGCGAAGATCTCTTGAAGATTACAGAAGTGTGGTGTGGCATGGAAGATCATGTTTGAGTCCTAGCTAAGGCATGGAGTGATCCACATACATATTTACTTCATTTCCTTAGCTAATTTTGTATTAGGACCAGACCTATTTTATGTATGTTTGTAAATGCTAACCATGGAGATTGTTCCTATGGTTGATGATTGTAATGCCAAGCTTGATGATCATTCCAAGGTTGATGTAGTGCATAAATACTTGCAATTGAGTTAGGGAAAAGGTGTCCTTGTGTGAAAAATGTGAAGATAAGTGAGGAAGAGAAAAGGTAGAGTAGAGCAGAAGAATATTGCGCTTTAATGGAATTGAATTCAGGCATGGAGTAGATGCTAACATCTCAGTTCAAAACCCTTGGCAGTAAGCCACCCCTTGGTAGTGAGCCACCCCTTGGTGGTGAGCCTTATTCTAGGAAGTGAGCCCTATTGGAAGTGAGCCTCTAATTTTCAGTATTATGTTTTACATATATATCTTGTGGGTTAACTCCCACCATGGTTTTTCCCTTGACAGGGTTTTCCACATAAAAATTTGGTGTCACTTGTGTATGATCTTGCAATTGTGTTTTTGGTTCTATGTTTATGCTTTCATGTTTTAATCATAACAAATAGTGGATAAGTGTTTAATGATTTAAGGTGCAAAATTGCTTAAGTTTTGTGACAACTAATTCACCCCCCTCTCAATTGTCTAGTTCATTTCAACACCTTGGTGTTTGCTGAGAAGTTGTTTATGTGTATTTTCCTTCTTGATGCCCTGAGTTCTTGGCATAAGCCTTTGTAGTGTGTGAGAATGCTTGAGTGACTTTTGTAGGGTCATGTTTGTGCTTGTGTGACCACCTATGATATTGGAGTTATGAGAACCTTTGTGTGAAAATAAATACCATGTTACAAGTGTGATCAAACTTGGTTTACTCTTTTGGGAGTTATGCATTTAATGTGAACAAGGGGATGTTTTGATCATATACTTGATATGTGAAGAGTAGCATGTCCTCGTAATGTTTGCCTCTATATAATGACTAGTACTAGTTGTTTGAAATACATATTGCATTGTCTTATTGAGAGCAAGTACCTGGGTGTAGATTAACTATGTGGTTGTAAGAAAGATAGTGTAGCATCGCATTGCTAGAATAGATCATTTAGGGTAATGACTTATGTTCTTAGATTACATTCTTCCCTAGCATTCATGTGGGAACCTGGGTGTAATTATTGCATTACATTATTTAAAGAGTTAGAGAGGAAAAAGGGGTTGTGAAAAAGATCATTTGTATAGTCCTTGTGATGTTGAAGAGTTAAAATCTTGAGTGAATTAGCAAACCCTACATCTTGTGACTTGAGTTGTAATTTTCCATTGCTTAATGTGCAGTAAGTAAGCTTGTCATTATGTTGTGAAGGAAATTGGCCTCATCTGAATGTTGCACTAATGTATTATCCATACGTTATATTAGATAATCCTTGATTGGTAAGAAGTTTTAACCGCTGCCTGTTGGAGAGATTGATGTGCTTAGATATCTTGGTTGTGAACCTAATTTTGTCCTAGTTAAATCTTGATTGGTGGTTGGTTGCTAGTGTATGATTGTGTGTCCTTTCATGGTGTTTATGATTTCCTTGAATGGGAGGCAACTCTGGTTGCTAGGCAACTTGAGTGGTGTATGTGTGGTTAAGTAAAATTAATCTTATGGTATAGATGTGACTAGAGTCGTAGAAGATTCATTAGTTTGATGTGGCTGAGTGTGTTCTCTTACTCACCTTGAATCTAGGTGTAGTGTAACATTATACTCCCTCTCCAGTGGCTAGAATTAGTCACGTAGTTTATGTAATGTGGAACCTTTAAACTTTAATACTTTATTTTATTCAACTTTCATAAATTTTCTAAATGTTGTATGGGCCAACAATGAATTTTTATTTATATTTATGAATAAGTATAGCCATCAAAGTTTGACATTATTTATCTTGTGACCTTTATGGTCATGTTTATTTACTGTTGAAACTAAGCTCATTTTATGCCTTATTATTGAAAATTGACTTTTCTTCCACTTTGATATTTTATTATTTATTTATTATTGATGGCTATGCTTGAATTTTTTACTTGCTGGTCATATATCATGTTATGTTCTCTATCATGTCCATGATGGGCCTCTGATGGATTGTGTAAGGGAGTAGAATGTGGAGAATATACTAGTACTTAATGTGTGTATTACTAGAACTAAGGTAGATTAAATTCCTTGGTTTGTAGATAAATACAAGCAAATATTGTGTGAAATGTTGAGAAATGGTTTTGTGAATCACTTGATGAGAAATGTATTCTTGTATGAGCTTAAATGTAGATTCATGACTGTGTAGAGAACTCGTATGGATTGAATCTTGCTTTGAGTTGGCTGAATGTTGGCTTAGTCCACCAACTTTGGTTATTCTTACTTGTTTTGTTCCTATTGAACGTAATGCCATGCCCCTAGTGTTCGGCACTGGTAGAATGTATAATGTGGTGCCCTTTGTATTTGATTTCCATAACTACCCTCATGTTTTGACATAGAGTAGGGTATGAAGCAGCCTTAGTTAGTACATGAGCACACAATGTAAATAGATATTTATGGTAGTATAGTTGTCTTTTTTCTCTTGTTGAGTTGCCAACCTTGGAAATTTGGTTACTTCAAGAGTTTCTCCTTAGTAGTTGGAGGTTTCCTAGCTTGATGCTAAAAGGAATGCAACTCTTATGTGAAGAAGTTGTTTTGCTTTATATTCCATTCTATGGATACTTGGTGCTAGGTCATGAAGAAGCCTTGTGTTGCCTAGTTGATCATGATTTCATGGTTGAGTTGTGTTGCTTGACCTTTTAAGAGAAATGGTAGTAAGGTAGAGTAGCCTTGCACCTTGTTAGTGTATTGTTGTGGCTTTAGATGTGCTCCTAGTGAGTAGTAGGTTGCTAAGCCTTGCTTTATAGAAGTGATGGGTAGTGCCTAAGGAAGGACTGTTGAAAGAATAATCTTTTGTCCCTAATTTTTTTCTTGAGAGTGGATATGGTAGCTTTGTGAGTCTCCTTCAATTTAGTGAGATCTTGAGAAGTTATTCCAACATAGTTGTGGTCCTAAGTTTTATGGACTAAACTTGCTTGTGACTTATTGTGCTTTTTGGGCTAGAGCCTCTTCTCATTACAGTGGCAATTGAAGGATGGAGTGGTGTAGTCTCAGAGGAGTTGTATGCATGATGGTTGGCTTTGATCTAGGTGGTGAACCTTTGGAGATTTGTTTTGATATTGGAGATCTTGACCTATTGTTGGTTAGGAGAATTGATTTCTTGAAATTATGTTATGGTCCCCATGTGATTGCATGCGCATTATGATGATTGATTCATGCTTATATGTATCTATGATTTGTTGAAATTTGCCTCGTTGGGTGTGTTCTGGTGGTGAGATTATCTTCCCTTATACTAGACTATTGTGATTGGATGATAGTTGTACCATGTGATGTTTGTATGCTTGTTTTGGTAGTTGGGCCATGCATTTTGTTGCATTGATTAACATGCTTTATTAGACCTAGAAGTGCTGCCGGTGGAGCCTGCTCAAATTCTTAATAGATGCAAAGGGAATTAGTACAATACTTTTATTATCTCAGTACATGTGTACTAAATGTGTAATAAAAATATTGCTTAGTACAAGGTCGAGTAGGACCAATATTCTATGGACAGTGCCACATGGGATGATGCTAATGAGATAGACAGAGCTTTTCCTCATTGATAATTTAGCACAAACTCTTTAAATTTGTATAATTATGACATTTGTTCACACATGGATATTAGTTGTGTGAGACATTAATATTTAATATTTGTGTAATAAGACATTGGGACGATGCCTCTTCCTAGTGGGGAAGGATGTCATGTCTCAAACTTTCTAAACCCTCTGAACTCAATTATATTTAGAATTATTAGATGTTTTATTTGTGATTATGTTATAAATAGGTAATTATTGATGAATAAAAAGTGAAATGTTATCATTCCTTTTCAAAGTGTACAATTAAAAGTTATTAAATGATGAATATAGATGCTTATGTGATGCTTCAACTATGAATTTTTGGTTACTAACTTATTAATTAGAGATCGAGTTGAATGAGCGCAGGTATGTATCGAAGGCAAGGGCTTGGTTAAGGTAGAGGCGATCTAGCTGCCCGACAAGAATTGGATGGAGAAAACCTTGATGCATGCACACACAAGCACATAGCTCATACTACATCTTGCATTTTGATCATTTTCATAGAATGATTTCCATTGAGTTTTATTGCATGGTGGTGTGTTTGATGAAAATAATTGATTACTTATGTTAGAAATGTAACCTCCATAAAAATCATTATGCTTCTTTAAGACGTATAATTAAATGATTTGATTATTATATTCAATATTAAAAGTGTCTTTTGTGAAATGCACTAAATTAAAATTGTATAAAATAAAAATGTATTTTATTGTTAATATATGTATATATGAAAATAATTTCCACTTTTGAAAATTTATTTAGATAATATCAAAGCTTTAAATCAAAATCAAAAAGAAAAAGAAAGAAAACAAAAAGAAAGAAGAAAACAAAAAGAACTACATGCAAAGATCAGGGAAAAACCAAAAAAAATAGAAACAAACCAAAAATCAAAAGAGAGGAAAAGTCCTTAAAAGGGGCAACACCTTTGAATACAAGGGAGAAAAGAGAAGGAAGCGATTGAGGGGAGAAGGGGAGAGAACAGAGAAGGAGCACTTGCTCATACAGGGCGACAGAAGCTACATGTAGAATTCATCCAAAGAAGATTTACTTTTTACAGGTGCATGTTTCTATGTAGCTTTACTTGTAGGCATATGTTCAGAATGGAGTGGATTTAAATTTTTGTTTCCTTTTTAGTATGGATTGACCTTCTATATTTTGGCTTGGTCTAGTTAATTTTATATTCTTTAAACATTTTTACCTCTTCTATTATAAATGACAATGACTTTTCTCTATATCAATCAACCCTATGTATGTAACAAATCTTCTATATTGGGAATGATTTTTCCTCTAAGAATTGACCTTTTTAATTATTTCTATATTCTTTAAAATTTTGGATCAAACCTTCTTTATTTTGTTTAGTGGTTGATAAGCCTCTAGAATGGCTTTATTTATTTCATTTCACCTTTAAATTCATTGGTATCAGTCTTTTCACAATAGGAATCAAATTTTAAAATGATTATCTACCTTTTTAAGCCTTTACAGCCTGATCTTCTTTTTCTATTATATCAGCCTTCCTTTGAAAATTATGGCCTTTGTTATCTCAATGCGTTTAAATGTATATCACCCCTTTAACCCATTGAAGCAGTTAGGGAACTTAGATGCAGCTTTAAAATCTTGCATTTTGATATTTAACTCATAGTTTGGCTGGCATTGATGGTCAGCCTTATTGAGCCTTTTGTATACTTTAAATATGCTTATATTTTTTTTTGTTTTATTTCTTATTTGGACGTATATAAAACAAGCCTTTGACTTACATGATATCGGCCTGATGGTTTCCATTTCTTCAAGTTTTTTAATATATATCTCTTTGTATTTTAGAAGGCATCGGTCTTCTTGTAGATTGAATAGTTTCTTATCACCACCTGATCAGCCTTCATATG
Source organism: Cunninghamia lanceolata (assembly GCA_027924645.1). Taxonomy (NCBI): domain Eukaryota; kingdom Viridiplantae; phylum Streptophyta; class Pinopsida; order Cupressales; family Cupressaceae; genus Cunninghamia; species Cunninghamia lanceolata. The sequence continues at coordinate 2,144,613 of BSBN01000998.1, forward strand.
CCACGACTTGGCTATTCTGAATGCTTCTTGCTAATTGATTAATTTTAGATTTAGGTCTTTTCTTTTAATAAGGAAATCTTTGTTCTTAAAATGTAATACCACTAATGCATCGACCTTATATAAGTCTAAATGGCCATACCAATCAGATCAGCCTCGTTCAATTTCATCAGCCTTTTTCTTATATCAGTCACCTTATTAAAGCTAAATCGACCTCCTTGAAATAGACTCAGCCTTTGATTTAACCAACTCATAAGGCATCCTACATAATACAAAAGGTTGTAACTTAGCTAAATACCTTCTTTGCACTATGAACAACCTCCATCAAAATGGGATTGGTCTCTCTCTCTATTATAGTGCCCTCTAAAACACTCACTTCACTGCCTTATTTAGATGAGTGTCTATCATTGTTAGTCTTCAGCGGCTGATAATGTATTTTGTCAGAGGTTTATACTTAGTCCAAGACTTGTTGTAGCTATTACTTTTTGTAGTTTTCCTATAATCTTATCACAACTTTCCTTATTATTGTGGTCACGTGCTTTCTTTCTATTTCACTATAGCATTCCTTGTTCCTATTGCAGCTGACTCAATAGACTGTATTCCTATCGCAACTTTCCTTATTCGATGGATGCATTTTTTATTTTTGTTTCTATTTTTTGTATATTATTGTATCCCTTATAGCAAGATAGTTGGGCTATCATAGTAACTATTTAGTCACTGAATGTTGAATATAACTGAATTATTTACTAGTGACTATCAGAAAGTATGAACTTGAAATTAATTAAATATGCAATTTCCTAAATCTTCTTAGTCATAAATTTAATCATTATTACATTATAAACCAACCTTGTTTGCTAATATAAATGTGTAGATCTATTTATTTCTTTTATAATTGTAACTGCAATATAATGCCATATATATATATATATATATATATATATATATATATATATATATATATATATATATATATATATATATCTATATAAAGATTTTCATGATCAATCCTAGTATTAGTTCATTGTAAGAATAGTAGAAATTCTTGTATAAAATGTTTACATCATCATAATTTCATTCTTTTTAAGTAAAAACAGACTCACACTATCTTTTGCAAGAAAGTAACTAGTAGATTGCATGTGCTATCATGAATTATAGAATAGTTGTTATTCTATGTGTATGTTGAGTTTACCTTCTGGGATAGGATGCCAAATGTGGATTAACAGAGAAGGTAGTCTTCTTTTTCAAGACCTACCAATTTATTTGTTTATGCTTTGGCCAAATCTATGTTTGTACCATTGAAATAAATGGATATTTAACTCCTAGTGATTATTATTGTTCTCTACCATATCCTATTTGCAAGAAATATGATCATTCTACATTAGATTGCATATAGGCATCGAGCATGCATCGAGTGTTCCCTCTTGCCAATTGTTCTAAGTTGTTAGGCACTTCATGTAGGGTCGGGTATTCTTTGAGGTAGGAAGAATTTCAGGGAAGTGTGGTTCTTCGTGGTTGGGTGGAAAAAGCACCTTAACCATGTTCTTGTCCTTCGTCTTGTGGAAGACCAATAGGTTATGGCAGCTGAAGAGGAATGTTTGTATAATTGATCATCATTATGTAATTCAGATAATTGATATATCATTGTGTGGAATAAATGTATGGCTTGCTTAGCTAAGAGATGTAATTGTATTTTTCCTTGCAGTGCTATTTTGGTATTAGCACTTGAGAAATTGTATGAATATATAGCATTCTTGACTATTACTGTTAATAGAAATTTTCATCCTTTCCGTTTAAAGGTTGTGAATCAATCTACTTCTGTATATTTAGTAAGTGGAAATTTTGTACTTTACAGTATCATAATACTCCATATATATAATTACAAATTTAATGTCATAATATTGAAAAGCACGTATTTTTTGAGTTCAATCTTCATGGCATTCTATCTTGTTGTGTAGAGGGAGAGGATCATCTGAACGCTTTTCCTCAAACCATAGACTAGCGGTCCCCCACACACCTTCTTATTTGAAGTGACCCTACCCTCCACAATGGTGATGAAAAAAGATATCTATAAAATCTACCAAACCATCTGAGAACCAAGTGTATATAATACTGACATTGTTACATACAGTATGCCATACAACTCTAGAAATCCTCTAGCTAAATATGATGACTAACTGACATGAAACCCTAATAGATACTGTGAACTGAGAATGAAAACAATAATTGCATTACTTTGGCCAAAGCATTTGAGAATAAAAATCACATTCCACTATGGATATGTGGGTCGTATGTTCACACACTACTATCTCATCTTGACTCCGTGAGAAGCAATTGATTTTCTAAATACATAATGGATCCACAACACTCAAAGCAATTAAATAAATAAAATATTCACGTGATTTACTCATCCTATCATAGACTTGGCTAAGCACTAGTTTTATCTTGTTTGATTTGAAACTAGTCAAGTATGTAGTAGTGTAAATAAACCACTAAACTATATCAGTTTACATAGTAGATCATCAACAAGATAATGATGGTTCCACAAAATAGTAACTACAACATTCTCTATCTTAGCTATATGTGTCACTATATGCCATAACATATATTCCAATATAGAATTTATAAAATCAATAATATATTCTTTTCTATTAACATAAAACATTGATAACAAAAGTAGTTATGTTTCTTTGTTGCTCAAAAGACATGTGTAATCAACATTATGAATGAAGCATATCTTTTTTGTGATTGATCTACATGTTCATGGTAAATAATATAAATACCCAACTATATAGAGTTATGCTTTATTGTTTTTTTGTCATGGGTGTATCTTAATCTTAGTGCAGATGTACTACTCTCAAGGTAAGTGTTGGGATAAGGTGCCATTAACCTTATAAATTCCAATATTATATTTTGTCCCTTTTATTATTTCCTATTTTGTAATTACCCATAAGGGAATGAGGTAGTTTCACTGGCAGTGGTAATTTTGGTGTCACCGGAGGTAATTAATTAGTCACATTTACAATTGGCAATTGTAAAACTCAAAAGTAAATGAGTGTAGGTGCCACCTTGAGAGAATCTACTATTTTTAGCATATATGACACACATCATAATGTTTGGTGGGTGCGTGTAAAGAATCTATGAAAGCTGCAAGTTGTCATAAGATTCTATGACACAATGACGCATATGAAAGATATTAATGAGTTGTAAGTTGTTATGTGTAGCCCAAGGTTTCTATCTTGGAAAGATACCCTTTGGTGGAATCTATGATGGTTATGATGTGTCATAAGATGTTGTAAGAGGTTAGATTTAGTCTTGGGCGCCCAACCTTGCATGGTTGTTTGTGGACAAGTGGAAGGTGATTGTAAGATGGGATTTACTGTTTACATGTTGGGGAATCTCATGAGAGAGAAAGTGAATGCCTAGGGAGGTGTGAGAGGACTTCTACAAGTATTTTTCCATGTATTTGTTGCTGCAATACAGGTTTTAGGTACTCAGGTGCTGCCAAAATGCTGTTAGATTGAAGATTGAAGGAGAGATTGGTGGTGTTGTTGTATTGTACAATCTTTTGCAGATTAATACAAACATTGGGCCTCTTTCATGTGTGGAGTTTTTTACCCAAAAGGGTTTTCTCCATGTTAAACACCGTATCATTGTGTTATGTGTTAAGTTTTCTAATTTTGCATCTCTATAAAGCATAGTTTCAATTTCATGTTACAATCTCCATTTATAAAACACACTTAAAAGATTGTAGAAATTTATTTGAATCAGATTTCCATTGAAGTAGTGTTGCTTTCATTTATAACATTTGATATCAAAGCCTAGCCAACTTTGACTCTTGGGTGGTAGTGTAGAAGATGTAGCTACAATGGGAGACTTGGTTGTGTTTGTCTTGTAGATCTTGTGTTGATATTATGGCTGGATCCAGCATTGCATCAACATCTCGTTTGGACATTGAGAAGTTCAACATAATAGAGTATGAGTTGTGAAAGCTAAAAATGGAGGATTTGTTGGAAGAAAGAAACTAGTGGTTGGTTGTTCAAAAAGAGAAGAAACCTAATGAAGTCTCTCTGGATGAATGGGATAGATTGGATAAGAAGGCACAGGGAACCATCTATTTGTGTCTCTCAAACTCTATCCTATTGAATGTCGCAAATGAAGAGAAAGCATACAAGTTGTGGAATCGATTGGGTGAGATCTATCAAGCCAAGAGTATGGTAAATAAACTCTATTTAAAAAGAAAATTATTTTCCATGAAAATACGAGAAGGTGAATTAGTTGCAGAACATTTAAATTCATTTAATTTGTTGTTGAGTCAGCTTGCATCTGTTGATGTTAATGTTAGTGAGGAAGATAAATATCTCTTACTTATTTGTTGTTTACCTAAGTCTTGGGAGAATGCTATCCTTTCTATCACTACTAACATCATAGGTCTGAAGTTGGATGCTCTTGTTTTAGTTCTACTATCACAGGAATTGAGGAAGAAGAGTTTGGATAGTTTAGGTGATGCTCTCAATATCAAGGGAAGGTCTAAGGAAAGGGAACCTAAAGGAGATCATAAAGGGGCTAAGGACAAGTCCAAGAGCTAGTCTAAGACTCCTAGTAAAAAGAATAGAGTTAAGTGTTGGAACTGCGGTAAAAGGGGACATGTGAAGAAGGAGTGCAGAAACCCCAAGAAATAGTGGGAGAGTGCTTCAGATAAGTCCTTGAATGTAGGTGAAGATGTTTTACTTTCTGTATGTAATGTTGTTTCTAATGATCACTAGTTGGTTGACTCAGGATGCTCATTTCATATGACCCTACATACGGAATGGTTCTCCACATATGAAGAATACGATGGAGGTAATATCTACCTTGGTGACAACTCTTCATATCCGATTGTTGGGAAAGGAAAGGTATTGTTGTGTTTTAGTGATGCGAGGATTAAAATCCTCCCCAGTGTTTTGCATGTTCTTGGATTAGCTAGAAATATGATTTTAGTTTTGAAGTTGAATGATTTGGGAATGCATGTGACATTTGACAAGCATAGTTGTAGATTGGTGAGAGCGAACTTGGTGGTAGTGAAAGGGAAGAGATTCAGAAACTTGTTTAAGCTTGAATCCACTACAATTTGTAATGCCTCTTATGTTTCTGAGGCTTCTAAAAACACTTGTATGTTGTGGCACCACAGATTGGGCCACACAAGCAATAATGTATTGAAAACCATTAAGAATAAAAGATTGTTGGATGGTTTCTCTTATTCTAATGAGCACTTTGATTTCTGTGAGCATTGTGTGTTTGGTAAACAAAATAGAAAATCATTTCCTTCAGGAAGCAGTAGAGCAAAAGAGAAATTAGAAATTATTCATATGGATGTGTTTGGACCTATGGATAATGATTCTATTGGCAAAATCTTGTTATTATGTTACCTTCATTAATGATGTATCTAGATTTACATGGATTTATTTTATGAAACACAAATCTCAAGTTTTCACCAAGTTTAAGGATTTTAAAGTCTTAGTTGAAAACCAAGCGGGATTGAAGATAAAAATATTGAGATATGACAATGGAGGTGAATATTGCTCTAAGGAATTTGATGAGTTTTGCAAGCATGCAGGTATTATTAGACAAAAGACAACTTCGTAAACACCACAATAGAATGGTGTTGTAGAAAGGATGGACTAAACAAACATGGAAAGAGCCAGAAGTATGCTGAGTGATGCACAATTGGATAAATGTTTTTGGGCAGAGGTCGTGTGTACAACTTGCTACTTGATTAATAGATCCCCTTGTAAGGCTCTTGATTCAACACCTTATGAAGTGTGGATAGGTAAGAAACCTTCTATTTCACATTTAAGGGTTTTTGGCTGTGAGGCTTTTGTTCATGTGCCTAAGGAAAAGTGATCTAATTTGGATCCAAAAGCTAAAAAGTGTACATTCATTGGATATGGTGATAATATGAAAGGTTATAAGCTTTGGAATCGACTAACCAATAAGATTATCTTGTTTAGAGATGTTATTTTCAGGGAACTTAGAGCTATCTTTGAACCTGAGTAGCCAAAAGAGAAAAGAAGAAAAGGTAAAGAAGATGCACTTTGATTAAGAGTAGCAAGATGCACCTCAGAAAGAACAGAATGAAGATGAATTTGTTGTGACAAAAGAAGTTGGTGTAGATGATCATGTAGAAGAACGAGTAAAGTCTCTTACTCCACCCTTGAAGAGATCCACAAGACAATAGAATCTAGTTGACAGGTATAGCCCACCAGATTTCCATTGTGTATATGCTTTATTGAGTACTAATGATGAGCTTAGATCCTACAGGGAAGCTATTTCTATAGATGATAGTGAGTCTTGGCAATTAGCCATGCATGAGGAGATGATGGCATTAGACTCTTGTAACACCTAGGATCTTGTTCATTTCCCAAAGGAAGAAAGGTCATAAGTTGTAAATGGGTCTTCAAGAAGAAGTTTGGAGCAGACGGGTCATTGGAGAAGTACAAGGCTAGACTAGTAGAAAAGGGCTACTCCCAGAGAGAGGGAGTTGATTTTGGTGAGATATTCTCTCCTGTTGCTAAATTGACTTCTATTAGATTTCTCTTATCCATTGCTCAAGCTTATGATTGGGAGATTGAGCAAATGGATGTTAAGATGGTGTTCTTGCATGGAGATCTTGAGGAAGAAATTTATAAGCAACAACCTATATGTTTTGAGGTAAAAGGGAAAGAACAATGGGTTTATAGGTTAAAGAGGTCTCTTTATGGTTGTTTAAAATAGTCCCCCAGAATGTGGTATCAAAAGTTTGATTCATTTGTGTTGAAATTGGGCTTTGTTAGAAGTGAGGAGGATCATTGTGTTTACATTCATTGTATTGATGATTCTATACTGATCATTGCATTGTATGTTGATGACATGTTATTTTTTAGCAATACTAAGGGTATGATTAGTGAGCTGAAAGCTCAACTTTCAAGTGCATTTGATATGAAGGATCTTGGAGCTGCCATGTATATTCTAGGAATGGAGATCAGAAGAGACAGAGGTAATAGAAAGCTTTGGTTGTCACAAAGTATGCATGAATACTATTTTGCAAAGGTTTAGTTTGCACGTCTATAACCTAGTTAGAGTTCCTTTACCCATTAGTACTAAGCTTTCATTAGATATGTGTCCAAAGAATGAAGATGATTTTGAGGATATGTCTAATGTGCCATATGCTAGTGCTGTAGAGAGTTTGATGTATGCAATGGTTTGCACTAGACCAGATATTGCCCAAGCAGTGGGAGTTTTGAGCATATTTATGTCTAACCCTAGTAGGCAGCATTAGAACTATGCAAAGAGGGTGTTTAAATATCTTGCAGGTACTCCTGATCATTGTTTGGTTTATTCTAGTACTAATATTGCTGATAAAGCTTTGGACATATAGGGTTTTGTTGATGTAGATTGGGTAGGTGACTTGGATAGTCGAAGGTCCACTAGTGGCTATGTGTTTACTCTGTTTTGAGGTGCAGTGAGTTGGATGAGTAAGAGGAAGCTCATGATTTCTTTGTCCACCAGAGAAATAGAGTATATGGCTGCTACTCATGTCTCTAAGGAGGCAGTTTGGTTGAGACTATGTATAGGTATTGGATTTGATTGTAGGATCATTCAGATTGGTTGTGATAGCTAGAGTGCTATCTGTTTGGCCAAGAATCCTATGTATCATGCTTAGACTAAGCATGTTGATGTTCAGTATCACTTTGTTCGAGAGTTGGTTGCAAATAGAGACATTGAGCTGAAGAAGATAGACAATTAGGAGAATGTTGTAGATTCATTGACCAAACTTGTGAGCACATAAAAATTCATGTGGTGCAGAGAGGCCATGGGCCTTGTTTCTAGTGCCTGATTATTTCTTTTGATTTCCTATGGGTTGATTTACAATGTATAATGTCAAGTGGGTGAATGTTGGAATAAGGTGCCATTAACCTTATAAATTCCAATATTGTATTTTATCCCATTTATTATTTGCTATTTTGTAATTACCCATAAGGGAATGAGGTAGTTTCACTGGCAGTGGTAATTTTGGAGTTGTCAGAGGTAATTAATTAGTGACATTTACGGTTGACAATTGTAAAACACAAAATTAAGTGAGTGTAGGTGCCACCTTGGGAGAATCTACTATTTTTAGCATATATGACACATGTCATAATGTTTGGTGGGTGCATGTAAAGAATCTATGACAGCTACAAGTTGTCACAAGATTCTATGATACTATGACGCATATGACGGATATTAATGAGTTGTAAGTTTCTATGTTTAGCCCAAGGTTTCTATCTTGGAAAGATACTCTTTGGTAGAATCTATGATGGTTATGACATGTCATAATATGTTGTAAGAGGCTAGATTTAGTCGTGGGTGCCCAAATTTGCATGGCTATTTTTGGACAAGTGGAAGGTGCTTGTAAGATGACATTTAATGTTTGCATGTTGGGGAATCTCATGAGAGAGAAAGTGAACGCCTAGGGAGTTGTGAGAGGACTTCTATAAGTATTTTTCCATGTATTTGTTGTTACAATATAGGTTTTAGGTACTCAGGTGCTGCCAGAATGATGTCAAATTGAAGACTGAAGGAGAGATTGGTGGTGTTGTTGTATTGTACAATCTTTTGCAGATTAATACAAACATTGGGCCTCTTTCCTATGTGGATTTTTTTATTAGAAAGGGTTTTCTCCACATTAAACACTATGTCATTGTGTTATGTGTTAAGTTTTCTAATTTTCTATCTCTGTAAAGCATAGTTTCAATTTCATATTATAATCTCCATTTATAAAACACACTTAAAAGATTGCAAAAATTTATTTGAATTAGATTTCCATTGAAGTAGTGATGCTTTCATTTCTAACAGTAAGATCATGCATATTTCACAGTTCTAAGTAATGAACCCATGGATTCTTAAGGATTGAACACATATATAGCTATCATAAAATAGATAATGCAAATATCCCTATTCAAATGGTAGCTATTCTCTTGTCTTAATTGAAGTAAAAACAAACTCATGAATTAAATCTTGCCCCTCCTGATTTCATGTATTAATAACAATGTTGAACAAGGTCTATATAATAATAACCTAACATTGACTGATATGAATCAACTTAATTTTAATAGATGAGATGAAAAAACACCTTTCCTCAAAAGACATAAGACACTAGTTTAGACCATCAATTCCCTGAACTAAATAACAACTTCCCTTTTTTAAAGGTAATCAAATTATCTGAGATATAGTATGAGGATTTTTGAACAATTTTTTTCATAAAGGAGTCTAATCTCCATTTAAAATCAAATCTAAACCAATACATAATAAATTTTATGGAACTATAAACAACACAAGAGTGGCATAGTTTAAGTCGATGACCTCTCTTCTAGATATGGCTTCAAACAAATATAAATGCATGTAATCAGATATCCAAGAATATGCATGTGTGTGTATGTATATGTAAACATACACACACACACACACACACACACATATATATGTACATACGTACGTACGTACGTACGTATGTATGTATAACAATACAACTTTTACATAGAATAGGAGTCAAACAGTCAAAATCACAACTTAATATTTTTTCCACACTTGAACTCAACACAAAGGTCAAATAGAGAAACTAACAACATATTAGTTTTTCCACACTTATACTCAATATAGAGGTTGAATTTTACTCAGTACAATAGTTGAACACCTTGATTCAATAGGGTCCTTCAAGAATATTTAATCTAGAATAAGACTAAATGTAATACCCCGCTAAGATAACCTTAGAAAACAACACATTTGTGCTATGCAAGATAGAAATATTTTTTTTTTAATAAAATAACAGGGTAAAGTTGAACAAATCTATGGACATCATTAACTAACAACTTGTCTTCCAAGGTCTCATGGTTGTATTACTTGACAATTTAATCAACATATTTCACATGCATTACTAACTAACATCAGTAGAACATTTTGAAACTATTACACTGATGATTATACATATACATCTCCATTTCATGACATCAGTTAGATAATCAACTTGATCAAGATTACATGTACATATTTAGGTCCATACATAAGAGTACATCAATACATTGATACATTATCACCTTCTGAATACATCTGAATACATACATTATAAATCAACTGATACATAGGCTAGTACATGAGCATAATGACTGTCTTCATAACCAAGTACAAGATTTGATGTCTGATACACAAGGTATATCCTCACTCTTGAACAATGGCAAGAAAGAGAAAAAACCAATGGATAAAGCTCTTCCACCCGACCATGTGGAACCCTGAGGTCCACCCCCCAAGCTTAGCAGTTAACATAAGGTTCCCACTACAACATATAGACAGGTGGATAGTGGCTATAAGACAACATATGACTCCAACATCACAAGTCAATATCACAACAACACAACAGTACTTCCAGAGGCAAACACATAAAGAATGGGGAGAGTACAGCTAGGGAATGCTAGGCTGTAGTAGGGAGAGTGTCATCACATGGTCCTAGCATGGGTTACCCAGGCTATCTCTCACTAGAAATTGGCCCCCATCTATGGTTACCCTGGCAGCCTCTCTCTAGGCACCGGCCCCATAGGGTGACACATGCGGAATCAACCTTCCTTTCGTGAGGACAAGGAAGTTGATTTTGCCAACCACAGCCTTCTCATCTCATCCTTAGCCTAAAAAAGCACTATAGGCATGAGTGAGGCATCCAATTATCTTGATTAGTGTGAAAACTACCCAACCCCTAGATTTATTATTAGGTTTTCACTTGATTACCAACTGCCAATGGGTTACCCTGGCGGCCACTTTGGGCACCGGCCCCACATTGGAAGCCACTCCCCTACCTACAACTAGTAGACCCTGCTCAACAAGCATAGAAAACGACATCATGACAACGAGGATACATGAACTGTGCAAGGCATTAACCATCTTGCATAACAATTATCCTTATATCAACATGTATATATATAACAATGCAAGGCGATGACCCTTCAAACATAATCATAAGGGCATAACTCCTAAACCATTGCCCATAACAACACACATTCATTACATCTCTATGATTTCCATGTCTCCCCATTCCATAACTCACCACAAAACTAGATATACGACAAATACAACTGAATGGACAACATTATATACACAGAGAAATACATTTATCATTCACAACTTAGATTATGCATCACTCACAAGATCTTATACCTCAACACAACTAGAGACAACATGTTTCTTATAATGTCGTAAATCCAAAATAGATAACAACTCTACACTTGAAATTAAACCATTTTATCCTATGCCTCTGGAACAACTAGCCAAACTAGTAGATGCAATATTGAAAGGCTATATGAACTAGTTCATGACCCACATATTGAATTTCCTAAGCCTATTACTAGCAGTTTCCATTTTCCCAAAATCAACACACTGATAATTAAATTAGGCCTACTTTACAGCTAGTTAATCCACTATAGCTGATCACAATTGACTAAGTTATTACTAGTATATTAACATTAAAACATAGCCTATCATTTGATTATATTCTTATTAAGGAATAAATCTGCAACTACAATAAAAGTTAACTACATGTAAATATTTATAAAAACAATTATTTAATTAATTTTAAGAGACATAAATTTATTTATATATATTATTAACATAACTAAAGTAAGCCACTATTAATTATTTGAATAAAGCAAGTTAATTAAATAATTACAATATAATTTAAATTCAGCTCTTGAGGATAAATTTGAGGGTTCCTATTTATTTTATAAACATATTTAACTTAAAAGTAAAAAAAAAAACAACTTTAAGTACTCTACATAAACATCATTTCTTCTGTGGTAAAATAACCAATAACAATTTACATCTTATTTACAGCAAAAGTGTTAATATTTACTCTTAAGAAAAAAAAAACATATTTTTCCATCTTAACCTAAGGCATGTAATTTATCATTCCTGACACTTCATTTACCCTCAAGTAATAATATTAACATTCTTTTAATACAAATAATCAACATGAGAGGCATCCTTACTATAAGTCACAAAATTCTTAATTAAAACAATAGCAAGTAAATGATGCCAATAATGGTTGCTAAATTAAATTTAAATCCTAGAGATATCAATTATATATATTTCTTTATTTACCAGCAATTCTACTCAAGTAAGAAAGGTAATTTTTATATTACAATATGGATTATGTTTCTTAATGTACATATTTAGTTGGTTGAGGATTAATAATAATAATAATAATAATAATAATAATAACCTTGAATCACTCAAAAGCAATATTTTCATCCCATGAGAAGTAATTATATTAATCCCTTGCCTCCATTTAATTTCTTTTTATATAACAATTATCTATTCAATAGTACCTTCAAAACACTTTGACCTACTTTAATATAAGTAATTCACATAAAAACCTAATATGCATATCATTATAACTATGTAAATTTGACAAATTGTTTAAATCTCTCCGTTCATATAATACACTCATTTATTTTAACCTTCAATTGTGATTTATAGCTAAAATGACTAATTACAACTATAAGGTATACGCTGAAATTTAATTAGCTAACAAATCTAATTTTTGAGCATTTATATGAGACTATACAATTTTATTTTAATTGACTAATTTTTAGATTTTAATGTCCACTAAGCACAGCAAATAAATATATATATATTTTTTAAGGTATTAATGTGCTTTAACTTCCTGAAATAAAACACAGAAAATAGAATACAATCCTCATTACAGCCACTAGAAATCTTGGGAATAAAATTTATGACAGACGTCTGTATGATTATGGATTAGTTTAAAATCTGTACATACCATAGCATATGTCATTGTTGTCAATGCTAGCAAATTATACTAAAGGCGGTTTAATATGTTCTCAAATAAAATTATTAAAACAACTTATAATTTTCAACCATAAGCATTTCTCCTACAACTATAACCATCAATGCCTAAAATATGAGATGGCTAGAAACAAAACAAAATTCAGATAAAAAAAATCACGGAGAAGAGAGCAACAACATTTACAACAAGTTGAGTAACTAATTGAGCAGCACAAATTTAATATGATCTCAGTGGTAGTGGTGGTAGCTGCATACATGATGCCACATTTTAAAAGAAATAGATGTTCATTTCTCTCTGACATTCAGTTCTATATAAGCAAGTATAACATACAAGAAAATACAGATTAAATGTGGAATAATGGCAAATATACATAAAATAAAATCCAGATTTTAACGCCGAAAATGGCAAGTATAAAATGAAAGAAAAATACAGATTTTAATGCCAATATGTTGAAGGCTCAAACAAGGGGAAAAAAACAACGGCACAGAAGAAGCAACATTTATCTATCTAAAACCATTTACCTATACAAGCACAAAGAGAGGGATCGAAGGACAATGGAACCTGGACTGCTGATGGATTACTGTTTCTTTCAAACCCCAGCTTGCAACTTCAACCTCCTCCAAAACTCCTCAGCCCCTTCCCAGTTCTTGCCACTAATTTTTCTCTGTTCTTCCTACTCTCCCAACAGGACTCAACTCCCTCCCATAAAAGCAAGAGACATCCTCTCTTCTCGACACCCACTTTCTCAGAATACGGGTTGGACTCCTCGAGTGAATGCAGAGACATTCCTCTCTTTTTCCACAACCCACCATCTTGAAATGTTCAAAAGTTTACCCTATCAAAAAATTTTGAACCTCCAATTTGTAATTACTGGCACATGGCATTAAGTTTGCTCATCCCAAAATAATGAATATGTGGTGTTAAGCGACAACCCTAGACAAATTTTTTAACCTTGAGATAATATCATTGTTATTATAAATTTACTTTATCAACAATGTAGTTATTTATTCACTTTTATATATGCATTTTTGTTTTCTGTTTAATTTAATCTGCTTACAATTTGCAATTTAATATTTCATTTAATTATTTATCTAATTTAATTTATTTATTTACTAATTCTGGTTAATTTTACCAATTACCACGCAATTAAATTATTTTTACATAATCACAACAGATAATTCCCATAGCACCTATTTATTTCACGTTAGCTTAATTATAACCTCATTTTAATGAAATACTAACCATGCATAAATTGACACTTAAATTGGATATACCCTAACTTACAAGATGATACCTAACCCCAAGTGAAGCCACAGGACATGACGACAAAATGACGACATCAGTCCCACTGACGGTGATGACAGGGTACAACACTGGAAACTCATCCTCCTTGAGGATGTTGGCTAAATAGGGAACCTCATGTCAACTCCAATCCACAATTCCATTGGCTAGGGCATGCTTAGACCTGGTAATTTAGGTGGAGTCGATGCCCGGTACCTGCATCCTACAACAAACAACAAGGTTGTGCATATATCCATATATAATCATGTAATCACCGACACATTGAACGGAAGCCACAGCGTGGTAGGGTACTCAGACACGAGTAATGCAACACTATTCCATTCATGTAAACACATCATTAGATAACTACATTCATTACCAGTTATACATCATAATCATGATCGAATAACACATTAAACCTAAAATAACATTAATCTATAATCATGTCCATCGAACTGTGAAAGCACAAAGTACAAGTAATCAAGTATCATCCTAACATAGATCCATAATCAGTTTGCATAATAACAAAGTGTCCATCAAGATCAAGGAGAGCATAAACCATAACATAGAAGTCAAAATATCTCGAAACTGTAAACATGCACTATAAGACTATCCTCTCTACCAGAACTGTCATAGGAAACATGAAAATAACATCTATCACGAGCAAAAGTAAGGGGCATTACACTAAACTTTAGGTATAGGCTGAGCCCAAAAATTTATTCATTGACACAAAGATAAACCCAAACATTCAATATGACAAACCCTATGAAGAGAATGTTACAAATATGAAGTTCACAAAAAGATTTTGAAGAAGTTGAGTCACTCAAGGTTTAGTAAAAACACTTGAGGGGGTTCAGTCTATAAAAATTCAGACATAACATCAGATTGTTTAGCTCATAAGGAATATGGGGTGACTCTCTTTTCATCAAAATAAGAAGTAACACTAATACAACCCTGAGTATGAACAGGGGATTTCAACAATTTTTAAAATAAACCAAATTCTCCACTAAACTATGTAAGGGAACAAACCAAGCCACTCAAACTATAATGTCCACATAATTATACAATGAATGATTCACTTCAAAATTACTAAGGAATGCATTAAACAAATCACCTTTCTATTACAACTAGCAAGCTCACTAATGTTAACTAGATCCAAGTTCATTCTCAAAGAAAATAAAGAGCATTTGCATTATCTCTACGTACCTATAAAATTTTGCCCCCTTATTTTCTCTACCTCTTTCTTCCTTCACCAAACTCTATAAGTTTTATGCTCCCTTTATGTGTGTCTTTTGTTCCTTCCTCTTCCCATAGTCTCCTTGAGAACCTTCATTTTGGGTGGCTAGCCTGCTTGCAAAATTCTCTTTCACTTCTAGCACTGTGTTGAACTCATGCATCTCCCCCTTCACTTCCCAATTCATTCGAAAGATTAATTCTATAAAGGGATAGGGAAAAAGTGGCAACCATTATAGCTAGTAACTTCACTTTAACTCCCCCATGCCAACATTTCTCACTTCCCATTTATTTCCGACAATCTCCATAAATTCAAAAGTGGGAATAAATAATAATTTAAACTAATATTTATCTATTTAAAAAAAAAACATTTGAATTCCAATGATCAAGCTCCTTGTTATAATTAATAGCAAGAATAACCCATTAAATAATACCTAAGATACCAATATGACCCTAGGAGACTTGAGTAGAAAAATAAATTGGATAAATCAAATGACATCAATGACCATGAAAAAGACCTTAAACCATACCATCTAGTGTAAATGCAACCATGGTGACTATAAACGATAATGAAAACTATGAAATCGACGTATGCACAAGGCTACTAAAACTACAATACCAACATTAAAAAGCCAAAACCTAACATACATCTATATTTTTTACTTGTGAAATGGAGTGTGTGGATGGTTCTCAGTGTTAGGTACAATCTACCACTTCACCTTTATTTGTCACCCTCTTTCTAATGATGCTCTTCCTCTTCAAATGAGAGGGCGATTTACTTGTCTTGCATTCACCTCATGGCCACCAAAAAGTAGTTAATCCAAGATTAATCACCAAATCAATAATCTTTATATAAAAGTCATTATAATATGAAATTAATCACAAAATCCACTGACTCATCATAATCATGCCATAAATGTTGAATTAACCTAATATCAATTTAATCACAAATATCATCAATTTTTCCAATTTAAACATTAGTATTCTTATTAAAATACATCTATAAAACAAATATCTACACTTACTAATTACATGATCACTATGAAATATAAAACATGCTATCATTTAATTGAACTATCACTATCCAAAATACTTTGTAATAAGTACTTTTAAGAACATAATATACTTATCCAAATTAAAATAATAAAACTTCTTTGAAAATATATTCCAAAAATACGTTGTGACAAAAATTAATCATCAGCTCAAGATGAACCATTTTTCAACTAGTCATTATTTGATGACACTTGTGTCAAAACCTTGAAATCGCGTGTCTAAGTTAACTATAAAGGGACATGTTCCCTACCTTATTGTATCATCTAGAATCTATTATCCATCTATCATCTAAGCTTACGAAGGGATCCTTATCCAAGTGAATCTTAAAAGTAGTCCCATTGAATTCACTTAGTAAACTTATTATTTAATGCATTCTATCCTAGAATCTTAAATGATACCCTAATTTATATTTCTACATCTACATCTTCAATTGTTTATACCCCCTCCTACTACACAATTCCTATTAACATATAACCTCTTTTTACCATTTATCTTAGGTACCTATTTTTTAATGACATTGTTTATAATACCCTCAATATGTTTAACTAAACATTTCATCTCCACCACTATCACATCCAACTTTGAATAAAATTATTAAATGAATTTTGATAGAAGACTATGAAAATAAAATATACTAAAAACACTATTTATACTATAATTTTTTTGTATTGATCCCTAATAGAAAATATTTTTGAAAATTGAAGGATAACTATTTGATGTGAATACATCGTCATTCTTGACTTCCTTTAAATGTTTGGATCAAGAAATTAAATTAATACCTATGTTGAGGTTAAATGGAAAAAAATATAAATATAGTTTTTCACTCATCTCATATCCTATCAAAACTGATGAATCCATCTTAGTGTTATCATGTTTCAATTATTCAAATAAGGTATCTATGAATATCTACAAACAAGGTATTTAAAATTGTACCCAAAAGGTTTAAAAATATTTGTATCATTGAAGTGGGATATTAATTTGATGTATGAGACCCTCTTGGAAGATGCCCACAATGAGAGACATTTCCCATTTACCTTATAGATTTTTGTACAAGGTGTACATAGACCAAATCCCTATTTTTGAATAAAACATGTATCTCCTCTATGCTATACAAAGACCTTCATCAGTTCACCCACTTAGGACTAAATAATTTTGTATGTAATCCATATATAAATAGCATAACCAATTCCTCTTTGTGGCTTCATAAAAGCCAAAAGTAAAGATAGAGAGATTAAATGAATATATATTTTTTCCAAATCTTCCTAACCATTAAATCCAATCTCCAAGTCCTTCCATTATTTTATAATATCTAAGAAATATATTAGTATAATTACCCTCTCTATCCCTAATACATAGAAATATGTCTATCTATTTTTTTCAAAATTCAATATCTGATGCAGGGACTTCCGGAGGTCATAACTTTTTACTCGGATGTCGGTTTTCTACGAAATTTTATAGGTGGATGCATTATGAGGTGGCCAGCGGTTTCCCAACCAACCCTAGTCAATTGGACCTCGTCTTGGCACTTTTTCGGGGCTTGAAACTTGATGATGCAGCACACAACATACACTCAATAAAATTTTGCCATTAATCATGTGAGAGCCAAAGATTTGAAGACTGGAACATAAAAAAACTTCTATTCATCAAATCCACTGCTACAATGAGAGAAAACT
This sequence comes from Cunninghamia lanceolata, assembly GCA_027924645.1. Classification (NCBI taxonomy): domain Eukaryota; kingdom Viridiplantae; phylum Streptophyta; class Pinopsida; order Cupressales; family Cupressaceae; genus Cunninghamia; species Cunninghamia lanceolata. Next base: position 2,162,694 of record BSBN01000998.1, read on the forward strand.
CTCTTATATCCAAGAAAACAAAAAAATCAAAAAATTACCCTTTTTGGCAGATTTCGACAATTGTTAGATTTTGTCATTTTAGGTAATTTTACAATCATATCTTGAGAATCCAATTTTTTCCCAAAAACTTTCTAAAGCTAAGGTAGGAAAAAAAGCCAACTAACATCCTAAATTTGAAACATGAGTTTTGAGTTATTAAAAAAATCAACTTTTAAAAAACTAGAAAAAAATACTAAATTGTCATTTTGAGGGCCAAGATGAAAGTTTCAAGCCCTGAAAAAGTGCCAAGATGAGGTCCAACCAACTAAGGTGGGTTGGGAAACCACTAGCCACCTCATAACGCATCCACCTATAAAATTTCATAGAAAACCCACATTCGAGTCAAAAGTTATGACCTCCGGAAGTCCCTGCATCAATATCTATCTGTGTATTGCCTGGCAAGTTCCGAAAGGTGTTTTTAAACATTACCACTCTTTTATTGTAGGTCTAAATAGGATCAAGGAAAATCTATGTTTTATCTATGTACATATAGAAAACTTACAAGTCATAGGTTCATTTATAAGGTCAAATTTTTATCTTTAGGTCACATTGTGTATGTAGAAATATGGAATCAAGGAAACAATACACAATGAAGGTACCTATTCCATACTTGAACAACACCTCATCTAGGGATCAAAGGACTAAGAAACATAATGAAAATGATAAAAAAATTCTATGATATTTGATAATGATTTTAATATGTTGGTTGCTCAATTCTACAATATAACACTAGATAATGATAATGGATATGATAATGAAAGATCTAGGATGATTTTGATAGAATGGTGTTACATGAAGATGTGATGTAAAAATGGCTTGGTTGAGGATTGATTTATAGAGGTTAGATATGATGAACGAAGGGCTAGGATTAAAAGCTTAAATCAATGGCTAGAATTGGTTGAGAGCACATTAGGGCAAGGATAAGGATTTCTAGGGTTCCAAAGGAAGATTCTAGGGCTTATCCTTATGTGAACGGCTAGGATTAAAAGATGTAGCATGAAAAGAATGGTTAGGATGAAAAGCTCAATTATTGATTGTGGATAGTCATTTAACGATTGTGGCAAGTGGTTGAGGATGAGGACAAGCTAGTCATGTGACTCTTAATAATTAAATTAAATAATAAAATTATTTAATCAATTATTTGTGAGGGGATGATGGGAGGATAAATTAATTAAATTAATAATTAAGTTTGGCTACAAAGGGATAAAAAGGGATAAATGGATTAAGTAAATAAATATAATTTATTTATTTAATTTGGGTGATGGAGGAAAATGAATTATTTAAATAATTATAATTTATTGAATTTATTTGGGAAAAGGATATGGTAAAGTGGACTCATAGAATAAAAGTGTCACAATAGTATCGCAAGGTGGTGTTGACAAGGTGATGAAAGTGACATGGTCAGTTTAAAGTGTCTACATTTTGCCCCTCTTTGAGATGATGTTACAACTAAGAGAAGTAACATAATTCCAAAGAAGATAAAGTATGGATGAAGGGAAAGGATGGAAAAGGATGCCCCAGCCACTTCAAGGAGTGACAAGGAGGAACGATTTAAGGATATGATGTCCCCTCGAGAGGATAGGTGGGTTGGAAGAACATGGGTATGCTCTTAAAATGGATGAAAATGATACGAAATGGATAAATGGATGAATGATATGTTATGTTGCATTAGGTGAACAACCATATAGTTTGATATAGCAGTAGACATTATTCACCAAGGTATAAAGATTAGGGTGATGATGCATCATGTGCACCTAGTGTAATACAACCTTTTCTAGATGTACAAGGAAGGAAACTTAGATCATTAATGTTCAAATGCACAAAAGGTATGAAATGCCTTAGATGCAAAGGATGACTGGTATGAAGAAATCTATTCCACCACACACAAGATATGAATATTATATGGAGTAATAAGAACATCCAACAAACACACATAAGGAAGCAAGAAAAATGATTAAAAAACAAACAAGGTCTTGCCCCTGTCAAGCTATAAACTAGGGATGAATGGATTAATGATTAAGATAGTGTTGTCATTGCGGGGAATGATATATCCCTAGATCAACACAAAGATGTAGTAACTATATATCTGATAATTGATGATTGATAGGGTTGACAACAAGGTTAGAAAAAACCAAGGATGTGATTGGATAATTTGACTAGATCGTTTTGACTAGATTGGTATGGATTACGGTTGGCTTGCATTTAGATTTATTGCTTGGATTTTATTTTTGAATATTTGATTTATTTGGATTTTGGGGATGTTTTGATTTTTTTTGAGTTTTGGAATGTTGGATATTTTGATTTTTTTGGCTTTTTGAAATGTTTTGAGATGGGATAGGTGATTGTTTTATTATGGGATTCTATAGAAAATGTTTAAGGCCATGGGTGTAAGATAGAATAAGTGATATTAAAATATATGGATGGTCATGTAACGTGCAAGTGTATGAGGCCCAAAGAGGAGGAACTTAGCTATACCAAGGATAATTAGGAGGTTACTAGAAAACCTATGTCTAAAATACAACACAATCTGCTACCCCCAAGTGTAAGCAAGGTGATAGGATGAAATGGATGGAATGTATATGTGATGCAAGAGTATGCCTGGTTCAAATAAATCTCGCATCAACCAAAAATATTTGCATTCATTCTTTGTTTCTTTCATTTTCTAGTCAGTTCAATCAGTAGTAGTTTCAGGAGATTAGTTTGCATTCTACCACAGTTGCATTTCAAACATTGCGGAGCTGGACTTAGACTCTAGACACATTCATGTACATCATATCCAAATCTTAGATCATTTGAATTAGTTACTGGAGAGATATCACTAACAGAAGATCAACTATTTTCTTAGAATAGAGCATCTTGATAGTCTCAGACAATCAACTAAAGGAGAAGACTTGTGGAGCATTTCATGACTTGCATAGCTAAATTACACATCATTCAATGTTGTATGGTTCATGGAAAACCTTATCCAAGATCCATACATCATTCTATGCATTTGGGATCGAGTTCTACTCATTTAGGTCTGACCTATCCATGTACACATGTTACAGCTCTTCATTGGAGTTTGTAATGATCTTTGGCCAATGCAGAGGATTCTTATGATCCAGAGATGATATATATTGATGTAATAGAAGCCTAGGAAAGTTGGTTATCAAGTTCATGATTGATATAAGATTCATAAGTTAGATTGTGTTCTGAAAGTGCCTTGAAGCTATATCTTGTGCATGTATTGTAATTGGAGAATCAAGCTTGTGAGCCCTCATTATAAGCTTGCATGTTGCTGACCAATTTATATTTCAATTCTATGATATACTGAATGAATGAATCTACATTTCCTTTATATATTTGAGTTGTTTCCATTGTGTTTACTCTAGTTGTATGACATGGATAGTTCATTCTTGTTGTTATATGGAGCCTAATCAGACTCGGAGGTTATATTTACCCCACTTTTATCGGCGCGATTTCCCCCCAAATTCCTACGGGGTCAAGGGGCAGTGCCCCTTGCGGGGGTTTGGGGGCAGCGCCCCCAAGACGGGGTCAAGGGGCAGCGCCCCTTGCGGGGTCCAGGGGCAGCGCCCCTGGCGCGTTCCCTGTCGCGATACAGGGCGGGGTCGAGGGGCAGCGCCCCCGTGGGGGCTCGGGGCAACGCCCCTGAAACCTCACATGGTTTTTTATTATTTTATAATGCACCGGGAGTTAATTTTTCATTGACCGACATAAGAAAACCCTATTTTGTAACTGACAAAAAGCTTGATAAAAAGCAGCTAAGGGTTAGGGTTTTGATAATTGTATTGTAGAATTTTGCAGCGGTATTGAGTTGCAGGGATTGCTGATTGTAATCGGTTTGATTTACTGGATAATAATATTGGACTCTCTGTTTGGTGGATGTAGCCTGAGTTTGGGTGAACCACGTTAAAACTTGTCTCTCGCTATTATTATTTCTGTGTATTTCCATTTCTTTGTTTACTCTTTATTTGCATTTAATTGATATCTTCTGCCGGCTAACCCTAACAAGTGGTATCAGAGCGGGTTGTGTTCGATTATCGTCTGTAGGAAAGTCTCAGGTTGAGTGGGAGCAATGGCGGACGAGGGTAAAATGAAGGTTGATAAATTCAATGGGCAGAACTATCAGTTATGGAAGATGCAGATGGAGGATTACCTCTATCAAAAAGATTTATGGAGGCCGTTGGAAGGAGTAGCCAAGAAACCAGAAACAATGTCTGATGAGGATTGGAATCTTCTTGATAGAAAGGCACTGGGAACCATTCAGTTGTGCCTGGCACCGTCGGTGGCATTCAATATAATAGAAGCGAAGACGATAGATGGTCTGATGAAAGCTTTGGCAAAATTGTATGAAAAACCCTCAGCCTCAAATAAGGTATTTCTCATGAAGCAGTTGTTTAATTTGAAAATGGTTGAAGGTGGATCTGTGACAGGTCATTTAAATGAATTTAATACGATTGTCAGTCAATTGACTTATGTAAATGTAAAATTTGATGAAGAAGTTAGAGCTCTCTTGATATTATGTTCATTGCCTGAAAGCTGGGATAGTTTGGTAATGGCGGTTAGTAACTCTGTTTCAGGTTCAAATACCCTAAAATTTGATGATGTTGTTGGTGTTATTTTGAGTGAGGAAATTCGTAAGAAAAGCTCAGGTGGATCCAAATCAGGCAGTGTTTTGAATACAGAAAGCAGGGGCAGATCAAAGGAGAGAGGAAAAGGTTTTGGAGGTCATGGGAAGTCATGAGGAAAATCAAAGGACAAAAGATCCCAAACCAGAGGACAGAAGGATTGTTGGTACTGTGGAAAACCAGGTCATCTGAAGAAAGATTGCTGGTCTCGGAAGAATAAAGAAGGAGACAAACAAGAAGGTAATAAGGAAGCAAATGTGGTAAGCAATAAGTCTGAAGATGATGCTTTGATTCTTTCCCTAGATAATGCTGATGATTCATGGGTTTTAGATTCAGGGGCCTCATTTCATGCTACGCCCGATAGAAGTTATTTCCTTGATTATGTCCAAGGGAATTTTGGGCTAGTTTATTTGGGAGATAACGAACCCTGTCAGATTGTTGGAAAGGGAAGAATCAAGATTAAGTTGCAGAATGGGAATCATTGGCTACTACAAGAGGTAAGGCATGTTCCAAGGCTCAGTAGGAATTTAATTTCAGCAGGGCAGCTAACTGAACAAGGTTGCACTATTACATTTACTGATAAAAATTGGAAGGTTTCAAAAGGTGCCTTAGTAGTAGCAAAAGGTGTGAAAGTAGGCACCTTATATCTTTGTACAGGTCATACTGTTCCTTCTACTTTAGCTGTTACAGAGAAAAAACAAACAGGTTCAGGAACAGTTGCTGCAGGTTTGCAGGAAGAGACTAGAAAAGTTGCTGCAGGTTCTGAGACAACACTGTGGCATAATAGACTTGGGCATATGAGTGAAAAAGGTATGAAGGTACTTCATTCTAAGAAAGTTTTACCAGGTCTGAAATGTATTAATATGGATTTCTGTGAAAGTTGTGTGTATGGAAAACAAAAGAGAGTCAGTTTTCTTAAGGATGGGAAGCAAAAGAAAAATGAAAAGTTGGAGCTTGTGCATACAGATGTATGGGGACCAGCTCAGGTATCTTCTCTTGGTGGCTCTCAGTATTATGTTACATTCATAGATGATGCAACTAGGAAGGTCTGGATTTATTTTCTTAGACAGAAATCTGATGTATTTGAAACATTTAAAAAATAGAGAAGCTTGGTTGAGAATGAGACAGGTAAAAGATTAAAATGTCTCAGATCTGATAATGGCGGTGAGTATTGCAGCAAAGAATTTGAAGATTATTGTTCCTTTAATGGAATTCGTAGGCAGAAAATAGTTCCAGGGACTCCATAGGAAAATGGAGTGGCTGAACGCATGAATAGGACAATAATGGAGCGTGCAAGGACCATGAGATTGCATGCTGGGCTGCCTTTAAACATGTGGGTAGAGGCTGTCAACACTGCTGTATATTTAATTAACAGAGGTCCTTCAGTTCCTTTAGGCTGTGGTATTCCAGAGGAAGCATGGATAGGCAAGAAGGTGAGTTATTCTTTTTTGAAAACCTTCGGCTGTGAAGCATTTGCACATATAGATTCTGAAAATAGAACCAAACTGGATGCGAAATCAAAAAAATGTACCTTCATTGGATATGGCATTGATGAATTTGGTTATAGGCTTTGGGATTTTGAAAATCAGAAAATTGTGAGAAGCAGGGATGTTATATTCAATGAGAAGGTGTTGTACAAAGATCAGTTGCAGCAGCATGAGAAGAAAGAAAAGGATTATGTGGTGCTGGACGATACTCCAAATAGTGATGTTCCAGTGGTTCCTCATGCTCCGCAACAGCAACCAGAAATACCACAAACTCCAGTGAATGTTAGACGGTCAACAAGGATCAGCAGACCTCCTGAAAGGTTTTCTCCCTCTTTGTATTCTATTTTGTTAACAGATGCTGGTGAACCCGAAGGGTATGATGAAGCTATGCAGGTGGATACACAGGTTTAGTGGGAGCTTGCAATGAAAGGAGAAATGGACTCCTTGCTGAAAAATCAGACTTGGGAATTATGTACATTACCCATAGGTAAAAAGGCTTTACCAAATAAATGGGTTTAAAAGCTGAAAGAGGAAGATGGAGGTAAGAAAAGATTTAAGGCCAGGTTAGTTGTAAAGGGATTTGCACAGAAAAAGGGCATTGATTTTGATGAGATATTTTCTCCGGTTGTCAAGATGACTTGTATTCATACTGTTTTAAGTATTGTGGCTGCTGAAGATTTACATTTGGAATAGCTAGATGTTAAAACTGCCTTTCTCCATGGTGATTTGGAGGAGGAGATCTATATGGAACAGCCCCAAGGATTTGAGGTCAAAGGTAAGGAGAAACTAGTGTGCAGATTGAAGAAGAGTTTGTATGGCCTGAAACAAGCACCTCGGCAATGGTATTTGAAATTTGACAGTTTTATGGCTGAGCAAGGCTATAGTAGGTGTAATTCTGACCATTGTGTTTATTTTAAGAGGTTAGATAATGACAGCTACATTGTTTTATGTTTATATGTTGACGACATGCTTGTCGCTGGGTCTAACATGGATCACATCAGAGAGTTAAAACAGCAGTTGGCACAATCATTTGATATGAAGGATTTGGGGGCCTTGGTATGAAAATTTGTAGAGATAGGCTAAACAGAAAATTGACTCTATCTCAGGCTGCTTATGTTGAAAAGGTGTTGCAGAGATTCCACATGGAGAATGCAAAAGCTGTCAGCACACCTTTGCCTAGTCATTTGAAATTAACTAAGGACATGTGTCCTAAGACACAAGAGGAGGAAGAGAAAATGTCCAAGGTACCATATGCTTCAGCTGTAGGTAGTTTAATGTATGCCATGGTATGCACGAGACTAGATATTGCACATACTGTAGGAGTCGTTAGCAGGTATATGAGTCATCCCGGATTAGAGCATTGGAATGCGGTAAAATGGATTCTCAGATATTTGAGATGTACATCTAATAAACACTTATGTTTTGGGGGCTCTACTATTGATTTAGCAGGTTATGTAGACTCAGATTTGGCAGGAGATATTGATACCAGGTGGAGTACTACAGGTTATGTCTTTACTGTAGGTGGAACAACAGTGAGTTGGATTTCCAGGTTGCAAAAGGTGGTTGCTTTATCCACCACAGAGGCAAAATATGTAGCTGCAACAGAGGCAAGTAAGGAGATGATATGGCTACAATCTTTCATGAATGAATTGGGCACACAACAGGTTAACAGTTATTTGTTTACAGACAGCCAGAGTGCCATACATCTTGCAAAGAATTCTGCCTTGCATTCAAAGACCAAACATATACAGTTGAGGTATCACTTCATTCGGTCAGTGTTGGATGATGGACAGTTACAGCTGGCAAAGATACATACAGATGACAATCCAGTAGATATGTTTACAAAGGCAGTGCCAAGGGAGAAGCTGAGCTCCTCTTCAGCTTCGGTTGGTCTTCTAGACTGAACACAACAAAAATAGAATAGCAGAGTCCAGGGTGCTTATTTCCAGTGGGAGCTACAGGGTCAGTGGTGTTATGATCAGTCTCCAAGTGGGAGATGATATGGTGTGGAGTCTGATCAGTCTCCAAGTGGGAGATTGTTGTTATATGGAGCCTAATCAGACTCAGAGGTTATATTTACCCCACTTTTATCGGCGAGGTTTCCCCCCGAAACCTCACACGGTTTTTTATTATTTTATAATGCACCGGGAGTTAATTTTTTCATTGACCGACATAAGAAAACCCTATTTTGTAACCGACAAAAAGCTTGATAAAAAGCGGCTAAGGGTTAGGGTTTTGATAATTGTATTGTAGCATTTTGCAGCGGTATTGAGTTGCAGGGATTGCTGATTGTAATCGGTTTGATTTACTGGATAATAATATTGGACTCTCTGTTTGGTGGATGTAGCCCGAGTTTGGGTGAACCACATTAAAACTTGTCTCTCGCTATTATTATTTCTGTGTATTTCCATTTCTCTGTTTACTCTTTATTTGCATTTAATTGATATCTTCTGCCGGCTAACCCTAACAATTCTATGAACCCTCCTACCATGACTGTACCAAGTGGTATCAGAGTGAAAGTTAGAATCTTTGGGAGTGAATTGAATGAAGTTGGCAAAGGAATTTCATAAGATCTTTATGTGGACAGATTGCTGAATCTGAGGTAGGTTACTGGTGTTGTCAACCAATCACCAATTGTGAGGTAGTTGTCACCTTATAGCCCGATCGCTGAATTTGAGGCAGTTACACTTGATCCTAGGAAAATGCTGTTGAGGAGAATCCCTGATGTTGGAACAATGGCTAGAAGAATGGATGAGATGATAGCAATGATGAAAACTATGTGAGTTCGCTTGGATGCTGTTGAAGAAGATAGGTGAAGAGGATTGACACCTACACCTAATATTGAAAGTGATGACGATGAAGAATTTCAATATGTGAATCAAACTAAAGAAACCCTAGGAGGTGAAGAAGAAGAAGAATCAGATCAAGTCAAGATGTTGCAAGCTATTTCAAAGATTGGAAAAAGACCTAGAGTTGATGTACCAAATTATATTGGTAATTTGAATCCTGAAGAATTGATTGACTAGATAAATGACCTAGAAGAATACTTTGAGTATGAAGAAGTTGAAGTTTCAAAGAAGGTGAAATTTGCAAAGACAAAGTTGAAAGCACATGCTGCTATATGGTGGAAAGAAGTTCAGTTGGATAGAAATAGAAGAGGAAAGGAAAATATTACAAAGTGGGATAGAATGGTGACAAAATTGAAGAATCAATTTATACCTGCTGACTATGAGTTGGAGCTATTGAAAAGATTGTAAAACTTGAGACAGAAGGAGAAATCTGTGGAGTATATTGAAGAATTTCATAAGATGATTATCAAGATAGGACAGTGAAGAAAGCAAGGAGAAAGTGGCTAGATACATCAATGGACTAAGATTGAACATTCAAGAAGAACTGAGTCTAGTAAAGATGACAACATTGGAAGAAGCATATCAGTTTGCCTTGAAAGTTGAGGAAAAGTTGAACAAGAGGCATGATCAGACACAGAGAGGTAGGAGAGGTAAAATTTAGAGAGGTGGAACATTTTCCAGAGGAGAAAGATCATATACAGAGTAGAAAAAGTAAGATAGTCCATTCAAAAAGGAAGACAGAGATAGCATACTGGAGAGATGATGGAACTTTCTATTGTAGAGGAAACCCTAGTCTGTACTAGAGTGAAGAATATAGAAGAGAAGGAAGGAGACCTGATAGGAGAACATTCAAAGGAACTTGTTTCAAATGTGGAGGTGAAGGACATAGAGCATTTGAATGTAATCAAGGTAGTACAAATAAGAGGACAAAGAGCAGTGGAAGAGTAGCCTATGTGGAAGAAGAACTTGTTGAATCACCTAATTTAGTTGGTAAACATGAGAAAGGAGAACCACTTGTCATGAGGAGAGCATTATTTCAAGAAGAGACATATGAAGAACCACCATAGAGGAAAAGTTTGTTCAGAACCAGATGCAAATCAGGAGGTAAATGTTGTAAAATTGTAATTGATATTGGTAGTTTAGATAATTTGGTTTTAGAGGAGATGGTAACTAAGCTAAAGTTGGAAAGATTGAAACACCCTAAGCCCTATAAGATAGCATGGATTCAAGATGATCATAAGGTGCTAATGAGTGAACAATGTTTAGCAAAATTTCATATTGGATCTTATCATGATGAAGTATTGTGTGATATTATGCCTATGGATGTTTATCATATCTTGTTGGGTAGACCTTGACAACATGATAGAAAAGCTATACATGATGGGAGAAAGAATACATATAATATAACATCAAATGGAAAGAGAATTACTTTGATTCCTTTGGAAGATGAATCTAAGAGTGAGATGTGTGGGAATGCTAGAATCTGTTTGGTGGATGGAAGAAAATTTATAGATGGTATGAGACATGAGAACATGTGTTATGCTTTGATTCCTAAGAAGCTTGAAACCCTAAAGACAAAAGAATCACCAGAGGAGATAACTGAGTTGCTCATAGAGTATATGAAGACATCATATCAGATAATGTACCTGCAGGATTGCCACCTATCAGAAGTATTAATTATCATATGGATCTTATACCTAGAGCTAGTTTTCCTAACAAAGTAACACAAATGATGACACCAGTAGAGAATGAAGAATTAAATAGACAGATACAAGAGTTGTTGAGGAAAGGTTTGATTAGAGAAAGTTTGAGTCCTTCTACAATACTTGCAGTATTAGCACCGAAGAAGGATGGAGAATGGAGAATGTGTACTAACTCTAGAGAAATCACTAAGATCAAAGTTAAGTATATATTTCCATTGCCTAGGATGGATGATATTATGGATTGTTTGAGTGGAGCAAAGTATTTCACAAAGATATATTTGAAAATTGGATACCATCAGATCATAATCAGAGAAGGAGATGAATGGAAGACTGCTTTTAAGACAAATCAAGGATTGTATGAGTGGTTAGTGATGCCCTTTGGATTGACAAATGCACTGAGTACTTTCATGAGGTTGATGAATGAAGTCTTGAAGAAATTCTTGGGTAAGTTTGTTATTGTATATTTAGATGACATTCTTGTTTTTAGTAAGACAAAGGAAGAACATTTACAGCACATTAGACAAGTTTTACAGAGGTTGAGAGAGGAGAAATTGTTGATAAACATTAAGAAATGTAGTTTCATGAAAGAAGAACTAGTATACTTGGGATTTGTTATTTCTACAGAAGGATTGAAGATGGACCCTAAGAAAGTTAGAGCAATTGTTGAATGGCCTACACCAGAGAGCATTGGAGAAGTCAGATCATTTCATGGATTAGCTAGTTTCTATCAGAAGTTCATAAAAATTTTCAATTTAGTATGTAACCCTATGACAGAGACAATGAGAGGTGATAGAAAGGATTTTAAGTGGATGTCAGGAGTAGATAAGAGTTTTGAATTGTTGAAGAAAAAATTGACAGAGCAACCTGTATTAGCATTATTGGATTTCAATAAGGTATTTCAAGTAGATTGTGATGCAAGTGGAAACATAATAGGAGCAGTATTAAGTCGAGAAGGTAGACCTATAGTTTATTTCAGTGAGACTTTGAATGATGCAAGAAGAAGATATTCAGTTTATGATCAAGAGTTCTATGCCATAATTCAAGCCTTGAAGAAGTGGAGACATTATTTGTTACCTAAGGAATTTGTGTTGTATACATATCATCAAGCTTTACAATATTTGAATAGTCAAGGTAAGTTGAATAAGAGACATATGAGATGGGTAGAGTTCATGCGAAGTTACACTTTTGTATTGAAGCATAGGAGTGGTAAGTCAAATAAAGTTGCTGATGTATTGAGTAGAAGAAGAAAACTGTTGATAGAGATAAGAGTTGAAGTGTTAGGTTTTGATGAACTAAAACATATGTATGAGGGAGACATTTTTTTGCAAAACCTTGGAAAGAATGTAAGGAACCAGTTGTGATAGATAGGAGTAAGTGGTTGGACTATTTCATTCAGGAAGATATGTTATTCAAAGGAAGTCAGTTATGCATACCTAGGAGTTTAATGAGAGACAATTTGATCAAGGAGAAGCACAGTGGTGGATTGGCAGGACATTTTGGGATAGATCAGACAATGGCTTTGGTAAGTGAACATTAATTTTGGCCTCAGATATATAAGGATGTAAGGAAGTTTCTATAGAATTGTAGAGTTTGTCAAATAGCAAAAGGATGTAGTTAGAGTACTGGATTGTTATAAACCTTTGACAATGTCGGAGAGACCTTGGGAAGACATAAGCATGGATTTCATAATGGGATTGCCGAAGACACAGAGAGGATATGATTCAATGTTTGTAGTAGTAGATAGATTTTCAAAGATGGCACATTTCATACCTTGTAAGAAGACAACTAATGCAATGCATGTAGCTGACCTATTTTTCAAGGAGATTGTGAGATTGCATGGATTACTTAAGAGCATAATTTCAAATAGAGATACAAGATTTATTGGATACTTTTGGAAGACACTTTGGAAGAAGATGAAGACAGATTTGAAATTTAGTTTAGCATTTCACCCACAGATTGATGGACAGACAGAGGTAGTGAATAGGAGTTTGGGAAACTTGTTGATATGCTTGGTTGGAGAAAAGACAGGGAATTGGGACTTGATTCTTTCACAGGCAGAGTTTGCATACAATAATTTAGTAAGTAGGAGTACCGAAAGAACAAATTTTGAGATTGTTACTAGAGTAAAACCTAGAGGAGTAGTAGAGTTGAGAGATATTAGTATGGAAGACAAGAGGAGTGCGAAAGAAGAAGAATTTGTAGGACACATGGAGATAGTACACAATCAGGTTAAGAAGCATTTGGAAAAGATGAACAGTAAATATAAGGAGCAGGCAGATGAAAAGAGAAGACAAAAAGAGTTTGAAGTTAGAAAAGAAGTGATGGTGTACCTGAGAAGAGAATGATTTCCAGTTGGGACATATAACAAGTTGAAGATGAAGAAGTTTGGACCTTGTAGGATACTCAAAAAGTCTAATTCAGGAAATACATATGAAGTAGAGCTACTAGAGACATTGAGTATATCACCTATTTTCAACATTGTAGACCTATATTAGTATCATGAAGCAGAGTTCACTGACATCATTGAAGATTTGGAAAAATTAGTTACCACAACAAGCACCATAAAAGATAGAGAGCATCTTGAACATCAAAGATGGATGCAGTACCAGAGGCAAGCCGTATAAGGAATATTTGGTAAAGTGGAAAGGCAGACATGAAGAAGACTCATCTTGGATTTCTCAGGTTGAGGTGAACCATTTTAGTTTTCCCTTAGCCCCTACAAAGTGAGAGACTCACTTTATTAACAACCCTAGGTGTTTGATATAGGAGCATCCCTGGTTCAAAGTAATCTTGCATCAACCAAAAATATTTGCATTCATTCTTTGTTTCTTTCATTTTCTAGTCAGTTTAGTCAATAGCAGTTTCAAGAGATTGGTTCACATTCTACCATAGTTACATTTCAGACATTGTGGAGCTAGACTTAGACTCTAGACACATTCTTGTACATCATATCCAAATCTTAGATCATTTGAATCAGTTACTAGAGTGATATCGCTAACAGAAGATCAATTGTTTTCTCATAATAGAGCATCCTGACAGTCTCAGACAATCAGCTAAAGGAGAAGACTTGCAGAGCATTTCATGACTCACAGAGCTAAATTGCACATCATTCAATGTTATATGGTTCGTGACTAACCTTCCCCAAGATCCATACATCATTCTATGCATTTGGGATCGAGTTCTATTCATTTAGGTCTGACCTATCTGTGTACATGTTACAACTCTTCATTAGAGTTTGTAATGATCCTTGGCCGATGCAGAGGACTCTTATGATCCGGAGATGATATATATTGATGTAATAGAAGCCTAAGAAAGTTAGTTATTTAAGTTCATGATTGATAGAAGATTCATAAGTTAGATTGTGTTATGAAAGTGCCTTGAAGCTATATCTTGCGTATGTATTGTAACTAGAGAATTAGGCCTATAAGCCCTCATTGTAAGCCCGCATGTTGCTGACCAATTTGTATTTTAATTCTATGATATACTGAATGAATGAATCTGAATTTACTTTATATCTTTGAGTTATTTCCGTTGTGTTTAGTCTAGCTGCATGACCTGGACAGTTCATTCTGTGAACCCTCCTACTGTGACTACACCAATATGATAGGAAGGGAATGGAAGACTTTGAAAAATAAGGAGCATGATAAATAGGATATGCAATGGGAGACTAATATATTAGATGAAAATGAAATGATGGGGAAGCATGGACAGGTGACCTAGAGGATAATGGAAGATGCCAAACATGTGAATGTAGAAATATGGATTCAAATAAGGAAACAATACACAATGAAGGTACCTATTCCATACTTGAACAACACCTCATCTAGAGATCAAAGGACTAAGAAATATAATGAAAATGATAAACAATACTATGATATTTGATAATTATTTTGATGTGTTGGTTGCTTAATTTTGTAACATAACACTAGATAATGATAATGAAAGATCTAGGATGATTTTGACAACATGGTGTTGCATGAAGATGTGATGTAAAAATCGCTTGGTTGAGGCTTGATTTATATAGGTTGAATATGATGAATAAAGGGATAGGATTAAAAGATTAAATAAATGGATAGAATTGGTTGAACACACATTAGGGAAAGGATAAGGATTTCTAGGGTTCCAAAGGAATATTATATTAGTGTAGACTATTTTGTATTACATGTATTACGTTGTGGCTGATCAGTTAGATTAGTTCTGCCAATTGCAGACCGGTGTAGATAGCTATAAGATAACTATATGTCTCTTGGCTTTATATACTATGTTGCTTATTGAATAAAACATCAAATACATTTTCCCATCTTCTTCTCGCCATCTACTAAATGGTATCAAAGCAGGTGTGTTCTGTGAAGGGAGTGCATGAAGTGCGATGTGAATCAGATTCACAACAGTTACTCTTTTTTATGTGGAAGAAGACACCCACAACGTTGGACTAAAGTTTCTCTAGCAACTTGTGTGGAGGAATAGACTAGAAGGTGTTGAAAGAAGGAAGCATTTCAGCCTTGATGTGCATCACCAAAGCTCTTTAATCTCTTTTTGCAAAGATGTGAAGTTTCTATAGAAGGCGTTCAACGTAGATCCATTTGTCAAAGTTTAGAGTGCAGTATAGAAAGATTCTTTACCTATTGTGTCCACTGTGACAAGGATTCCCTTCCAGTAGGTGCCCTTGGTGTTGGTAGTGAAGATATTGATCTTAGTATGGTTCCTTTCCTGCTATAGAGAAGACATGGAGAAAGCATCATATGAAGAAGAATGGTGTGATTTGAAGGTGTGTGGATTTGAAGCACTGAAGAGGCCAAAGTAATAGAGGTCCTAGGATATAAATTCAAATCCTAAACTAGCCCTGTATGTCCCCCAAGAGCAACAAATTTTCTAGTGGTGAATGTCGATTGTGCCTGATGCCAACAATGTTGCGAGCAATCATGTAGATGAGCAACAGAAAGGAGGTTGTGATGTCCCAAAGAGCGCTAGCTTATATTTTTCCCTACTAGATGCCCTTCAAATCACCTATAATCTTTAATTAGATGAATTTCTTAGACAAGGACTATTAGACTATTTTCTGTTTGATGTGTGTTGCCAAGCATGGAAGATTCGAGCCAAGCTTGAAGAAGGTTATGATGCAGATGATGAAGATGAGGTAGAAATCCCTCCCAAGCATCCCCGTGTCATTGCACAGCCTACCGAGCTCATCTTGGAGCCTCTCTTGATTCCTAAAAAAGAATGTATTGAAAAAATATAATAATAAATATTTTGGTTTGTGGAATAAATATTTATTCTTTGTGGTGTAATTATGTTAGTACCAAAGCTGCTTCTCTTAGATGCTCAGCTCTTGAAAGGGCCTAATTATGCACCTGGAAGACAAAGATGTGTACAATTCTTCAATTTGAATAATTATGGGGGATCATTACTAGTATTGTGCCATGTCCAACAGACGTTGATGTGTAGAAGAAGTTTGATAAAGTTGACAAAAAAGCATTGATGTTGATCACACTCAACATCTCTAAAGAAGTTCAAACTCATGTTTGAGATGCGACAACATCAAAGGTAGCTTGGGATGCTCTGTCCACTATCTACAAGGTGAAGAACCAGCCCAAGATCCTCCATCTCTAGTCCAAACTTCATACACTCAGTATGAAGGCTAGCAAGAAAGTAGAAGGATTCTTGTGTTGGGTATCTGAACTATGAACATAACTTGTAGCACTCGATGAGAAGGTGGAGGACAAACTACTAGTCTCGATCACTCTAAGAGCTCTTCCTTCCTAGTTCAAGATTTTTTTCACTTAACTAAAAATTACAAAGAAGAAGGTGTCATTTATAGGACTAGTGAATTTGCTTCAATAGGAAGAAGACATCTAGGTAGTACAAGCTAAGTTTGAGGACAAGGCACTGATCTCAAGAAATTATAGTGGTCAAAACTTTCACAAGGGGCCCCACAAAATCTACCACAAAAGCAACCACAACAACCACAATAGAAGTCTCAAAAGGCAAATAGATGGTGTCACATCTATAATACAAATATGCATGAAATTGTCAGCTATTGGTATGATGCCTTGACTCAAGGCAATTCTAGTAAAGAAGGCACATCTATTTGCAGTTATTCTTAGCCATAAAAAAGATGGCATCACTAACGAAAGCACAAAGGACATGTCAAGGCCTAAAAAAGATGATGCATCAGATAAGGATGAACCAAAAACAACCAATTGTGGCACCCATCAAAATCTTGTTTTAGTCTCCCAAGCCTTTCAACCAATGAGGGATATTTGGTTGATAGAATCTAGTGCCAACATGCATGTGATAGGAAATCATGAGTTATTTGATACAGTAATTGATTAACCCAATGGAGATAGAGTTTGGATCATAGACAATAAGGAGTATGCTGGAGAAGGAATTGGAAAAGTCATTCTTCCTCTTAGGACAGGTAGTTGTACCCTCATGAAGGTACTCTATGTTCTTGGTTTGACAACAAATCTCTTGTTTGTTAGTCAACTTTTGATCTCCAGGTCAGGGAAGGCATCAAAACCATTTTGATCTCAAAAGAAGATACGATACTTTCTAGAGATTTTATGAAGGATAGATTATTTGCACTAGATGTTGTCTCATCCTCAATAGTTGTTCTATTTGCCTCTATGGCTAAATCTACTACTCTCTAGAATTACCATCGATGGGAACCTTTATGTCAACTCCCTATATTAGCTCAGTTCTAAGGAAATGGTAAGAGGACTTCCTCAACTTTCAAATTCTTTGCCTATATGTCCTAGATGCCTTGCAAGTGAACAACATCGAGATCCATTCGAGCTGATTACCTTCTGTGCCAAGGATTACCTTGTAGTTGTGCATACCAATCTATGCGGACCCCTACCTACCTCAATTTCAGGGTTCCAGTACTTCCAATTATTGGTGGATGACTTCTCTTGCAAGATATGCGTGTACTTTCTCAAGAAGAAGAGTGAAACCTTTACAAACTTTTAGGACTTCTACCAATGAGTTGTAAAGTAGACAGGCCAGTCTCTTCTTCTCCTCTACTTAGATCAAGGGGGGAATTCACATCAAAAGATTTCATGGTATTTATGAAGCATCATGGAATCAAACAAAACCTGACTTCTCCCTGTACACCCCAGTAGAATGGAATTGCAGAACATCGCAAGCGGACTATCATGGAGATGGCTCGATGCATGCTTTCCATAGCTAAGTTGGAGGATCTGTTTTGGGTAGAAGTAGTATAGAAAATTGTGTATCTTCTCAATAGGGTACCCATAAAGATCTTGCAAGACAAGACACTAGAAGAGGTATGCAATGGTCATAAGCCTTCAATTTCTCATCTTAGAGTATTTGGTTGTACAACATATATGCATGTCCTAGCTAACAAGAAGAAGCAAATTGATCCCAAGACATTCCAATGTATTTTTTTGGGGTACAATACTACCTCTAAAGCATATCATCTAATAGATCCTGAGAAACATGAGATTTATGAAAGTTGAGATGTGGTATGTGATGAGTCTTCATTTGACTCATTGACACACAAAGAGGAGCCAAACCCCACCACCTCTCATAGATTTCTCTCACAGTCAGATGATGAGCATGAAGAATCCTCTCATGAACAAGATGAGCTACAAGGAGAATTGTTCATTGATATGGACCATCTAGAACATAATTCTTTACATTATCAACAACATCGTCAATATCTGAAGTGGGTTCAAAGCACCATCAGGGATTCCCACCTACACACCCTTCCAGATACTTCATCAAGAGTTAGAACAAGAAGTCAGATGGGAAATGAAGTCAATCTTTAACTCATGAGTTCAGTAGTTGACAACACTGAGCCTAACATAGTTTGAGAGGCACTTAGTCAACCTCAATGGAAGAAAGCCATGGATGCAGAGTATAATTCCCTAATACAAAATCAAAAATAGGACCTTGTCAATCTTCCTGAAGGAAAGAACACCATTGGTTGCAAATAGATTTTCAAAACAAAATACAAGGAAGATGGATCTATCAATAAATACAAAGCATGACTTGTTGTAAAGGGATATGCTCAATAAGAGGGCATCAAGATTATGAAGACCTTTGCACCACTACAAAGATTAAAACAATCAGAGTTGTTTGTGCATTAGGAACACAGAAAGGATGGAAACTTTATTGGATGGACATCAAGAGTGCTTTCTTAAATGATGTTCTAAAAGAAAAAAGTATACATGACCCAACTAGTAGGTTTTGTTGACGAGCATCATCCTCACAAGGTATGTTGTCTCATCAAGTCACTTTATGGACTTAAGCAAGCTCCTAGGACATGGTACATTTAAAATTGATGGCCACCTGTTGTAACATGGATTCACCTGTAGCCCCTTAGATTCCAATTTGTATATTAAGAAGGTAGGTATAGAGATTGTCATTTTGGTTTTGTATATGGATGATCTTATGCTCATAGGTAGCTTAGACAATCTCATCGATGATGTAAAGAATGATCTCAAGCAATCCTTCAACATGACATATTTGGGGCTACTTCACTATTGTCTTGGCTTGGAGATATGGAAAAAGAAGAATCAAATTTTTATCTCCCAACTAAAATATGCCAAGACACTCCTGGAAAAGTATGGAATGTCCAATTGTAAGCCTATCTCTGCTCTAATGGAGAAAGGTTTACAAATCTTTGAATTCCAGGATTCACCTCAAGTGGATGCAACTCTCTATAGATAGCTTGGTAGGAGTCTCATTTACTTGACTTACACTAGACCAGACTTTTGTTTTACTATCATCTATCTTTCATGATTCTTGCAGGATCTGAAGAAGTGTCATTGGATCATAGGGAAGCATGTTTTGAGATATATATCCAAGGCACAATTGACTATGGTCTAGAATACAAGAAGAACACCCAGTTCTTCTTGCAAGGATATACCTACTCAGATTATGCAAGATCTGTTGATGACAAGAAATTAACTTCAAGATTTGTTTATCTATCTCAAATCTGGACCTATCTCGTGGATTAGTAAGAAGCAAACTATTATTTCTCTCTCATCCACTAAAGCCGAATATCGTGTTGCACGAGGAGGTATGTGTGAAGAGATTTGGTTGTGTCACATTCTAGCTGACATGGACATTCTTGAAAAGTAGCCACCCAATAATATTGAGGTTGAGTGTCATTACATTCGGGACCAAGTCTTGAACCACCACATCAAGCTCTAGTACTGCCCCAAACATTCTCAAGTAGTAGATATACTCACCAAGTCTCTTGGTAAGGTTAAATTTGATTTGTTTAGGGGATACATTTATAAAAACAATGTAATAAGGGGGGAATGTTAGCATAGACTATTTTGTATTACATGTATTACATTGTGACTGATCAGTTAGATTAGTTCTACTAGTTGTAGACCGGTGTAGATACAGTTATAAGATAACTATATGTCTCTTGGCTTTATATACCATGTTGCTCATTGAATAAAACATGAAATACATTTCCTATCTTCTTCTCGCCATCTATTACATTCTAGGGCTTATCCTTATGTGAATGACTAGGATTAATAGATGTAGTAAGAAATTGATGGTTAGTATGAAAAACTCATTTATTGATTGTGGACACTCATTTAATGATTGTGGCAAGTGGTTGATAATAGGGACAAGCTAGTCATGTGACTTTCAATAATTAATTTAAATCATAAAATTATTTAATTAATTATTGGAGAGGGGATGATGGGAGGTGTAGACACCTGAAAACATCCTGACCCCACAAGCCACTTTCTTGCATCCTCACACTAGTACTAATTATTCCTTCCACCAATCAATTAAATAAATTCAAATTATTTAATTATCCATTCATCTTGATGATTCACTTGTAATAAATTAATTTAATTAATTTATTATTATGCCTTAGAACATCATCCACAATTGATTAAATGAATATCCTAATATTTATTCGATTAATTTCCCTCATTCCCTAACCCAGATTAATTAAATAAAACATACTTATTTGATTAATCTTCTATGGCCTATGACCTAAACCTAGCCTAATTAAATAAATAACAATTATTTAATTAGTTATTATACCCTACCTAGCCCCTAAACCCAAATTAATTAAGTAAACTCTTAATTAATTCTAACCTCCAAACAATCCCCTCATTAATTTCCAACATCCACATTAATTAAGTTAAATACTTAATTAATTTGCCTAAAACCCTCATTAACCCATCTCCCAACACCCTTTGAATAAAAAACATTTTTCTATTCAAAGGGGTCACATGACTCTTCCAAATCATCTTTCCTCTTCCATGTAAGAGCTCTTTTTAATAAAAATAGATCACACGTGTCTTTTCCAAATAAGTCCATATGTCACATGTCACCCCATTCACCAATAAACCCCAATTTTTTATTCCATCTTCTCTCAAAAAAATAATTTTTTATTCACTCACAAGTCTTAATCCTCATTAATGCAAATCCTTCCCAAGGTGAATTTAAAATTCACAAATAATCACAACCCTCCATTTTTGTTGATTAAATATTAGCCCTCCATCTCATCTCTTCATCTCCACCCTTGATTTCAAATCCTCTCCAAAATGCCTACATATACAAGCTCAATCCAAGCCATTTTGATCTCATCTCATTGCATCCTTATTATGCCAAAATCTCAAGACACTTGCTAAGCTAAATCCTTGCCAAATCCATGTTGTGTTGAAGTTCATTAAGTAATCCAAACACTTTTATACATGGGTAAAGCTAGGAGTTGAGTTGGGTGCATCAATCTCCTCCACCTTATCAAGGAGAAAGGAGATTTGAAGATTTTGAAGGTATACATATCTTGTTTTGAGTTTCTTTCATGTTTATTTGGTCTTCATCTTTCCTTCATCTTCATTTGGCATGCCAGGTGGGACCCTTGTCCCTGTTACTAATAATTTTCTTGTGAGGTTTTTAAGGTGTCTATCATGCAGGTTAGTTTAGCACCTACAACTCTCACTATCATGCATTCAGCTCTCTATTTAGTGCCTTCAGTATCTCTATTAATGCTTTTGGTTTTCACTGATGTTTGTTCTCTATTGATAGTCTGTTTTGTAGGTTTAGTGCTTTAGGTTCTCTGTTTAGTGCAACAAGGCTATCTCTCAATGCAAAAGACCTATGTTTCAGTACAAAAGGCCTCTATCATAGCACAAAAGGCCTTTGTCTTAGTGCAAATGGTCTCTACTTCAGTGCCTTTGGTCACTAATTCAACAGATTTAGTCACAACAAAAAAAATTCTTGTCTTAAAACATTTCTAACATCTGGTTTTTCACTAACTCATGCTTGCAGGGTTTCTGGTTTCTAATTTTACAAAGTTTATAGGCCTTAAGATATTCTAGGAAATCACTTAATATATTACATTTTAGAAAGAACATTTAAGGCTAGTTTAATCTTACATATTTTACGTCATTAGCTCTATTTTTGGGTTACAAACTACAATCTAGTCTTATTAAACTAACCTTGAATATTGTTTAGCACCTTGTGTGACCATTTTGGGGTAGAATAACTCTATTTTGTGCAAGTTTCTTCCTTTTTGTTGCATCAGTGCCTCAAGCACCTAGAACAATGTATTTAGCCTCTGTGATAGATGGCCCACAGGTATAAATTTTCTTGTGAGTTTTTGAAGGTGTTTATCATGCAGGTCAGTTTAGCACCTACAACTCTCACAGTCATGCATTCGGCTCTCTATTTAGTGCCTTCAGTATCTCTATCAATGCTTTTGGTTTTCACTAATGTTTGTTCTCTATTGATAGTCTATTTTGCAAGTTTAGTACTTTAGGTTCTCTGTTTAGTGCAACAAGGCTATCTCTCAGTGCAAAAGACCTATGTTTCAGTCTAAAAGGCCTCTGTCATAGTGCAAAATGCCTTTGTCTTAGTGCAAACAGTCTTTGCTTCAGTGCCTTCGATCACTAATTCAACAGATTTGGTCACAAAAAAAAAAATTCTTGTCTTAAAACATTTCTAACATCTGGTTTTTCACTAACTCATGCTTGCAGGGTTTCTGGTTTCTAATTTTACAAAGTTTATAGGCCTTAAAATATTCTAGGAAATCACTTAATCTATTACATTTTAGAAAGAAAATTTAAGGCTAGTTTAATCTTGCATATTTTACGTCATTGGCTCTGTTTTTGGGTTACAAACTGCAGGCTAGTCTTATTAAACTAACCTTGCATGTTGTTTAGTACATTGTGTGACCATTTTGGGGTAGAATAACTCTATTATGTGCAAGTTTCTTCTTTTTTGTCGCATCAATGCCTCAAGCACCTAGAACAATGCATTTAGCCTCTATGATAGACAACCCACAGGTATAAATTTGCCTCTATTTACTATTTTAGTGCAATAGATCACTTTTTTACCATAGTAGGCTTCTCTATTGGTGCATTAGGTTTCTATTTTAGTGCATTAGATCTTTGTGTTAGCACCTTAGGCTCCTATTTTAGTGCATTTCATCTTTCTGTCAGCGTATTTGGTCTCTGCTTTAGCGCTTTCAATCTAACATTTTTTGCAAGTTTTTGCAAGTATCTAACACATTTTTGCAGGTATCAAAATGTTTGTCCAAGGCTCATTATCAAAACTACTAACTCTTTTTGTGTATATTTGTGGTCAAAGCCTTGTTTTTATCACTAGCATTAGTCACACATTAAGTTTAAAGTAGGGGTGAATTTACTTTGTTTTCCATGTTTGTGTTTTTTCTTGGATGTATGCTCTCCCCTCACACCTTAGGGTGATCTTGGGGATCAAAAGTCCATTTGCAAACTTCTTTGTTATTTGTATCTTGAAGGGGTCACTTTTTTACATATGCTCTCCCCTTACCCTTCATGCGATCTTGGGTGATCAAAAGTGAGGAATGGTTTCATCTTCATCAGAACTACTTGAATCTTCTTCTTCTTCTTCACCCCCCAATCCAGGTAAGTGAAAAGAGTTGGGGGGCCAAAAAGTGGCCAAATTATTTTTAAAAAAATTTAATGCATAACACAAGCGAGTTATAACACGCTCACGTTATGGTTTGGTAATGACAAGCCTAAGGCTCATCAAAACCAAACCATAACATGCTCATGTTATAACACGAGCACGTTATGACTTGCTATAAATTAAAAAAAGAGCATTTGTGCTTATTTCATTTCTTTGTTTTCCTCTATATCCGTGGCTTGTAAACCCTAAGAAGTGCACTCATGTTTTAGAAAAGTCAATTCAACACCAAAATCTTACCAATTTGTCACCAAAATGCCGCTAGGACGTCGAGCATGCCAAAGGAGTGAGTTTTATTTGTTTGTTTGTTTGAATTTGTTTCTAAATAGGTAGGTTTGAGTTGATTTTTGATATAAATTTCATTAATTGTCAAGAAATGTTAATGCACCTCCTCCTCCTCAAAATCCACAAAATCCTGAGGAGGAAATACCTGTGGAGCAACAACCTCCTCCATCCATTCCTCAACATGCCCCTAGAACACAAGAAAATCTAATGGGGAAAATTGAAAACAATAAAAAAGAAATTGAAGATATAATTGCAAGGTTGAAAGATCCTTCCACTTCAACCTTGCATAGGTCCACGCTTGTTGAATCTCTTAAATCTATGTTATCAAATGTAGATTCAATTAGTAAGCAAATATCTAGTTGGACAGATAAGAGGAGAGAGTTTAGAGACTATTATGCAGACAAGCTATCATACCAAGATGTGAAAAAATTACAAATTACAAAATTAGACTTGTGTTCAATTTTCACAAACCCACAAACAAATCAACCTCCACCCATTACATGCAAGAGGTTCCCTATCCATTGGTGTAACAACCAAGCGATAAGGGACAATTTTAGGCAGAGGTGGTGGATGGTTTTTGACCATCCTCCATGCAATAATAATGAGGTCCCGCAATACTTTTTGAGGAAACTCTACTGTGAGTTTGTCCTCAATAAAGTGCCAAACTATTTTGATATGTGGGACTTCTAGGGTATAGGTGGGGGGTTAGCACAAGATAGACTAGGGGCACGTGTTGACCCACAGTGGGTAGTGAGATGAGTAATCAGTAGACCAACCCATGAGCATGTTTCTATCCCTTCCATTGTGAAGGAGAGTGTTAAGGTTGATACACTTCAGTCCATTAGTGCCTTGACCCAGAGCATCATAGAGCATGCTAGTCTTGTAGCACAGAGTGGGTTGGGAGATAGTGCGAGGAGTAGCACCCCATGCTTGTCAGACTTGTGGGTCAGCCTGTGGTTATGACCCCATGGATAGTCAGGACGCAGGTGCACAGACTACATCTGTAGTTGAGCAGATGGTGATGATAGATACCCTCCTAAGTGAGACTTTCGGCCTTGATACTCAGGTAAATATTAGCAAGTTTATTGAATTGAATTTATTAAATTTTATTTTTGAAATGCAAGATTAACTAATTTAGTTTGATGATTTTAATGAAATTTTAGGGTCATAGCGTTGATGTAGTTTTCAGTGGTTCTCCACCTGCATATTACACTAGATCATCTACTGTCGGGGTATGTAACTAGTAAACAATTATAAATACTACATGTGAATAGCATCGTTATATGAATGGTATTCTAATATCTAATTTTAGATGTTGAATAGCTTAATATTGGATATTTCACGGTAACACTTGCCAACGGTGGTGGACTTCAAAGCTTCACGGAGGTAATAAAATAAATAGTTTAATGAATGAATTGTACTTACTAGATTTTTGTATGTGACTTGTGTGCTTTATTGTGTGTACTTCCATGTTTAGATGAATGTGTGTGTATGTTAGGAGCCAAGATTTGTATCACTATTATAGTTTTCATAATTAAATAATGTTGTTTTATTTCTAGATGATGCAGGTTGTAGAGACACCTCCCGATGTTCATAGGGCAATGGAGCATGGTGTGACCTCTGCAATTCATAGCTCCATGGCATTGACAGGGGTATGAGGCAGATTAGTAAATTTCAATTTACATTCATTGTTATAGTTGTTTATTTTTTAAAAATCAAAAGATTATTGATTTGAAGTTTAATTTCTATCTAGATGGTTTCTATAGGACATGACATCACCACGGCCTATTCTTGCTACTGAGGCAAGTGAGGAGACAGATTATATGGTAGCGCTAAGTGATTATTTTGTTAAATGTTTCATTTTTTATAACATGTAATTTCTATATATTAATGTCTATACTTTTTATTATAATAGCTAAAGATGCAGGAAGAACTAAATAGGAGGAGCAACCCTCGGGTTCGTAGTAGACCACCCACATATGCGTCTCCATCCCATAGAAGATCAATGGCTACCCGTGATCTATTCTCTTCACCAGCCAGAGGGGAATGACTTTTTATTGTGTTGCTTTGTTGTATGCCTATATGGCATTTGTGGACATATATTTTGTATTGCATATAGTTGACATTGTATGCCTATATGGCATTCTTGTAAGCCTATATGGCTATTTTGTATATATGTTATACTTATATCGATAGATATTGATGTATGCCTATATGGATATTTGGTTAATACAAATCTTTTTTATTGATGGCGTCCATACTTGCATTATAAATCCACGTTTGAATAGATATTTGTAGATGGCTACTTCAAATATTTAAAGTCCAATTGTATTACATAGGATGTTTGTTGATCCAATAAGCTAGCTATTGTTATTCAAGTATCACCTAAACCTCATTTTGGAACTAAAAGATAAAAGTTGTATTTAAAAAAAAAATGAATCATGTTGAACATAAAATATTAATATTCTTTATGAGTTGCTCAATTGAAAATATTTAAATGAGTATGCTGATCCATATTCTTTATGAGTTGGTCAATTGAAAATATTTCTTAATTTCTTGTTATTATACCATATTGGGATGCAAAGAGTATGTTTGTTGTTTTGAATAAGATAGTCAAAATCATATGCTTATGAGCACTTGATGACCATTGTGGTTATTAAATGTAGTTCCTCTTGCATATAAGGTGAGGTTATGAGATTACATTGAGTCTTACCTAATTTTAGTATGCAACATAACATTGGGGCTATAGGATTCCATAAGTCATACCTTGGGAATTTTTAGTTTTAGGCACAAATTTGCTTTAAGACCTTAGGCACATTTCTCTACTTGCACAACCTCGAAACTCTGCCTAGAACTCAAGGTGCCTTTCATCATCCAAACAACCTCAAAATTGTGCCTTGATATTGAAAGGATGTTTCAAAGTATAAAGGAGGGCGCCTTAAGGGAGGCAACTCATCTTGATTATCAAAGTTGATAAAACACATCAAACTGAGCATCATACCTCTAGGCGCATTTTTGCCTCTCTCTAAACTATCCATTTTGGCGCCTTGATGTAAAGTGAAGTCTAAACTTAGTGAAGATTGCGCCTAGAAAGATATCACCTTGGATATGCACCTAGAGTCATCCTAGATCATCCATTTGTGCCTAAGGGTCAATATAACATAATATAACTTAGGAAGACTTTAAAAATCGTCAAAAGAAGCCTAGGCGCCTTTTCTTGTCTCCACCATCCATTTTGGGTGCCTAGAGGAAAATGAACTTCAAATCACTTCCAACTATAGCGCCTAGTGTTAGAACCTTCAAAATGACTAAATATTACCAAAGGAAGTCTAGGCACCTATTGTCACTTGGATCATCATGAATGAGCGCCTAAGTGGAAGGAGAATAAGCATTTTGTATGGAGGCACTTTTGTGTCTAAATAACCTCATTTTAGCGCCTTGAAGGAAGATGTTCTAAATCCTAAGATCTAGCGCCTAAGTGTAAAATGGTCTCCTATAGGTTTGAACAAGTGATTGAAGCCATCAAATTGCCAAGAAATGAGCTAAGTATACTAAGGCACCTTTTCTTGTCTAAAATATCCATTTTGGTGCCTAGGAGGAAGGAGATTCAATATCATGAATCAAGGTGCCCTTTGCCATCAAAACAACCTCACATTGGCACCTTGGAGGAAATCAACTTAAAACTACAAGTCTTGGAGTTTTTCATGTTTTGATGATGTCTTTTGAGAACAATTATAATGATTGAAGGATGAGGTGGGTAAAAAGTCTTCATCTAGCTTAGGCACCCATTCAATATTTAGTTTTTTCACATACCATAATCTGTACCTTGACTTGGAGGAGTTAGTTTATGCTTAAAATGATTTCTATGTGTTTATATGATTCAATATTTGTCAATAATTTAATATGTTGGTACAATGTAGCTCGGACTGTTTCAACATGTTTGGGTACAAAATAGGACCATGCCTACCCTAAATGTACCCATCCAGATGTGTTGGAACTGTCATTTTGGCCACATGAGGAGGAGAACAAAAGTTACACCCCTTTGCAACTTTACACTGCCTCCTTCTGACGATTTTTGGGGCAGCAGAAAACCTTCACCACAGGCAAACACCTCAAAGATATAAAAAACTAAGAGAGGTTATTATAGAGGCACTCTATGTGATTGCGTTGCCTCAAACATAATGTTTCTAAGTGACATGGTTTTTGAGTAACATCTCATCAAAGATTGCTGCCTTTTTACACTTTGGACTCTTCAGGGATATCATCGGTACAATATAGCTCGAACTATTTCAACATGTTTGGGTGAAAACTAGGATCATACCTAGTGTAAATGTACCCATCCCGATGCGTTGGTCGCATTAGGAGCAAGACAAAAGTTACACCCCTTTGCAACTTTACACTGCCTCCTTTTGACAATTTTTGGGGCAACAAAAAAACCTTTCACCATAGGCAAATGCCTCAGAGATATAAAAAATTGAGAGAGGTTATTATAGAGGCACTCTACGTGATCATGTTGCCTTAGATAAAAAGTTTCTAAGTGACATAGTTTTCGAGTAACATCTCGTCAAAAATTGCTACCTTTTTGCACTTTGGACTCTTCAGGGATATCGTCGGTACAATGTAGCTCGGACTGCTTTGACATGTTTGGGTGAAAAACAGGACCATACCTAATGTAAATGTACCCATCCAGACGCGTTGGAATAATCAGTTTGGTCGCATCAGGAGCAAGATGAAAGTTACACCCCTTTGCAACTTTACACTGCCTCCTTCTGACGATTTTTGGGGCAGTAGAAAACCTTTCACTATGGGTAAATGCCTCAGAGATATAAAAAAATGAGAGAGGTTATTGTAGAGGCACTCTACATGATCGTGTTGCCTTAGACAGAATGTTTCTAAGTGACACAGTTTTCAAGTAACATCTTGTCAAAGATTGCTACCTTTTTGCACTTTGGACTCTTCAGGGATATCGTCAGTACAATGTAGCTCGGACTGTTTCGACATGTTTGGGTGAAAAATAGGACCATACCTAGCGTAAATGTACCCATCCTGACACGTTTGAATAGTTAGTTTGGTCGCATCAGGAGAAGGATGAAAGTTACACCCCTTTGCAACTTTATACTACCTCCTTCTGACAATTTTTGGGGCAGCAGAAAAACTTTCACCATGGAAAAATACCTCAGAGATATAAAAATAGAGAGAGGTTATTGTAGAGACACTCTACATGATCATGTTGCCTTAGATAGAATGTTTCTAAGTGACATAGTTTTTGAGTAACATCTCATCAAAGATTGCTGCCTTTTTGCACTTTGGACTCTTCAGGGATATCGTCGGTACAATATAGCTTAGACTATTTCGACATGTTTGGGTGAAAAAAAGGACCATGCCTAGTGTAAATGTACCCATCCGGACGTGTTGGAATAGTCAGTTTGGTCGCATCAGGAGCATGACAAAAGTTACACCCCTTTGCAACTTTATAGTGCCTCCTTCTGACGATTTTTGGGGCAGTAGAAAACCTTTCACCACGGGCAAATTCCTCAGAGAAATAAAAAACTAAGAGGCTATTGTAGAGACACTCTATGTGATCATGTTTCCTTAGATGGAATGTTTCTAAGTGACATAGTTTTTGAGTAACATCTCGTCAAAGATTGCTGCCTTTTTGTACTTTGGACTCTTCAGGGATATCGTCAGTACAATGCAGCTCGGGCTGTTTTGACATGTTTGGGTGAAAAATAGAACCATTCCTAGCCTAAACCTACCCATCTGGACACGTTAGAACTATCAGTTTGGTTGCATCAGGAGCAAGACACCGAAAATGCAAAAGTTGCTTTGTGCAACTTGACAACATTGACACTTTTTTTGCAATAGGACTCAAAGACTCAAACTAACCCCAAATGACTCAAAGTGACTTAAAAAGAAATGAAATGGTCTTAGAAGACCTTATTACATATAATTGACTCAATCAAAACAAAATGTTATTTTTTGACCCCTCTTAGAGGCATGACAACCTAGGTGCCCCTGCACCATTAGTGCAACTGAAGGACTATGGTGGTGGCATGAAACTAGAGTGAGTTGACATTCATTTTCATTTAGTTTGGCATCTTGAAACAATTCTAGAGTAGAGTAAGACTCATTTTCCTGAAAATAGTTTAAGAAACCCTTATTTAGGGTTTTGGTAAGAATCATGCATTTTTTGGCCATTCCATTGATTTGATTCACTTTTGATCAGTGGAATGGGTTGTAGTAGGTCTGTTCTAGTATGCTATGATGAGTTTTTGACAGGAAATCTGAGGAGAAGAAGTTTTATTTGAGGAAACCTAACAAAACCATGTGTTAGGTGATGTTTAGAGACATAGAGAAGGAACCATAGAGGCATTTTTGGGAACAACAGATTGTAGAAGGACAAAACCCACAAAATTCATAGTTTTGGCATGAATACTAAGTGTTCAAGTCATTGGTTGAGTTCTGTGAGTGAATTTAAGGGGGGTCTCTTTGTATTTTAGGCCTAATTGGGGCTCTAGGTTATTGAGAGGAGTTATAGGTTAGGGTATATCATCCAAAACAACCTATACCCAATTTTAGATATGTGATAGGGAGTCCAAATGGGTATCTACTGATTGTCCAAGTTCTATGTTTGAAGATCTGTATCAAAAGTTATTAGGACTGTTCTCCTTTTTTAGGGCTACAAGCCATTTCTTGGGTTTGTGAAGGAAGTGTTAATCCTAAGTTTGGTGTACCTTTGGCAATGATTGGAATGGGTCCCATAGCATCTAAAATCACCTTTTCCATGAAGAATTTAGAGTCTCTAACTGATGTTCCCACTTTTGTATAATTATCATGAAATTTGGGCTTTAGAGCATAAGGAAACCTTGTCTAGTTTGCAATCCTCCAACTATCCCATTGCCTCTACATCACAATTAGAGACACCTATTATCTAGTTAGAAACCAAGACACCTAGAGATGCCTATATTTTATACATTACCTAGATTTTATATATTATCCTCAAGATCAACTTCATCCATCACTTAGGTCTAACCCCATGAAGCATAACATGATGTAAAAATGTGTATATGTGTAAAAGTGTAGCAGGAAATAAAAAAAGACAAACCTTACAAATTAATGTGCATACTTACAACTCAATGTAACATGACTTTACAAAATCAATGTGAATACTTACAAATTAATCCAATGAACCATCCAGGTCTACTCTACTCTTTATTGTGTCAAGTATTGCTTCATGGTCAGACTCACGCACCTTCCACAAGATTTTGTTCAAAGGTCTACTCCGATACTATATCAAATGAACATTGGATGCCATGACAAGGTTTGAGTAATGAAGAATCTTTTGATGCGTGTCAAAGTCCTGAAACAACCAAACATTAACAATCTTATGTGGGTACCTTCTAAGTCATGTTCTAGTAATAACCACTGAGCCTGTAGGGTATTTAATGTTTTCTCCATCTGTAACTGGGGCCTCCAATTTATTTTTGGCCTCAACACAATGACATAAGTAATAATATGTTCCCTCTTCATTATCTTCATCTGTAATAACTACATATATGTGCCCTACATTGATATGTGTAGCAAATTAGATGAAATTAGTCAACATTACAAAAACACTACAAAGTAAGATGACATTAGGAATTTTAAAAACTATGCAAATAGATATATTACCTAGTTGAACTAGATCTTTTATGTTGTCAAAGTCAACTGATGATTCCATCTGTGTTAGTTCCAGTGCCGTCGGGGGTCGATACGTGTCAAGTGGGCTAAGATAACTTAACTGTCATTCGTTAACCCACTCCTTTGACTTGCACTCATCCCAGGCTTGAATTGTATAGGAAGAACAAAAGCATGACATCTTTCGCATATGGATACTCCATGAACTTGCAATTGAGCTTCTGAAAGAGTGCATCTCATTTGATCCTATCAGTGTACAACAATCCTCATATGGTGCAATGTTAGTATCGTCTATCAACCAAAAAAATCTACGAACTGAAGACTTAGCTTCATTAGATGGACCCATGGAAGCATTACACAACTTGACAATCAATTTTGCATCTGTCAACTTTGCATTATCTTTATACTTTAACTCTTCTCATGCTACGACTCTTTTGATACATGCTCCTGCACCATCATGCTCCCCCTTTCCATGCCTATCCTCACAGAAGTTCCACATATGCTGAATAGCTGTAAAATTATGCCTCCTACTCAGCCAATAGAAATTTTGCTAGTTCTTGAATTATGACGCATAGTTGTCCAACCATATGATATGCTGACTGAACGATATGCCCCTTCTAGCCAAATCATTGTAGAGCACCTGAAAGTAACCTTGCACGAACTTTGTAGAATGCGTACGATCATCACTAGTATAGAAATTATACTCCCTTATGATCTTTTTGTCATCCTTTGTACTATCATTCACATGGATGAATACGATGTGCACAAATATGGAAACCTATGTAGAGTTGTAATATTGTGATTGCACCTCACGATGTGGCTGTAGACTATAGTTCTCTGCAAATTTGATGACTAAAACAATGCTCCCAACTAGAAATGTGTCCTTGCATAACTTGAATTACAAGTCCAACCATCGAGCTCTATGGGCATGTCTTGCATACTCATACACTATGCTGTCACAAAATATAGGCATAAACTGATACACTGGAATCTTTTCAATAACCAATTCACACCTCTTTGCTTATTTACCATCTTTTGTATTGTATGCCACTATTTTATATTTGCCAAACTCTACTAGTTTGTTTCCAACCGCATGTGTTCTTTCCATATGTTCACATATTGGCAAATGTTGCAAGCCACCACAATGATGACATGTGCCATCCAAGCATAATTTCTTGTAGAATATCTAACCTTCCTCTCTTTCACATAAAATTTTTGATATGAAGTCCCTTGAAGATGTCAGTGGGGCACGTATAGCACAACCCTGCAAAACATTGTTAGTATGCATATCTAAACATATAGACCTATAAACATCAAAATGGTTAGAAAATTCAATATGTAATCTACAACAACAAGTAGTGTGTGTGTGATTTATCTTGACATAGAAAGGTTTTAGCATTTCAAAATATCTTTGACAAATTTTAATTTGAGGATACTTCTCTAGAAATTTACCATAAAATTGTGTTTGAGTCTCATCCCAAAAATGCTTTGGATGTGGCTCACAGTTTTGACTACCGATTCTCCTTCTTACCACATCCCTTTGATTCAGAGATACCCTTGTGTAATTATTCTAAAAGTCTTCAATTAGTGATTTCAATGCTTCAACAATTGGTTTATGTTTTCATGGTAGTCTCCCCGAGAACGTCCATAATTTATTGGCATTAGTGTCCTCAATTCTTTGACATCTTCCAATGACTCTTGATAAAGTTTTCTTATTAATTCTCAATTCTTGACTCATCTTTCTAATGAGATGAGCTTTCCTCGTTTGACTACTTACTATAGTCAATGTAATCACATGTCGTGTTGCATTACTATCTTTTGTGCGTGAGGTGTTACCCACACTCTCATACGCACTCATTAGATTCTTGACAATAGATTTTTCACTTGAAGCCTCTGATGTTCTCAACCTAAGAATCTTCATGATGGACCTATACTTTATCCTTCACATCATTTCAAGGAATAGTTGACATCTTGCAGTCTCATTTAACTTTTCAAAGAACAATCTCAAAATCTTATGAGCATATCTTCTACAAGTGTGTTTTAGAATCTTACCTTCCATTGGCTGCAAAATATTCTCATCAATATAAATCAAATACTTTGGCTTTCTATGCAAAATTCTAGGTGGTGTTAAGTTAGATAAATTCATCTCAACATTAGGAATTTCATCAATATTTAAATGAGATGGGCTATATGGCATACCTTTGATCGAAGATGGAATAGATGACATACCTTGAGGTTGAGGTGGGAATGATGGCTTACCTCCTTCATCACATGTGAATGATGACGTACTCTCAACTTGAGATGTGGTAGATGGTGTCCCTACATGTTGACTTGTGGTAGAGGACGTGTCTCCAACTATGGTATTCAAATCTCTCATAGCATGAAGTTTTTGCATTCATTCTCATTATGCTGCCAATAACCATATCTCTTTGTGATGGTTGTGGTTCCTCTTTAATTAACATGTCTTCATTTATCATGTCCAATTTACTCTTCTCACGAAGTTCCCTCATAGCCACTACTTTCTTTGCATTTTTAGCTTCTATCTCTTCCTGTGTTGGTTTAATTCTTGATCGTTTCCTCGACATGATGGAGAATTTGTCTGTAGCATGATAAAGAGACCAATATTAGTTCCTAAGAAATGAATCCATACAAATAACTAAAATATTTGTCATTCAACTCTTCATAGTAAATGTACATACAATTATCATGTAAAAGAGTAAATGTCACTCAACCAAAATAGGTACAAAGCATATAAAGAAAATTATTGCAGCCATGAAAAGAGTACATGGGACTTCATGCTTGAAAAGGTTGAGGCAAACCCAATTTGACATGTTTGTTATTACTAGGGCTACTTGGATTTGGATTTGAGAAGGTGTTTTGTTGGTACTAGGGATACTAGGATTTGGGTGGCTTGTGAAGGAATAGACAACAATTGTTGTGTCATGTGCATGTACAAATCATCATGAATAGGTGCATAAGGAATGTCCTAGCCCAAGATATGTGCATACAAATCATCATGTCATGTGCATACTTGTATGATCCTCGCACCTATTCATTTTTATTTTAACTTTTTAATATGACAAGATAATAGTGGGATTGTATTTTTATTATGTTGTAAGGATTTATTCTTGTATAGTTTGACATCATGGTATGTTAAGGTCTGTTTATTACACATAATTATTAAAAAGCCCAAGTGTAGAAAATATACATGGCATCATGTGGGATTGTAGGCTGCTTTCTTGATTGGGAATGTGTCTATTTTAATCATGTATGATAAAGCATGATAAAGTAATTCAAATAGAATTAAGGAAAATGTAAAGAACATGCATGTAAAAACTTAACATACCTAAAAAATGAAGATTCAAATGGAGAGAGTACCCAATTATGTAGTGTTTTCTTCTTCTTACATCAAACTCCTCCACAATTTGATTTTTTCACCACTTGCTTCCTTTTCAATGTTAAATTGAATAACACTCAAATATAATTACTAACAACAATACTATTAACCAATCTATAATGTTAAATTCCTAAAATTGTATCACAATTAACATTGCAACACTACAAAAATTGAAACTTGAATAGATATATATCAAACTTGGTGTGAAAACTATGTTATTTCCTCCTTCTCAAGTTGGAAAAGCAGAAAAGGTGGTGGAAAGATCATGCAAAGGTGGTAGAATGTGTAAAATGTGCATGTGAACTTCCCAACAGCATTAAAGCACTTCTTTTTATTTAGAGCATGCACATAATCAACATGAAAATAGAGCATGTGGGCCTGGATCACAGGGGTCAACACTTTTTTACCATTTCTATAGAAGGACAAACTTGGGTTCCTTAGAGTAGTACTATGGTAGTAGGTTCCTTGTAAAAGTCTAATAAACTTGGGTTGATCTTGG
Organism: Cunninghamia lanceolata; assembly: GCA_027924645.1. NCBI lineage: Eukaryota > Viridiplantae > Streptophyta > Pinopsida > Cupressales > Cupressaceae > Cunninghamia > Cunninghamia lanceolata. The sequence continues at coordinate 2,198,209 of BSBN01000998.1, forward strand.
TAGTGGAATACTATGGCAAAAAGAAAAGGAAATAAGGGAAGAAGAAGTGCTAAACGAAATGCTAATCAGCAAGCACCACCAAAACCAAATACAAATGATGATTGAAAAGCAGTTGTAAGAAATGGCTCAAAAATTGAAATAGATACAAGGTTAGAAGAAGAATCTTCTACTGCTAGAGCACCTCTCTTTGATGGCATAAATTTTTCTTTTTGGGCTATTAGGATGAAAACCTATATATCCTCTTTAGGGTTTGATGTGTGGATGTCCATAGAGAATGGGTATATTATACCTTCTCAACCACTTATTACTGCAGATGATAAAAAGTCTGATGAATGTAATGACAAGGAAAAGAGTGTTATTCTTTGTGGTCTATCTAAATATGTTTTTGTTAAAGTAATGCATTGTAAAACTACACAGGATGTTTGGAAAAAATTGGTTATCATTTATCAAGGTGATGTATCTGAAAGAGAGGAAAAACTTGTGATTAAGAATAATGACAAAGAAAGGAGACATTCATATGGAGAAGAAGAGGTCAAAACTGATCTAGAGGATGATGAAGAAGTAGATCTTGAAGAAGAACTCTATTATGCTTACAATGTGGTTGAAAAACTTAAAAAAGAAAACTCAAGACTAAAGTTGCAGCTTCAAGAAGAAAAGGAATCTAAGGCCAAAGCACTTTCAGCCCTTGAAGAAGTAGAAAAATTGATCATGGATTTAAAGGTAAAAGTTGAAGAAGTTAAGAAAATAGAAGAAGAAGTAATAAATGAATTAAAGGCAAACGAGGTAGATTGTCAAAACATATGAGTTAGAGATAGTTTCCTTGAGAAAGAGACTAGAAAAGGCATCCTCCAAGTTGCATAAGAACCTTCAATTTGAAAAGAACACTGAATATTTAGATGAGATATTAAATGAGAAGAAATCACCTTTCAATAAGATAGGACTTGGTTATAAAGAGGATTCTAATAAGGCACAAAATAAGTCAAATGAAGCCCCTATCAAAAGTGAAAGAAACAAGAAGAAGGAAGGTCAAGTCCCATAAAAGGAGAGCACTCCTACACAAGCTGACAAGAACATATTTAGAAGATATTTCCATCTAGGACAACATCAAATGACCAGGTTTTAAAATTCTTTTCATGGTTATTGCTATTCTTGTCATGAATTTAGTCACAGAGCAATAGAGTGTTGGATGCATGCAAGGAAAGTTGATTGGAATAAGAGTTCTAGTGTGTTGTCAAATAGAAGATGTAATAGGCTATGTTATAAATGCAACAATCTTGGTCACATTGCAAGAAATTGTAGTACACAAGTAAGAAATGGTGGTTTTGGATTTTCAAAAAACTATAATTCTTTTGTTCTTTTGGTTGGTTATAATGTCATATGCTATAAATGCAATAACTTTGGGCATAGAGCACAATATTGTAGAACTAGTTTAATGGAACCATCTAGACAAAACAAAAAGATAAACACTTTGATCAAGCAAAAGAAATAATATATGGAAGTTTGGAGAAGAAAACAAGAGAAAGAGAAGAAGGAACCTAATCTTGTGCATAATGCACAAGAGGCACCACTAAGTGCATAAGGAGTAACATGAGTTTAGGGGGAGATGATCATTGATGTATCATTCAGCCCCATAGACAACAACAAAGAGGTTGTGTCTTAACAGTTCAATAGTAAGTGATTGATGGTCCAAGAAGTGAACAATCTAGAGACATTAATGTTAAATTTATAATAGTGTAATATGCAAGAAGAGGAAGTAAATATGAGAAAGAAAAATATCATAACCCTCGAAGCTATCATGCAAAGAAAGATCTTCATATAGATGATAGAGACAATGAAGAACTGATTGTCAAGGAACAGTCATATCTTAAGGACTATCATAGAAAAAAAGAAATAATGATATCAAAGATATCTAAGAATAGTATAAACAAGGTTATGAAAACTTTGAGCACTTCACATTAAGAGGTGTTGAAGGATCATAGAACAGGTTAACAATGGTGATGAAGCTTGACACTAGACTGTGACACATGAGGTCAACAATGCCAATAGTGAAAAGACTAGACAGTGCCAAAACATAAGAAAGATTGATACAAAAGATAGTACACAATGCCAGAGACCTTGAACAAGTCTTGACAGTGGTATGAGAATGCAAAATGAGTCCATATAGTGAAGTAGAATGAAGACTTGACAACATCAAATTTTAGGACAAGAATAATGAATATACCCTTGTTGAACCTGTACATTCATAAAAAGGCAATAAAAATGGTGAGTAGAGATTACTAAGTAATGGGAATGATCTTGCACAATCTTGAGTTGAGGCTTTGATATAAAAACCCTAGCATAACCCTATTTTTCTAAAATATAAAGTTACTATTAGTTACATTCAAGTGAAGAATGGACAGGGCTATGTTAGAGATGAGTGATAGTGATAAGATAGTAGCCTTTGTCAAAAGTTGTCTCAAGATACGAGTTTGTCACTGTGGTCAAGAACTTTGTAGGAGAGGTTTATCAAGGATGCACATCTTAGTAAATAATTGCCATTGATTCAAGACAAAAAACAAATGATTGAAATAGTGTTAAAATGGAGTTTAGGAAGCCATGAGGTTGGAGTAAAGAAAATGACACTCTTTGGTGATAGTGTTTGATACTTGTTAGTGATCTCTTCTTGTGTCTAATTGCATACTATAGTAGTGATCTCTACTTGTAGCAGTGTTTTTCTCTGTTTATGTTTTTTCAATGGATAATGATGTTGGAGAAGTTGAACCTCTGTAATGGAGAAGTGGATCTCTGTTTTTGTCAGTATGATGGAGAAGTGGATCTTTGATTTTGTCAGTGTTCATCTCTGATGTTGTATCAATCATTGGTTGTTCATAATAGTGCTCTCTGATGTTGTATCAGTAATTGGTTGTTCATAATAGTGCTCTCTGATGTTGTATCAGTAATTGGTTGTATCAATTACATCTGATTTGGAATAGTGGAACTATGTACATTAGATGCTTAGAACAATGGAACAGTGTATTCGATATCTATATGCCCATGATCACAATGTATAGCAGTAATAAGAAATGGATAGAGTAGCTCAGAGCATACAATACCAATATATCAGTGATTGTTTATGTCAGCAGTGATACTATTTTGATATTTCAGTTTTGCATCTTCAAATTTGAGGAGATACTTTGTTAACATGGTAGAGGACATGAAAAGAGTGGGAAAAAGGTTACAGAGGTGTATAATGCAGTGGTGTCAAGATAGAGTTTGAGATAATTTTATAAGGTCTAAAGATAGTGAGTATGGAGGCGTCTTGCAGGCAAGAAAATAGGACAGTGCATGCAAAAGTGCAATGTATGAAAGGAGCATAGATGATTAGTAAAGTCAATACTCAAAGAATCATGGGATAGTTTGTGACTATGAGACAACAATATGCAAAACATGGGCTAGAATAGTTTGAGAGGCTAGCCAAACTTTGGAATATGCATGGGGTATCTTAACTTGTTTCTAGTTCTAATGAATCTTTCAATGAAGTTCTTGGTACATTGTCATTGTGTCTCTGTGTAAAGAATCTAAGAACTCCTTGTTACACTTTTGCACTCTATCAGTTGTGACTGTGTAAGTGACAATGGTGAAATCACTATGTTGTCTTTAATAAATTGGTATAAGAAATCTCTTTGCATATAATTTTGGAGTGATAGTATGGTGGAAATGTATGCATCAAATGTTGTTTGTCTTGGACCTTATACAATCTCTTTGTCATTGATGTCAAAGGGGTTGTAGGTAATCATTTATTCTTTGTGCTTTGTTCCAATTAGTACAAGAGTATGGTCAGTACAGAACATTGTGGCTACGTGTGTTTCTGATGAGATAGTATGGTCTGCATTGTAGCCAGTTAGTAAAAGAGTATGGTTAGTACAAAACATTGTGGTTGTGTGTGTTTCTGATGAGATAGTATGGTCTGCATTGTAGTGTGTTTTTTATATGAGATAGTGTAGAGACAGTGCATTTGCATCATACATGAGTGCTCCACAATTTTAGGAGTGATCAGTTGACAATGCATTTGTATCAAACAGTCACACTAATAGTTATAGTATGAGTAGTATGCATCAGATGCATCAGGTAGTGATGTTTGCCCTTGATATCTGTTTAGAAAAGTAACAGTGCCTCTTCAATGATTTTGTATCTCCTCTACTCTTATATCAAATGTATTTTTTGAATGCTAGTGACAGGGTTGTGAGACAGTATGACAGGTCAAAGGGGGAGTAATTGATTGTCAATATCAAATAGGGGAGTAGATCAAGGCATATTCATTATCCCTAGTTTGACAGAGGCTACCTCTCAGGGGGAGAAAGTAGATAGACTTCTCATCCTTTGTCCTTCATCTCAAGGGGGGAGAGATTCCAATTTTACTGAGATGGATTGTCATCAATGACAAAGGGGGAGATTGTTTCCCATGTTGTTTGTCATTGATGTCAAAGGAGTTGTAGTGAAAGGATTAAAGGAGAAAGGGTCAACGGAGTTGTAAAGTTAGCATAACTTAGCTAATAACATAGAGATGAAGGGACATGGTTACTAATCATCATGGACATCATGATGAAGCCTCTTTCAATATAGACGAAGGGAAAAGGATTGATGAATCTTGGAAATGATGTGTCATTAATGTGATGTTCAAAAGAGTTGTGATAAGGATTAGAGTTGTGAGAAGGATCGGTATCATTATTTATCTGAAGTCAACAGTAGTCTTGAACTTTCTTTCAGAAGCTGTGGATCAAATCTCAATTTGGTGTTTCTTAATGGTAGATTAGGGTTTGAAAGTGGTTGAAGTTGCTTTAGAATCAAAAGAGATTTTCTGTTATATCATCTTCATTATTCTATTCACTACAATAGACAATTATCTGTAGAAGTTAATGATGTTAATTTCTTAAGGATATATCAGGGTTTGAGAAAGTTGGAAGACCTAATTTATAATGTCCTAAAACCTTCTTTGCTTTGAGATAGTGAATCTCTCTATAACAATCTTCTTCTTTCTTCTCTCTTCTAAGTAGCGAGCCCTTGGTAGTGAACCTTTCTCTTGGCAGTGAGCCTATTTGTTTTCAATGTTTCTATTCATATATATGTGAGCTAATCCTCACCATGGTTTTCCCTTCTTAGATTTTCCACGTAAATTTGGTATTCTTATATGTTTGGATGTGTTTGTAATGATGTTTCATATGTTTACATTCTTCTAATACATAATAAGAGGTTGTTGTTTGGAATTGTTTTGAGGGTTTAAAATTTAAATACACAATTGATTTACCCCCCTCTCAATTGTCATGTGCATTCTAATAGTATCTAGTATGTAGTTACATAAGATTCACCAATCTAGCCCCACTTGGATGGTCCCGATTCCTTGAGATTGATGATTATACTTGCCCAATACAGTCGCTACACATACTATCAAAATCATCATCCCTTCACGCAAAATCATCAGCCATAAAATCAAATTCAACCATAATTTATGGCCTATATATTTTTTCCCCATCCTTTGATTTATCCTAATCATCCATCGATCCCTGCCTTAATGGATGCATCCTTCCTACAATAGGTAGAATCATCAAATCCTCACCCATCTTGGCAAGAGATACAATGGTTGTTTGTTGCGTCAGTCAATCTTTTCATTATTGAATTATATCTTTTGTTCTATTCAAAGATCATTTCAAAGCTATCTTGATCCACTATATCATGGTATGTAGTGAAATATCTAGAATGGGGCATGGTCATTGCTTTTGTATGTTGTGCTTGTAGGCGGTTCTCATTACTCTAATTTAGTATTCATATGTTGTGAATTGTAGGGTCAGTTCTAGCATATTGATCTCCTTTTGCATCTAAGGTTCCTCGTACCTTTTGTGTACTAAGGGCTTATGGTATGGATTCCCCTCATTTGCCTACACAAGGTTGTACTACCTTGGGCATGTATTGGATCATCCTATTGCTTGCGGGTCTAGTCCTTGCAAAAGATAGATATACAACATCACCTTGGTCATTCATACCTTGGTGAAAATATCCTCTTTGCTATAATCAACTTAGGATTTCTCTAAAAATATATATCAACACAACACCCACCCCCAACCTAATCCAAAATCAATCCTAATCCCACCCAATTTCAACCACTATCCCCCTTCAAAAGTTTTCTCAACAAACTTCCCTTATCAACACCACAATCCCAAACCAACCCGACCATATGGTCCATAATGAAGTGATGTGACATTTTTTTCCACTCACACCAACCCATACATCACTCTCCATCCCTAACCTTAGCTCTGCATTAATGATGACGAGGACCCAACCACTCCCTTCATCCTAACAAACCCATCCCACAACTACCCAACATCTAAGACAAACAAGTTTACAACATGATTCTAATCTACCCAACCTAAATAACCCAAGTGGCTACAATGTACATCAAGTGACCTAGGATACACTATCCACCAGTCCCCCCTCCCAACTATCCATTAACTTGCATCCAACATGTCCCCCCAAACCCTCAAAATGGCTCTAGCATCACATGTATCATGACTAGAATCCTCCATCCTGCATACACAACATCATCATTAGATCATAAATCATATCATAATAATCACCATATCACATCATCATAGCATTTAGCATCATCCATCCCATAATGCATAAACAACACTCCATCATCCATAAATCCATACCCATAACCATCATAAATATCTATCATAATTCCATCACATAAACATCATCATATATCATCTCATCATAACAACATCATCACATCCATATGCAATAAAATCATCACATATCATTAACCATAATCCATAACAATCATAAACATCATTCATTATATACCATTATGAACAAACATCCATATGCATTACATAAACAATAAACCATCACATGTAATCCATATCCATAACATAATGAAAATCCATAACCCATAAACATCAATCCACAATGCATAAAACCATAACCATAACCTCATCAAAAACATCATCACATCATCACATCATAATCCATATAATCCACACCATAATCTACATAATCCACATCATAATCCATCAAAAACATTCATAAAACCATAAACATCCATATGTAAAACCATAAACATCCATATGCATAAAATCATGAAGGCATCCACATAATCCACATCATAATCCAACAAAAGCATCCATAACATTGTCATAACCATAGAAACATCCATAGCATCATCATAACCATAGAAACATCCATAACATAATCAAAATACAAGTGCATCCATAAACATTTACATCATAATGCATCATAATCATACACCATAATCATAATCAAAACACACAAGTGCATCCATAAACACATCAATATGCCACTAAAAATAATCATCTTGTATAAATCCATATCAATATCCATGTACATCTCATAATGGTCATGATAGAAAATGGGCCCAAAAGGCTACAATACATACATCAAAAAGCCTGAAGGCATCTACAAAATCACCAAGTAGAACTCCCCTGATGAGGAGTGGGAGAGTGGGGAGGAGAATCATGAGTTGATATGGAAGGCCCTGTCCTTTTAGTAGCTAGTGGAGGCATCTCCCTAGTTTGAGTCCTCATGGATCTACTGACCCTTGAGTGACTCTGCTGAGTGTAACTAGCCACCCTCTGATCAACCGACACAACTATCTGATATGCACCACGATAGTACTCTGACTAGCTCCTCACATCAGCTAACTCAGCCCAAACCCAAGTATAGTCTACCCACATATGAGCCATCCCTGTGCCAGCAACCATCCCCTGCAACTAGGTGACCTGCTGTTGTAGCTGAGATACATGTGCCTTAACCCACTGTTGCATAACCTCAACACTCTACCTCTATACTCTCTCTATCACACTCTATAGTCACTTATGCTAGCTCAGTACCATCACCTCCTCCATCCCCCCTCTAGCTCCTCCATCCAATAATACTTGTAATTGTTGCACCTCATCACAAACACTATCCCTTTCTACATGAGTCGTAGCTAGCTCTGCCTACAACTAATGAACCTGATACTCTAGGCTCGCCATGTGAGCCATTAGGGTATTTGTATCCTCCTCAGCCTCTATCCTCTACTACACTTAGTGCCAAGAACTAGATGGACCTGCACCTAAAGAGCCTACAGCCCCCACCGCAATTGCTACCAAAACCCTGATAGCCCCTACCTCTCCCTCCATCTCCTCCATCATCTCCATCCTCTCCATCCCTGTCACCCTCATCCCCCTCTACATCCTCCTCCATGGTGTACTCCTCCTCCTCGGCATATGCATCTAGATGATCTATTGGGATAGTCAGTCATATTGACCTTGCCTATGCCCAATAAGCATCATATGCTAGAGTGGTGCCCACATCCACAATTATAGAATGCAAGTCCCAATCCACTACCACTAAATGTTCAAAATTCTCTATCACCATAGTTAGATCCAACTCTGGTGGCCATGGTGGACAATACCATCACACTCGTCCAAAAATGGTTGTCACCTACGACATGTTCTGCTACAACCTGAACTGATGAAGTACTCAAGATGGGATGTATCGATCTAAAATATGGACGGTCCTCCCTATAAGGCATCATGGCTACCATGTAAATGGAGATGATCATCATCATCTATCTAGTCCTCACAACCTATGTAGGGTTGCCATGTCACTATTGTCACCTCATCTATAGGCTGCCTCCAAAAATGCATACTCTCCAACTGTTGATGTCAGAGAGTACCGATGTAAGCCCTAAACCATAAATACCCTAAATAATAAACCATAAACCCTAAACCCTAGATAATGCCCCTAAACCTTAACCCCTAACCCCTAGCCCCTAAACCTGAGAAACCCTAAACCCCTAACCCCTAAACCCTAAACCCTAAACCTCTATCTCCCTATCTCTCCCCTATCTCCCTGTCTATATCATTCCTCTACCTCTCAATCTCTCATTCTCTCTCCCTATGTCTCTGGCCATGTCCCTCACTTTCAATCTCCCTATCTCTCCCCTCAGTATCCTTTAGATGTCCCTATCGGTCCTCTCTATCTCTCAACCCTAAACCCTAAACCTCTAAACCTTAACCCCTAACCCCTAAACCATAAACACTAAACCCTAAATAATGTCTATAAACTCTAACCCGTAAACCCTAAACCTTTATCTCCCTATCTCCCCCTATCGCCCTATCTTTATCATCCCTCTACCTCTCAGTCTCTCTCCGTATGTCTCTGGCTATGTCCCTCAATCTCAATCTCCCTATCTCTCCCATCAATCTCCTCTATATCTCCATATCACTCCACTCTCTCTCTAAACCTTAAACCCTATACCTCTAGACCTTAACCCCTAACCCCTAAACCATAAACCCTAAATAATTCCCCTAAACCTTAACCCCTAAACCCTAAACCCAAACCCCTAATCCCTAAACCTAAGCAACCCTAAACCTCTATCTCCCTATCTCTCCCCTATCTCCCTGTCTCTATCATCCCTCTACCTCTCAATCTCTCTCCCTATGTTTTTAGCCATGTCCCTCACTCTCTATCTCCCTATCTATCCCCTTAGTCTCCTCTATATCTCCCTATCAGTCCTTTGCCTCTCTCTAAACCCTAAGTTACCCTAAATATCTAAACCTTAACCCCTAACTACTATTAAACCATAAACCATAAACCCTAACCCCTAAACCCTAAACCTCTATCTCCCTATGTCTCCCCTATCTCCCTATCTTTATCTTCCCTCTACCTCTCAATCTCTATCTCTCTATGTCTATTGACATGTCCCTTACTCTTTATCTCCTTATGTCTCCTCTATCTCTCCCAATCTCTATCGGTCCCCTCTCTATCTCTCTCTAAACCCCAAATCCTAAACCCCTAACCCCTAAACCCTAAAACATAAACCTAAGCAACCCTAAACCCCTAACCCCTAACCTCTAAAACCTAAACCCTAAACACGAGCAACCATAAGCCCCTAAACCCTAAAATTGAGAAACCCTAAACTCATAAACCCTAAATAATGCCCCTAAACCCTAAACCCCTAAACCCTAAATAATTCCCCTAAACTCTAAACTTGAGCAACCCTAAACTCTAAACCCCTAAACCTCTCTCTCTCTCTCTCAAAATGCCAAAACCCTAACTGTTGCCCCTAAACCCTAAACCCTAACCCCTAAACCCTAAACCCAAGCAACCCTAAACCTGTATCTCCCTATCTCTCCTTTAGATCTCCCTATATCTCTAGTATCTCTATACCTCTCAATCTCTCTCCCTATCTCTCTAGACATCTTGCTCACTCTCTATCTCCCTATCTCTCCCCTCTATCTCCTCTATGTCTCCCTATTTGTCTGCTCTCTCTCTACCTATCTATCTCTCCCTATCTCCCTATCTCTTACCCCTCTCTCCCCTATCATTCCTCTATATCCCTATCTCTCACCTCTATCTCTCCCTCTCCCTTATCGATGAAGGCAATGAAAACAAGAAAACTAGGACTTTCTTTCTATCTCTCTCCCTCCCCCCCTCTCTCTCTCTCTCCCTATCACCCTATCTCTCCCCTCTCTATCTCCTCCATCTCCATCCTCTCTCCCTCTTCCTCCCTCTCTATCTTCCTTATCGACAAAGAACATGGAAACAAGAAAACTAGGACATGCAAAGAGGGATAAGGATATAAATTGGGATGATGAAATGGAAACAAGATAAATCAAATGTTCATTGGATGGGAAGAATGATAAGAAGAGAGGTGGAAAATAGTAAAATAGGGAAATTGGAAAGGAAAAGGAAAACTAGGAAAGCTTGGAAAAGGAAAACTAGGAGGTAGATAGGTCAAAGAGAGAGAGAGAGGAGGGAAGTAGAGGTGAGAAAGAAAGAGGAGGGGAGGGAGAGACGTAGAGGGGAGGGAAAGAGAATAATAGAGAGAGGGGTAAGGATGGAAGGAGTGACATGTTTTACTTCACAATAACGTGAGCATGTTATAACACGCTCATGTTATTCTTTGCCTTGGTAATTTATAAGCCTTTGGATTGGATTTTCATTGGGCTTCCAACCTAAAGGCTTGGACTATGTTTAGGATGTTCAAGGATTTGTTTTTCTAGATTGTAACAAAAATCACATAATCTAGAGCATGCTCCCCATGAGGTTTGCACTTTTTTCAATGACAAGTCAAAAAAATACTACTATAATCTTAAGCTCTCTACTAGCTTTCTAACCATATAATTTTTTTTACGTTTTGAGTATGTTAAGGATTTCTTTTTTAATTTCTTTTGTTAGAGTATCTATTTTTTGTCAAAAACAAGTGTCTGATATTTTTTGGATTTTTTAACCATTCATCAAAATTTTAAATAAATTACATTTTTAGAAACTAGACTCCATTCTACATGTATTAAAAAATTGATTTTTGATTAAATTTCAAAAAATTTAGGGGAGAGCACGCTTAATTTTCTATTTTCCAAGATGTGTCCACTTTGAAAATTAGTAAAAAATCAATTATTCATGAAAAAAATATCAAAAAAATTAAGGATAAACTACATGGTGTTAGCTAATTTCTCACTAGAACTATTTTTGAAATATTAAAGAAAAGTTAACATTTTAGGGGGAGCACCCTAGATGCCATGTTATGTTTTTTTCAAAAAAAATGACCAATTTGTGTGCTCCCCCTTTGCGAACCCCTTAATCTCAACCATTTTTTTTTTAAAATAGTAGTTTATAAACTAGATTCAGAGCACTAAAACTCTTTTTTTTTTGTATCTTCAAATTTTGAGTTTAACTATCTTCAATTTCTCATCCAACATTAGTCTTTCCTTATTTCAGAAAAAAGTGGCATCTTAAGACCCCCTTTTGGTCCCCCATCTTTGTGCACTTACCCTCTACCCAATCTACCTAGAATTTTACTCTAGATGATTTTTGCTTTGTTAGAAGAGAAATTTTAATCCATGAATTCATATTTGTGCTATGAATTCATACTATATGTATATAATGGCAAATGGTAGGATACCAGAATGAGCCCAACTTCATATGAAATCCTACCATTTTCCATTCTATACATATAGTAAGATATTTCCCACAATCTAGGACTTGTATGAAAATGGATTAATAGTCAAATCCAAGTGGCAAATGACTAAATGGAGATAAGCGCATAGATAGGTGTTATAAACAAGTGGATAAGACAAATGTATAAGAGACTGTGTGTAAATGAATAGGGTACGCCTAAATATATAAGAGTTTGTGTGTAAATGGATAAAAAGGCTACAATGAACTCAACTTCATATGAGATCATACCATTTACCATTATATAGGTATTTTAAAATATTACCTTAAAATGAACACAAAACTAAACAAGAAATGACATGGATCATATCATTATATACATATATTAAGATATTACCTTAAAATAAACAAGAAATGGCACATGAAAGCAAATTTCATCATTACACCTAGTTATATCTCACATGTATTTCTTCTTGATTTTATAAGGACTTAGGTAATGTTGTATATATAAATCCATATGTCAGTTGTTCTTAAATATCATCCACTTCAATAGTCAAAGGTTAATTTTAGCCAATAAAAATAGGACAAATATTTACCACTTTTTGTTGTGAATGAGGTGTAAAATTGCTATTGACTAGTTGACCATTGAAGTGGATGATATTTAAGTAGAGTGGTTGTAAACTAGGCTTTACACCCACACAAAAGTACCAGCGAAATTTTATTTTATTAAAAAAAAAGGAGAGAGAATACAGAGGGCAGTAACATGCCAAACTCGGGTCGTATTTTGAATTGAGAATATAGAGGGAAGGACAACAGATTGTTATTCACTCTGTTGTCTTATTTTGCTTTTGTAATTGGACATATATGAGGTAAAGTTAGCAGTAGAGGTTGGAGCCCGGATGTACTCCCAACTTCTGGCAGTAATGTTTGTAGTAAGCGATACGCTTGTTGACGATGTCAGGGTTAACGCCATCACATTCTCAAGGGCCATTGACAGATTGGATTGTGGATCCGAATCCCTGTCCAGAAGTGATGGCAGTATGGCAGTTGCTCTTTTTCATCCAAAACCACACTGCTGTTTTGAAGGAAATGACTGGGTCTTGTGCTACCTTCTCCGGCTCATTCACTCCGTCGAATCCAATGTCGTTGCCTGCTGGGCCGTAGTTGAAGTTCCTGCAATACACAACCTCATCAGTGGGAAAGCTCGGAAGCAGCAAAGGGAAGTAAGGAAAGCATAAGATGAAGTCAGAACTGATTAATACCAGGATAGCTGGATGGGTCCCCGGCCGAAGTAACCTTTGCCTGCAACGCATGAATACTGAGTGTTGGTTTCTTTGCAGTAATCTTTTTGTGCACCACCGATCTCTTCAATGTAGCAGAAAGCTGCAAAAGCACAATAGTCATCAGTTATAACTAGTTGTGTGAAATGGGCAATAGTAAGTATAATTGTTTGATCTTTGAAATGGATAATATTTAAGTTCAATGTAGGTGAGCTGTAAAAGCATAATAGTCATCAGTCATAATTAGTTGTGCTAAATGGACAATAGTAAGTATAATTATTTGATCATTGAAAATGGATGATATTTAAGTTCAATGCAACAGAAAGTTGTAAAAGCACAATAATCATCAGTCATAACTAGTTGTCCGAAATGGGCAATAGTAAGTAGAACTGTTTGATCATTAAAATGGATGATATTTAAGTAGAGTGTTGATTGCGTACATCCAGTCTCCTGCGTTACATGGGCAAAGAACGCAGCGAGCTCTCTCTTGGCGTCATCAGAAGATCCGGTGGTGCCGAAGCCAGAGTAGGCGTTGGCGGCCTTAATGAAGCTATCGTACGTGTAGAACTTCTTTCCAGCACAGGAGCTGTCTGCACTCCTGAGAATGGCGTCAAAGAAATCGTAGCTTATGATGGAGGAGAGACACCCTTTTTAGGGGCACTGGAATTGGGGGGAGTTGAGGTAGCGTAACATGGGCCTTGTTGGCATCCATCTCCGCAGTGATGATTACCAGTGCCGCAGTAGCCATATTGGCTGCAGCACAAGTCTCTCGAACACCCGCAATTCTGTGCTGAAACACTCCCGAACACCACAACAATCTCCACTGCTAACACCAACATCGCCTTTCCTCTCTCTCTCTCTCTCTCTCTCTCTCTCTCTCTCTCTCAATTACTTCAACTGCTGCTTCGTTGCGCTTGTATCTCTAAATTAGCTCCTCTTGCCCATATTTATAGGATGGCAAATGCTTGTCCTTAATTTGCAGGAGGAAGAGAGACGCGTTTACGCGGTATCTTCCGCTCTTCACTATTCAATGGTAAGCGATTCGGAAGCTTGCACATTCATATTCTACAGTAACCTAATCATTGCTCGCCCACATAACCTAATATCCTTTGTTACGTCATATGCCTTCTTAAACTTCCGTAAAAGGGGTCAAGAATCATTTTATTTGACAAATGAAGCACACTTTGAAACAAAGTCCCATCTTGATTTTAGAGATGGCGAAGTGGACATTTTTCCTAATTCAATGAATATTAGAAATTGTTGGGGTTTGTCGTTTTACACTTAACCTTGCATTTCATTTTTTGGGGGGTTTGTTTTACATGAGTGTCCTAAGTATTTATTTGAAAGTTTAAATTGTTAAATTATTAGAGCTAGATCAACCATTTTCCTTCCCCATACCAAAAAAATATTAAGTGTGAGCTCCCCATGCAAAATTCTATCAAGAGTGATGAGGCAATTCTAGAATATATTGATGTCTACGATGAATGACCTATGGATTCCCATAAGAGGGCTACTCTTTGGTCCCTTATCTTGGTGATGAGTTCGAAGTCTTTGAAGTGAGCAAAGATATGCTAGAGTTATTTATCATCTAGGTAATCCAAACATGGATAGAAAAGACAATTGAAATTAATATTAGTTCAAAAGAAAATTTAGAAATACGAAGCATGGTTGCACTTAAGGAATGAGGAGGTGCAAATTTACAAAGACCTTTTGATTTTGATTGAATTTGTGGATTTGACGTAGTTAATTTCCACATCTATGGTTTTAATTCAAAAAGATTTAAATTCAAATTTGAAATGAACTAAATATTTAAATAATAAAACTATAATCAAAATTCTATATTTTTTTACGAAATAAAACATCATTTTAATCCTTTAACACAACATGATATAAAACAATATTACTTTAAAATTATAAAGAAAACAAACTAAATTTACAATTATCATATTTTATTGTTAGAATAGTCATTTCAATGATTCTATAAAAGATTGTACAAGTATTTCAATGCAAATTATATTATCATATTTGTCACGTCTCAAACTTTCTAAACACTCTGAACTCAGTTATATTTAGAATTATTAGATGTTTTATTTGTGATTATGTTATAAATAGGTAATTGTCTATGAATAAAAAGTGAAATGTTATCATTCCTTTTTCAAGTGTATAATTAGAAGTTATTAAATGATGAATACAGATGCTTATGTGATGCTTCGGCTATGAATTTTTAGTTACTAACTTATTAATCAGAAATCGAGTTGAATGAGTGTAGGTATGTGTCGAAAGCAAGGTCTTGGTTAAGGTAGAGGCGATCTAGCCGCTTGACAAGAAATGGATGGAGAAAACTTTGATGCCTCACACACAAGCACATAGCTTATACTGCATCTTGCATTTTGATCATTTTCATAGAATGATTTCCATTGAGTTTTATTGTGTGGTGTTGTGTTTGATGAAAATAATTGATTACTGATGTAAGAAACGTAACCTACATAAAAATAATTATGCTTCTTTAAGATGTATAATTAAATGATTTGATTATTATATTCAATATCAAAAGTGTCTTTTGTGAAATGTGCTAAATTAAAATTGTATAAAATAAAAATGTATTTTATTGTTAATATATGTATATATGAAAATTGTTGATAACTGAGAGGGGGGGGGGTGAATCAGTTATCCTAATTATTTCCCTTATTAAACTTTCCTCTTAATTGAAGCAGCATAAAATCAAACACAAAACATTAACCATGAAATAAGAAACACATGACACAGTATTTTTGACGTGGAAACCCTGTTAAGGGAGAAAACCACGGGGTGATTAACCCAAGAATTATTCTCTGTTAGAAGAATAGGAAATTACAAAAATGGCACTTGCCAATTAGGGCTCACTGCCCGAGCACACTGCTCACAAGAGGCTCACTGCCTACAAGAAGACACACTGTCTTACAAAGTGATAAGAATCACAGTCTTGAACTGATTGGAAGCATCTGCATATGCTGGAGTTCAGTTCCGGTTAGGTTCAGTATACTGATCTGCTGCACTTCATCTTTCCTCTGTTCTTTAGTCTGCTGTCCTTTCACATACCGGATCTTTCTTGCTACTTCTGCTCTATTCTGGACTTGTTCGCATATACTCTCACATACTTCACACACTTTACAACTAAATCCATCCTCTATATATATCCGCACAAGTAATTTCATCACCTTTCTAGTCGGCATCCGGAACAGTCTATTTTCTTACAAACTTAGTTCTGTCGGCTGAATCCTTGCTCACCAAGCAATGCAGATCAAGCATATACTTGTAGATATCATCAATTATGTCGGCCAAACATGATTCATGCCTCCGCAACCTTTATCATCATCTGTAACACATCCGGAAAGTAGTCTGATACTCTATCAGTCAGTTCTTCCTCTGTTTTCACTGTCTCTCAGGAATCCGGTACTCAACTATTCATATCTTTTTCTTTGTCCATCTCCGGAGGCTAAATCCTTGGAATATACTACTCAAGATAGTCCTCTTGACTTCCCCAGATCCGCACTGTGCCAAGACACTTCCTCTGAGAGATCCGGACCAATCTGTCGGACCTTGCCACATGCTCTGTTCTTGTTCACCGGACCACAACAATCTTCAATCTGACTTCCGGTAGAGATATATCATGACTTGCGGATATGTGGAATGACCTTTGTTGCCATCAATGACAACAACCATGAATCCATATAGTGTCTCTTGCCAACAATCTCCCCCTTTGGCATTGATGGCAACACTTAGTGAAAAATGACTAAGTGTTTACACTATGCTCCCCCTTTGCTGATACTCTGTCTTTATATACAATTTCCGGAACTCCCCCTGAGTTGGATTCCTCATTTTTCACTGCTCCTCACTCCCCCTTTGACATCAATGGCAAAGGGTAGG
Source organism: Cunninghamia lanceolata (assembly GCA_027924645.1). Lineage (NCBI taxonomy): Eukaryota > Viridiplantae > Streptophyta > Pinopsida > Cupressales > Cupressaceae > Cunninghamia > Cunninghamia lanceolata. The sequence continues at coordinate 2,215,335 of BSBN01000998.1, forward strand.
GTCCGCACACCAAAATTTTCAAAAATTTTCTATATATAGCCGCATATTTACATACTCACATATACTGCAGAATGTCTGCAAAGGATGTCTGCAGTTGAACCATTTCAGTAGCCCAACTTAGCTTCATTCTGTCCAAGATTGAAATGTGACCACTCAACAAAAATGCAAAAGCTTCTGCCCGCCTGAGATCTGTCGGATCTTTTGTATGGGCGGTGGTCTGGGCATCACTGATGGCCTCATGCATAGTTTCCAACTTAGGGACTATAATCCTTCTAAGTTCTCCCATCCGGATGGTAATGTTCTTCCTCTCCTTCTCAAGATTCTTTATTTCATTCAAGACTGCAATAGTCTGACATTCTTGATTTATTATAGAGGAAGAGAGAGGATCAAAACTTTGAGATAAGCTTTGAAGCTTGTCCTGTTCCTCTTTTATTTTCTTGTCAATTGCTGCTGTTGCCTTTGACCAAGATATACAAAATTTGTAGATGTCACCGCCATCCTTAAGAGCATTTTCTAAGCTCTTTATTCCAATGCTTACAATCTTCCTATCCTTAGAGATTAATTCTAATATTTCAGAAAATCTCTTATCCAAAAATTCCTTCCGGACCTTTTCTTCAGCTGATTTTTCTAGAGAATTAAAATGTGTATCAATACTGCTGACTAAGGTTTTTAGATTACCGGAAGTGGAGGCTGTCGGATCTATCTGGATTGATGGCATGATCTTTACAAGTACTCCGGAAGCAGCCTCTATCAACTCACAGTCTTCCATATGAGACTTCAGGAGCTTTTCATTTGCCTTGGCATTTGCAAATGAAGCTATCTTCATTGTTTGTACCGGAGAGAGAGAGTCAAAATCAAATGGACCTTTTAGAAGCTCCGGTTCATCAATCTCTAGAGTTTCTTTGCTCAAAAATTGTTGAACAGTTTGTGCAGTGTCTCTTGCCGGAGACAGATGTTTCTTTTCTTCTGCAGTCTTAGAACTGTCAACCTCTTTGACTGTCACCACTGCTTCCTTCTCCTGCAATTGCTCTTCTTCTTTGGATCCGGAGACTGTAGGGGAAACCGGAGGAGAGATGCTTGCTTGTTCATGGGCCACTTCTTCTGGAGCAGAGGGTCCCAAGTCCTCACTTGTCTGTTCATGGCTCACTTCTTCCGGAACAGAAGATTCCAAATCAGCAGCTGTTTCTGCACCTAAGTCCTCTACAACAGGAAGATTGAACCTTTTGAAGGCCTTCCGGAGAATCTCTTCTGTCTCTTGTGCCACTTTGTCAGTCTCACCAAGCATGAGCTGATTCATCCTGGCTTTACTTCTGAACTCATCTCTGCAGTCCTTGAAGATCATGTTCATTGTCTTGGGATCAATTTGAGGATATAGCTGAATAGCTATCTGTTCCCGGATCTCAAGATCTTTGGCATGAGCATTATTCTTTCTTACTTCCATTTCCTTCTCTAGGCTTTTAGGAATGAGAGATATGATCTCAATGAAAGCCTTATTGTATGTGTTCAGATATTTAACTGTGGCTTCCTGCAGAGTCTTTTGGTCTGCCTCACTGAAGTCATCATAGGATTCAGTCATTGGTTGAAGGTTTCCATCCACCGTGACCGACTTGATTATGCTCTCTAGTGACAGAGTGGGCTTTTCAACAGTTACCTCTGCCATTTCCTCCTTGTCTTGGCCTGTGGAGGGCTTACCGGATCCTTTCTTTTTCTGTTTCTTTACTTCTCTTACTCCTTCATCTGATTCTGTCTCCTCTTCATCCTTTTGGCTTCCATAAGCCCTTGTGGCTTTTGCCTTTGATCTCTTTCCGGATGCCTGGACTTCCGGTTTTGAACTTTTGGTTGAGGGAGGTGCAGATCTCTTTGTTGATCTGGTCCGGGTGGGAGCTCCAACCGGAGCACTTTCTTTGCTTTTCTCTTCTTCCTCAGCCTTTCTCCTCTTTTCCCGGCTGGCATCAAGTGCCTCTTTTGAGATGCCTAGGCCTTGAGCAATGTGCTCTACTTCTTTTCTCACTTTTCTCTTAATCTCAGGTTCCCTGAGTTCTACATGTAATTTCACGCTCAGCTCCTCAAAGGTTCCAAACCTTTCTGCCTTAGGATCTTTGGGCTGACTTAGCATGTGTTGAACATGCAGCTCTACTATCTGTTCATCAACTTCATACCCCATGGGCATGATCCAGACAGTCCTTGGCTCCACTGCCTCCATTAGGCACTGATCAGTGTCAACCATAAAACATACTGAGTCCTTGTATTTCTCAATGAGAGACTGGGGAATTCTCTCTCTTGCTTGCATCATGCTCTGAAAGTTTTTGAAGTATCCCCATAGAGCTGTATTTCTCGCTTTTGCATCCCCAAGTCCATGCAAATAGTCTCTTATCTGGACTGCAACAGGTTTGTCATTCTGCCATACCCATCCACTTGTTCCGGGTAGCTCATTCATGAAGTAAAAGAATAGACATACAATGAGAGTACCATACTTAAAGGAGTTCTTCTTGTCTTTCTTGATTTTCTGTACATTTTCCATCAATTGGCTTAGTAGTAGTTCACAAAGATCATAATCTGCATTCTTTCTTAGCATTTCATATGCTGTGTATATTGCAGTTCCGGATACAGAATTCTCCCTGCTGGAGTGATAGATCTTGTATCCTATTATCATTGATGCATATTTGATATCCGGATCCGAAATATCTTCAATGGTCATTGCCCTCTTATCATATTTTGATCCGGTGGCCTCAGTTACAACGTTGTTCTTGACAGATTTGAGGATAGGTACCCCCCCGGAAGAGTATAGACCAGTTACTGCTCTAATTGCTTCTTTTGTGATCTTACAGGGTCTATCTAGCCAAAGGAAGTTGTCATGCATCCTGCTCAGTACATACCGGACCCATTCATCTTCTTCAAAGCTAGGGAAATGAATGAATTGCTCAAATTGTTTCTTCTGGATACCCTTATACTCTGGTTTGAGCTCAAAAGCATTGTCTATCAGTTGCTTGTGATAGAGGTCTCTTAATTTGAATTCCCCAAATTCCTCAATGTTTGCGTGTATGTAAACCCTAATATCTTCAGTATGTAAGACTCCGTGGGGAACACTAGAGAAGGCTCCTAGTGGATCTACCTCCAATGATTTGTAGGGATGTTTCTTGAATGAGGGGCGAGGTCTATCAGAGATCTTAACTATGTTTGGAGTAGCCATTCTTCAAAGATTTGCAGTGAGGCAATGAAAAACGAAGAATACCTTATGCGCCTTCGGTTTTGCACGGAGTGGTTGGATTGATTTCTTTATGCAATAGCTTCGGCAGGAGATCCTTGGTGTGCTTGATGAACCTTGTTGCAGAGCTCCACTATTCGCTTCTTCTCAAGTGTAGAATGAGCAGATAACTTTTGAGAAATCCCTTATATTGCTCCGCAAACCCTAATATCTGTCTGCAATAAATGCTACACCTGCATTATTCCGGTTTACCATGTCTGGACAGCTTGGAGTATCCCGGATCAGTCCTGATCACTGAATATCATCCGGATCTTTAAATCATGAATAAATCTAGGTAACATATTACAAGAACATCCCAAACACTCTGTCCAATCCGCAAGACAAGATCGTGCACTTCCGGATCTCTCCGGACCTTTTTGTAATCCTTTATCATACCGGAGCACCTCCCTGAACAGGTCTAACTTAATCGAACACAGCTTCTTCATAACTCTATGCGGACCTCTGAAAACTTGACTAAAGCATCTCAGGACTTATATCTACAAACCCTTTAATCCGCATCTTGTGCCACATCCGGCACAACTTGTTTGGCTGGGGGAACAGAATCTTCTTTGAGTCTCCCCCTGAGCCTGAGCTCACTTTTTAATTTCCGGAAGAAATATCAGCACCAGAATCTGGTGCGGATCCAACCTCTACATTCTCTGAGCTTTTCTTCACCCAAATCTTGCTCATCTGATTCCTAACTTCATCCGCATTCATCTTTTGTTTACCCTTGTCTTGATTCTGATTATACACCGGACCTCTTTTGTCCTGATTCTTGTTTCTGCAGACTTTAGCATTATGACCGGACCTATTGCAGATTTGGCAAATAACATTTCTTTGCATATTTAACTGATATCCCCTTGATTTGCATTGATTAGCCATGTGACCTACTCTATTGCATGTAAAGCATCTACCTTTGAATGATTTGTTTACTTGCATAATTCTGCATTCATGGGATTTGTGTCCATACCTTTTGCAGTTGAAGCACTGTCCGGAGAAGGATGAATTAATCTGATTCATTTTCATTCTGCACTGATTAGCTTTGTGACCAAAATGGTTGCAGCTGTGGCAGTATCCATTGAAGGATGGATATTTTTGAGCATTTGGCTGTCTTACCGGAGGTCTTCTAGGCCCGCTCCTTGGATTTTCTGATCCAAGATTCCTCTGACCAGATCCGGAGCTTTCTCCTTTCTCATATCCCAACCCATACTTGTCATCAGTCTTCTTTTGACTTCCAAGAAGAACTTCAAGTTGAGCAGAACTTATCTTGAATTTCTCTTTATATTCATTTGCTGTTTGAAGATCTCTTTTGAGAGAGGTAATTTGATCCTCAAGTTTTTCTTCATTATCTTTGGCATCTTCAAGATCAGATTCAAGATGTCTGATAATCCTGTCCATCTGGTGGCATTCTTCTGATTTTTCCTTAAGAGATTGTCTTAGATTGTCTTCAGCCTTTCTTTTTTCTTCTATCTCTTGAGTGAACTTTATAGTTCCTGATTCCATTTCATGTCTTAACATAATGACTTCTTTTGATAACTTTTCACATAACTTGGTTTGCTCAGTCAATTCTTCATTTGTATTGCTTTCTTCACTTTGTCTTGCCAACTGTTGGAGCAGCTCTTTTCTCTTTTTCATAGAGAGACTTAATTTGTCTTTTAATTCCCTCATGAATTCATCAGCCTGTTTGAGTCTTTCTCTTAATTCACTGACTTCAGAATTTGACTGTTCAAGATCCTCAAGGGCAGTCTTGAGTTGCTCCTTTAAACCATATGCATCCATTTGAAATCCCAGATCTTCCTCAAGCTGTTAGGCTCTATTAGGAGGAACTTGGCTCTGATACCAATTGTTGATAACTGAGAGGGGGGGGTGAATCAGTTATCCTAATTATTTCCCTTATTAAACTTTCCTCTTAATTGAAGCAGCATAAAATCAAACACAAAACATTAACCATGAAATAAGAAACACATGACACAGTATTTTTGACGTGGAAACCCTGTTAAGGGAGAAAACCACGGGGTGATTAACCCAAGAATTATTCTCTGTTAGAAGAATAGGAAATTACAAAAATGGCACTTGCCAATTAGGGCTCACTGCCCGAGCACACTGCTCACAAGAGGCTCACTGCCTACAAGAAGACACACTGTCTTACAAAGTGATAAGAATCACAGTCTTGAACTGATTGGAAGCATCTGCATATGCTGGAGTTCAGTTCCGGTTAGGTTCAGTATACTGATCTGCTGCACTTCATCTTTCCTCTGTTCTTTAGTCTGCTGTCCTTTCACATACCGGATCTTTCTTGCTACTTCTGCTCTATTCTGGACTTGTTCGCATATACTCTCACATACTTCACACACTTTACAACTAAATCCATCCTCTATATATATCCGCACAAGTAATTTCATCACCTTTCTAGTTGGCATCCGGAACAGTCTATTTTCTTACAAACTTAGTTCTGTCGGCTGAATCCTTGCTCACCAAGCAATGCAGATCAAGCATATACTTGTAGATATCATCAATTATGTCGGCCAAACATGATTCATGCCTCCGCAACCTTTATCATCATCTGTAACACATCCGGAAAGTAGTCTGATACTCTATCAGTCAGTTCTTCCTCTGTTTTCACTGTCTCTCAGGAATCCGGTACTCAACTATTCATATCTTTTTCTTTGTCCATCTCCGGAGGCTAAATCCTTGGAATATACTACTCAAGATAGTCCTCTTGACTTCCCCAGATCCGCACTGTGCCAAGACACTTCCTCTGAGAGATCCGGACCAATCTGTCGGACCTTGCCACATGCTCTGTTCTTGTTCACCGGACCACAACAATCTTCAATCTGACTTCCGGTAGAGATATATCATGACTTGCGGATATGTGGAATGACCTTTGTTGCCATTAATGACAACAACCATGAATCCATATAGTGTCTCTTGCCAACAAAAATAACTTTCCCTTTTGTAATTTTCTTTAGATAATATCGAAGCTTTAAATCAAAATTAAAAAAAAAGAAGGAAAACAAAAAGAAAGAAGAAAAACAAAAAGAACTACATGCAAAAATTAGAGTAAAAACAAAAATATAGAAACGAACCAAAAATTAAAAGAAAGGAAAAGTCCTTAAAAGGGGGGATGCCTTTGAAGACAAGGAAGAAAAGGAGAGGAAGCGACTAAGGGGAGATGGGGTGAGAACAGAGAAGGAGCACTTGCTCATACATGGCAACATAAGTTACAGGTAGAATCCATTCAAAAAAGATTTGCTTTTTACAGGTACACATTTCTATGTAGTTTTGCCTCTAGGCGTATGTTTAGAACAGAGTGGATTTAAACTTTTGTTTCCTTTTTCGTATGGATCAACCTTCTATGTTTTGGCTCGGTTCGGTTAATTTTATTTTCATTAAATATTTTTACCTCTTCCATTATAAATGATGACTTTTCTCTGTATCAGTCGGCCCTATGTATGTAACAAATCTTCTATATTGGGAATGATTTTTCCTCTTAGAATCGACCTTTTTAATTATTTCTATATTCTTCAAACTTTTGGATCAAACCTTCTTTATTTTGTTCAGTGGTTGATAAGCCTCTTCAACGGCTTTATTTATTTCATTTCACCTTTAAATTCATTAGTATCAGTCTTTTCACAATAGGAATCAGATTTTAAAATGATTACCTACCTTTTTAAGACTTACGACCTTTTTCAATCTGATCAATCTTCTTTTTCTGTTATATCGGTCTTCCTTTGAACATTATGGCCATTCTTATCTCAATGTGTTTAAATGTATATCACCCCTTTAACCCACTGAAATGGTTAGGGAACTTCTAGATGCGGCTTTAAAATCTTGCATTTTTCTATTAAACTCATAGTTTGGCTTACATTGCCAGTCGGCCTTGTTGAGCCTTCTATATACTTCAAATATGCTTATATTTTTTTTTGTTTTTTTGTTTCCCTGTTTGGACATATATAAAACAAGCGTTTGAATTATGTGATATTGGCCTGATGGTTTCCATTTCTTCAAGTTTTTTTTAATATATATCTCTTTGCATTTTAGAAGGCATCGGTCTTCTTGTAGATTGAATAGTTTCTTATCACCACCTGATTGGCCTCCGTATGCCATGACTTGACTATTCTAAATGCTTTTTGCTAATTGATCAGTTTTAGATTCAAGTCTTTTCTTTTAATAAGGAAATCTTTGTTCTTAAAATGTAATACCACTAATGCATCAACCTTATATAAGTCTGAATGACCATACCAATCATATCAACCTCATTTGATTTCATCGGTCTATTTCTTATATCAGTCACCTTATTAAAGATAAATCAACTTCCTTGAAATAGACTTGGCCTTTGATTTAACCAACTCCTAAGGCATCCTACATAATACCAAAGGTTGTAACTTAGATAAACACCTTCTTTGCACTATGAACAGCCTCCATTGAAATGGGATTGGTCTCTCTCTCTCTCTCTCTCTCTCTCTCTCTCTCTGTTGTAGCACCCTCTAATATGCGCACTTCACTGCCTTATTTAGATGAGTGGCTGCTGCTATTAGTCTTTAGTGGTTGATAATGTATTTTGTCAGAGGTTTATACTTAGTCCAAGACTGATTGTGTTGTGCCTTGTATACACGCCCCATTTTGCCAAATGAAGACCCCCTTTTTTTATTTGTCTTAGAGTCTCAACCTTTGTTACTTATGATGATGAGAAGGTGAATTTGTGTTTAGAGTGCATGATTGGTTCCAGATTTGAGTATTTTGCATTTTTGGAATGATTTGATGTCATTTGGAGATGTTTAGGGTGGTCTTGTGCTTAAAAGATAGCCATTTGTTTTCTTTTGCACTAAAATTAGGTGTTACTGTATTTTGCTCCCAAAATCCCATGTCATGGGATATTGCCTTTGAAATTGTTACTACAAGATGTGTCATGTTGAAATTCCTAGTTTCCAGGTCTTAGAGTTGCAAAATCATGTCAAATTCTACAAGATTTCACTAGGGGGTTCATATACTTTCATCCTGTCACATGATCCTAAAGCCTTGATTTGGCTAAGTCTGAAACCCTAAAAACCTTGAAAATGGCTAAGTTTGAAATCTGGTGGAACCTCAAAAATCTAAAATCTGCATGTTCAATCCTATGGATCTGGAACCTATCTGAAACATCCTGAAAGTACATTAAAAAATATTTAAAGTATAAGATTATACTTAAATATATTTTTAATTATACTTTCACCCTGGCCAATTCAAAATCTGGCACTAAAAACACCTTGCACTGGTTGGTGCTAAAATGACCTTCAACTTACTTGTGCTAAAAATCACTTCTACTGCACTAATCGGTTGGTACCAAAATCTGCGCTGGTCGGTTGACACCAAAACCCGTGCTTGAAGCATTTGCAAAGTCAATGCTAAAATCCACGTCAACTGACTTGCAGAAAAAATTGCACTTACTGACTTTAGTTGGTTGGACCCAAATTCCTCGCCGGAAGTACCTAAGATGTTTAGTGCTAAAAAAGCTATTGACGGACCTGCACTAAAAAGTGAATTGACTAACCTTGTGAAGCACTATTCTAATTAGTCATTCCGACCCAAAATCTGCACTAAGGCGGTAGTTCCTAAAATTCACGCTAAAGGTGTTAGCACTAAATTTGACTTCTACCAACTTTTAGTCCATGACTCCCAAAATCCGCGCAAGACGGTGACCCATGAAATCCATGCTAAAGGTGTTCAGTACTAGAATTGCACCTCATTGACTTTAGTGCTAAAATCACTTGTGACTGACTTTTAGTCAGTGACTTCAAAAATCAGCACTAAAGTCAGTTACCCCCAGAATTGGTACTTTTTGGTTTTTTGGCCTAAAAATTAAGTTTTTCAAGGTACAAATTAGATTTTCTTGATGGATTTGAAGTGCATAAATATTTATTACATCATGATGGATGTTTTTAGTATGTTTGTGTAAATTTTTTGCATGTTTAATGATAATTAATGCTACTGCACATGAAAAGTCAGTACCCCCCAAAAATCTCACTTTTTACAAAAAAGCTATAAAAACATGAAATAAATGTCTTCAAATGGATTCAAATCACCACAAAACCTCCCAGATCAACATATAGGCCAAATGGGTACTTGAGAACGGTAAAAAATGCAAAAAATCATGCGGAAATGACTAGATTTAAGAGGTTGTTCGTAGAGAAAGTGACATTGCTAATTAGCTATCCTAGACTGAATTGTGCTTGCAAATGGACATATTTTGATAAATTTTGATGGAAAATAATTTTTTCTGATGAAATTGATCCTTTGCATTGTGAATTGTAGGTCTGAGAGCACAAAGGAGCTAACTGGAACCATCTTGGAAGGATGAACACATAGAGATACCCTGTTGACCCAAAAACATAGAATCTTCATTTTATCAATCAAATTGCTGTTGCATCTGCAAAAGGAAGTCAGTATGATGTCCAAAATGATGGAGATGAGCTATAGGAGCTAAAGACATAAAATATCAAGTCTATTTCATTGTTGTTCCTACAGATCCAGTCCATTGCACAAGACATGTATATGACTGTTCCAATAGTCTGGTCATCAAGAATCAGTCCAGTAAGCATCCAATTGGACATGCCTTGATAAAAAATGTGCCACATACCCTCTTAACTATTCAACTCATTAGAGAAGTCATCGGTCCTATTAGATGACTCAAAGGTGTCAAACAATAAGATGATCTAATCAGCATGAGCAAACCCGTCAGTCCACATTAGCTCAACTTTTTACATGTCATATAACCTTATTTTGACTTCCTGTCACCTTGAAAAGTGCTTCTTTAGCATGTATATCTAAATGGGTATCCATTTTGTCCAAATTTAATGTATTTGCAAGTTATTTTTTGTCTTTTTCATAAAAGACAAGTGCAAATCCAAAAATGCAACTAACTATTGTATATCATTTAATGCCATGTAATCTGGACCATTGGTGTTGAGTTAATCTCCACCGTCCATTCACAAGCTCGGTATGGTACCTTGTCTATAAAAGGGCCATCATTCTCTCATTGTAACAAGCAAGATTTGATAATGAATTGTTGAGACTCTGCCAAAATTCAATCAATACAAATGAAGTTTTGCAGGTTGCTAGGAATTTGCATCATTGTGTTGTCTCATTTTGGATTTCATGGTTCATGTCAATCTAAAATTAGTTGATATTTAGTTGCATTTGTTCTTAATTATTCAGATATTTGATGGATTTCCTATCCATACCATTAATGGCTTGCTGATTGTATGTCATAATGCATGGTTAGTCTGGGCATAGTTTATGAGATAAATTTGATTGCATGATTTCATTGAGTTGCACCAAGGATTGGGTGTTTGATGAACCCTCTGCAATTTTAAAATCATTGCATTTCCTTAAAAGATTGCACAATCTCTATGACATTATGGGCTGCATGGTTAAGCAGAGATTTGTTTATTGTTGGGAATCTATCTATCTGTTTATTGATCATTTATGCAATTGTCTATAGGATCTCTTATCCCTTCTCTCTCTCCTTTTCTTTTTGCATCTTCTTTACATTAAGTTTATTAGATTTAGGGTTTGAGCAACATTACATTGATTATCTGCTGAAAAATTTCAAACTTTACAATTTGAACCACCTAGGGTTTCTGCATATACATGACTGCCATCTTTCATAAACCCTGCATTATATGTAAGTCCCCTTGTTGGCATAGCTAGTACATCCCACTGAAATTGGGATAAGGTTCCATTAACCTTGTAAATCCCAATATTGTATTAATTCCATTTATTATTTGTAATTTATAATTACCCATAAGGGATGTACAAGTTTCATCGGCAGTGGTAAAAATTATTTACTATCCATGGTAATTACGGAGTTACTGCATGGTAAGTCCCAGAGTTACTGGTAGTAGTTACAGATGTCATTTACTATGGTAAATGGTAATTGGTCAAAGTGGGGTGCACATGTGGAGGAATAATCTATTTTTAGTGTTATGATGCACATCATAGATGTTGTAAGAGGGTGTAAGAGATTCTATGACAACTGTAAGTTGTCATAAGAATCTGTGACACAAATAAAAGCATATGATGTGTCATAAGATGTTGTAAGTGGCTATTTTTGGCCCCAAGTTATTCAAGCTTGCATGGGAACATTTTTCCAAGTGTAGGATGCATGTATGATAGCATTTATGACCCCGTAAGAGTCTATTCTTGGCTATGGACGCCCAAGGTTGTATTGTTGACTCTTGACAAGTGTTATGGGCTTGTAAGAAGTCATTTAATGTCTTGAGGTTGTGTAAATTCTATAAAAACCATAGTATGGTAGATGAGATGCATATAACAGTTTACAGCTACCCAGGTTCTGCTGGAGTGAAGGTTGGAGGACAGAGGAAGTGAATGTATTTGTAATATCCTTTTGTGAAGATAATACAACTTGGCCTCTTTTCTTGGTGGAGTTTTTTACCCGCAAGGGTTTTCTCCACATTAAACACTTGTGTTATGTGCTTCATTATGCTTCTAGTATATTTTTGTATTGTGGGTTTATGTTTTGTTACAATCTCCATTAATAATACATAGTTAAAGTTAGCTTTAACTCTTGGGTAGTAGTGTTGCTTTCATTGAAGTAGTGTTGCTTTCATTTCTAACATTTGGTATCAGAGCTAGGTTAGCTTTAACTCTTGGGTAGTAGTGTGGAAGCTGTAGCTGTAGTGGGAGATTTGGTTGCATTTTTTTTGCAGATCTTGCGTTGTTATTATGGCTGCATCCACCATTGCATCAACCTCTCGAATGGACATTGAGAAGTTCAACGGAACGGGGTATGAGTTGTGGAAGCTGAAAATGGAAGATTTGTTGGAAGAAAGAAACCAATGGTTGGCTATCCGAAAAGAGAAGAAACCTAATGATGTCTCTCAAGATGAGTGGGATAGACTAGATAAGAAGGCACGGGGAACCATCTGGTTGGGTCTTTCAGACTCTGTCCTGTTGAATGTCGCAAAGGAAGAGACTGTATACAAGTTGTGGAAATGGTTGGGTGAGATCTATCAAGCAAAGAGTATGGTAAATAAACTTTATTTAAAAAGAAAATTATTTTCCATGAAAATGCGAGAAGGTGAATCAGTTGCAGAGCATTTAAATTATTTTAATTTGTTAGTGAGTCAGTTTGATTCAGTAGATGTTGAGGTTAGTGAGGAAGATAAATGTATCTTATTTATTTGTTCTTTACCTGAGTCTTGGGAGAATGTTATCCTTGCTATCACTACTAACCTCGTGGATCCGAAGTTGGATGCTCTTGTTTCAGTGCTACTATCACAAGAATTGAGGAAGAAGAGTTCAGATAGTTCAGAGGATGCTCTTAGTGTTAGGGGAAGGTCTAAGGAAAGAGAACCTAAGGGAGATCAGAAAGGGGCTAAGGACAAGTCCAAGGGCCATTCTAAGATTCTTGGTAAAAAGAATAGAGTTAAGTGTTGGAACTACAGTAAAAGGGGACATGTGAAGAAGGAGTGCAGAAATCCCAAGAAAGAGTGGGAGAGCGCTTCGAATAAGTCCTCGAATGCAGATGAAGAGGTTTTACTTTTTGCATGTAATCTTGTTTCTAATGATCATTGGTTGATTGACTTAGGATGCTCATTTCATATGACCCTGCATAAGGAATGGTTCTCCTCATATGAAGAATATGATGGAGGTAATATCTACCTTGGTGACAACTCTACATATCCGATTGTCAGGAAAGGAAAGGTATTGTTGTGTTTCAGTGATGGGAGGATTAAAACCCTCCCTGGTGTTTTGCATGTTCCTAGATTAGCTAGAAATTTGATTTTAGTTTTGAAGTTGAATGATTTGGGAATGCATGTGACATTTGACAAGCATGGCTGCAGATTGGTGAGAGGGAACTTAGTGGTAGCGAAAGGGAAGAGATTCTAGAACTTATTTAAGCTTGAAGCCACTATAATTTGTAATGCCTCCTATGTATTTGAGGCCACTACTGAAAATACATGTATGTTGTGGCACCGTAGATTGGGCCACACAAGCAATAATGTATTGAAAACTATCAAGAATAAAAATTTGTTGGACATTTTCTCTTATTCTGATGAGCACTTTGATTTATATGAGCATTGTGTGTTTGGTAAAAAAATAGAAAATCATTTCCTTTAGGAAGCAATAGAGTAAAAGAGAAGTTAGAAATTATTCATACGGATGTGTTTGGATCTGTGGATATTGAATCTATTGGAATATCTCATTATTTTGTAACCTTCATTGATGATGTATCCATATTTACATGGATTTATTTTATGAAGCATAAATCTGAAGTTTTCACTAAGTTTAAGGAATTCAAAGTCTTAGTAGAGAACCAATCAAGTTTAAAGATAAGAATATTAAGATTTGACAATGGAGGGGAATATTTCTCTAAGAAATTTGATGAGTTTTGTAAGCATACAGGTATAATAAGACAAAAGACAACTTCATATATACCACAACATAATGTTGTTGCAGAAAGGATGAACTAAACAATTATTGAAAGGGCCAGAAGTATGCTTAGTGATGCACAGTTGGATAAATGCCTTTGGGCAGAGGCTATGTGTATTGCTTGCTACTTGATAAATAGATCTCCTTGTAAGGCTCTTGATTTGACACCTTATGAAGTGTGGACAGGTAAGAAACCTTTTGTTTCACATTTAAGGGTTTTTGGTTGTGAGGCTTTTGTTCATATGCCTAAGGAAAAGTGATCTGAGTTAGATCTGAAGGCTAAAAAGTGTACATTCATTGGATATGGTGATAATGTGAAAGGTTATAAGCTTTGAATCCACTAACCCTCAAGATTATCTTTTCTAGAGATGTCATTTTCAGGGAACTTAGAGCTATTTTTGAACCTGAGCAGCCAAAAGAAAAAGATGAAAAGGTAAAGAGAGTGCACTTTGAGTTAGAGCAGCAAGATGCACCTTAGGAAGAATAGAATGATGGATTAGGGGGTGAAGAAGAAGAAGAAGATTCAAGTAGTTTTGATGAAGATGAATCTGTTGTGATAGAAGAAGTTGGTATAGATGATCATGTAGAAGAACGAGTAGAGTCTCTTACTGCACCCTTGAGGAGATCCACATGACAATGGAATCCAGTTGATAGGTATAGCCTACCAGATTTCTGTTGTGTATATGCTTTATTGAGTACTAACGATGAACCTAGATCCTACATGGAAGCTATTTTTGCAGATGATAGTGAGTCTTGGCAGCTAGCCATGCAGGAGAAGATGATGGCTTTGGACTCTAATAACACCTGGGATCGTGTTCGTTTGCCCAAAGGAAGAAAGGCCATAGGATGTAAGTGGGTCTTCAAGAAGAAGTTTGGAGGAGACAGGTCATTAGAGAAGTACAAGGCTATATTGGTAGCCAAGGGCTACTCCTAGAGAGAGGGAGTTGGTTTTGGTGAGATATTCTCTCCTATTGGTAAATTGACTTCTATTAGATTTCTCTTATCCATTGCTGTAGCTTATGATTGGGAGATTGAGAAGATGGATGTTAAGACTGCATTCTTGCATGGAGATCTTGAAGAAGAAATTTATATGCAACAACCTATAGGTTTTGAGGTAAAAGGAAAAGAACATTGGGTTTGCAGGTTAAAGAGGTCTCTTTATGGTTTGAAATAGTCCCCCAAAATGTGGTATCAAAAGTTTGATTCATTTGTTCTGAAATTGGGTTTTGTTAGAAGCGAGGAGGATCATTGTGTTTACATTCATTATGTTGATGATTCTATACTGGTTATTGCTTTGTATGTTGACAACATGTTTTTCAACAATACTAAGGGTATGGTCAGTGAGCTTAAAGCCCAACTTTCAGGTGCATTTGAGATGAAGGATTTTGGTGTTGCAAGGTATATTTTGGGAATAGAGATCAGGAAGGATGGAGTTAACAAAAAGCTTTGGTTGTCACAGAGTAAGTTAATGAATACTATTTTGCAGAGGTTTAGTTTGAAAGACTGTAATCCAGTTAGAGTTCCTTTACCCATTGGAACTAAGATTTCATTAGATATGTGTCCAAAGACTGAGGATGATCTTGAGGTTATGTCTAATGCGCCATATGCTAGTGCTATAGGGAGTTTGATGTATGCAATGGTTTGCACTAGACCATATATTGCCCAAGCAATGGGAGTTTTGAGAAGATTTATGTCTAACCCCGGTAGATAACATTGGAACTATGCGAAGAAGGTGTTTAAATATCTTGTAGGTATTCTTGATCATTGTTTGGTTTATTATGGTACTAATAGTGTTGATAAATCTTTGGACATACAGGGTTTTGTTGATACGGATTAGGCAGGTGACTTGGATAGTCGAAGGTCCACTAGTGGCTATGTGTTTACTCTGTTTGGAGGTGCATTGAGTTGGATGAGTAAGAGGCAGCCCATAGTTGCTTTGTCCACCACAGAAGCAGAGTATATGGCTGTAACTCATGTCTCTAAGGAGGCAGTTTGGTTGAGGAGACTATGTACAGGTGTTCGTTTTGATTGCAAGCATATTCAGATTGGTTGTGATAGCTAGAGTGCTATTTGTTTGGCTAAGAATCCCATGTATCATGCTCAAACTATGCATGTTTATGTTCAGTATCACTTTATTCAAGAGTTGGTTGCAAATGGAGAGATTGAGTTGAAGAAGATAGACACTCAGGAGAATGTTGCAGGTTCATTAACCAAGCCTGTGAGTACAGGGAAGTTCGTGTGGTGCAGAGAGGCCATGGGCCTTGTTTTGTAGTCCCTGATTATTTTTCATTTGATTTCCTATGGGTTGATTTACAATGTATAATGTCAAGTGGGAGAATGTTGGGATAAGGTGCCATTAACCTTGTAAATCCCAATATTATATTTTTTCCATTTATTATTTGTAATTTGTAATTACCCATAAGGGATGTACAAGTTTCACCAGCAGTGGTAAAAAATATTTACTATCCACGGTAATTATAGAGTTACTACATGGCAAGTCCCAGAGTTACCGATGGTAGTTACAGGATGTCATTTACTATGGTAAATGGTAATTGGTCGAAGTGGGGTGCACATGTGGAGTAATAATCTATTTTTAGTGTTATGGCGCACGCCATAGATGTTGTAAGAGGGTGTAAGAGATTCTATGACAACTGTAAGTTGTCATAAGAATCTATGACACTAATAATAGCATATGATGCATCAGAAGATGCTACAAGTGGCTATTTTTGGGCCCAAGTCATTCAATCTTGCATGGGAACATTTTTCCAAGTGTAGGATGCATGTATGACAGCATTTATGACCCCGTAAGAGCCTATTCTTGGCTATGGACACCAAGGTTGTATTGTTGACTCTTGACAAGTGTTATGGGCTTGTAAGAAGTCATTTAATGTCTTGAGGTTGTGTAAATTCTATAAAAACCATAGCATAGTAGATGAGATGCATATAACAGTTTACAGGTACCTAGGTTCTTCCAGAGTGAATGTTGGAGGACAGAGGAAGTGAATGTATTTGTAATCTCCTTTTGTGAAGATAATACAACTTGGCCTCATCTCTTGGTGGAGTTTTTTACTCACAAGGGTTTTCTCCATGTTAAACACTTGTGTTATGTGCTTCATTCTACTTCTGGTATATTTTTGTATTGTGGGTTTACATTTTGTTACAATCTCCATTAATAACACATAGTTAAAGTTTGCCAAAATTTATCTCAAATCAGATTTCCATTGAAGTAGTGTTGCTTTCATTTCTAACAACTAAGATTCCACGCAAGCTAAGACCTAGCTGTATTATCCTTGGGGCAGTCCTATCTTTGATAGAATACCTTTTTCAAGAGAGGTGTGATCCCAACAATCATACCTACGTTGTTGTGTGCTAAAAACACCATCAATAGGTTGTAGCTGTTACCTTTTGTAATTTTCCTATAATCTTGTCACAACTTTCCTTATTATTGTGCTCATGTGCTTTCTTTCTATTTCACTGTAGCATTCCTTGTTCATATCACAACTAACTCAACAGACTGTATTCCTGTCACAACTTTCCTTATTCTATGGATATCTTCTTTATTTATGTTTTTGTTCTATGTAGATTACTGTATCACTTGTAGAAAGATAGTTGGGCTGTCGTAGTAACTATTTAGTCAGTGAAAGCTGAATATGAATGAATTATTTACTAGTGACTATTGGAAAGTATGAACTTGAAATTAATTAAATATGTAATTTCCTAAATCTTATTAGTCATAAATTTAATCATTATCACATTATAAACCAACCTTGCTTGTTGATATAAATGTGTAGATCTAGTTATTTCTTTTATAATTGTAACTGCAATATAATGACATATATACTTATCTATATAAATATTTTCATGATCAATCCTAGTATTAGTTTATTGTAAGAATAGTGGAAATTCTTATTGTTGTATAAAATGTTTACATCATCATAATTTCATTCTTGTTAAGTAAAAGTAGACTCACACTATCTTTTGCAAGAAAGTAACTAGTAGATTGTATGTGGTATCGTGAATTATAGAATACTTGTTTTGCTATATGTATGTTGAGCTTACCTTCAAGGATAGGATGCTAAATGTGGATTAATAGAGAAGGTAGTCTTCTTTTTTAAGACCTACCAATTTATGTGTTTATTCTTTGGCCAAAGCTATGTTTGTACCATTGAAATAGAAGGATATTTAATTCCTAGTGATTAATATTGTTCCCTGGCACATCCTGTTTGCAAGAAATATGATCATTCTAGGTTAAAATACATATAGGCATCAGGAATGCTTCAAGTGTTCCCTCTTGCCAATTATTCTGAGTTGATAGGTGCTTCGTGCAAGGTCAAGTATTCTTTGAGGTAGGAAGAATTCTGAGGAAGTGTAGTGCTTCATGGTTGGGTGGAAAAAGCACCTTAACCATGTTCTTGTCCTTTGGCTTGCGGAAGACTAGTAGGTTATGGTGACTGAAGAGGAATATTTGTATAATTGATCATCATTATGTAATTTAGATAATTGATATATCATTGTATGGAATAAATGTATGGCTTTCTTAGCCAAGAGATGTAATTGTATTTTTCCTTGTAGTGCTATTTTGGTATTGGCACTTGAGAAATTACGATTATATATCATTCTTGACTATTACTCTTAATAGAAAGTTATATCCTTTCCATTTAAAGGTTGTGAATCGATCTACTTCTGTATATGTAGTAATTGGAAATTTTGTACTTTACAATATCATAATACTCCATATATATAATTACAAATTTAATGTCATAATATTGAAAAGCACGTATTTTTTGAGTTCAAGGGTATGTGCAGGATCATCGTGGGCCAAACAGTGGCAATAAGAAAAAAATCGCATTTTTACTTAGCTAAATTCATGACTTGGCAAAGTTTGACTTTGAAACGGATATCCGTTTTGAGAATGGATATCCGTTCCCAAAATGGATATATGTTCTCAAAACGGATATCCGTTTTCTAGAAAAATTTGGGAAAAGGGCTTTTTAGTCTTTTTGAAAATATACCTCTTAAATCTTGGATCTCCCATCAATATATGAACCTCCTTAAAGACCATTTCTAGTGAAGGAGGAGGGCAAATTAACATTGGTAGCTTCTTTACACATTAATCCATAAGGATTTGTTAAACACTAAGAATCATCACTAATGAATTACTCAAATAATCAATAATAAAAAATTTAGTTATGTTCATCATGTGAAATAATCACTTTTAGACTATGTTCCAATATTTTGGGGATAGGAATGGTGGGGCAGCAGGGGATGTGTTTCGGGGCATTTTGGATTTCATGCCCTAAATTGCTTTACCCAATCCTTCATATGATTTGATTCATGATACATGGTTTGAGAAGGATACACATGATATACCCTTATCCTCTAGTGATAAAATTATGAATGATACTTTATGTGGTGAAGCTACACCTTCGTTAATCCTTCATGACATTGTTATTCCTTGTGATGATGATGTCCTTCATGTGATATGTTAGGACATAATGCAAAGTTAACATGGCATGAACTCTCTTGGAAGGGTAAGCATGGACTATAAGAACATTGAGCTAGTTGGATCTGTTAAGCTCGCCATTTATGAAAGAACCTTAAAGGTTAACCTTAATTAGGTAAGGTTATGTTTCAGTGTGGTTGTTTGTGCAACAATGTGTAAATTAATGTTACCGAAGGATAAATCTAACTATACTAACATTTTAATAACCATGAGAGCTGGGACTAACAATTAGACTAAAAGCTTGACAAACAATACAAATTGGACACATGTAGGACTTGGAAAATGGAAAAGAATATAATTAAATGTGGAAAACAACGAAAAAGTGGTATTAGTTGCACCTATATAGAGAAGTGGTTTAGAGCTTGGTTAGGGGAATTATTTAGAGTTTAGAGGTTTAGGGTTGCTCAGGTTTAGGGGTTTAGGGTTTACAGTTTAAAGAGAGATAGAGAGAGGGGACTAAAAGAGTTTGGGAGAGATAGAGGAGACAGAGGGGAGAGATAGGGAGATAGAGAGTGAGAGACATGTCCAAAGACATAGAGAGAGACAGATTGAGAGGTAGAGGTATGATAGAGATAGGGAGATAGAGGTTTAGGGTTGCTTGGGTTTAGGGGCATTATTTAGGGTTTAGGATTTAGGGTCTTGGGGTTAGGGGTTAAGGTTTAGAGGTCTAGGGTTTAGGGTTTAGAGAGAGATAAAGGACCAATAGGGATATATAGAGGAGTCTGAGGGGAGAGATAGGGAGATAAAGAGTGAGGGACATGGTAAGAGACATAGCGAGAGAGATTGAGAGGTAGAGGGACAAAGGTGATAGGGAGATAGGGGAGAGATAGGGAGATAGTGGTTTATGGTTACTTGGGTTTAGGGTTTAGGGGTTTGGGGTTTAGGGTTTCTCAAGTTTAGGGGTTAGGGGTTAGGGTTTAGGGGCATTATAATTTAGGGTTTAGAATTTATTGTTTAGGGGTTAGGGGTTAGGTTTAGAGGTTTAGGGTTTTGGATTTAGGGTTTATAGAGAGAGAGGAATGATAGGGAGATATAGAGGAGTCTGAAGGGAGAGATAGGGAGAAAAAGAGTGAGGGACATGGCCAGAGACATAGGGAGAGAGATTGAGAGGTAGAGGGACAAAGGTGGTAGGGAAATAGGGGAGAGATAGGGAGATAGTGGTTTAGGGTTACTTGGGTTTAGGGTTTAGGGGTTTAGGGTTTCTCAAGTTTAGGGGTTAGGGTTTAGGGGCATTATTTAGGGTTTAGGATTTAAATTGTTTAGGGGTTAGGGGTTAGGTTTAGAGGTTTAGGGCTTTGGATTTAGGGTTTATAGAGAGAGAGGAATGATAGGGAGATAGAGAGAGGAGATCGAGGAGAGATAAGGAGATAGAGAGTGAGGCACATGGCCAGGGACATAGGGAGAGAGATCAAGAGAGGTCGAGTGATGATAGAGATAGGGAGATAGGGAGATATAGGTTTAGAGTTGATTGGATTTAGGGTGTACCTAGGTTTAGGGTTTCTCAGTTTTGTAGATAGCTAGATAGAAAGAGAGAGGAGACAGATAGGGAGAGATGGAGGTGACAAAGGGGAGAGATAAGGAGATAGAGAGTGAGTGAGATGTCTAGAGAAATAGGGAGAAGGATTGAGAAGTAGAGCTCGATGATAGAGATAGGGAGATAAGGGAGAGATAGGAGATAGGGTTTAGGGTTGCTCGCGTTTAGGGTTTAGGGTTTAGGGGGTTCAGGGTTAAGGTTTAGGGGCATTATTTAGGGTTTAGGGTTTATGGTTTAGGGGTTAAGGTTTAGAGGTTTAGGGTTTAGTGTTTAGAGAGAGAGGACAATTAGGGAGATATAGAGTGAGGGACATGGCCAAAGCATAGGGAGAGAGATTAAGAGGTAGAGGAATGATAGTGATGGGGAGATAGTGAGATAGGGAGATAGAGAGATAGAGATTTAGGGTTTTTTGTGTTTAGTGTTTAGGATTTAGGGGTTTATGGTTTCTCAAGTTTAGGGTTTAGGGGTTAGGAAATAGGGGTTAGGGGTTAGGGGTTAGGTTTAATCATGTGTTAATACAGGTTGTGGAGAGAGAAATGGGTGGTATGGGGGATTGGAAGACTAGTTTAAAGTTGGGCCGATGGATATATGTCACAGTGAAAGGTTCAAAGGCTCGTCAGAAGTGGAGTGATCGGAGCATCAGTATAAGAATTTTTGAGTTGGCCGATAGTGTTTATCTTGCTGATAGGAAGAATGTATATGATTTGATATTATTTGGGACTTTGAGAAGGTTTCTTAAAGCTGATTAAGCTTTAATCTATTTCAACTATGGGTTTTGATGGGTATTTCACTGTGTTTTGAGAGCTTCCACTGTGTGCTCTACATCAGACCAATAGGGAAATATAGAGGAGTCCGAGGGGAGAGATAGGGAGATAAAGAGTGAGGGACATGGCAAGAGACATAGTGAGAGAGATTGAGAGGTAGAGGGACAAGGTGATAGGGAGATAGGGGAGAGATAGGGAGATAGTGGTTTATGGTTACTTGGGTTTAGGGCTTAGGGGTTTGGGGTTTAGGGTTTCCCAGGTTTAGGGGTTAGGGGTTAGGGTTTAGGGGCATTATAATTTAGGGTTTAGGATTTATTATTTAGGGGTTAGGGGTTAGGTTTAGAGGTTTAGGGTTTTGGATTTAGGGTTTATAGAGAGAGAGGAATGATAGGGAGATATAGAGGAGTCTGAGGGGAGAGATAGGGAGATAAAGAGTGAGGGACATGGCCAGAGACATAGGGAGAGAGATTGAGAGGTAGAGGGACAAAGGTGGTAGGGAAATAGGGGAGAGATAGGGAGATAGTGGTTTAGGGTTACTTGGGTTTAGGGTTTAGGGGTTTGGGGTTTCTCAGGTTTAGGGGTTAGGGGTTAGGGTTTAGGGGCATTATTTACAGTTTAGGATTTAAATTGTTTAGGGGTTAGGGGTTAGGTTTAGAGGTTTAGGGTTTTGGATTTAGGGTTTATAGAGAGAGAGGAATGATAGGGAGATAGAGAGAGGAGACCGAGGAGAGAGATAAGGAGATAGAGAGTGAGGCACATGGCGAGGGACATAGGGAGAGAGATCAAGAGAGGTAGAGGGATGATAGAGATAGGCAGATAGGGGAGAGATAGGGAGATATAGGTTTAGAGTTGATTAGATTTAGGGTGTACCTAGGTTTAGGGTTTCTTAGTTTTGGAGATAGTTAGATAGAAAGAGAGAGGAGATAGATAGGGAGAGATAGAGGTGACAAAGGGGAGAGATAAGGAGATAGAGAGTGAGCGAGATGTCCAGAGAAATAGGGAGAAGGATTGAGAGGTAGAGCCCGATGATAGAGATAGGGAGATAAGGGAGTGATAGGAGATAGGGTTTAGGGTTGCTCGCGTTTAGGGTTTAGGGGTTAGGGGTTAAGGTTTAGGGGCATTATTTAGGGTTTAGGGTTTATGGTTTAGGGGTTAATGTTTAGAGGTTTAGGGTTTAGTGTTTAGAGAGAGAGGACCAATAGGGAGATATAGAGTGAGGGACATGGCCAAAGTATAGGGAGAGAGATTGAGAGGTAAAGGAATGATAGTGAGATAGGGAGATAGAGAGATAGAGGTTTAGGGTTTCTTGGGTTTAGTGTTTAGGATTTAGGGGTTTATGGTTTCTGAAGTTTAGGGTTTAGGGGTTAGGAAATAGGGGTTAGGGTTTAGGGGTTAGCTTTAATCATGTGTTAATATAGGTTGTGGAGTGAGAAATGGGTGGTATGGGAGATCAGAAGACTAGTTTAAAGTTGGGCCGATGGATATATGTCATAGCGAAAGGTTCAAAGGCTCGTCAAAAGTGGAGTGATTGGAGCATCGGTATAAGAATTTTTGAGTTGGCCGATAGTGTTTATCTTATAGGAAGAATGTATATGATTTGGTGTTATTTGGGACTTTGAGAAGGTTTCTTAAAGATGATTAAGCTTTAATCTATTTGAACTATGGGTTTTGATGGGTATTTCACTATGTTTTGAGAGCTTCCACTGTGTGCTCTACATCAGACCAATAGGGAGATATAGAGGAGTCCGAGGGGAGAGATAGGGAGATAAAGAGTGAGGGACATGGCAAGAGACATAGCGAGAGAGATTGAGAGGTAGAGGGACAAAGGTGATAGGGAGATAGGGGAGAGATAGGGAGATAGTGGTTTATGGTTACTTGGGTTTAGGGTTTAGGGGTTTGTGGTTTAGGGTTTCTCAGATTTCCCTCAAATCATGTATAAATATGCATAAACCTTCATGGAAAAGGCATTGGAGATGTATTGAAAACATTTTGAAGATGAATTGAAGATAATTTTGAATGAAATTAAGGTCAAGAAATTCTATTTTTACAGATTTTACTATTTTCCTACTATTTCTTTGTTTAGTATAGCCCTATATGGATGTGTTAGGGCCTAAGAGAAATTATAATTGAAAGCTAGTGGAATCTACTTTCTTGTGTTTTAGGTGCCAATAAGGCCAATAAGGACACTGGGGGCACATTATAAACATAAAAAACTTACATCTTGGGGGGAAGTGCCAATAAGGCCAATACGGATACTATTTCAGTTGGGTGTGTGTGTATGCAAATCCCATTTATGGTTGAGAAGCTCTCTATTTACTATTATTCAACTCTCGGTTATAGGAGGTTGGCTCTACAACTATTGCAATTTGCCTCCGAGATCATATATATATGTATGTATGTATGTATGTAAATCCTATTTATGGTCAAGTAGCTCTCTATTTACTATCATTGAACTCTCATTGATAGGAGGTTGGCTCTCTGACTATTACAATTCAATCCATTTGTAATGATGCCTCTATCATGTTGAATTGGATCCTATCTCTACATCAAGTTAAAATCATGAATATGACAACACCACACAATCCTCATTGGGCTATTAAAATGCACAAAACAATCATACAAGATAGTCATTCATGAAATTACTATATAAAGAAGGTTTATAAGTTGCATTAGGGTTTGTATAAATGATCTAATGGATTTATATGGTTGTCAAACACCAAAATGGATGATTTATATGAGTTTTGGGACTGTCACAGTCCATGTACAACTTGCCCTTTATGATTGTTAAAAAGATACATATGGCTATCCAAAAACTGCCCTTTATGAATATCCTAAAACAACATCATGTATATGCTCATAAAAGCCATCAAACTCTACGAATATAATCGTCATTGGATAAGGAGTGGAAGGATAAAGTCACATTCCCAAAACCTCTTAAAATCACATGTCTCCCCTTATGAAAACTAGGGTCTTTGCTGATACATTATTCTGTAAGAGCAAAAACCTTGCTAGGTGCCATATTTTTTGTTTTGCTCATCGTGGGGTCGAACAGACTACGCCAACGCGTTGGGGTGGGAGGGTAAATACTAGTGGAGGTCTCATTTCATGCACCAAGCATCCCAGTCATTCCGGGCAAGAGGCTACCGGCAAAGTCCCTTAAGATCCCTGAGACCAAAAATACACCAAACTTTGACGGAGCAGTTCTTAGAATTTGTGATAGCTGGGAATGTTGTGTTTGGACCTACAAGTGCAGGTGGGGTCTGTCGACAATAACCTCTCTCATTTTTGGTCAACTCCATTCCGTTTGACCGTGCCGAAATCAAATGCATTGTTGCAAAATGCTTCAATTTGATGTAGTGGAAAGGTACTAGGTGTGACATTTTTCATTCCATAGCTCGTGGGGTCGAACAAACTGCACCAATGCATCGGGGTGGGTAGGTAAATGCTATTGGAGGTCTCATTTCATGTGCCAAGCATCCCAGTCCCTCCAGGCAAGAGGCTACCGGCAAAGTCCCTTAAGATCCCTGAGACCAAAAAATGTGCCAAACTTTGATGGAACAGTTCTCAGAACTCGTGATAGCTGGGAATGTTGTGTTTGGACCTATAGATGCACGTGGGGTCTGTCAATAATAACCTCTCTCATTTTCTATCACCTCCATTCTGTTTGACCATGTCAAAATCAAATGCATTGTTGCAAAATGCTTGAATTTGATGCAGTGGAAAGGTGCTAGGTGTGACATTTTTCATTCCATAGCTCGAGCGGTCAAATGGACTGCACCAACACGTTGGGGTGGGAGGGTAAATGCCAATGGAGGTCTCATTTTGTGTGCCAAGAGTCCCAGTCATTCCAGGCAAGAGGCTACTGGCAAAGTCCCTTAAGATCCCTGAGACCAAAAATGTGCCAAACTTTGATGGAGCAGTTCTCAGAATTCATGACAGCTGGGAATGTTGTGTTTGGATCTACAAGCGCATGTGGGGTCCGTCTACAATAACCTCTCTCATTTTTGGTCAACTCCATTTCATTTGACCATGCCAAAGTCAAACGCATTGTTGCAAAATGCTTCAATTTGATGCAGTGGAAAGGTGCTAGGTGTGATATTTTTCATTCCATAGCTCGTGGGGTTGAACAAACTACACCAACGCGTCGGGGTGGGCAGGTAAATACCAATGGAGGTCTTGTTTCATGCACCAACCATCCCAGTTATTCTGAGTAAGAGGCTACCAGCAAAGTCCCTTAAGATCCCTAAGACCCAAAATGTGCCAAACTTTGATGGAGCAGTTCTCAAAATTTGTGATAGCTGGGAATGTTGTGTTTGGACCTACAGGTGCACGTGGGGTCTGTCGACAATAACCTCTCTCATTTTTGGTCAACTCCATTCTATTTGACCGTGCCGAAATCAAACACATTGTTGCAAAATGCTTCAATTTGATGTAGTGGAAAGGTGCTAGGTGTGACATTTTTCATTCCATAGCTCATGGGGTCGAACGGACTACACCAATCTATCGGGGTGGGCAAGTAAATGCTATTGGAGGTCTGATTCCATGTGCCAAGCATCCCAGTCCTTCTGCGTAAGAGGCTACCGGCAAAGTCCCTTAAGATCCCTTAGACCAAAAATGTGCCAAACTTTAATGGAACAGTTCTCAGAATTTGTGATAGCTGGGAATGTTGTGTTTGGACCTATAGGTGCATGTGGGGTCTGTCGATAATAACCTCTCTCATTTTTGGTCAACTCCATTCTGTTTGACCATGCCGAAATCAAACGCATTGTTGCAAAATGCTTCAATTTGATGCAGTGGAAAGGTGCTAGGTGTGACATTTTTCATTCCATAGCTCGTGGGACTGAACGGACTATGCCGACACGTTGGAGTGGGCAGGTAAATGCTAGTGGAGGTCTTGTTTCATACGCCAAGCATCCCAGTCCTTCCGGGCAAGAGGCTACCGGCAAAGTCACTTAAGATCCTTGAGACCAAAAAGGTGCCAAACTTTGACGGAGCAATTCTTCAAATTCGTGATAGCTGGGAATGTTGTGTTTGGACCTACAGGTGCACATGGGGTCCATCAACAATAACCTCTCTCATTTTTGGTCAACTCCATTCCGTTTGACCGTGCCAAAATCAAACGCATTATTGCAAAATGCTTCAATTTGATGCAGTGGATAGGTGCTAGGTGTGACATTTTTTATTCCATAGCTCATGGGGTTGAATGGTCTATGCCAACGAGTTGGGGTGAGCGGGTAAATGCTAGTGGAGGTCTCGTTTCATGCGCCAAGCTTCCCATTCATTTCGAGCAAGCGGCTATCGACAACGTCAAAAGTTGCTAGGATTGAAATTTTGCATTCCACAAGTCCTGGGGTCGAATGAATTACGCCAACATGTCGGGGTGGATGGGTAAATGCTAGGGGAGGTCTCGTTTTGTGTGCAAAGCATCGCAGTCATTCCAAGCTATAAAATGAGACCTCCCCTAGCATTTACTTGCCCACCCCGACATGTTGGCACAATTTGTTTAGCCCCAGGATCTGTAGAATGTAAAATTTCAATCCTAGCAACTTTTGACTTTGTCGGTAGCTTACAGCTCAAAATGACTGGAACACTTGACGCATAAAACGAGACCTCCACTGGCATTTACCTACCCACCCTGACTCGTTGGCGCAGTCCGGTTGACCCCACGAGCTATGGAATGAAAAATGTCACACCTAGCACCTTTCCACTGCATCAAATTGAAGCATTTTGCAATAATACATTTGATTTCAGCATGGTCAAACGGAATGGAGTTGACCAAAAATGAGAGAGGTTATTGTCGACGGACCTCACATGCACTTGTAGGTCCAAACACAACATTCCCAGCTGTCATGAATTTTGAGAATTGCTCTGTCAAAGTTTGGCACATTTTTGGTCTCAGGGATCTTAAGGGACTTTGTCGGTAGCCTCTTGCCTGGAAGGACTAGGACGCTTAGTGCATGAAATGAGACCTCTATTGGGATTTACCTACCCACCCTGATGCGTTGGCGTAGTCCGTTCGACTCCACTAGCTATGGGATGAATAATGTCACACCTAGCACCTTTCCACTGCATCAAATTGAAGCATTTTGCAACAATGTGTTTGATTTCGGCACGGTCAAACAGAATGGAGTTGACCAAAAATGAGAGAGGTTATTATCGACGGACCCCATGTGCACTTGTAGGTCCAAACACAACATTATCAGCTATCATGAATTCTGAGAACTGCTCCGTCAAAGTTTGGCTTTTTTTTGGTCTCAGGGATCTTAAGGGACTTTGCCGGTAGCCTCTTGCCCAGAACGACTAAGATTCTTGGTGCACGAAACGAGACCTCCACTGGCATTTACCCACCCACCCCAATGCATTGCCGTAGTCCGTTCAACCCCATGAGCTATGGAATGAACAATGTCACACCTAGCACCTTTCCACTACATCAAATTGAAGCATTTTGCAACAATGCGTTTGATTTCAGCACGGTCAAACAGAATGGAGTTGACCAAAAATGAGAGAGGTTATTGTCAACGAACCCCATGTGCACCTATAGGTCCAAACACAACATTCCCAACTATCACAAATTTTGAGAACTCCTCCATCAAAGTTTGGCGCATTTTTGGTCTCAGGGATCTTAAGGGACTTTGCCAGTAGCCTCTTGCCCAGAATGACTGGGATGCTTGGCGGATGAAATGAGACCTTCACTGGCATTTACCTGCCCACCTTGATGTGTTGGCGCAGTTCGTTCGACGCCACGAGCTATGGAATGAAAAATGTCACACCTAGCACCTTTCCACTGCATCAAATTGAAGCATTTTGCAACAATGCGTTTGATTTCAGCATGGTCAAATGGAATGGAGTTGACAAAAATGAGAGAGGTTATTGTCGATGGACCCCATGTACACCTGTAGGTCCAAACACAACATTCCCAGCTGTCAAGAATTCTGAGAACTGCTCCGTCAAAGTTTGGCGCATTTTTGGTCTCAGGGATCTTAAGGGACTTTGCGGGTAGCCTCTTGCCCGGAATGACTGGGACACTTGGTGCACAAAATGAGACCTCTACTGGAATTTACCTGCCCACCCTGACACATTGGCACAGTCCATTCGACCCCATGATGAGAAAAACAAAAAATATTGTTCTAGTTGACACATTCTCAATCATTGACATGGATGTTATCTTAGTACCATTCCTTTAGGCACAATATGAGCTTCCAAGGGAAGGCGCAATTGTGAGGTTGGAGATAATGAAAAGTACACCTCATTCACAATCATGTTTTACTTGTCTTCAATGATGATTCCTTGATCAACTTAATCCTTTGATAATACATTTTAACCTCCTTGTCAAAGCGCACTTTTCATTATGATTGTTGGCCCTTATGATTGTTTAAATCATGTTGGCCTAGCATTTGAATAGTTGCTTCGTGACATGGATGGGAATAGATAATGTATAGACTTTATCACACTTTAGGGTTTTCCCATTATGTTAAAATGTTATGACTATCCACTTATTCTATTTTAGGCTATCATCAAATGAGGAGCTTCTAAAGGCAAAAATATTGTCCCAAAAGAAGGCTCAATGTTATTCGTAAAGACATTAGATTGTTAAAATACAAATTCAATGGTAGATATTCCTTGGGCTATTTTAGTATAGAGAAGCAAAATTGCAATATATGACTATACTAGGAATTAGAATGGTTGATCATAGGATATTCATGGCATTTTGATATTAATGGATGGATTGATGGATGTTTAGGGAGTTTAAGTTTAAATGTAATGTATGAGAATTCTTATTTATGAAGGATTTAAAAGGTCTTATGTTTTATTTGTAGGCCATTCAAGAAAGAAATGAAAAGATACCAAGGACTATCATAACACCTATTACAATTAGGTGCATCAAAGGATTGTCATCTAGGACCTTACCACTATGGGAAGTTATCAAAACCATGTCATGTTTAAACTTAAAGGCTTTATCACCTCTTTGTCCCTATAGGCCTATTAGAACAATAGGTCACATTTTATTCATATACCAGGGTTGAGAATAAACACTAAGCATTTGTAGTTATGGCAAGTGTAAATGGAAATAGATTACAACTTTAGACAATCTATCCTCTCCTAGATTGCACTAACTGAGTGGAAATTAAAAATTCCCTATCAATGTCCTTTATATACTGAAGGTATGGGTGAGAAAGGTAAACTTTGTATGTTGTAGACAAGGCCTCAAATATAAAATATATTATGACAATAACGATAAGGACTGTTAGGCATGAATGCTATCACTATTATAGATTGTCAAACCAACCATAGGTTGCCATAATAGTACACTGTTGACTATCATACCTTTAGGCATGGTGCCATGAACCTTATGAGTAGAATGCATTGGTATTTGTGAGAAATGTATTGCTTATGTTAAGAATAAGTATTTATATTGTCTGAACATCATCAAAAGGTGGACTACAAATATGACTTTGTCAAAGGAAAACTTTAGTGGCAAAAATCTAACTATGAACTATTGTGCCATCCAAGCACAATCATGACCAACATCAAGGGATAGTCAAGGCATGGGTGTCTTAAGAAACACAATTGAAATTGTCCATGGATATTTGAAGTAATTCGCAATATTCATGATCAAGAATCAACTCCGATTGTCTCAACAGTGGTAAATTTGGCTTCAAGACAATAAAAAATGAGCTTAGGGATTCATTATCACCAAGTAATAAAGAAGAGTAACCGTAAGTGTCGACCTTCAATTTCATTATACAAGAGGATGAAGAAGGGGCCATAGTATTTCCATACCATAATACAACATACAAAAGGAAAATCATGAAGTCAAATCATGTGCAAAGGGTGTCTATGTTAAAGAGGAGAGTTGTGAATGGATGATGACTATCACTGTCAAAATAAGATATAGTCTCGCTAAGGACAGTTAGGTGATTTGTGGATTGTCATGACTACAAGGCACGAGAATCTTGTGTATGAAGAGGAAAGAAATATAAATAAAAGAAGATTGAAGGATTGTTGCACCTGGGTACAATGATCCTAAAGGATTGTCATGCTAAAAGGATAGTCAACAGTACAAAGATTCATATTTCAAGGCTATCCTTAATCTCATTCACATGGTCCTAATGTTGGTTTGATTTGCACGGAGTGAGATGACACTATCAGGATTAATTGAAAAGGTGAAAGGATTTGGTACCAAATTTGGTCACAAGTGTAAAAATTGCAATAAGCTTGAGAATATTGTTCACTAAACCGAGAACTATCACCAAGCAACATCCATTTCATAAGATGTGATCAACAAACATGTAAGAAAAATGGATATCAACCTTCTTGGTTATGCGTACTTGATAAGAGCCCATACTTTTCACAAGGAGCCACCAATTTTTAACTAAATATTCCATTAGAAATGGATAAAAAAATGTTCCCCCAAATGAGAAAAGTAGATTGTTAATTAGAATTTTATGTGTAATGTGATATGAAACAATAGATACACCTATAAATGACCAACTAACTTTAACTTCTTGTATTATTGCCTCGATGTTTCAAATATGTTGCTTCTCTTCATCCAAAACCAATGGTACAAAAATTTTCATAGATTAAGGAAATGGATATCCGTTTTGGAAACGGATATCCATTTTGGAAACGGATATCCGTTTTGGAAACGGATATCCGTTTTGGAAACGGATATCCGTTTTCAGAACGGATATCCATTTTGGAAACGGATATCCGTTTTCGAAACGGATATTCCGTTTTGGAAACGGATATCCATTTTGAGTTGCTTTTACTGAAGCAAAACAGATATCTATCTTGCTTTGGTACAAAGCAAGATGGATATCCATTTTGGTTGTTGACTTTTTATGGATTTTAACGTGTTTTCATGTTTCAGTCTCTTCTTCGAACTTCACCCTTCATGCTGACGACTTTTTTTAATGTAAAAATTGATAAAACAAAAAGGGTTTATAGAAAAAATTGTTAGCTTTCTAAAAATATAAGATTTGTTTGGTTATCATTTTATTAAATGATTATTAATAATTTTCTATATACTGTGTGTTTGAAATCCTGATGGACACACTAATTGAAAAACATCCATAACTTTCAAACCATTTCACCTTTTTGAGATCCGAAACCTACATCACACTCTATGCTTTTCTGGCTATAGGTTAAAAAAAGTAAATTTGAATTTTGATTTTTTTTAATCGAGTTAGGTTGGCTGGAAAATTACTTTTTATTTTTTAAAAAAAGTCACAGTAAAAAAATCATAACTAATTATTTTATTGGAAAAAAAATTCAAATAAATATGCGTCACATCCAGACATGAGTCCTCTACTTATTTTGAAAGTTTCAAAAAAATATATATATTTTTACTCATAGTTAGGTTGGCTGGACAGACACCCACTTTTTTTTTTTTGAAAAAATTAATAGCTGTTCTTTGAAATATTCAATTTTCACTAAGTAAATTTAGTTTTTTTTAAAAAAAAAGTAGCCTATAAACTAGATTCAATTCTCTACCAATTTCGTTCTTACATCTTTTTCAAATTGTGTAGATAATCCATTCAAATTTTCACATGAACTTGATAAATTCTGATTTTCTGTATTTTCCTTGCCACTTAGAGGTATAGTTTGGCCCATCATGATCCTGCACATACCCTTAAGCTTCATGGCATTCTATCTTGTTGCATAGAGGGAGAGGATCATCTGAACACTTTTCCACCAACCATAGACTAGCAGTCCCCCACGCACCTTCTTATTTGAAGTGACCCTACCCTTCGCAAGGGTGACGAATAAAGATATCTATAAAATCTACCAAACCATCTAAGAACCAAGTGTATATAGTACTGACACTGTACACTCAAAATCATGAGTCCGGTTGCCTGGGGCTGTCCGGTCAGATTTCAGCACGCACATGGACCCTTCCGTCCTTGCCATAGGGGGATCCGCCATGTCACTCTCGCTCACGTGAAAGTATTTAGTCAAGAGGAAGCGAGAGATGGTGGGGGTCTGGCTCGTTGGAGAGCTGGACTTCGCGAAGAGGGGTCGGCAAGTCTAGTGACCTTTGTTGTTCTGTGCTAAGTTGAATGTTTCATTTGATTGTAGTTATTGTTGAAATAACCCTATGACCTGAAGGGTCACTAGTTTCTTTTCTCTTGTTGGGGTTTCTTCTATTCCACCTTTGTGTGGGTAAGTAGTTTATTGTGTTTATGTTCTCTTGTCTCTCAAAGTGTTGAATGAGTTCTTGTTGTATTTGTCTAGTTGCCTAGTTTCTTCTATCAATAAGAGGACAAATGGGTCTCCTTGTGGTAGAGTAAAGGCTTCTTGTTGTTGTCGTGGATTGATCTCCTCGATCTCGTCATGGATAGCCCTCACCCACTCTCCTCTCACTCGTAGGGACATTCAAGAGCCAAGATGGAGGTAGATGTGTGATGACCAACCTTAACTAGATTTAGGGTTTTGACTTAGGGTTTAGTTGACCTAGGGTTTGGCTATGTTTTGACTTGTCGTTACCTTGTGATGTGATCAAGGGTTTGATTGAATTGTTTAACTGTGGTTACCTCATGATGGTATTGAGGGTTTACAATTTTGTCTATTTTTAGGGTTTCTATATGTATGCAAAGAAAAATGATATGTAAACGTATTTTTGTGCTTTTTTAGTGTTTTTGGAAGTAAAAAGTGACCTTTAATCTATGAAAGGGAAATATGAATGCAAGCTAATATGACTTTTCCTAATTCAAGTCTAATCTATGTTTTTCAATTTTTAGTTGTTTTGAAGTAATCTATTCTAAAAAAAGGGAAATTACTTTTTCTAATAATCTAGATTTAAGAATATGAAAACAATTATTCTATCATGCAAGATCTAACTATCAAGGAAAAAGCAAAGTTTTACTATTCCCAAGAGCAAATTTGGTTTTCTAATTACTATGAATTGAATAAAGCAATGAAGGAACCTAAAAGAAATGAAGATTTGTGTGACTCCACTACCCTCAGAAATCCTTGATATTGGCAACCTCGAGTCCTTTTGAAGCAGCGGGAGATCCTCTTGATGACAGAATGACACAAAGAAGCAAAAAGAAGCTTGTTGAAGCTTGAAAGAGCTTAATAAGAGCTTCGGTTGAGCATAGTGGTGTAGAGTAAAGTAGCGTAATGATGCTTGGTTGAACAATGAATAAAGCAAAAGGAACCTTCGTCCTGTAAGAGCATTTGAATGCTAAGCTGGAGAGCAAAAACTAGCAAGAGCTATGTGCACAATGAATTTGCCTCCCTTTGTGCTTAAGGGAGAGGTGTATTAATAGGTTTGAGGAATGGGATTGATTGAGAAGTTAACTCATTTGAGTGATGAGTTAACAAAGATTGATTAGGGAGTTAACAAGGTTGATTACCTAGTGAACTCAACTAACTATGGAGTGATAAATCAATAATAGCTTATCACTGAAGAGGAAATGGAGATGTGAGGATGCATGAGATTGATTGAGGAGTTGATTTTAGATCAAATAGAGTTAATTATGCATGTGTGGGTGCATAAAATAGTCAACTCCATATTAGGCATCAAAAATCATGCGAACTAGAAGAAAAATGAGAAAAAACAGAGCTAAAACGAGTTAGAAACTTGAGTTTTTCTATGGCTGGAAATATGATAGGGTTACCCCTTTTTCTAGTAGGGTTGCTTGTGGGGTGACCTTAGGTCGCCCAGGGGAGATCCACAATGGACAAAGTTTTCTAAAGATTTGTAGGAGGGAAATGAAAGAAGAGAAGAAAAGGAGGGGTTCTTCCTCTGGAAATAGGTTAGTCATGTGCAATAATTCAAATCTCCACTTGTACCTACAGGATCTCCCGAGGGAGATTTAGAAATAATAGGGGGAGATTTGGATTGGTTGAGTGGAACTAAAAATTGAAAGTGGGAGATGGAAAGGGGGGACCTCTAGAAGACTTCTAGGGGTGCAGAGGATGAAAAAAATATAAGGGAAAGGTGAAAATTCACCTACAAGATGCTTACAAGGCTTAGGAGCAAGGTCGAAAGCCCAAAAAATGCAAATCAACAAGTGTCGCAAAAAGATGCCAAGAAGCATCACAAGTGATGAGAAAGAAATCCACAAAGAGGAATCAACACAAAACAAGAAAAATGACACATCATCAAGAGGTTTTCTACTTAAAGGACATTATTTCATGCTTACATGTACATGACAAGGATTTGAATCATCATAGGGGTCCTTGTGGACGCTGTGTGTGATTTTTGTGCTTACATATTTACCCCCTCGGGGATGGTAGTGTACATGAAAGGTGGGTACCGTTCTTGAACTAGGCCTTACCTGTTGTCAATTTTTCCACATTTGTACCTGCAATAACTAGTATTAGTCTGGCATTTAAATATATCAAAACAAATAATGAAAACTAAAATGACGAACTTACCATGGATCGTTCGAGTTTGACTAGTTGTTTGCCTTTGTCAATTTAGACCTGTAGGAATGAAAGCATGCAAAACGATGCACAAAAAGGATCCATAAAAGCAAAGAACTAATCTAAAATGCACTAAGATAAGGGCAAAAAAAGCAAGTGAAATTATGAGATTGGAGTGAAATAGCAATGGAATCGATCATGTGAGCAGTTATTAGAAAGGTATCGCCGAGGAGATCACAAAGATGGCCGCCTCTTCTTCAGCAATGGAGAATCAGGTACGCAAACGGTGAAAAAATCTTCTCTAAACCCTAGTTTGAATTTTTTGAAAAATCTCTTGAACTTGTCCATTTTTATAAATTTTTCTTGTTGCATTATGTCCGTCTCATCGTTTAGAGCAAGATAGGTTTTTTTTTTCTGAAATCGGCCGAAAAATGAAGTTTTTAGAGCAATTTTTGATCGCGGGATCTCCCTCTAGGGTCGCCCCTTCTTTTAGGCAAGTCACCAAGGGGAGATCCTATTTGACAACAAGCTCTCCTAGGGGAGATCCTACAGAATAGAAGGGTCGCTTGGGGGAGATCCTACAAAACATCTGGATCACCCAGGGGCGACCCTGTTGGGCTGATTTTGACTAAATTTTCACTTTGTTTGATGCTTGTTTTACTTCAATTTGACATGTTTTGTTTACTGTATTCGCTTGTTTATTGCAATTTTAAGGTTTATACACTTTTTTTATTATAATTTTTTTTTGTAGTTTTATGATTTTAAGGGATTTTTACTAGTTTACAAGATCTAATCTAAACTTCTCCTTTTAATTTTGCAAGACATGCATATCTGATGGAATGCCTACCAAGAGCAGGGATGACTCTCAGGGATGTTTGCTTTGTTGAGTGATGAGGATCGTGCTATTTTGAGGAGAGCAAGTCTAGCTAGAGTTTGTCATGTGCCTGTCATGCTATGACATTCTAAGCTACTGGGATGCAGACAAAAATAGATTCAAGTTTCTGTAGATTTCTGGAGAGTGGACCATCTCTTTGTATGATGTGTATCATATACTTGGAGTACCTATGAGAGGACATCCTTTAGTCCTTCTAGCTAGCGAGTCCTTTAAGGACAAGGCATCTTGGGCAGAGTTCATGTAGTCCAGCTTACTTCTATGCCATGCCTTCACATCCCACTTTTGAGGAGATTCTTGATCGGTTTGATTGCATCGAGGTTTTCGGGAGATGAGGCCTTGACTCATTTGAGATGGTGTTGGGCACCCATCATTTGTGGTATTAAGGAGGGCACAGTTTATGCTTGGGGACTGGACATCTTGGCCATAGTTTATAGGGACTTCTATCATATCTCCTGGCAAGAGGCTCTAGCTTTTAGCCACTCTTCTTTGGTCATGACATGGATATTTGAGCACATGAGGCCCTATCAGAAGCTCATTCTGATTCCATATACATGTTTACCGACAACAGCGAGGTGGATGCATGTTGGTCACTTTGATGCTTTTTTACCTACTATTTCTACTCTCAGAGATGAGAACATGATCTTTGATTCTTATCGTGACATGGAGGGACCTGGGCCCGTGATGGTGAGGTTAGGGAGTACTATCATGGAGTATCCAAGATTTTAGACCATATTGGTCTAGTTGAGGTCCATTAGGTTGATCGTGTTTCACAGTAGTTTGGTGAGGACATCCCTGAGGACTTGCCCTTAGTGTCCACATGCTACAGGACAGTTCAGGAGATGGGTGAGATTGTCTAGAGGACTGTAGTTTGGACTCCCTTGACTCCTGGAGTCTTCATTACTAGAGTTTTGATATGAGGACATAGGGGAGGGAGAGGGACTCCTTCCTGATCTCTGATTGTGATTGTGGATTCAGAGTCTACTGACGAGGACTCTGTTTCAGATGATGATGATTCCTTAGATGAGGTCCTTCCCGAGGATGTGCAGGATGAGGATTTCGATGATACTAGTGATTCAGATGATGGTCCTAATATCCTGAAGGGCCTCCTGTTGTTCCTCAACTTCTTCATTCTGATGAGGTGATGCGATAATTTGACCCTAATTGGTAGTCTGGCGATCCACATAAGTTTAGTTCATTTGTTTTTCATACCTTTGTCCTTTCTCTTTTCATGGGGAACTTACTTTCTTTTCTCTTTGATTCGCTCTTTCAAGTAACATCAAAGAGTGGAGGGATTTTGTTCATGAAATTAATATTGGATTGACTTCTCCCTTCACTAGGATGACTTATGACCATCTTCTAGATGATCCCGATGTGCCCCCTGCTGCTGGATGACACACTGACATTTTTACTCCTGTCTATCATGGATGTCAGGTGAATACTGACTTGAAGACCCAGTTTGACACCCTTAGGGGTGAGAATCAGGTACTCCAGGAGATGGCTCATCTTAGTTTTAGATGACGTGATGCTAGCATGGTGGGACCTTCATAGTCACATGCTCATAGTAGAGCACCTCACTCTCATAGGTCTCATGGAGCGACGAGTTGTATTTGTAGGTAAAGGATCTAAAGTCTTGAGGGTTCCATTAGAGGGAATTGACCTTGACTTCCTTTCTTGAAATCATGCCTCCTTGGATGGGGAGCCTCTACTTCTTTTGAGAGCATTTTGTCCTAGCTCTTTGATACTCTTGGTATATGTAAACTTCAAATGTATCTATGAAAGTTTACCCTTTTATGGTTTTCTCTTATCAAATTTGTCCTCGTGTCTTGTGCACATTTGGAGGTTAGGAAACTTTTTGATTGTCTATTTGACCTTTTCAACTCTGTAAATGATGCAATCGTGATAACGGTGACATATTTTTGTAATTTTTTTAGCATATATATGAGATACAGTTCACAATATGATAATGCAGGAACACAAGAAATGATGAAATGAAACATTTACTTCTACTGAATGTCATGAGATATGATATTTGACTTTATTGCTTTGAGACTCTTTTTCTGATTTTGGCATGAATACAATGTGGAACAAACAATGTGACTACTCTTAACAATGATTTTCCATTCAGAGGATTGCGAGTGGTCCATATATAAGAAACCTATTCAAGGCTGTGAGATAGTATTTTATAACTCAAGTGGGCGGCAGGAATGAAAATGGAGTGTTTCTAATTTTTGGCTTTGCTAAAGGCTAAACATTGATCCTTATCTACATAAGACAAGCTCAAGCTTTGAACATAGACAAGCAGCAAATTTTATTGGTGTTTGCTAGACTTAGCTCATAGATGGAAAGCAAGGTAGACTCGGGGTAAAGGATAAATAGGAAAGAACAAGGGTCCCTTGGTAGAAGATGATTCTAGCGACTACTAGACTCTTCAATTTTGCTCAGTTAGTGTATGTGTGTGCTTTGTACCATTTTTTGTATTTTCTCTGTTAGAATATCACCCTTGAGGCTTTGAGCTTAGATTGATCTCTACCCAAGAGTATGGACATTCAACAATCTTCTCTCTTTCACTCTTTTTGTTGTATCTCTCTTTTTTTTACTTTTTCACTTTTTTTTGTATTTTCCTTGATTTTTCTCATTTTTTTGGGTTTTTTGACTTTTCAAGGAATGAATGCTTTTTAGAACTTTTGATTTACAATACTTTGATCTCTCAATTCTCACTTTTTGACACTCTTATTTTGATCACTCATTTTTTTATTCACTTGAATCTTAGATTGCTTCCTTTAGAGTTTTGATCTTCCTAACATTTTTGGCTAGGAAAGATAAGGGGCTGAGCGCCACCTAAAGTTTTTGTAATATGTTTGGACTTCTCTAATACTAGGGAAGAATTGGGAAGGTCTACTTGCAAGCTTCCTTTGAATATTGGCTTTGTTTGGACCTAACATATTGACTCATTAAGACTGGGATCAGTGTAAAGCTAAGAGCTAGGCTTTGATTAGAATCATTGGGAATGAAAGGGGATAATGGCGATTGTGAAGATGGGGAATCTCTAGGTCCTGAAAGGATGACGTATAACTAGGAAACCTTAGACTCCTTATTGAAAATAAAATAGTATAATAGCAAGTCACTAACAGTAATGCAAGATGAATAGAATGATGTAGAAATGCAAGAGACAAATTATTTTTGACATTTTGATTTTTATAAAAAAATTTTACTTTTTATGTTTTATGATTTTTTGTTGTTTAGACATAGTATTTCTTGAGGTGAAAGGCATTGACTGTTTTGCCAAATTCCTCTCCCTCCATTGTGTACAAGAGATAGGCAACCATTTTTGACATCTTCTTTGACCATGTAAGGACCTATCCAATTGGGTCTAAATTTTCATCCTTCACCAACTCTTTTATCGATCAGATTGTCTATTATGAGCACCAGATCTCCCACTTGAAAGGGTCTTGGGATGACCTTTCTGTTATATTATTTTTTCATTCTTGCTAGATAATAATCATGTCTTTGAACAACTCTCAAGTGTGTTTTGTCCATCATTTCTAATTCAGCCAATCTTACGGTTCTATATTCTTCATTGTCCAATAATACTTGTAATGACACTCTCAAGCTAGACAACTCTACTTCCAATGGTAATACCACCTCTAACCTAAAAGTGAGGGTGTAAGGGGTGGTTCCAATTGGAGTCCTAAGACTTGTTCTATTACTAAGCCCATAGAGCTAGATATAATTGTAAATGCCAATCTCTCTTAGAATCTTTCATGATTTTGACTAGTATTGCTTTCAAAGTTTTGTTGGTAGCTTTTGCTTGTCCATTTCCTTGAGGATAGTAGACTAAGGGAGAATTGTGATTGATGTGAAATCTCTCACATAACTCTCACTTGTAGATTTTTAAATGATGATGCATTATCCATTACTATCACTTAGGGAATTCCAAACTGGCAAATGATTTGGTTTAGTATGAATTTAGCGAATACTATCCTTGACACTGTGGTGAGAGGCATAACCTCCACCCACTTTGTGAAGTATTCTATCCCGGTAATGATGAACAAATATCCATTTGTCAAAGGGGGGATATCTTCCCCACCAGATCTAACCCCCAGGTGGAAAAGGGCCAAGGGGTAATGATTGGTTGTAAATCTCTTATTGGTGTGTGATGAACATGAGCATAAGCCTAACATTTTGGACACCTCTTTATGAACTTAATCACATCCCCTTGTAAACATGGCCAGAAGTATCTCATTCTATGTATTTTTTGTGTTGTGGCATGGCCTCCAAAGTGTCCTCCACAGATTCCACTATGACATTCTTCTAAGATCTTGCGTACTTCTTCCTTGTCAACACATTGAAGCAACATTCTGTCTAGGGCCCTTCGATAGAGCACATTGTCTATTAAAACATATCTTGTAGTGAGAATGTGTAATCATCTTTTTCCCAAAAGGGTCATGTTTTTTGGGTAGGTCTTGTTTGCGAGATGGTTCACAATATCTCTATACCAATACGAGGTTGTATACTTCTCGAGATCAACCACACAAATCTCCTCATCATGGAAATCTTCATATACATGTTCCTCTTGGGGAATCAGATTGTTTCCTAGCCAATCTACTATTATATGTCCTTTGACTACTTTTTGATTGATGTAAGTTAGTTCAAACTCACTCAGCAGAGTTATGAATTGGCCAACTCTTCTTGAGAGCATGAGCTAATTTAAGGAAGTTCTTAATTACTCTAATCATAACTTTAGTCTCTTGATTCAACATGTAGTGTCACAATCTTCAGGTTGTAAAGACTATGGCTAGGCACTCTTTTTTAGCTTGGGTATAGTTCTTCTCGTATTCCAACAAGGTTTGACTTATGAAATAGATGGCTCTTTCTCTTCCACCTTCATCTTTTTGAGCCATCATGCATGCTATGGAGATATCAGTTGCTCTGAAGTATAAGATGAAGGGCTTCTCATGTTTTGGTGGCATCAACATGGGTGGGGTTAGTAGGAATTTCTTCACTTGCTCAAATGCGTTTTGATAGCCCACCATCCAAGTAATGCCAACTTGTTTTTTCAATAAATGATTGCTTGGATGAATTTTGAAAGTCATGTCTAGTATAAATTGTTTGATTGCACTCAATTGTCCCAAAAAGGCTCTTACTGCTATCTCACTCATTGGTGGGGTTACGTTTAGGATTACTTTGACCTTAGCTAGTTCGATGTCTATTCCTCTTTGTGAGATGATGAATCCGAACAACTTTCCTGCCGTGACTCTGAAAACACATTTTTCAGGATTCAACCTTACTTTATACTCTCGAAGCCTATTGAAGATTTTGCGAAGGTCATCCACATGTCTTGACCTTTCTTCCGACTTAGCCAGGAGGTCATCAACATATGTTTCAACTATCTTGTGGATATAATCATGAAAGGTATGTGTCATTTCCCTGAGGTAGGTTGCTCCTGCATTCTTCAACCTGAATGGAATCACTATGTAATAGAAAGTCCCCCAAGGGGTGGTGAATGTTGTTTTGTTTTGGTCAACTTCTGTAATCTTGATCTGGTTAAATCTTGAAAATCCATCCATGAGGGAAAGGACCTCGTATCTTGTCATTGAATTGACAATCTGATTGATGGATGGTAAAGGAAAATCATCTTTTGGGTAAGCCTGATTGATGTCCCTAAAGTCAAGGCATATCTAAATTTTTCCATTCTTCTTCAAAACTGGGACAATTTTTGACACTCAATTTGAATAATCCACTAGTTTGATGAAACTGACATCTAATAATTTTTTTAGTTCTTCCTTAACCATTTCAGCTATTTGTGGCTTTATGGGCCTTGGTTTTTGTTTCACAGGTTTTGCATCTGGGTTTGTCACTAAATTGTACACCACAATGTTGTTTGTACAAAAGAAGTCTAGTCTAAAGGAGAAGAAGAGGACTTTTCCTTCGAGAGATGTTAAGATTATCCCTGTCCCTGCCCCTATTTTGCAACTAGCTTTGTCGAAATGTAGGGTCCACAAGCTTCAACAGTTTTGTGATTGAGAGCTTTCTCCGAACTCGTAAGTGGAAGTTCATTTTTCCTCTTTTTCTTCTCCTTCTTCGACAATTTTGATTGTTCCAACCAAGAGGTTTTTGATATCCCATTTGTTGATACATGGAATGACTGCTAAGCCAAATGGTGCATGGTATTTGGTGGTGTGCGGATCAAAGGGGAATTCCCTAAGATCATCCATTCTTTGATAGGATATGTTGTGAGTGCTTGTATTTGTTTGGACAACCTGAATTTCCTCTTTCTGTTTCTCTTGTGCCTTTAACTTCTTGTCTTTTTCTTCCTGTTCCTTTCTATAGATACTAAAGGGATCAGGGTCTACTTTGATGGTGATGACCTTTCCCAAATGATGGAAATGGATTTCTTGGAATAAAGTGGAAGTAATGGCCTTCATGGCATGAATCCAAGGTCTTCCAAGGATCATATTGTAATTGGTTTCTCTATTGATGACATAAAAATCTACAGAGATGGTTTTACCCATTAGGGTGAGTGGTAGGTTGATGTTTCCCACTGTTTGAATGTCATGATTACCATAAATCCTTAATGTGGTAGTTTGTTTCTTGATTCCTATTTTTCTATATCCCATTCTTCGTAAGAATGACATTGGCAAAAGATTTACTATCGATCCTTCATCCACCACTACTCTTTTTATAGTGATCTCTTCAACTTGAACTTGTATGTATAGAGGCAAAGCCTTTTTCTTACTTCCTTCATTTTGGGGTAGTTTGGAAACATCAAATGTGAGAGGAGGTGATTCCTCTTGTGTCGAACATCCTACTTCCAATACTTCTAGGAATGTCTTGCGGTGTGAGGGGAGACTCTCAACAAGTTTATCACTTGCGAGAAGATGTTTTCTGTTTGATCCATTTGCTCTTCCTCATGGATCACAAATACTTCTTGGTTTAATTCTATGTGATTGGAACTATTTTTATTTGCCTTTCCTTTCTCATTTTGAGGTTCCTTCTCCTTTCTTTGGATTGGAGGAGTTTAAGGAAGTTCTTTTATTGATCTAAAGTAAGCTTTGAGATAGCTTTATTGTATCCATAACAAGTTTTTGTTTCATGACCCTTTGTCCCATGGAACCAACAATAAGTACTGGGGTTGTATGAGGGTTGGTTTGATCCTTGATTTCCCTTTTGTCACCATTTTTCATTACTAGGATTTCTTTTTACGACATCGACATCTTTCTGTTAAGGCACATTGGATGTGGTCTTCTCTGTTCCTTTAGATGTCTAAAGTTTTCCTTTGGTATCTTAAGTCTTCCAACCGCTATCGATGGCAGCTTGGTCAATCCTCAAAGCACTTTCCAATGACTCTTCATAGGATTTGTATGGCAATTTTTGAACATCTTCTCTCATGTCCTTATTTAGGGCATGTAAAAAGAGGTTACACAATTCTTAGTGATCCATATTTAGATCACTAGTCGAAGAATAAAGGACTTGCCTCCATCGAGTGACAAAGTGGGCTACAGATTCATTTGGCTCTTTCTTCATTGTGAGGAATTCTCTAATCCATGTTTTAACAAGTTTGTTCATGTCGAATGCCATGACAAACTCTCTAATGAGTTGTCTGAATGAATGAATTGAAGCTTCTGGTAAGTGATAATACCAATCCAGAGCGATGTCTTCAAGAGTTTTTGGAAAGATTTTTTCTACAACCCCATCCCAAGGGAGTTCTCTTATGGTTGTGGTGTAGGCTTTAATGTGGGAGTTTGGATCTC
This sequence comes from Cunninghamia lanceolata, assembly GCA_027924645.1. NCBI lineage: Eukaryota > Viridiplantae > Streptophyta > Pinopsida > Cupressales > Cupressaceae > Cunninghamia > Cunninghamia lanceolata. Next base: position 2,258,834 of record BSBN01000998.1, read on the forward strand.
CTTCTCCTTTGATCTTTGGGAGATCTGGTAATGGTTGAGGTAGTTGCATGCTTCTTATGTTTTGGTCCAAAGGTTCCTTCAAATACTCAAGATATGTTCCTAGAAAGGCACTTTGAGATTACAGGGCTGATAGTAATAACCCTGTAGGTGGGTTTTGATAACCCATTGTCAGATTTGTTTGATTACTCTAAATAGGAGGATTCCCATTCAGACGTGCCATTGCTAGCATTCCATGAATAGTAATTGAGGTAGGGAGGATTTTGTGATGTTCCCTATTCTTGTTCATGATATTTTTGTCTTCTTTCAAGAGTAGCTTGCTCTGCTTCCAAGATTCTAATTCTTTACACTAGAGTTGCGATTAAATCTACAGGAGTAGCAACTCTAGGTGTTTCTTCATTTCTAGGATTTTATCGTCGAGTATTTTCATGGTGATATGCTTCTTTGTGTGTAGCATTTTCTCTTTGCTCTTCTCTCAAGGAAATCCTCAATGCCTCTTGAGCATCTTTGGATTCTTGCAAATATTTTTCTAATTATTTAACTTCCTCATCAAGATGAGTACTTGATGTGCTTGTGGAAGGTTGATTGGGTCAATGTATCTCTGATCTTATCCTTCTTTCTTTATGTGGTGCATTTGGTATGGCTGAATTATTTTCCCAAGTTGGGTTGTTGAAAGATAGAGAACGTCTGGATACTCTCTGATCTGGTTCATAATCAGAATCTTTGTAGTCATAATAGTTGGTGATTGGTGCATTAGGATGCAGTGACACATGTACCTATCAAAGGAAGGAGTTTCTAGTTCTCTCGAGGGAATGTTCCCTTGGTTTAAGTTAGGTTTTGTCATGTTTAGAGGTGCCATAAACACCACAGAACAAATGGAATGGATGACGGCATAGGCGATCAAAGATGAAGTGGCTAGAGTGGCTATGAAGAATGGTGTGAAAATATTCTAGAACTTTTGCTAAAGTTTTTGAAGCATTTAAAATGGGAACACAAAATTACTCATCCTAGAAGGATTTACAATTTCACATTGAGTTCACCAAAATATGTACACTCAAAATCGTGACTCCGGTTGCCTGGGGCTGTCAGGTCAGATTTCAGCATGCACATGCACCCTTTCCTCCTTTCCAAGGGGTGATCTACCACATCACTCTTGCTCATGTGGAAGTAGCTAGTTGAGAGGAAGCGAGACACGACATGGGTTTGGCTCATTAGAGAGATGGACTTTGTGGAGAGTGGTCAGCAAGTCTTGTGGCCTTTGTTGTTGTGTGCTAAGTTGAATGTTTCATTCGATTGCAATTGTTGTTGAGATAACCCTATGACCTGAAGGGTCACTAGTTTCTCTTCTCCTAATGGGGTTTCTTCTATTCCACCTTTGTGTAGGTAAGCGGTTTCTTGCATTTATGTCCTCTTGTCTCACAAAGCATTGAATGAGTTCATGTTGTATTTGGAGTTGTCTAGTTTCTTCTATCAATAAGAGGACAAATGGGTCTCCTTGTGGTAGAGTAAACGCTTCTTGTTGTTTTCATGGATTGATCTCCTCGATCTCATCATGGGTAGACCTCACCCACTCTCCTCTCACTCCTACGCACATTCGAGAGCCAAGATGGAGGTAGATGTGTGATGACCAACCTTAACTAGATTTAGGGTTTTGACCTAGGGTTTGGCTATGTTTTGACTTGTCTTTACATTGTGATGTGATCAAGGGTTTGATTGAATCATTTAGCTATGGTTACCTTGTGATGGTATCGAGGATTTACAATTTTGTCTATTTCTAGGGTTTCTATATGCATGCAAAGCTAAATGATATGCAAACATATTTTTCTATTTTTTTAGTGTTTTTGGAAGTAAAAAAGTGATCTTTAATCTATGAAAGGGACATATGAATGCAAGATAATATGATTTTTCCTAATGCAAGTCTAATCTATACTTTTGGGTTTTTAGTTGTTTTGAAGTAATGTAATTTAAAAAAAGGGAAATTGCTTCTTCTAATAATGTAGATCTAAGAATATGAAAACAATTATTCTACCATGCAAGATCTAACTATCAAGGAAAAAGAAGAGATTATCTTCAATGTTGCTAATCGTCAGTGGAGTCAGGTTTTGGACTACGAGGGTATTCCTTTTCGTTGTCGGCACTGCTCTAGCACTGGTCACTTGGCTGAGTAGTGTGTTAAATCTAAGCAACATCATCATGTGTCTTCATGGTGGCATGATGTTCAACCCTTAGACTTCACTATTCCTCCAGTGGAGTCACCTCCTTCCTCTCCTTCCATTGTAGCTCCCCAGCCTGAGATTAATTCTCATCTCCCTCTTCATGCCCAGGGGCTATTTTTTCAGGGTTCATCTACTGCTCCTGTTTCTTTAACTTCTTCTGCTGTTGATGTGCCACCTATGACTGGGGTTGTTACTTCTATTGGTGTGCTGTCTACTATTGGTGTACTATCTACTATTGGTGTGCCATCTGAGGCAGGGGTTGTTGCTATCGCTGGTGTGTCATTTATGGCAGGGGGTGATGTTGTTTCCTCTTTGTGCGAGACCTCTTTGGTTGAGGCACCAGGTGAGGTTCCCCTCTCACTCCATTTGGAGGATTTAGACTTAGAAGCCTCTTGGACAGTGGTCCAGAGAAAAAAGAAAGGACTCCCCAAATCTGTTGTAGCTTTGTGTCCTCAGGTTTGGGGAGTCAGTCTTGTTAGCTCAGGATCCATTGTGTAGATCCTCTAGTTCATTTTTGTTTTATAGCAGGGATGTTGTGCCTGTGCTGCTGGTCTTTTTATGTGTTGTCTAAGTACTTTTTGTGCTCTATTATTTTGCCCCCTAGGCTTGGTTTTGTAATAGGGTTCGGCACCCTTGTTTTGCTGCTTATCTAATAAAAAAAACTATCAAGGAAAAAGCAAAGTTTTACTGTTCCCAAGAGCAAATTTAGTTTTCTAATTACTATGAATTGAATAAAGCAATGAAGGAACCTAAAATAAATGAAGATTTGTGTGACTCCACTACCCTCAGAAATCCTTAATATTGGCAACCTCGAGTCCTTTTGAAGTAGTAGGAGATCCTCTTGATGACAAAAAGACACAAAGAAGCAAAAATAAGCTTGTTGAAGCTTGAAAGAGATTAATGAGAGCTTTGGTTGAGCACAATGGCATAGAATGAAGCAGCGTAAAGATGCTTGGTTGAACGATGAATAAAGCAAAAGGTACCTTTGTCCTGTAAGAGCGTTTGAATGCTAAGTTGGAGAGCAAAAACTGGTAAGAGCTGTGTGAATTTGCCTCCCTTTGGGATTGAGAGAGGAGTGTAATTATAGGTTTGAGGAATGGGATTGATTGAGAAGTTAACTCATTTAATTGATGAATTAACAAGGATTGATTGGGGAGTTAACAAGGTTGATTACCCAGTGAACTAAACTAACTATGAAGTGATAAATCAATAATAGCTTATCACTAAAGAGGAAATAGAGATGTGAGGATGCATGAGATTGATTGAGAAGTTAATTTTAGATCAAATGGAGTTAATTATGCATGCGTGGGTGTATAAAATAGTCAACTCCATATTAGGTATCAAAAATCATGCAAGCTAGAAGAAAAATGGGTGAAAATGGAGCTAAAATGAGTGAGAAACTTGAGTATTTTCATAGCTGGAAGTACGACAGGGTCGCCCCTTGTTCCAATAGGGTCACCCAGGGAGCAACCCTAGGCTGATTGATGGAGATCCAGGCTGGACAGGGTTTTCTGAAGAACTGCAGGGGGAAATGAAAGAAGAGAAGAAAAGGCGGGGTTCTACCTCTGAAAATAGGTTAGTCATGTGCAAGAATCTAAATCTCCACCTACACCTATAGGATCTCCCAGGGGAGATCTAGAAATAATAGGGCGAGATTTGGATTGGTTTAGCAGAATTGAAAACTGAAAGTGGGATATGGAAAGGGGGGACCTCTAGAAGGCTTTTAGGGGGTGTAGAGGATGAAAAAAACACAAGGGAAAGGTGAAAACTCACCTACTAGATGCTTACAAGGCTTAGGAGAAAGTTCAAAAGCCCATAAAATGTAAATCAACAAGTGTCGCAAAAAGATGCCAAGAAGTGTCGCAAGCGAGGAGAAAGAAATCAACAAAGAGGAATCAACATAAAACAAGAAAGATGACATGCCATCAAGAGGTTTGCTACTTAAAGGACATTATTTCATGCCTACATGTATGTGACAAGGATTTGGATCATCATAGGGGTCCTCGTAGAGGCTATGCATGATTTTTGTGCTTACAGACAATGTTACATATAATATGCCATACAACTCTAGAAATCCTGTAGCTAAATATGATGACTAACGAACATGAAACCCTAACAGATACTGTGGACCAACAATGAAAACAATAATTGCATTACTTCAGCAAAAACATTTGAGAATAAAAATCACATTCCACTATGGATATGTGTGTCGTATGTTCACACACTACTATCTCAGCTTGACTCAATGAGATGCAACTGATTTTCTAAACACACAATGGATTGACAACATTCAAAGCAATTAAATAAATAAAATATTCACATGATTTACTCATCATGTCATAGACTTGTCTATTCACTAGTTTCATCTTTTTTGATTTGAAACTAGTCAAGTATGTGGTAGTGTTAATAAACCACTAAACTATATTAGTTTACATAGCAGATCATCAACAAGCTAATGCTGGTTCCACAAAACAGTAACTACAACATTCTCTATCTTATCTATATTTATCACTATTTACCATAACATATATTCCAATACAAAATTTTTAAAATCAATAATATATATTCTTTTCTATTAACATAAAACATTGATAACAAAAATAGTTTTGTTTCTTTATTGCTCAAAAGACATGTGTAATCAACATTACAAATGAAACATATTATTTTTGTGATTGATCTACATGTTCATGGTAAACAATATAAATACCTAACTATATAGAGTTATGCTTTGTTATTTTTCTGTCATGTGTGTATCTTAATCTAAGTGCAGATGTACTACTCTCAAGGTAAGATCATGCATATTTCACAGTTCTAAGTAATGAACCCATGGCTTCTTAAGGATTGAACATATATATAACTATCATAAAATAGCTAATGCAAAATATCCCTATTCAAATGGCAGCTACCCTCTTCTTGACTTAATTGAAGTAAAAAAGAACTCATGAATTAAATCTTACCCCTCCCAATTTTGTGTATTAATAACAATGTTGAACAAGGTCTATATAATAATAACCTAACATTGACTTATATGAATCAACTTGATTTTTATAGAAGAGATGAAAACAACACCTTTCCTCAAAAGACATAAGACACTAGTTTAGACCACCAATCCCCTAAACTAAATAAAAACTTCCCTCTTTTAAAGGTAATCAAATTATATGAGATATAGTATGAGGATTTTTGAACAAATTGTTTCATAAATGAGTCTAATCTCCATTTAAAATCAAATCTAAACCAATCCATAATAAATTTCATGTAAATGTAAACAACATTGGAGTGACATAGTTTAAGTTGACGACCTCTCTTCTAGATATGGCTTCAAACAAATACAAATGCATGTATACATATGTATATATATGTATATGTATACATATGTATATATATACATGTATATACATATGTATATATACATATATATGTATATATATATGTACATAAATATACATATATATATATGTACATATATATATATATATATATATATATATATATACTATATGTATATATATGTACATATATATGTACACTATATGTATATATATGTACATATATATACTATATGTATATATATATGTATATACATATATATATGTATATGTATATATATATATATATGTATATATATATAAGTTGTTTTCTTATACATACATACATACATACATATGTATGTATGTATGTATGTATGAGAAAACAACTTTTCCTTTCAATCACAATCTTCTCTCAGACATAGGCCAAATAGTAGACCAAAAATAATCAAGTTTTACAACTTTTACTTAGAATTTAGGAGTCGAACAGTTAGACCCACAACTTAATATTTTTGCCACACTTGAACTCAACACAAAGGTCAAATAGAGAAACTAACAACATATTATTTTTTCCACACTTATACTCAATATGGAGGTTGAATTTTACTCAGTACAATAGTTGAAAACCTTGATTCGATAGGGTCCTTCAAGAATATTTAATCTAGAATAAGACTAAACTTTTGGTACAGGATGAGCCCAAAAATTTAGTCATCAAGACAAGGATAAACCCAAACATTCAATATGACAAACCCTATGAAGAGAATGTTACAAATATGAAGTTCACAAAAAGATTTTGAAGAAGTTGAGTCACTCAGGGTTTCGTAAAAACACTTGAGGGGGTTCAGTCTATAAAAAATCATAGACTTAACATCAGATTGTTTAGCTCATAAGGATTATTGGGTGACTCCCTTTTCATCAAAAGAAGAAGTAACACTAACACAAACCTAAATATTTATAGGGGATTTACACTATTTTTAAAATAAACTAGATTCTCCACTCAACTATGTAAGGAAACAAACCAAGCCACTCAAACTATAATCTCCACATAATTATACAATCAATGATTTACTTAAAATTTACTAAGGAATGCATTAAACAAACCACCTTTCTATTACAACTAGCAAGCTCACTAATGTTAACTAGATCCAAGTATATTCTCAAAGAAAATAAAGAGCATTTGCATTATCTCTGCGTACCTATAAAATTTTGCCCCTTATTTTCTCGACCTCTTTCTTCCTTCCCCAAACTCTATAATTTTTTATACTCCCTTTATGTGTGTCGTTTGTACCTTCCTCTTCCAATAGTCTCCTTGAGAACCTTCATTTTGGGTGGCTAGCCTACCCCCAAAATTCTCTTTCACTGCTAGTACTGTGCTGAACTCATGCATCTCCCCCTTCACTTCACAATTCATTTAGTAGAGTAATTCTCTAAAGGGATAGGGAAAAAGTGGCAACCATTATAGCCGGTAACTTCACTTTAACTCCCCCATGCCAACATTCCTCACTTCCTATAAATATTTCCCACAATCTCCATAGATTCAAAAGTGGAAATAAATAATTTATCTATTTTTAAAAGAAAACCTTTGAAATCGAATGATCAAGCTCCTTGTTAATAGCAAAAATAGCCCATTCAATAATACCTAAGCTACCAATATGACCCTAGGACACTTTAGTAGAAAAATAAATTGGCTAAATCAAATGACGTCAATGACCATGAACAAAACCTTAAACCATACCATCTAGTGCAAATGCAACCATGGGGACTATAAACGATAATGAAAACTATGAAATCGAAGTATGCACAAGGCTACTAAAACTACAAAACCAACATTAAAAAGACAAAACCTAACATACATTTATATTTTTTACTTGTGAAATGGTGTGTGTGGATGGTTCTCCATGTTAGGTACAATCTACCACTTCACCTTGATTTGTCACCCTCTTTTCGATGATGCTCTTCCTCTTCAAATGAGAGGGTGATTTACTTGTCTTGCATTCACCTCATGGCCACGAAAAAGTAGTTAATCCATGATTAATCACCAAATCAATAATATTTATTAAAAATCATTAAAACATAAAATTAATCATAGAATCCACTGACTCGTCATAATCATGCCATAAATGTTAAATTTACATAATACCAATTTAATTACAAAGATCAAGAGTTTTTCCAATTTAAACATTAGTATTCTTATTAAAATACATCTATAAAACAAATATATACACTTACTGGTTACATGATCACTATGAAATATAAAAAATGCTATCATTTAATTGAAATATCACCATCCAAAATACTTCATAATCAGTACTTTTAAGAACATAATATACTTATCCAAATTAAAATAATAAAATTTGTTTGAAAATATATTCCAAAAATACGTCATGACAAAAATTAATCATGGGCTCAAGATGAACCCTTTTTCTACTACTCATTATTTTATGACTCTTGTGTCAAAACCTTGAAATCGCGTGTCTAAGTCAAATATAAAGGGACATGTTCCCTACCTTATTTTATCATCTAGAATCCATTATCCATCTATCATCCAAGCTTACAAAGGGATCCTTATCTAATTGAATTAAAAGTAGTCCCATTGAATTCACTTAGTAAACTTATTCTTTAATGCATTCGATCCTAGAATCTTAAATAATACCCCTAATTTTGATTTCTACATCTATATCTTAAATTGTTTATACCCCCTCCTACTACACAATTCATATTAACATATAACCTTTTTTTTTTAAATAAAAGAGCGTAAAAACTTTATTAATCAAAGAGAGCAGTATAAAGCATAAAAGAAGCAAGAGGCCCAAACGGGCCCAGAGACAACAAACAAGAAGTCAAGAAGTGGTCATGCAACATCTCACATCCTTGTGACCAAATCCACCAAATCTTGAGCAAGATCCCCAGGTAAACTGTCCCAATCATCCACCAGCCAGGTCCCATTCTTCTCAGAAGCCCATTTGGCCAACCCATCAGCCACCTTATTCCATTCCTGAGGGATATGAGAGAAGGTGATAGAATCAAATAAATCTCCAAGATTGCTGATTTGCTTAGCCACCACTACAAGCTACCAACTAACATCATCAAACTACCTTCTATTTATCAAGTATATCACCACCTGAGAATCTGACTCACAGATAATCTTATTCTAGCCAAGGGCATATGCCTTCTTCAAAGCCAAAAGAATAGCCAAGGCCTCAATAAGATTATTAGAGTGCAGCCCCCTATATTTTGAGAAGAAAAACACAACCCCCCAGAACTGTCTCTACCCACCCCACCAATACCAGCATGCTTAGGGTTACCCCTTGCAGACCCATCAGTATTGATTTTCAAGACTCCAGTGGGAGGGGGCAGCCAATGCCCTTCCCTAGAAACCTTCCTTCTAGAACACCTACTCTGCCCAATCTTGGGCCTTCCAGGACCCCCAAAATGAATCTCCAGATTACGAATCACTCTAGTATCATCAGGATCCACTAGGGCTGATAGATCACATTTAGCATACAAGGTCTCCTACAAAGCCCCAAGAATGCGAGACCAAACTTGACCCACCAGCAACTTCTTATCCAGAAAGACCCTGCGGTTGTGCTCCAACCAGATGTGCCATATAATCAGACTAGGGCCAATTGGCCATGCTATGTGCAGAAATGAAGTCCTCACCAGAATGGGCCCAAAGTTCCACCAAAACTCCTCCAAAGAAGAAGGGTGTCTACACTGCAAACTCTCAGCGCCCCACCAAAAATACCAAATAGTCCTAGCAAAAGGGCACTAGAAGAAAAGATGTGAAACAATCTCAACATCTTTTAGACATAAGAAGCATAAGGACCTTGGAAGCCATGCTTACAGAGGTTATCCCAAGTCAAACACTTATCATAAACCACCAGCCAAGAAAAGAAATTACATTTTGGCCAAGAGAATTTATTCCAAATATTTTTCTACCAAGGAACCTCAACACTACCCCAGGCCTGTCTGTCCAAAACATGATACCCTGAAGCAACAGTGAACTTCCCTTTTGGATCCGGACCCCAAGCCAGCACATCCCGCTCTGGGAGAGAACAACAGACTCTATTAGCCAAAATGGAGGACAACTCCCTCCTATCCTCCAAAGATCCACCCACAGGCCATTCTTGGATATCCTTCCACTGGTAAACAATAGTCTGCCCCAAAGCCTGAGGGGCTTTGAAATAACATATAATCTCTTTTTACCATTTATCTTAGGTACCTATTTTTTAATGACATTGTTTATAATACCCTCGATATGTTCAACTAAACATTTCATTTCCACCACTATCATATCCAACTCTGAATAAAAATTATTAAATGAATTTTGATAGGAGACTATGAAAATAAAATATACTAAAAATACTATATATATTATAATTTTTTTGTATTGATCCCTAATAGAAAATATTTTTGAAAAATTAAGGATAACTATTTGATGTGAATACATGGTCATTCTTGACTTCCTTTAAATGTTTGGATCGAGAAATTAAATTAATACCTATGTTGAGGTTAAATGGAACAAAATACCAATATAATTTTTCACTCGTCTCATATCCTATCAAAAAAGATGAATCCATCTTAGTATTATCATGTTTCAATTATTTAAATAAGGTATCTATTAATATCTACAAACAAGGTATTTAAAATGGTACCCAAAACGTTTAAAAATATTTGTATCATTGAAGTGGGACATTAATTTGATTTATGAGACCCTCTTGGTAGATGTCCACAAGGAGAGACATTTTCTATTTACCTTATAGATTTTTGTACAAGGTGTACATAGACCAAATCCCTATTTTTGAATAAAACATGTATCTCCTCTATGCTATACAAAGACTTTCATCATTTCACCCACATAGGACTAAATAATTTTGTATGTAATCCCTACATAAATAGCATAACCAAATCCTCTTTGTGGCTTCATAAAAGCCAAAGTAAAGATAGAGAGATTAAATGAATATATATTTTTTCCAAATCTTCCTAACCATTAAATCCAACCTCCAAGCCCTTCCATTATTTTATAATATCTAAGAAATATATTAATATAATTACCCTCTCTATCCCTAATACATAGAAATATGTCTATCTATTTTTTTTTCAAAATTAAATATCTATCTATGTATTGCTTGACAAGCTCCAAAAGTGTTTTTCAACATTTGCACTCGTTTATTGTAGTTCTAAAGAGGATCGAGGAAAAACTATGTTTTATCTATGTACATATAGAAAACTTACAAGTCATAGGTTCATTTATAAGGTCAAAGTTTTATCTTCAGGTCACATTGTGTGTGTAGAAATATGGAATCAAGTAAGTAAACAATACACAATGAAGGTACCTATTCCATACTTGAAAAACACCTCATCTAGGGATCAAAGGACTAAGAAACATAACTAAAATGGTAAACAATCCTATGATATTTGATAATGATTTTAGTATGTTGGTTGCTCAATTTTGCAGTATAACACTAGATAATGATAATGGATATGATAATGAAAGATCTAGGATGATTTTTGACATAATGGTCTTACATGAAGATGTGATGTTAAAATGGCTTGGTTGAGGCTTGATTTATAGAGGTTGGATGTGATCAATGAAGGGCTAGGATTAAAAGCTTAAATCAATGGCTAGAATTGGTTGAGAGCACATTAGGGCAAGGATAAGGATTTCTAGGGTTCAAAAGGAAGATTCTAGGGCTTATCCTTATGTGAATGGCTAGGATTAAGAGATGTAGTATGAAAAGAATGGTTAGGATGAAAATATCAATTATTGATTGTGGATACTCATTTAATGATTGTGGCAAGTGGTTAAGGACAAGGACAAGCTAGTAATGTGACTCTCAATAATTAAATTAAATAATAAAATTATTTAAGTAATTATTCACGAGGGGATGATGTGAGGATAAATTAATTAAATAAATAATTAATTTTGGCTACAAAGGGATAAATGGATTAATTAAATAAATATAGGATGATGTGAGGATAAATTAATTAAATAAATAATTAATTTTGGCTACAAAGGGATAAATGGATTAATTAAATAAATATAATTTATTTAATTAATCTAGGTGATGGAGGAAAATAAATTATTTAAATAATTATAATTTATTTAATTAATTTCAGAAAAGGATATGGTAAAGTGGACTCATAGGACAAAAGTGTCGCAATAGTGTTGCAAGGTGGTGTCGACAAGGTGATGAAAGTGATATGGTCAATTTAAAGTGTCTACATTTTGTCCCTCTTTGAGATGATGTTGCGACTAAGAGAAGTAACATCGTTTCAAAGAAGATAAGGTATGGATGAAGGAAAAGGATGAAAAAGGATGCCCTAGCAACTTACAAGAGTGACAAGGATGAATTATTTAAGGATGGGATGTCCCCTCGAGAGGATAGGTAGTTTGGAAGAACACAGGTATGCTCTCAAAATGGATGAAAATGATACAAAATGGATAGATAGATGAATGATACATTATGTTGCATTAGGTGAATAACCATATAGTTTAATATAGCAGTAGACATTATGCACCAAGGTATAAAGATTAGGGTGACGATGTGTCGTGTGCACCTAGTGTAATACAACCTTGTCTAGATGTACAAGGGTAAAGTTCAAATGCACAAAAGGTATGAAATGCCTTAGATGCAAAGGATAACTGGTATGAAGAAAGCTATTTGACCAAACACATATTGCCAATATAAGGGGGTATCTGGCCATTGAGTGCCTTGTATTTGAGAAGCACACTCACAACCCGTTGTTTGTCATCACAAGTTATTCCAGTCCAATTGCAAACATAAGTTCCAGCTACCAAATTCAACAAAGAAAGAGTTGGATCTTTTCTCATACACATCTTTAACTGGAGCAAAGCATGTGTGCCAATCTACTTCTGATGTTGGAAATCATCGAATGAAAATACCAGCAACACAAAAGTAAAGAAAAGGATGACAAAGATAAATTGACCTATGAAATTCCTGCACTCCTCCGATCTCATCATCATGTTTGATAGTGCAAATGAAATCATCTACAAATAGTTGATCAAAATTAGTAAAGAATTTCCCCTCCGCACTTTTATGGATGTTTTATACTGTGGACGTGCTCAAATACAAGTTATAAATAATTCTTCTTCGTAAATATAAATGAATTAAATCATTTTAATTTCTTATAGCTGGCAGACGCGTGTTTTTGGCATTTGCCAACAACATAATAATTTGTATGAGTGATCAACATGTGGAAATGTGATGATGGTGGAAATGTGTGGAATCTTTTTCACCTGCCCTGCCAAATTTTTCTAGAGTGTTTAGTCGTTCATTACTTAGTCCATGTGAAAACATTTTCTTATTACTAGCTGGTATGTTGTCTCACACCGTAAAAAAATCACACCAAAAATTTTCTAAATTGGTTGATTGTTCTCACGTTGTGAAAAAAATTAAATTAACTAGTTCTCCTGCATTATATAATCTTGTGAGCTATAAACTAATATCAACCATTAATTAGCTATATTAGGAATAAATTATATAGCTATATTATTATTATATAATTAAATTATTATGTTATATTATTATATTATTATATTATAATTATTTATATTATTAATTTAATATAATTATATTATTAAATAATTAAATCTTTATATATATATATATATATATATATATATATATATAACAAAAGGTGCAAAGCACCTAAACTAGATTATATTATTATATTATAATACTATAATTTTTTAATATAATTATATTATAACATATAATTAAAATATAATATTATAACAGCAACAAAGTAACAATAACAATAATAATAATAATGCCAATGACAATAATAATAATAATGCCAATGACGGCATGATTCAGTGGTTCAGTGGTTAAGTCGCTCGGTTGTAGTGGCATTATCTTTAAAAATAATAATAATAATAATATCAAAATAGTTATAATTTTATTTATTGTATTTATTACTATATTTATTGTTATAAACATTCTTTATAATTATGTAATAATATTATAATAATATAAATATAATATTTTTATATTTAATAATGTTATACTATATTATTATATTGATTTAATAAATGTCTTCCATGTTATATGATATAATTATATATTAATTTAATTAATTTAAATAACTTTTTCTCATAATATAATAATAATATAAATTTAATATTATTATATTGAATAATGTTATGATATATAATTTTGATTGAAAATAATTAGGGTTTTTAATAATGAGTACTATTTATAATAACTAATATTATATAGTAATAATATTATTATAATATTATAATAATGTAATACTATATTAATATTATATTATGATATTTGATAATGTTATATGATACAAATCAAAAGATAAGTCATTTCAATCATTTATCGGGATGTTCTCAATCAAGTTGCCACTATGTGTGATATTAGTGTGCTTAGTATACAGAGTTGTTAGTTGTCTTTCATTAGTTGGAGTATGTTAAAGATTTCTACCTTGATTTGAAGATGTTTGTTAAACATTGATGGAATCCCTTTCTAAGGGCATATTGGAAGTCATGGGTGCTTTAATTTTGTGCCCTCATTAGAAGGTGGTACTTTGAGCTAGTGCCCAAGTGAATGGAGATTATCCACAACATCAAATTTTAGTAGTTGGGAGATTGTTGGGGAAGTTTTCCTTGACATTAAGGTGAGGTAGTGGTGACAATGATCATGAAAGATTTTCTCTCTATGTAAAGTCGGAACATATCACCAACTAAAAATAACTTTCGAAAAGTCTTTCAATCCCAAAATAATTAAATACAATAAAAAAAATAATAAAATGGCGCGGAAAAAGGGAAATAATTAAATGTTTTCCCATAACAACTCATCTCATGAAATAGCTATCATTGATATATACAATTGAGATTTCGTACATCAGCCATTCAATAACATAGTAAAATAGAGCTAAGCCTTTACATTATTTAGCCTTGTACGCTTGAACAACAGTATATATATAAGGGGCACAAGAACTGCATAATATATTGCCTTATAAGTGCGAGATCTTACGTGAAGCGTAGGTTGCAAGATATGCACAAGCGATCATGTTGAAAAGGCTCAAGAAGATTGCAATGAATTGAAATCAGATTTACTTGGAGCGATGGAGAATAGAGATAAATGGAGATATTGATACATACATATATTCTCAGCCAACAAAAACACTTACCAGCATAATTAATAACATTCAAAGTTTATAAAAAGACGCAGATCTGAAGATTATGTAGGCCGAACAAAGATAAAGCTCCACCCAGCTCCAAGGCATGGCTTCCTGATTATATTCGCCTCAGTTATCACCTTTCAACCGCAAGACAAACTATGCCCTCTTCCTCCCCTTTTCAAAGTCCAGCGACGCCTATCTTTATAGATGGCCAACAAGGATTCTTTCCCAAAATCTAAAGAGTCCAATTTTTTCCAATTCCTATCCTTATGGGAAAAGCCAAAAACCTAGGTTTTAAATTGGAAAAAAAATCTAGGAGGATAAAAGTTATCAAACGATGATAGGGATTTCAGGAGCTTAAAAAGTAAAAAAAAATATTAATGCATCAACATAGGAAATCTTTCAGCATGTTTGGAATTTAAATTTGATATTCAATCAGATTTATTTTCTTAAATTTTAATACAAATAAATTCTTATCTTCATTTAATTACATATATATTCCTTTTAAATTTAACTAACTAAGGAAGTCACTATATAACATATCAAATTATCTAACTAGTTATTCCAAAATCATTGTCATTACCATATAATGACTATTAGCAACCAGATTAATTATGAAATTATTTCACACACACAGACACATATATTGATGCAATTTAATCTACATGTAACTATGTGGTGTGAGTAGATTCCTTTAACCACAATTTGCCCCTAGTCGGCTAGACACCCCACAATTTGCCACTAGTTAGCTAGACACCCCCTCATCGATGATACTCCCTCTCTGTCGAGAGTGTATTCCTGTCACGTACATAAGCCAAAATTAGTCAAGGATCATTAAAATACTAATATTTAAATTGAAAATTAATTATTGAGACTAGGGGTTTTCACACTCTAAGTTTAAGGATTATATAAGTGGTGTGGGCGATTGGGGAGTTTCCAAAATCAGCTAGGTTTTGGAGTCTTTACTATGTTTTTTTGTTTGATGTTTTAGTAGTTAGTGTTGTTATTTTCTCTCTTGCAGCTCAAATAGTATTATTTATGTATCTTGATGACTATATAGTAATCCTTCTCTTTGTCTATTAGAACTTGGATGGTGTGTCAATTTTGTTTGTTTTATATATTTAGTTCATATTCATGGGTGAGGGCACCAATAGAAGCCCTCTTTAATCTATAAACAAAATTATTTATTTTCTTACAATTTATTTCACATTTAATCTTGGTAACTCCCATCTAGATTTCACATGTCACTCTCAAATAAATCTTTGATTTCATTTAACTCAATCTTAAGTTTTATACTTTTTACTCATAACTATAAGATTATATTCCATTCTACAAAATTCATATATATCAAATAAAATAAACTCAAACATTACTATGATAGATTAATTGATTTATAAAAATTAAAATGCATTTAAGAAAATTGACATTTTAGAGTCACAATTTATAGCTCCCAAGATTAAATGATATAATTGTAGTTAGCAAGTTCATATAGATATACACATTGCAATATTAAGAAACTTTGGAAGTACTAAATTAAAATTATTTTGATATTAATAAATTAAAATATATACCAAGTCCATTATGAAAAATAAAATTGAAACATTACTCAAAAAAAAAATTAACTTTTTTAATTGAGAAAAGTTATGAACGAGTTGCATAAGAGTCAATAGGAACTTGTTACAAGGAGGTCTAAGAAGAGTATCTAAGGTACTTAACATAGTGTGGAACACAAAATAAGGGACACATATTCTTTAAATTTTAGGGTGAATAATTCCACATTGATCTTAATAAATATATTTGTAAGGGTGAAGACTTCATCCCTAGAACTTTTCCCCATTCATTTTAGAGTCAATTTGACCATTTATCTCTGATACAATAATCTAGTTTCATTGCACAAATTTTCAATAGAGAAACCCTATAAATACAATAAACAATATTATTTAATTATAATTATAATATTATTATAAATTTATTATAATTATTATATTATTATAATATTATATTATAATTATAATTATAATTATTATAATTATATTATTATATAATTAAATTATTATAATATTATATTATATAATTATTTTATTATATTAAAATATTATAATATATTATTATATTATTATATTATTATTATTTTGATATTATTATGTTATTATTATTTATATTATTATAATATAATATAATAATTATATATAACAAAAATATATTATAAATAATTATATTTTAATATAATTATTTATAATATATTTTTGTTATATATAATTATTATATTATATTATAATAATATAAATAATAATAACATAATAATATCAAAATAATAATAATATAATAATATAATAATATAATTATAATATTTTAATATAATAAAATAATTATATAATATAATATAATATAATTATAATATTATAATATAATAATATAATAATATAGTAATATTAAAATATTCATATAATAAGTACTACTATTAAAAAAGGGAAAAAAACCAAAAAAATGCAGGAGGAAAGGTGCGAAAAGGTCTTTTTCACTGAAGGGCAGGATTCCAGAGAACCTTTGGAGTGACTTGATCCAAGGAGAGTAACAGAAGGAAAGGAAGGAAAAGGATCAACTTCTTAGGCTACTGACATGAAGAGCAAAATCCATTTAGAAGACTTGCAGGAAAGGGCGAGGAAAGATCCATGAAAGTGAAAACAAAAATAGGAAGGTCTAGAGGTCAAGGTTTTTTCAAGGGTAGAGATGAATGGAGAAATGGATTCAGGAGTTCTTTCACCCTCAAAATCATTTTCAAAAAATATTCCAGGGTACGAACCTAAATTTCATAAGACATCCCACGAAACAGTGGAGAAACCCTAGGGCAACAGGAAATGGCAGCTTTGGTAAGAAGATCTTTGTGGAGCAAGGATTCTCTCTGAGACAAGGTAACAAGACTTTAATGGTATTTCCCTCTATTTTATTAGAACCTGGGATAGAAAATTTGAAAAAAATAGGATTGATTGTGAAATCACTCAGAGTAAATTCAGACAACAAAGCTTTGGTCCAATGGTGGCAAAATCAATGGGGGCGAGACTTAAAAATGAAAGAGTTATCAAACAATTTCTTCATGGTAATATGCCCTTCATCAAAAAATTAAGGAACAAATTATGGATGGTATTTGGCTTTGGGAAGAGTATGGTTTCTACATTAGAAACTAGGAGATATGGTTTGACCCTTTTAAACACCATCTCGACTATGTGCAAGATTGGTACAAATTACCAAATCTGCCAATGGAATTCTGGAATCCTGTAATCTTGGCAGAAATAGGCAAATTTCTAGGCAAATATGTTTGCACAGAAGAAAGGTATGAAAAGGATGGCAAGGGGTCTTATGTCAGGATATGCGTTGAAAACAATCCCAATTCCCCAAGGTGGAGGGAAATTGAAATCTTTATAGATTGGGGAACTTTGAGACAAGCACTGGTTTTTGAGCCAAGACCAAAGAAAGAACTACTGGAAACCCTGGGTTGGTGCTCCCTTGTCGAGGCCTCAGAGCAGAAAGGTGAGAGGGAAAGAAAATATGATCCTCAAATCCCTATGGAGAAAGAAACAAAGGAGGTGGAGGGATCCAACAAAATAAATACAGAACCTGAACTCTCAAAGGACTGCACATGCAAGGAAACTGGTCGAGTTTCAAAGGAACAAATTTCCAAGCTAGATTCAGAGAAGATAGGCATACTTAAAACATCTTGGGCTCATGTGGAGAGCTTGGACAAGAAGATCTTAGCTACAATGGAATTGCTTCATCCAAATGTAGATCTAAAGGATCTCAACTCCTTAATTGAAATAGGGAAGGAGTTGGTCGATCTGGCAGAAGCAGCAAATTTGGGTGCCATCAAGATAGGTGGAGATGGTCGAGAGGAGAACTAGATTGGGGATTTAGACGAGGAAGATAAGGATTTGGATCTAGAGGAGGAATTGCCCTCCCCCACTCATCTAGAAAATCTAAACAAGGAAGAGGGTGAGGTAGGATTGGGATTCAGGACCAAAGGAACTCAAGGAATTGGCCAAAAAGATTCAGTCAAATTAGTTCTAGATTGTGGAGAAATTAAAAGCAAAGGACACACTCCTAATAAGGAGAAACTAAAACTGGATGGAGAGTCCAGTGGTCAACTCAAAATTAAGGACTTATTAAGAGTGGGGAAGGGGGGGCCCCTTCCTGAAGGCTAATGAAAATACATCTTGGAACATTAGGGGCTTAAATGCCCCTAACAAAAGATGCCTTTTCAAGCATTTCCTTGAGTCATCTCAATCAGATATATGGCTAATCCAGGAATAAAAACTGAACCAGGAAGAAAGAGAGAAATTCTACAAGAAACTTGGAAAATGGAAATCCTATGGGGTCAACTCCAATGGTGCCTCTGGAGGTCTTATCACACTGTGGCATCCCAAGAAACATTGGTAGAGGAAGTGGAAAATAGTAGATACTGGATCACTAGCAAGGTAAGGAGTTTAGCCTCAAATTTATGTTTTCTGCTAATTAATATTTATGGTCCCAATTCCTATTTGGAGAAAAAAAATCTGGAAAGAATTAGATATAATTTGCAGGAGTCATGCTTTTGATTTCTATATTTTGGGTAGAGATTTTAATGCAATACTAAGATCAGAGGATAAAAGAGGAGTAGGAAGGAAGTTGCAGTCACAATTGGATTTTAAAGATTTTGTTGATAGAAATTTGCCATTTGAAATCCCTATGGGAAATGGTGCTTTTACATGGACTAACAAGAGGATATGATACAACAATATTGTTGAGAAATTAGATAGGTTTTTTCAAAGGAGATCTGAGTAAATTTCCATTTAGCTTAGAATGCAATATCTTGCCAATATCCGGCTTAAACCATTATCCCATCTTTCTGGAAATAATAGGGGAAAGGAGACCGGCCAGATGCCCATTCAAGTTTGAAAATATGTGGTTCAAAGACCCCAACTTTATGGATTTGGTCAAGCAGTGGTGGACAAAAGTCAATCCAAAGGGATCCAAACTCTTCAACATTGTAACTAAGCTCAAATTCATCAAGCAAAACATAAAACTATGGAACGAGGAATGTTTTAAGAACATTTTTGAAGAAAAAAGGAAAATAGAAGATGATCTTGAGGTACTCAATGAAAAGATTTTGAAGGAAGGGATGGACGGCAATAGCTTTTTGTTAGAAAAAGAATTGCTGGGCAAGTCGGGTGATCTGATTTCTAAAGAAGAGATTTATTGGCAGCAAAAGTCTAGGGAAACATGGCTAAGGGCAGATGACAAGAAGACAATTTTTTTTTTGCAATTCTACAAGAGCTAGAAGGGAAGTCAATAGAATATCTGCAATCAGATCTGTAGATGGGAGTCTAATCGAAAAGTCAAAGGACATCAATAAAGAAGCAGTTTCCTTTTTCCAAAACTTGTTGAATGACAGTGAGGGATCAAACCTAGAAAGTCAACAACTGATGCTGAGAAGCATTCCTAGACTTGTTTCGGAAGACAACTATAATTTTTTGAATAGAAAATTCATAGAAACAAAAATCAAAGAAGCTTTATTCGGTCTACACTTGGATAAAGCCTTAGGACCTGATGGATTCCTGACAACCTTTTTCCAAAAATGCTAGGACTTTATGGGGAAAGAGATCATAGGAGCAATTGAGGAGTCTTGAAGCATAGGCAAGGTCTTAAAGGAGGTTAACAATACTTTTTTTTATCTCTCATTCCCAAAAAGGATAAACCTAAATCCTTAGAAGAATACAGACCCATCACCTTGTGCAATACCTTGTATAAAATCTTGGCTAAGGTAGTAGTGAATAGACTGAAACTCATATTGCCAGATATTATTGTTGAAGAAAAAACTAGCTTCATCCCCATAAGGTCAATTTTAGATGTCGTGATCATTTCCCAAGAAGGTATACACTCAGTCCAAAGAACCAGAAAACTAGCAATGCTAATCAAGATAGACATTAAAAAAGCTTACGATAGAGTAAATTGGAGGTTTTTGTTTAAGGTTCTAGAAGCTTTTGGTTTTGACAACTTGTGGCTCAAGTGGATATATGAATGGGTGGCTATCCCTAAGTTCCCAGTGTTGGTAAATGGCTCTCCTGATGGTTTATTCAATGCTTCAAGAGGGCTCAGACAAGGAGACCCAATGTCACCATTCCTCTTCATAATAATGGCAGAGGCATTAGGGAGATTTTGTCATATGGAAAGACTAGAAGGTCAGATTCAAGGGATATAGATCACCCAGGGTGTGTAGGAAGTTTCACATCAGCAATTTGTTCATGACACCATGCTTTTTGGGACGACAAGTGAAAGAGAAGCTAGACATTTTAAACACATTCTAGATCAGTACTCCATAACCTCAGGCCAGGTAGTCAGTTAAAAAAATTGGAGGTGTTCTTATTTAATAGTAACAGCTCAAAAGAAAACTTAGATGCAAATACCTGGGTCTGCCACTTGCTAAAGGTGTTAGGCTTGGGAAGTTATTGGAGGGGCTAATTGATAAAATTAAAAAAAACTAGCATCATGGAAAAGTAAGTGGATATCATGGGTAGGAAGATTAACGATGCTTAAGGCTATCATTTCTACCATTCTGACATATATGATGTCATGTCTTCCTCTGTCAAAAGTGGCCTTCATAGATTTAAATCAGAAAATGAAAACTTTCTTTTGGCAGGACAATTCAGAACATCACAAATATCCCTTGATCAAAGGGAATCAGGTGTGTGAGCAAAACGAAGTGGATGGTACTGGTCTGAAGAATTTGGCTTCACAAAATATAGCTGTAGGAGCTAAGTTGGTGTGGGCAATTCATTCAAAACAAGATCTCAAATGCGTTAAGATTGTCAAAGAAAAATATTTGGAGGAGGCAGAAAACAACATATTCAGAATGAGACATCTACCAAAGGGCTCAAGGATTTGGAATTTTATTAGCCATTGTAGATTTTTGATCACTATCCATTTAACCATGGCGATGTTAGAGATGGAAGCAAAGCCCTCTTTTGGGAGGACTCATGGGATGGTCACTCAAAATTATCTGAAAAGGAAGAATTAGATCAAATCATAATAGTCACTAAACTTAGATGGGGAGAAAGAGTAAGAGATTACATTGAACTTCCCTCCCTCACCAATGGAGCCTTTGCAACTTGGAAAAATGTTAGGATCCTTGGAGTGGAGGACAGGGTAGCAATAGCTTTCGAAGAGGTGTTGAGGAATCGCATTATAATTCTTAGACCAAGATCAGATGAACTGAGGTAGAATGCCTCCCCTTTAGGATAGTACAGTGTAAGGGAAAGTTATAGAGCTCTTAAAGCAAATCTAGGGATAGAGGGAAGTCTTCCAACCAATCTGTGTTGGAACAAATTCTGTCTTTCAAAGACATGAATCTTTACCTTGGCAACATCTAGAGGAAGAGTCCTCACTGCAGACAAATTCAAGAAAAAGGGTTTTGCTGGTCGATCTAAGTGTGTTTTATACAAATAGGAGGAAGAAACAGGTGACCACCTTTTTCTCAGTTGCGAGTTTTCTTCTAAGTGTTGGTCTTGGTTGTGTGCCAAACTTCATTGGTTTTCATCTTTCCCTGCAACAATATTGGATGCTTTTCTTTACAAGGAGTCTATTTTTGGGGGCTATGGGTATCCAATCCTTCTATACTTATCTGGAAATTTGGAAGGAAAGAAATAGAAGGATCTTTTAGGATAAAGAAATCCCCTTCCACACCTTTCTAAACAAGTTAGAGGTGGACGTTGTTGAAGTGTTAAACGCAAGAGTAGTAGAAGAGGGGCATGGGAATAAAAGATTTTCTTTGTGGGACATTGGAATGCAGAAAAATTGGGAAGGTCTTTTGTTACCTCCAATAGATTTAGCCAATCAGGACACATCAAGAGCCGAAAAGAATTTAGTGCAATGGGTCCCTCCAAAAGTAGTTTGGTTCAAAATGAACTTTGACGGGGCAGCAAGGGGAAATCTAGGGGTATCAGGTACCGGGTGCATAGTCCAAGATTGGAATGACAAGACGGTTGGAAGATAGGTGGAAAACCTCCCTCTAGGAACAAACAATATGGTTGAGATGTAAGCTTTAATCTTGGGCCTCAGGTTGTGTTAAGAGCTTAACATAAAAAAGTTAAAAATAGAAGGGGACTTCCTGTTAACAATTAATGGTCTCAGAACTAAGAGGATGATTAATTGGAGACTAAATGCATTATTAGAACAAGTAATTTCCCTCTTAAACCATTTTGAAATGGTTTAGATCAAGCATATCTTTAGGGAAGGTAATCCAGAGGTAGATGCCCTATCAAATATGGGTGCAGATGGGAGGAACTTAAAGAGATCTTTGACTTCGAAAGTTTAGTCTGACCATCCTAGTCAAGCCTATGGGTGGCAAGGTGGGAGACCTTCGACACATTCTGGTGTGGAAGGTCTGGCGTTCGATATGCCAAAAAGGAAACGAAGGTGGCAAGTTCTTCCACAGATTATAGCAAGCCGATGGGGCACTCAACTCTAACTAAAACATCAAATCAATTATTATTAAGACAACCTTCACCACCTCTCAACTACAGTGTAATTATGGGAAGGTAATCCAACATGCGTATGACACTAACATCTAGATGCTTCATATTTTGAAGGGCCAGGAAGGTTGAAGGCTAAATGCTTTCTCATTCATGAGTTCCCAGACTCATAGCTGCACTCAGTCACTCTCATGGCAGTCAGAACAAGGTTTGTGGTCTGAGTGTTGATAGAGGGAATAGTGTACCTAGGCATGGATGCTCCGATTCAATTGGAAAGTGCAGTCAGACAATTGGCATTTAAGGGCAAGATTTCAGATTAGAGACTAAAGATAGTGCTTCGCCTCAATGATGAATTCACCATAGATGCAGTTAAAGTGATCATTGGCAGGGGTTTTGTTAAGGGTGGTGAATTCTATAGGACGAACATCTTAATTGCCTCTCACTTTCTTGCAGCCATCTTGGATGTAGGCAGTGCTAAAGAAGTTGCAGAGTAGTTGGTGAGAAAGATTTTTAAAGCAAATCTCATTGTGGGTTTGGAGGAAATCTTAAAAGCAGCCTCTCTGGGGGTAGGAATTCCATAGCCGGCTGACATCACTTTACTCCAGGATCTCGATGAGGTAGACATATTTTACCCCTTTCTCCTAGATTTGAAAGGTATGGCTCTTCTCACTCATGGAGAGCAGGTGAAGGTGGGGATAAGCTTCATGAAAAAGCAATTGCATATGGAGCCAAATGATGGACATTTTGAATGGGTGGCCGAGTTTCATGATTTTACCTTCAATCTAAGATTTGTGTGTTACCTTTTGAGTCACCCTTATTTATCTATTGGTAATATTTGCTAAACAAGAGTGAATTTGTTGTGTTGTATTATTGGTCATACCTTTGTTTCTTAAATCAGCTCTTGATCCTTCAAATTTTACCCATTTATCCTCTTTGTGTGTGAAGTTACTTAGGGTTTGAACCTTTGAACCTGAACCATTCTCAAAGTTCAAAGTTCAAATGGTTCAATATGTTCAAAGTCTCTAAAAAATGCAAGCTTTTTTGTTCTATGTGTGTTAAACATCTTCGAGTTTTTAGGTTGAACTTGAACCCTTTTTGTCATTAGTTCAATGGTTTCACGGTTCAAGGTTCAACATTCAATGCCTTCTGATAAGTCGCGTCATGCAGTTATCTTGTGTAATTAATGTATCGTTGAACCATTCGCTCGTATTCTATAGTGAAGTTCAACGGTTCAAGGGTTCAAGGTTCAACTATTCACTATCTCATAGTTGAAAGCCTTTTACAAAGCCACGTGACTGTTGGTCGGTCTATGTGGTCCTTGCGTCTTTTGAACCTTCATATTAAACCATATCCTAACAAGTTCAATGGTTCATGAGTCTAAGTTCAATATTTCTATAAGTGAACCCTTTGCCCCTTTGTATGATCCAATTGGTATGATCGAACCACCGTATTGAACCACGCCCCAAAGGTTTGACAGTTTAATGGCTCAAAGATTTGGTGATTTTGATCTCATTACTTCCCGAGGCTTTCTAAGTCAAATTTAGTGGGAAAGTTGGAGGAAAATATGTCTGAGACTCATTATGAAACTGAAAGTTCTAATTTGGTGGAGGTTACGAATAATTATTATACATCATGATTGCACGTGAATAATACTTGCTATTAATGAAGACGTCAGAATTCATGTCTTTTCAAACATTTTTGGCATATATTGTTTCAGGTGATAATTATTCAGTCTGGTTAGTACCATTATTAACAAAGAACAAGCCAAATTTAGCAAGTGAACATACTGTGCGACACGGAGGAGAATAGCACAGGAAGTGTAAGGTTCTTGTTACTCAAACTTCGTAGTGAATTTAGATATCTTGAAGGTGAGTTCTGTTCTTCCTATATGCTATTCCTATTTTCTAGCTGGAAAGAAGAATCTCTTGAGTTTCTAACATTATTTTCAAAATTCGAAGTGTTTTTCATTTTATCCTCCAAGTATGGCTTTGAAATCTACTTGTCTGGGGAATGAACATGGCCCTAGTCTTACCTATACTCACTCTAAATTTGGGGATACTGTGCTGGTGCAATATGATTTAGAAGAATTTAGAGAAAGGTCTAGAAACCATGTGCAAACCCCTATGATGAAGAAATAAGTAGACAGTGGTTTAGTTGAAGCTGTGGCATTTCCCAAGGTTGTACAGTGCCCAGAACTGGTTCAGGAGTGTATGAATAGGTATGAACCCCAAAATAGATGCATTAGAAATGTAGACGGTGATGTATTGTTTCATGTCGACAGACAAACCCTAATGTCTATGATGAGAATACCACCTAAAGAGGCATATTCTAGCCTTGATATTACTTCTTCTTAAGGGCATTTCTCAGAGAAAAAATCAACTTACAAAAGTGTGATAGCAAGAAACTGGCTGCTGAAATTTTAGAAGGGTGGCTCAAGGTTGCCCAGACCACTTACTAGGGATCATTTGATTAAAGAAGTAAGGGATATTGTGGTGTTACTGCACAGACTGAAAGGCAGCTAGCATGTGTATTATTGGGAAGATTGGATGTACTTTTTCGTATAAGTTATCCTCTAAGGAGAGCAATATATAGATTGGGCAAAAATTGTGGCTGATTGTTTGCATCAGGGTTTGAGTAATTGTTTGGGTAATAGAGATTTTTATATGTCTTTGTAACTGTTTTATTGTCTGGCATCTACAAGAGAATGGCTTGGTCTACCTCATGCACCCTTGGCTGAGGATAGTAGGATTTATGAATATTATTCACAATTGCAGATGCAGAACTGTTATGAAAATTACAAAAGGGTTAGTGATGTTTTCACTGGGAGAATGACTTATGAACTGGCAGGTAATCTGGGTAAAAGAATGTCCAATGAAGCAATGCAGCTGATTAGCATTTATGGTAGCTTTTTTATTCAATTTTCCAACTTCACTTGCATTAGAGTTGGAGGATTTGATGGTGAACCTGTTAAGCTACCCAGATATGTGTTCGACCGTTTTGTGCTGATAGAGGTATGCAGATAGCTAGCACATGTGGATAAGAAGTTCTCGACAAAGAAGGGTTTTGGTATCTCTTTTCCCATCAAACTTGGACATTACTCGTGCCAGTCAAAATTTGATGCTTTGAATTTAGAGGTGAACCTTAAAAAGTTTAATTTTCAATTCTTCATTGCCAGGTCCCAATTTGACAGCAAAGGATTTGTCAGGGATAACTTAGATTCTGGAGCAGGGCTTTCACACATCCCTATGTTAGAGGATTACTGGGAAGACTATTCAGATGAGTTTGAGGTCAGGAGAAGACTATGGTGAAGGTTCTCTTTACGACAGATAATTACTCTTAATTTGAATATGGATATTTCTAGAGTTATTGATGATGAGAAATAGGTGATTGACCCACAATTTGAACAAATAGAGCAATTACCTATTCCAGAAATTGACTAGAGCAAAAAGGAGGAAGATACGATTGAGGTTAAAACTCTCCCAGTGATAAGGAGAACCGAGAAATGGTTAAGGGAAAAGAAACAGGAATGGATCCAAAATAAAAATGCCTAGCAATTCACCTCAATGATTGAATCATCACTCTCCATAAGCTCTTCTAACCGAGCTATTGCTATCTGTGGTGCAGGTACTTCCAAGTCATTAACTGGAAGGAGACCTGCCACTAAGAAATCCAGAAGATCCCTCACAGCTATTCTACCCCCTCGTGCTACCAGGTTGAGGACCAAAAGTAAAAGAAAGAAACAGGTTTCCGAAACAATAGTTGTGGATCTAAATTCAGAGGAGGATTTAGGAGAACCCATGGGTGATGAGGAATCAAGTCCACACAGAACAGAGGAAGTTGATACTAGGCCACAGTCAGAGGTTGTTCTAGAGACCTCTGAACTGTTAATGATTTCTAATGTATCCTCTGATGGATTGAACCCTGAAAAGGAAACCTTAGCCCCTGCACCCAAGTGGCTAGAGAGATCTATTTCTGACAAGAGAAAAATAATTCCTTTTTCTATCCCTTTAGCAGACATGGTGAGCAAATGCTTAAGGAAAACACCCAAGTCTAAGAAGCTAAAGATGGCATCCAGAGTAAGCATTGATCCAAATACTAGAAACTGGAGTGCTGAGATAGCCAAACCAGTGACTGAAGAAGAAGTATAGGACCCAACAGTGCAGGATTTCACTGTTGAGAGAGTGGATCCTAGCGCTGCTTCAAGAGCTGTAGATGTTCATCATCTTGAAGCATCCACCAAGAGGATAGTTAGTCAGAGTTGGAAGGATGAAAAGGACAAAAGGGAAATGAAGTAGACTCTGTGTTCAATGGTAGAGTACATCAAAGCTATCCATAACCCCAGCCCGCAACCAGTTTTATAGCTCTCCCTGTCTTTCGATCCTAAGTCACCAGTTAACCAAAGGATGTTGGATTAGGTTCATAGAAACAAGATGGTGGCTAAGATATTCGACGGTTGGTTGGACTGCATTGTACAGAAGGGGACTGAATACATTCGTGAACTTAAGAATATTTACGATCTGACTGTTGCCACCATTGAGGACCTTAAGGCATAGGTTACCGCTTGGGTGAAAGATGAAGGTAAATGGGTAAATGTAATGAATCAAATCAATGAAGTTCAAAAATATGGAGTAGGGAAGTTTCTGACAGAAAAGAGCCTGACTGGTTTGGAGGAAGATCTATTATATGTGAATAAGAAAAATATTGAATGGAGAAATTCTGTATCACGGCAGGAACATTTTGAACTTACAAAATTGATTAAGGAGATAACTGAGCTCACTCAATCGCTGCAGGATGACTTGCAATGTATTGATGTCAAATACATAAAAGATAATGGGAAACCGGAGGAGGATGTTGACACAGTGGTTCAATCCTTTAAGGATAAAATTAGCTTTGTCAAAGAAAGTGACAACATATTCATTGAAGATTTCTCCTGAATCTCTAAGGTGGAGTCACTACTTTACCTCTGTATTGATGCACTTTCAGAACATAAGGAAAAAATTGGGAAAATATGAAGGGAGAAAGAAGTTTGGAAATCAAGGGTGAAACACATAGGCATCCCCAACTTCCCAAGAATTCAGGAGTTTGTTGTAGCTTTTCAGGAGTGGAAGACTCCATGTGCTTCTCCAACTGCCAATGGCAAATCTGGAGATTCAAATCCACTGCCCTAGCCGTGATCTTATTGGTTCATTTTCCTTATTCAGTTCCTCAGTTATGCTTTTTTTTCGTAATCTTGATCTTTGAATCAATTTGTTATAAACTGAATCTCATATGGGTTAGAGTTACTTTAACTCTAGGTTCTGGTTTACTTGATGACATGATTAGAGCATTTATATATATAGGTTTTAGAATCTTTCATAAGGGGAGATAGATAGAAATAGAAAAATAGAAGAGAAGTTTGGGCTGAACTATTTCATGGTTTTACAGTATATGATGATTGTCTGATAAATTCTTCATCTGTGAAAGAAAAGAGGGAACAATTATTGTTTACTTAGATTTGTGCGTCTGAGTGTTTGAAATTGGATTTTCTGTGTGAAATCTCCTTTCATCTAGTAATTGCTCTTTTATTAGACAACTCGTTATATGTGTTCTATTATTTATTGGTTCAGCAAATACATATATATGTGTTCATATATTTAAATGTATCAAAAATAGAATCTGTGCATTCTATTACTCACTGTTACTGTATAAATTTACTGCATTCATAACATAGTTATGTATGAATGTTAGTTTGCCTTAGGCATTTTCTGGTTAAAAGTGCATTTGGATAGTTGAATAGATTGAATTCATTGGAAATCTTAAAGGGAGCTGTACCTAAATTCAGAGGGGAACTAATTTAAAAGTTCACCCATTTGTTGCTTAACTCATTTGTTCTTTAAAGAAGGGTATAGAGTCAGAATAAAACATTTTCAGAATAAAGACAAATCTGTTAGCCAATAGTTTTTGGTGACTCTACTGGGGAGACAAAATCACTAATTAAAAGATTGGTCTCCTTAATATGAAGCAACAATGGTGATTCCACGTGAAAACATAATTCCTGTTCTACAGCCTAATCTTGGATTTCAGGATGAATAGGAAGACATTATTGGCCAGTTGAATACCCTTGCTTCGTGTACTCGTTGGAATAGTGAAGATTATAGAAGAGAAAGTAGAGTATTAGAAAAAGAGGAGGAATTGGCTGATAACCTGAGATTGATGTTACTTAGGCAGAGAAGAAGGAGGCACAAAATGCAGCAAGAAATCAAGAACAACACAGAAATTAATAGCTGCCTATCTAGTTTAAGCTGGATTCTAGACCGTATACCAGGTCTTTGAGGAGAGAGGGAGTTGAGGATTCTACCTTTCAAGGACTACAAAGCCTTAATTTCCTTATATCCCTACTCGTATCACAAAAGCGAGAAGTAGGCCCCCTAGCCCCCCTAAACCTTCTACTTCTCCTGTCTGTCAAGCTTTAACTCTTTCAGGTACTATTATCCCCTTAGCTATAAATTTTCTACCCATGGCCCAACCTTGGGGAGCAGCCATAGGGCCTCTAAACCTAGGGGCTAACTAAATCCTTTACCTAAAAATGCACGAAAAAATTTGCCCAGATTCAATGGAGATGGTAAACAATCACCAGAAGAACATTTGTGTGCCTTTGCAGCGACTTGTAGTGTGTTAGGTGTACAACACCAAGATGTTGCCATAAGGTTCTTTGTACAGACTTTGACTGACACTGCGGCACAATGGTTCTACCACCTAACTAATTTCTCAATTACAAATTGGAATGACATGCAAACTACTTTTGAAAATAGGTTCAAAAGCGCAGAGGACGAGGATTACCTCCTTGCATAGCTAACTCAGCTTAAGAAAGAGATTCATGAACCTATGAGGGAATTCATGGCTAAATTTAATAGAATTATGAACAAAATCCCTGCTGCTAAAAGACCAATTGGCGAGAATCTGAAATGTTTCTTCATTAATTCTATGCCTCCTAATATTAGCTTTCATCTTAGGAGGGGTGTAATTGCTGATTTACCAGCCACACAAGCCTTGGCAGTCGGATTGGAGTATGATCTCATTATGCCTGGTAAATGGAAGAAAGAGGTCCAGATGCCAAATGCTCACCCCTCATCATCTACGGATCCCGTAGTGCAAAGGCTGGTCAATGATATGATTGCCTTAAAGAGGCAATTACCTAGAACTGGCGCTCCCTTCCAACAACCGTATCAAGATATTGGCAGAAGGAATTTGAGTCAACAAGCAAATACTGGTAGAGCTTTACCCCTGACATTAGCACAGCCAAGGCTGACTATTGAAGCTCCTCCTGGAAGGGGGAACATGTGTATTTTTCATTTGACCACTAACCATGATAGAAATTCTTGCCCAGAAATGCTCAGGTACGCTCAGATGACTGCTACTCAAGATATGCTAGGGGAGTGCACCGAAGAAGAAAGGAACTTTGAGGAACCTGGTGGCTCTGAGATACACTTCCTTGAATACAAGTTTGATTTAGAAAGGGGAGGTGAAATATTGGTTACCCTCGAAGATCCTTCATGTGCCATGCTCACCAGGAGTCAGAGGAATGTGAGATCTTCTAATATGCAAGAAGTACCTAGCAAAGGTAAGGAGCCTTTTACCAGAACCCATGATGCTAATTTGAAGGCTCAGGAAACTAGATTGTTGCATAAAAATGATCTAGATGTTTCTTTTGATATTGTAGATTTCTGTAAATCTGCAAAAATTCAAATCTCTCCTATTGAGTATCTCAAGTTAAAACCTAATGAGCTTGACAAACTGGTTAAACATGTTAAGGGTGGTCCTTCACAAACTAAATCTGAGAGTCAACTAGAGGTTGATGCTGAGTCTCCCATTGCTTGACTATTTGCTTCCTCATCTGAGTCATCCACGAGTACCCCTAAATTGACTCCCAATTCATCAAACAATGCTCCTTATACTGATTTGAAACCCAATCCTTTCTATGTGTCTTTGTTTATCAATGGTCATAAACTTAGTAATTATATTATAGATTCGGGAGCCTCTGACAACATTATGCCCTCCTCTGTGGCTAAAGCCCTAGGGTTATCACTTACAAAAACATTTGGTAGGTGTTATTCTATGGATGGCAAATAGGTTTCATTGCTTGGATAGATTAAGGATGCACGAGTTTCTCTTGCAGCTTACTCTGACAAAAGGATTAAATTGACTATTTTGGTAGCAGATATTCCTGCTAGTTATGAGATGCTGTTGAGCAGGACATTTTGCAAGGATTTAGGTGGATAGATCAAATTGGATTGGTTAGAAGCCACAATCCTAGTGGGGAAGCAGAAAGTGAAGCTAGAACCTAAGCCCAAGTGCAAGTTCACTGTCTACCCCTCCGATGATCCCAAGTCCCAGATTTTGTTCGGGGAATGTGAATTTCGTAACTATTTTCTCTCCTTTGAGTAGAGTTTTGGAGTAGACCCCAAAGAAGAATTAATCCAAAGATCTGTACATTCTGATGACCTATGGGTTATGGAATTTGACAGCAGTTGTGCTACTGCTGGTTCAGGGGCTGGGGTTGTGTTGATTTCACCTGAAGGTGAAATTTTTTCTTATTCTTTTAAGCTAGAGTTTAAAAACACCAACAATACTACAAAATATGAAGCTTTATTGCTTGGGCTATTTAAAGCCAAAGGAAGGGGTGTGAAGGTACTTAAAGTGAAAGGTGATGCTGAATTAATTATGAAACAGGTAAGGGGGATCTTTTCTGTTAAGAATGAAAGATTAAAGCATTATAGAAATAAAGTATGGGATGAGATCAAATATTTTGATGCCTTCTCTATCAAAGCAATTCCCAGAGACCAGAACTCTTGAGCAGATTCTTTAGCAGTATCAGCTTCTTTCCTTCTGCCACATCTGAATTTCAAAAGGGATTCTTATAGAATAGAACTGGTATATCATCCCAATGTCTCAGATAATGCCAAAAGCTAGCAAGTTTTTGAGAGTGATAATCAGATCAGAAAGTTTTTAGAGAATGATGAAATGTTCCTGGGAACCTATTTTGAAGGCTCTGAAATAGAGTGTAAAGAATTCAGCCCTGACCCAGGGATTAGTCCAAAAGATGACATGATTCAGTTAAAGGGAAACAAAATCCCTAAAGGATTGGTCTCCTTAGAACATTTGTTTTCTTGAAGAGATGAATATATTAAAGGCAAACCTCCCCATAATCCTGATAAAGTAGAGGATTATGAGAAAATAAACATTGGGGATGAGGCTAATCCTAAATGGATATCCATTGGTAGGTGTTGTTCCTTAGAGGAGAAAAACAAATTGATCAAATTGTTAATCAGATATAAGAATGTTTTCACCTGGTGCTATGATGATCTTAAAAATTTTAGACATGGACAGTTTCAACACCATATTCCTTTGAAAGCAAACACAGCTCCATTTAGGCAGAAGCTGAGGAATTATAATCCGAAAGTTGCTAAGGCCATTTTAAAGGAGATTGATAAGATGTTGAAAGCTACAATTATCTATCCAATTCATCACTCCACCTGGGTAGCAAATATTGTTCCAGTACGCAAGAAGAATGGAGAAATAAGAATCTGCATTGATTTCAGGAACTTGAACAAGGCTAGCCTGAAAGATAACTATCGCTTACCTGTGATGGACCACATCTTGCAAACAATTGTTGGGTCTAAAATGATGTCTATGTTGGATGGTTTCTCAGGTTACAATCAGATAGGTGTGGCTACAGATGATCAGCATAAGATTGCTTTCACTACGCCTCAGGGAACTTTTGCCTATAACCGAATGCCCTTTGGCTTGATCAATGCAGGAGCAACTTTTCAGCAGTCGATGGATTCATCTTTTAGAGATCTGAAGGATAGAATTATTGTTATTTATCTTGATGATCTGACTGTTTTTTCTAGAAATAGAGAAGATCACCTGAAAGATCTGGAGACTATCTTACAAAGGTGCCAAAGACATGGCATCTCACTCAATCCCAAGAAGTCAGTTTTCTATGTTACTGAGGGAAAATTGTTGGGGCACTTAGTCTCAAAAGATGGAATCAAGATTGATCTGGAAAGGGTCAAGGCCATTCAACAGCTTAGTCTCCCTTCAAATAGGACTGGAGTCAAGTCCTTCTTTGGCCAAATCAATTTTCTCAGAAGGTTCATTCCTGACTTTGCTGAGATTACAAAGCATATTGTGGGAATGATGAGTGAAAAATAAGTTTTCAAATGGAATGAAGTTGCTAAGAAGGCATTCGAAGATATCAAGGAGGCAATTGCACATACACCAACTTTGGTAAATCCTGATTTTCGTAAAGATTTCATTATTTACTGTTATGCTTCGGAACACACCATGTCAAGAATGTTGTTGCAGAAAAATGAATCAAAGGAAGAGGCTCCAATAGCCTTTATGAGTGTTCCCCTAAAAAAGCATGAACTAAAATATTCCTTGGTTGAAAAATAAGCTTTTGCAGTAGTGAAGGCTGTTAAACAATTTAGATATTATATACTTCACTCTCATTCAGTTGTATTTGTTCCAAATTCAGCTGTGAAAAGTATCTTGACTCAGCAAGATGTTGGATTAAACAATAGAGCAACGTGGGTTGCTAAAATCCAGGACTATGATCTAGAAGTTAAGCCTACTAAACTAATCAGGGGTTAAGGCTTATGTGAATTAATTGCTGAGAATAGAAAGGAGGAAGAAGAAGAAGGATTTCCCACTATCCTATTGGTAAGTTTTCAAGACCCATGGTTTCTAGATGTAGCATACTATCTTACTTATGGAGATTGTCCCAATCACTTATCTCCTAAAGAGAAAAGAAACCTGAAGCTAAAAGCGGCGAAATATGTTATTTGGGGGGATGTCCTTTACAAGAAGGGATTAGATGGGACTTTCCTAAGATGTGTAGATAAGGAGCAACAGGATAAGCTCTTGGAAGTTTTCCATAATGAAGCCTGTGGTGGACATTTTTCTTCTTCAGTTACAGCTTTCAAAATCCTCAGGAATTGTTTCTACTGGCCAGGGATGTTTAAGGATGCATATGAATGGGTGGCTAATTGTGAAAAATGTAAAATGTTCTCAGGAAGGCCACAACTTGCAGCTTTACCTTTGAGGCCTGTTATTATTGAAGAACCCTTTAAACAATGGGGATTGGATTTTATTGGGCCTATCTCACCCCCCTCAAGTGCAGGACATACCCACATCTTAACAATGACAGTTTATTTCATGAAATGGGTTGAAGCAGCCCCTATAAAGAGAACAACTTTGGAGGTGGTTTGTAATTTTCTTAAAGAAAATATTTTGGTACGTTTTGATGTTCCCCAGAAGATTGTAGCAGATAATGCTACTAGTTTCTCTTCAGTTGAAATGACTTCTTTTTGTTATGAACATAGTATATCTCTCTCCCATTCATTAGATTACTATCCCCAAGAAATGGACAAGCTGAGTCCAGTAACAAGAATCTGATTGCTATCATGAAGAAATTGGTGAATGATAACCCCAGAGATTGGCATAAGAGACTGTATGAAGCAGTCTGGGCCGACAGAATAACTCCAAAAAGGGCACTTGGGATGACGCCTTTTGAATTAGTTTATGGAATAGGTGCCCAATTATCTTTACCTCTGGAGCTATCTACAGCTAAGCTACAAAGTGTAATCAAGGATCAATACTTCCAAGATTCCCTGGAGAAGAGGATTATGTATTTAACTAAGATTGAAGAAGAGAGAAATGAATTAGTTGACCGAATTACTGTACATCAGGCCAGAGTTAAAGAGATTTTTGACAGGAAAACAAGGCCTAGGAAGTTTATGGAAGGAGATGAAGTATTACTGTGGGATAGAAGAAGAGAACCAAAGGGTGCACATAGCAAATTTGACTCGCTTTGGAAAGGACCTTTCAAAATTCACTAGATATTGGGTCCAAATTCTTTTAAATTGGAATATCTGGATGGAGCTATTTTACCCCTATCCTATAATGGACAGGATCTCAAATTATATCATCTGTAAAGCAGGAGTCCCCTATTTTGTACATAGTCTTCCCTTTTGTTTGGTTTTGTGTTTTCCTTTCTCATTTTTGTTTTGTCTTGCTCCGTTTCCTTTCTTCTCTATGTTCCTTTTTCTGCGAAACCAGAGCTTCTGAGTTCTCTGTATTTTGCCATAAAATGCAGTCCCTAGTCAAAGCCAATGTTACCTTTTGAGTCGCCCTTATTTATCTATTGGTAATATTTCCTAAACAAGAGTTGATTTGCTATGTTGTATTATTGGTCATACCTTGTTTCTTAAATCGGCTCTTGATCCTTCAAATTTTACCTGTTTATCCTCTTTGTGTGTGAAGTTACTTAGGGTTTGAACCTTTGAACCTAAACCATTCTCAAAGTTCAAAGTTCAAATGGTTCGATATGTTCAAAGTCTCTCAAAAATGCAAGCTTTTTTGTTCTGTGTGTTAAACATCTTCGAGTTTTTGGGTTGAACTTGAACCCTTTTTGTCATTAGTTCAATGGTTTCATGGTTCAAGGTTCAACATTCAATGCCTTCTGATAAGTCACGTCATGCAGTTATCTTGTGTAATTAATGTATCGTTGAACCATTCGCTCGTATTCTATAGCGAAGTTCAACGGTTCAATGGTTCAAGGTCCAATGGTTCACTGTCTCATAGTTGAAAGCCTTTTACAAAGCCGCGTGACTGTTGGTCGGTCTATGTAGTCCTTGCATCTTTTGAACCTTCATATTGAACTATATCCTAACCAGTTCATGAGTCTAAGTTCAATATTTCTGTAAGTGAACCCTTTGCCCCTTTGTATGATCCAATTGGTATGATTGAACCACCATATTGAACCACGCCCCAAAGGTTCGATGGTTCAATGCCTCAAAGATTTGGTGATTTTGATCTCATTATTTCTTGAGGCTTTCTAAGTCAAATTTAGCGGGAAAGTTGGAGGAAAATATGTCCGAGACTCATTATGAAAATGAAAGTTCTAATTTGGTGGAGGTTACGAATAATTATTATACATCATGATCACACGTGAATAATATTTGGTATTAATGAAGAGGACAGAATTCATGTCTTTTCAAACATTTTTGGCATGTATTGTTTCAGGTGATAATTATTCAATTTAGTTAGTACCATTATTAACAAAGAACAAGCCAAATTTAGCAAGTGAACATACTGTGCGACGCAGAGGAGAATAGCGCAGGAAGTGTAAGGTTCTTGTTACTCAAACTTTGTAGTGAATTCAGATATCTTGAAGGTGAGTTCTGTTCTTCCTATATGCTATTCCTATTTCTTAACTGGAAAGAAGAATCTCTTGAGTTTCTAACATTATTTTCAAAATTTGAAGTGTTTTTCATTTTATCCTCCAAGTATGGCTTTGAAATCTACTTGTCTAGGGAATGAACATGGCCCTAGTCTTACCTATACTCACTCTGAATTTGGGGATACTGCACTGGTGCAATATGATTTAGAAGAATTTAGAGAAAGGTCTAGAAACCCTGTGCAAACCCCTATGATGAAGAAAATAGTAGACAATGGTTTAGTTGAAGCTACGACTTTTCCCAAGGCTGTACAGTGCCTAGAACTAGTTCAGGAGTGTATGAATAGGTATGAACCCCAAAACAGATGCATTAGAAATGCAGACGGTGATGTATTGTTTCCTGTCGACAGACAAACCCTAATGTCTGTGATGAGAATACCGCCTAAAGAGGCATATTCCAACCTTGATATTACTTCTTCTTATGGGCATTTCTCTGAGAAAAAATCAACTTAAAAAAGTGTGATAGCAAGAAACTAGCTGCTGAAATTTCAGAAGGGTGGCTCAAGGTTGCCCAGACCACTTACTAGGGATCATTTGATTAAAGAAGTAAGGGATATTGTGGTGTTATTAGACAGATTGAAAGGCAGCTAGCATATGTATTATTGGGAAGATTGGATGTACTTTTTGTATAAGTTATCCTCCAAGGAGAGCAATATTTAGATTGGGCAGAAATTGTGACAGATTGTTTGCATCAGGGTTTGAGTAATTGTTTGGGTAACAGAGATTTTTATGTCTTCGTACCTGTTTTATTGCTTAGCATCTACAAGAGAATGGCTTAGTCTACCTCATGCACCCTTGGCTGAGGATAGTAGGATTTATGAATATTATTCACAATTGCAGATGCAAAACTGTTATGAAAATTACAAAAGGGTTAGTGATGTTTTCACTGGGAGAATGACTTATGAACTGGGAGGTAATCTGGGTAAGAGAATGTCCAATGAAGCAATGCAGCTGATTAGTATTTATGGTAGCTTTTTTATTCAATTTTCCAAGTTCACTTACATTAGAGTTGGAGGATTTAACGGTGAACCTGTTAAGTTACGCCGATATGTGTTTGACTGTTTTGTGTTGATAGAGGTATGCAGACAGCTAGCACATGTGGATAAGAAGTTCTCGACAAAGAAGGGTTTTGGTATCTCTTTTCTCATTGAACTTGGACATTACTCGTGCCAGTCAAAATCTGATGCTTTGAATTTAGAGGTGAACCTTAAAAAGTGCAATTTTTAGTTCTTCACTACCAGGTCCCAATTTTACAGCAAAGTATTTGTCAAGGATAACTTAGATTCTAGAGCAGGGCTTTCACACATCCCTATGTTAGAGGATTACTGGGAAGACTATTCAGATGAGTTTGAGGTCAGGAGAAGACTGTGGTGTAGGTTCTCTTTAGGACAGATAATTACTCTTAATTTGAATATGGATATTTTTGGAGTTATTGATGATGAGAAACAGGTGATTGACCCACAGTTTGAACAAATAGAGCAATTACCTATTCCAGAAATCGACTGGAGCAAAAAGGAGGAAGATAGGATTGAGGTTAAAACTCTCCCAGTGATAAGGAGAACCAAGAAATGGTTAAGGGAAAAGAAACAGGAAGGGATCCAGAATAAAAATGCCCAGTAATTCACCTCAATGATTGAATCATCACTCCCCATAAGCTCTTCTAACCGACCTATTGCTATCTGTGGTGTAGGTACTTCCAAGTCATTAACTAGAATGAGCCCTGCTACTAAGAAATCCAGAAGAGCCCTCATAGCTATTCTACCCCGTCATGCTACCAGGTTGAGGACCAAAAGTAAAAGAAAGAAATAGGTTTCTGAAACAATAGTTGTGGATCTGAATTCAGAGGAGGATTCAGGAGAACCCATGGGTGATAAGGAATCAAGTTCACACAGAACAGAGGTTGTTCTAGAGACCTCTGAACTGTTAACGATTTCTAATGTATCCTCTGATGGATTGAACCCTAAAAAGGAAACTTTAGCCCCTGCACCCAATTGGCTGGAGAGTTCTATTTCTAACAAGAGAAAAATAATTACCTTTTCTGTCCCTTTAGAGGACATGGTGAGCAAATGCTTAGGAAAAACACCCAAGTCTAAGAAGCTAAAGATGACATCCAGAGTAAGCATTGATCCAAATACTGGAAACTGGAGTGCTGAGATAGCCAAACCAGTGACTAAAGAAGTATAGGACCCAATAGTGCAGGATTTCACTGTTGAGAGAGTGGATCTTGGCACTACTTCAAGAGCTGCAGATGTTCATCATCTTGAAGCATCCACCAAGAGGATAGTTAGTCAAAGTTGGAAGGACAAAAAGGACAAAAGGAAAATGAAGCAGACTCTGCATTCAATGGCAGAGTACATCGAAGCTATCCGTAACCCCAGCCCGCAGCCAGTTTCACAGCTCTGCCTGTCTTTCGATCCTAAATCACCGGTTAACAAAAGGATGTTGGATCAGGTTCACAGAAACAAGATGGTGGCTAAGATATTCGACGGTTGGTTGGACTGCATTGTACAGAAGGGGATTGAATACATTCGTGAACTTAACAATATTTACAATCTGACTGCTGCCACCGTTAAGGACCTTAAGGCACAGGTTACTGCTTGGGTGAAAGATGAAGGTAAATGGGTAAATGTAATGAATCAAATTGATGAAGTTCAAAAATACGGAGTAGCGAAGTTTCTGACAGAAAAGAGCTTGATTGGTTTGGATGAAGATCTATTATATGTGAATAAAAAAAATATTGAATGGAGAAATTCCATATCATGGCAGGGATGTTTTGAACTTACAAAATTGATTAAGGAGATAACTGAGTTCACTCAATCACTGCAGCATGACTTGCAATGTAATGATGTCAAATACATAAAAGATGATGGGAAACTGGAGGAGGATGTCGACACAGTGGTTCAATCCTTTAAGGATAAAATTAGCTTTGTCAAAGAAAGTGACAACATCTTAATTGAAGATTTCTCCTGAATCTCTAAGATGGAGTCACTACTTTACCTCTGTATCGATGCACTTCCAGAACATAAGGAAAAAATTGGGAAAATACGAAGGGAGAAAGAAGTTTGGAAATCAAGGGTGAAACACATAGGCATCCCCAACTTCCCGAGAATTCAGGAGTTTGTTGCAGCTTTTCAGGAATGGAAGACTCAACGTGCTTCTCCAACCCCTGATGGCAAATCTGGAGATTCAAATCCGCTGCCCCAGCCGTGATCTTATTGGCTCATTTTCCTTATTCAGTTCCTCAGTTATGCTTTTTTTTTCGTAATCTTGATCTTTGAATCTATTTGTTATAAACTGAATCCCGTATGGGTCAGAGTTATTTTAACTCTGGGTTCTGGTTTACTTGATGACATGATTAGAGCATTCATATATATAGGTTTTTGAATCTTTCATAAGGGGAGATAGATAGAAATAGAAAAACAGAAGAGAAGTTTGGGCTGAACTATTTCATGGTTTTACAGTATATGATGATTGTCTGATAAATTCTTCATCTGTGAATGAAAAGAGGGAACAATTATTGTTTACTTAGATCTGTGCGTCTGAGTGTTTGAAATTGGATTTTCTGTGTGAAATCTCCTTTCATCTGGTAATTGCTCTTTTATTGGACAACTCGTTATATGTGTTCTATTATTTATTGGTTCAGCAAATACATATGTATGTGTTCATGTATTTAAATGTATCAAAAATAGAATCTGTGCATTCTATTACTCACTGTTACTGCATAAATTTACCGCATTCATAACATAGTTATGTATGAATGTTAGTTTGCGTTAGGCATTTTCTGGTTAAAAGTGCATTTGGATAGTTGAATAGATTGAATTCATTGGAAATCTTAAAGGGAGCTGTACCTAAATTCAGAGGGGAACTAATTTAAAAGTTCAACCATTTGTTGCTTAACTCATTTGTTCTTTAAAGAAGGGTATAGAGTCAAAATGAAACATTTTCAAAATAAAGACAAATCTGTTAGCCAACAATGTGATATGTGGCTGCAATTGCTCTCTAGTTTGCAATGTCATTTCAGTTTGTAATGTATAGAATATAGTTTAAAATAGTCTCTCTCCCCTATTTTTTTGGGTTCTGGTTCATGGCAGGGTGATAGTTATATGTCCTTGGATTATGTTTTTTTTGGGTTGGTTAAGGTTAGTTTTTGGTTGTTTGTTGAAGAAGGTTGATGGGCTCTGTGTGGCCATTTTCTTGGTTTGGTCTTGGCTCTGTGTGGCCATATGCATGTTGCCTGGGACCCTACGAGGTCAATTTTGGAAGGATAGGGTAAGGGGACAAAACTTTCAGTATGGGAATGGCTGCCTCAAACTCAATGTATTTTTTGGCTTTAATATATACAAAATATTTTCTTTACAGAGAAAAAAAATAAAAATAATAATATAGTAAGTTAATTATATAATAATAATATAGCTATATAATTTATTCCTAACATAGCTAATTAATGGCTGACATTAGTTTATAGCTCACAAGATTATATAATGCAGGCTAACTAGTTAATTTAATTTTTTTTACATGAGAACAACCGACAAGTTTAGAAAATTTTCCACGTGGGAGATAAGATTTCAATAAAACATGTAACTAGTCATTAGTCTACAGAAGCACCAAGAAATCTCGAAGTTGACCTCTTATGGGTATGGGTGGGGGATGGTAGAGGCATCCATGCCCTGATGCATTTTTGGGGCTGGACAGCCTGCTGTCCTTTGTTGTTTTGTTGGACTTTAATGCTCCATCTTTTGAAGTCTCTCAAAATCCCTGCTTACATTAATCAAAATCAGTTTGAAAGGATAGGACAATCACATTAACAATTTACTGCAGCGGCATTTATTAAGCATGGGCGGCACTTGTAGAGTTAAAAAGATAATGACAGAAGAGTGGTTGAGAGACTGAGTTATCATAGAGGAGTGTACGAGTCTTTAAAATGAGGAAAAAAAAAAGGAACAGAAAGAAAAGACGATAAAGATTGGAATCTGCAACAAAACAGAGAGCACTCCAACAAAACAAACATTTGAGTCATGTTGATAATCATGCAAATTAGCATTGTAATATTTAAAATAGTCAAGTTGTTTGTATATAATCTTCCGAATAATACAAATGAAAAGGTATTCGTGTGCCATCTCCTACCTTACAAATGCAATTGTCCAGAGACTGACCCACTTGTTCAAAAGCAATAAAAGTACAATTCACTTCAAACAACCCTTTGAATGATTTATCGTATGGAACATCTTCTCTGAATTTATAGGATTCACATAAAAATGTCTCTGTTGGTCATTGTCAATGCTCACCCAACCAACACAAACTTACAAATGGAGGCCGGTCACTCGTTAAGGAAAATTTATCCTTAACAAACAAAATCTTTTGTTTTTCATGTATCTATTGAAAGAATAAAATCCAAAGAGCTATGCTTTAAATTTAAAAGACAAACTTGTAGTAAATATAATAGCTATATTTATCCTTAGTCGCTTCTGCTCGATCTGAAACAAACAAAATCTTTTGTTTTTCTTATATCTATTAGGAGAATAAAATCCAAAGAGCTACGCTTTAAATTTAAAAGACAAGCCTGTAGTAAATATAACAGCTATATATTTATACGTAAAGTTGAAGAAGGTAAACTTTTATTCATTGTAAACATAATGTTGATGCGAATATACCTAACCTTTTTTAAAAATCATTCACTTCAATGGTCAAACAGTCAATAGAAAATTTGCACCTCACTCACAATAAAAAGTGGTAAATATTTGTCCTATTTTTTTTTGCCAAAATTGACCTTTGACTATTGAAGTGGATGATATTTAAGAATAGCCATAGAGAATAGAAGTCGGAATTACATCGTAAGCCAAGCACATATGACAAGAACATAGGACCCTTTGTGAATTTTTCTGGTGCCATCCCTAAAGGAAGAGAGTAGCAATATAAATAATATAAATAATGATGTATAGATTATAAATAAAAAATAATAATATATAATAGTGAACTAAATAAAAACTATATGCAATCTCTGGATTAATTGAATGACTAATTGTTAACTAACTAATGACTAACTAAATTCAACAAAAGAGTGATATGCACAATCAATAACCATTATTCTTTCATTCTCCCCTATAATAACCATCTAGAAGAACTTGGAGTGAATCTTGAAGTTTTTGAAATTTGTGATGGGCTAGGGGCTTCATGAATTTATTTGCTATCTGATCATCTATAGGGAAGTATACCATCTCAACCAATAATCAACTCTCTAATGTAGTGATGTTGAATCTCAATATGCTTAGTTCTACCATGAAACACTCAATTCTTCAGCATTTGTATGGTGTTATGGTTATCACAAGACAACAAGGGAGGTCCATTCTCTATTTGCAACATATTCTCTAATGATCTTCTCAACCATAGAGTTCAGAAAATTGTAAATGTGATAGAGTGGGTTGTTTCTTAGACTTCTAAGAAAATATTTTAGAAACAAAATTGATATTATAGCCAAAAATAAACTTCCAATTATCTGTAGAACCTAACCAATCTGAATCGATATATCTAACTAATCTACTATCCTTTAAATCTTAAAATTAGAGACCATAACTCAATGCCCTCTAATATACTTGAGAGTGCTCTTAGTTGTACTCTAATGTGTTTCCTTAGCTTCTGACATGGACCTAGATAGCAAGTTCACTAGATATGTGATATTGGGTCTAATAGTCAAGTAGATCAAGATGCCAATCAACTATCTATATAAAGTGGGATTCATGAATCTATTTTTTAAAATTTTACAACTTAAGTCCAACCTCAATAGGCGTTGCAACTGGTTTTCAATTCTTAATTTTAAATCTTTGCAAGATATTTGAAGCATAATTTTTTAAAACATGAATATTCCATCTTCATTCTACCATATTTCTATAGCAAGAAAATAATCCACCTATCCCTGATCTTTCATCTTTGTTAGGAAAAGGTGTCTCAACCTTGCAACCTCAAAATATTACTATTCTTCCCAGTTTTGGTCTTTTCGAATACCCTTTATCTTGGAGAATGGTCTGGAACTTTCAAAGTTTCCAAAAGAGCTAAAAATGGTGAGACTTACTATTTTTAGCAAGTCCTTCGATTGAGCTTAGATTGACCTAAAATTTTCCTAGAAGGTGCAGAACAACTAAGTAAACATCTCGGGTGACTACTGTCTCGAGATCATATCTGAATTGTGAGATATAAAAGTTTCTATTTTTGAAACTATCTAAAAAAAGTTTTGAATCAATTATCGTAATCAAAACTTCCCTAAATGTCCTAAAAAAATATCATGACTGATGAAGTCAATTATGAGGTGATAGATCTCTTCACAAGATTTCCAATGCATCAAATAGTTTGTGAATCAGACATCCAGATCAAAAGTTATGACCTCTGAAAGTTGGACCTCCTATTTTTGGGAAATGTAAGAACATGTTGGACACATAAAAGCGCTGTGAAGGGGAGTTACATGTGTTGGTGTGTGTTTTGGCACATCACAAGGCATCTTTGATTGGAGATAATTTGGGTGCCACTTTTAGGTGGTTTTCTCTCATGGTTTTGTAATTATCGGTAACAATTTACTACATTATATCTCCTATATATAAGGAGATTGAGATGGAGGTTGTGTGTAAGATTCATATAAATGTTGAGTTACCTCCTGGATCTCTGGTTGGATATACTCCTATAAAATCTTGTTCTGTAGGTATATTGTAATCTTCTTGATTCGCGAATAATATATTGGGCGGCTTTGGAGTGTAGGGTTTTTTACCTGAAAGGGTTTTCCCCACGTATATCTTGTGTTGTGAGTTTTGTGTTTACATTTGGAAGTTGTTATTATCTTTCTATTAATGTGTATCTTAATTTGTAACTGTAAAAGTAAAAGTTTGCATAAATATTTTCTCAGTAGATCAGTGTAGGAAGTGTTTCCACATACCTTGCTTCCTTTCAATCTCAAACTCTATAATCATGGTTGCTATAAACTATGAAAATAATGTAGAATTATTCTAGTGTAGATGAGACCATCCACATAGAGAACTAAGATAAGAATATCACCATCTAAGTTCTAGGTATAAAGAATGGGACCTAACTAATACTTTATAAAACCCTTCTATTGTAGGTATGAGTCAATTCTAGCATATCATGCTCGTGGTGCTTGCTTAAGACGATATAAGTCCTTCAATCTGTAAACAC
Source organism: Cunninghamia lanceolata (assembly GCA_027924645.1). Taxonomy (NCBI): domain Eukaryota; kingdom Viridiplantae; phylum Streptophyta; class Pinopsida; order Cupressales; family Cupressaceae; genus Cunninghamia; species Cunninghamia lanceolata. Next base: position 2,303,469 of record BSBN01000998.1, read on the forward strand.
TGTGTTCTTTAGAAGGTATTTCAAATCCTTTAAGTTTTCCCACATAAACATTTTCATTAATATAATCATTTAAAAAAAACTCTTGACATCCATCTAATAAACTATCAAACTCACTAAGCTACCAAAAACAAGCTAGTCTAATGGTATCCATGGGTGCTATAGGTGCATATGTCTCAGTGTTACAATCAATATCTTCTTGTAGAGTGTACCCTTCAATTACCAATCTAGCATTATTTTTTATAAATACTTCCATCATATTTGTACTTGGTTTTATACACCCACCTTGTATGAATAACTTTCTTAAACCAAGTTATAATTGGACCAAATCTCATCTGTCATTCATTTCAATTATTTCTCACTATGCATTGTTTCAACCCACTCTTCTTTTTCTTAAGCTTGTTTAAACGTATGTGGCTCTTTATTTTTTATGATTTGAGTCATCAAGTTATAGTTCACTTTTTCTTGTGACCTTCTTATCATTTCTAAAAACTTGAGTCAAACATAAGAGTTGATAGATGATTCTATTTTTCCCTCTTATATTTTTGATATTTTCTTAATCCCTCACTTGAGGATTCAAGTTCTTCTTCTTAAACTATGTTAATCACAATTTAAGTTTCCTCTGTTTTCTTTTGCTTTGTGTACTTTACTTCTAATTTAAATATCACATCTCTACTTATCAGTAGTTGCTTGCTTACTAGAGCATACAACTTGTATGCTTTAATTTTTAATCCATGCCTAATGAAAAAATATTTTGGGCCTTTTATCATCCAACTTATACCTTTTTTTTTTCTTTTTGTATGCGTGCATAAACAACACAACCAAACACCCTCAAATGATCAACTTTTGGCTTAATTCCATACTAATGTGTGATATGAGAAAATTAAATCTTAACTAAACTATATTTAATTAGAACAATTTCTTGTCACATATTAGGATAACAACCAACAAAGATGTGTATCTCACTGAGCCCAATCTAGAAGAGAAAGAATGTCCAAGCTATATCCCTTTGTTTCAATTAGAAATGAAATGATTAAATGCTATTGATTAAAACTAACAGAGATAGGGGAAAATAAGAAAATATAGAGATTGATAAAATGATTTATAGAAATAAATGTAGAAATAGAAATAGCAGATCACAAGGAACTTGGAATTGGGCAAAGAGTCTCACTCTCTAGGATGACAATGCGCCACAAACGTCAATGCACTACATTGTAGTCTGTATGGTGAAGAAAATTAGAATCTTGGACCTGTACGAATTTGCATGGATTTCAAGAGTTTCTTGTTAATAGCAGACATAATAATGATTACATGGAAATTTGCAGATGAGAAAAATAGACAAAACTGATACTATGAGAATGGAATAAGAGAAATGACGAGAAAGGGAGAAGGAAGATGCAAACACTCATGTGCTCGAAATATTTCCTCATGCAACATGTAATTGTACAAATAGAGAAGAAGGGTTAGTGTATATATATATATATATATATATATATATATATATATATATATATATATATATATATATATATATATATATATATATATATATATATATATATATATATATATATATATATATATATATATATATATATATATATATATAAATATACATATTTTATAAATCAAAATCTTCTAGCTCTATGTTACACAATGAGATGTAATGTTTATATTAGTATTTTTTTTATTGTATATATATACACATTAGCAGATATACATATTTTTATAAATCAAAATCTCCTAGCTCTATGTTACATAGTGAGATGTAATGTTTATATCACTATTTTTTTATTATATATGTGAGTGTAAGAAGTTGGGTCCACTTTTAGTGGAACACTCAGGGCAAAATATTTTTAGAAGGGATGGATTTTGACAATATGGGTAACATTTTTTTTTTTGAGAAATTTTGGCTAAAATTAAAACTCATTTCAGATGACAATGTCTAGTTTTAAAACATGTAATTTTTTTTAGTTTTGAACATATTTATTTATTTATTATTTATATTTTAAACAAAGTGCTTTAAAATTTTTGAAAGGAATGGACTTTGGCAGTATATATGATGACTTTTTTAAAGAATTTTCAAATGAAATTAAAACTCATTATAGATGACAATGTTTAGTTTTTAAATATGCAATTTTTTTAGTGTTGAACATATTTTTATATTTATTAATAATTTTTTAAACAAAAACCATCATAAAATTGAAATAACATTGAATTTTTTTTGAAATTTTTTTTATGTTTGACCAACCTAGACATCATTAATACAAAATGAAAAAAAAATTTCATGTTACGATTAGTTTAGGTCAAATTATGTTGGTCATACAAAAGGGGTTTTAAAAAACACAAATTAAGGCTAGTAGAAAATTAATTATGTGTAAGTGCTTCAAATTTTTACTCCAACTATCACAAAATTTGATTTTCACAAAAATACTTCCACTTTTTGACAAAAAAGTTGACCCAACTTCTTGCACTTATGCGCACACACACACACACACACACACACACACACAAAACAAGAAAACATAAGAAAACTTAGTAATCTTTGAAACAATTATATAGAACAAATTAGAAAAGAAATGTATAGAAAAATAGGAATTAGAAAAATAAAACAAGGAAAAGCAAAAATAATTATTTTAGAATTAAAAATATAGAGAAAGCTTGTTTTATTCTTTTAATTATCATTTTAAGTAAGTTAGTTTAGTTGTCTTATTTTAATAATTTTAATTAATAATTAAATTAATTAATTTATTCCTTTTTGTTCTAAATTGTTTATATATTTTTAATTATGAATTATCTTTCAAAAAGAAATAACAATTTAATTTAATTTATTAAATCTACTTAATTCATGTAATGACTAATTAATTGTTAATTTAATAAACAAATGATTTTATAAATTGATTTTATTTTAAGTTGATATTATGGATTATAGTGGAACAATAATTAAGTAATTAATTTTACTTATTAGTTAATTTTAACCATGAATCTAAACTTAGTATTACCGTAAACCAATTAGATTCATGATTTAACACTATACAACATAGAATTAAACATGTGTGAGTATAAAATCCATTTTAAAAATTTTCTCACTTTAACTTATTGACGTGAAATTTAGATAGTTTGTCAGGAGTCATCCATAAGCCCTTTTCATCTAGTAACTCGTGGTCATAGAAACCTCTTTTAGGTAAACCTTATTGTTATATTTATTTACACATAGCTTTTTTAAAGAAAAAATCCACATTGTGTGCCCATTTGTATATGTGCATATAGGTGGGCATTACACTGTATAAGAGTTTTCTTTAGTCAAACCCTGTGTTTGGTGTTTCCACCTCATCAATAGCCAACAAGATTGATATATTGATAAATAGTGTGTGCTCTTAATTCTAAGTGCATCTAGAATTGTAAATGAGTAGTGACAAAATAATAATGTGATATTGATAAAATAAAAACCTACACAATGACTTAGAGTAGATTTACAAAATGATTTATGAATATGAACAAGTAAGGAAATGATATTTAACACACAAAGATAAATGTTAATCTAAATGGATTGAAAAAGGTAAGGAAAGAATTTACAAGGATCTTGCTAGAAGACTATCGCATCGAAGAACAAAATGAAGCTTTGTTTGGAAGGATATCAATCTTGAATGAGAACCTTTCAAAGAGTGAAGAAACCAAAGTAAATCACATTAACTGAATACTTTCAATAATCTACAATAAATAATGACCATAGAATAGTAATAGCACAAGTAAAATAAGTGTGAGCAGTAATTTTGGTAGACCTTTCCTAGCATGTTAAATTGATACGTTCTTTCAAATGACAAATCAATAGGGTTTTATAGAAGAGGCAAGAGGCAAAAAATTTGGAAAATTAGTCATTTGGGCATGAATAGACATCAAGAAAAGCTTGGAATGCCATGCAAGTAAAAACAAACCTTCTAAAAATAGTTGACAAACATAAAGATGCTTTAAGGATGTTAGCGCACCACATAGACATCTACACCTAACACTTTTCTCCATGCAAATTTAGTTCTTAGAAAGTCCAAATAACTTGGGGCATTGCCAAGGTTACGATACTTTTACGTTTTTTTGGCTAGGATAAGAAGAAAGGGTCAAAGTAGCATTTAGAAAGCATCTTTATGGGTTGAGGGTAAGGCTAAGACTGGTAGGTGATCCTAAAAACATAGTAAGGGAGTGGGCACTAAAGTGACTACCAAATAAAGTGTGAAATTGTGAGTGAGCACAATTTACGACTCTACACAAGGTTTTTCAAGAGTCGTTCCTTTAGCTTCTTTTGTAGGACTTCTATTTGAAAAATAGACTATTATATTTGACTAATTATTCCTAAAAACTCTTATCTAAATTCTTTTTTCCATCATACTTCTTGCATCTTGACAATGGTCCTATTCTTCCTTTCAATAACTCCATATTGTTGTGGAGTGTAAAAAATAGTGAATTCTCTCTTGATTCCATTTTTTTTAGAAATCTATAAACTAATTTGATTTGTATTGACCTCCATTATCTATGCTATTACTTTGATGAAGTTGTTATTCTATTTTCAATTAACCTCTTAAATTCTACAAGCTTATTAAATGCTTCAAATTTTACAACCAACCAATATAGCTAAGGTTTTAAGTAATCATCAATAAAGGTTAGAAAATACCTAGACATGTTGAAAGATTTTTTTTCCATGAAACCACACAAATTTTTAAGAATTGTCTTATAGATTATTTATCTCTTCTGAATTTTCTAATTCAAAAGCTAGCTCTATGTTCTTTACTAAAATTGCACTCTTCACACATACCTTTTTTGTATCTTAAATGAAAGGCAATCCTTCAACCATTATTATTTTTTTGAGTAAAAATAAACCACTAAAAGTAATATGCCCATATATTTGATGCCAAATTTTTATTTTATTCATTTCACTATTTCTTAATGCTTGATTGCATTGAGGGAAATAGAGAGGAAACATCCTATCACATGTCATATTTGTTCTTACAAAAACCACATTCCTTTTCAGTTTATCTTTGATTATGCATGAACATTTTGATCAAAATTCACTCGATACTTTCATTATAAAATTTCTCTAATAGATAATAGATTATTTCTATGTACATTAGAACCAATAATGTTTCATTGATATGCTTTTCCTCATCATTCATTATTGTAACTACAATAATTTACTCTTGCCTTGGTTCCATGAGACTAATTATCTCCCAATACAATTTTCTTCTTATGCTTCTCATCTATATTGATAAACACACTCTCATTACATGTCATATGAGAAAGACATCAAACAATCAATGTACCTTAAATTATTCCTACTTATATTTGTATTGAAGTAGGAAATGAATAAATTTCTTTATCTTCAACAATATTATGAGCATTCCTTTATTTCATTCAATCAAGTTTACTCCAACATTCTAATTCATAGTGTCCAAACCTATTATAATTAAACTATTGGATATTCCTTTTATAATGATTATCTCCTCATTATTCTCATCTCTTCCTCTTCCTCTTCCTATAAAGCTACTACTTTTGCCTCTAAACATGATTACTTCTTTCTTTGAAGTTGTTATGAAATAAAATTTTAGAAACATATGCCATTTCCACATAACCCTCATGAGAGAAACACATACAAAACAAGTATTCAAAATCCACAATGTAGAACAGTAAAAAAATAATATCACTAGATAACACTAGATCTACCAAGATATCATTTTCCAATGTTTATTCACCTTCGTCACAATAAGAAAATAATTTCCCTTTCTTCTCATTTTTGTCATTGGAGAGTTTTGTGTTGAATGTGCTTATTGGAAAGTCTTAACAATGCCTTGATTAGGCCCTTATATATTACATATATAGGATCAAGGAGGCTAAAATGCCTAACCCCCTATTATTTAATAGGATTATTAATCATGCCTTGGTTCCTCCTAAAGTGAAAGATGACTCTCATATTGGTTCATCCTCATCCCCTATGATATCTAAGGGTGGGGTCATGGCCTCTCATCCTCTCCTGCATACCAAATTTATGGTTCTAGACAAGTCCAACCCACCCCAATCTCAGGTTCAAACCCCCAAACACACCTCTATAGAAAATTAGAGTGTCCCTTGTTAAGACACAATAAGAGAATACTTATACCTAGTCTCTATACATCCCATGCCCCCTTGATCACAAGACTCTAGTTGATAAGTAGAAGAAAATCATGGAGTAAGTCACCCTACTAACTCCACTCCTAGCTCCAACCCTGTAATAGGCATATTATATGGATAAGGCTAAGCACCCAAGATATGGGCCTAAGAAGGGCCATCCTAATCCCCAGCACAAGATCTCCATTGATTTTAGGATTGTGCTCAAGAAAACTATTGCTCCTCTCTACTATCACAACAATGAGAAATCCCTCAATTGCCCCAATTACAGCAATCTAAAAGGCCACTTGGTTAAAGTATAAGAAAGTATTAATCTCCACAATAATGTCATGAAGTGATTCACAGGACAACATCACAACTCTAGGAAAAGAATTCAAGAGATTGAGATGAAGCTCTTCAAATAGGTCAAGGATCATCTCAAAGCCCAAGTTGATCATGACATCTAGGAGGAAGTGAAGAATCTCTCATCCACCTTCAAAAGCTTGGAGAGCTTGGAGTAGAATTTTCTCACCTTTGAAAGCTTAAGTTTTTCAAATTTTTAGCAATTAAAATTATTCTCTGAAATTAATAAAAAACTATATCTGGGACTAATTTTTAAAAAATTAAAAAAAGTCATAAACATAAACTATATTAAGATATCTACATTTCGTTATTTTATATCATTTTAAAATTCAAAACATATATGCCACTTTTAGGGAGTCCAAGTTGAAAAAGTGTATTTGCATTGGCCATTTCCTTTATAAAACTATGACATGGTTATAAACTTCCACCCAAGTTCTATTTAAAGATCACTCCCAAAATTTTTAGGAGAAAACTTACCTTAAGATATATAATGAATCATATATGTCATAAATTTAAATCTTGATTGGTCCAAAACACCACATTAGAGAGCTACAAAACATTTAAGAACATGGGGATCTAGATTAAACTCATATTTTATACAAAAGAGGAGTTCTTTGTCCTACCACATTTAAAATTCTTAGCTACCCTTAATTCATAAGACATAGCAAATGAGATCAAATTTCATCTTTACTGATTCAACTCTTACATAATTCACTTGCACACAACTACTTGAAGAGTTCCCTTAATGACAATAAATGCCTCTCACTTCCCTAGGTCTTATCACAACCACATAACCTCTAGAAAAACTAAATTTTCACACTCTCATATAAAACACTCATGGGCACCTTCACTTTGTCAAACCATCTCAAATTAAGGTTCTAATTTTCTATCATGAATTTTCTATGGACATGTAACATCTCTTCATTCATATGAGTACACATGGGCACCATAGATGATCTTGTTAATTGTTCTAAAGGACCAATAGAAATATTTGAGATAGCCATGTGTATAATTTCACATCACCTTATATTTTTGCACCATATAAATATTGAGAAAACATCCCCATGGGCCCACAAGATCACCAATGTATACCGTTCTGAGCTAATAGAATGATCTACTTATATCTCCCTCTAATTACATAGTACCATCAACATAGATGATCAAGGGGTTCTTCAAGACATATCTTGACACAAATATAGAAAGAGCTCAATAAATCCAATGATCATTCATCTAAAATGAGATGAATGGTCCTTGGAAACCCATTTTGACACATTAGAAAAACTACCTTATGACTTTCTCAGGCCCTCCATCCCATGCTCATGCCATTCACAAGGCTAAGGACAATTAAAAGTTGGCTCATGGGAACCTTAATTCAACAAGAACACATCATTCACAAATACCATTTGTGTAAAAACTAAGAGAATAGGTCCCACCTCTCATGACTCAGCATGAGTTAACTAGTCATGGAACACTAGGTCACTATATTTCAATAGATCTCATAGAGCTCTAAGAGCAATTGATCATGCCACATTACATTCAGATTTGATGGTCCTTACAAACACAAAGAACATTGTGAGCTTTGACATCTTTTGACATTTTGAGGGTCATCCAGCTAAGATCTCATTAATGGCTCTTATCTCCTCAATTGCACAAAAACTCTATCACACATAAATAGAAATTTACACAACTTATTAGTTTACATCATCCTTAAATTCTTGACTTTTTTCTCCATCTAATTGACACAAATTGACAAATGCTAAAAAAATATTGATTTTGAGCATCCCAGTTAGGCTAAAAAATGGGACACACTATTCTAGGATAACCAATGAATAAAAGATCGTTGTAAGATTTAAGACTAACACCTATGTGAAGAATATTTAGAAATAAAACTAAAATATGCTTGAGAAATGTAACCTTTGTTAGTGAAATACCTCTAAACTTTTCTTGGATTTTCAACTCTATCTGAGATCAAATTCATGGATCTAGGTCAAGTCTATAGTTGTGGATTCATCCTCTATATCCAAACTCCACCTTGTATAGTCTATATCTATAATTTGTTGTGCACTCAGATAACTTTTATTTACTCTACTCTTTTTTGATATTTGATGATTGGTATTATTTATAAATAGCTTTGGAGCATTGTTGTTAGTGTCACAATGGGACACATTCTTCTAGATCAACCTATAAAAAACTTTGGTACAAGATTGAAGATAATAATCAAGTGCCCTAGAATGATGTATGCAAATTTGTTATCTGTTTAGTGCATAAAATACAAATTTTGATATTGATTTCTCCTTTAATTATTTATAATGAGATAGGATTCTAAATAAATGAGACCTAATAAATGAATGCTAATGAACATTTTTAAATACTAGCATATAGCATCAAATTTTATGAAGTTTGTGTACTTAGTTGGCTCAAGGTTAGAAAATAAAGGCATCTAGTTGGCCACAATTTAAATTTAGATTTTATAAGGACAATAGTCAGTTTCATGACTATGGAGATGACCTTAGGGTGGAAAAATGATCAAATGCAGGTGTACAATGATTATATTTGGGTAGGTGTATAGAAAGGGGGGCTAAATGTGGGGATAAGAAAAATGTATTAGAGGATGTACTTCTAAGAATAAGGTGGGGAATAAATAAACTTTCCCTAAGCTTAATCTAGGCTAATCAAATGAAATTCAAATAACTCAACACAAATTATCCTATATTATGTAATGTAGTAAAGAGAGACTACTTAATTGAACTGTTAATGCTATTTTCAAAAAGTAAATATAAATGGAGGAATATGATTATGTATAGAACATTAATGTGAGTGAGTGAATCTATTATGACACTAAAATCTACTGCTCTAATATAGAAATATTGATAATTGATTATACCTTATACCTTGGATTCTATGTATGACCATGACTTTTTGGGTCAAATTTGTGGATCTAGGTCACTTTCATAGACATAGTTTTGTCCAATGGCCTATGGATCTCATCCTTATAATTATACACTTTTTCTCTTTGGTTCACTAGATTCTTTGTTTCTTGTTGATCATTAAGAACCCATGATATTTAGAAATAATTTTAGGAGGTTGTCAAATCAGTAGGGGTAAGTTCTCCCAAGTCAACCCCCTAGAGATACAAGCTCTATGGTCATGCTAAAGATCAACAAATAGTAGGCAAGTGTATAAATTTTCTATATGATTATTCTGAAGTGAGTCTTGTTCCTTTTAGTGCAACAATTGAATCTTTTCTCCAGTAAATGTGTCTTCAATTATCTAGGAAGTTGAATGATTCTAGGATACAAATTAATGTACAAACGGTTTTCTCTAAATACCAATACATACCAATAATCACATAAAACGTGTACCAAGCTGGCCATGGCCAAACAAAGATGGGTGAGAGTTAGCCAAAATTTAAAATTTAAAATTCATGGATTAATTTCATGGGTGGCATTGATTTTGCACTCTTGAGATTTGAACTAGGATAAGGGAGTGGTGAAATCATGGTATGGAATGAGTGTTTGGACATGAGACATGAAATTAATGTCAAATGTATGGGGATATATGACATAAGGTCAAATGCATGACAATGAGGGTAAATGGGGATAGGTGATGGATTGGGCAATGAGCTCAACTTTGCACAATGTTGCACCATTTGTTGATATATAATTATACTAAACCATTTGCTCAAAATGGACCCAACACTAAATGAGAGTTAAAATTGGTAAGTAAATCTCAACATTACATTTTTCCTCCACTTTAAAATGCACGTGAATACTAAAATGATCATGTATCTCAAAGTATATGACCACTCAAAAACATGCATGAAAGTAAATTCTTAGACATAAAAACATGAATTTGAATTATGTGTGTAGACACCTGAAATTGACCATGTCACTTTCATCACCTTGACGACACCACCTTGCAACACTATTGCGACACTTTTGTCCTAAGAGTCCCCTTTACCGTATCTTTTTCCCAAATTAATTAAATAAATTATATTTATTTAAATAATTTATTTTCCTCCATCACCCAAATTAAATAAATAAATTATATTTATTTATTTAATCCATTTATCCCTTTTTATCACTTTGGAGCCAAATTTAATTATTTATTTAATTAATTTATCCTCCTAAAGATGAAGGAAAGGTGAAGACCAAATAAACATGAAAGAAACTCAGAACAAGAGATTTATACCTTCAAAATATTCAAACCTCCTTTCTCCTTGATAAGGTGGAGGAGAATGATGCACCAAAGTCAACTCCTAGCTTTACCCAAGTATAAAAGTATGTGGATTACTCAATGAACCTCAACACAATATGGATTTGGCTTAGCAAGTGGCTTGAGATTTTGACATAATAAGGATGCAATGAGATGAGATCAAAATGGCTCAGATTGAGCTTGTATTTATAGTCATTTTGGAGAGGATTTGAGACCAAGGGTAGAGATTGAAAGTTGAAATCCAAGGGTGGAGATGAAGAGATGAGATGGAGGGCTAAGATTTAATCAACAAAAATGTAGGGTTGTGATTATTTGTGAATTTTAAATTCACCTTGGGAAGGCTTTGCATTAATGAAGATTAAGACTTGTGAGTGAATAAAAAAATAATTTTGTGGGAGAAGATGGAATACAAAATTGGGGTTTATTGGTGAATGGGATGGCATGTGACATATGTACCTATTTGGAAAAGACATGTGTGATCTATTTTTATTAAAAAGAACTCTTATATGGAAGAGGAAAGATGAGTTGGAAGAGTCATGTGACCCCTTTGAATAAAAAAATGTTTTTTATTCAAAGGGTGTGGGGAGATGGGTTAGTGAGGGTTTTAGGCTAATTAATTAAGTGTTTAACTTAATTAATCTGGTTGTTGGAAATAGGTGAGGGGATTATTTGAAGGTTAGAATTAATTAAGGGTTTACTTAATTAATTTGGGTCTAGGGGCTAGGTAGGACCGTATAATAGCTAATTAAATAACTGTTATTTTTTTAATTAGGCTAGGTTTAGGTCATAGGCTAGGGAAGATTAATCAAATAAGTATGTTTTATTTTATTAATCTAGGTTAGGGAATGAGGGAAATTAATCAAATAAATATTAGGATATTTATTTAATCATTTATGGATGATGTTCTAAGGTATAGTAATAAATTAATTAAATTAATTTTATTACAAGTGAATCATTCAAGATGAATGGCTAATTAAATAATTTGATTTTATTTAATTGATTGGTGGAATGAATAATTAGTAGTGTGAGGATGCAGGAATGTGGCTTGCCGGGTCAATATATTTTTAAGTGTCTACACTTCCCATAATCCCCTCTCCAATAATTAACTAAATAATTTTATGATTTAATTTAATTATTGAAAGTCACATAACTAGCTCGTCCTCATCCTCAACCAATTGCCACAATCATTAAATGAGTGTCCATAATTACTAAATGAGTCCACAATCACTAAATGAGTTTTTCATCCTAACCATCCATTTCTTACTACATCTCTTAATCCTAGTCATTCACATAAGGATAAGCCCTAGAATCTAATAGATGGTGAGAAGAAGATAGGAAATGTATTTCACGTTTTATTCAATAAGCAACATGGTATATATAAATCCAAGACACATATGTAGTTATCTTTTAATTGTATCTGCACTAGTCTGCAACTGGTAGGACTAATCTTTTTGATTAGTCATAATGTAATACATGTAATACAAACTAGTCTACATTAACATTCCCCCCTTATTACATTATTTTTTTAAATGTACCCGCTAAACAAATCAAATTTAACCTTACCAAGAGACTTGGTGAGTATATCCGCTACTTGAGAATCTTTGGGGTAGTACTAAAGCTAGATGTGGTGGTTCACTTGGTCCTAAATGTAGTGACACTTGACCTCAATATGCTTTGATGGCTACTTTTCAAGAATGTCCATGTCAGTCAGAATGTGACACAACCAAATCACTTCGCACATAGCTCCTCGTGTGACACAATATCATCTTAATTGGATGGGAGAGAAACAATAGTTTTCTTCTTACTAATCCACAAGATAGGTCTAGATCCAAGATGAAAAACAAATCCTAAAGTTTATTTCTTGTGATGAACAAATCTTGCATAATCTGAGTAGGTATATCCCTGTAAGAAGAACTAAATGTTCTTCTTGTATTCCATACCATAGTCAATTATGCCTTGGATATATCTCAAAGCATGCTTCCCTATGATCCAATAACACTTCTTCAAATCCTGCATGAATTGTGAATGATAGATGATAGTAAAACAGAAGTATGGTCTAGTGTAAGTCGAGTAAATGAGACTCCCAACAAACTATCTATAGAGAGTTGCATCCACTTGAGGTGAATCCTAGAATCAAAAGAGTTGTAAACCTTTCCCCATTAGAGTGGACATAGGCTTACAATTGGACATTTCATAGTTTTCTAGGAGTGTCTTGGCATATTTTAGTTGGGAGATAAAAATGTGATTCTTCTTTTTCCATATTTCCAAGCTAAGACAATAGTGAAGTAGCCCCAAATATGTCATGTTGAAGGATTACTTGAGATCATTCTTTACATCATCGATGAGATTATCTGAGCTACCTATGAGTATAAGAACATCCACATACATAACTAGAATGACAATATCTATACCTGCCCTCTTAATATACAAATTGGAATATGAGGGGATATAGGTGAATCCATGTCGCAACAGCTGACCATCAATTTTAATGTACCATGTCCTTGGGGCTTACTTAAGTACATAAAGTGACTTGATGAGACAACATACCTTGTGAGGATGATGCTTGTCAACAAAACCTTTTGGTTGGGTCATGTATACTTTTTCTTTTAGATCATCATTTAAGAAAGTACTCTTGACATCCATCCACTGAAGTTTCCATCCTTTCTGTGCTGCCAATACACAAACAACTTTGATTGTTTTGATCTTCATAGTGGGTCCAAAGGTCTCTTCATAATCAATGCCCTCCTATTGAGCATATCCATTTGCAACAAGTCATTCTTTGTATTTATTGATAGATCCATCTGCCTTGTTTTTTGTTTTGAAAATCCATTTGCATCTAATGGGCTTCTTTCCTTCAAGAAGATTGTCAAGGTCCCATGTATGATTTTGTATCAAGGAATTATACTCTGCATCCATGGATTTCTTTCACTGAGGTTGAATGAGTGCCTCTCAAACTATGTCAGGTTTAGTGTTGTCAACTACTGAACTGATGAGTGCAAGATTGACTTCATTTCTCATCTAAATTCTTGTTTTGACTCCTAATGAAGTATCTGGAAGAGTGTGTAGGTGGGAATGCCTGATGGTGCTTTGAACCCACTTCATATATTGATGTTTTTGCTACTAATGTGAAGAATTATGTTCTAGATGGCCCAGATCAATGAATAATTATCCTTGCAGCTCATCTTTTTCATCAGAGGATACTTCATGCTCATCATCTGGCTGTGAGAGAAATCTATGAGAGGTGGTGGGATTTGGCTCCTCTTTGTCTGTCAATGAGTCAAATGAAGACTCATCACATACCACGTCTCAACTCTCATAAATCTTCTGTGTCTTAGGTTCTATTAGATGATATGCTTTGGATGTAGTATTGTACCCCAGAAAGATACATTGGAGTGTCTTCGGATCAATTTTCTTCTTCTTGTTAGCTAGGACATGCATATATGTTGTACAACCAAATACTCTAAGATGAAAAATTGAAGGCTTATGACTACTCCATACCTCTTCTAGTATCTTGTCTTGCAAGATCTTTATGGGTGCCCTATTGAGAAGATACACAGTTTTCTATACTACTTCTGCCCAAAACTAATCCTCCAACTTAGATATGGAAAGCATGCATCAAACCATGTCCATGATAGTTTGATTGTGACATTCTATAATTCCATTCTATTGGGGTGTACAGGGAGCAGTCATCTATTGTTTGATTCCATGATGCTTTAGAAATGACATGAACTCTTTTGATGTGAATTGCCCCCTTGATCTAAGCAAATGAGAAGAAGAGAAATGTCTGTCTACTTTACAACTTGTTGGTGGAAGTCTTGAAAGTTTGTAAAGGTTTCACTCTTCTTCTTGAGAAAGTACATGCATGTCTTGCGAGAGAAGTCATCCACCAATAATTGGAAGTACTAGAACCCTGAAATTGAGGCAGGTAGGGGTCTTCATATATTGGTATACACAAATGCAAGGCAATCCTTGGCATAGAAGGTAGTTAGCTTGAATGGATCTTGATGTTGTTTACTTGCAAGGCATCCAGGACATATAGGTAAAGAATTTGAAAGTTGAGTCCAAGTGCACTTACCATTTCCTTAGAACTAAGCTAATATAGGGAGCTAACAAAAAGGTACCGATCGATGGTAATTCCAGAGACTAGTAGATTTAGCCATAGAGGCAGATAGCGCAACTACAGAGGATGAGACAACATCTAGTGCAAATAATCTATCCTTCATAAAATCTCTAGCAAGTATCATACCTTCTTTTGAGATCAAAATGGTTTTGATGCCTTCCTTAAATTGGATATCAAAAGTTGACTAACAAACAGGAGATTCATTGTCAAACCAAGAACATGGAGTACCTTTGTGAGGGTATGACTGCCCATCCCAAGAGGAATAATGACTTTTCCAATTCCTTCTCCAACATACTCCTTATTGTCTATGATCTGAACCCTATCTCCATTGGGTTGATCAGTCAGTGTATCAAACAACTCGTGATTGTCTATCATATGCTTGCTGGCACCAGAGTCTATCAACCAAATATCCCTCATTGGTTGCAAGGTTTGGGGGAATATAACAAGATTATGATCTAGGTGCCACAATTGGTTGTTTTTGGTTCATCCTCATCTAATGCATCATCTTTTTGGGCTGTGACATGTCCTTTGTGCTTTCGTTAGTGATGCCATCTTTTTGATGGCTAAGAATCACAGTAAACAGATGTGCCTTCTTTACTAGAATTGCATTGAGTCAAGGCATTCTACCAACATTTGACAGTTTCATGCATGTTTGTGTTGCAAATGTTGCACCATCTATTTTTCTTTTGAGACTTCTATTATGGTTGTTGTGGTTGCTTCTATGGTAGATTTTGTGGGGGCCCTTGTGAAACTTTTGACCACTGTACTATCTTGAGATCAATGCCTTGTCCTCAAACTTAGCTTGTACTGCTTGGATGTCTTCTTCCTATTGAAGCAAATTCACTAGTTCTTCAAATGACACCTTCTTCTTTGTGATGTTTAGTGAATTGAAAAAAGTCTTGAACTAGGAAGGAAGAGATCTTAGAGTGACCAAAACTAGTAGTTTGTCCTCCACCTTCTCATTGAGCACTACAAGTTATGCTCGTAGTTCATGTACCTAATGCAAGAACCCTTCTACTTTCTTGCTAGCCTTCATACTGAGTGTATGAAGTTTGGACTGGAGATGGAGGATCTTAGATTGGTTCTTCACCTTGTAGATAGTGGACAGAGCATCCTAATCCACCTTTGATTTTGTCACATCTTGAACATGAGTTTAAACTTCTTCAGAGATGTTAAGTGTGATCAACATCAATGCTTTTATGTTGACTTTATCAAACTTCTGCTACTCATCAATTTATGTTGGATGCCACACAATACTAGTAATAATCCCCCATAATTCTTCAAATTGAAGAATTGTACACATCTTTGTCTTCCAAGCTATAGAATTGGGCCCTTTCAAGAGCTGAGCATCAAAGAGAAACAGCTTTGGTGCTGACATAATTACACCACAAAGAACAAATATCTATTCCACAAACCAAAATATTTATTATTAAATGTTTTCAATACATTCTTTTTTAGGAATTAAGAGAGGTTCAAAGATGAGCTCAGTAGGCTTGTATAGTGACACAGGGATGCTTGGGAGGGAGTTCTACCTTGTCTTCATCATCCATATCATAACCTTCTTCAAGCTTGGCTCAAATCTTCCATGCTTGGAAATGCACACAAACATAAAATAGTCTAATAGTCCTTGTCTAAGCAATTCATCTAATTGAAGATTATTGATGTTTTAAAGGGAATTTAGCAAGGAAAAATATAAGCTAGTTCTCTCTAGGACTCCACAACCTCCTTTCTGTTGCTCATCTACATGATTTCTCACAACACCTCTAGCATCGAGCATAATCGACATTCACCACTAGAAAATTTGTTGGTCTAGGGGGACATACAGGGCCAGTTCACGATTGGAATTGATATCCTAGGACCTCTATATTATTTTTGCCTCTTTAGTGCTTTAAACACACAAGCCTTCAAATCTCATCATTCTTCTTCATATGATGCCTTCTCCATGTCTTCTCTATAACAGGCAAGGAACTAGACTAAGATCAGTATCTTCACTACCAACACCAAGGGCACCTGCTGGAAGGGAATCCTTATCACTGTGGACACAATAGCTAGAGGATATTTCTAGACTACACTCCAAGATTTGACAGATGGAGATATACATTGAACGCCTTCTATAGAAATTTCACGTCTTTGCAAAAGAGCTTTGGTAATGCACAACAAGACTAAAATGCTTCCTTCTTTCAACACCTTCTAGTCTTCTCTACACAAGTTGCTAGAGAAACTTTAGTCTAGCGTTGTGGGTGTCTTCTTCCACATAGAAAGAGTAACTGTTGTGAATTTGATTCACATCGTACTTCTTGCACTCCCTACACAGAACACACCTATTTTAATACTATTTAGTAGATGGTGAGAAGAAGATAGGCAAATGTATTTGATGTTTTATTCAATGGGCAACACAGTATTTAAAATCAAGAGACATACAATTATCTTGTAATTGTACCTACACTAGTCTGCAATTGGCAAAACTAATCTAACTGATCAGTCACAATGTAATACATGTAATACAGAATAGTCTACACTGATTAAATATTCCTTTGGAACCCTAGAAATCCTTATGCTTGCCCTAATGTGCTATCAAACAATTCTAGCCATTGATTTAATCTTTTAATCATATTCCTTCATTCATCATATCCAACCTCTATAAATCAAGCCTCAACCAAGCTATTTTACATCACATCTACATGCAACACCATGTTGTCAAAATCATCCTAGATCTTTCATTATCATATCCATTATCATTATCTAGTGTTATGTTGAAGAATTGAGCAACCAACATATCAAAATCATTATCAAATATCATAGTATTGTTTATCATGTTCATTATGTTTCTTAGTCCTTTGATCTCTAGATGAAGTGTTGTTTAAGTATGGAATATGTACCTTCATTGTGTATTGTTTCCTTATTTGATTCTATATTTCTACATTCACATTTTTGGCATCTTCCATTATCCTCTAGGTCACTTGTCCATGCTTCTCCATAATTCCATTTTCATCTAATATATTAGGGTCCCATTGCATATCCTATTTACCATGCTTCTTATTTTTCAAAGTCTTTGCTTCCCTTCCTATCATATACATTCCAGCCATTTCATCCTATCACCCCAATTACACTTGGGGGTAGCGGATTGTGTTGTATTTTAGACATAGGTTTTCTAGTAACCTCCTAATTATCCTTGGTATAGCTAAGTTCCTCCTCTTTGGGCCTCATACACTTGCATGTTACATGAATCTCCACATATGTTAATATTACGTATTCTATCTTACACCCATGGCCTTAAACATTTTCTATAGAATCCTCACATTTTATCCTCCATCCCATAATAAAAATATCATCTATCCCATCTCCAAACATTTCAAAAAGCTAAAAAAATCAAAATATCTTGTTGGTGTTTATTTCTGAATCAGCAGAGGGTTTGCCAGTTCCAATGCATAGGCAGATTCAACCAATGAGTACAGGAGGTTGCGTGAGCTACCTCCCCTTCACTTCTAGTTCTGCTGCACCAAGGGGGTATCCCTATTTGCCAAAGATGTAACATTGACTTACCCAATAACATAATGATTTAGCTTTTTAGAACAGGTAGAATACTCTCATGTATGGACCAAGATTTGTGTGACAAATCACAAGGTTGGCAACGTTCTTGGACATATTTGTCTAGTTGTGGATGAGAGTATGCAGGGGTCCTAATCCTACTCCTACAAACTAACAAGTTTGGAAAAATGGAATGATTGTTTTGATGGTTTGGATGCAAGACAGGGGGTTTTGGATCATAGATACTGAATAAGGGCAGACCGGTGCCTATCTCGGGGCAAGGAGTCAACTAGACATATACAAGAGAATGGTTTGCAATTGGCATTCAAGTTTCAAGAGGTTAGATTGATGCTTGCCTTACAAACATCACCCAGGGATGGGTATTTAGTTGCCTCTACTAAAATATATCCTAGTTGACATACAACCTTCTCCATACTTCACCTAAAACAATTTAATCCACTCCTTGAATGGCAGTTAGAGATGAAGCATGTGATACAGAAATCTATATCCTAGAATCTGAGAAGCCCTTAACAACTAGATTCAAAAGAAGAGAATGCATACAGAACATGGAGACAAACAACTAAACACATGCATAAGAGCATCTTTCATATAAGACAACAATGAAACTGAACCTATGTGCAAAATACATTCATAATGCAACTCATAAACTCAAAAATGAGATAGGACAACAAGGAAATGCTCTGTCTTTCGTTATTTACACAAAAATACCCAAGTCTTCAACCACCAACAAATGAGTAACACCATTTGCTATATACAACAAGGAAGGTGTACTCAACAATAGCCACATGGAAACACAAAATTCACTAGATTCAATGTATCTTCATATTGGCACTCAAAAAATTGAATGCAGTAGAGAAACAAAGAGAAGAAGCAGGTGGGCTCTAGATCAGAGCCACCGCTTAAAGGTTTGCATCTTAAGTCTAGTAGTTGGCCTGTCACTCCATCGATCATCCTTCTGTAAACTACCATTAATGCCTCAGCTACTCGCAACACTCTTGAAATTTGCAGCAATGCGTTCATGGAGTTTTCCCGCTCAAAACATGACTACATATGCTCAGCAAAAACCTTCGCTGAAAGTCACCAAAATAGAACCGTCGATTTGTATCCTATCACTAAGATTAACGGCTCCTGAATACCTTGAAAAAAATGCCAACCAGTGAAAATGTGCCATGTAGGCACCTCATGCTTTTATCGCTGACTTTTCCCTTTCTCAATTTTGCCTTTTTCACCCTTGTATATGCATGTTTTGAATGCATATACAATCGCCTGCCTTTTTGCCTTCGAAAATCCTTTGTATATGCAAGAGCAAATGCATATACAACTTTTTAATATAGAAGGTGGAACCCAAATCTCCATAGAACAAATCACAATCACCATCAAGTCCGCTTTGCATCATCTTTCCTTGCATATCTCCTTTGTATATCGCATATACAAACGCGATATACAACCCGCGGACTTTAAAATCCATCTACTGCAACATATCGTTCCTTTGCGTCTGGGCCATGTACATTTTTTCTTTGTATATTTGCCTGCACATTCGATTGTATATTTGGAATATACAATCCTAAACATATAACTGATGGGCCCCCATAACTGATGTTGACTATAGTTGACCAGCTTGCATGTTTTATTTGTATATTTTTCATTGCACATTTCTAACGCATGTAGCCGATGTATGTTTAGACATACAAGCCCGATATACAAGCAGAGCCGATATACAAGTAGCGAATATCCCTAGGAATCTGCGAAAGATTCCCTCCTGCATATGCACTTTTATTTTTTGCCCGATATGAATTAAAAAATGCATATAACTCATTTTTTCAAAGGCCGATGGAAATTTTGCAAGCCCGCCAATGCACATTAGCACTTGTATATACAAACCTCTTTGTATATACAAAGATACATGCATTTTAACTCTATTTTTTGCATTTTTTCAACTGCAGAGGCTGAAAGAGTTAGAATCTTTATCAATCTTTTGGAAGGTGCCTCCATACTTAAATGCTTGAAACCTACATGCTTATGAATGCACCAACACAAGTTCTGTCTGGGGACGCATGCCTCTTGCAGGCATGGCGAGAATCATAGAACTCTGGGATGTAGACCGGTCCTTATCCATTGGGCATAAAGTCAAAACTATACTAACCTACATCACAATACACATTTATTAAAATTTACTTGGCAGCCCTGGGCCACCAAAAAGGAAAAACCAAAATTTTCCTTTGTCAAAAACCCTATTTTCTTTTGATTTCTTCAAATGAAGCCTGAAAGCATTTAACTGTCTGTAGCACTGAGCATTGTAATTGATTGTGCTGCTGCCCATCTCCTTTTCTTTGACAAATCTACAACAAGCTTGATCAGTATGCATTATCATCAATTGTAGAATGTCATCATCATATGAGTCACTGATGTTGCTTGGAAAACTAACAGACTCATATGAAACAAACGAATCCACACCAAAAATTTGCCCTTCTTCAAAATATAAGAGCTCCTCTGTACCCAACATGCAATATTCAAGCACAAGCAACATCTCATAATCATATTCATTTTTATAAGCATGCAGATATTCATCATCATTGTGCTCAACAATCTTGTCATTAATGTCCACCTGGAATGTCTCAAAAGAAGTCATAAAAAGCTCAGAATGCAGCCCTATGTCAAAGACCTCATAGTTACCCCTGCAACCAGCACTATTCCTAACTGTATGAGCACACACATCTGCAACCTGTCCATCCACCTCTAAATAGTGACCCTGTTGTTCCTCTTCACCAATGCACTGATAATCAAAAGCAAAATTTTTAACCTTTGCACTGTGAAGGTGGTCAAAATCTTCAAGGAAACACTCATATTCAACATCCATATATATTTCATCATCTGAAAGGCTCACATATGCATCTGAATGCTAACAGCCACTAACATATTCACTACTATCCCTTGAAACAACATCTTCTATATTCAAAGTGAAGCTCTGCATATCCATTTCACACAAATAATCAAGCATAACTGGGATATGCATACTTCTCCAAGGCACAACCTCATGTATATCTTTCATTTCACTATTTGAAAGGCATTTTTTGTCTGTAGGCTTCTCTTCTAGAGGCTGATAACAGTCTTTGTCTTCATCATTATAAGATGTACCTATATTTTTTATAACATCTTCTTCATGTCTATACATCACATCATGACTACACATGCTATTCTGAAATACATTTCCCTCCACACAATCATCTTTCAATGCACATACTAGGAGAGCTGAAATATATTCACTTTGATAACTGTTTTGACAACTTGTAGCCATGAAACCTACTAGCATTCCATATTTCTGATTATTTTCAATATCCATAGCAAATCTGAAAGCCTGGTGAAGTGTAGCTGGTTCTTTATCTCTCAATAAATAATTCACTTCATCAAATGCAGCCAAATAAATTGCTAAGCACAATGCATTATTGGGTCTCATATATTCAGGAATCTACTTGAGCAATTTAATAAACCTAAGATTAAATGTTGGAACCAGTTCCTCATCTTCCTTTTGGATGTTCATGAAATGTATGACCAATGAGGCCACATCAAATCTTTCACCAAACTGCTTTAGGAATGCAATTTCTAAATCTATCCATGAAGAAACTGAACATACAGGCAGGTTTGAGAACCAAACCCTAGCATTATCTTCTAATGACTGAACAAAGAGTCTCATTACTACATCTTCATCTTCTACCTCATAATCTTCTATCAAATTACAAAAAAATTGCAAATGTTTGTTTGCTGATTCAGAATCTGATCCATTGTATTTTGGCAAACATTTTCTAATTTTATTTGGAATAGCATTTGGGTAACTAGATATTCCTTCAAAATTCAGGGCTTTATATCTCTTAATAACAAATGGTCTTCTTTGAGAGCACAACCAGGATTTATTCTCTAAACTCATCATTTTTTTAATGAAAAGGTGAATACTTGGAAATATGTTGCAGCATTGCATAGGTTCAATCAACAGAGTTCCCACCTCTCACAGAGATGACACAATATCAACAAGGCACCTTTGTTTTCTAGATTCATCACACCAATAGAGCACCACATGGTTCTTTTTTGGATCTTGTTGCAACAACTTCACTGGAAACTAGATTTTCTAGCCTTCCAATCACTTGACTCTCTTATTGCAACATTCCCCAGTAGAGTCACCATCTATTAGTGTTTATTTCTGAATCAGCAGAGGGTTTGCCAGTTCCAATGCACAGGCAGATTTAGCCAACAAGTATAGGAGGTTGTGTGAGCTACCTCCCCTTCACTTCTGGTTCTGCTGCACCAAGGGAGGTATCCCTATTTGCCAAAGATGTAACATTGACTTACCCAATGACATAATGATTTAGCTTTTCAGAATAGGCAGAATACTCTCATGTATGGACTAAGATTTGTGTGACAAATCACAAGGTTGGAAATGTTCTTGGACATATTTGTCTGGTTGTGGATGAGAGTATGCAGGGGTCCTAATCCTACTCCTACAAAATAACAGGTTTGAAAAAATGAAATGATTGTTTTGATGGTTTAGATGCAAGACAGGGGGTTTTGGATCATAGCTATTGAACAAGGGCAGATCGGTGCTTATCTTGGGGCAAGGAGTCAACTAGACGTATACAAGAGAATGGTTTGTAACTAGCATTCAAGTTTCAAGAGGTTAGATTGATGCTTGCCTTACAAACATCACCCAGGGATGGGTATTTAGCTGCCTCTACTTACATATATCCCAATTGACATACAACCTTCTCCATACTTCACCTAAAACAATTTAATCCACTCCTTGAATTACAGTTAGAGATGAAGCATGTGATACATAAATCTATATCCTAGAATTTGAGAAGCCTTTAGTAACCAGATTCAAAAGAAGAGAATGCATATAGCACATTGAGACAAGAACTAAACACATGCATAATAGCATTTTTCATATAAGACAACAAAGAGACTAAACGTATGTGCAAAATACATTCATAATGCAACTCATAAACTCAAAAATGAGATATAACAAGGAAATGCTCTATCTTTCGTTATTTACACAAAAATGCCCAAGTCTTCAACCACCAACAAATGAGTAACACCATCTGCTACAATAGAACAACGAAGATGTACTCAGCAATAGCCACATGGCAACACAAAATTTGCCAAATTCAATGTATCTTCAGATTGGCACTCCAAAAATTGAATGCAGTAGAGAAACAGAGAGAAGAAGCAGGTGGGCTCAGGATCAGAGCCGCTGCTCAAAGGTTTGCATCTTAAGTTTGGTAGTTGGCATGTCACTCCATCGATCATCCTTCTGTAAATTGCCATTAATGTCTCAGCTACCCGCAACCCTCTTGAAATTTGCAGCAGTGCATTCATGGAGTTTTCCCGCTCAAAACATGACTACATATGCTCAAGAAAAACCTTCACTGAAAGTCATTGAAATAGAACCATCAATTTGCATCCTATCGCTGAGATTAACGACTCCTGAATACCTTGAAAAAATTACCAACCAGTGAAAACGTGCCATGTAGGCACCTCATGCTTTTATTGCTGACTTTTCCCTTTCCCAAATTTTCCCTTTTCACCCTTGTCTATGCATGTTTTGAATGCATATACAATCACCTACTTTTTTGCCTTCGAAAATCCTTTGTATATGGAAGAGCAAATGCATATACAATTGTTTAATATACAAGGCGGAACCCAAATCTCCATAGAATAAATTGCAATCACCATCAGGTCCACTTTGCATCATCTTTCCTTGCATATCTCCTTTGTATATCACATATACAAATGCGATATACAACCCGCGGACTTTAAAATCCATCTACTGCAACATATTGTTCCTTCGCATCCAAGCCATGTACATTTTTTCTTTGTATATTTGCTTGCACATTCAATTGTATATTTGCCTGCACATTCGATTGTATATTTGGAATATACAATCCCAAACATAGAACTGATGGGCCCCCATAACCGACGTTGACTACAGTTGACCAGCTCGCATGTTTTCTTTGTATATTTTTCATTGCACATTTCTAATGCATGTAGCCAATGTATGTTCAGACATACAAGCCCGATATACAAGCAGAGCCGATATGCAAGAAATGAATATCCCTGGGAATCTGCGAAAGATTCCCTCCTACATATGCACTTTTGTGTAAGCCTGATATGCATTCAAAAATGCATATAACTCATTTTTTTAAAGGTCGATGGAAATTTTGCAAGCCCGCCAATGCACATCAGCACTTGTATATACAACCTCTTTGTATATAGAAAGATACATGCATTTTAACTCTATTTTTTGCATTGTTTCAAATGCAGAGACCAAAAGAGTTAGAATTTTTATCAATCTTTTGGAAGGTGCCTGCATACTTAAATGCTTGAAACCTAAATGCTTATGCAGGCACCAACATATCTAACATTCCAAAAATAAATAAAAAAATCAAACCATCCCCAAAATCCAAATAAATCAAATATTCAAAATTAAAATCCAAGCAATAAATCTAAATGCAAGCCAACTGTAATCCATACCAATCTAGTCAAATTATCCAATCACATCCTTGGTTTTGTTCCAACCTTGTTGTCAACCGAATCAATCATCATCAATTGGATATATAGTTTTTGCATACTTGTGTTGATCTAGGGATATATCATTCCCCACAATGACAATGCTATCTTAATCATTACTCCATCCATCCCTGGTTTACAACTTGATAGGGGCAACACCTTGTTTATTTTTGAATCATTTTGCTTGCTTTCTTATGTGTGTTATCATTTGATCTTGCATTTTTGTGTGTTTGATGGATGTTCTTATTTCTCCATCTAATATTCATCTCTTTTCTGTGGTGGAATAGATTTCTTCATACTAGTGGTCCTTTGAATCTAAGGCATTTCATACCCTTTGTGCATCTGAACTTTAATGCTCTAAGTTTCCTTCCTCGTACATCTAGACAAGGTTGTATTACACTAGGTGCACATGACACATCATCACCCTAATCTTTATACCTTGGTGCATAATGTCTATTGCTCTATCAAACTATATGGTTGTTCACCTAATGCAATATAACGTATCCTTCATCTATCTATCCATTTTGTATCATTTTCATCCATTTTGAGAGCATACCCGTGTTCTTCCAAACCACCTATCCTCTCGAGAGGACATCCCATCCTTAAATAATTCATCCTTGTCACTCCTTTAAGTTGCTAGGGCATCCTTTTTCATCCTTTTCCTTCGTCCACACCTTATCTTCTTTGAAATGATGTTACTTCTCTTAGTCACTACATCATCTCAAAGAGGGGAAAAATGTCGACACTTTAAATTGACCATGTCACTTTCATCACCTTGTCGACACCACCTTATGACACTATTGCAATGCTTTTATCCTATGAGTCCACTTTACCATATCCTTTTCCCAAATTAATTAAATAAATGATAATTATTTAAATAATTCATTTTCCTCCATCACCAAAATTAAATAAATAAATTTTATTTATTTATTTAATCCATTTCTACCTTGTTATCCCTTTGTAGCCAAAATTAATTATTTATTTATTTAATTTATCCTCCCATCATCCCCTCACGAATAATTAATTAAATAATTTTATTATTGAGAGTCACATGACTAGCTTGTCCCCATCCTCAACCACTTGCCACAATCATTAAATGAGTATCCACAATCAATAATTGAACTTTTCATCCTAACCATTCTTTTCATACTACATCTCTTATTCTTAGCCGTTCACATAAGGATAAGCCCTAGAATCTTCCTTTGGAACCCTAGAAATCCTTATCCTTGACCTAATGTGCTCTCAACCAATTCTAGCCATTGATTTAAGCTTTTAATCCTAGCCCTTCATTCATCATATCCAACCTCTATAAATCAAGCCTCAACCAAGCCATTTTTACATCACATCTTCATGTAACACCATTTTGTCAAAATCATCCTAGATCTTTCATTATCATATCCATTATCATTATCTAGTGATATATTGCAGAATTAAGAAAACAACATATTAAAATAATTATCAAATATCATAGGATTGTTTGTCATTTTCATTATGTTTCTTAGTCCTTTGATCCATAGATGAGGTGTTGTTCAAGTATTGAATAGGTATCTTCATTGTGTATTATTTCCTTACTTGATTCCATATTTCTACATACACAATGTGACCTAAGGATAAATCTTTGACCTTATAAATGAACCTATGACTTGTAAGTTTTCTATATGTACATAGATAAAACATAGATTTTCCTTGATCCTATTTAGACCTACAATAAAGGAGTGGCAATGTTGAAAAATACCTTTTGGAGCTTTCCAAGCAATACATAGATAGATATTTAATTTTGAAAAAAAAATAGATAGACATATTTCTTGTTGCGAGTATGTGCTTCCGGTGTTGTCATTGATGTCAACATGTCTGTGTTGTCATTGGTGTCAACTGTGCTCTTGTTTTGATGTTTAAATTGTGATGAGTTAGTTTCTTTGTATTAACCTACACAAGTGTTGTGGATAATGAGAAAGTGTTCCTGATATTGGGTTTCCAAGTGCTTTTGAGAAAATTTGCTCCTCTAGTAGAAATAGAGTGTTGTAGAGTATCTTGGCTTACAGTAGAACAATGTAGTGTTTTGCTCTACATATCCTATAGATTGAATATCTTTGTCTACGAATTTGAAGATATGTTAACGGATGTCTATAGATGTTATGTTCCAAGTTTGGGCCTTCGGTATGAAGATTTGAGTGAGTTATGTTCACCAGAATAAAAACTGTTTCTTTAAGCACTCAGTGGCTACAAGGAGAAAGTATTTTGCTCTGCATTTCCTCAGCATTGAAGACTGGAGTGTGAGATTGGGATATGAGTTAGAGAAGTGTCTAAAGGTGCTAAATCTTGAGTTTGGTGGTCTAGAACGTTGTGCAGCAAAAGATCTATTCACCAGTTTGAAGACTGTGTTTGACAATGTGTGCGGAATAACAAGGAGAATATGTTCTGCTCCGCATTTCTCCGTAGATTGGAATTTAGATTTGCAATTCTAGAATCAAGATTATAAAGTCTTTATCTATCTTTAGTCTAGAGGAGTTGTGATTTTGTGCTCTAGAAGAAAAGTTTGAGTGGTTATACTTTTGGTGAAAGCTTTTGAGCTCACGTGATATTTGTTGTCTTCAAATATCTTCAAGTGAGATCTGTTGTGGATGGATTTATCAGCTCTTAGGTGAATTTATGTTGTTCATGGATGTTTCAAGATTGTGTTAAAGCATTGTACAAGGTTTTCTTGTTATGATTGTGATAGAGGAAGAGTGTGATCAAGAATCTTCCCAGTCTATGTTGTTTGGCCGACCTGATTAATTACGGTGATCAAGGAGATGTTTTGATGAATGTTTAAGTTATGTGTAGCATGTTTGGATAGATTCAGGTCAAAAATAAAGTGTAATACATTATGCCTTCATCCTTTTATGGTGTATGATGTTTAGGTCTAGACCTATTATAATGTATGTGTGTTTGCCAACCTTGGAGATTGTTCCAACATTTGATGATTGTAATGCCAACCTTGATGATCATTCCAAGGTTGATGAATTGTATTAATACTTGATGTGAATTCATGAAAATGAATCCAAGTGTGAAGATGCAAAGATAAGTGTGAAGTGAAGTAGAAAAGCAGAGCAGGGGTATTGTGTGCTTCAATGGAACTGAACCTTGGCATGGTGTAGATGTTGTTATCTCAGTTCAACCCTTTTGGAAGTGAGCCACCCTTTTTGTAGTGAGCATTCCTTTTTGGCAGTGAGCATTGCTTTTTGGCAGTGAGCATCCATTTTGGACAATGAGTCCTTAAGGGCAGTGAGCCTCTAATTTTTAGTATTGCTATTACATATTATCTTGTGAGCTAACACTCCCCATGGTTTTTCCCTTATAGGGATTTCCTCGTAAAAATCTGGGGTCTCATATGTTGAATGTGTCAATGTGTTTGAGTTTTTGATTTCATGCTTTTGTGGTTAAATACAATAACAATGATTAAGAAGTTAATGTGTAATGGTTTTGAAGTTTTGGTTACAATTGATTCACCCCCCCTCTCAGTTCTCTTGTGATTTTCAAAAATTGGTATCAGAGCGAGGGTTCCTTGGTAAAGAGTTTAACAGCTTGAGGTAGATCTAGGATGGTGCACAAGAAGGAGTCTCCATAGTTTTATGGAACTGATTATGCTCTTTGGAAGGTACGAATGAAAAGTCATCTCATTTATCTTGGTTATAGTGTTTGGAAGATGGCCAAAACTAAATATACTATTCCTAAACCTGGTCCATCATCTGAATATGAGATTAAATAGTATGAGCTAAATGGAAAGGCTAGAGATGCTCTGTTGAATGCTTTATCAAACACTGAGTTGATAAAAGTTATGGATCTAGAAATTGCTCATGAGATCTAGGACAAGCTAGAAAATATTTATGAAGGAGATGATTCTATAAAGAGTGCCAAATTGCAAAACCTGAAAGCAAGGTATGAAGCCCTAAAGATAAGAACATAACAATCTACATGCAAAAGGTTGATGAAATTGTCAATGGAATCAAAGATCTTGGAGGAATTGTTAATGAGCATGAGGTTGTGCAGAAGATTCTTAGGTCATTACCTAAATTCTATAGTCACAAGGTAATTGCAATTGAATAACTCATGAGTGTGAAGACAATTACAAAAGATCAATTTCTAGGAAAGTTTACTGCATTTGAAATGAGAGAGTTTGGTCATGCTCTACCAAAGACTGAGATTGCTTTCAAAGCCAACACTTTAGAGAAGACTTCAAGAGCTGAAAAATATGATGTGGAATTAGATGATGACCTTGATGAGATTGAATCCAACTTTGTGGATAAAATGCAAAGAGGTACTGGTAAGTTCAAAATTACCATTCAATTTTTTCTCTTGTGGAAAGATTGGCCATTATGCATCTAGGTGTCCAGAGAGAATAGAGAGAGGCAAGAAGAAGTTTGAAATCAGACCTAGGATCATAAAGAAATGTTATTATGTTAGAGATATAGATGATGATGGTGTAACTGATGATGAGTCTCAGAATACTACTGGAAATGAATGCATGTTTATTGCTATTAAGGAAGAACCTATGTATACTAATCCTGCTAGCCATGAAAAAGAAGAAAAACTAGTGGAAGAAAGTGCTTTGTTTGTCTGCTAGATTGAGAAAGATAAGCATGAATGGATTGTTGACAGTGGATGCTCACATCACATGACCAGTGATAAAAGTAAATTTGTAAGCTTGTAATAGTATGATGGAGGACTGGTTACATTTGGGGATGATGCAACTGGTAGGATCTATGGAAGAGGATCTATTTCTTTTGATGGAAAACATAATACAAATAATGTTATATATGTGAATGGTTTAAAGCATAATCTTTCGAGTGTTGGTTAGATGTGTGACAAAGGTTATGATATGAGATTCAAGGATAATGGATGCAAGATCATGGAGAGCTCCAGAATAGTGATTGCTACTGGTAAGAAGACTAAAGGTAATATTTATCATTTGATAGGAACTAACGATTATTGTTTGTTAGCTCAGATAGATGAGAGTTAGCTATGGCATAGAAGGATGTGTCATATCAATTTTGACAACCTAGTGAAGATAAGTTCAGTCCAAGTTGTTAGAGCTTTACCTAAGCTTGTAAAGCCTGCCAATACTATTTGCAAGGAATGTCAGCTGGGGAAGCAGACAAGAACAAATTTCAAAAGTAATGAACAATTTTCTACTGGATTGCTTGAACTGGTGCATACCAATTTGTGTGGTCCTACAAGAACAAGAAATCTGCAAGGAGACATGTACTTTATGTTTCTTATTGATGATTATTCTAGAATGACTTGGGTAACTTTCTTAAAGGATAAATTAGAAGACCTAGACAAGTTCAAGGTTTTTAAGGTGATGGTTGAAAATAAGTTAGATTTTAGAATCAAGTGCTTAAGGTCTGAAAGAGAAGAAGAGTTAGGCAAGTTTGATGCTAAATGTCATGAAGGAATCTTCCTTGGATACTCTACTAAGAGCAAGGCCTACCAGTGCTACAATAAGAGGTTAAGAAAGATCATTGAGAGTACTAATGTGAAAATTGATGAGGATAGGAAAAGAATATTAGATCTAAGTGGATATGAATCAGATGAACCTACTGGTACAACAAATGAAGATAAAATTGAACAAGAAGACACACTAGTTGAAGAAGAGAAAGCTCTAGAAAGTGTTTTTAAGACTCCCAAGTATGTAAAGATTAATCATTTTGAGGATCAGATTATTGGTGATAAAAGCAAAGGGGTACTAACAAGGAAAAGAGCTACAGAAGAGCAAGTGAATTACTGTTTACTTTCAAAGATAGAACCTAAAATAGTGAGTGAAGAATGCAAAGATGAACATTGGGTAAAGGCTATGGAAGATGAACTGATGTAGATAGAGAAGAATCAGACTTGGGAATTGGTTCCTAGACCTAATGACAAGAATGTGATTAGAACTAAATGGGTTTTTAGAAACAAAATGAATGAAAATGGAGAAGTGGTAAGAAACAAAGCAAGACTGGTATGCAAGGGATATTCTCAAGTTGAATGCATAGATTTTGAAGAGAGTTTTTCTCTAGTGGCAAGGATTGAAGAAATAAGACTGTCCTTGGCATTTGCAACACACAAAGACTTCAAAGTATATAAAATGGATGTGAAGTTTGCATTCTTGAATGGAGAGCTAGAAGAAGAGGTTTACATTGAACAACCGAAAGGATTTCAGTCATTAGACCAAGGTGACATGGTATGTAGATTGAAGAATTGCATGTATGGACTTAAGCAAGCCCCTAGAGCCTAGTATGCTAGAGTGGACAAGTATTTTCTGTAGTTAGGGTTTAGTAAAGGTATTGCAGATAGCAATCTCTATTTCAAAATCAATGATGATCAAATTTTTATTGTTGTAGTCTTTGTTGATGATATTATCTTTGGAGGCAATGAAGGTATGCATAAGAGATTTGTAGAGGAAATGTAGGAGTTTGAAATGTCTATGTTTGGTGAAATGAATTCCTTTTTAAGTCTGCAGATTACTCAATCAGAAAAAAGAATTTTTATTTCTCAGTCCAAGTATGTGAAAAAATTGTTGAACAAGTTTGGAATGGATGATTCTAAACTAGTATGTACTCCCATGGTAACTGGTTACAAGTTGAGAAAGAGTGATGAATCACCTAAGACTGATAAAAAAAACTATAGGTCTATGATTGGAGGATTGCTTTATCTAACTCATACTAGACCTGACATAATGCATGCAGTCTGTCTTGTGGTAAGATTTCAAGAGGATCCCAAAGAGTCACATGTGATGGTAGTCAAGAGGATCATGAGGTATTTGAAAGGCACTTTAGACTATAGATTGTGGTATCCCAAAGATATTGATTTCACCCTTAGTGCTTATATAGATGCAAATTGGGCTAAAGATGTTGATGATAGGAAGAGTACAAGTGGAGGTACTTTCTTTTTGGGAAATAGATCAGTTTCATGGCTAAGAAAGAAACAAGAGTTAGTTTCTTTGTCTACTACAGAAGCAAAATATATTGTTGCAACATGTTGTTGTACTCAAGTGCTTTGGATGAAGCAAACATTGAAGGATATAAGAGTTGTGTATGAAGAACCAATTTCAATCTTTTGTGACAATACACATGCTATAAACATTTCAAAGAATCTAGTGATGCACTCAAAAACAAAGCATATATCAATAAGGTATCAGTTTTTGAGAGGAAAAGTGATAGAGAATGAAGTAAAGATGGAATATGTGACTTCTAAGGAACATATTGCAGATATTTTTACAAAGCCTCTACCTAAGGATACTTTTGAGTATCTCAGGGAGAAGTTAGGGGTTATTACCCCTCCAGCTCTAAACTAAGATGCATAAGAAGTGCATCAGTCCAGTTGTGCTCAAAGTCTTATTCTCTAACCTAGATTGATGTTTAGAAGGCTACCTCTTAGGGGGAGCAGGTAGTTGTTGCTGATATGAGTTCCTAATGAAGAGTAGTAAGTATTGCAATGGTAGAATATTCCCATTTTGATTAGAGCATTGTCATGCAAGTATGTGCAGAGGAAGACAAAATACACCCTTTGCCATTGAGGTCAAAGGGGGAGAGAAATCATGTGAAAAACTTAGGGGGAGAAAGAGTCCAAATGTTTAAAGAGAAAGGGGGAGAAAGTAATAAATGCACAATCTTGTCTTGATGGTTCTTACAGTTTTTCACATCAATGTTGTCATCAATGACAAAGGGGGAGATTGTTGCAAGTATGTGCTTTCGATGTTGTCATTGATGTCAACATGTTTGTGTCATCGTTGGTGTCAATTGTTCTCTTGTTTTGATTTTTAAATTGTGATGAGTTAGTTTCTTTGTATTGACTTACACAAGTGTTGTGGATAATGAGAAAGTGTTCCTGATATTGGGTTTCCAAGTGCTTTTGAAAAAAATTTCTCCTCTAGTAGAAATGGAGTGTTGCAGAGTATCTTGGCTTACAGTAGAATAGTGCACTATTTTGCTCCGCATATCCTGTAGATTGACTATCTTTGTGTGTAGTTTTGAAGATATGTTAAGGGATGTCTATAGATGTTATGTTCCAAGTTTGGGCCTTCGGTATGAAGATTTGAGTGAGTTATGTTCACCAGAATAAAAATTGTTTCTCTGAGCATTTAGTGGCTACAAGGAGAAAGTATTTTGCTCCGCATTTCCTCAGCATTAAAGACTGGAGTGTGAGATTGGGATATGAGTTAGAGAAGTGTTTGAAGGTGCTAAATCCTGAGTTTGGTGGTCTAAAACATTGTGTAGCAAAAGATCTATTCACCAGCTTGAAGACTGTGTCTGACAATGTGTGCGGAATAACAAGGAGAATATGTTCTGATCCACATTTCTTTGTAGATTGGAATTTAGCTTTGCGGTTCTTGAAATAATCTTATAAAGTATTTATCTATATTGAGTCTAGAGGAGTTGTGATTTCATGCTTCAAAAGATAAGTTTTCAGAGTGGTTATACTTTAGGTGAAAGCTATTGAGTTCAAGTGATATTTGTTGTCTTCAAATATCTTCAAGTGAGATCTGTTGTGGATGGATTTGTCAGCTCTCGGGTGAATTTATGTTGTTCATGGATATGTCAAGATTGTGTTAAATCATTGCACAAGGTCCACTTGTTATGATTGTGATAGAAAAAGTGTGTGATCAAGAATCTTCCCAGTCTATGTTGTTTAGTCAGCCTAATTAATTATGGTGATCAAGGAGATGTTTTGATGAATGTTTAAGTTATGTGTATCATGTTTGGA
Organism: Cunninghamia lanceolata; assembly: GCA_027924645.1. Taxonomy (NCBI): domain Eukaryota; kingdom Viridiplantae; phylum Streptophyta; class Pinopsida; order Cupressales; family Cupressaceae; genus Cunninghamia; species Cunninghamia lanceolata. The sequence continues at coordinate 2,337,121 of BSBN01000998.1, forward strand.
TAGATTTAGGTCCAAACTAATGTGTAATACAATACACCTTCATCCTTCTATGACATATGATGTTTAGGTCCAGACCTATTATAATGTATATGTGTTTGCTGACCTTGGAGATTGTTCCAACGGTTGATGATTGTAATGCCAACCTTAAGGATCATTCCAAGGTTGATGAATTGTATAAATACTTGTAATGAAATTGTGAAAATGAATCCAAGTACAAAGATACAAAGATAAGTGTGAAGTGAAGTAGAAAAGCAGAGAAAATGTATTGTGTACTTCAATGGAACTAAACCTTGGCATGGTGTAGATGTTGTTATCTCAGTTCAACCCTTTTGGTAGTGAGCCACCCTTTTTGCAGTAAGCATTCCTTTTTGATAGTGAGCCTGTATATAGTGAGCATCCATTTTGGATAGAGAGTCCTTAAGGGCAGCGAACCTTGGGCAGTGAGCCCTAAGGCAATGAGCCTCTAATTTTTGGTATTGTTATTACATATTATCTTGTGAGCTAACACTCACCATAGTTTTTCCCTTACAAGGTTTTTCACATAAAAAATTTGGTGTCTCATATGTTGAATGTGTTAATGTGTTTGAGTTTCTGATTTCATGTGTTAATAGTTTTGAAGTTTTGGTTACAACTAATTCACCCCCCCTCTCGGTGATCTTGTGCTTTTCAACAATTCTATGTATTACGGATAGAGAGGGTAATTCTATTAATATATTTCGTAGATATTAAAATAATGGAATGGCTTGGAGGTTGGATATAATGGTTAGGAAGATTTGGAAAAATACACATTCATTTAAAATCTCTGTATCTCTACTTTCAGCTTTTATGAATCCATAAAGAGGAACTCATTATGCTATTTATGTAGGGATTACATACAAAATTATTTAGTCCTAAGTGGGTTAAATGATGAAGGTCTTTGTATAGCATAGAGGAAATACATGTTTTATTCAAAAATAGGGATTTGGTCTATGTACACCTTGTACAAAAATCTATAAGGTAAATGGGAAATGTCTCTCCTCGTGGGCATCTGCCAAGAGGGCCTCATACATCAAATTAATGTTCCACTTCAATGATACAAATATTTTTTAAACCTTTTGGGTAGCATTTTAAATACCTTGTTTGGAGATATTAATAGATACCTTATTTAAATAATTGAAACATGATAACACTAAGATGGATTCATCAATTTTGATAGGATATGAGATGAGTGAAAAATTATATTTATATTTTTTTCCATCTAACCTCAACATATGTATTAATTTAATTTCTTGATCCAAGAATTTAAAGGATGTCAAGAATGACCATGTATTCACATCAAATAGTTATCCTTAAATTTTTAAAAATATTTTCTATTAGGGATCAATACAAAAAAATTATAGTATAAAAAGTATTTTTAGTATATTTTATTTTCATAGTCTCGTATCAAAATTCATTTAAAAAAAATTATTCAGAGTTGGATGTGATAGTGGTGGAAATGAAATGTTTAGTTGAACATATCGAGGGTATTATAAACAATGTCATTACAAAATAGGTACCTAAGATAAATGGTAAAGATAGGTTATATGTTAATATGAATTGTGTAGTAGGAGGGGGTATAAACAATTCAACATATAGATGTAGAAATCAAAATTAGGGGTATTATTTAAGATTCTAGGATCGAATGCATTAAAGAATAAGTATACTAAGTGAATTCAATGGGACTGCTTTTAAGATTCCATTGGATAATGATCCCTTCATAAGCTTGGATGATAGATGCATAATGGATTCTAGATGATAAAATAAGGTAGGGAACATGTCCCTTTATATTTGACTTAGACACCCGATTTCAAGGTTTTGATACAATAGTCATAAAATAATGACTAGTTGAAAAAGAGTTCATCTTGAGGCCATGATTAATTTTTGTCACAATGTATTTTTGGAATATATTTTCAAATAAGTTTTATTATTTTAATTTGGATAAGTATATTATGTTCTTAAAAGTACTGATTACGAAGTAATTTGGATGGTGATATTTCAATTAAATGATAGATGTGTGTTTTATATTTCATAGTGATCATGTAATAAGTACTTGTGTAGATATTTGTTTTATAGATGTATTTTAATAAGAATACTAATATTTAAATTGGAAAAAAAAAAGATGATCTTTTTTATTAAATTGATATTTTAATTAATTTAACATTTATGGCATGATTATGATGAGTTAGTGGATTATGTGATTAATTTCATATTATAATGATTTTTATATAAAGATTATTGATTTGGTGATTAATCATGGATTAACTACTTTTTGACGGCTATGAGATGAATTCAAGTCAAGTAAATCACCCTCTCATTCAAAGAGGAAGAGCATCATCGGAAAGAGGGTGACAAATCAAGGTCAAGTGGTCGATTGTACCTAACACTGAGAACCATCCACACACTCCATTTCACAGGTAAAAAATATAGATGTATGTTAGGTTTTGACTTGTTAATGTTGGTATTGTAGTTTTAGTAGCCTTGTGCATACACCAATTTCATAGTTTTCATTATCGTTTATAGTCACCATGGTTGCATTTGCACTAGATGGTATGGTTTAAGGTCTTCTTCATAGTCATTGACATGATTTGATTTAGCCAATTTATTTCTCTACTAAAGTGTAGTAGGGTCATATTGGTATCTTAGGTATTATTGAATGGGTTTTCTTGCTATTAATTATAACAAGGATCTTGACCATTCAAATTCAAATGTTTTCTTTTGAAAATAGATAAATATTAGTTTAAATTATTATTTATTCCCACTTTTGAATTTATGCAAATTGTAGGAAATATTTATGGGAAGTGAGGAATGTTGGCATGGGGAAGTTAAAGTGAAGTTACTGGCTATAATGGTTGCCACTTTTTCCCTATCCCTTTATAGAATTACTCTTCCGAATGAATTGGGAAGTGAAGGGGGAGATGCATGAGTTCAACAAAGTGCTAGCAGTGAAAGAGAATTTTGGGGGTAGGCTAGCCACCCAAAATGAAGGTTCTCAAGGAGACTATGGGAAGATGAAGGAACAAAAGACATGCATAAAGGGAGCATAAAAAATTTTAGTGTTTGGGGAAGGAAGAAAGAGGTAGAGAAAATAAGGGGGCAAAATTTTGTAAGTACGCAGAGATAATGGAAATGTTCTATATTTTATTTGAGAATGAACTTGGATCTAGTTAACATTAGTGAGCTAGCTAGTTGTAATAGAAAGGTGGTTTGTTTAATGAATTCCTTAGTAATTTTTAATTGAATCATTGATTATATAATTATGTGGACATTATAGTTTGAGTGGCTTGGTTTGTTTCCTTACATAGTTGAGTGAAGAATCTGGTTTATTTTAAAAATTGTTGAAATCCCATGTACATATTCAAGGTTGTGTTAGTGTTACTTCTTCTTTTGATGAAAATGGAGTCACTCCATATTCCTTATGAGCTAAACAATTTGATGTTAAGTCTATGAATTTTTATAGACTGTACCCCCTCAAGTGTTTTTACTAAACCCTGAGTGACTCAACTTCTTCAAAATCTTTTTGTGAACTTCATATTTATAGCATTCTATTCATAGGGTTTGTCATATTTAATGTTTAGTTTTATCCTTTTGTTGATGAATAAATTTTTGGGCTCAGCGTGTACCTAAAGTTTAGTCTTATTCTACATTAAATATTCTTGAAGGACCCTATCGAATCAAGGTGTTCAACTATTGTACTGAGTAAAATTCAACCTCTATATTGAGTATAAGTGTGGAAAAAATAATATGTTGTTAGTTTCTCTATTTGACCTTTGTGTTGAGTTCATGTGTGGCAAAAATATTAAGTTGTGAGTCTGACTATTTGACTCATAATCTAAGTAAAAGTTGTAAAACTTGATTATTTTTGGCCTACTATTTGATCTATGTCTGAGAGAAGATTGGGATTATTGAAAGGAAAAGTTGTTTTGTTGTACACACACACACATGCATATTCTTGGATATCTCATTACATGCATTTGTATTTGTTTGAAGCCATATCTAGAAGAGAGATCGTTGACTTAAACTATGCCACTCCATTGTTGTTTATAGTTACATAAAATTTATTGTGTTGGTTTAGATTTGATTTTAAATGGAGATTAGACTCCTTTATGAAACAATTTGTTCAAACATCCTCATACTATATCTTAGATAATTTGATTACCTTTAAAAGAGGGAAGTTGTTATTTAGTTCAGGGGATTAATGGTCTAAACTAGTGTCTTATGTCTTTTGAGGTAAGGTGTTGTTTTCATCTCTCTTATAAAAATCAAGTTGATTCATATCAGTTAATGTTAGGTTATTATTATATAGACCTTGTTCAACATTGTTATTAATACATGAAATTGGGAGGGGCAAGATTTAATTCATGAGTTCTTTTTTACTTCAATTAAGACAAGAAGAGAGTAGCTACCATTTGAATAGGGATATTTTGCATTAGCTATTTTATGATAGTTATATATGTGTTCAATCCTTAAGAATCCATGGGTTCATTACTTAGAACTGTGAAATATGCATGATCTTACCTTGAGAGTAGTACATCTGCACTTAGATTAAGATACACTCATGATAGAAAAATAACAAAGCATAACTCTATATAGTTGGGTATTTATATTGTTTACCATGAACATGTAGATCAATCACAAAAAGGATATGTTTCATTCATAATGTTGATTACACATGTCTTTTGAGCAATAAAGAAACATAACTATTTTTTTAATCAATTTTTTATGTTAATAGAAAAGAATATATATTATTGATTTTATATTTATTCTGTATTGGAATATATGTTATGGTAAATAGTGATAAATATAGCTAAGATAGAGAATGTTGTAGTTACTATTTTGTGGAACCAAAATTAGCTTGTTGATGATCTGCTATGTAAACTGATATAGTTTAGTGGTTTATTTACACTACAACATACTTGACTAGTTTCAAATCAAACAAGATGAAACTAGTGGTTAGCCAAGTCTACGATGGGATAAGTAAATCACGTGAATATTTTATTTATTTAATTGCTTTAAGTGTTGTGGATCCATTGTGTATTCAACAAATAATTGCTTCTCATTGAGTCAAGTTGAGATAGTAGTGTGTCAACATATGACCCACATATCCATAGTGGAATGAGATTTTTATTCTCAAATGCTTTGGCCGAAGTAATGCAATTGTTGTTTTCATTGTCAGTTCATAGTATATGTTAGGGTTTCATGTCAGTTAGTCATCATATTCTGCTAGAGGATTTCTAGAGTTGTATGGAATATTGTATGTAACAGTGTTAGTACTATATACACTTGGTTCTCGAATGGTTTGGTAGATTTTATAGATATTTTTATTCATCACCCTTGCAGAGGGTAGGGTCACTTCAAATAAGAAGGTGTGTGGGGGTCCACTAGTTTATGGTTGGAGGAAAAGTGTTCAGATGATCCTCTCCCTCTACGCAACAAGATAGAATGTCATGAAGCTTGAAGTCAAAAAATATGTGCTTTTAAATATTATGACATTAAAATGTAATTATATATGGAGTATTATGATATTGTAAAGTACAAAATTTTCACTTACTAAATATACAAAAGTAGATCGATTCACATCCTTTACATGGAAAGGACGGAACTTTCTATTGACAATAATAGTCAAGAATGCTATATAATCATACAATTTCTCAAGTGCCAATACCAAAATAGCACTACAAGGAAAGATACAATTACATCTCTTGGCTAAGCAATCCATACATTTATTCCATACAATGATATATCAATTAACTTAATTACATAATGATGATCAATTATACAAATATTCCTCTTTAGATGCCATAACCTACTTAACATGGTTAAGGTGTTTTTTCCACCCAACCACGAAGCACTACACTTCCCCAAAATTATTCCTACCTTCAAGAATACCCAACCCTACATGAAGTGCCTAGAAACTTAGAACAATTGGCAGGAGGGAACACTCGATGCATGCATGATGCCTATATGCATTCTAACCTAGAATGATCATATTTCTTGCAAACAGGATGTGGCAGAGAACAATATTAAACACTAGGAATTAAATATCCATCTATTTCAATGGTACAAACATAGCTTAAAGCCAAAGCATAAACACATAAATTGGTAGGTCTTGGAAAAGAAGAGCACCTTCTCTGTTAATCCACATTCGGCATCCTATCCTAGAAGGTAACCTCAACATACACATAGCAAAAGAACTATTCTATAATTCATAATAGCATATGCAATCTAATAGTTACTTTCTTGTAGAAGATAGTGTGAGTCTTCTTTTTCTTAAGAAGAATGAAATTATAATGATGTAAACATTGTATACAACAAGAAGAATTTTTGCTATTCTTACAATGAACTAATAATAGGATTGATCATGAAAATCTTTATGTGTGTGTGTGTGTGATTATATTGTAGTTACAATTTGTTTTGTAGGGAAAAGGGGGATGATGGTTTATGTGTTATTCCTCCTTTCACTACAAACATTATAGCAACCAAGTTGAATCACATTTTTACAAGAGAATTCATCTATAGGTTAGGTTGTCACTTGGAACGATGTGGAAATTTAGAGATTATCAATTAATGTATTAATTTAATGCTCAAATACCCTTGAAACACTAATTATGCAAAATAGTAAGTAAAATGATGAATTATAGCAAATTCTTGCAAACTAGGGTAGTAGACAAAGATTAATTTACTAACCATTTTTCAAAGTTTGAGATACGAAATACTCGGCAACACTAGATCTCATGCCCCTATCCAAGGTGATGTTTTCTTTATGGAATCTTGATCTCCTTCTGATACTGATGATCATTATACTTTCTATTTCTATCCTGGGAGATGCAAAGGAGATTGGTACTAGTGCCCGAGTGTAAGACAGGGTGTTCTTTAGGATGTTGGAGCCTCTTTAGATGCTGATTGTCACTATCATAATGGTTTCTATGTTTTCAACCTTGGAGAACACTAGCAATATCATCCGAGTCCAAGCAGTGCTTTTCTTCAGAGATCTGAAATCCTTATCTTCTCTAACCTTCCTCTACAACTCCACTCCACAAAATTCAATACCTATAACATGCAATTACAAGGAGTGTGGTTGGGGGTTGTGGTGTTTAGAGGCTTGCCTCACTCAAGCCCCATAAGGACATTCAAGTATTCCAAACACTGTTGTCAAATAAAGAGTATGTATCCCTATAAGATAGAGGAAAAAAGAAATTGATAAATGATTCAAACACAAATAGATATCACCTCAGAGGTGTAGCTCTCACATCGATGAAGATTCTTCAACACATGAGAAGATGAAGCTAAATCTACAATCACAAACACAATAACAATGCTCTATTGTACAACCATGAATATCCTTAATTCTCTACAATCATAATTTTGCCAAAAGTTCATAATCATCTTCTAGTTAGCTTCTAGTTTACAAATGAAACCCTACGCATGCTTATATATGCAACTAAACACATTCCTGCTAAGAATTTCATAATTCAAACTTAAGATGTTGGCATGGGACCTAATTAATGGTCACATAAATGACATTCAAATTTGGGACCTACCTGAAATAGGGCAGAACAAGGGCACAAGTGCTTGTGTCGTTGGGTCCTATTTTAGGGCAGGACTAAGCACAAGAATATCCCTCATGCCCCATGTGACATGGGTTTCAGACCATTTTCTTTCGGGAGTCAAAATGAACATGTAAGATGCAAAATAAGGGACTTAGGAGCTAAACTTAGGAGGGAAAAAGTCTAGGGAGACATTTTCTGACATAACACAATTATAAAAGAAATAACTAGATCTACACATTTATATCAGCAAGCAGGGTTGGTTTATAATGTGATAATGACTAAATTTATGACTAAGAAGATTTAGGAAATTGAATATTTAATTATTTTCAAGTTCATACTTTCCAATAGTCACTAGTAAATAATTTAGTTATATTCAACTTTCAGTGACTAAATAGTTTCTATGGCATCCCAACTATCTTGCTACAAGGGATACAGTAATCTACAGAAAATAGAAACATAAATAAAGAATGCATCCATAAAATAAGGAAAGTTGCGATAGGAATACAGTCTGTTGAGTCGTGTTGTTATATGGAGACTAATCAGACTCGGAGGTTAAATTTTTCCCACTTTTATTGGCGTGGTTTCCCCCCAAATTATTTAATGAGGGTTTGGGGGCAGTGCCCCCAAGATGGGGTCAAATGATTTTTTATTATTTTATAAAGGTGTCGGGAGTTATTGCTCTATTGGTCGACATAAAAAAACCCTATATTGTAACTAGCATAAGGCTTGATAAAAGCAGCTAAGGCTTAGGGTTTCCATTGATATTGTATTGTAGCATTTGCAACCGTATTGAGTTGGAAGGATTACTAGTTGTAATCAATTTGATTTGTTGGATAATAATATTGGACTCTTTGTTGGTGGATGTAGCCTGAGTTTGGGTGAACCATGTTAAAAATTGTCTCTCGCTATTGTTATTTCTATGTATTTTTTATTCCTCTGTTTAATCTTTATTTGCATTTAATTGATATCTTCTGTTAGGAATTAAGGTGTCTCAACCTTGGTAATTCCTTACATTTGTAATGTTTACATTTATTATTTAATTGCCTATGTTGTAAATACTTGTAAATTCCATATTGCCATATTGTGGGATGTGGCATGGTGATGTGTCGATCCTACATGGAATATGACAAATTGTAATTTTGTCCTCACATGAGGAGATAGGCATCCCACTTTGTGGTAGCAGAATTTTTCCATGTGTTGGCATCTTCCATGTTCTGTAAGGGAACGTTTGACCGAAACAGTTATGACAGATTCCTATGACGAATCTATGACATGTAAGAGTCAGAAATAGAAGGTTATAAGACAAGAGATGACATGTGTCATGAAGCATCTTTGAATAAGGTATATTTGGGTGGCCCAAGGTGTAATATGACATGTTGTAAGAGAATATGCTACTTATAGCATGTGTATGATAGATTCTCTTATAGTTGTAAGTTGTAACTACTTTGTCAGATTCTATGATGGTCGTAAGTGTCGTAAGAGCATCTGTCATAGCCCATTTTGGAAATAGGTAACCTCTTTGGAATGAGAGCTATGGACAAGTGTCAGGCACATTTTACAATGTTTACCAAGTGTCTTTGGGCATGGGTTTTGGTCCATGAAGCCATGTTGGATGCCCATTCCAAGAAAGGTCCAATATTGCCTTGTATTTCCTATTTAAATAGGTGCTTGGAGATGGAGCTTGTATCACAAGTTTACAGGTACTATTATGCTATTGGATTGACTCCAGACATGAGTGTAGAAGACCATTGAAGCTTGCATTGCAAATATATTGTAAACAAGTTTTAGATTTGTTAATACATTGTGCAGGTTTCTGAGTGTGGGATTTTTCACCTGATAAGGGTTTTCCCCACCGTAAATCTTTGTCTCTTCTTTTGTCTACTTTCTAGTTCTTGTGTTTTGCTACAATATCTCATGTTAATGGATTAACATTGCTATAATAGTTAGGATAAATTTTAATTTGCATAGCCCTCTCCTCATTAGGTAGGAAGCGATTTTCATACACCTAGCTTCCTTTCAGTTGGTATCAGAGCTTGATCACCTTTGGTCGTAGTTGTTGGGTAGGGGTTTTTTGAGCTAATCTTAGGTTGAGTGGGAGTTTGTGCAAAGCATTCTATATCTTATTGCAGCAAGGAGATGGTAGACACATCTGGAAGATTTGAAGTGGAGAAGTTCAATGGCAGTAATTTCAAGCTATGCAAGCTCAAGATGGAAGACTTGCTTGTTGACCGAGACCTTTGGGAAAGTGTTAATGGAACTAAACCAGCTACAATGTCACAAGATGAGTGGGATCTTAAGGATCGGAAGGCTAAGGGCCTCATAAGACTTAGTCTTGTTGATTATGTGTTGTTAAATGTCCATGAGGAGACTACTGCAAAACTACTTTAGAAGAAGTTGGGGGATGTGTATCAAGCCAAATCCCTAGTCAATAAACTTTTCCTAAGAAAGAAGTTGTATTCCCTTCGAATGGAGGACAAAGGATCCATTGCTGGACATATGAATGCTTTTAACATGCTAGTTGCACAATTGACATCTATCAGTGTAAAGATGGAGGAAGAGGATCAGTGTATGACCCTGCTTTGTTCTCTGCCGAACTCTTGGGTTCATCTTGTCATGGAAATTAGAAGCACCACATCCACATTCAAAATGGAAGAAGTGGTTTCTTCGTTGTTGTCTGAAGAGATACGGAGAAAGTCTTCTGAGGCAGCCAAAGAGGCCCTTGCAGTTCATGGAAGACCCAAGGAGAAAGGGAAGAAGAATGACAAGAAAGGTGAGAAGGGTAGATCCAAATCTCGTGAGAGATCCAAATCTCCTATAAAGTCCAAGGCTCTTTGTTGGAACTATGGCAAAATTGGGCATTTCTGAAAGGAATGCAAAGAGGAGAAGAAGAAGAAGAAATCTCTTGATTCATATTCCAAGAAGTCACAAGATGACGGTTATTCTTTCATCGCAGCCCTGGCAACCCATGCATTTGATGATGTGTGGCTAATCGACTCTGGTGGATCATTCCACATGACCTCGCATCGAGACTGGTTCACTAAGTATGAGGAGTTGGATGGTGGAAAGGTGTATCTGGGTGATGACTCTCATCTGAAGATTGTTGGTCATGGAAGAGTCTCTATCCGATTCCATGATGGTCGAGTGAAGGGGATCTTTGGGGTTATGCACATCCCAGGCTTTGCATGGAACCTACTTTCTGTAAGTATGTTGAATGACGTAGGTGTGTAGGTTTTTTTTCGAAAGAAGGATGTAAGATGACTAGAGGAGCTATGGTGCTTGATAAGGGTACGAGGAGAGGTACATTGTTTCAGCTAGAGGCATGCATTTCACAATACAATAGTTCTTCTGACTCAAGGAAGAGAACAACAGTCACTTCATCCCCACCATCTGAATGAGTAGTGAAGAAATCTGTTGTTTCTAGTCTTGATGGTTGTAATCATGCATTGGAAGTTAAACTTCCTACTGAAAAGACAATGTTATGGCATAAGAGATTTGGCCACATTGGTGAGAAGGGTCTACGTACCCTAAAAAATAAGAACCTCGTTGAGAGGTTAGATGATTGCAATCTTGAGTTTAACTTTTCCAAACATTGCATTTATGGAAAACAAAACCGTGTTTAGTTTTACTCGAGTTCTCATAAGTCTTTTGGTATGTTGGACCTTATTCATTCTGATGTGTTTAGTCCTGTTAATGTTCCTTCGTTATCAAAATCTGTATACTTGGTATCTTTTATAGATGATTATAGTAGAAGGACATGGATTTATTTTTTCAGAAGCAAATCTGAAGTCTATAGAAAGTTTAAGGAGTTTAAAGCCTTTGCTAAAAATTAGACTGGTAAAAAGATTAAATGTTTGAGAACTGAGAACGATGGTGAGTTCTATTCTACAGAATTCGATAAGTATTACAAGGAACTTGGGATTGAAAGACATAAGACAACTCCATACACCACATAGTAAAATGGAGTTACAGAGGGGATGAATAGGACACTGATGGAGAAGGCTAGGAGTATGCTTAGTGGAGTTGGCCTAGAACAAAAGTTTTATGCTAAAGTTGTTACCACTGCTTGCTATCTAGTAAACAGATCTACATCATCTCTTGTTGGAAAGACACCCACGGAGCTGTGGTCTGGTAGAAAGCCTTCAATAATGCATCTTTGTGTTTTTCGTTGTGAGGCATATGCACATGTGCCTAGAGAGAAGCGGTAAAAGTTGGAGAACAAGGCTGTTAAGTGTATCTTCATTAGCTATGGTGTCGATGTGAAAGGATACAAGCTTTGGGATCCCGTGGCTGAAAAAGTGTTGTATAGTAGAAGTGTCATGTTGTTTAGTTTCCTGCAGCCCTGGCAACCCATGCATCTGATGATGTGTGGCTAATCGACTCTGGTGGATCATTCCACATGACCTCGCATCGAGACTGGTCCTTAGTCGATTTAAAGAGGATGTTGTTTAGTTTCTTGCTACCCCTGAGAAGACTGAACACAAAGACAATGTTGGACCTAATGATGAGGAGAGCTCTGGCAGCTCTGAAAGCTCAAATGAAGAAGTTAAACCTCAACCTCAACTTTTGAGGAGGTCTACACAAATAAGAAAGCAACCTGAAAGGTTTGGTTTTACATTGCTTGATTCTAGTTGTGTTTATGTTTTAATCACTAACAATGATGAACCTAGAATTGTGTCAGAGGCTTTGGATATGAAAGATGCTAGTTCCTGGAAGGAGGCCATGGAGGAAGAAATGGCTTCTTTGGAAAAGAATCAAACTTGGGACTTGGTGCCTTTACCTCCTAGATGAAAACCTATTGGATGCAAATGGGTGTTCAAGAAGAAAATTGGTGTAGATGGAAGTGTTGAGAAGTAATAGGCTAGATTGGTTGTGAAGGGGTATTCACAAGTGGAGGGTATAGATTATGGTGAGATCTTCTCTCCCATTGCAAAACTAACATCCATTCGATTCCTGTTGTCTCTCGCAGTAGCTTATGACTTGGAGGTAGAACAGATGGATGTGAAGACAACTTTCCTTCATGGTGACTTGGAGGAAGACATCTACATGTCATAGCTAGAGCATTACATGGTAAAAGGTAAAGAAAATTTGGTTTGCAAACTTAAAAAGTCTTTGTATGGTTTGAAGCAATCCCCTAGGAGATGGTACTTGAAGTTTGATGCTTTTGTGTTGTCAATTGGATTTGTGAGATCAAAATTAGATCACTGTGTGTATTATAAATTTGATGGTGATCATATTCTCATTGTTGCACTGTATGTTGATGATATGTTGCTCATTGGGAAGGGTAAGAATATGATTTCTAATTTTAAATCTTAGTTGTCAACTCAATTTGAAACGAAAGATTTAGGGGCAGCTAGGTACATTCTAGGAATGGAAATCTGAAGAGACAGAACCAACATAAAACTTTGGTTAAGCTAGAGTAAGTATGTGAAGACCGTGTTGGATGGATTCAGCATGGCAGATTGTAGACCATTGTGTGTTCCCGTTTCCTTGGGGACCAAGTTGTCTATTGAGGATTGTCTAAAATCTCCTAGTGAGGTGGAGGACATGAGGAGAGTACCTTATGCTAGTGATGGTGGCTGTTTGATGTATGCTATGGTCTGCACAAGACCAGACATTGTCCAAACAATGGGAGTCCTTAGTCGATTTATGGCTAATCTTGGACAAGTTCATTGGGATGCAGTTAAGTGTGTTCAAATATTTGAGGGGTACTTCCGAGTATTCCATTTTCTATCATGGTAATGTTTTAGGACCTCTGCATTCTGTTGATATTCATGGAATTATGGATTCAGATTAGGTAGGTGACATTGACAATAGGAGATCCACCAGTACTTATGTGTTTACATTGTTTGGTGGTGCTATTAGTTGGATGAGTAAGCGACAACCTATTGTTGCTTTGTCCACGATAGAAGCTGAGTATATGGAAGCAACTCATGCTTGTAAGGAAGCCATTTGTCTTAAGAGATTGTGTTCAGATATTGGTGTTGATGCAGGTCAGATCATGATCAGTTGCAATAGTCAGAGTGCAATTTGCCTTGCGAAGAATCCAACTTTCCATGCTAGAACAAAGCATAGTGATGTTCAGTTTCACTTCGTGCGAGACATGGTTGAGGATGGAAAGGTAAATTTGGAGAAGGTAGATACTCTGAGGAATGTTACAGATGCATTGACAAAACCAGTGAGCACAGAGAAGTTTAGATGGTGTTCGGAGTCTATGGGCCTCTCAGCCTATAGCAGTTAAATCCTATTTTTCTATTGGCTCTTATAAGGTGTTCGACAAGTGGGAGAATGTTGGGAATTAAGTTGTCTCAACCTTGGTAATTCCTTACATTTGTAATGTTTGTATTTATTATTTAATTGCCTATGTTGTAAATACTTGTAAATTTCATATTGTCATATTGTGGGATGTGGCATAGTGATGTGTCGATCCTACATAGAATATGACAACTTGTAAGTTTGTCATCACATGAGGAGATAGGCGTCCCACTTTGTGGTAGGAGCATTTTGCCATGTGTCAGCATCTTCTATGTTGTATAAGGGAATGTTTGACTGAAACGGTTATGACAGATTCCTATGACGAATCTATGACATGTAAGAGTCAAAAATAGAAGGTTATAAGACAAGAGATGACATGTGTCATGAAGCATCTTTGAATAAGGTATATTTGGGTGCCCCCAAGGTGGAATATGACATGTAAGAGAATATGCTATTTATAGCATGTGTATAATAGATTCTCTTACAGCTATAAGTTGTAACTGCTATGACAGATTCTATGATTGTCATAAGTGTCGTAAGAGCATCTGTCATAGCCTATTTTAGAAATAGGCAACCTCTTTGGAATGAGAGCTATGGACAAGTGTTAGGCACATTCTACAATGTTGACCAAGTGTCCTTGGGTGTGGGTTTTGGTTCATGAAGCCATGTTGGACGCCCATTCCAAGAAAGGTCCAATATTGCCTTGTATTTCCTATTTAAACAGGTGCTTGGAGATGGAGTTTGTATCATAGGTTTACAGGTACTATTATGCTACCAGATTGACTCCAGACATGAGTGTCAAAGACCATTGAAGCTTGAATTGCAAGTGTATTGTAAACAACTTTCAGATTTGTTAATACATTGTGCAAGTTTCTAAGTGTGGGGTTTTTCACCCGATAAGGGTTTTCCCCACCGTAAATCTTTGTCTCTCTTCTTCTCTCTACTTTCTGGTTCTTGTGTTTTGCTGCAATATCTCATGTTAATGGTTTAACATTGCTTTAATAGTTAAGATAAATTTGAATTTGCATAGCCATATCCTCATTAGATTAGTGTAGGAAGCAATTTCTATACACCTAGCTTCCTTTCATCTTCTACACACAATTCCTAACAAGGCAGCTGCGACAGGAACAAGGAATGCTACAGTGAAACAGAAAGAAAGCATGTGACCACTATAATAAGGAAAGCCATGATATGATTATAGGTAAACTACAAAAATGAACAGCTACAGCCAGTCTTGGACTAAGTATAAACCTCTGACAAAATACAATATCGGTAGTTGAAGACTAACATCAGTAGACACTTATCTAAATAAGTAGTGAAGTGAGCGTTTTAGAGGGTGCTACAATAGAGAGAGAGAAAGACCAATCCCATTTCTATGGAAATTGTTCACAGTGTAAAGAAGGTTTTTAGCTAAGTTACAACCTTTGGTATTACGTAGGATGCCTTAGGGGTTGGTTAAATCAAATGCTGAGTTTATTTCAAAGAGGTTGATTTAGCTTTAATAAGGTGACTAATATAAGAAAAAGGGTGATGAAATTGAACGAGGCCGGTCTGATAGGTATGGTCGTTCAAACTTATATAAGGTTGATACATTAGTGGTATTACGTTTTAAGAACAAAAATTTCCTTATTAAAAGAAAAGACATGAATCTAAAATTGCTCAATCAGCAAGAAGCATTCAGAATAGTCAAGTCATGGCATACGGAGGCTGATTAGGTGGTGATAAGAAACTATTCAATCTAAAAGAAGACTGATGCCTTCTAAAATGCAAAGAGATATATATAAAAAAAACTTGAAGAAACGGAAACCATCATGCCTATATCATGCAAGTCAAAGGCTTATTTTATATACGTCCAAACAAGAAAAAAAACAAAAAAAATATAAGCATATTTGAAGTATACAGAAGGCTCAACAAGGTTGATTGGCAATGCAAGTCAAACTATGAGTTTAATAGAAAAATGCAAGATTTTAAATCTGCATCTAAGTTCCCTGACCACTTCAGTGGGTTAAAGGGGTCATATACATTTAAACACATTGAGATAAGAATGGCCATAATGTTCAAAGGAAGGCTGATATAACAGACAAAGAAGATCAATCAGACTAAAAAAGGTCGTAAAGGCTTAAAAAGGTAGGTAATCATTTTAAAAGCCAATTCTTATTGTGAAAAGACCAATACCAACGAATTTAAAGGTGAAACAAAATGAATAAAGTCGTTGAAGAGGCTTATCAACCACTGAATAAAATAAAGAAGGTTCAATCCAAAAGTTTGAAGAATACAAAAATAATTAAAAAGGCCCATTCTAAGAGGAAAAGTCATTCCCAGTATAGAAGATTTCTTGCATACATAGGGATAACTGATATAGAGAAAAGTTGCTTTCATTTATAATGGAAGAGCTAAAAATGTTTAAAGAAAATAAAATTAACTGGACCTAGCCAAAACAAAGAAGGCTAATCCATACCAAAAAGGAAACAAAAGTTTATTTATCCACTCCATTCTGAACATACGCCTATAGGAAAAACTGTATAGAAATGTGTACCTGTGAAAAGTAAATCTTCTTTGAATGAATTCTACCTGTAGCTTCTATCACCCTATATGAGCAAGTGCTCCTTCTCTATTCTCCCCCCTTCTTCCCTCAATCGCTTCCTCTCCTTTTCTCCCTTGTCTTCAAAGGCATCCCCCCTTTTAAGGACTTTTCCTCTCTTTTAATTTTCGTTTGTTTCTATTTTTTTGTTTTTTCTCTAATTTTTGCATGCAGTTCTTTTTGTTTTTCTTCTTTCTTTTTGTTTTCTTTCTTTATTTTTTTAATTTTGATTTAAAGCTTTGATATTATCTAAAGAAAATTTTAAAAGGGAAACTTATTTTCATATATACATATATTAACAATAAAATACATTTTTATTTTATACAATTTTAATTTAGCACATTTCACAAAAGACACTTCTAATATTGTATATAATAATCAATTCATTTAATTATACATTTTAAAGAAGCATAATGATTTTTATGGAGGTTACGTTTCTAACATAAGTAATCAATTATTTTCATCAAACACACCACCACGTAATAAAGCTAAACAGAAATCATTCTATGAAAATGATCAAAATACAAGATGCAGTATGAGCTATGTGCTTGTGTGTGTGTGCATCAAGGTTTTCTCCATCCAATTCTTATCAGACAGCTAGATCACCTCTACCTTAACTAAGCCCTTGCCTTTGATACATACATGCCCTCATTCAACTCGATTTACGATTAATAAGTTAGTAACCAAAAATTCATAGTTGAAGCATCACATAAGCATCTATATTCATTATTTAATAACTTCTAATTGTACACTTGAAAGAGGAATGATAATATTCCACTTTTTATTCATCGACAATTACCTATTTATAACATAATCACAAATAAAACACCTAAAAATTCTAAATATAACTGAGTTCAGAGGGTTTAGAATGTTTGAGACGTGGCATCCTTCCCCACTAGGAAGAGACATCATCCTGATGTCTTATTAAACAAATATTAAATATTAATGTCTCACACAAATAATATCCATGTATGAACAAATATCATAATTATGCAAATTTAAAGAGTTTGTGTTAAATTTTCAATGAGGAAAAGCTCTATCTATCTCATTAGCATCCTCCCATGTGGCACTGTCTACATAATATTGGTCCTACTTGACCTTGTATTGAGCAATATCTTTATTACACATTTAGTACACACATACTAAGATAATAAAAGTATAGTACTAATGCCCTTTGCATCTATCAAGAATTCGAGTGGGCTCCACCTTTACCACTTCTGGGTCCAATAAAGCATGTCAATCAATGCAACAACACACATGGCCCAAATGCCAAAATAAGCATACAACCGTCACATGGTACAACTATCATCCAATCACAACAGTCTAGTATAAGGGAAGATAATCTCACCACCAGAGCACACCCAATGAGGAAAATCTTAACTCATCATAGATAAATATAAGCATGAATCAATCATCATAATGCACATGCAATCGCATGGGGATCATAACATAATTTTAATAAATGAGTTCTCCTAACCAACACTCAATCAAAATCTCCAATATCAAAAGAAATCTCCAAAGCTTCACTAGATAGATTAAAGCCAACCATCATGCATACAACTCTAAGACTACACAACTCCATCCTTCAACTCCACTATAATGAGAAGAGGCTCTAGCCCAAAAAGTGCAACAGATCACAAGCAAGTTTAGTCTATAAAACTTAGGACCACAACTATGTTGGAATAACTTCTCAAGATCTCACTAAATCTAAGGAGACTCACAAAGATACCATATCCACTCTCAAGAAAAAAAAATGGGGACAAAAGATTATGCTTTCAACGGTCCTTCCTCAGGCACTACCCACCACTTCAAAAAGCAAGGCTTAACAACCTGCTACTTACTGGGAGCTCATCTAAATCCACAACAATACAATAACAAGGTGCAAGGCTACTCTACCTTACTACCATTTCTCTTAAAAGGTCAAGCAACACAACTCGATCATAAAATCATGATCAACTAGGCAACACAAGGCTTCTTCATGACCTAGCACCAAGTATCCATAGAATGGAATATAAATGACAACTTCTTCACATAAGAGTTGAATTCCTTCCAACATCAAGCTAGGAAACCTCCAACTACTAAGGAGAAACTCTTGAAGTAACCAAATTTCCAAGGTTGGCAACTCAACAAGAGCAAAAAGACAACTATAATACCATAAATATGTATATACATTACGTGCTCATGTACTAAGGCTCCTTCATACCCTACACTATGTCAAAACATGAGGGTAGTTATGGAACTCAAATACAAATGCCACCACATCATACATTCTACCAATACCAAACACTAGGGGCATGTCATTACGTTCAAGACCAATAGGAACGAAACAAGCAAGAATAACCAAAGTTGGTGGACTAAGCTCCAACATTCAGCCAACTCAAAGCAAGATTCAATCCATACGAGTTCTCTACATAGTCGTGAATCTACATTTAAGCTCATACAAGAATACATTTCTCATCAAGTGATTCACAAAACCATTTCTCAACATTTCACACAATATTCGCCTATATTTATCTACAAACTAAGGAATTTGATCTACCATAGTTCTAGTAATACACACATCAAGTACTAGTATTTTCTCCACATTCTGCTCCCTTACATAATCCATGAAATGCCCATCATGGACATAATAGAAAACATAACACGATATATGACCAGCAAGTAAAACATTCAAGCATAGCCATCAATAATAAATAAATAATAAAATATCAAAGTGGAAGAAAAGTCAATTTTCAACAATAAGGAATAAAATGAGCTCAGTTTCAACAGTAAATAAACATGAACATAAAGGTCACAAGATAAATAATGTCAAACTTTGATGGTTGTACTTATTCATAAATAAAAATAAAAATTCAATGCTAGCCCATACAACGTTTAGAAAATTTATGAAATTTGAATAAAATAAAGTATTAAAGTTTAAAGGTTCCACATTACATAAACTACGTGACTAATTCTAGCCACTAGAGAGGGAGTATAATGCTACACTACACCTAGATCCGAGGTGAGTAAGAGAATACACTCAGTCACATCAAACTAATGAATCTTCTAAGACTCCATTGACATCTATACCATAAAATTATAAACTACTTAACCACACATACATCACTCAAGTTGCCCAGCAACCAGAGTTGCATCCCATTCAAGGGAATCATAAATGCCATGCAAGGACACATAGTTATACACTAGAAACCAGCCAACAATGAAGATTTAACTAGGACAAAAATAGGTTCACAACCAAGATATCTAAACACATCAATCTCTCCAACATGGAGCGGTTAACACTTCTTTCCAATCAAGGATTCTCTAATGTATAATGTATGATAATACATTAATGCAACTTTTAGATTAGGCCAATTTCCTTCACAACATGATGATAAGCTTACTTGCTACACACTAAGTAATGGAAAATCACAACTCAAGTCACAAGATGTAGGGTTTGCTAATTCACTCAAGATTTTAACACCTCAACATCACAAGGACTATGCAAATGACCCTTTTTCACAACCCCTTTTTCCTATTTAACTCTTTAAATAATGCAATGCAATAATTACACCTAGGTTACCACATGAATGCTAGGGAAGAATGCAATCTAGGAACATAAGCCATTACCCTAAATGATCTATTCTAGAAATGTGATGCAACACTATCTTTCTTACAACCACATAGTTACTATACACCCAAGGACTTTCTCTCAATAAGAGAATGCAATATGTATTTCAAACAACTAGTACTACTCATTATACAGAGACAAGCACTATGAGACATGCTACTCTTCACATATCAAGTATATGATCAAAACATCTCCTTGTTCACTACAATGCATAACTCCCAAAAGAGTAAACCATGTTCGATCACACTTGGAACATGGTATTTGTTTTCACACAAAGGTTCTCGTAACTCCTCTTTAATAGGTGGTCACACAATCATAAACATGATCCTACAAAGGTCACTTAAGCACTCTCACACACTGCAAAGGCTTATGCCAAGCACTCAAGGCATCAAGAAGGAAAATACACAAAAACAACTTCTCCACAAACACCAAGGTTTATCTTACTCTGAACAATGTATTCCTCACCACACACCTAACAAAAGAAGGTACTTGCTACTCGCATCATACAATCATACAATGACTCACACATGCTCGATTAACAAAGCAACACAAACACCCTTGTATCCCCCATAAACATTTTCTTATTCTAAAAGTCAATTTTTTACTTTATTCACTTTTTGGATTTCACATCCTTATTCCAATACAATTTTTTTCTATTTTTGAGCAGAAGTATGTCTACATATCACTTTCTGATAGAGGAATTTCTTCAGGTTCCTTCTCTCCATCAAAATTGCATAACACAAACTTAGAGGGTGGATGTACTCATGAGTACTCCATAAACACCTTTTTTCCCATAACAGGGGCATCCTGACCACATCCAAAAGGCATATCATAGTGGGATGATGGTTTACTTTTCACATCAATCAAAGGGGTTGGCAACATTCTTGTCCCATCAATCCCTTTCTTCCTTTCTAGGTGAATATGTTTGAGTGTGTTTGCTAGTGTTTTAGAATTAGTGAGCCAAGTTTCATTTGCATCTCTCATTATTTCTTTCGTCTTTGACTTGGTAGGTGGCTCTTTCTTAATGGTGATATTAGGCATATCATTAAGTGTTGTTTCCTTGGCTTGCCTTCTTGTCCTTATCATTCCTTCCATTCTGGCACAAGAACAAATGTTTTATCATTAGCATATCTTGCCACACTCGTGAAACCTTGCAATGAGCTCCAATGGTCTAAGTGTTGAACCCAACTAATTTAATACCAAATGTAAAGTACAAAATTTCCACTTGCTAAATATATAGAAGTAGATCGATTCAACCTTTAAATGGAAAGGATGAAACTTTCCATTAACAGTAATAATCAAGAATGTTATATAATCATACAATTTCTCAAGTGCTAATACCAAAATAGCACTACAAGGAAAACTACAATTACATCTCTTGGCTAAGAAAGCCATACATTTATTCCATACAATGATATATCAATTATCTAAATTACATAATGATGATCAATTATACAATTATTCCTCTTCAGCCACCATAACCTACCAGTCTTCTGCAAGACAAAGGACAAGAACATGGTTAAGGTGCTTTTTCCACCCAACCATGAAGCACTACACTTACCTAGAATTCTTTCTAACTTGAAGAATACTTGACCCTGCATGAGGTGCCTAACAACTCAGAATAATTTGTAGGAGGGAACACTCGATGCATGCCTAATGTCTATATTCATTCTAACCTAGAATGATTATATTTCTTGCAAACAGGATGTGGCAAAGAACAATATTAATCACTAGGCATTAAATATCCATCTATTTCAATGGTACAAACATAGATTTGGCCAAAGCATAAACACATAAATTGATAGGTCTTGAAAAAGAACACTACCCTATCTGTTAATCCACATTTGGCATCCTATCCCGGAAGGTAAGCTCAACATACACAAAGCAAAATAACTATTCTATAATTCATGATAGCACATGCAATCTACTAGTTACTATCTCGTAGAAGATAGTGTAAGTCTACTTTTACTTAACAAGATTGAAATTATTATGATGCAAACATTTTATACAACAACAAGAATTTCCACTATTCTTACAACGAACTAATACTAGGATTGATCATGAAAATCTTTATATAGATAAATATATATATGTCATTATATTGCAGTTACAATTATAAAAGATATAACTAGATCTACACATTTATATCAGTAGGCAAGGTTGGTTTATAATGTGATAATGATTAAATTTATGACTAAGAAGATTTAGGAAATTGCATATATAATTAATTTCAGGTTCATACTTTCCAATAGTCACTAGTAAATAATTCAGTTATATTCAGCTTTTAGTGACTAAATAGTTACTACGGCAGCCCAACTATCTTGCTACAGGGTGTTGGCACCCTCAAATGTTGTAAATTTGAAGTGCCTATATCCTTTCAATGTGTCAACAGAGGCTAGGTCGACATGCTACTCAATCTACCCCAGAGCCCACCTTCGTCGATTAAAATCTTGCAACGTAGAAATCATCTTACAAATCCGTAGGGTGGAAAGTTTTTTGGTGCATATGATAACATGATTGCTCAGTTCCATGCTTCCAGGATGAGTTTTCATGGGCTCTTTAATTCTTTTTTGACTGCGACCGGGCTAGATTTGGTGTTCCGGAAAGCTTCAAATCTTGCAATCCTGAGGGTGAGCCCTTTCTTGTTTTGGTATAAAACTTCTCCAGTTCCAGTTTCATAAAAACTTGGAGACCATACGATGCATTATTTTAATGCATTTTAGTTGCAGCGAACATGTCCGGTAGGCCAGTTTACAAAGGAGGTCCCTAAAATTCTTCGACAATGCAAATTTTGAAGAAATGGGTATGCTCTAAATAATTGATAATAGCCCTGTACAAATTCTCATGGCCTCCAGATGTCTAGTGTGCCTGTAGTGAACAAGCGTCATTTGCCTGGGAGAAGAAATTAAAAATTACCATTTGCCAAAGTTTAAAAATGCAATTTTAAAAATATTTATTAGCATATTTTTAATGATTTAAAAGAAAAATATTATAAATTGAACATCATAACATTATGTTATAATGTTGAGGCAAAAAATAAAGGTGTTTTATTAGCTTTTCGCAGCATTGTATGGTTTTCTCTTGCTCCCTATAGCTGCGCGATGGTGCGAAATAGTCTTCTTAGGGTAGATTTTGATCTTCAATCTCTATTGCAGTAAAGATTGAAGTGTTTCCTTCTCCATTCAGGTGTCTTCGGAGCATTTTGGGAAGCTTCAGGTAGGAATTGTTGCAGAGTGCATTGTTGTTCACATTTTTTATTTTCTAGCCAGATTTTGGGGATTCTTGGAGATCAAAATTGTTGTTCCATGCTTTAAATTCATCCCTTAACCATTCCCAATGCCTGAGCAAGGATTTTAAGCATGTTTGTGATTATTTTTGGTTGCCAGAATGGCCAAAAACACCCCTGCATCAAGGAAAACAACCCAACAATAATTGAATTAGGTAAAATGAATTGGAAGCTACTGTAATTTGCTCTCCATGTTCTTAAGAGGCAGGGTGTGATCAAGAAGCTTGAGAAGAGGCCACATAGCCTCATATCGCAGCATCGCAGGGGGAATGGGAAGCCTTCAAATATACTATGCGACAGTTTGAAATCGAGGTACCTGGTAGCTAAAATAAAAGTGGACAAGTCAAATCAAAGGGGAAGATTAATTTATTGACATTTGGCTTCATGTTTTATTCATTATTTGGCCTCCTTCTCTTTAAAGTATATTTTATAAGTCTTCCCAATGTTTTTTGGCGATGGATTGTAATGACATACTCACCTAACCACCACATTGTATTGAATTGTTTGGGACCTCATTCTTAGTCTATAAAAGAACATTTGGTCCTCATTCTTAGGGGTTGTTGAATGATTTGGGATTTTGAGCAGTGGAATGAAATACAAATTTTAACAGGTTGCCCCTTTCTATGGTGTTGTAAGTCTTATTTTTATGTGTTGTATGTGTTCTTTCATGAGATATTTATCAGTTTCAAAATGTGTTATATGAGTAATGTTGTATGCATGTGTTTCTATTAGCTGTATCCATTTGTTATCTGCATCCCTCTTTTGAACTGAGATATTAAGGGTTTCTGAATTCTCTAATGCCCACTTGCTGCATTACATATTTGATTCCTTGTTTCTATTTAAGGAACAAACTAAAATGTTTTAAATGAAATATGGGGAGGCATGTCTGGTAATAGGGATAATCATAAGAAGAGTTAATATAAATACTTATTCTTGGGTGTGTCTATAAGGCAGAAACAAGTAAGTGGGCTCTGAAACTGTGTATCTATATTGCTTTTGGAAATACTCTATGTATCAAGGTTTGACTCTGCACCCTAAGATAGGCACCAATCGAGAGTTGGAAAGGTTTCACAATTCAATCCCTAATCTGCCAATCAAAATATAAAAGAACAAAATCAATTCATCATTTTAAGACTTAGGATTTTAGGAGTAGGGATTTAGGTTTTCAAATCCTCTAGCCTATAGATGAAATAATGTCCAAAGCTATCCCCTTTGTATTTATCTCATAGTTTTGGTCTGTATAAAAGAGGATTTATCTTCTTATGTATCAATACCTAGTTTAAGTCAGGATTTACCATATGGGTATTAAGTAAGGGAATACCCCCTAGGTCTTACCGAGCCTGAAGCATAGAGGAGATAGAGGGTCAGTCTCCTATTCGTTGGCCACTGACCTAAGAATCCTATGAATTGAAGATGGCTACTTTTTCAAGAAACTCAGACAATCAGCTAGGAACACCAACATAAGGGATACAGTAATCTATAGAAAATAGAAATAGAAGTAAAGAATGCATCCATAGAATAAGGAAAGTTGTGACAAGAATATAGTCTATTGAGTCAATTGTGATAGGAACAAGCAATGCTACAGTGAAATAAAAAGAAAGAATGTGACTACAATAATAAGGAAAGCTGTGACAAGATTATAGGAAAACTCTAAAAAGTAATAGCTACAACCAGTCTTGGACTAAGTATAAATCTCTGACAAAATACATTATTATCTATTGAAGACTAACATCAGTAGATACTCATCTAAAGAAGGCAGTGAAGTGAGCATTTTAGAGGGCACTATAATAGAGAGAGAGAGAGAGAGACCAATCCCATTTCGATGGAGGCTGTTCATAGTGCAAAGAAGGTGCTTAGCTACTTTACAACTTTTGGTATTATGTAGGAAGCCTTAGGAGTTGGCTAAATCAAAGGCTAAGTCTATTTCAAGGAGGTTGATTTAGCTTTAATAAGGTGACTAATATAAGAAAAAGGCTGATGAAACTGAATGAGGCCAATCTGATTAGTATGGCTATTCAGACTTATATAAGGCTGATACATTAGTGGTACTACGTTTTAAGAACAAAGATTTCCTTATTAAAAGAAAAAGTCTGAATCTAAAACTAATAAATTAGTGAGAAGCATTTAGTATAGTCAAGTTGTGGCATACAGAGGCCGATCAGGTGGTGATAAGAAATCATTCAATCTACAAGAAGACCGATGCCTTCTAAAATGCAAACATATATATATATATATATATATATAACTTGAAGAAATGGAAACCAACAGGTCAATATCATGCAAGTCAAAGGCTTGTTTTATATATGTCCAAGAAAGAAAAAAAAATATAAGCATATTCAAAGTATACAGAAGGCTCAACAAGGCTGACTAGAAATGTAAGCAAAACTATGAGTTTAATAGCAAAATTCATGACTTTAAAGCCGCATCTAAGTTCCCTGACCACTTCACTAGTTTAAATGGGCGATATATATTTAAACACATTCAGATAAGAAATGCCATAATGTTCAAAGGAAGGCCGATATAACAAAAAAAGAAGATCGATCAGACTGAAAAAGATCGTAAAGGCTTTAGAAGCTAGGTAATCATTTTAAAAGCTGATTCCTATTGTGAAAAGATCGATACCAATGAATTTAAAGGTGAAATGAAATGAATAAAGTCACTGAAGAGGCTTATCAACCATTGAACAAAATAAAGAAGGTTCAATCCAAAAGTTTGAAGAATGCAGAAATAATTAAAAAGGTTGATTCTAAGAGGAAAAATCCTAATATAGAAGATTCGTTACATACACAAGGCTGACTGATACAGAGAAAAGTC
Organism: Cunninghamia lanceolata; assembly: GCA_027924645.1. Classification (NCBI taxonomy): domain Eukaryota; kingdom Viridiplantae; phylum Streptophyta; class Pinopsida; order Cupressales; family Cupressaceae; genus Cunninghamia; species Cunninghamia lanceolata. The sequence goes on from BSBN01000998.1 coordinate 2,363,229, forward strand.
ACTATCATTTATAATGGAAGAGGTAAAATGTTTAAAGAAAATAAAATTAATCAAACTGAGCCAAAACATAGAAGGTTGATCCATACCAAAAAGGAAACAAAAGTTTAAATCCACTCCATTCTGACCATACACCTATAGGCAAAACTGCATAGAAACATGTACCTATGAAAAGTAAATCTTCTTTGAACTAATTCTACCTATAGCTTATGTTGCCCTATATGAGCAAGTGCTCCTTCTCTGTTCTCCCCTCTTCTACCCTTAGTCACTTCCTCTCCTTTTCTCCCTTGTCTTCAAAGGCATCCCCCCTTTTAAGGACTTTTCCTCTCTTTTAATTTTTGGTTCATTTCTTTTTTTTTTCTCTGATTTTTACATGTAGTTCTTTTTGTTTTTCTTCTTTCTTTTTGTTTTCTTTCTTTTATTTATTTATTTTGATTTAAAGCTTTGATATTATCTAAAGAAATTTTCAAAAGGGAAACTTATTTTCATATATACATATATTAACAATAAAATATATTTTTATTTTATACAATTTTAATTTAGCACATTTCACAAAAGATACTTTTAATATTGAATATATTAATTAAATCTTTTAATTATACATCTTAAAGAAGCATAATGATTTTTATGGAGGTTACGTTTCTAACATAAGTAATCAATTATTTTCATTAAACACACCACCACACAATAAAACTCAATGTAAATTATTCTATGGAATTGATGAAAATACAAGATGCAGTATGAGCTATGTCCTTGTGTGTGCATGTATCAATGTTTTCTCCATCCAATTCTTGTCAGGTAGCTAGATCGCCTCTTTCTTAACCAAGCCCTTGCCTTCAATGCATTCTTGTGCTCATTCAACTCGATTTCCAATTAATAAGTTAGTAACTAAAATTTCATAGCCAAAGCATCACATAAGCATCTATATTCATCATTTAATAACTTCTAATTATACACTTGGAAAAGGAATGATAACATTTCACTTTTTAGTCATCGACAATTACTTATTTATAACATAATCACAAATAAAACATCTAATAATTCTAAATGTAACTGATTGATTTCAAAGTGTTTAGAATAATGTAATTTGCATTGAAATACTTAAATACAATCTTTTATATAATCATTGAAATGACTATTCTAACAAAAAATATGATAGTTATAAATTTAGTTTGTTTGCTTTATAGTTTTAAAGTAGTATTGTTTTATTTCATGTTGTGTTAAAGGATTAAAATGATGTTTTGTTTAGTAAATAAAATAAAATTTTGATTATAGTTTTATTATTTAAATATTTAATTCATTTCAAATTTGAATTTAATTTCTTTTTAATTAAAACCATAAATGTGGAAGTTAACTAGGTCAAATCCACAAATTCAATCAAAATCAAAAAGTCTTTGTAAATTTGCACCTCCTCATTCCTTAAGTGCAACCATGCTTAGTATTTCTAAATTTTCTTTTGTACTAATATTAATTTCAATTGTCTTTTCTATCAATGTTTGGATTACCTAGATGATAAATAACTCTAGCATATCTTTGCTCACTTCAAAGACTTCCAACTCATCACCAAAATCATCACCAAGATAAGGGACCAAAGAGTATCCCTCTTATGGGAATCCATAGGTCATTCATCCTAGACATCAATATATTCTAGAATTGCCTCATCACTATTGATAGAATTTTGCATGGAGAGCTCACACTTAATTTTTTTTTTGGGTATGCGGAAGGAAAATGGTTGATCTAGCTCTAATAATTTAACAATTTAAACTTCCAAGTAAATACATAGGACACTCATGTGCAAAGTTAAGTGTAAAACGACAAATCCCAAAAATTTCTAATATTCATTGATTTAGGGAAAATGTCTAGTGTGCTTCATTTATCAAATAAAATTATTCTTGACCCTTTTTAACGGAAGTTTAAGGAGATATATGACGTAAGGAGTCGCACATCAGGCAAAGGATATTAGGTTAATATGAATGTGCTTCCGAATCGCCTACCGGGAATAGTAAAGCGCGGAAGATAACCGCGTAAACGCGTATCTCTTCCTCCTGCACATAAAGGACGAGCATTTGCCATTCTATAAATATGGGCAAGAGGAGCTTTAGAGATACAAGTGCAACGAAGCAGCAGTTGAAGTATTTGAGAGAGAGAGAGAGAAAGGGAGAGATGGAGAATGAAAGAAGAAAGGCAATGTTGGTGTTAGCAATGGAGATTGTTGTGCTGTTTGGGAGTGTTTCAGCACAGAATTGCGGGTGTTCGAGAGACTTGTGCTGCAGCCAATATGGCTACTGCGGCACTGGTAATCATCACTGCGGAGCTGGATGCCAACAAGGCCCATGTTACGCTACCTCCACTCCTTCCAATTCCACCACTAAAAAGGGTGTCTCCTCCATCATAAGCTACAATTTCTTTGACGCCATTCTCAGGGGTGCAGAGAGCTCCTGTGCTGGAAAGAAATTCTACACCTACGATGGCTTCATTAAGGCCGCCAACGCCTACTCTGGCTTCGGCACCACCGGATCTTCTGATGATGTCAAGAGAGAACTCGCCGCCTTCTTTGCCCATGTAACTCACGAGACTGGATGTGGGCAATCAACACTCTACTTAAATATCATCTATTTCAATGATCAAACAGTTCTACTTACTATTGCCCATTTCGCATAACTAGTTATGACTGATGACTGTTGTGCTTTTGCAGCTTTCTGCTATGTTGAAGAGATCGGTGGCGCACAGAAAGATTACTGCGATGAAACCAACACTCAGTATTCATGCGTTGCAGGCAAAGGTTACTTCGGCCGGGGACCCATCCAGCTATCCTGGTAATTAATCAGTTCTGACTTCGGCTATTCTTAAATATCATTCACTTCAATAGTCAATGGCCAATAAAAATAGGACAAATATTTACAAATTTTTTTATGAATGAGGTGTAAAATTGCTATTGATTGTTTGACCATTGAAATGGATGATATTTAAGTAAAGTGCTAACTTATCTTATGCTTTCCTTACTTCGCTTGCTGCTTCCTTCTATTCCCACTGATGAGGTTGAGTATTGCAGGAACTTCAACTACGGCCCAGCAGGCAACGACATTGGATTCGACGGAGTGAATGAGCCGGAGAAGGTAGCGCAAGACCCTGCCATTTCCTTCAAAACAGCAGTGTGGTTTTGGATGAAAAATAGCAACTGCCATACTGCCATCACTTCTGGACAGGGATTCGGATCCACAATCCAATCTGTCAATGGCCCTTTAGAATGTAAAGGCGGTAACCCTGCCACCGTCAACAAGCGTATCGCTTACTACAAACATTACTGCCAGAAGCTGGGAGTAGATCCGGGCTCCAACCTCTATTGCTAACTTTACCTCATATCTGTCCAATCACATAAGTAAAATAAAACAACAGAGTGACAAGAGATTGAAAATGTCTTGGGTTGTTTTCCGTCTTATGGAGGTTATTAAAATCGTTCCTTTCATTTCATTTTCATATTTTCAATTCAAAATAAGATCCCAGTTTGGCATGTTACTGCCCTCTGTATTCTCTTTTTTTTTTAAATAAAATAAAATTTAGTAGGGAAAAGTCACTCTACTTAAATATTATCCATTTTAGTGGTCAAACAATCAATAGCAATTTTACACCTCATTCACAACAAAAAGTGGTAAATATTTGTCCTATTTTTATTGGTCAAAATTGATTTTTGACTGTTGAAGTGGATGATATTTAAGAATAGCCAGTAAAAGTTATGTTTGTGGGGCTGTCAAGCGTATAACCTATTGATTTATATAAGCAACACTAAGTTCTTATAAAATAAAGAAGAAATATATCTGAGATATAACTAGTGTAATGTATACATATGTCATCTCTTGTTTAATTTTGTATTTATCTTGAGGTAATATCTTAATATATGTATATAATGATATGATCCATGTCATTTCTTGTTTAGTTTTGTATTCATTTTAAGGTAATGGGAAATGGTATGATCTAATATGACATTGCGTTCATTGCAGCCTTTTTATTCATTTACACACACAAATTCTTATATATTTACGCATACCCTACTCATTTACACACACTGTCTTATACATTTGTCTTATCCACTTGTTTATCACACCTATCTATGCTCTTACCTCCATTTAACCATTTGCCACTTGGATTTGACCATTAATCAATTTTCATAGAAGTCCTAGGTTGTGGGGAAATATCTTACTATATGTATATAATAGAAAATGGTAGGATCTCATATGAAGTTGATCTCATTCTAGTAGTCTTTTTATTCATTTATAGACACATTCCTATACATTTAGTCCTACCCTACTCATTTTCATACTCTCTTATACATTTGTCTTATCCCCCTATTTATCACACCTACCAATATGCTTAGCTCCATTTAGTCATTGCAACTTGGATTTGACCATTAATCCATTTTGATACAAGTCCAAGCTTGTGGGAGAACCCTTGCATTTGCAAACTTGTCCCTTTTTCAATTTACAATTTTCAAATTTGGCCAACTAGTTCCCTTTACCCTTCCACCTTAACCCGACTAAACACATGTCTAACATAATTTGATGTTTTTTGCTAGTATTTAAAGACATTTAATGCATTCATTCTTATGATTCACTCAAGCATTCAAAAGTGCATAATTCTAGAGCATTGGAGTAATCAATAGCCACATTTTTCTATTTCATGCAATAAAAAGAGTAAAGAATATACGTACTTAGGCACTTGCTATCTTTGTTATTGTTTATATTTTGCAAATTGATGTAGGCAATAGCTCCTTGGAAGGTAACAACAATTTTTTAAGATATTTTAAAATGCCATCAATTTTCAAGTATTTAGATAAAGTAGTGTAGAAGGTCACACATCAATAAAAAGTTATAGAACATAACCTTACTAATTATAAGGATGAATTCAAAGCACAAGTATGAATTCATGGATAAAAATTTCTCTTCTAACAAAGCAAAAATCATCTAGAGTAAAATTCTAGGTAGATTGGGGAGATTTCAAAATCTTTTTTATTTGACATCATTCTTAACTTCTTTGGTTATTGGGCTAAGTATCACCCTCTTTTGCATTTAATTCTTTAGCTTCAATTTTAATTATTCAATTATTTTGTTTCTATTTCCACTTACTATTTAATCTAGGTTTATTTATGTTCATATGTATGCATTATATTGGATTAGCCTAGATTAACCATAAGGAAACCATTATTTCCCTCTTCATTTTGGTGAATTACCCATATGAGCCTACACATCCCAACCTTCTTGTTAGAGTTTCACACTACATTATGGTATTATATCTACATATTTTATGAGATTTTATCTTATTTTTAGATCTACCCTTCCTTTTAATACCATTGGGCTTGATTAATATATATTTTTCTATTTTGGTTTGTGTGCTTCATTTGTTTTTCAGTGACCCTACCCACCCTTGGCTACCACATTAGAGTTTCATTTTCATATCTAATATATCATTTAGATTTTAGATTTTTTCTATATGAAACTAGGCATTTGATCTTTCTTTTCCTATCTTTTATTTATGCCACCTAGAAGGAGTGTCTTTTTAAACCCTAGCATGGCCCAAATCAATGAGAATTAACCTTATTTCAATTCTTTTAATGAGAACAATGAAGAGTATGATCAGGATAATCATGTAGATAATATTTTTTTTTAAATGAGTTGTCTAGTTTGGCTAATCTGGAGAATCCTACTATATAACTAGAAAATATATTACATGATATTTTTGTAAGTAATCTATGTGGACCTCAAACTTTACAATTGTTTCAAATGATAAGATTACTTCTTCTATAGTGACTAGTGCATCTATTCATATCCCCACCTCTACCATAGATACATCCACCATTACCCCTTCCACTACCACTACTAACACTTTTAGTAACATGGTTGCTAGTGTCAGGAACTACTTGGTACTTACCCCTTTTCGACTTGTCCTCCACATTTTGGCCTAGCTCCCAAATATACTTCTCCCTTCATACCTACCACCCCTATGATTAACTACACTTCCACACCTATTTCCTCTAACATTATTGATCCTATAGTACAACATAAGGGTTGAAACACAATAATGTCTCCTACTTGTGTGCTAACCCTAAATTTTTTGTAAAATCATATTTTTATTGGAAATGCATGGGGTTCGATTGAACCCACCACCTTTAAATTAAACCTCCCTTCGAAACTCCTAGTGTAGTATCCTCTACTCCAATCAAAATGCTAAAAATTATGTGTTGTTGAAGGGATTGATCTCTAGCACACTATCACCTACACACCTTAATAGAATGGTGTTGCAAAGAGCAAAAATAGATCCTTGAAAGAGATGGTTAATTACATGATCCATAGATGCTCTCTTGCACCTAAGTATTGGGCTCAAGCCATCAACTATGTGTACATCTAAAATTACTCACTTCTTGACTTAGTTATTCATCTGCCATACCTTCACATTAATTAAATAATTCTTAATTATTTGATTAATTTCATCTATTGTTATGAAAATCACTCTACCTTATTCTGTTGGAAGGACTATAGGGCGGGCACCCTAGTCTAGTAGGGTAAAATATTAGTAAACTTCTACAAGATCTTGAATCCTTATGCTTCAAATTGCTTCTCTGTATCTCTACTTTGCCCAATCCCACACCTATAACCTGCAATCACAAAGAGAGGGGTTTGGGGATTGTTGTGTTTAGGATCTTGCCTTGGTCAAGCCCCAGAAGGACATTCTATTGAACTAGGTATGTTGTACATCTTGCATAACATTGGTATTATTTTTTATGTAAAATAAATAATTAATTGTGATGCATCATGTGATGTGTTTAGCCACATTGGATATTTATTTGGATGCCACTTGTAATCGTTGTATGTAACATTGGGTTAATTACTTTATTAATAATTATTTGATTATTTGGGAAAACTTAGTACCAATAATCAAATGTGGGGTCAATCGTTTTGTAGACACATAGTATTGGGGAAAATGGTATTACAATACCACATGTATTTGTGTGAGCTTATGTCTATAAAAGCAAACACATGGGTAGTTGTTGTAGTAAAATTAGCCATTTGACTTGTTGGCTAGGTTGTAGCTTCTCTTATAGGTTGGTTGTGTGAGGGTTTGAAGCATGGCATAAGATGTATGGTTACATATTTGTTCACATAGATTGCAGGTAGAGAGAGCTTGATGTTTTAGAGGTGATCTCTGCATATGTATTTGTTGTTTATTGTTGAATAATACATGAAAGATGCATGCTTTTGGAGGCTAGTTTTTTCCCTCTATGAAGGTTTTCCCAAGGTATATCTTGTGTCACCATTGATAGTATGATTGTCTATTTCTTTTGCTTGTGGATTTTTGGTTTATTGTACATTTAATCTCTTATTGGGTTATGACAAATTTGTCTCTATGGCTATATATTTCCAACTTTTGGTATCAAGGCTTGGTTGCCATGATTTGGGAGGAAATCCCTGTTTAATAACCCTAGCTATGAGTGGATTTTTTGTGTATAGTGGAATCCATGGATTTGTAGGAAAAAATGAAGACATTGCAAGATATGAAGGTTTGTGCAAGTTTTTTGTTTGCAGATCTGGGGTTTTGGGTGTTGCAGATTTGTGTGTTAAAAATTGGTTGCAAGAAAGGGTTTCTTGGATCATTTTCAATGAGGGTTTTAAGGAGTGAATTTTTACAAATGACCTCCTATGCAAAAACAAACGTCACTATTGGATTCAAGAGGTTCCACAGGTGAAGAAAACATATAATTTGCCATATTTTAGCCACAAGTGAAAAATGCAAAAAAAATTGCCCCCCAGGGCAACGGTGTTGTGCTTTGTACACATGCTCCATTTTGCCAAATCGAGACCCCCATTTTTTCTTTGGCTTGGAGCTTCAACCTTTCCTCCTTATGATGATGAGAAAGTGAAATGGTGCTTAGAATGTAGGATTTGTTTCAAATTTGAGTATTTCACATGTTTGAGGTTGTTTGATGTCTTTCATGATTGATTTGGAGGAGTCTTGATTGGGTTTGCACTTAATAAATAGCCATTTGTTACATGTTTTGTGTTGAAATTGGGTGTTACTGCAATTTATGCTAACATCCTATGTCACTGGATATAGTCCTTGAAATTGCTCTTGCAAGATGTGTCTTGTTGGAATTCCTAGTCTCCATGCCTTAGAATTGAAAAATCATGTCAAAATTCACAACATTTCACTAAGGGGTCCATATGCTTTCATCCTGACACATGTCCCTGAAACCATAAAATTGGCTAAGTCCGATGTCCTAAAACCCTAAAAAATTGGTTGAGTCTAAAATCTGGTGGATCCTCCAAAATCTAAAATCTGCATCTTAAATCCCATGGATTTGGGACCTATCTTAAACATCCTAATTGTATATTTCAAAATATTTAAAGTATAGGAAATTGATATACTTAAGTATATTTTGAAATATACTGTCACCCAAGACATTTCCAAATCTGGTGGAAAAAATCACCCTTACTATAGTTTGCGAGAAAAATCACCTCCACTGGATATGCATTGATTTTGCCTTCCACTGGATATGTGCTAAAATATGCTCCAACCGGACATATCCATCGGCATCCAAAACCCCCACAATCCACTTAAAGCAAAAATCCCTGCCAATAAAGTTAGCGCTAAAAGTTGACTACATAGGATCGGTGCTAAAATCATCCTCCACTAGACATATCAGGTCACGACCACAATCCCTGCTAATCCAGTGAAGGGTGAAACTCCCACTGGAGGTGTTAGAAGAACTTAACACTAAAACATAAGTGCATAGGATTTGTGCTAAAAGGTGTTGTCACGTGATATATCCGGTGACCTCAAAAAGCTCCACTAAAGCTATAATAGACAAACTCAAAGGTCAGTGGGCATTTTCCTTGTCACATGATATATCCGATGACCACCATTTTCCCTGCTGATCCTATGATGGACCAAATTCCCACTAAAGCCTTTGTGAAGGTTAGTACTAAAAATGACCTCCACTTGATATATCCAGTGACAGCAAAAAATCTCGCTTTTTGGTCATTTGGCCTAGAAAACTCATTTTTCCAAGGTGCAAACTAGATTTTATTGATGAATTTGATATGTATATTAATCTACTACATCATGATCAACATTTTTATCATGTTAGTGTGGATTTCAAGCATGTTTTGCATCAATTAATCTCACTGCACATGAATATTTAGTTACCCCCAAAAATCTCACTTTTTGCAAAAAAGGGGCTTAAAAAATCAAATAAATGTCTCCAAACGGATCTAAATGGTCACAAAAACATCCCAGATCATTATATATGCCAAATGGATAGTCAAAAATGATGAAAAACATAGAAAATCATGTGAAAATCATTGGATTTGTGAAGTTCTCCATAAGGAAGCAACATTGATTTTGAGTTGTTCCTGAGTGATCCATGGTTACAAATAGATGTATCTTGATCTATATTGATGGAAAATGACTTGTTTATGATGAAATTGATGTTTGGTGTTGTCAATTGCAAGTCTAAAAAGACAAAGGAGCTTGTTGGAGCTGTCTTGGAAGGATGAACACATAGAGATACAATGCTGACCTAGAAATGTAGAATTATCATCCTATTAACCAAATTGCTCTTGTATCTACAAAAGGAAGACATTATGATGTTCAAGATGATGGAGATAAGTCTCCAAAGCTTGAATACACTAAAGATCATGCCTACATCACTATTGTTCCTACAGATCCATTCTAATGTCCAGGACATGTTCATAGTTGTCCTAGTCATCCAGTCATCAATGTTGATCCAACAAGCATCTAGTTGGATATGCCTTCATCAAAAACATGCCACATACTCTTCTTGACCAGTCAACTCATTAGAAAAGTCATTTTTCCCATTGAACAACTCAAAAAGTTGTTATTTTGTCTTGTTCTTACGTGCTCAAAAGTTGTAATTTCATCTTTTTCCTACAAGACAAGCAAATTTGGGATTGTAACTACCCACAGAACAAAATTAAATGCCATGTAATCTAGACCGTTGGTGTTGAATAAATCTCCACCATCCATTGAAAAACTCGGTATGGTTGTCTCTCTATATAAAGGCAACTTCTCTCATTGTAAAATCTATAAGGGAAGCACTAAAGAAAGGATTGTTGAAACTCTGCCATTGTTTTGAATCAATGTAAACATAATTTCATTTGCCTCTGACATTTGAGTTCATTTTGTTGGTTGGATATGGTTTTCATGGTTCTTCTTCACCTTTCCAATTAGTTATTCAGTTACATCTATGGTTAATCATTCAGATATTTGATGGATTTCTTGTCCATACCATTGATGGTTTGTTGATTGAATGTCATTTTGCATGGTTAGTCTGGACATATTTCATATGACCTAAATTTAATTGTGTGAGTTCATTAAACTGTGCCAGGAGTTGGGTGTTGAATGAATCTTTTACAGCTTAAAAATCATTATGTTTCCTTAAAAGATTACACAATCTTTGTAGCATTGTGGGCTGCCTGGTTAAATAGAGATTTGTCTATTGTTGAGAATCTGTCTACCTGTGTGTTGATCATTTCTATAGTTTTCTATAGGATCTCTTTACCCCTTCTCCCTTCCCTTTTCCTTTTGCATTTTATTAATCAGATCCTGATAGATTAGGTTTCATAGACTTGCATGGTGCTTTCCCAGAATTCATGTTTAGTGAATGCAAGTTAGTAGATTGCTGGTTGCATACTAAAATTACACATTTTATAGCAATCTATAGTACATATAAGTTTGTTTATACATTGTCAAATCGTAAAACTGATCAAGGTCATGTGCAATCAAACCCTAATGCACTAAAGTTTGTTTGCATTGCATGTAAGTCCCCTTTGTTGGTACAGCTAAAACATTCCACTAAGTTATCCTGCAAGCTAAGACCTAGCTGTATATACCTTAGGAAAGTCTTTTATAGGATAGGATTCATTTCAAGAGAGGTGAGGTAACCCCCATTTCACATGCATTATTGTGTGCTAAAAACACCATCAACAGATGATACGGCTGTCGTCAGTTGTACTTACACAGAATAAATTAAAATTAAAAAAAATTGAAGTTTCTTCTGTGCATAAATCCTTTTAATTAAAAATAAATAAATAAATATGTTTTTTTTTGGGGGGGGGTTTCGAACCCCCCTACACACACCTACACAAGCGGCAGTGCCTTCTGCACAGCCTACGTAGGTTGTACGACCTGGCAGGCCGACGGCAAGCGATCGGTAAGCTACCCCCTACCAGAGGGGATGCCGAGCTGGTGGGACTTAGCCCCCCGGCTCCCAGCCCCTAGTCCAATAGGACAAGGCCTAGCCCCCCTTCAATGGGGATTTAAATCTTTTTATAAAAACATCAAACATTATGAAATTTAAACCATTTTCAAAAGATTTTCAAATCTGCCACCTTGTCTCCTCCGGAGCGCTGCCAGGGCGCCACTGCCTGGCCACCACCACTAGTGGACCGCCGCCTAGCCACGACAGGGCCACCGGAGAGCCACCTCAATTTTTCTCTATGAGCCTATGAGGGTAGATTTTTTCTAGGGGGCATAACTTATTCCCACGATGTCAAATTTTTGACTTCTTATAGTTGACGGAAAGTTCTTCTCGCATACTAAATAGTGGTGATAAAGAAATTTTTCCTAATTTTGGCATTTTGACTAGTTTTTTGCTAGTTGGAAGCCAGATGTTCATTTTGAGCTTTGACCAGGCATAATAGGTGCATACAAAGTCAGATTTTAGACTTCTTATAGGAGCTGGAAATGTATTTCTAAGCACTATGCAGTGGAACAAATTTGGAGATGATATTCTGAGGTTTGTTCAGATTATATCAGTTTGAGCTACTTTTGGTTCCTTTGACTTTTGGTGATTTTGTGAGTCAATGGCAAATCAAATGTGGGATGATTTGGTGTTTGAGTCATTGTAGACTTACATGTTTATCTCTGATTATCCTTTTTTTGACAGCATTATACATGTATTGTTGAGTTTGCATGGTACATTGTGAGATCTACAGGTTGTGCAGTGTTGTAGGTTGTCTATGCTTACAAGTTGCATTTGTGACTTGGATGTGGGTTGTCTATGCCCATAGATGTTTCAGTGTTGATGCAGATTCTAATTTGTGGCTAGGGTTAGTCACATATTATATTGGTTTGCTTGTCATTTGAGATATAGAGAGAGATGGTATTACCTAATACAATCATGATATGGGACATAGGTTTGTTGACTATATGGTACATTTGTGTGAGACTTGATGGTAGTTTGGTGTAGGTATATTGGGTGGTGATTATGGTGTCATGGATGTTCCTTGTTTGGTTGGGACTTTGGCATTACATGATTGTTTTACATGTGTAGTTTTGGTGGTGTTGGATTGATGTTTGGTTTACAGGTTTTGTTCATCTTCTTGGTTTCAAGATTATGGTTTAGTCAACCTTTTGGGAGATGTTGTTGTGATAGTGGATTCTTTTATTGTGTTGCGGCCATGGATGATCTTCATTTAGGAGATGGTTATCACGATGTCATGGATAGCTAGGTTACAGGTTTCAATGGGATCTTTTGACAGTGATGGGTTTGATGTTTATGATGTTGCCATGTATAGCTTGGTATCACACTTCAGTGGGAGCTTTGGTAGGATATGATTATCTTCATGTGATTTGGAGATGTTGACATCTCGGTACCATGGAGGACTATTGGAGTCTTTGGTTGAGGTGTCAGTTATGGTTTGTCAGTTTTGATAGGTGATCCTTGCTTACCGGATGGTTGGTATTGTTTCATGGTTTACTCTTGATACTGGTTTTGAGTATTCGCATGATACAGGTTCTCTTGAGACAAGATGTGTACATTAGTGCATGTGATCTTCCTTTGAGGAGATGATTAGATCATGATGTCATGATATGTTCCTAGGTTATGCAGACGTGTAGTGGGAGCTTTGACTATGATCTTGATGGTTCTTTTCGTATTGGGTACATTGTTCATGTGCTTAGGAGCTTCATGAAGATGGAGTTTTGCATTTGGATTTTAACATGGATTGATCATGGAGGTACTCATGGATACTTGGAGACTTAGGTGAGGCTTGAGTTCTCTTGGATTAGAGATGTGTGTTGATATGGTTACTCTTTGATGAGGATTTCAGCAGCAAGACCAAGGAGCCTACACCTTGGTTGGACATAAGCCCAACATGGACATGTTGAGGAGATTGTTCTTGGAAGAGAGCCTTCGAGGCTTGGTGCATCCTAGAGGAGCAATCTCATCCCCACTCTTGGTCCACTCGATAGTGAATAATTTGATAGGTGTGCCCACCTGATTTTCAAATGCATTCTTTACTTTGTATCTTCTCATGCTTGAGTCTTGAGCTATAGATTATGGTTGTGAGGACTTGTTTGAGGAGTAGATGCATGGATGTGATTAGTTATCTCATTTTGTTTGATCCTGAGTTGTCATGAGATCATTGTGTGTAATGGAGATGGTTAGTAGCATTGGACTTATTCCTATTTTTTGGGATGGTTATGAGTTTGGTCTACCTTTTGGTTTGAGAGGCTTTCATCTTGTTGTTGGATGTTGTGGAGGCTTCTTGTCTTTGGGTTGTAGAGGAGATCATACTTTTCACGGCTATAGAACATTAGTGTGGATAGAAGGACATGGTTATGATTTGCAGGTTCTCTCTTGATTGGTCTTATGCTTCTTCCTGGATATTTATGTTCACATGACATTGGAGTTAAGATGTGTATGGAGATTTTGAGTCTCTTTGACTTCTTTCTCTTATGATGTGGAGGATTTGGGAGAGATATCCCATGGATTTGAGGAGAGTTATGTTGCAGCTATTTAGTTTGTAGATTTTGCATATTTTGTGTATGTTCTTTGACACTATATGATGGAGGACTTAGCCACATCTTCTATGTGCATGCTATTAGTGGATCTTTGGATGCCTTGATCTATTTTCAGATATGACATTTACTCATGTAGTGGGAGTTTCAGGATGTATATGATTCTTTTGTTGTATGTTCTCATTATGCTATGGTATGGAGGGTCTTCTTGTTATCGCATGCTTTGTGTTGTTACCTTGGAGGACTCCTTCATGCAAGATTGAGTATATATAGGGACTTGTTATAATTGTGATTTGAGTTGGATATGTTGATGGAATAAAGTCTACTTATTATCTTTTGTATACCTTGGTCTAGAGGTATGGTTAGTTGATGCATTAGCAACTAGTTGTGGTTGCTATTTTAGCTATGATGATTGATTCTTGTTAGCTACTAGAGCCTATTTGTTACCATTGGATTTGGTTCTTGTGTTAGGATATCATTTGATGCAGGTTTCTTTCTTCTGTGTGATAGTTTAGTGTGGCATCTCTTTGGAGGATCTTATTCTTCATTGTTCGCTAGATGGAGGATGAGGGGATTCTTGTTTGAAATGGTGGATACATTGATTATTGTTGCAGGTATCTTGGAGCACATGGAGCACATGAATGCTTATATGGTACATGTTGGGCACATGGATGATTTCCCTTGATGTTTTGAGGTTACATGTTGATCCCTTATGCAATGTATACAACAAGTGGGAGAATGTTGGAGTGGGTGTGTTGTACACCTTGCATAACATTGGTATTATTTTATTATGTAAAATAAATATTTAATTGTGGTGCATCATGTGATGTGTTTAGCCACATTAGATATTTATTTAGACGCCACTTGTAATCATTTTATGTAACATTGGGTTAATTACTTTATTTGTAATTATTTGATTATTTGGGAAAACTTAGTACCAATAATCAAATGTGGGGTCAATGGTTTTGTAGACACATGGTATTGGGGAAAATGATATTACAATACTAGATGTTGTATTTGTGTGATCTTATGTCTATAAAAGCAATCACATGGGTAGTTGTTGTAGTAAGGTTAGCCATTTGGCTTTTTGGCTAGGTTGCAGCTCCTGTTGCAGGTTGGATGTGTGAGGGTTTGAAGCAAGGCATGAAATGTATGGTTACATGCTTGTTCACATAGATTATAGGTAGAGAGAGCTTGATGTTTCAGAGGTGATCTTTGCATATAAATTTGTTGTTTATTGTTGAATAATACATGAGATATGCATGCGTTTGGAGGCTGGGTTTTTCCCTCTATAAGAGAGTTCCTAGGGTATATCTTGTGTCACCATTGATGGTATGATTGTATATTTATTTTGCATGTGGATTTTTAGTTTATTGCACATTGAATCTTTTATTGGGTTATAAGGAATTTGTCTCTATGGTTGTATATTTCCAACACATTGAAGTCTTCCAACATCATTGTTAGATAGAGTGTGTGCCCAAGGAGGGAAGATGCTAAATCAAATGATGAATTGAAATGATTGAAACTCAAATTGATGTCACCTTGTGGTGCAGGAGCACCTAACACAAGGTGGCCTCCATGAGGCATTCAACTGAACATGTTTTGTTTTGATGTCATATTTTGTTTCAATAAGGTCATGAAGGCCATATTATTGTGTTGTAATAAGAGTCATGGTGCCATGTTGTAATAGGTAATCTTGTAAGTCCTAAGACACAGTCATGTATGTAAGCCTTTCTAAGGAATGAAAAAGGCACTCATAAACACATAGGGTGGTCATATATTTTCTCATATTTTAATCCTTTGTGGCATGCATAAAAAGGTGGTAAACTTGCCAAAGACTTAATGACATTGGCAAAGTATTGACAGGTCATAAACGTCGATGCCACTATGTTGAATAATTGTAATTAGTTTAGAATGCTAAAATAGGGTAGTTGCTGTCCACAAACTGCCAAGAGAATTTGAATTGGTTATATCTCCAACCATCAACCAAACTATCCTCAATGGAGTTGTCAAGGCATATGAAAGTCTATATAACCTTAAACAAGTAAAATGTAAGCAAGAGGAGAAGTTTCAAGCAATAAAACTACCATTCTCTGCTGTCCTTTTGTTACTTTCTAGAATTTTTTATATTTTTGCTGCTATAACGTCCATAACTTTTGTATACGGATAAATTCGAAGGTGAGGCTAGACTATTTGGAAAGCGATGTGTCTTACCTTTCATTCAAGACCAATTTTGTGACATTTGGTTGATATTTGTACATTTGGTGAATGTTTTCCTAAAATCTATCGTGAAACCCTATTTTCTGAATTTCCACACTGTTACAGTGTATACAAAGGTACAATGTTGTTTCCACTTTTCCATGGTTTAATCAGTTATAGAATGGAGTTAAAATTCATTTTCAACTATCTTGGCTTCTTGAAATTTTTATGAGTGTGAGTAATCTTCATTTTTTTGAAAACTATTTTTTAGAAACCCTTACCTAGGGTTTTGGCAAGAATTGTGTATTTTTGGCCATTCCATTGATTTAATTCACTTTTGATCAGTGGAATGGATTGTAATAAGTCTGTTGTAACATGATATGTTGAGTTTTTAGAAGGAGATCTAAGGAGAAGAAGTTTTGTTTGAGGAAACCTAACAAAACCATGTGTTAGGTGATGTTTTTAGAGCACATTGAAGGAACCAAAGATACATTTTTGGGAATAGTAGAGAGTAGAAGCCTAAAACCCACAAAATACTTTGTTTTAGAATGCATCATAAGTGTTCAAACCTTGGGTTGAGTTCTAGGCTTGCATTTGAAGGTACTCTTTTGTAATTTTGGCCTAATTGGGGCTTTAGGTCACTGACAAGGGTTATTGGTTGAGATATTCCGTCCAAAAAAACCTATGCTAAGTTTGGGATATGTGATAGAGGGCTATAAAGGGTATCTACTGAGTGTCTAATATCTAGGTTTGAAGGTCTTCATAAAAAGTTATTAGGACTGTTGTCATTTTGAAGGGCTACAAGCCATTTTGGGTGTTTGTGAAGGAAGTACTAGTTTGAAGTTTGATCCACCTTTACAAATGGATGGGATGGGTTCTAGTACATGTATAAACACCATTTCCATGAAGAATTCAAAGCCCTTAACTAATGTTCCCACTTTTGCATAAAGATCTTTATTTTTGGGCTTGTAGGTGAAGTAGAACCTTGTCTTGTTTGTCCATCTTCTCCTATCCAATTTGCCTCTACATCATAGTGGTATCAGAGACATAAAAGGTTATGTTGTTGTTGGTATAAGGTCTGGTATATGTCAGTAGAGGAGAGTGAAGGAGAGGCTAGCAATATGCCTCCTAAGGGGATGACCACTAAAGTTGTCAAGAAGTTCAAGGAGGTGGAAGAAAAGATCAAAAGTGGAGTCAAGGAAGCACTACAAGTAGAGTTGAAGGCATTGAGGATAGGGAAGAGGATAGATGAAGGTTCAGATGAAGAGGAAGAGAAAGAGGAAGAAGAAGAAGAGCAAGAAGAGGTAGAGGTATCGGCTGATCAAAGGCATTTCCTTGAAGCCATCAAGGCAATTGGCAAGGATTATTCAGAGGCTCGGATGGAGATTCCCATGTTTAGTGGGAAGATGAATGCTAATGAAGTCATGGAGTGGATTGAGGCTCTAAAAAACTACTTTGAATACAAAGAAGTTCCTGAAAGAAAGAGGGTTAAGTTTGCAAAAACTAAACTCAAAGGTGCTGCCCTTACATGGTGGAATTACACCCAAGGCGAGAGGGTAAAGAATGGGAAGAGTATGATCTCTTCATGGAGCAGAATGTTGGAGAGGATCAAGTCCCAATTCCTTCCATCAGACTATGAGGTGCAGATCTACAAGAGAATGTAAAATCTCAAGCAAAGAGATTTGGATGTGGCTACTTACACTGAGGAGTTTCACAAATACACTCTTCGTTGTGGGTACATGGAGGATGAAAAAGTTAAGGTGGCAAGGTATCTAAATGGTTTGAGGTTCAATAACCAAGATGATATCAATTTATTAACCCCTGAAACCATGGACAAATGCTTTCAAGTAGCATTAAGGGCTAAAGAGAAGTTGAAGAGGAAAGGTGAGCAGCAAAGTAGAGGAAGAGGTGGCAGAAATTTCAAAGGTAGGGACAGTTTTGAAGACAGAAATCAGTCCCAAGAAGACCAAGGGGACACAAGCAGAGGTAAGGGCCAAGTTTCTGATTTTAGAGGGGGATTTAGAGGCACAAGAGGTGGAGGTAGAGGTTCTAATGTTTTCACTAGGAGATGTTATCATTGCAATGAGATTGGTCATACAACATACGAGTGTCCAATGAACCAAAGTTCTACATTCGGTGATAGTGAAAGGAGGAATGAAAAGAGGGTTCAATATGTGCAAGAAGAGGAGGTAGATGAAAGTGTCAACTCTCCAATTGGGAGTGTAGCCCCAATTCAAGATGGAGAAGCATTCATGCTAAGGAGAACACTCTTGAAGACATCCAAGGAGATGATACAAAGGAGAGCACTTTTTAGGACCAATTGCAAAAGCAAAGATAAAATATCCTAGGTAGTAATAGATTCTGGTTCAACAGATAATATGGTGTCTAGGGAAATGGTGGATAAATTGAATATAGAAAGGATTCCTCATCAGACTCCTTACAAAGAATCTTGGGTAAGTGATAGTCAATCACTTTTGGTAGATGAACAAGCATATGTTGATTTTCAAATTGGAGAATATAAGGATAGGGTTTTATGTGACATTTTGCCCATGCAATGTTGTCACCTACTTTTAGGTAGGCCATGGCAATTTGATAGGTAAGCATTATATGATGGATATGCTAACACATACACAATCAAGAAGGATGGGAGGACTTTTGTGATGACACCATTGCAGGAGGATGTTGAAGCAAAGAAGGTAGCCAAGGTCATCTTAGTGGGTAAGAAAGAGTTTGTGAAGATCAATGAAGAAGAGACAAGGAAAGTTGAGGATACCTCAAGGAGTGGGGTTGCTAAAGATCAAAGGTTGAAGGTGGTTTTAGTTTTGAATGATGGAGATCAGTTGGTGATGTCTAAAATGGATCAAAAAAATGTCAAAGAGCAAGTCTGCAAGCAGCCACAAGGTTGTTGGAAAGAAGAAGATGCTATCATAGTAGGGACCATTGTTTGTCCTCTAGAACCAACCAAAGTTGAAAGGCAAACATATTCTACCATAGCAGCAGTACAAGAGGCATCAACCAAGGTTTTCAATGTAGGTATTCAGGTAGAGATAACAGTAAGGAAGAATGGAAAATAAAATATAGGTTTGGTTGCAAGCACTCACTCACGGCAAGGTGTGAGTAGAGCCTACAATGCTAGGCATGCTTTTTTAATTCCATGGCAACAACTTGTAGTCCAAAGATCATGGGGAAGACATGAGGCAGCAAAGGGTAAAGGTAGATAAAGACAAAGAATCAACTCATGTGGCATGAGTTCTTTTCTAGTTGGGGTGTATGGTACAGGAGCACCTAACACAAGGTGGCCTCCATGAGGCATTCAACTTCAACTTCATGTTTTTCTTTGATGTAATATTTTGTTTCAATAAGGTCATGAAGACCATATTATTATTTTTTAATAATAGTCATGGTGCCATGTTGTAATAGGCAATCTTGTAAGTCCTAAGAGACAGTCATGTATGTAAGCCTTTCTAAGGCATGAAAAAGGCAGTCATAAACACATAGGGCAGTCATATATTTTCTCATATTTTAATCCTTTGTTGCATGCATAAAAAGTTGGTAAACTTGCCAAAGACTTAATGGCATTGGCAAAGTATTGACAAGTCATAAACATCGATGCCACTATGTTGAAGAATTGTAATTAGTTTAGAATGCTAAAACAAGGTAGTTGCTGTCCACAAACTACCAAGAGAATTCAAATTGGTTATGGCTCCAACCATCAACCAAACTACCCTCAATGGAGTTGTAAAGGCATATTAAAGTCTATATAACCTTGAACAAGTAAAATGTAAGCAAGAGGAGAAGTTTCAAGCAATAAAAATGCCATTCTCTACTGTCCTTTTGTTATTTTCTAGAATTTTCTGCATTTTTGCTGCTATAACATCCATAACTTTTGCATACGGATGAATTAGAAGGTGAGGCCAGAATTTTTGGAAAGCTCTACATCGTACCTTTCATTAAAGACCTATTTTGTGACATTTGGTTGAGATTTGTACATTCAGTGAATGTTTTCCTAAAACCTATCCTGAAACCCTATTTTTTGAATTTCCACGCTGCTACAGTCCGTACTGTACAAAGGTACAAGGTTGTTTCCATTTTTTCATGGTTTGATCAGTTAGAGAATGGAGTTGAAATTAATTTGCATCTAGTTTGACTTCTTGAAACTTTTCTAAGTGTGAGTAATCTTCATTTTTCTGAAAACTATTTTTTAGAAACCCTTACTTAGGGTTTTGGCAAGAATTATGTATTTTTGGCCATTCCACTTATTTGATTCACTTTTGATCAATGGAATGGGTTGTAATAAGTCTGTTCTAGTATTCTATGTTGATTTTTTGGCAGGAGATCTAAGGAGAAAAAGTTTTGTTTGAGGAAACCTAACAAAACCATGTGTTTGGTGGTGTTTAGAGCACATTGAAGGAACGAAGAGACATTTTTGGGAACAGCAAAGAGTAGAAGCCTAAAACCCACAAAATCCTTTGTTTTAAAATACATTCTAAGTGTTCAAATCCTAGGTTGAGTTCTGGGCTTGCATTTGAAGGTACTCTCTTTGTAATTTTGGCCTAATTGGGGCTTTAGGTCACTGACAGGGGTTATTGGTTGAGATATTCTGTCCAAAACAACCTATGCTAAGTTTGGGATATGTGATAGAGGGCCATAATGGGTATCTACTAATTGTCTAAGATCTAGGTTTGAAGGTCTGCATAAAAAATTTATTAGGATTGTTGTCATTTGGAAGGGCTACAAGCCATTTTGGGTGTTTGTGAAGGAAATACTAGTTCAAAGTTTTATCCACCTTTGCCAATGGATAGTATGGGTACTAGTACATTTCAAACATCGTTTCCATGAAGAATTCAAAGCCATTAACTGTTGTTCCCACTTTTACATAAAGATCTTTTTTTTTGGGCTTGTAGGTGAAGTAGAACCCTGTCTTATTTGTCCATCTTCTCCTATCCAATTTGCCTCTACATCACCTTGGAGGTGAAACCCTAATGGATATTAAGAGCCTTCAAATCATGAGGAGGTGGATTGATGAAGCCAAATCTGCAACAAACAAACACAATAACAACACAATTCTGCTCTACAACACAATGAATGCCTTAAAATCTCTTTGCTCAATATCACAAATTTGCATTATCCATATAGTTGTAAAATGAAGTCCTAAATTTGTTTATATATACTTCCTTGCTAACATTCATAATTCAAATTGAATAGGCCGACAAAGGGAAACCTTTTGAAAGGGCCCAAGCCAACACATTTAAAATTTCTTCCCAACAAATTAGCCTAGACTTAGGTGTAGGCGCCCAATTCCCAAGTCCCTTTTTTGGTCTTGATTAACATTTAGAGTGGGCCCCTAAGTCCCATTTGACATGGGGTTTGGGGAAAATTGCTCTGGGATAAGTATTAAACTTGCATAATGTAAACATGGGGACCTAGGAGCTAAGCTAAGAGATAAAACGGTTTGAACAATTCAATGCATGCATGAAAGTATGGTCGAAGCACAAAAACACATCAAACACGCCAAACACATAAAGATAATACATACCCAAAGGTTGAAGGACTATCTTTAGCCCCCAATCTCAAGTAAGAAATGGAAAACACATTGAAGTCATAAGACACAATGAAGAACGCGAGAAGCACACAAAAAATGGAGAATACAGTGAAGCACACAATACACGAAGAAGACATGAGAGCAGTCATGCAATACACAAAGTATACAATGATTTAACAAATTAAATAAATCCTAAACTAGGGGGTGGGGGGAGCTCATCTCTATGCGCCTTTAGACCACCAAAAACACACAAAACAAAACCCAAAATGTGGAGGGAGCTCATCACTATGCACCTTTAGACCACACCAGGGAGAAGACATGCAAAACAAAAACCTAAATGTGGAGGGATCTCATCTCTATGTGCCTTTACCCCACACTTGGGGGAAGACACAACAAACACATTTAAGAACACAAAATACATGAGCACCACATAGTATGTTGTAGACAGACTATACGTCTTATACACGGCAAACATGAGAGATGGGAAGGAGCTTATTTCTAAGTCCCATCATCTAAAACACATTGTAGACACACCTGATGTTTGAGCTATGCTACCACAATCACCAAAGACATAGTTAAGGGTGGATGACTCAAGACCCAACCCCGTCTTTGTAGAGGACATTGTATAAAAGGATATGCACTAGCTCAAGAGATACACCATCCTGCCTTTCACAGAAGGGATTTGTATAAAAGGATATGTGCTGGCTCAAGAGATACATCATCCCGCCTCATGATGAGGGATTTTTGCTTGTTTTTTAAAAGGATGTGCACTAGCTCAACAGATACACCATCCCACCTCATGATGAGGGCTTTCAAACATGCTTTGTTAGTGTCAAAATAATCAAATAGATACCAGTATATATGCCCCTACCTTAAAGTGGTTAACTCTACTTACCTGGAGAAATCACATTTAAGGTAAGATGAAAACACACAAGGAAACAAGAGCTTTGGAAAAGCCCATGCCCCCAAGGTGACATGTGCTTTATGATTGCCAAATGCTTCCAATAAACACACTGATATCATTTGAACAAGATATAAGCTTTGGTTAGAAAATCTTACTCTAAGATAACAACCAAATCAATTCAAATAATTTATGCTTGTATATTAGATCACATCAAAGACCAAGGCCACACTTACAGGTTCAGAGCTAAGTATAGCCATTGGACGATACTATAGGTATCTCAGGACCTAGCGTAGCTATAAGGTGAGATACAAAAACAATCCAAAGTGTACAGAAGCAGATTGTTGTAATGGTTTGTTAGGAGATTTGTACTAGATGAATCATAGCATAGAGTGATTCTACTAGTCAAGCATCAGATATATATCAACCCCATCTTCATATATGGATTGGGTCCATTTTTTCTTACTTGATGAAAGGACACATGGTCCTTATTAGTTTTTTTGTTTTCATCATCTGCCGTCTAGGTAGAATCACTAAAGAGATGGAAACAATAGAAATGAGAGAGGAGAAGCAAGTGCCTTAGGAACACCACATAGGAGGATGCCCCCAAGACATCTTCTATAACACTACACCCCCAAGGGACAACACACAACAATAAAATAGAGGAGAGAAGAGATATAAGAATGTAAAGAAAAATAGAAGAATGGTCACAATAGAGGCAGTCTCCTTGTATCCTTGACCTTACAAGAGTATCAAGGGTCATCTAAAGAGGCCTAAAAAACACATAACACAATACAGCGGAACACAACACATAAGAAGAGGCCATGTAAGCAAGAAAAGGTATGCTAGGGCAAAGGTGGCCACAAAGGGTTAGAAATACTTACCTGTTATCTCTAATTCTGATCTTTACATTTATAATTACTACTTTTTCCCTTGCTCTTTCATCTCGTTGAATAATGTTATCCACATTTTCCTAAATTTGTGAAGAGGGAACCATAGGAGTTGGCAATGGAAAGCCCCTCTCTTAAGAGTTTTCTTGTGTAATATTCAAGGATGGTGGAACAGGAACCTCAAAGGTGCCCATTTCTGTCAAGTGAGGTAATGAAGGAGCTATAAAAATACCCATTTCAACCAATTGAGGTGTTGTTGGACTACGCTGGTTCTTTGTAACATTACTTTTACTTATGTTTGTCAGATTATGAAAGTGTTTAGGAAATGGTAGGTAATATGTTTCTTTATTTAGGATGTAGTGAAGAAGAGTTCTAAGATTAGAATATGAATTTCTAGTATCAATAGGTTGAAGGAGTTGTTCACAAAGAGAGTCTTCATCATCCAATGCTTCATCTTGGCCAAGGAGAGAATTAGGAGGAACAGATGGCAGAATATTATTGAGAGGATTCTTAGCATTGCTTTTGGGTGTTGGGTACGCAATAAAAGGGGGACCATTTTTTATCTCTGCATTCTTAGAAGTATAGAAGGTATGTAAATGGTCCAGCAATGGTAAACAATTCATTGTGTGAGTCTCATGTAGGAGATTGTTGAGAATAGTTTGAAGATTGGTACATGAACATCCATTATGATTTGATTGAGGAAATTGTTCAAGAGGAGTTTATTTATTTAGCAATGCTTCATCTAGGAGAGGAAGAGCATTGGAATGAAGGGATAGTAAACCGTTATTTAAGTAAGTGTCAATTGTTTCATCTTCTTGTGCCAAAATGTCCTCACTAATGATGATGATTTTGGGAGAAGGGTCATGGGATGAAGTGGCTAAGGCTATGTCATCTTCATGAATCTTATTGATGGATTCCATGATATCTTCATGGAATGTGGTAGGATGTGAAGGAGGATCATCATCATCACCAATTTCTTCATTATTATCTATGAATGAAATAAGATCATTTAATATTGAAGGGTATATCCCCATGATAGTTACAAAGCTGTCAAAATCTGATTTATGACAAAGGATTTCATATGCAGAACATGTAGAAATGTCAATGTCATGTACGTATCCTATTTGATTTAAGACTTGAGGATGCTTGGTAGTGAATTTGGAGAATTTATCACAGTCTATAATGTATGCAAACAAAGCTTCCAAAGAGGAATAACAAAAGTCATCCATGATGAGAGGTTTGCACAGCAAATCATTGGTTTGAAGAAATCAGGTTTTTAAAGAGAAAAACATACAAATTTCACAGAAAACCAAGTGAGTAAGATGGAAATAATGCTACACAACAAGGCAAGAGGAATGATTTGAAAGTTTACTTAAAGAAGTTTGGGGAAAGTGTATAAAAATGTTAGTGTTGAAATACACAATGTGTAATTGCAAAAGAGTGAAGTTTCAAAGCTAGGATGCAAAAGCATGTACTATGATCCAACACTACACTTCAAAATTAGATTTGAATGAATGTTGAAAAGGAGTAGAAAATTTTGAAAATGAAAATTTGACTACAAACCCTAGCTTTTGCCAAGACTCGGTTATATGAAAAATACAACTTTTTAAGCAAAAACCTAGCAAATGCAACTTGTAAATGAAAATTTTGATGTGAATTAGTGATGAATTACTGTAATAAGGATCAGATCTGATGCACATATCAGAAAATTAAATTTTTTATGATGGGCAACACAAAATATGCAAAACCATGCCTTAATGCAAGCCTAGAATGCTTGTTTTTTCAATTTTTTTCAAATGTATGCTAGATTTTTCAATGTAAGATGATTAATATGATATGAATGAATGCAAGAACTAATTATAACAATCAGGAAGATGCAAATTCAGTAAAAACATGGGCTCACCAATAAGTTAGGAATGAAAAGTGGGAAGATGGTGGATAGTGTTAAGATCTATCAAATCAAACCCTCCTCTCACACTAACATTCAAGGACAATAGCCGAGCCAAGTCACTATAGATGAATGAGGACTTAGGTATGAGTTGATGTACTTAGGAATGATATGGAAATATTGATTAGATTGAAGATTTGTCCAACCCTAGCCTCAAACCCTAATTATAATAAAATCGAGTGCAGGTAGAGAGAATGCTATAGACAACCAAACAAGAAGGCACTCAAGAAGGATTAGAAACTTACCAGAAGTTATATTTCTAGAATTGAATACTTTGCACACTATAAGGCAGGTGTCCAAGTCTAATAGGGTAGTTTTTCTACAAATATGGGGTAGTGAGTAGTGTTGAACTGCACTGGACAACTGAGAGGGGGGTGAATCAGTTGTCCTAAAACTTTTAACCAAATATGATCACAAACTTATCAATTACTTATATTCAGATATAACCATGAAAGCATTAAATGAGAAGCTCAACATAAAAGCATAAACAACACATGAGATGTGAGAATGAGCTTCTGGCAAAGACTGCATGTTGCTTTTTTGGATCATGCAGTCTTTGCCAGAAGCTCATTCTCACAAATCATGGACTGTGGAAATATCATGTTTATAAACACATGAGACACTAGATTTTTATGTGGAAAACCCTAAAAGGGAAAAAACCATGGTGGGTGTTAGCCCATAGAAATATATATGTTATATTAATATCAAAAAACAAAGGCTCACTGCCTACAAGGCTCACTGCCCAAATTGCTCACTACAAAGAAAGGCTCACTGCCTATGGATGGCTCATTGCCAAAAGGTTGAACTAAAATAACAACATCTACTTCATGCCAAAGTTCAGTTCCATTGAAACACAAACACCTCTGCTCTACTCTCTTGCCTTCACTTTATCTTCGCATCTTCACACTTGGATAAATTTTCATGACTCAATTACAAGTATTTATACACTATATCAACCTTGTAATGATCATCAAGGTCGGTATTACAATCATCAACCATTGGAAAAATCTCCAAGGTTAGCATTACAAACATACATAAAATAGGTCTAGACCTAATACAAATTTAGCTAAGGAAAAGATGTAAGAATGTATGTAGATCACACCACACATTAGATGGGACTCAAACACAATCTTCCATGCTATGACACTCTTCGATGCATCTTCACAAGTAATGAATTCAACTAGGTCAGGCAAGACTGATGTTAACACAAGTATTCTCAAGAACACACTTCATGCACGATCTAAATTACACCTTGCAGACCAATCCGAATATAGGAGCATGATCAGGAGACATCCACAAGCACATTATAATCACTAGGAACAACTGTATAATCTTTAACAACTCTATCAACAAGATTCTTCAAACTAGAGCACAAGAACAACACTGCCAGCCATTGTCATGAGGAAAAGATAGCTTGCGGACCATAAAATCATGAACCATTACACTTGAAGACCTTAATCATCATCATAGACTTACTTCCAAAACCATAGACCAAAATACTTCAATGCAGAGGAATGCGGAGCAAAACACTTTCTCCCTGTTACCATCAAACACACAGAAAAAGTTGTTTTCACTCTAGTGAACATATCTCACTCAATTCTTCATACCGAAGGCTCAAACTTAGAATATAACATATTCAAATAGGATTCTATATAGCTTCCAATCCATAGGTAAAGATATTCATTCTTCAAGAAATGCGGAGCATTTTTCTGGACTGTTCTTCTGCATGTAATGCACTGTTTCTACTGCAACACATTGTTATCACCGAAGGGGCTAATTTTCTCAATATCCTCAACAAAGTAAGAGCACAATTGACACCAATGACAACATAGATATGTTGACATCAATGACACACAGATATGTTGACATCAGTGGCAACACCGATTAGGCACATACTTGCAACAATTTCCCCCTTTGTCATTGATGGCAACATATGATGTGAAAAACTGAAAAGACCACCAAGACAAGATTCTCCCCCTTTCTCTTTATGCATATGCATTCTTTTTCCCCTTGATTTTTTCACATGATTTATCTCCCCCTTTGACATCAATGGAAAAGGGAACATACTTGCATGTTGTTGCTCTGATCTATTTACTTTACCAGAAACATTTAGCTACTCCCCCTAAGAGGTATCCTTTATTGGTCAAGGTAAAACAATGACTTCTTAAGTCACTTTATCAATTTCCCTTCTTACCTGCAGATATAGGAATATGTTCCCAAGTTTGATTCTTCTCAATGTGTTCTTTTGCAACCCTTATTCTTATCAGTCACCAATGATTTGATCTTCAGTGTGATGCTCTTGCACAAATCCTATGGGTCTTAGAAATATTTTCTAGAGCTTCTTCATCCTGTACTTTCTTTCCTTTTTCTTCATTGCTTCATGAAGACATAACGGGTTCATATCCATTCTCCTTAGAGTTCATTAAGTATTGTCAATCATCATGAAGACTTGCTTTGTGTAGGGAATAATGAACCCAAACCTTTTGCATAATTCTTCTTTTATCCTTCTCAAATACATTCTCAGTCCTGACTTAGACTTTTGCTATTGACCCTTGACCTTGTCTCTTTATGCTTAGCATCAATCTTTTGGTCAAAAAGGAAAGATTTTCAATAAGACTCCCCCTAAACCAGAGCTCCTAATTTACTTCCTGGAGGAAATATCTACACTAGAAACTAGTACTAGTGCAGATCCATCCTTGACTTCAATCACATCTTTCTTGATCCAGATCTTGCCCATTTCTTTCTTGGTTTCAACTAGGTCATCTTTTTCTTTTCCCTTATCATTTTTCTGCTTTATTTTCCTTTCTTTAGGATAGTAGTTTGTTTTCACATCCTTGCTTCTACAAAAATTTACCATATGTCCAGGTTTGTTGCAATCATAGCACACAATACTTCCTTGTCCTTGATTTCTCCCTTTGAATGAATTTATTCTAAATCTGGATTGATTAGCCATGTGCCCAAGTCTATTGCAAGAAAAGCACATTCCATTAAAAATTTGAGTTTTTCTTACATTGTTGAAGCCATTTCTTGTCATACTCCTACGTTCACTTGCTATGTGACCGGTTCTTTTGTAGTTGAAACATTGGCCAAAGAGACATGGAACATTTTGATTCATTCTACTTCTACATTGAGTAGCCCTATGACCAAATTTACTACATGAGTAACAGTAACCATTGAAATATGGATACCTTTGTGCATTTGGTTGCCTAACCAGAGATCTTCTTGATCTATTCCTTTGGTTCTAAGTCAATTTGCCTTTGTCCTCCTTGACATCAGAATTATTTTCTTGATCTATTCTAGAACTTTTATCTTTCACAGGTCTCATACTGTTTATGTCATTAGGATTTTTCTGACTTGCTTCACCCATTAGAATATCAAGTCTTGTTGCACTTATACTGAGTTTGTCTTATTGAGCCTATGCATGTTTCAAATTAGCTTTCAGATCCACAACTTCTTCTTCCAGCTTCAAGCAATCATTTTTTTTTTTTTTCAAGCAATCTTCAATTTTTTCTTTTCCTTCATTTGCTAACTTCAAGTCTTTACTACAATCCTCAAGTTTTTCCATAAGCTCTTTGATTTGCCTTTTTTACTCTTTGATGCATTCATTTGCTTCTATTGTACTTACTTTCAAGTTTATGGTTTCTTCTTCAGAATTCTCAAGATTTCCAAGAGCAATTTTGGATTCTTCAGTAGACAGATGTTCATTTTGAGAGGGATTATTACAAGCTTCAATATTGGCAATCAAACACCAATTCATTTGACCTTTCTTTGTTTTATTTTCCTTAGTATCATCTTCTTCTTTGGTGAATACCTTTTCCCTTTGATTAATGATTTATGAATACTTCTATATGTCTTCATCAACCTTGACATTTGCACTCTCAATGATCTTTTTCAGTCTTTTATTGTAACACTGGTAGGCCTTACTCTCAGTAGAGTAACCAAGGAAGGTTCCTTCATCATACTTAGCATCAAACTTGCTTAGCTCTCCTTTTTTAATATAACATTTTCTTCCAAAAACTTTGAAATATTTTACCAAGGGTATTCTTCCATACCACAATTCGTAAGGAGTTTTAGTATCATTACCTTTGACTTGAACTTTGTTTTGAATATAGACAGTAGTATGTAAAGCTTCTTTCCAATATGCTTCCAGTAGGTCAGCATCCTCTAACATTGTCTTTGCAACTTCTTGAACAGACTTGCTCATTATTTCCATTACTCTATTCTCTCTGGATAATTGTTTTCTTATTCCATCGGTCTCACACCACATATTGAATATAGTAGATGTAAGCTCTTCGCTTCTGTCAGACTTTAGACATCTGATTTTCACATTTAAATCATCTTCAACCTTTGTTTTGAAGAATTTAAATACATATGGAGCTTTTCATCTTTCTTTGAGAAAACTAACCCAAGTCATTCTAGAATAATAATTAACAAAGAACATAAAGTACCTATCATCTTGGAGACTTTACACTCTTGTAGGTCCACAAAGGTTTGTATAGACCAATTCCATTAGTCTAGTTGAGGATATTTCTTCATCATGTGGACTTCATCTTGCTTTCTTCTCAACTTGACACTTATTGTAGGTGACGTTACTAAAATGTATGCTCTCTGGTAGATCTTTCACAACTTATGCTGAGTTCATCCTTGATAGCTCATTAGGGTTGATGTGACACAATTTCCTATGCTAAAGCCAAATTTCATGATTCTAAATAATGTTGCCTTCTCTAAGATGATAAAGATTTCCCTCTGTCCTTTTTCCACTAGCTATTATAGATCCAAATTTGTCTCTGATTTCAAAGGTATCATTCTAAAATATGAAACTATATCCTTCTGTGCTCAATTGTCCAATGCTCACAATATTTTGTTTTAGACTTTAGACATAGAGAACATTATCTATATGTTGTCTTCCATCAAAACTGATTGAGTCTTTTCCACATATTTTAGCAGTACGGTCATCTCCAAATCTAACTAATCCTTCTTCATTCTTCACAAGATTCATAAACTTGCCTTTATCACTAGTCATATGATTTGAGCAACTACTGTCAATAACCCAATATTTTTTTGTATCTATTGTGATGCTCACAACACACCCCATTTTACTCCTTAGCAAAATGAGGACCCCTGCTGAAGTTGGTTTGCTTTGCTTGTTGGTGTGGTTTGCTTGGTGGTAAAGGGAAAAGGAGTTGAAATACAAACCTTGTTAAAAATAAGAGAAAATTT
Source organism: Cunninghamia lanceolata (assembly GCA_027924645.1). NCBI lineage: Eukaryota > Viridiplantae > Streptophyta > Pinopsida > Cupressales > Cupressaceae > Cunninghamia > Cunninghamia lanceolata. Next base: position 2,393,738 of record BSBN01000998.1, read on the forward strand.
GCATTTGACTATTCAGTCAAAGTACAGGTGAATGCCTTGTTGAGAATAAACAGGGGTTGCTTTTTTGAATTAATTGAAAATTTGCTGTATTTTCCAAGTTATTGAAATTTTGGATAATAGTACATTTAGAAGTTTTAGACTTTGCATATATAGGGTTCTTTGTATATACAAAGTCGTGTCATGTAAAAGTCTGTTTGTATGTCGGGCTTTGTTTTGGTCGCATTCGGAGGGGTCATGTATGTTAGTGTCATGCGTATTAATAATGTGCATCCGTTGGACCCAAGAAGGAATTAAATTGGAGTTGATACATGCTGAAGTCTGCTATGCATATTTTGATTTGTCTATTTGGCAAAATAGAGAATGTACAAGTAAATATACAACGGATTATACATAGCACGGATCCGAAGGGTTTATTAAGGTTGGTATATTTGATGCATGTTTGACACTTGTATATTTGGCGGATGCGAAATATACAATCAAAGGATACAATGAGTTAGGTGCATCACGGATTTGAAATACTATCAAATAGTGCGTAATGGTTGTATATGTTGAGTTTGGCAGGCATCACGAGGCATGCATTCTGCTTTTGTACAATGCAAGTTCGAAGGTAAGACAAATTTTGGGTAAGTACAATGTATCTCGACTTAATGAATATCAAATATACATTGTATTTTGTACAAGCTGGAACTGAAGGAAAATTGAATTCCATTGAGTCTTTGGATGTTAGGGTTTGAAGGTTCAAAAGAGTTAAGTATACACAAAGAAAGAATTGTTTTATACATACATATAGACGGACCTGAGGGGTGTTTAGGGTCAAGTAGATAGACGTTTAGGTCCGCTTTGTATCTTTCGCAATGTATATTTGGCGGATGTGAAATATACATTGCACTTTATACAAAACGAAACTACAAAGGTCATGAAACATAATATAAATGTTGTATATTTTAGTTTGTATATTTGGATAAAACCAAATATACAACGAAATATACAAGCACTTTACACAGGCTGGAACCGAAACATTTATGAAATAGAGTTAAGCTATTATATATTTCGGGCTTGTATATTTGGCAAGTGTCAAATATACAATGAAATATACATACATTTCATATAACCCGGAGCTGAGGACTTATAAAAGACAGTAAGGTCAATGTATGTCCCATTTGTATATTTTATATGCAATCTGATATACATTACGCCTTATACATTACGAATTTGAAGGGTTATCAAATGGAATTAAACTAGTACATGTCTCCATGTTTATATATATGTTTTGAAATGAACACCCCTTCATGCATACAAACCGAAACTCAAGAAAAGTTAAATAACGGAGGGTCTTTGTATATCCAGGCGTTGTATATACAATGTCGATATACAAAGAATCATATGCATCACGGGAAACAACAGAAAGGTAAGGGAAGAAATGTATGTACTGTTTATATATGTGCTTATACAATGAAAGATACAAGAGGAATATAGAAACAAATATACATAGAAAAGTGGTGTATGCATAAAAACGACTAACGGAAAAAGTTCAAAAAACACAAGCACAGTAATAACAACCGAGAGTTGTTGCGCATTAATTACTGCGATTAATGCATGTCGAAGAACCAAACAAAGGGAAATTTAACAAAGGCTAGGGCATTTTTTTATGTTGTCTTGCTTTCAAAATAAACTGTTGAAACTAAAATTGTAGAGAAGAAGCTGTTGCCGTGATTAGCAGAAATTTACCAGAGCAGTAGAAAGTGACAGAGTTACAATACCTGAAAAGGGTAAAATAGTAAAGTAAGTCAACAGTAAATGGTTGCAAGAAATAGGTATTTATCCAAAACGCCATTTAAATTTCAATTGATAGAATATTGTTAAAATTTTAGTAATCTCATTACAAAAGGGCATGCATTCGTTATGATTACTGTTTTGACTGTAATTAGCTAAAAGAGCTTAGGATTTGAAAGTGGAAAGTGGAAATATAGTTGGAGCTAGGGTAAAATGAAACTTTAGAGTAAGTAAAACCCTAGGCATGGTAAAAATGAAAAGTAAGACATGTACATTTCCGCAGGATGGCCCCAAAACAAAGGCAGGATGCAGAGGACAAAGAAAAGAAAGAAAGAAAGCCTCGGAAGGAGATAGAGAAAGAGGAGCTGCCTTGGCACAGAGGCTATCCAACTTTGATTAGTACAAATGGAGTAGGGACAGATACCAATATTGGCACATATGATGCAGATGATGTCCTAAAAAAGATCACCGTTGTAGATGCCACGCCAGACATGAAGTGCATCTGGGGGAGTGGGTTGTATAAGGCTACGGGGTTCCCACTAGCAATGGAGGCTAGGGACTTATGCTTGGATTGCATAATTATGTACGACACCAAGATAAGGAAAGTAGTATTGCATGACAGAATAATTGCCAATCTCACCCCAGAGGGGATTGCCAGAACGTTTGGCCTGGAGATTACAGAGAAAATGAAAGACATTGACATTGATCAATACACTGAGGATTACTGCACAAATGAAGGAGGATGCAGAGGGAAGATCTTTCGTAAGTACAATCCAGGTAATAAACCCAAGGCTATGACCAAATTGCCTAAAAACCTCCTGAGGATTCATTTTAAGGAGGAAATCTACTTAATGATTACCATGCTGAACAGGTTGATTAGGGCAAGAGATGGCACCAGGTGTGAGCCCTAGATGTTTACTGTTATAGAGTTTATAAGTTCATGGAAACTGGACCAAGAGAAAATCCACTGGGCTAAGGCCATTACCACTGCCATCTGGAGGCAGGCCATGCTAAGACAGAACAAAAGCACCCCATTTTACCTATCTTCTTATGTATTGTATGCATGTACTGCAGAGGTTAGGCCTCATATCCATGGAATTGAAAGGGTAGGTACCCTAGGGAATGGACCAGATCAGAAGTTAATGTATGAACATTATCCCATCTTACAGGAAGAGAATGCCATGAGGAATTTTGCATTGGTAAATGACATTTTTTACACTTATATGGTTAGGATATTGGAGGAGGAGCCTGACAAAAGGCTATCAAAGGATGCTGAAAGAGCAATAGGATTACACAGTTCTTGGTTTATTCAATTTGAACATTTTTCATATATAAGAACTGAAGGTTTTGAGGGAAGGCCATTCATGCTTCCCAGGTATCCATCTAACAAGCTCATTGTCTTGGAGTTTTCAAGACAAAATCAAAGTATTTTCAAAATGTACAACAGAAAGTTTGGAACTGGTAATGTAAAGATGCCATGGGCAGTTGGTAGATTCTCTTACTACAGTGAGGAGGTAGCCAATTATTCTAAACAAGAGTTGAGGTATTTTGGTTGTAAGGAGTTTAATTTGGTAAGAAAGTTTGACCCCTTCTGTAGAATTCAAAATTTTGTTGACAAAAGGTATAGGCATCAAGTCCACATTGAGGACTTTTGGGCCGACTGTGAGAATGATAGAGAAGTAAGGAAGAGAACTCATAAGAGATTAACTCTAGAATAGCTGAGGTCCATTGGTCATATTTATGTACCTCCAGAAGTTCAGGAGGATGATAGGCTTTTACACCACAGCTATACACAGGCAAAGAGGGCTCCCATCACAGAACCTGATTGTTCAAAGCCATGGACTACATCTTTGGATGATGTGTCTGAGCCTGTGATTCTATTTTCTAAAACATGGATAAAAGATAAAGTTGAAGAGCTTAAAGCTGAGGGCAAAGAGGTTGCCTACCCACAGAAGGGAAGAAAGAGAAAGATAGAACCCACTGAAGACTTGCAATGCTTCTTTGAGAAGAAAAGAAAAATAGCTAAAGCAAAGATAGTAGAAAGGGGTAATAATGCTACACTAATGGACCCCTATGCATTAGGAATAAAAGTTGTTGTTGCATCTGAGACTTTTGTGGATGAAAAGTCAATAAGTCATGAATTGACTGCAAAAGAGGCACATGCTGCTAGTGGAGCAGCAGGTCAACAACCAATGAGGGCAATCCCCATCAGTTTGTCTAGAGGTGATTCTTTGAGACCAAGGGATGTGATTGGAGCACAAGAAGTTGGAGAGAAGATGAGAAATGTACAACGCACTTCCATTTCAACAGACCCTAAACAAGCATTCATTAAGGTGAAAACAGAACTGGCCAGTGAAATGATGCAAGAGTCACAGACTCATGAGGCCAAGTAAAATGTGGAAACAGTAAACATTGCAAGCAATAGTGGTGAAGAAGGAGCAATGTTTACAGGAAGGGAGATTGACATGGAGGAAGCCTCCAGTAGTTTCTTGAGTGAGGAGGAAGAGCCGAACATATAGGCAGAACCAAAAATAGGGCACAACACAAAGCTTGAAGAGGACAAGGTACAAGATGAAGCGGAGTCTATTGATCCTTTTGGTACCTTGGTCCCTCCAGAAATTATACAAAATGTGCAGGAAGAAGCACAAAAACTTGAAGAAATGGAAGAAGGGAAGGCAAAAGAAGACACTTTAGGTGTAGGTGCCTTGGGTATGTTAGGTATGTATAGTGAGTCATGAGAAGAGGAGAAAAATATAGAAGAAGATTCTCCTATACATACAGAGCCTAAAAATGTAGAGCAAGCACAGGCTGGAGGCGAAGAGGAAACAAAGGCTGATGAAGAAAAAATGGATGGACAAAAAGAAGAGGTTCCTAAGGAGGAAATTATTAAAGAAGAGATTGAAGATGGAGGGGATACAGAGATAGAAGAAGGAAATGAGGCTGAGTCGAAAGAGCCAGAAGAGAACCCATAAGAAGAGGAACCTCCACAGCAGCAGTAGGCTCCAGAGGAAGAACAAGAGCCTCCACAAGAGCAACAAGAACAAGCTCGAGAAGAATAGCAAATACCTAAGCAACAGCAGCAGAGGGAGGTAGAAGTAGATAAACCTCATGAAGAGGTAATCAATGAAGAGAGAGCTACAGAAGGCATAAAGGAGGTGCTTGGCTAGCTAGAAGGAGAAATAAGTAAGGAGAAATGAGAAATACATCTTGTTCCTATAGACATTAAGAGCCTGCTAGGTGGAAAAGCTACTCTGAGGAAAGAAAAGAGAAAAGCCAGGACAGTGTCAGCAATACAGAGGGGTCCAGATGGATCTACAACTCTAAACCTGGCCATACCTCAAAAGGAGAAGGAAAAAGGTGAAATCACCTTAGAAGACTATAAGTTGTTAAATCTAGACCTTGGGCATTCCATAAGAGAATAGCACATTGCTAAGTGGGATGATATGCACCAAGTAACAACAAGGATGTTGAAAAAAGACAAAAATAAATAGGAGGTTTTGAAAGGACACATTGTCCAACTCCAGCAATTTATTCAGGGGATATTTGACCCCAACATGACAGCACCTGATTTGCATACCAATCTGGTAATAGTATCTAAGGAGGAAGTATGGGATATGACAAAAAAAAGACTAAAGGCGAACATTTTTGATGAGTGGTTGGATGATTTTGTGAAGGAGGGAGAAAGAATAATGAAACAAGCTGTGAATAGTTGGGAGGTGGTTGCAACAGAAAAGAATAAATGTATGATGCTCATACATAACTGCCAAATTAGAAAAGAGGAGTGCAAGTCCGAGATTGAGCAGCTGATGGAAATGGAGGAAAGAGTAGATGAATTGATAAATGAAGGAGCACTCACAGTTGCATTGGCAAATGGATTGCCAAGGGCAATAATGGAATTAAGATTTGAAAAGGAATATATCCTTAAAGGTTGTGCAATAGTTGCACAAGAGTTAAAAGAGAAAACAGAGGAGATGCTAAAGTTGCATAAGAGAATTGTAGAAAGACTCCTACATCATGGGTGTGTCAAGACGCCTGCTTATGATGAAGACAGAGCATTGACAGAATTCAAAGCCATATGTACCCCTCGTAGAGAAAATCTAGAGGTGGTTCTCAGCAAATAGATGAGAGACACCCTCATGGAAGAAAGAATCAAAATGAAGAAATACCAAAAGAGAACAGAGGGTTCAAGAGACAGAGAAAAAGAATTAAAAGAAAAGGTGATGATGCAAGGGTTTATCTTTGCAAAAAGTCCAAGAGGGAACTGCACCTTCATACAGAATGTAATTGATAACTTCAAAAAATACAAGAAAAATGAGGAGAAAAGCAGTTAGGAGCAAGAAATTTTGAAGGAAAACCAAATGCAGAATTTTGGCGGGAAGCAGTAGTTTAAAGTGAAGTATGTTTTAGGAAGGTTCCAAAGATATCCGTTGAGCAAAAGAGATGCCAAGTGATGGGACGTTGCAATAGCAAGAGAAAGGCTTGTAACCGCAAAAGGACGTTGCAATAGCAAGATGTTGTTACTATAAAATAGAAGTTGTAACCGTAGCAAGTGGAAGACATTCAATCTCTATATAAGAAGCATTGCTACTTGTATTTTAATGGACACAGGGATTTTACTATTTTAGCCTTAGGTTGTAATTCTTTCTAAGAATTTTGAGTAGAATAGTTTTAGCTTAGAGGAGGTCGCCTGTTGTCTGCACTGAGGAATGCATGGAATGTGCAGCTTCCTTGATGTATCTGTAAAGCACTGTGAGTTTCAGTATATTTGATTAATACAGCTACGAGTCATTCCTACATTATAAATCTTGTATGACTGTGTTTTGAATATGAGCAAATCTGGAAGTCTACGCCTATTTTCTATGTGTTTTCTAGCTCTTCCTTGCATTTAAAACATTTCCTCTTAAAGCTTGCAATCTTGAATGTAATATTTGTGAAAATACTTAGGGTACTTACATTTAACAATTTAGTCTACTGGTTTAGTCGAGTCTACTATATTTCCTACTATGTGCATAACAGAACAATTAGATCCTTAGGTAGAATGAATGATGTTTAGATTAGATCTTTCTAACTTTTCCCAACCAATCTGAAATACATGGCTTCAACGTTTAAATCCAAAGGAGGTTATCTGATGTTCGAAGAAATTTAGAGCAATAAGTTAATAGTGGATAATCTTCATAAGTATTTGAAAAGCAAAACATGTTTGAATATAGATCATTTAAAGCTTTGAGTTATAGTAATGATCTTATGCAAATAAATGACTAGAAAGTTGATATTTGTATTAATTTGCATAGTAAGAGCCTAGTAAGTCACAAGGCCCACTTTAAATCACGTAAGGCCCCTTACATATTACAGCTTCATAATAACCTACTAAACTGTCCAACAGGTCAAGACCTGGCCATAAGGAACTTGGGATCAAGTAATCCATTGGATTTCTTCGTATCTTTCAAGATAGTTAGGTTCATTTATGAATTTTAATTTTTGTTATGACTGTGTAAAAAACAATCATCAACAGTTTTTGGCACTAGAAGGAGGGCCTGACAGGAGTTAAGTTCGTAGTTGAGTAAAGCTGGCTCATAACAGTAATAGAGTGACTAGGTCTAGGGCTAACCCTAACGACACATTTGTGCAGTTACCTGATAGAAGATAGGGCAGAGACCATTTGATGTGGAGCCCTAGAACATCTAGCGTAGGAAGTTCATCTGGAACGCCTCCTGGGTCACCATTCAATGCCCATAGTTTTGCCAGTCCTGACAACTCTTCATTCAAATCCTTAGGTCTTGGCTCAGGTTCTTCTAGAAGTCCTAGCCCACGCAGAAGTCCAAGTACGCCCAGAAATTTAGGTATTTCCATAGGGCTCGGTCAAGCACAAATACCTGCAATGGCATATTTTAATGCCAACTCACCCATATATTTTTCTAATTATCATGAAATGCCAAAGAATCCTAAGAAAATATGCCCTAAATACCAGTTACACCAGGATCCAGAGGACCATATAAGGATATTTAAGGAAGCCTTCTTTAGAGCCCAGTTAGGCCATGAGGATGTAGTCTATAGGTTATTTCCTTATACTTTCAATGAGCAAGCATCTAATTGGTATGTAAACCTACCTAATGGCTACGTTTCCTCCTAGGCACTTATGGAGGAAGCATTTTTTTCTAGATTTAGAGGACCTATAGACCCTTCCACCCTATACCACAAACTGGCCGCGATCAAGAGGGGCGAAGGGGAGTTGATAGATAATTTCAATGACCGGTTTCAAAAGGCTTATTCTAGGATTGTGGCCCCATACACAATAGACCTAGCTGCCTTGTTGGCCATGTATTATGTGGCCTTGGATCCATTAACTACCATGTTTGTCAAGAGGAAACCTAATATAGATACAGTGTCCAAAGCCTACAAAGAGGCAGCCTCTGTGAATTAGGACATGAGGCAAACAACTCATAACCCATTCCTCAATGGAAGGAATATTGGAGTGCAAAATCAAACGCAGCCTTGGAGTGGGGTTTCTTCGTAGAACCCCCCATTGTTAAACCCAATCCCTACATATGCTCCTGTGTATAATCCAGCCCCAATCCAGGCTATAGTACCATACACTGGTAACACTGTTAGTAATAGTCAGAACAATGGCCAGGCTTTCTTCCAACCTCCCCAGGATACATTTATAGAAAAAGCCCAGGAGGAGAGGGAAGACATCAAAGAAATCACTGCCCATTTGAGAAGATTGACCACTGAGGTCACACAACTAAGAAATGACAATTTCTATAATAGAAACAACTAGGGGTACAATCAAAACTATAGCCAGAATCAAAGCCAGAACTATAGCACCAATTATAACCAAAATTAGAATCAAAGTCATAATCAAAATCAGGGTTATAACCAGGGTCAGAACCATAGTCAAAATTAGAACGACAACCAAGGACAACAAGGAATACAAAATAGAGGACCTGCTGTTGATAACAGGGCTTGGGGTAATAATAACAGAAACCAAAATCAACCTATGAAGCCCAAAACGTGGAATACAAGACCTAGTAATGGCACCCTGGCTTCTCCATTTGAGAATATAGATAACCAAGATACAAGACAGACAGCAGGGATTCAAATGGCTAATGTGGCACTAAAAAACTGGTGTAGGATTCACAACACTAGTGCCCATGCTGAGACAGATTGTCCGCAGTTTCATTTGGCGACGAGCATTTTTAATGTTGACGTTCAGGCCCCTACTTTTGAGTTCTTAGTCCCAAAAGGTAATGAGATAGTACCCTCAGGGTATGACACAGCTTTAGTTCTAGAAACCTTTACCTTTTCAACCGGAGAGGAAGAAGAGGACCAATTGTTAGAGGAGCCTTATTATTGTGAAGGCCTATATCCTGAAACTGCCCTAGTATTAAATGCCTTTCAGTTTCCATTTGAAACTAAAAATGAGGTGTTGGGTGGGATAGAGGAGGTGCAAGCCTTCCAATAGTCAACAAAAAACCATACCTATAACCTTAGAAGCAACACTAGACCAGGAGGCCCTTTCACTACCTCTATTCCTCCCAACAATTTCAACACCCCTCCAGATCAGAACGCAAGCAACAATCCTGCTATATTGAAAGCCAATCACCACACGAATATTGGGACAGTGGCACAAAAGGTCCAAACAAGAAAAACTAAGACAGCAGAGACCTTAGGACTGATGAGTTTCTATCAGAAGAGATTAAGAAAATCAAGGTCAGTGTGCCTTTGAGTGAACTATTGAAAAATCCAGAGGTCAGGAATGCCTTTATAAAATCTTTGGATACACCGGTAACAGGACAAAATTCTACTGAGGTATTTATGCCTAATAGAGAGACTCAGCCAAAAGAAAAAAGTGAAAAGGTTGAGCAGCCTTCCAACACAAATGTAGTAATGTATGCTGATAAAAGGGATACTCCTCCTTTCTTGTTAACTACTAGATTGTGTGGGAAGAACATACACAATTGTATGGTGGATTCTGGTGCCTTAGCCAATGTGATGCCTCTGGGTATATGTAAAACCTTAGGTCTGACTCCCACCAAGTCTGCCAAAGTTGTCACCCAGTTAGATAAGACCGAAGTTAATGTGATAGGAGAGTTAATGCATATTCAGATGCAGTTAGCTTTAGACCCCAAGGTAAGCCAGTTCATTGACATCCAAGTAGTTGATATACTTACAAATTATGGGATGCTATTAAGCAAAGATTGGTCAAAAATGTTGAACGGATACATGGCTACTAACTTCTCACATATGTGGTTACCATGGAGAGGTGTGCCTAATCAAATTAGAATAGAGGCAGAACCCAGGATGAAACATATGATTATTGAGTACAATAGGACAAATGAATTATTGTATGCCTCAGTGGAACCTGGTGTTTACAGGGTTACTAACAAAGGGGTACAGATTGAGGAAATATTGATGCTAAATTTTGAAGAAAAGAGGCTTGCCAGTAAAAGGACAAAGCTATTTATTGAATCTGATGGAAACTCTTCTGAAGAAGAAGATAATGTACTAAATAGGTTCAGTCATGTCATAAGACAACAGATAGTAAAGTGCATGGAATTAAAAATTTTAGTCCATTGCAAGCTATATAAAAGTATGTGTAGAATACACAATGAGCCACACTCCGAGGAGGAATGTGGAATGTGCAGAAGTATTGTTGAATATTAGTACACACAGTGCACAAAAGAAATGGAACTTCGAGATGGGATGGTGAGTTTCAATCGACCTGAGAGATATTTTCAGACCCCCATAGATGTAGAAACTCCACAGTTAGGAGAAAGTTCAGGCAAAGATATTTGTCACTCAGATTCACACACCGAGGAAGTAGATGAACAAACAGGTCAGCCTGAATTGCATGAGAATAAGCAAGATAACACTACACCTGTGATAGACAGAGAGAAGCATGTCAAAGGAAAAGGTCAAAAGAAAAAGAATGGCATGTGGACATTAAAGTGTGATGGGTCTAAGTCTAAACAGGGTGTAGGTGCAGGCGTAGAGCTCATAGATCCTCAAGGTAAATCATATCTAGCAGCATATAGGTTACAATTTACTTGTACTAACAATGTTGCTAAATATGAAGCCTTAATTTATGGCTTAGTCATGGCTATAAAGAAAGGGGTAAGAATGATCAGAGTATTTTCAGACTCTGAGTTAGTAGTCAGACAGGTCAGGAAGTTGTATGCTTGTAATTACAAGAAAATGGTTTGCTATAGACATAGAGTCTGGGATTCAATAGAGTCATTTGATGCTTTCAACTTAGAGCATATCCCCAGGGAACAAAACCATAGGCCTGATGCGCTAGCTATTGCTGCGAGCACTTTAGAGCCTTTAACGTTGTCAAGTTTAAAAAGGTTTGCTGTAGAATTAGTAAATGTGCCCAGTGTGCCAGACAATGTAACTCATTTCCAGGTATTTGAAGGGGACCAGCAAATCGTAGATTTTCTAACTTGCAACGAAGTATTTGAGGTCCAAATCATAGATGAACAAGAGAGACCTAATGTGTCCTGGGATGAGGTGGACATCATCAATTTAAAAGGCAATTTTCTACCAAAAGGGGTAATAAAGTTAGAACAAATCTTTGACCTTGATGGAGTAGTGAGATAGAAGGACTTACCCAGAACTGAGGGGGGTAAGTGTGAGCCTTTTAATTCAGGAATCGAGCAAAATCCTCAGAATGTGCAAATTGGAAAGGTTTGTCCTGCGAAAATTAGAAAGGAAGTTATTGATGTACTGAAAGAGTACCAACACATTATCACGTGGACATATGAAGAATTAAAGACATATGACACGTCCATTATAACACATGTAATACCATTAAGGCCAGATGTCAAACTGTTTAGGCAGAAGCAAAGACCTATAAATGCAATTTTAGAACCCCTGATATTTGAGGAAGTGAAAAGACTACTGTCTGCCAGAATAATTTTTCTTGTCAGACATTCGACTTGGGTAGCTAACTTAGTGCTTGTAAGAAAGAAAATTGGGGACATCAGGTTATGCGTAGATTTTAGGAATTTAAATAAAGCATCTCAGAAAGATAATTATCCTCTGCCTTCCATGGATGAGGTGTTGCAGGCAGTAACTAGAGCCAAGATGATGTCTTATTTAGATGGGTTTTCAGGTTATAACCAGGTCCTAATTGATGAGGAAGATAGACTAAAAACCACTTTTACTAGTAAATGGAGTAATTTTGCATATAGAAGAATGCCATTTGGTCTAATCAATGTAGGTGCCACATTTCAGCGGGCCATGGATATTGCGTTCCGTGGACTAATAGGTAAGTGTATTGTGATTTACATGGATGATCTAACTATGTATTCTAGGGATGTGTCTACTCATGCTGAAGACTTAAGAAAAGTGCTCAGGAGGTGCGAGAGGTATGGAATTTCTCTCGACCCTAAAAAATATGTATTTGGCGTGATAGAAGGAAAATTATTAGGACACGTCATTTCTGAAAATGGTATTTCAATTGATCCTGATAGAGTAGAAGGGATAAAGAAATTATAGTTACCAAACACTAGAAAAGAGTTAAAATCTTTTTTTTGGTAAAATTAACTTCGTTAGGAAGTTCATTATAGGATTTGCAGAGATCATACAACCACTGAACACCATGTTGAAAAAAGATGCAATAAAAGAGTGGACACCGGTAGCCAAAGCTACATTTGAAGGCATCAAGGAGGCCATTTGTGATGCTCCTGTGTTGACAGGTCTAGACTACACCAGGCCATTCTGCATTTATTCATTCACATCCTCACATTCAGTTGCAGCTGCACTGAGACAAAAAGGAGAAGAAAATGAAGAAAAGCCTATTGCTTTTATGAGTGCACCCTTGAAAGATGCACAGTTGAGATATCTGGACACAGAGAGACAAGCCTTTGCATTGGTAAAAGCCGTGAGGAAGTTTAAACACTATATATAGCACAGCCAGGTCAAAGCCATAGTGCCTAATGTAGTAGTGAAGATGCTACTGATGCAAAATGAGCCTGGTGAAAAGAGAGCCAAATGGATTACCGCGCTACAAGAGTTTGACATGGAGATCCTTCCAATGAAACTAGTCAGAGGACAGGCGCTGGTACAAACAATAGCAAACACTGATCCAGATTTGATAAAACAACTGTATGTGTTGAATTCCCATGACACATCAAAGTGGTATAGTGACTTGAGAGCCCTGTTGATATATGGAAAATACCCAAATAGGATGAAAGCTTCTCAGAGGAGAGCTCTGAAAATTAAGGCACAGAAATATATGGTGCAAGGAGGTCTTCTATTCAGGAAGAACCATGAAGGAATTTATTTAAGATGTTTAAACAGAGATGAGGCAGACAACGTGTTAACAGAAATGCATGACAAGTATGGAACCGGGCATGGTTCCCATCTAGCTACAACACACAAAATATTGAGAGCGGGCTATTACTGGCCCACAATTTCAAAGACACTGAGAATCATATCAAGAGTTGTCACACATGTCAGACTGCAGCAGATAAGGGAAGAAACCAAGCCAACCCATTATAGCCTGTAATTGAATCAAGACCATTTGCACAGTGGGGCCTAGATTTCATTGGAGTCATCAATCCTCCATCTTCTGCAGGACATAAATTCATACTGACAGTAATAGACTATTGTACAAGGTGGACTGAGGCCACCTGTTGTAAATTTTCCACGATTGAGGTAGCCATCAAATTCCTCGAAGAAAACATCATAACCAGGTTTGGAATTCCTTATTCATTAGTATGTGATAATGGCCCTGCTTTTTCATCTTTAAAATTTGCTAAATGGGCATTTGAATATGGGATTGTTTTAAAGTTTTCTTCGAATTATTACCCTCAAGGAAATGGGCTAGCTGAATCAACGAACAAAATTTTGTCGGATATAATTAAAAAACTTATTGAAAAGAACCCAAGAGAATGGCATACCTTGTTAAAATATGCATTGTGGGTAGATAGGACCAAGGTTAAGACAGCTTTAGGCACTGCACCTTATCATTTAGTCTATGGGACCGATCCCATACTTCTAGTAAACCTTAGAATACCAATTTGGAAGTTCGCTAATGAGTACTTAGGCTTTGATGATCATAGGGAAGCCAGGGTAATACAAATGTTGCAACTAGAAGAGAAAAGAGGTCAAGCCATCGAGAAGTTTGCTAAACATCAGGCAATAGTTAAGAGATGGTTTGATAAATGAGCAAGAGTCAAAACATTTAGAATTTTAGACTTAGTGTTGTGCTGGGATAAAGCACATGAGAAGAAAGGTAGCCATGGAAAATTTGACAAGTTATGGTTAGGTCCATTGCAAGTGTCAGAAATAACAGGGGACAACACTTTTAGGCTCAAAGCCCTGACTGGAGAAGATGTGCCATTACCAGTTAATGTCCAACATTTGAAACATTACTTTCAAGCCTGAGGTAAGGGTTGTTTGTCTCTGTTGTATTATACTGTAAATGTTTGTGCTGGTTTTGCTCTGGTTTTGTCTTTGTTTTGCTTTGCTTTCTTTGTTGGGTCTTGCCTTGTTTTGTTTTGTTGTTTTCTATTGCTTTTCCATTGTGTGTTTGTTTGCTTGTTGTGTGCCACTTCAGCAGAGATGTTTGTTTTACTTTGGGGTATACAGGATCATATTAGCAACCACTAAAAATAGTATAAAATTTAGAGCATTAAGAATGATTATTTGAAATTTAAGCATAACTTGTTGTGACTGTCATGAATGTAGAAATTTTACTAACTTGTGAAGTTTTGTATTCAATAAGATTGCGTTGAGTATTCAAAGGAGGTTTCTCACAATGACACACCTAAAATCCTTGGATTTGTTGAACTGACAAGTGTAGGTATTAGGTGAAAAATCAGAGGTCACCCTTGCTACCATTACAATTCTTAGCTTAATTTTAGCAAGTGACTACTCCTTGCATCATAAAATTACAACTGCTATATCTTACTAAAATCTTAAATCTTTACCAAAATATAAATAAACAAATAAAATGGATTTTACTGAAACTCCAGGTTAAGCCATCTAAGTAACTCTATCGGGGCTATAGACACTCGCTGGCAGTGGGGCTCTACTTAGGAGAATTGTAACGATAACCTTGCCGGGGCTATGGACGCCTGCTGGCAGCAAGGCTCTATCCGGTTGGCTATGAGGGAATGACATCAACTAGGTAGTCTAATACTAGTCACTGGTTGGTTCAACTGATCTTCAAGATGAGGATAATTAATCACGTGCACCCACTTAAATTGAAAAGAAAAAGTTCATGCACCTTATTGAATACCTCAAGTCTTAAGTTAAGTAATGATTTGCAAGAAAAGATAGTTGGAAATTATGGGTTTATTTCATTTCATTTCCTTTAATGGTTATAATTTAATTTTCTTGTTTGGTTGCTAGTTATTGTGATGCTCACAACACGCCCCATTTTACTCCTTAGCAAAATGAGGACCCCTGCTGAAGTTGGTTTGCTTTGCTTGTTGGTGTGGTTTGCTTGGTGGTAAAGGGAAAAGGAGTTGAAATACAAAGCTTGTTAAAAATAAGAGAAAATTTGTATTTTAGTATCCGGTCAAAGTATAGGTGAATGCCTTGTTGAGAATAAATAGGGGTTGCTTTTTTGAATTAACTGAAAATTCACTATATTTTGCAAGTTGTTGAAATTTTGGATAAATATACATTTAGAAGGTTTAGACTTTGCATAAACAGAGTTCTTTGTATATACAAAGTCGTGTCATGTACAAGTCTATTTGCATGTCGGGCTTTGTTTTGGTTGCATTCGAAGGGGTCATGTTTGTCAGTGTCCTGCATATTAATAATGTGCATCGGTTGGACCCAAGAAAGAATTAAATTGGAGTTGATACGTGCTAAAGTCCACTATGCATATTTCAGTTTGTATATTTGGCAAAATAGAGAATGTACAAGTAAATATACAATGGATTATACATAGCACGGATCCGAAGGGTTTATTAAGGTTGGTATATTTGATGCATGTTTGACACTTGTATATTTGACAGATGTGAAATATACAATCAAAGGATACAATGAGTTAGGTGCATCGTGGATTTGAAATACTATCAAATAGTGCGTAATGGTTGTATATGTTGAGTTTGGCAAGCATCACGAGGCATGCATTCTGCTTTTGTACAACGCAAGTTCGAAGGTAAGACAAATTTTGGGTAAGTACAATGTATCTTGACTTAATGAATATCAAATATACATTGTATTTTGTACAAGCTAGAACTAAAGGAAAATTGAATTCCATTGAGTCTTTGGATGTTAGGGTTTGAAGGTTTGAAAGAGTTAAGTATAGACAAAGAAAGAATTGTTTTATACATACATACAGACAGACCCGAGGGGTGTTTAGGGTTAAGTAGATAGATGTTCAGGTTTGCTTTGTATCTTTCGCAATGTATGTTTGGCGGATGCAAAATATACATTGCGTTTTATACAAAAACGGAACTGCAAAGGTCATGAAACATAATATAAAGGTTGTATATTTCAGTTTGTATATTTGGATAAAACCAAATATACAACGAAATATACAAGCGCTTTATACAAGCCAGAACTGAAACATTTATGAAATAGAGTTAAGTTGTATATTTCAGGCTTGTATATTTGGCAAGTGTCAAATATACAACAAAATATACATACATTTTATATAACCTAGAACTGAGGACTTATAAAAGACAGTAAGGTCAATGTATGTCCCGTTTGTATATTTTATATACAATTCGATATACATTACGCCTTATACATTATGAATTTGAAGGGTTATCAAATGGAATTAAACTAGTACATGTCTCCATGTTTATATATACGTTTTGAAACGAACACCCCTTCGCGCATACAAATCAAAACTCAAGAAAAGTTAAATAACAGAGGGTCTTTGTATATCCCAGCTTTGTATATACAATGCCGATATACAAAGAATCATATGCATCGCGGGAAAAAAAAAAGTTAAGGGAAGAAATGTATGTATTGTTTGTATATGTGCTTATACAATGAAAGATACAAGAGGAATATACAAACAAATATACATAGGAAAGCGGTGTATGCATAGAAATGACTAACGGTAAAAGTTCAAAAAACACAAGCACAGTAATAACAACTGAGAGTTGTTGCACATTAATTACTGCAATTAATGCATGCCAAAGAACCAAACAAAGGGAAATTTAACAAAGGCTAGCGCATTTTTTTATGTTGTCTTGCTTTCAAAATAGACTATTGAAACTAAAATTGCAGAGAAGAAGCTGTTGTCGTGATTAGCAGAAATTTACCAGAGCGGTAGAAAGCGACAGAGTTACAACAGCTGAAAAGGGTAAAATAGTAAAGTAAGTCAATGGTAAACGGTTGCAAGAAACAGGTATTTATGCAAAATGCCGTTTAAATTTTAATTGATAGAATACTGTTAAAATTTTAGTAATCTTGTTACGATTACTGGTTTGACTGTAATTAGCTAAAAGACCTTAGGATTTGAAAGTGGAAAGCGGAAATATAGTTGGAGCTAGGGTAAAACAAAAATTTACAGTAAGTAAAACCCTAGGCATGGTGAAAATGAAAAGTAAGACATGTACATTTCTGCAAGATGACCCCAAAACAAAGGCAGGATGCAGAGGACAAAGAAAAGAAAGAAAGAAAGCCTCGGAAGGAGATAGAGAAAGAGGAGCTGCCTCGGCATAGAGGCTATCCAACTTTGATCAATACAAATGGAGTAGGGACAAATACCAATATTGGCACATATGATGTAGATGATGTCCAAAAAAAGATCACCGCTATAGATGCCATGCCAAACATGAAGTGCATCTGGGAGAGTGGGCTATTTAAGGCTGCGGGGTTCCCACTGGCAATGAAGGCCAGGGACTTATGCTTGGATTGCATAATTATGTACGACGCCAAGATAAGGAAAGTAGTATTGCATGATAGAATAATTGCCGATCTCACCCCAGAGGGGATTGCCAAAACGTTTCTCCTGGAGATTATAGAGAAAATGAAAGACATTGACATTGATCAATACACTGAGGATTACTGCACAAATGAAGGAGAATATAGAGGGAAGATCTTCCGTAACTGGTACAATCTAGGTAATAAACCCAAGGCTATGGCCAGAGTGCCTAAAAACCTCCTGAGGATTCATTTTAAGGAGGAAATCTACTTAATGATTACCATGCTGAACAGGTTGATTGGGGCAAGAGATGGCACCAGGTGTGAGCCCTGGATGTTTACTATTATAGAGTTTATAAGGTCATGGAGACCGGACCAAGAGAAAATCCACTGGGCTAAGGCCATTAGCACCGCCATCTGGAGGCAGGCCATGCTAAGATAGAACAAAAGCGCCCCATTTTACCTATCTTCTTATGTATTGTATGCATGTGCTGTAGAGGTTAGGCCTTATATCCATGGAATTGAAAGGGTAGGTACCCTAGGGAATGAACCAAATCAAAAGTTAGTGTGTGAACACTATCCCATCTTACAGGAAGAGAATGCCATGAGGAATTTTGGGTTGGTAAATGACATTTTTTACACTTATATGGTTAGGATATTAGAGGAGGAGCCTGACAAAAGGCTATCAAAGGATGCTGAAAGAGCAATAGGATTACAGAGTTCTTGGTTTATTCAATTTGAACATTTTTCATATATAAGAACTAAAGGTTTTGAGGGAAGGCCATTCATTCTTCCCAGATATCCATCTGACAAGCTCATTGTCTTGGAGTTTTCAAGACAAAATCAAAGTATTTTCAAAATGTACAAGAGAAAGTTTGGAACTGGTAATGTAAAGATTCCATGGGCAGTTGGTAGATTCTCTTGCTACAGTGAGGAGGTAGCCAGTTATTCTGAACAAGAGTTGAGGTATTTTGGTTTTAAGGAGTTTAATTTGGCAAGAAAGTTTGACCCCCTATGTAGAATTCAGAATTTTGTTGACAAAAGGTATAGGCATCAGATCCACATTGAGGACTTTTGGGCCAACTGTGAGAATGACAGAGAAGTAAGGAAGAGAACTCACAAGAGATTAACTCTGGAGCAGATGAGGTCCATTGGTCATATTTATGTACCTCCAAAAGTTCAGGAGGGTGATAGGCTTTTACACCATGGCTATGCAGAGGTAAAGAGGGATCCCATCACAGAACTTGATTGGTCAAAGCCATGGACTACATCTTTGGATGATGTGTCTGAGCCTGTGATTCTATTTTCTAAAACATGGATAAAAGATAAAGTTGAAGAGCTTAAAGCTGAGGGCAAAGAGGTCACTTACCTACAGAAGGGAAGAAAGAGAAAGATAGAACCCACTGAAGACTTGTAATGCTTCTTTGAGAAGAAAAGAAAAATAGCTGAAGAAAAGATAGTAGAAAGGGGTAATAATGCTACACTAATGGACCCCTATGCATTAGGAATAACAGTTGTTGTTGCATCTGAGACTTTTGTGGACGAAAAGTCAATAAGTCATGAAAAGACTGCAGAAGAGGCACATGCTGCTAGTGGAGCAGCAGGTCAACAACCAATGAGGGCAATCCCCATCAGTTTGTCTAGAGGTCAGTCTTTGAGACCAAGGGATGTGATTGGAGCACAGGAAGTTGGAGAGAAGATGAGCAACATACAAGGCACTTCCATTTCAATAGACCCTAAACAAGTGTTGTTATATGGAGCCTAATCAGACTCGGAGGTTATATTTACCCCACTTTTATCGGCGCGGTTTCCCCCAAATTCCTACGGGGTCAAGGGGCAGCGCCCCTTGCGGGGGTTTGGGGGCAGCGCCCCCAAGATGGGGTCAAGGGGCAGCGCCCCCGAAACCTCACATGGTTTTTTATTATTTTATAATGCACCGGGAGTTAATTTTTTCATTGACCGACATAAGAAAACCCTATTTTGTAACCGACAAAAAGCTTGATAAAAAGCGGCTAAGGGTTAGGGTTTTGATATTGTATTGTAGCATTTTGCAGCGGTATTGAGTTGCAGGGATTGCTGATTGTAATCAGTTTGATTTACTGGATAATAATATTGGACTCTCTGTTTGGTGGATGTAGCCCGAGTTTGGGTGAACCACGTTAAAAATTGTCTCTCGCTATTATTATTTCTGTGTATTTCCATTTCTCTGTTTACTCTTTATTTGCATTTAATTGATATCTTCTGTCGGCTAACCCTAACAACAAGCATTGATTAAGGTCAAAAACAGAACTGGCCAGTGAAATGATGCAAGAGTCACAGACTCATGAGGCTAAGTAAAATGTGGAAACGGTAAACATTGCAAGCAGTAGTAGTGAAGAAGGAGCAATGTTTACAGGAAGGAAGATTGACATGGTGGAAGCCTCCAGTAGTTTCCTGAGTGAGGAGGAAGAGCCAAACGTACAAGCAGAACCAGAAATAGGGCACAACACAGAGCCTAAAGAGGACAAGGTACAAGATGAAGCAAAGTCTATTGATCCTTTTGATACCTTGGTCCCTCCAGAAATTATACAAAATGTGTAGAAAGAAGCACAAAAAACTTAAAGAAATGGAAGAAGGGAAGGCAAAAGAAGGCACTTAAGGTGTAGGTGCCTTGGGTATGTTAGGTATGTATAGTGAGTCAGGAGAAGAGGAGAAAAATACAGAAGAAGATTCTCCTATACATACAGAGCCTAAAAATGTAGAGCAAGCACAGGCTGGAGGCGAAGAGGAAACAAAGGCTGATGAAGAAAAAATGGATGGACAAGAAGAAGAGGTTCCTAAGGAGGAAATTCCTAAAGAAGACGCTGAAGATGGAGGGGATACAGAGATAGAAGAAGAAGGAAATGAGGTTGAGTCGAAAGAGCCAAAAGAGAACCCACAAGAATAGGAACCTCCACAGTAGCAGCAGGATCCAGAGGAAGAACAAGATCCTCCACAAGAGCAACAAGAACAAGCTCGAGAAGAATAGCAAATACCTGAGCAACAAAAGTAAAGGGAAGCAGAAGTAGATAAACCTCATGTAGAGGTAATCAATGAAGAGAGAGCTACAGAAGGCATAAAGGAGGTACCTGCCTGGCTAGAAGGAGAAATAAAGAAGGAGAAACAAGAAATACATCTTGTTCCTATAGACATTAAGAGCCTGCTAGGTGGCAAAGCTACTCTGAGGAAAGAAAAGAGAAAAGCCAGGACAGTGTCAACAATACAGAGGGGTCCAGATGGTTCTAGAACTCTAAACCTAGCCATACCTCAAAAGGAGAAGGAAAAAGGTGAAATCACCTTAGAAGACTATAAGTTGTTAAATCTAGACCTTGGGCATTCCTCAAGAGAACAACACATTGCTGAGTGGGATGATATGCACCAAGTAATAGCAAGGATGTTGAAAAAAGACAAAAATAAATAGGAGGTTTTGAAAGGACATATTGTCCAACTCCAGTAATTTATTCAGGGGATATTTGACCCCAATGCCACGGCACCTGATTTGCCTGCCAATCTGGCAATAGTATCTAAGGAGGAAGTGCGGGATATGGCAAATAAAAGACTAAAGGCTAACATTTTTTATGAGTGGTTGGATGATTTTGTGAAGGAGGGAGAAAGAATAATAAAACAAGCTGTGAACAGCTAGGAGGTGGCTGTAGCAGAAAAGAATAAATGTATGATGCTCATACATAACTGCCAAATTAGAAAAGAGGAGTGCAAGTCTGAGATTGAGCAGCTGATGGAAATGGAGAAAAGAGTAGATGAATTGATAAATGAAGGAGCACTCATAGTTGCATTGGCAAATGGATTGCCAGGGGCAATAATGGAATTAAGATTTGAAAAGGAATATATTCTTAAAGGTTTTGCAACAGTTGCACAAGAGTTAAAAGAGAAAATAGAGGAGATGCTAAAGTTGCATAAGAGAATTGTAGAAAGACTCCTACATAATGGGTGTGTCGAGATGCCTGCATATGATGAAGACATAGCATTGACAGAATTCAAAGCCATATGTACCCCTCGTAGAGAAAATCTAGAGGTGGTTCTCAGCAAACAGATGATAGACACCCTCATGGAAGAAAGAATCAAAATGAAGAAATACCAAAAGAGAAGAGAGGGTTCAAGAGACAGAGAAAAGGAATTAAAAGAAAAGGTGATGATGCAAGAGTTTATCTTTGCAAAAAGTCCAGGAGGGGACCGCACCTTCATACAGAATGTAATTGATAACTTCAAAAAATACAAGAAAAATGAGGAGAAAAGTAGTTAGGAGCAAGAAATTTTGAAGGAAAACCAAATACAGAATTTTGGCAGGAAGCAGTAGTTTAAAGTGAAGTCTATTTGAGGAAGGTTCCAAAGATATCTGTTGATTAAAAGAGATGCCAAGTGATGGGATGTTGCAACAGCAAGAGAAAGGCATGTAACCACAAAAGGACATTGCAACAACAAGATGTTGTTGTAACTATAAAATAGAAGTTGTAACCGTAGCAAGTGGAAGACATTCAAGCTCTATATAAGAAGCATTGCTACTTGTATTTTAATGTACACAGGGATTTTAGCATTTTAGCCTGAGGTTGTAATTCTTTCTAAGAATTTTGAGTAGAATAGTTTTAGCTTAGAGGAGGTCCCCTGTTTTCTGCATTGAGGAATGCGTGGAATGTCCAGCTTCCTTGATGTATCTGTAAAGCACTATGAGTTTCAATATATTTGATTAATACAACTAAGAGTCATTCCTACATTATAAATCTTGTATGACTGTGTTTTGAATATGGGCGAATCTAGAATTCTGCGCCTATTTTCTGCGTGTTTTCTAGCTCTTCCTTGCATTTAAAACATTTCCTCTTAAAGCTTGCAATCTTGAATGTAATATTTGTGAAAATATTCAGGGTACTTACATTTAACGATTTAGTCTGTTGGTTTAGTCATGTCTACTTTATTTCCTGCTGTGTGCATAACAGAACAATTAGATCCTTAGGTAGAATAGATCTTTCTAACTTTTCCCAACCAGTCTGAAATACATGGCTTCAACATTTAAATCCAAAGGAGGTTATCTAATGTTCGAATAAATTTAGAGCAATAAGTTAATAGTGGATAATCTTCATAAGTATTTGAAAAGCAAAACATGTTTGAATATAGATCATTTAAAGCTTTGAGTTACAGTAATGATCTTATGCAAATAAATGACTAGAAAGTTGATATTTGTATTAATTTGCATAGTAAGAGCCCAGTAAGTCACAAAGCCCAATTTAAATCACGTAAGGCCCCTTGCATATTACAGCTTCATAATAAGCTACTGAACTGTCCAATAGGTCAAGACCTGACCATAAGGAAACTTGGGATCAAGTAATCCAGTGGATTTCTTCGTATCTTTCAAGATAGTTAGGTTCATTTATGAATTTTAATTTTTGTTATGACTGTGTAAAAAACAATCATCAACAGTATCTTCATTGTCAATACTTACCTCTGGATCAAAATTTTCATCGTCATTGAAACAACAATCATCATCTTCATTGTCTTCAACATGATAAAAAGTTTTCTTGAATTGTCTGCTTTTACCTTCATCATCAAAAATTTTTGAGTTTCTTTTTGAACATCTAGATGCATAGTGTCCAGCGTCACCACACTTGAAACAATTGAAAACTAATTCATCCTAGTGTGACATCTGGATCAACCTCAAGCTATTAGGCTTACCACCAAGGAACCTTTCTCTAATACCAATTGTTGAACTGCACTAGACAACTAAGAGGGGGGTGAATCAGTTGTCCAAAAAATTTTAACCAAATATGATCACAAATTTATCAATTACTTATATTTAGATATAACCATGAAAGCATTAAATGACAAGCTCAACACAAAAGCATAAACAACACAGGAGACACTAGATTTTTACATGGAAAACCCTAAAAGGGAAAAACCACAGTGGTTGTTATCCCACAAAAATATATATGTTATATCAATACCAAAAAATAGAGGCTCATTGCCTATAGGGCTCACTACCTAAATTTCTCACTACAAAGAAAGTCTCACTGCCTATGGATGGCTTACTGCCAAAGAGTGGCTCACTACCAAAAGAAGGCTCACTGTCAAAAAGTTGAACTGAGATAACAACATCTACTTCATGCCAAAGTTCAATTCCATTGAAGCACAAACACCTCTACTCTGCTCTGCTACCTTAATTCACTTTATCTTCGCATCTTCGCACTTGGATACATTTTCATGACTCAATTACAAGTATTTAGACACTACATCAACCTTGGAATGATCATCAAGGTTGGTATTACAATCATCAACCGTTGGAACAATCTCCAAGGTCAGCATTACAAACATACATAAAATAGGTCTAGACCTAATACAAATTTAGCTAAGGAAAAGATGTAAGAATGTATGCAGATCATGCCACACCTTAGCTAGGACTCAAACACAATCTTCCATGCTACAACACGCTATCACACTCTTCAATGCATCTTCGCAAGTAATGAATTCAACCACGTTGGCCAAGGCTGATGTTAACATAGGTATTCTCAAGAACACGCTTCATGTACAATCTAAATTACACCCTGCGGACTAATCCAAATGTAGGAGAATGATCAAGAGACATCCACAAGCACATTATAATCACCAAGAACAACTGCACAATCTCTAACAACTCTATCAACAAGATTCTTCAAATCAGAGCATAAGAACAACACTGCCAACCACTGTCATGAGTAAAAGATAGCTCGTGGACCACCAAATCATGAACCATTACATTTGAATACCTTAATCATCATCGTAGACTTACTTCCATTACTGCAGACCAAAATACTTCAATGCAGAGGAATGCAAAGCAAAACACTTTCTCCTTGTTACCATCAAACACAGAAAAAGATATTTTCACTCTGGTGAACATGTCTCACTCAATTCTTCATACCAAAGGCTCAAACTTAGAATATTTAACATCTTTAGATAGGATTCTAAATAACTTCCAATCTATAGGTAAAGATATTCATTCTTCAAGAAATGTGGAGCATTCTTCTGGATTGTTCTTCTACATGTGATGCATTGTTTCTACTGTAACACATTGTTATCATCAGAGGGGCTAATTTTCTCAATATCCTCAACAAAGTAAGAGCACATTTGACACCAATGACAACACATATTTTGACATCAATGACAACACTGATTAGGCACATACTTGCAACAAGTAGTGCTAGACTGTAACATGTTCTTAAGTTCATGGAAATCCTGTCGGGAGGACTATGGAGCAAGCACCCTAGTCTAGTAGGGTAAAATATCAGTAAACTTCTACAAGATCCTAAATCCTTATGCTACAAATTGCTTCTCTATATCTACACTTTGCCCAATCCTGCACCTGTAACCTCCAATCACAAAGAGAGGCGTTTGGGGGTTGTGGTGTTTAGGAGCTTGCCTTAGTCAAGCCCCGGAAGGATAATCAATTCTTCCAACACCATTGTTAGATAGAGTGTGTGCCCAAGGAGGGCAAAGACCAAATCAAATGATGAATTTAAATGATTGAAACAAATTGATGTCACCTTGGAGGTGAAACTCTCACGGAGATGAAGAACCTTAAAATCATGAAGAGATGGATTGATGAAGCCAATCTGCAACAAACAAACACAATAACAACACAATTCTACTATGCAACACAATCAATGTCTTGAAATTCCTTTTCTCAATATCACAAGTTTGCATTATCCATCTAGTTGTGAAATAAAGTCCTAAACTTGTTTATATATGCTTTCCCGCTAACATTTGTAATTCAAATTGAATAGGCTGACAAAGGGAATCCTTTTGAGAGGGCCCAAGCTGACAAATTTAAATTTTCATCCTAAAAAATTAGCCTAGACTTGGGTGCAGGCACCCAAGTCCCAAGGTGCTTTTTGGTCTTAATTAACATTCAGAGTGGGCCCCTAAGTCGCATTTGACATGGGTTTTAGGGAAAATTACTCTGGGATAAGTATTAATCTTGCATAATCTAAACACGGGGACCTAGGAGCTAAACTAGGAGGTAAAAAGGCATGAGATTACTTTTTACTCAATAACAATCCCAAAATTAAAAAAAATTAAATATACGAAAAATCTAAGAAATAAATCCAAATGTACACATCCTTAATTCATGTCAATCTAGCCAAACAATCTCACCAATCATCCAAAAGTATCCAAAGGTTTTGTTCCCAACCTTGTTGCAAACCTGATCATCATCACTAATCCAATCCAATCAAATCTTGCTTAGGGACTGTCTAAGTTAAGTGTAGAGATCCATCCTTATCATTCAATCTTGGTGTTGATTTTGTATGGCCAACAACACTATCCAATCAATCCATCCCTTATCTATTTTTATCTTGACAGGGGCACCAACCTTACTTATCTTTTTATCATTTGTGCATGCTTTCTTGTGTGTGTTACCTTTTTTATCTTGTAGTTGCATTATTCCTTGCAACATACTATCACTAAGACATCATGGTCTTCCATATCATGGTGTTACACACATGGTTCCCATGGTTGTATTGTTTGTCATTGATGTCAACACTGTCACAAGGTTGTCATTGATGTCATATCTAGCAGAGAAGATATAGTTCATGGACTGGATGTCATGATTGAATATAATGTGATGTGTAACAATGTTCATGGTTAGATGTCATGCTTCTGAAGAAGACACATTGAGATGGAAATTAGGAATTCATGATTAAAGATGTCATATCTAGTAGAGAAGATATAGTTCATGGATTGGATGTCATGATTGAATATAATGTGATTACTAAAGTTCATGATTGGATACCATGCTTTGATCATTTCAAAGTTCAGCATAAAGTCATATTCAGATGGGAATTAGAAGCATCAAGAAGACACATTAATATGGAAATTAGAAGCACTGACATACTTAGATGTGTTGTTGAGGTTGGAAAGATGTTAGTTATGGCCTAAAGCATATTGTATAATCTCTTCTATTGTTCCTAAGAATGCATGTGTTAATACAAAGAAGATTGGGCCTCTAGAAGTTGGTGATAGTCTTTGTTTTAGAATGGCTACCTTTGAAGACTATTTGGGAGATTGCTCAACATTTCCATTTCCTAAAAAAATATTAATTCTTATTGGCAAATTTTTTCTTTTTTTGAATAAAATATTAATTATATTGGCCATTTTTTTTACATCACTATAAATTGGTGAAGGATCCTAGATAATCTTGGTGAATAATAGGTAAGTGTATTCATTACCATAGCAAATCCTTCCTTTTAAAAAAGTTAAATTTCTATGGAAAAGTAGGGGCTTAGGGGTTGCAGCCATTACTTGGGTCAAGGGGTAGTGCTCCTTGTGTGGGTTGAGAGGGTAGCACCCACTCGAAAGGTAGAGGGGTAGCACCTGTTAGGGGGGTCAATGGTGTAGCACACCCTTGTGGGGTCTAAGGGCAATGCTGGGTGTTGCCACAATAATGGGTTACACTTTTAGGGACATCCTGATTTTTGTTGAAATCATATATTTTTAGAAAATATAATGATTTAAGCCTTGAAAGGTTCCATTTAAAGGATTTTAATTGAAAAGGGTTTGACCAAACCCCCTTAGATTCAAACCCCTTTAGATAGAACACCGCTAGTTTTAAACCATATCTATAATGGAGTCTCCTCCACACTTATCAAAATGCTGATAAAAAACCACTTTTGATTTACCTTTTGGGGGATCAAATGAATTCATTTAAAATTTATGTTTTGTAAATATGTAATCCTTACTATAAGCTTCCCAAAAAGTATAATTTTAAATATATTTAATTTGATTATTATATTTATTTTTTATTTCTTGTGAATGTAGGTTTTTTCACCAAATATCAAGTTATTTGTTCTACACACATGGAAAATTAGTAAATTAGTGAAAAAAATTCTAAAAAATATTTATGCCCTAGGTATTGATGTCCTTATTTCAAAAAAAAAATTGAATTTCGATACATACAGAAAAAGTTATGTTTTACGGAATATGCCTATGTCTAAATTATAATTGGTTTGACTTCAAAATTTAATTAAAAAAAAATTCAACAAAACATTATGAAACCAAATGGATGCCCTATATATCAGTGTTACCAATCTATATTCAAAAGAATCAAAATTTTATCCTTTGTAGAAAAAAAATTATGTGCTACAGAATACACATCACTTTAAAAAAATGTTGATTACTATTAAAAACAAGTTATCAAAGGAGACACAAAAAGTTTTGCAATTTAACTCCAATTTTTTTAAAAAAATATATATTTAGAATCTACAAACAAAATCTCACAAATCACTAGTTTGCATCATCTTCAAATTCCTAACGGTTTAGCTGTTATAGGTGTCAAAAAGTGAAGATTTAGTTCAAAATGTTGATTCCAATGTCAAGTTTGGCCAAAAAGTGTAACCCATTATTGTGGGATGACCCTTGTGGGGGTTGTGTAGGCAATGCCCCCTTGTGAGGTTAAGGGGTAATGCCCCTGACTAGATCAAGGGACAGTGCTACTAGAAAGATTCAAAAGGGAACAAATCTAGTGTCAAGAAAGCATTGGAGCTCACATGGACTAAGCATTTTAAATGAACACCATTTAATGAAAATTCATATATAATGGACCTACTCAAATCTATAAACTTAACTCTATTCCTAACAATTACCTTTACTTTTTGGGCCCATAATTATTTCTCAACCTTGTTGATCTCTTCTAATATAATGATTACCATTTTTTTTCATGGGATAAAATATAGGTCCATAGTTTCAAATGCTCATTAGGCTCAGAATTACTTTCAAACCATTGATCACAATGATGAGCATTTGAAATTTTGGGTACACCCATAGTAACTAATGAGAACCATTAGACTATAGACAAAATCAATAATGGTAAATAAATATTAGAAGTACCAACCTAAAGTAACCAATAATTATGTAATATTAATGATGAATTAATTTTTGATTTGTAATATCACTTATAAAATTTAAGCAAATTAGATCTAATCATGTATCAAATAATATGGTGAAATAATTGAGTTTAAAAGTTTAATTTAATATAAGAGCTCAAGCAATTTAATAGGGATAAGCTATAATTTTGTAAAAATGTGGTGATTTAGGCTTCCTTACAATTTGTACTATTTTCTAAAAATTGTATCCCCAATTTCAACTATTTTCTAGTTGGCAAAAAGTCACCACTAAAAAGATCAGTGTTTATCTGTATCTAACATAGCTATGTTTTAGGTTTTATGTTGATCATATATATATATATGATGTTTTGACATAGTGGTTTTGTAGGTTTTAATTTCTAATACTATTTTCTTGCGGGTTTTTGTTGTCTAACATACTTGTTTTGTAGGTTCTCAACCTAGGGGATGGTTCCTTTTCTTGAAGAGCTCCTCTACATATTACTTTTGAGTGTCCTTTTATGATGGTATTTACTTTCAACATTTCATTTGTATACTTTAGTGTAGCTTATCACCTAGTGTCATCAACTCACTAAAGTGAGGGAAAAATGTAATGTAAAAAATTTCATGCATACCCTTGAAATTTCATGCTATATTTTAATCTTTCTTTAGTGTTCATCCCATTAACATGTTTTAAGGATAATTTTAGCCTATTCTTAGCCCTTTCTTTCACAAAATTTTCAAATTTGTTTATTATATTTTAATTCTTCTCACCAACCTAAGACCATGTGTTAATTTTTAGTGATTTCTCTAGGACACTAGCACAATGCATGGATGTATGTGTAATGCACTAGTGTCCCAAGAATTTCCAAAATTTAAAATGTTATTTTCTCACTTAGCTACCCACTAGTGCATTCTATAATTATTGCTTTCTAAAGAAACACCTTTCTACTCTAAATCTAGCCCTTCAACTTCCTCACAAGCCTTATGCAAATATAAGTTTTTAATCTCTTAAATCTATATTATTCTATTCTCTTGCAACCTAAAAATCTTGGAATACAATCTCTCTTTCTTAGCTTCTCTTGACTCCATGCTACAAAAACTCCAGCATTGTTGAAGATTACTTAAGGTTTCATGTTGTTATATTATAGTTGATTTCTTCAAAGAGCTCACCTCATTCCTTCTACATCATGTGTTGGTAATAATGTTCCTGCTTTTGTTTTGAATATTATTGCTACACTCTTTCTATTGTGTTTCTATTCTCTATTGGAAAATCTCTTACTACCCATTACTGCCTATTTATTCTATCACACACACACAAGGGTATTCTTCCTCATAGTACAATGGTTAATACTTTTAGATTTATTTTGTTGTCACTATTAAATCCTAGATGCATGTAGGGTAGGAACACATGCTATTTTTCAATATCTTTATCATTGGATGTCTATGGAGGTCAAAACACAAACCCTCAAATAACCCCACATATTTTTCTTGTTATTAAACTATAGATATTTAAGAAATTATTCAAACACATCAATGTTTGCAAGTATTCCCCCCTTTCTTGTCCTTTCCATTTGCTCTTCTATGTACTTATATTTGTTTACATTTCTTAATTCTTTTATCACCTAGATTTTTATGTTGGTTTCTCTTGTTTCTTGTTGTGTACCCAAGTATAGGATTTGAGGAAAAAGACATGTTTTTTTCTAGCATTTGTTGTGCAACATACGTTATGGATGATGGTGCATCATGTGGATGTCCTTGGTAGTGACTTCTAGATTTCAGCTCCAGGTTCTTAATTTTTTGTAATTTCCCTTTCTATATCTAATTTATCATTTAAAAAATTCTTTCAACCTCATCCATCTATTATTTCATTAATGTAATGTAAAATTTAGTAGGAGCTTAATTTCTTCATTACACTAGGCACCTTAGATGATTCTCTCATGCTTTACTATACATCAAAATATTATCAAAAAATATCAAAACCTTTTTCCCCAAATGACTAGTGAACACCTAATTCATCATGGATTAGAAATTGGTATTTTCATTAGTCAAGCCACTTAGCATGAACAAGAGCTTAAAGTGTCCAAAATGTCATGTAAAAAATATCGTGTACACATCCTTCTTGTGGACATAAATTTGATGATCTAGCTTGATCTCAAATCAATATGTGAGGCATAAACTACCCCATTCAACTCATCAACAATCTTATCAATCTTGGGAATGGGGTATCTAAATGTCATTTGGTCCAATGCCTTATAATCAATGTAGATCCTCATAGTTCCATCTTATTCCTTATCAAGGACCACTAATAGAGAAAATGGGATGGAACTAGTGTGGCCCATTTTAAGCAACTCCTTAAGAATCATATCTTCTATATATATTAATAGGTGGTGGTAATAATTTCTCCTAACATTCTTAGATATTGGTTCCAACTTTATGAGAAGTTGGAATCCACTATATCTAGTAGCAATCATGGAAGCATATTATTGAACACCAAACTATGTTAATTTGAAAGAGTTTGAATATCAAAATGATAATTATGTTTCTTACTATAAAATGAAATATTATGCATGCCCTCCATCACCAAGAAACTTGCTACCCAAGAAACTCATCCCTTGCAAGAAGTCCTCTTATATGTGACTACTCATAGAGATCAATTAAGAACACCTCCAAGCACCACATATTTTCCTTCAAATGTAAAATTTAGCTCCCTAGATTGATGATTATGTAGAAACTCACTAATGGAATGCAACCATTGTAAACCCATAATTGTTTTATTTCTCATAAGATAGAATTCATTACATACCTTATGATCAACCATCACTACATTGAGTTGTTTGCTTATCTAGGTGCGTAGAATGGTGAATTTATCAGTAACCATGAAATTGAACCCATCAAAAACTTCAAATTTTGTGTGCCTCAAAATGTCCTCTATTTGGAGTTCTTGTTATAACACCATGATCCCACACCATCATGTATGAGCAATTATGGACTTGAGAGAAAAGATCTCTATGCCATTTTCTACAAAATGTACCCTTCATTGTTTCATCACTATTAGCATGCTTATCATGATAAAAGGAATTTTGTAATGATATGGTATAAAATTGGTGTAATAAATATTTACCACTACTATCCTCCTTATCAAAAGAACCATCAAAATATTTACCTTTTATTTTTTATTTAAAAATTTCTAAAAGATTTGAAGCAACACTATTGTTCTTGTGACTCAAATTTTTAGAATGAAGATTAGTGGAACAAAAACCAACACCCTTCACAACTTCATGCTCATATTAAAAACAACTAGTTTTTAAATCACTTTGGGCTTAATATTTTCAAGATTTAAAATTTGAATAGGTGTATTTTAGACACCATAAGAAATCACTAAATTAATGGAAGATCCCTACATTTAACATGTAATTTTGCTTTCTCAACAACATCATTAAAACAAACACTTCCTTGATATGAGGATTTATTAGAAATCACTAGAATATTTCTTCCAATGATAGAATTTTTACCTTAAACCTCTATAGATTGTTGTATCTTTAGTTCAATTATTTCTTCCTATAAGAAACATTTCTCTAGTTCATGATCAATGATTTTTTCCTTAATAATTTATTATGGTTTTGGTTTTGTTGGGTCCTAAAATCATTTCTCACACTCTTAGACCTGGATGAATTCACTTCAAGGCTTGGTACTTGTCTTGAAGGTGAATCAATTGACTCGTCAACATAATATCAGTGATTAGAGGCCAATTACTGAGAGTGGGTAATCTCTCCTTGAATTTGGGCTCAGCTAGACCCAAAATGATTTTCCTAGAGGTATCCTTAATAGGACATCTAACCTGTTAGGATGAATCATGATTAAAACAATGACAACTATACCTAATGTATGCTTGACCCCTATATTTGTCACTAGGTCAAAGACTCACAAGCTACATGTAAAACCTCTAATTAAGTTGAAACTACAATTTTGCATATGCACCTATAGATAATGACAACATGATATCCCCATGAGTGAATCTATAACCTTTCATACACGCTTGGAAGGCATAGGTATTCATGACATGATTCTATAATAATTTAATTGTTTGAGGTCACTTAGGATGTTCCTAGGTTTGCAACAATGAATCACGAAAGCATGTGAAACCCTAATCTAATCCTAATATGAATAGAATAGAGAAGATATAAAATAAAATATATTTGATCTCACACCAATTAGATAGATGACTACTCCATTGGGTAATGGAGTCATGAACTACAAGGAGAAAGGAGATAAAACTCCAAAATATAAATGGGACCAAATGTGCATTTACATACATTTATCATATATCACACTTCATGCAATGGACATACTTAATAATCCCTCAGAAGTGTAAGAACCCATATGAAGCAAAGGAAATAACATCACAAAATCTTTGTAATTAATTAGAAGTTGTCATACATTCATCTAACCTCTATTACATTCATACCAGCAAGTGTGGCAAGAGCAGATCCACAATTAGGTTTGAGCATCCTTTTGAATAATTACAAACTGCCATGGAGGCATACTATTACATGTACTGTGTTCATAGATAACCCTTCCTATGGATTACAAGATGCATTCCATCCACTTAAAAACTAGATGTGTAATGTTTGATGCCCTAAAACTAGCTCGAAGAACTTGCAGTTAATAAATTGGTTTAACGACCAACCCTTATTACCTATTTTTTACATATATATAACATTATGATTTATTCAATTGTTGGTTTCCCACAAGAACTTGATGTACTTCTATAGGTTGAAGCATTAAATGCAAACCATGTGTGATCCCATGAAATCCACTCCTCAAGATGAATAATCTTGAGCTAATGCGAAGAATATGTCATGATGAAGATGTCTTCCCAAATTAACTTCTTGTAACTCCCCATTGATTTTCAACTCATTCATTCCCCCCCCTTTTTTTTAAATTGTCAATTGTAATTCCTCATTTATGAGCTATCACAAAATCTATCATAACCTTGTCATAAAATCTGCTATGAATGAAAATGCCAAACATTTTAAAATGAGTTAGATTATCCCATCTCCATGAATTATCATGTCCTTCTTTATGAAAATACACAAAAATAATAATATTTTATTATTAATTACTTGGCCCCTTTTTTTTGAAAATGAGAAATAACTATTCTAAGTTCAAGTAATCATTTTTAATTAAATTATCTCCGTAGCAATTTCTCTATAGCCCATGGGAAATATAGGAATGGTTATTTTGTCCACAAAATTCAATTAATTGAAAACCAGGGCATTACACCTAAACAAGGAACAAGGTCCCTATGTCACATATGATGCTTTGTCACCATAAAGGCCTACTAGGGAAGAGATTTTGAAGGATCATTGATAGTTAGTAGAGCCCTGATAGTTGTAAGAAAAGCCCCCACTAGCATAGTTGTCCCTAAAGAATCATGTATGCCACCCACAAGATCTAGCATGCAAGGGGTAACAAAAGAAAAAGGTGTTAGAACATTGTTGGAAAAAAGGGTCTAACTAACATGGTGCCAAAGAAGCAACATCATTAGAATTAGAGACAACTTTTTTGACAAAAGCTTCTACATCAATAAATGGAGCCGCCTATCGTCATTCTGAAACATAATCCAATTCAATAGTCAAAGGTCAATTTTGTCAATAGAAATAGGATAAATATTTACCTTTTGGTATGAATGAGGTGTAAAATTAATATTTAAGTAGAGTGGCCTCGTATAAGCCTAAAACAATAGATGTTAACATTTTTTCATTCTACACTAAACTCCTACAGTTAAATTTTCTTAATATAATAATATAAATTAATATATTATTTTAAACCATAATATATGATTTGCTAATGATATATAAACAAGCTTAATAACTAATAACTGATATATATATATATCCAATCATGGGTGGAGGGCAGATGTATTAAGTTCTGTGGTCAATGCCAACCTTGAGTGGAATATCAAGAATGGCAAACTGCAGAATTCTGGTGGGATGGATGGTTAAACAGGACTCTGGCTAGGGTGGAGAGTCTATTCCACTACATGGTAAGCCTAATGAGAAATGTGGGAACAACTGTCAATGCCTACTGGAGGGACCAAACAGACAATAGTCCAGCCGTTTGGATATTGAGAAGTCTTTATGAAACCAATAATGTGGACAATGCCGTTGTACCTCCTCAAGAGGAGCTGCACCAACTAAAGATATCCATTCTTGATAATGAAAACTAACTCTTACTATATATATATATAGCCTAATGAGAAATGTGGGAACAACTGTCAATGCCTACTGGAGGGACCAAACAGACAATAGTCCAGCCGTTTGGATATTGAGAAGTCTTTATGAAACCAATAATGTGGACAATGCCGTTGTACCTCCTCAAGAGGAGCTGCACCAACTAAAGATATCCATTCTTGATAATGAAAACTAACTCTTAATAAATATATATATATATATATATATATATATATATATATAAAATGGGTCGATGTAATTTGCCCTTTATATAATGGGTCGATGTAATTTGTCCTTTTTTTTTTTAGTGTTTTGTTTTTTTTGTTGTTTTGCTGTTAGTTTTCTTAATTGCCCTTTATTGTTTTGTTGGGCTTTAATGCTTTATTTTTTTCTGTAAAAAATCTGAGTCCTTTCAAAATCCCTACTTACATTAATCAAAAACAATTTGAAAAGATAGGACAAATAACAAATTACTGCAATCACAATAACAATTTACTGCAGTGGCATTTATTAAGCATGGGCGGCACTTGTAGAGTTAAAATGACAAAGACAGAAGTTTGGTTGAGAGACTGAGTTATTGGAGAGGAGTGTACGAGTCTTTAAAAGGAGAGAAATAAAAAAGGAACAGAAAGAAAAGGCGATAAATTTTGGAATCTGCAACAGAACAGAGAGCACTCCGACAAAACAAACATTTGAGTCATGTTGATAATCATGTAATATTTAAAATAGTCTAGTTGTTGGTATATAACCTTCCGAACTATACAAAGTCAAAGGTATTCGTGTGCCATCTCCTGCCTTACAAAAGCAATTGTCCAGAGACCGACCAACTTGTTCAAAGGCAATAAGAGTACAATTCACTTCAAACAACCCTTTGGATGATTTATCGTATGGAACATCTCCTAATTTACAAACTTACAACTTAAAACTTTCTCTGTTGGTCGCTGTCAATGGTCACACAACCAACGCAAACTTACAAATGAAGGCCGGTCACTCGTTGGGCTCCATTAAAAGTAAAAACGAACTTGCTTCTGCTCGATCTGAAAGAAACAAAATCTTTTGTTTTTCTTATATCTATTAGGAGAATAAAATCCAAAGAGCCAAGCTTTAAATTTAAAAGACAAACCTGTAGTAAATACAGCTATATTTATTTGTAAAGTTGAAGAAGGTAAACTTTTATTCATTGTAAACACAATGTTGATGCGAATATCCTTTACGGTTAAGCATGTAGAGGATAGGAGTCGGAGTTACCTCGTAAGCCAAGCACAACCATGTGTAGGACAAGAACATAGGACCCTTCGTGAATTTTTGTGAATTTTTCTGGTGCCATCCCTAAAGGAAGAGAGTAGGAATATAAATAATGATTTATAGATTATAAATAAAAAATAAAATTATATAATAGTGAACTGAATAAAAACTAAATGCAATCTTCAGATTAATTGGAATGTAATTGGATGACTAATTGTTAACTAATGACTAACTAAATTTAACAAAAGAGTAATATGCACAATTAATAGCCATTATTTTTTCATTCTCCCCCATAATAACCATTTGGAAGAACATGGAGCAAATCTTGAAGATTTTGAAACTTGTGATGGGTTAGGGGCTTCATGAATTTATTTGCTATCTAATCCTCTATAGGGAAGTATACTATCTCAACCAATCCTTAACGAATCAACTCTCTAATGTAGTGATGTTGAATCTCAATACGCTTAGTCCTACCATGAAACACTCAATTATTCATCATTTGTATAGTGCTATGGTTATCACAAGACAACAAGGTAGGTCCATTCTCTATTTGCAACATATTCTCTAATGATCTTATCAACCATAGAGTTTGGCAAATTGCAACTGTGATAGAGTATGTTGTTTCTTAGATTTCTAAGAAGATATTTTATAAACAAAATTGATATTATAACCAAAAGTAGACTTCCAATTATTTGTAGAACCTAACCAATCTAAATCGATAGATCTAACTAATCTACTATCCTTTAAATCTTAAAATTAGAGACCATAACTCAATGACATCTAATATACTTGAGAGTCCTCTTAGTTCTACTCTAATGTGTTTCCTTAGGTTCTGACATGAACTAGATACCAAGTTCATTGCATATGTGATATTGGGTCTAGTAGTCAAGTAGATCAAGATGCCAATCAACTATCTATATAAAGTGGGATTCATGAATCTAATTTTTTAAATTTTACAGCTTAAGTTCAACCTCAATAGGTGTTGCAACTGGTTTTCAATCCTTAATTTTAATTCTTTGCAAGATATTTGAAGCATTCTTTTTTAAACATGAATATTCCATCTTCATTCTACCATATTTCTATGCCAAGAAAATAGTGCACCTATCCCAAATCTATCATCTCAAATTCTATAATGATGGTTGCTATAAACTATGCAAATAAAGTGGAATTATTCTAGTGTAGATGAGACCATCCACATAGAGAACTAAGATAAGAATATCACCATCTAAGTTCTTGGTATAAAGAATGGGACCTAACTAATACTTTATAAAACCTTTCGATTGTAGGTATGAGTCAATTCTAGCATATCATGCTCATGGTGCTTGCTTAATACCATATAAGTCCTTCAATCTATAAATATTGTGTTTTTTAGAAGGTATTTCAAATCCTTTAAGTTTTGTCACATAAACATTTTCATTAATATAACCATTTAAAAAAGAACTCTTGACATCCATCTAATAAGCTATCAAACTCACTAAGCTACTAAAAGCAAGCTAGTCTAATCATGGTATCTATCTGTGCTATAGGTGCACATGTCTCAGTGTTACAATCAATATCTTCTTGTAGAGTGTACCCTTCAATTACCAATCTAGCATTAGTTTTATAAATATTTCCATCATATTTGTACAGTTTTATACACCCACCTTGTATGAATAAATTTCTTACCAAGTTATAATTGGACCAAATCCCATCTATCATTCATTTCAATTATTTCTCACTATGCATTATTTTAACCCACTCTTCTTTTTCTTGAGCTTGTTTAAATGTATGTGGCTCTTTATTTTTTATGATTTGAGTCATCAAGGCATAGTTCACTTTTTCTTGTGAGCTTCTTATCATTTTCTAAAAACTTGAGTCCAGCATAAGAGTTGATAGATGATTCTATTTTTCCCTCTTATATTTCTTATATTTTCTTATTCCCTCACTTGAGGATTCAAGTTTTTATTCTTAAACTATGTTAATCACAATTTAATTTTCCTTTGTTTTCTTTTGCTTTGTGTACTTTACTTCTAATTTAAATATCACATCTCTACTTATCAATGGTTACTTGCTTACTAGATCATACAACTTGTATAATTTAATTTTCAATCTATGCCTAATGAAAAATATTTTAGGCCTTTTATCATCCAACTTATAGATTTTATCTTTTTGTATGTGTGCATAAACAACACAACCAAACACCCTCAAAAAATCAACTTTTGGCTTAATTCCATACTAATGTGTGATATGAGAAAATTAACTCTAAGTAAACTATATCTAATCAGAAAAATTTCTTGTCACATATTAGGATACCAGCCAATGAAGACATGTATCTCACTACTATCCAATCTAGAAGAGAAAGAATGTCTGATCTATATCCCTTTGTTGTAATTAGAAATGAAATTATTAAATACTATTGATTAAAACTAACAAAGAGAGGAGAAAACAAGAAAATCTAGAGATTGATAAAAATGATTTATAGAAATGAATGTAGAAACAAAAATAGCAGATCACAAGGAACCTAGCACCAAGAAGACAACTTCACTCTCTATGATGATAATGTGCCATGTAGATGTCTACGCACTGTCTTGTAGTCTATATGGTGAAGAAAATCAGAATCCTAGACCTGTACAACTTCGCATGGATTTTAAGAGTTTCCTGTTGACAACAAACACAATAATTATTATATGGAAATATGCAGATGAGAAAAATAGATAAAACTAATACTATGAGAATGGAATAAGAGAAATGACAAGAAAGGGAGAAGGAAGATGCAAACACTCATGCGCTTGAAATATTTCCTCGTGTAGCCTGCAACCATACAAACAAAGAAGAAGGGTTAGGATGTATAGGAGTTTAAAATTATATATGTTTAGGATGTATCATATATATATATATATATATATATATATATATATATATATATATATATATATATATATATATATATATATATATATATATATATATATATATTAAAGTAGATATACATATTTTTATAAATCAAAATCTCCCAGCTCTATGTTACATAGTGAGATGTAATGTTTATATAAATATTTTATTACTATTACTATTATTATATATATACACATTAGCAGATATACATATTTTTATAAATCAAAATCTCATAGCTCTATGTTACACAGTGAGATGTAATGTTTATATTAGTAATTTTGTATTATATGGGTAAGTGCAAGAAGTTGGGTCACCTTTTAGTGGAACACTTGGGGCAAAATATTTTTAGAAGGGATGGATTTTGGCAATATGGCTGACAACTTTTTTTTTGAATTTTTGGTTGAAATTAAAACACATTTCAGATGACAATGTCTAGTTTTAAAACATGTGATTTTTTTAGTTTTGAACATATTTTTCTATTTATTATTTATTTTTATTTTTTTAGATAAGTGCCATCTTGGGGATGGCTCCCATTATATTATATATGAAAATAAAACATACATAGGGCTAATCTCCATAGAGATGCCATATTATATTATAAGGCTTGGCAATAATAGCTAGCTATTACATCAGTTCATGCATGATAAACATGATCCCTTTTGTGCATTCAGTTAGCTTGCCAACTTCTACCACAGAGAATACATTGTCCTGCCCCTGGGTCTGCTTGTTGAAAACCTCCATGTTCTTGCATTCAATGCCTACCTTATAAGTGGCCAGCATCCTCTATACAATCCTTCCCTTTTGGCCTCCCTTCTTGGCATACACCCCTCTGAGCATAGCTTCGCTAAACCCCAGAGTTGCAGATGGGACATCGCTCATGACAACAACATGGTTTTTCTCAAACAAGAGCCTGGCACCCCACGCAAATCCCTAGTGGTCTCTTTCCATCATTTGGGCAATGTTGGTGAAGAAGATCTAGTAAACTCTATCATCGTGCACATGGCCTTGGCTCCACGTTCCTGCGCCAATGACCTTTAACACAGCTTCCCTTGCAGCTTCTTCATGGAGATGGAAGAGTCTCCCTACTTGTTGCTCCTTGCATTCCTCCAGCAAAGAGCAACTCACCCCCATAATCTTGTTGGCTGTCATCTCTTTTTGAAAAAAGTTTGTCTTACAGGTGCTATAAAAGGACTACCTTTACCTTCCATCGATCGTGCTACCTTCTATATTCTCTGCAAATATGATTTGGAACTGTCAATCCCAAAAGGAATTCTTTCCTTTCCTAGATCTCAAAAATCCACTCTGAGGAACTTGCCCGTCCTCCTAGTCGCTTCTACCATCAGATTTCCTTAAGCACTTCTAGTACTTTGAAAGTCCTTGGATTTAACCAGTCCTTCCCAATCCACCTACAAGATTGCATCTAGACCCTCCCAACTGGCTGTATCCAGACCACTCACCTCCATCAAACATCCCAAAGCCTTTGTTGGCTAAAACATCTACCGCCAAGTTCACTTCTCTGTAGATATATCGTATCGAAAAGTCTAAGACTTGCAGTACTTCCCACGCTCTTCTCACTCCTTTGATTAAAATCTAGTTGACTGTTCCCTTCTTTTTAATTGTATTGATGATGAACATCGAATCTCCTTCGATCTCTATTTCCCACCACCCTCTTGTTTTACATTCCAATACTCCTCACACTAGAACCTCCAATTCTAACACATTGTTTGTGGCAATTCCCAACACACTAGAATCTATCCAAACTAGTTTTCCATCCTCATCTCTGATAAGATAGCCATAACCAACCACCTCGGGGTTGCCCTTGGCAGCCCCATTAAAATTAAGCTTAAGTCTACCTTGCGGGGAGCCATCCACTTTGTCTACTTTCTCTTCTTTTGCCCCTCTCCCATACCTCTTGGTACTTTTAATTTAGACCATAGCTTCATTACAAAGTCATCCCAAGATGTGAATTTCACTCCCCCTCTCGAAGTGCCTCTTGACTTAAGTATCTCCACTATTCCATTCTCAATCTTCCTGATCACCACCTTGTTGCTATTTTCTCTTCCTTCGAATATCCTTAGGTTCCTCTCCCTCCAAATGTACCACATAATCATGGAGGGAAGTGTTATCCAAATTCCCCCCCAAAAGCCTTTCTTTGTAAGTTTAGGCCAGTTCCTAAGGAATTCCACTATGTTACTATTCTTCAGTCCTTTCCACCCCAAGCGATCTAAAAAATAATTCTAGCACTCTAAAATTTGACAGCTTAGTGTTGGTCTCATATAATGATTTAACAATTGAGCTCTTAAAATTGTAACTTAGAGATTGGACATCTAACCTGAGTAGCTGTCTTAATCACTATCGAGATACATTTCACTTGTCAACCTAGGGATGTGAACTTGAAATGGGTCGGCACGATATGTGCACTAAGAACTTCCAAAGTAGCCATGTTCATTCTATAGCTAAGAAAGACATAATGCTGAAGATAAACTACTAGAAAAGAAATAACAGGAATGCTGAACATCAACCAACAACTATTCTAGGATCAAGTACAAGACAGAAAGTAAAAGTTTGGGCAAACAAATAGGAAACTACTGTCTGCTTTGGCTATAGGAACATACACAGAATAGAATTCTAGTGGCTGCAGGAACATTCAATGCTAGATTTAACTAAATGCTTAACAGAAAAATGTAACTGAACTAAAGGGTGGAATTCTCACCAAGTGGGACCCCTTGGATGAGTATTCCCTAAGACAAATGTAAACTCAGAAATGTGAACTTACAACTTCATTTTATTCATTTGAAAAGATGGGTACAACTGAACATTATAACTGTATTACCAAAAATTGGATAATGCAAGTACAATCTCTAAATATTCAACAATCCCTCAGAAGGAGTATCAGAGTCTTATTTATAAAAGGAAAACTACAAAACTAACTACCTAGTAGGGCGGTCAACTCCAACAAAATAGGAGGACGCCTAATTATGGAAAACATAGAAAGTGGAAAGGAGGTTACGCATGCAGGGGAATCTGGTCAAGCGAGTTGCTTTAACGCAGATCTAGCATAACAATAACTCCTAAATTTGCTCAACAGGTATTTAAGATTAGTTACAAAGCGGTTGCCTTCCCTCCATTTGACATTTGAACGATCACCATGTTTGACTTTTTATGGCAAGCGACCAACCAGCAGAATCTTCCTCTTCTTTATGGATGTCGATTATATCTGCATAACAACATTAGTACACAAAATAATTGCACATTTGTAACTACCTTGGAGTAATATTCATTAACCATATGTAAAATTAACATAGATAGTTCATATAGCATGTCTTTTTCATAAAAGGATATAAAAAATGACCAATGCTCAACAAGTTATAGCTTTGGGGTAATGTCATAAAAAGATTAGGATTAAAGTACCAAAGTCCAAGATAACTACAACAAATAGACAATAAAGTTTAACAAAATTGAGTCATAAACTAGACTCATCACTGTCCCCAACCTAAGACTTTGCTAGTCCTCCAGCAGAGGAAGGGTTGTTCTTTTGCTTGGTTAATGCTCTGAAGTTAGCAACTGCCAATTGTCCTATATCAGTTTCTTTGGTGCATGAGGTAGGATCCCAACAGAACCCTTGCTGCCTATCCAACCTGTTCCATCTTTGTCTCTCTTCAATAATATCATACTACTAAAATCTATAATTTGGCACAGGCCACAATAGGATAGGTGGTTGAAAGATTAAGGGAAGCTAGAATTGTCCCTTTGTTCTCCCAACCTGCATATATCTATCCACTCTTTTATATGTTGCAGCATAATTCTGCAAAGAGTGGGGCTCTGCTTGTTTTAGCTCATCAGATAAACTATTACACCTTTGTGTCAAATGTCCTTTCACAAATTCTCTAATAGTGTTTGCCATCTTCTCATATTCTCTGTAAGTTGCTTCTCTTTCAGACAGGATTCTGTTACCATAGCTTGGCCTATAAAGCATCCTATGCCAATCATTACAAATGCTTCCTGGATTTCTAGATTC
The DNA here is from genome assembly GCA_027924645.1 of Cunninghamia lanceolata. NCBI lineage: Eukaryota > Viridiplantae > Streptophyta > Pinopsida > Cupressales > Cupressaceae > Cunninghamia > Cunninghamia lanceolata. The sequence goes on from BSBN01000998.1 coordinate 2,436,601, forward strand.
AGCTCTAACAGACAATAGAGTGCTAAATTCTAATTGCTTATAAGCCCTAAACTGTTGTCCCCAACTAATCTCATTTTGCATCCAGGACATAAATGCCCTCAACTGAACATCCCCAACATACAACAAGGGGTTCCACTCATGGTCTTGGGACAGCAAAATTATGCAAATAGAATTCACACAATAAATTCTTTATTTCGGGAGGAGCAATCCTATAAGCATTGAAAAATTCAAGAGGAGATTCAATGGAAGGGTTCAAACCATAAACAACCCTTGCTAACTTAAAAGAGAGGTATCTTTCCTTTAAATGCAGAGCATAGACTCTCGGGGGAGTCCTGCATTCTAATACCTGAGGCACCAAAGCTGCCATACTATCCACTCTCTCTTTTAAAGTTGTAGTTTCTACATTCTTGTCTTTAATCTCTTCATCCTTCTTTTGAATTTCATCCTTTAATCTACATTTTTTCATCTTCCATTCCTTTTCTCTCCTCTATATTTCATTCCACAAATTCATGGCTACCATGTGCATTGAAAAATTAGGAGGTGTATGTATGCCTACCAAAGGCTTTCCTGGCACAGATGGTTGATCTTCATGTAGCATAGGTTGTTGGGTTTTTGATTGCTCAGCCAATTCTGGCTGTAGGGTGTCTTGCTGCAGGAACTCTTATTTATATTCATGTTCTTGTCTCTCAATATGCTCAGCAGCGGCGACAAGGTCTGCCAGAGTTACATCTGCTGCTTCCTCAATTATCTTTTTCTACATCATTCACATGCCCCATTGGGGCCTCTGTACCCTCAGCTATCATTTCATCAACCCTAGGGCTTCTCTGCGTAGACGCACCAGAGGTAGTCTCAGCAGGTCTTGATTTACTAGAAGGGCTCTCATGTTTCTCTTTGGCTACAGGAAGAACAGTGTCAGCTTTTTGTTTCCTCGAGCGCAGCACCTTCCTTTCTATGGTTTGCTTTTTGGTTTTACCCTTCTTTATTTATGCCCTTCTCCTCTGTGCCCTAGTTTGAATTAAATTGCTAAGAGGAATAACCTCATTGTCAAAATCTAAAGAATTTTCTTTGTCTGCATGCTCTGCTTTAGAAGAGCTAATCTCAATAGCTTATTTTGCTATAGGAGGGTTTGCACTGGAAGTTGAAGTTCCTGGAGTAGCTTCAACAGAACACACCGTTCTCCTAGTTCTATGATGTTGTGGCACAACCACAGGTCACAAATGACTAGGTCGTATTTGATCAATATTCAGAAATTCCTCCCAAGTCATATCGGATACATCATGTAGAGACTTTTCAACAAGTAATTTGATTAAACAGTGGTGAGAGATAGAATTAGGCCTACCTTTTTGGGTTTCGGCGGCCATAATCGAGAGATGGTGGTAAAGCACATTTGGCACGTTCATTCTTCTTTCATGCCTCATATGATTCAGCAATTTGAAATGCACAAAATGAAGGTTCGACAGATGACCTTTGCAAGTAATGTACTTCACCACATCCAGATAGCTACATGTTTCCACGACTTAGGCAGAGAGGTTCTTTTAGCTCCCTACTTGTCTATAGTCAATTGAGGATCACCAGGTTCTGTAAATTCAGCCCTAGTTGACCTGGCATCTCTGGTAATAGGGTAATCTTTGCCATCAACAGGAAGACCTGTAACTTCTGCAATTCTCTCCTCAGTGGTCAACACCTCCAACCCTCTTACCATGGCTTTACCATCAGACAATGTCTGAGCAAATTCTAGCGCAACATTTTCATCAAAACCATTTAACAAGATCAGTTGCAAAAATCATGGAGAAAGTAATGGGTAATGCTCAAGAATTTATTGAACAATGAATGAAAGTGGAGTGGGCTGAAGCGAGATGGGATGAAGTGTAATCAATAGACGTGATGGAAGAGAGAAGAATGGATATAGGTGGGTGGATGGGTGAAGAAGTGAAAGAGTGGACTCCCACAAATGTGGAAGTCTTTATTATGATAATTGTCATACCTTGGTTAGCCAGAAGGAGGGACACTAGGTCCACTACCTTTGGCTGCAGGAAGTTCAGGAGTTGCATGTTGAGTAAATTGTTGCAAGAATTCTTCTTTGGAGGCTAGCTTGTGATATAACCTGAGTTGATGACCATTGACTAATAGTTTAAATCTGACAGGGTCAATAGTAGTAAGTTGAACAACACCATTGGAAAACACTTCAGCAACCTCATATGGTCCTAGCCACCTTGTCTATAATTTTCTTGCATTATCCTGATACCTTGAGTCATAAAGCAAAGCTCAATCACCAGGCCAGAATTTCTTATCTTTGATGTATTTGTCATGCCACCTGATTCTCTGATTCTGCACCACTTCTGTATGATGTAAAGTTTCTTTTCTCATCTCATCCAAAGCATTGAGCTACATGATTCTTTCTTTTTGTGCCTTAGATAGATCCATCCCCAAGTCAAGTGCAGTCCAAAGAGTTCTATGTTCAAATTCAATAGGCATCATGGTTGTTTTTCCATACAGTAACTCAAAAGGAGTAAAACTAGTAGTTGTTTTCCAGGTTGTCCTATAGGCCCAGATAGCTTCTAGCAGCCTATTTGCTCAATCCTTCCTATGGACAACCACAATTGTGGTCAAAATGCCTTCTATTTCTCTGTTAGTCACCTCAACTTGGCCATTAGCCTGGGGGTGATAAGGAGTAGATCACTTGTGCCTTATGTTGTATTCCTGTACTAGTGTTGCAACTAGATTTGAGGTGAATTGAACTCCTTGATCAGTCACTAATTCTCTGGGAACTCCATACCATGTAAAGATTTCCTCATAGAGAAATTCTGCAACCTTACTATCTCTTGCATGCTTCATGGCCTTAACTTCTACCCATTTAGTTACATAGTTAGTGCATACTAAGATATAGGATTTACCATTAGATGGAGGATCAATGGGTCCTACAAAATCTAATCCCCACTTATCAAATGGAGTAATCAAAAACTAAGGATAAAGGGGCATCTCATTAGATTTTATTGGTCATCCCATTCTTTGACAACTATCACATTTCTTGGTATACCTTGTTGCATCCTTGTATAGTGCAAGCCAATAATAACCTGCATTCAAAATCTTCATTGTTGTTTGCTTTGCTGCAAAATGTCCTCCGCAAGGTTCATTGTGACAGGCATGCAAAATGTCATATGTTTCATCTTCTCTCACACATCTCCTCATGACATTGTCTGGTCCAGTGTAGAACAAACATCCAGCAATCTAGGAAAAAGGAAAAGATTTTTCAATGAGTACTCTTCTTTCTTTAGGAGAGAAGTGAGGAGGGACTCTTCCTATGACTGGGTAATTGGCTGTGTTAGCATACCAAGGTGTTTGCACAGTGAGTGAAAACAAATGTTCATCAGGAAAAGAGTCATCAATGACTTGGTTATCTTCTGATGTAGTCATTCTTGAAAGAAAGTCTGCAACCACATTGGTCTTTCCTAGCTTATCCACAATAGTGACGTCAAATTCTTGCATTAAAAACACCCATCTTGCTAATCGACCAGATATAAGAGGTTTGTTCATGAGATACCTAATGGCTGCATGATCTGTGTGCACAAAGATTTGATTACCGGTTATGTAGTGCCTAAATTTATTAAGTGCATAGATGACTGCTAACATTTCCTTCCCTATCACTATGTAGTTGAACTCAGCACATTGTAAGTTTTTGCTAATAAAATAAATAGCATGCTCAATGAATTCTTCTTTCTGGCCTAAAACTACCCCTATGGCATAATCTGATAAATCAGTATGAATGTGGAAAGGAAGTTCCCAATTGGGGCCTTTAAGTACAAGAGCATGGGTTAAGGCTACCTTTAAATCAGAAAATGCTTTGTCACAGTCTTCATTCCACTAAAATTCAGCATCCTTTGTAAGAAGAGTATATAATGGGGATGCCATTTTGCTGAAATCTTTGATGAAACATCTATAATACCCTACATGACCCAAGAAACTTCTGACATCCTTTTGCTTTGCAAGAATGTATAGATTGATGATGACTTCAATCTTTGCTGGGTCTACCTGTATTCCTTTTGGAGAAATGTATTGGCCAAGTACTACTCCTTCCTGCATCATCATGAAGCACTTTGCACTATTTAAGGATAGGTTGTGGTCTTCACATCTTTCCAACACCTTGTCTAAGTTTGCTAAGGCCTCTTTAAAAGTAGCACCATAAGTAGTGAAATCATCCATATAGATTTCCATACAATCATGTGAGATATCAAAAAATATGCTAATGACTTCTCTTTGGAAAGTTGCAGGTGCATTGCATAAGCCAAATGGAAGCATTGAGTAGGCATATGTCCCCCAAGGATAGGTAAATTTTGTTTTCTCTTGATCTTCAGGTGCAATCTGAATCTGATTGTAACCACTGAATCCATCCAAAAAGGAAAAATATTGCTTTCCTGCAAGTGAGTCCAATACTTGGTCTATGAAAGGAAGGGGAAAATGATCCTTTTTGGTGGCAGAATTTAATTCTCTATAATCAATACATACTCTCCATTTTCCTCCCTTCTTGGGCACAAGAACCAGAGGGGACACCCATTGGCTATCTGAGATTGGGTAGATAAATCCTGCATCTAATAGCTTCTGCAATTCCTCTTTGACAATTTCTCTTAGTGCAGGGTTGATTCTCCTTTGTGGTAGTCTTACTGGTGTACAATCCTCTTTTATGTAAATCCTATGGGTGCATAATGTAGGATCCAATCCTTTCATATCATGATAATCCCATGCAAAAGCATTTTTATATTTCTTTAACAAATTTGTCAAGGATGATTGTTGTACTTGAGTCAAGTTGCTATTAATATTGAGATATCTTTCTTCTGAAATTTCCACTTGAGTTGTGAAGTCAACCATAGTTATCTTATTAATGCTAGGTACCTTAATTTCTTATGGAAACAATTTATGTAACATACCTGATGCTGCAAGAAATATTGGAACAAGTATCCTCACTGGATCAGCAGAATCAGAGGATGATGCTTCCTCCACTTCACAAAGATTTTCAATTATATTAGACAACACCTCCTCCTCTTCCACTTGTAATATCTGTAAAGGAAAACATTATGCTAATAAATGCCCAAATAGAAACAAGAAGAAAAATAAAGGAAAGGTTCGTGCAGCCAAAGAAGCTGGACCTGACAATGATGAATATGAATTCATCCATGAATATCCCTCAGATTTTAATGACATCATTCTCTCTGATCTATCAGAAATAGAATCTGATGAGGCTAAGTTTTTGTCTGCCACTGAGCAGGCTAATGTCAACATAATTCTTGGACATTCCAAGAAGTCAGAATCAGATTCTAGTGATTCTAAAAATTTATTTTTTTGTATGATGCTTCGCCGAAATATAGGAGCAGAGCTAGACAAGACAATTGAAGAAATTGTCCAACTAGAAAGTAAATTGTATGCGATGGATATGGGACTAGAAACATGGAGGAAGCTGACTAACAAGTTAGAACAACTTAAGTCAAAAAGGCTATTTGAAGAAATTGTCCAACTAGAAAGTAAATTGTATGCTATGGATATGGGACTAGAAACATGGAGGAAGCTGACTAACAAGTTAGAACAGCTTAAGTCAAAAAAGTATTTCTTGTTAAAAGAAAATGAACCTCCTAGCCCAGTCATCCGAAGAATGCCTGTGCTTGACTATACTCCTAGGCCAGCCTCACCAATTGAATCCACTATGCCTATAGCACAGTGTAGCATTGATATTGCTCCTTCTGCAGGAAGCATGGCTAGAAGATTGTCGAGAAGACAGAGAAGGATTTTTCTTGAAAAAGTCATTCAACAAGCTCATGCTGAAATTGGTGAAATTGAAGAAGAGGAAAATATCAATCTTGTTGAAGAAATGGAAAAATTCCCTAAACTGGATCGCTATATAAATCAATATAATTCTTCTTCAGGACTCCAGTTACCAAAGGAAGTCTCTCCCCAAGAAGAATAATTATTCTATGAGGAAAAACCTTTCAGTCCTTAATCAGATATACAAATAACAGAATCCGCTCTCAGCTCGGTTCTTATACAAAATACAACTCCCTTTTTGGAAGAAGGCAGTAGTAGTACTTTCTGAATAGCTCAAACTGTCTATACCACAACCTACCCTGGTGTTATCCTCAATATCCACCCTGCAGGGATAAAGATGTATCCTTTAGCCTTTTTATGGGATACAGGAGCTGATATTAATCTTGCCAGATACCAGTGTTTTCCAGCAGACCTCTAGATAAAGGGTACTACAGAAATAGAATTTGGTAAAGGCAAATTTGTTTCTCAACTCATCTGCAAAGTGCCTATTCAATTAGGAAACGATTTCTGTGATGAGCTTACTTTTGTTCATTATGAAGTAAATAATTATGACGGTGTCATTGGTAGTAGAACTATGCAAAGCTAGGAACCCATCATTATGGATTCCATGTTTATTACTCTACTTGGTACATTCCAAATGCCACGTCTACACCAGAATGTAGCCTTCACCAAGCATATTGAAATAGAGAAAAAGAAGAAAAAGACAAACACTATCTAGTTAACACAATAGATTGAAGCAGCAGCTACAGACTTAGAACAACTCAAAGTAGCCTATTCTTAGACTGTTATGACTAAAGACCTGAAGAAACAAAAGAGGAATCTCACTTGTTCTCTTACCCTCAAAAAAGATGCTTCAGGTAATGATATTGTTCCTAAGGCCAAAGCTAATTATTTCCTAACGAGTATGGCCAAAGTCAAGCTCTGCCGTAAAGAAATTGTTGAATTATTGTCCTTAGATATAATTCAAAGATCTAGTTCTCCTTTTTCTTGTCATGCTATGTATGTTCCAAAATTTGATGAGCATGGTATTGAACTAATGGAGAAAAGACTTGTGGTGAAATATAAGCTACTCAATGAATGTCTTGTTGACAACCAACATCCACTTCCCAGCAAAGACCATATATGGCAAGCTATTCAGGGCAGCAACATATATTCCAAATTTCATCTGATAAAAGGGTTTTGACAGATACAGATGCAGCCAGCTGACATCTATAAAACAGCCTTCTCCATGCCACAAAGACTGTTTGAATGGAAAGTCCTTACGTATGAATTTAATACGATGAATCTTTTCATGAAAGATAATTCTGTAGATCATTCCCTTGTCTTTTTGGTTCATTATCATCTATACAACAAAGTTCTCCCTCTAATGATGAATCCCAGACGAGCCCAGGGAATAGAAGGCTTTCCTACCATCTGGAAATCTACCTCAAAGTACACCCAGTTAGTATCCCCCAAAATTGTTAAGCATAAAGACATTAAGCTACCAGAAGAATGGGCTATATCTCTTTGGGATAAGGACTTTAAGCCACCTGAACAGAAACCTCCTTAGTTACACGGTGTAACTCTTGAGTAAATAGATGACCAAGTAGTTACTCGTTTCTCCTCTGGGCGTCCTTTGTCCATGAGAAAGGAACAAACATTTACACATAATAACCCTTTGCCATTTGTGTATTCTCGATCACAGAGTGTTCGTCTTCAGCCTTCAAAGGGTTTTGAAGATCTGTTTGAAATTCCTATTGTTAAAAAACCTGTACAAGGAAACCCTGGTGCTAGTTCTTCTTCCAAAGCACCTGTGTCGAATCCATGTCCTCATGACCAGTATTTTGCCGTGGATAATGGATTCTTTCAATGTGTAAAAGTTGGTATCAGAGCCGAGTTACAGTAAAATTGTGTTATAATCTTGGACTACTTTCACTGAAGACAGTCTTTGAGTGACTATATTAGTTTCAACTTAGAAGTAAATTCCATTATGCTGATGTATCGCTCTCTATATTGCTCTTTGTATTGATCATACCATCACTTTGTGTTGTAAGTCCTATAAGTAAGTCCCATATAAAGCCGTGGTAGGCATTAGGGCAGTCAAGGTAGTTATCTGGTATTTCGAGCACAGATTTGAGCATGGATTGGAGCACATTCAGTATGGATCGAGCTTCTACATTTGGAGCTGAGATAGCACCTAAAGATCACACTAAGGATCGCAGTGCTGAGGTTAGTTTCACTAATTTCTTCCCAGACTCTGAGCAAACATTTTCTTTACCTACAGAAAATAGTAATGTTATAAATGAGTTGTCTAGTAGTAATAAGTTTGCTAATGAGGAATTTAAAGTCCCTGTGATTAAACCCTCTGAGATTTATAAAGATATACCTGACAGTCTAGTGTCTATGATTAGTCAGTCTAAGGGTTTAAAAAATTTCTTTGGATATACTTCCTGGTAGAAATGCCATATTGCATCTTTACAACATACAGTCACAAGAGGATCTGAAGGATCATTAAATCTGTTCAATGATAAACAAATTTAGAAATTTAAAGCTCAGGCTATAGCTAGTCCAAAGAACCCGCAGTTCATGCATCTGTCATATGTCAAAATAGGAGTAACAGGACATTATAGGAAAGGTCTCCCTATAATAATAATGATGATGTTAAAAGATGCTAGGTTCTTTAAAACTTCCCATGCACTATTAAGTTGTGCTTGTGATTCCATGTCTAAAGGTCCAATCTATCTTGATTGTCTCCTAGATTTCCCTGTCAGTTTGAAAGATGGTAACCTAGACAAAGTCTTGACGAGTAAAGTCTACAAGTAGAGTCTTAGAAGTCTTTAATTTTCAGAGTCTGCAAGTTAGAAGTTTAATATTGTGGTAAGTCTAAAGGAGTCTGTAAGAAAAGAGTACCATTATCTTTGGTTCACTCTTTCAGTAAGTGTGAATTTTGCAAGAAGTAGAATTGGGGTACCATTATCTCTAGTTTGCTCCATAATTCTGTAATTTGTTTTACGCTCTTACAGCGCGCAATATATGAGAAGCTACAAGTAATAAAATTATTTATGGAACTTTTACACAGCTGCAAAACAGAATTGGAACATATTCAATATGAATTACACAACTGCAAAATAGAATTGGAACATATTCAGTATTAATAGATATTCCACAGATAATTTTGTAAATTCCAAATGGCATGAGGTAATGGAGTCAATCCCAATGGCTCTAATCTAGTTGACCCATTTAAGAATATCCAGTCATATAAGCCAGACACTCCTCCTTTAGTTAATTTTGATAGCTTTGAGGAAGTGGAAAATATGAGAGGAATTGACGCCATGCGTGCCTGGATCACCAACTATATGTCTACTAATGCAGGAGCTGATGAAACTTAGGTGATCAAGCAAGCTCTCAATTCCATGATTGGAATGGCAAGAAATGTATGGGATCGTCTTGAGGATGGGTACAGAGAAAACCTGATTAATAGAGGTACAGATTAGGTGTGTGCACAGTTGACTCGTCCGTTTGTTGGAAAAATAGACACAAGAGAAAGATTTGCCTACAATAAATTTATGAGAGGCAAGTGTAAAGATTTAAAATGTTTTAAGTAATATTGTGAAGAACAATATAAGAACCTTTATCTCTCTGGTCATGAACAAAATCAAGATTTTATGTTCACTACTTTCTTGAAAAGCTTTGGTCCTGATATAGGTGAATTCTATCATAAGAAAGTTCTGGAGAATATGGTTACTGAAGGTCTTTAATTAAAAGAACTAACTTATCCACAGTTAGTACCATTCTTAGTCGAAATAAATGAAGATATTTGTCAAGAATCACAAAAAAGGAAAGAGATAAAAAAGGTCAAGCCAATAATCTCTTCTTTTGTTTTCTCTCAGCTTCTACCTTCTTCTCAGTATGATAGATGTAAAACCTGTCAGACTTCTTCTAAACAAAATTACTTTGACAAAGGTAAAGACAAGTATTATAAGAAGAAGAAAAAGAAACAGTATAGTAAGTATCCTTGCAAGAAAGGATATTTTAGAAAGAAGGATAAGAGAGGCCCTGGTAAGAAATGGGAACCCACTTGTTATATTTGTAAAGGAAAACATTATGCTAATAAATGCCTAGATAGAAACAAGAAGAAAATTAAAGGAAAGGTTTGTGCAGCCAGAGAAGCTGGACTTGACAATGATGAATATGAATTCATCCATGAATATCCCTCAGATTCTGATGACATCATTCTCTCTGATCTATCAGAAACAGAATCTAATGAGGCTGAGTTTTTGTCTGCCACTGAGCAGGCTAATGTCAACATAAGTCTTGGACATTCCAAGAAGTTAGAATCAGATTCTAGTGATTCTGAAAATTCATTTTTCTGTATGATGCTTCGCCAAAATACAAGAGCAGAGCTGGACAAGACAATTGAAGAAATTGTCCAACTAGAAAGTAAATTGTGTGCTATGGATATGGGACCAGAAACATGGAGGAAGCTGACTAACAAGTTAGAACACCTTAAGTCAAAAAAGTATTTCTTGTTAAAAGAAAATGAACCTCCTAGCCCAGTCATCCGAAGAACGCCTGTGCTTGACTATACTCCTAGGCCAGCCTCAACAATTGAATCCACTATGCCTATAGCAAAGCGTAGCATTGATATTGCTCCTTCTGCAGGAAGCATGGCTAGAAGATTGTGGAGAAGACAGAGAAAATTTTTTCTTGAAAAAGTCATTCAACAAGCTCATGCTGAAATTGGTGAAATTGAAGAAGAGGAAAATATTAATCTTGTTGATATAAATCAATATAATTCTTCTTCAGGACTCCAGTTACCAAAGGAAGTCTCTCCCCAAGAAGAACAATTATTCTGTGAGGAAAAACCTTTCAGTCCTCAATTTGGTATACAAATAACAGAATCCGCTCTCAACACAGTTCTTATAAAAAATACAGCTCCCTTTTTGGAAGAAGGCAGTAGTAGTACTTTTCGAATAGCTCAAACTGTCTATACCACAACCTGCCCTGGTGTTATCCTCAATATCCACCCTGCAGGGATAAAGATGCATCCTTTAGCCTTTTTATGGGATATAAGAGCTGATATTAAACTTACCAGATACCAGTGTTTTCTAGCAAACCTCTAGATAAAGGGTACTACAAAAATAGAGTTTGGTAAAGGCAAATTTGTTTCTCAACTCATCTGCAAAGTGCCTATTCAATTAGGAAAAGATTTCTGTGACGAACTTACTTTTGTTCATTATGAAGTAAATAATTATGACGGTGTCATTGGTAGTAGAACTATGCAAAGCTGGGAACACATCATTATGGATTCCATGTTTATTACTCTACTTGGTACATTCCAAATGCCATGTCTACACCAAAATGTAGCCTTCACCAAGTAGATTGAAATAGAGAAAAAGAAGAAAAGAACAAACACTATCTGGTTAACACAACAAATTGAAGCAGCAACTACAGACTTATAACAACTCAAAGCAGCCTATTCTCAGACTGTTATGACTAAAGACCTGAAGAAACAAAAGAGGAATCTCACTTGTTCTCTTCCCCTCAAAAAAGATGCTTCAGGTAATGATATTGTTCCTAAGGCCAAAGCTAATTATTTCCTAATGAGTACGGCCGAAGTCAAGCTCTACCGTAAAGAAATTACTGAATTATTGTCCTTAGATATAATTCAAAGATCTAGTTCTCCTTTTTCTTGTCATGCTATGTATGTTCCAAAATTTGATGAGCATGGTATTGAACTAATGGAGAAAAGACTTGTGGTGAAATATAAGCCACTCAATGAATGTCTTGTTGACAACCAACATCCACTTCCCAGCAAAGACCATATATGGCAAGCTATTCAGGGCAGCAACATATATTCCAAATTTCATCTGACAAAAGGGTTTTGGCAGATACAGATGTAGCCAGCTGACATCTATAAAACAGCCTTCTCCGTGCCACAAGGACTGTTTGAATGGAAATTCCTTCCATTTGGAATTAAAACTGCAACTTCTATCTTTCAACAAGCTATGGATAAAATCTTTTATCAATTTACTAAATTTATTCAGCCATATATTGATGATATCCTTGTTTTTAGCCAGGATATGAAAAAGCATCTAGAACATTTACAGGTCTTTCTACAGATTTGTCAACAACATGGCTTGGCTATTAATCCTACCAAATCTCACTTTTCTCAACGTGAGATTATTTTTATTAGCATCAAGCTTCTCCCGGGGGGAAAATAGAAGCACAACCCCATATTGTGACCAAAATCTAGAATCTTCAGGTAATGACAGTCAAAGAGCTTCAACGTTTTCTGGGTCTTGTTAATTATATTGTTGGATTCTATAGTAAATTAGCAGAAGACAGAAAAGATTTAAATACACTTCTAGGAAAGAATCCACCACAATGCCCTGATAAAGAGAATAAAACAAAAATATTCTGATCTCCCTCCTTTAAGACTCCCAGGTTCAGGATTCAAAATTATTGAAATAGATGCTAGTGAATATGCATGGGCAGGAGTTCTTAAAGAAACGGTATCTAATGGGAAAGAAGGAATTGTCAGATATATCTCTGGAAGTTTTAAAAATAGTGAACTTAATTATCACAGTACACATAAAGAAATATTGGCAGTAATTAATACTTTGAAAGCTTTTCAAATGTTTGTTGTTGATAAAAAGTTTCTGATCAGAAGTAATTTGCAAAATTTGAAAGGATTCTTTAAGAAGGAATCAAAGGATAAAGAGGTTCGTGGAAGACTCCTGCGATGGGCACAATTTCTGAATACATTTGACTTTGATATTTCTCATCTTCCTGGTTCTTCTAATATCTTTGCAGATTTTCTCTCTAGAGAAGGACATACAGTTATTCCCATGGAACATGATGTCCCTATTCAACCACCACCCAGTAAAGGACATGTTAATCTTGTTTGGATCAGAGAACATCGGTGGTATGAACCAAGTTGTATGGAATGGAGCACAAATCCCTTTGCTATGAGGGATTGTCATAATTTTTATATGGCTAATGATTTCTTGCATGACAAGTTTAGATGTCTTGTTGCTGGTCAACAACTGACACAAAGTGGATTATGGACAAATCATCCATTCTTTGAAATGTTCGCTTCATCTGAAGACATTGATCCTGAAATCCAGGTTGTTCTTCAACACTAGTGTGAAGATAACCGACAATTACCTATTCAGTTTTGTAATCCACTAATCATCCATCCTGATCAATGGTTAGACCATGAAGGAGGAAAGAATCTCATTCGAGATTTGTTTCAAGGACCAAATGCTGCAGTTTCTGACATGGACTTCCAAGGAACATCTTCTTATTCAGGATGTTTATTCAAATTAACATTTGCCTCATTTACTAAAAATCTTATTATTAGGCATATGATGCAGACCTATGGCCCTTCTGGTTTTGGTTCTCGTTTTCAATACTGGAATATTCCCAGTAAACTATAACATTTGTATGTAACCAAAATGCCCTTGTGGATTCACACCAAAACCTACCGGATCAATCAAGCTAATGCTACATCCATCAGCCATGGCATGTATGGCGCTCATAAACTCAAAGTTCTGAGTGTAATGTGGAAGGAAGATCCCAAGATTCCCATCCCACCTATGGACCCTGCTCATCCATCAGGCTCACAATCACATTGGGGTTTGTTACCTGGTTGTACTCCTCATCCTGTATGGGAACACTATGATCATTGCCGCTATTTTGAGGAATGAGCTGGCGAACACTCTGACGAGGTAGGACCTTCTCAACCACCATCCAAAGGAAAAGAAAAAGATCATCATGCTCTTGACTGTTCACATGACATTAAGCATTACTGTGAGGGATGCTTGGATTATGTTCCCATAAAATCAAGTGACACCAGCACTAGCTAGTGGACCAGGCTTGTTGGCCACTAAAGGAATCTATCCCTTCATGACAAAAGATAGATGTGGCCCACACCATGGGAAAAGGGAAAGTACATGGGCCTTAACATGTACACGGGTTATCCTTCCCATGATCAAAAAAGATGCTTTGTACCTCTTGCTTGTTTTTGTCTGTCTTCCTTTATCTTGTTCACGGAGAATTTGGTCCCACCTTGAGGAATCTTATCCTCGCCTGGGTTCTCCTATGGATAAGGATCTGCGTGTCCGTCAATCCTTGGTGGATTTGAAACTCAGACTTACTTGGAAAGCTAAATGATCCGCTTCTCGCAAGAACCTATAAATACACGAGAGGCCGCCTCATTCCAAAGCAAGTCTTGACAAGTAAAGTCTGCAACTAGAGTCTTAGAAGTCTTTAATTTTAAGAGTCTACAAGTTAGAAGTTTAATATTGTGGTAAGTCTAAAGGAGTCTGTAAGAAAAGAGTACCATTATCTCTGGTTTGCTTCATAATTCTGTAATCTGTTTTACGCTCTTACAACGCGCAATGTAAATGAGAAGCTACAAGTAATAAAATTATCTATGGAATATGATTACTTATCTATGGAATATCTATTCATACTGAATATGTTCCAATTCTGTTCTCATTTGCAGTTGTGTGGGAAAATGGAAGCACAACCCCATATTTTGACCAGAATCTAGAATCTTCAGGTAACGACAGTCAAAGAGCTTCAACATTTTCTGGGTCTTGTTAATTATATTGCTGGATTCTATAGTAAATTAGCAGAAGACAGAAAAGATTTAAATACACTGCTAGGAAAGAATCCACCACAATGGACTACTAAGCATGATGCCCTAATAAAGAGAATAAAACAAAAATGTTCTGATCTCCCTCCTTTAAGACTCCCAGGTTCAGGATTCAAAATTATTGAAACAGATGCTAGTGAATATGCATGGGCAGGAGTTCTTAAAGAAACGGTATCTAATGGGAAAGAAGAAATTGTCAGATATATCTCAGGAAGTTTAAAAATAGTGAACTTAATTATCACAGCACACATAAAGAAATATTGGCAGTAATTAATACTTTGAAAGCTTTTCAAATGTTTGTTGCTGATAAAAAGTTTCTGATCAGAAGTGATTTGCAAAATTTGAAAGGATTCTTTAAGAAGGAATCAAAGGATAAAGTAGTTCGTGGAAGACTCCTGCGATGGGCACAATTTTTGAATACATTTGACTTTGATATTGCTATCTTCCTGGTTTTGCTAATATCTTAGTAGATTTTCTCTCCAGAGAAGGACATACAGTTATTCCCATGGTACATGATGTCCCTATTCAACCACCCCCCAGTAAAGGACATGTTAATCTTGTTCGGATCAGAGAACATCAGTGGTATGAACCAAGTTGTATGGAATGGAGCACAAATCCCTTTGCTATGAGGGATCATCATAATTTTTATATGGCTAATGATTTCTTGCATGACAAGTTTAGATGTCTTGTTGCTGCTCAACAACTGACACAAAGTGGATTATGGACAAATCATCCATTCTTTGAAATGTCCGCTTCATCTGAAGACATTGATCCTGAAATCCAAGTTGTTCTTCAACACTGGTGTGAAGATAACCAACAATTACCTATTCGGTTTTGTAATCCACTAATCATCCGTCCTGATCGATGGTTAGACCATGAAGGAGGAAAGAATCTCATTCGAGATTTGTTTCAAGGACCAAATGCTACAGTTTCTGACATGGACTTCCAAGGAACATCTTCTTATTCAGGATGTTTATTCAAATTAACATTTGCCTCATTTATTGAAAATCTTATTATTAGGCATATGATGCAAACCTATGGCCCTTCTGGTTTTGGTTCTCGATTTCAATATTGGAATATTCCTAGTAAATTACAACATTTGTATGTAACCAAAATGCCCTTGTGGATTCACACCAAAACCTATCGGATCGATCAAGCTAATGCTACGTCTGTCAGCCATGGCATGTATGGCACTCATAAACTCAAAGTTCTGAGTGTAATGTGGAAGGAAGATCCCAAGATTCCCATCCCACCTATGGACCCTGCTCATCCATCAGGCTCACAATCACATTGGGGTTTGTTACCTGGTTGTACTCCTCAACCTGTATGGGAACACTGTGATCATTGCCACTATTTTGAGGAACGAGCTGGCAAACACTCCGACAAGGCAGGACCTTCTCAACTGCCATCCAAAGGAAAAGAAAAAGATCATCGTGGTCCTAACTAGTCACATGACATTAAGCATTACTATGAGGGATGCTTCGATTATGCTCCCATAAAATCAAGTGACACCAGCACTAGCTAGTGGACCAGGCTTGTTGGCCACTGAAGGAATCTATCCCTTCATGACAAAAGATAGACATGGGCCTTAACATGTACATGAGTTATCCTTCCCGTGATCAAAAAGATGCTTTGTACCTCTTGCTTATTTTTGTCTGTCTTCCTTTATCTTGTTCACAGAGAATTTGGTCCCACCTTGAGGAATCTTATCCTCGCTTAGGTTCTCCTACAGATAAGGATCAACGTGTCCGTCAATCCTTGGTGGATTTGAAACTCAGACTTAATTGGAAAGGTAAAAGATCCACTTCTCGCAAGAACCTTCAAATGCATGAGAAGCCGCCTCATTCCAAAGCAAGTCTTGACGAGTAAAGTCTGCAAGTAGAGTCTTAGAAGTCTTTAATTTTTAGAGTCTGTAAGAAAAGAGTACCATTATCTCTGGTTCTCTCTTTCAGTAATTGTGAAGTTTGCAAGAAGTAGAATTGGAGTACCATTATCTCTGGTTTGCTCCATAATTCTGTAATCTGTTTTATGCTCTTACAGTGCGCAATGTATATGAGAAGCTACAAGTAATAAAATTATCTATGGAATATCTATTCATACTGAATATGTTACAATTCTGTTCTCATTTTTAGCTGTGTAAAAGTCCCTTGTCTTTTTGGTTCATTATTGTCTATACAACAAAGTTCTCCCTCTAATGATGAATCCCAGACGAGCCTAGGGAATAGAAGGCTTTTCTACCATCTAGAAATCTACCTCAGAGCACACCCAGTTAGTAGCGCCCAAAATTGTTAAGCATAAAGATATTAAGCTACTAGAAGAATGGGCTATATCTCTTTGGGATAAGTACTTTAAGCCACCTAAGCAGAAACCTCCTCAGTTATGTGGCGTAACTCTTGAGGAAATAGATGACCATGCAGTTATTCACTTCTCCTCTGGGCGTCCTTCGTCCATGAGAAAGGAACAAACATTTATCCATAATAACCCTTTTCCATCTATGTATTCTCGATCACAGAGTGTTCATCTTCAGCCTTCAAAGGGTTTTGAAGATCTGTTTAAAATTCCTGTTGTTAAAAAACCTATACCAGGAAACCCTGGTGCTAGTTCTTCCAAAGCACCTATGTCAAATCCATGTCCTCATGACCAGTATTCTGCCCTAGATAATGGATTCTTTCAATGTGAAAAATGTTCCTTCATTTTCCATCTACCCTCTGGAAAAATGAACATGCTGTCTGGTAAACCTGCCATCTTACCAGAACAAGATATTAAAGAAAATACTGAAAAGGCTATTTCTATGCCTTCTGGATCTTGTACTATGCCCGGAACCATCCCTCCTTTCAAGGATTTTATGTTAAAAGACTTGTCCGGATAGTATCAAGCCGACTTTTGGCCTCTACATATTACATCTGTTGGCAAATTCCAAGGATCCAGTCACAGTAAACTTTTGAATTGGACCAACCTGTGTATCCGCAAAACTCTCCTATTTGTTCATGATAGGAAAACCCAGGATGAAATTAGAGCTCTTCAGCAAGAGAAACAATTGTTATCTCTGCAAGCTAATATGCATGTTGTCGTGGCCTCTCTGGAACGACTAGAAAAGGATCTCTTACAGCAAATGAAAGATGAGATTCTTGAGCTAAAAGCTACTTATCTCCAATTCAAAACACATGTTGAAGCGTGGTGGACTGCTCAGCAACGCGCCACTGATGCGCATAAAGAAAAGCTGCAACAAATTAGAGCAAAAAGTCATATGGATTAAGAAGTGTTAAGCTCGCAGTTAGGAAACTGCAAGAATCAGTTAAAACACACAGAGGACAAGATAGATCTTGTCAGACATGAAATTCAACAAGTTAATGAGCATACTGTACAAGTAGAGGATTCTGTTGTTTAGGAATCCTCGTCAATACAGACCTTCATCACTCCTATCCATGTACACTCTCAACAAAGTAAAATGTTGAATTTTCCATCTAGTGCCCACGGATATTTATAGGCTCAACATGAAGGTCCTAAACTCCTAGTTAAGCCAAAACAGCCTGTAATTGAGAAAATCTTTGATCCCTCAACTGGTAGACTTAGAGACACAACTGAGCATGAAAGGACATCTGGTAAATTCTAGATGGCACAAGGTAATGGAGTCAATCCCAATGGCTCTAATCCAGTTGACCCATTTAAGAATATCCAGTCATATAAGCCAGACACTCCTCCTTTAGTTAATTTTGATAGCATTTAAGGAAGTAGAAAATATGAGAGGAATTGACTCCATGCACGCCTGGATCACCAACTATATGTCTACTAATGCAGGAGCTGATGAAGCTCAGGTGATCAAGCAAGCTCTCAATTCCATGATTGGAATGGCAAGAAATGTATGGGATCATCTTGAGGATGTGTACAGAGAAAACCTGATTAATAGAGGTACAGATCAGGTATGTGCACAGTTGACTCGTCTGTTTGATGGAAAAACAAACACAAGAGAAAGACTTGCCTACAATAAATTTATGAGAGGCAAGTGTAAAGATTTAAAATATTTTAAGGAATATTGTGAAGATCAATATAGGAACCTTTATCTCTTTGGTCGTGAACAAAATCAAGATTTTATGTTCACTACTTTCTTGAAAAGCTTTGGTCCTGATATAGGTGAATTCTATCATAAGAAAGTTCTGGAGAATATGGTTACTGAAGGTCTTTAATTAAAAGAACTGACTTATCCACAGTTAGTACAGTTCTTAGTTGAAATAAATGAAGATATTTGTCAAGAATCACAGAAAAGGAAAGAGATAAAAAAGGTCAAGCCAATAATCTCTTCTTCTATTTGCTATCAGCTTCTACCTTCTTCTCAGTATGATAAATGTAAAACCTGTTAGACTTCTTCTAAACAAAAATACTTTGACAAAGGTAAAGACAAGTATTATAAGAAGAAGAAAAAGAAACAGCATAGTAAGTATACTCGCAAGAAAGGATATTTTAGAAAGAAGGATAAGAAAGGCCCTAGTAGGAAATGGGAACCCACTTGTTATATCTGTAAAGGAAAACAATATGCTAATAAATGCCCAGATAGAAACAAGAAGAAAACTAAAGGAAAGGTTCGTGCAGCCAGAGAAGCTAGACTTGACAATGATGAATATGAATTCATCCATGAATATCCCTCAGATTCTGGTGACATCATTCTCTCTAATCTATTAGAAACAGAATCTGATGAGGCTGAGTTTTTGTCTGCCACTGAGCAGGCTAATGTCAACATAATTCTTGGACATTCCAAGAAGTCAGAATCAGATTCTAGTGATTCTAAAAATTTATTTTTCTGTATGATGCTTTGCCGAAATACAAGAGCAGAGCTGGACAAGACAATTGAAGAAATTGTCCAACTAGAAAGTAAATTGTATGCTATGGATATGGGACCAGAAACATGGAGGAAGCTGACTAAAAAGTTAGAACAGCTTAAGTCAAAAAAGTATTTCATGTTAAAAGAAAATGAACCTCCTAGCCCAGTCATCTGAAGAATGCCTGTGCTTGACTATACTCCTAGGCTAGCATCACCAATTGAATCCACTATGCCTATAGCACAGCGTAGCATTGATATTGCTCCTTCTGCAGGAAGCATGGCTAGAAGATTGTGGAGAAGACAAAGAAAGATTTTTCTTGAAAAAGTCATTCAACAAGCTCATGCTGAAATTGGTGAATTTGAAGAAGAGGAAAATATCAATCTTGTTGATATAAATCAATATAATTCTTCTTCAGGACTCCAGTTACCAAAGGAAGTCTCTCCCCAAGAAGAACAATTATTCTATGAGGAAAAACCTTTCAGTCCTTAATCTGGTATACAAATAACAGAATCTGCTCTCAGCCTGGTTCTTATACAAAATACAGCTCCCTTTTTGGAAGAAGGCAATAGTAGTACTTTCCGAACAGCTCAAACTGTCTATACCACAACCTGCCCTGGTGTTATCCTCAATATCCACCCTGCAGGGATAAAGATGTATCCTTTAGCCTTTTTATGGGATACAAGAGCTGATATTAATCTTGCCAGATACCAATGTTTTCCAACAGACCTCTAGATAAATGGTACTACAAAAATAGAATTTGGTAAAAGCAAATTTGTTTCTCAACTCATCTGCAAAGTGCCTATTCAATTAGGAAAAGATTTCTGTGATGAACTTACTTTTGTTCATTATGAAGTAAATAATTATGACGGTGTCATTGGTAGTAGAACTATGTAAAGCTAGGAACCCATCATTATGGATTCCATGTTTATTACTCTACTTGGTACATTCCAAATGCCACATCTACACCAGAATGTAGCCTTCACCAAGCAGATTGAAATAGAGAAAAAGAAGAAAAGGACAAACACTATCTGTTAACACAACAGATTGAAGCAACAGCTACAGACTTAGAACAACTCAAAGCAGACTATTCTCAGACTGTTATGACTAAAGACCTAAAGAAACAAAAGAGGAATCTCACTTGTTCTCTTCCCCTCAAAAAAGATGCTTCAGATAATGATATTGTTCCTAAGGCCAAAGCTAATTATTTCCTAATGAGTATGGCTGAAGTCAAGCTCTGTCATGAAGAAATTGCTGAATTATTGTCCTTAGATATAATTCAAAGATCTAGTTCTCCTTTTTCTTGTCATGCTATGTATGTTCTAAAATTTGATGAGCATGGTATTGAACTAACAGAGAAAAGACTTGTGGTGAATTATAAGCCACTCAATGAATGTCTTGTTGACAACCAACATCCACTTCCCACCAAAGACCATATATGGCAAGCTATTCAAGGCAGTAACATATATTCCAAATTTGATCTGACAAAAGGGTTTTGGCAAATACAGATGCAGCTAGCTGACATCTATAAAATAGCCTTCTCCATGCCACAAGGACTGTTTGAATGGAAAGTCCTTCCATTTGGAATTAAAACTGCACCTTCTATCTTTCAACGAGCTATGGATAAAATCTTTTATCAATTTGCTAACTTTATTCAACCATATATTGATGATATCCTTGTTTTTAGCCAGGATATGAAAAAGCATCTGGAACATTTACAGGTCTTTCTACAGATTTGTCAACAACATGGCTTGGCTATCAATCCTACCAAATCTCACTTTGCTCAGCGTGAGATTATTTTTATTGGCATCAAGCTTCTCCCTGGGGGGAAAATGGAAGCACAACCCCATATTTTGAACAAAATCTAGAATCGTCAGGTAACAACAGTCAAAGAGCTTCAATGTTTTCTGGATCTTGTTAATTATATTGTTGGATTCTATAGTAAATTAGCAGAAGACAGAAAAGATTTAAATACACTGCTAGGAAAGAATCCACCACAATGGCCTGCTAAGCATGATGCCCTGATAAAGAGAATAAAACTCCCTCCTTTAAGACTCCCAGGTTCAGGATTCCAAATTATTGAAATAGATGCTAGTGAATATGCATGGGAAGGAGTTCTTAAATAAACAGTATCTAATGGGAAAGAAGTAATTGTCAGATATATCTCTGGAAGTTTTAAAAATAGTGAACTTAATTATCACAGCACACATAAAGAAATATTGGCAGTAATTAATACTTTGAAACCTTTTCAAATGTTTGTTGCTAATAAAAAGTTTATGATCAGAAGTGATTTGAAAAATTTGAAAGGATTTTTTAAGAAGGAATCAAAGGATAAAGTAGTTCGTGGAAGACTCCTGCGATGGGCACAATTTCTGAATACATTTGACTTTGATATTGCTCATCTTCTTGGTTCTGCTAATATCTTTGCAGATTTTCTCTCCAGAGAAAGACATACAATTATTCCCATGGAATATGATGTCCCTGTTCAACCACCACCCAGTAAAGGACATGTTAATCTTGTTCGGATCAGAGAACATCGGTGGTATGAACCAAGTTGTATGGAATGGAGCACAAATCCCTTTGCTATGAGGGATCATCATAATTTTTATATGGCTGATGATTTCTTGCATGACAGGTTTAGATGTCTTGTTGCTACTTAACAACTGACACAAAGTGGATTATGGACAAATCATCCATTCTTTGAAATGTTCGCTTCATCTGAAGACATTGATCCTGAAATCCAAGTTGTTCTTCAACACTGGTGTGAAGATAACTGACAATTACCTATTCAGTTTTGTAATACACTAATCATCCATCCTGATTGATGGTTAGACCATGAAGGAGGAAAGAATCTCATTCGAGATTTGTTTGAAGGACCAAATGCTGCAGTTTCTGACATGCACTTCCAAGGAACATCTTCTTATTCAGGATGTTTATTCAAATTAACATTTGCCTCATTTACTGAAAATCTTATTATTAGGCATATGATGCAAACCTATGGCCCTTCTGCTTTTGGTTCTCGTTTTCAATACTAGAATATTCCCAGTAAATTACAACATTTGTATGTAACCAAAATGCCCTTGTGGATTCACACCAAAACCTACTGGACCGATCAAGCTAATGCTACATCCATCAACCATGGCATGTATGGTGCTCATAAACTCAAAGTTCTGAGTGTAATGTGGAAAGAAGATCCCAAGATTTCCATCCCACCTGTGGACCCTGCTCATCCATCAGGCTCACAATCACATTGGGGTTTGTTACCTGGTTATACAAATGACATTAAGGAAAAGAAAAAGATCATCATGCTCCTGACTGTTCACATGACATTAAGCATTACTGTGAGGGATGCTTGGATTATGCTCCCATAAAATCAAGTGACACCAGCACTAGCTAGTGGACTAGGCTTGTTGGCCACTGAAGGAATCTATCCCTTCATGACAAAAGATAGACGTGGCCCACACCATGTGAAAAGGGGAAAGTACTTGGGCCTTAACATGTACACGGGTTATCCTTCCCATGATCAAAAAGATGCTTTGTACCTCTTGCTTGTTTTTGTCTGTCTTCCTTTATCTTGTTCACAGGGAATTTGGTCCCACCTTGAGGAATCTTATCCTCACCTAGGTTCTCCTACGGATAAGGATCCACGTGTCCGTCAGTCCTTGGTCGATTTGAAACTTAGACTTAATTGGAAAGGTAAAAGATCCACTTCTCGCAAGAACCTATAAATGCACGAGAGGCCGCCTCATTCCAAAGCAAGTCTTGATGAGTAAAGTCTGCAAGTAGAGTCTTAGAAGTCTTTAATTTTTAGAGTCTGTAAGAAAAGAGTACCATTATCTCTAGTTCGCTCTTTCAGTAAGTGTGAAGTTTGCAAGAAGTAGAATTGGAGTACCATTATCTCTGGTTTGCTCCATAATTCTATAATTTTTTTTACGCTCTTACAGCGTGCAATGTATATGAGAAGCTACAAGTAATAAAATTATCTATGGAATATCTATCCATACTGAATATGTTGCAATTCTGTTCTCATTTGCAGCTATGTAAAAGTTTGTATCAGAGCTAAGTTACAGTCAAATTGTGTTATAATCTTAGTCTGCTTTCACTGAAGATAGTCTTTGAGTGACTATATTAGTTTCAGCTTAGAAGTAAATTCCATTATGCTGATGTATCACTCCCTGTATTGCTCTCTGTATTGCTCATACTGTCACTTTGTGTTGTAAGTCCTATAAGTAAGTCCCATATAAAGCCGTGGTAGGCATTAGGGCAGTCAAGGCGGTTATCTGGTATTTCAAGCATAGATTTGAGTGCAGATTGGAGCACATTCAGTATGGATCGAGCTTCTACATATAGAGCTGAGATAGCACCTGAAGATCACACTAAGGATCGTAGTGCTGAGGTTAGTTTCACTAATTTCTTCCCAGACTCTGAGCAAACATTTTCTTTACCTGCAGAAAATAGTAATGTTATAGATGAGTTGTCTAGTAGTAATAAGTTTGCTAATGAGGAATTTAAAGTCCCTGTGATTAAACCCTCTGAGATTTATAAAGATATACCTGACAGTCTAGTGTCTATGATTAGTCAATCTAAGAGTTTAAAAAATTTCTTTGTATATACCTCCTGGCAGAAATGCCATATTGCATCTTTACAACATACATTCATAGGAGGATCCATAGGATCATTAAATTTGTTCAATGATAAAGAAATTCTGAAATTTAAAGCTCAGGCTATAGCTAGTCCAAAGAACCCGCAGTTCGTGCATCTGTCATATGTTAGAATAGGAGTAATAGGACATTATAGGAAAGGTCTCCCTATAATAGTAATGATGATGTTAAAAAATACTAGGTTCTTTAAAACTTCCCATGCACTATTAGGTTGTGCTTGTGATTCCATGTCTAAAGGTCCAATCTATCTTGATTGTCTCCTAGATTTCCCTGTCAGTTTGAAAGATGGTAACCTAGACAAAGTCCTTACGTATGAATTTAATATGATGAATCTTTTCAAGAAAGATAATTCTGTAGATCATTCCCTTGTCTTTTTGGTTCATTATCGTCTATACAACAAAGTTCTCCCTCTAATTATGAATCCCAGACGAGACCAGGGAATAGAAGGCTTTTCTACCATCTAGAAATCTACCTCAGAGCACACCCAGTTAGTAGCCCCCAAAATTGTTAAGCATAAAGACATTAAGCTACCAGAAGAATGGGCTATATCTCTTTGGGATAAGGACTTTAAGCCACCTGAACAGAAACCTCCTCAGTTACTTGTCGTAACTCTTGAGGAAATAGATGACAAAGTGGTTATTCGCTTCTCCTCTGGGCATCCTTCATCTATGAGAAAGGAACAAACATTTACCCATAATAACCCTTTGCCATCTGTGTATTCTCGATCACAAAGTGTTTGGCTTCAGCCTTCAAAGGGTTTTGAAGATCTGTTTAAAATTCCTGTTGTTAAAAAACCTGTACAAGGAAACCCTGGTGCTAGTTCTTCTTCCAAAGCACCTATGTCGAATCCATGTCCTTATGACTAGTATTCTGCCCTAGATAATGGATTCTTTAAATGTGAAAAATGTTCCTTCATTTTCCATCCACCCTCTGGAAAAGTGAACATGCTATCTAGTAAACCTACCATCTTACGAGAACAAGATATTAAAGAAAATATTGAAAAGGCTATTTCTACGCCTTCTGGATCTTGTATTGTGCCCCGAACCATCCCTCCTTTCAAGGATTTTATGTTAAAAGACTTGTCCAGATAGTATCAAGCTAACTTTTGGCCTCTACATGTTACATCTGTTGGCGAAGTCCAAGGATCCAGTCAAAGTAAACTTTTGAATTGGATCAACCTGTGTATCCGCAAAACTCTCCTATTTGTTCATGATAGGAAAACCCAGGATGAAATTAGAGCTCTTCAGCAAGAGAAACAATTCTTATCTCTTCAAGCTAATATACTCCATAGAATTAGCTTCCTCTGCCTCTTCACCAACATGAGGCCAAACAGGATTATCCATATCATGAGATGGCTGTGCAGGTGGGTAAAGAATAAGTGTTTTAGTGCTTCCCCCATCAGAGATGGTCATGTCTCTTGACCGACACCCAATATAAGCATCTGTTGTGGCTAACCACAGCCTTCCCAAAATGATGGGGTATCCTCCTAATGTAGCTTTAGGAGAAAGTATCATGAAATCAACTGGATATTCCCATGAGTCCAGGGATACCAAAAGATCCTCAACTATCCCATCAGGTTCAAATAGTAGAGCTATCAGCAAGCTGCAAGATAGTAGGAGTGGGTCGCATGGTTGTAACATTCATTTGCTGTAGGATATCCTTTGTCATTACATTTATGGCTACTCCAAGATCAATCAAAACATTTCTAATTTGGATTCCATTTATAACAACTCCTACCACAGGACTTCTTGGATCATTATATTTGGGAATAGTCACTTTTCCAAGCATGATGTCAACCAACTATCCCACCACATGAACCATAATGGGGTCTTTCTTTTTTCTGCCTGGCTTCTTAAGGCATGCTTCTTTGATTGCTTTTCCATATATAGGAACATCTTTTATGTCTTGAAATAGAGGAATCTTGACACATACATGTTTCAACTACTCTAGAATATCAAAGGTGGGTTCCTCTTCTACTACCTTTTGTTTCATAGTTTCTAACCTTTGTGGAAATGGTGGTTCTTGGAGAGTTTGTTTGACTGCCATTGGTTTAGGTTTTTCAAGTACATTTGATTGAATGGGGGTTTTACTAGGTTCCACTTCTTCCTTAGTAAGCTCAGTAATGGCAGGTCTTGAAGGAGCTACCAAGGTAGTTGCTGAAAGCATATGTATATCACTTACATTCACAGCATATGCAGGGAATTGATTTGGATCAGCAGAATATACTGGTTGTTGCCGTGGTCTATTATTTGGGTTAGGTGAGGGTTGAGTTGGTATCTGAGTAGGTTTAGGTGTATTTGAATTGGAGCTAGTAGGTGGAGGCATTATAGCAGGCTGTTGGGGCTAAGGAGGTGACTGCATGTAATTAGTGGTCTGATTTGGCCATTGTTGTCCTCCTCTCCATTGAAATGTTTGTTGCCAATTTCCTAGAGGTGACTGCCAATTCCCTGGAGGCTGCTACCACTGGGGTGCAGGGTTTTGGTAATTTAGCCATGTATTTTGAGGGTTGTTCCAAGGCTGAGGTGGATATCATCCATAACTAGATGGAAATGGCTATTGCCATTGGTTACCAGATGCATAAGTATTAAAATGTGGTCCAACATATGATAATTGATCTGGTGGCATACCTTGTCTTGGAGCCCATGGCCTCCTTTGTGCAACATAGAAGACTTGATCCTCTTCAACTTGTATGAGCTTGAACTTAGGTGGAATCTGCTTGCTGTCAATGTTAGCTACCATCTTGCATCTGTAGTCCCTCTTCTTCTGTCTGCAATGAGGACAATATTCAACCAACATTGCCTCAACCTCTTCATGCTTCTTCTTTGCTTGGAGGGTGTCAAACTGGGTTGCCATATTATTTATAATATCTTGCTTAAAATTATATAGAAAGTGGCTTATCTCCATCCTTGAAATTTCATTGGTAGAGGTTTTGCTTGTAAGGGAATGGTAACCTCTTCCTTTCTTCATGGCTGCTCTGGAATAATCCTGGCACAACTTCTTAATATCATCCCAAGATGCTTGGGTAATATCTCCTCCTCCCATTAAATCCAAGGCAACTGTGCAATGCTCACTTATTTCCCTGAGGAAGAGCAGTTTCTGAGAGTCCTCAGTGAGTGCATGACGGGGAGACTTTTGTAAACAAAACAGGAACCTTGAGATGTAATCCTCCAAACTTTCATCTACTTTCTGTTGCATTCTAAAAACATCATTTCCTCTCATATCCCTACTCCTACAGTAGTCTTTATATTTCTCAAGAAATTTATCTTTCATTTCTTCCCAGGTATTGACAACATCACTACCTAGACTCATGAACCAAGTTAATGCAGCCTCTTTCATGGTAGTAGGAAACAACTTAAGTTTATGAGCATTAGTACTGTAGTTATAGCTTCTACAGAGAATATCAAATTCAAACAAGAAGGTGTCTGGGTCCTCTGTTACAAGTCCATAGAACTTGGGGAGAGCTGAAGCAGGTATGTTCTTGAGATTATCAACTTCATTTTAGAGAGAAATTAGAAATGAAAATGTTGGTTGATTAGATACATTTTGGGCATCCATGACTGCTTGACCTATTATCAAAGAAAATGGATTTTTGTGAGGCCTACCTTTTACACTACTGTTCATGAGACTAATTGCAGTGCTTTTGTTATTATTTTATGTTAAGAGACTATTGTTTTCTGCATTCTAGATTATTGAACCTATGTGATTTTTAAGAAAATAATTGTGCAATGATATTAGATGTTGTTTTATGCATTCTGGATATGGAACTGTATTATGATTTCAGTATGTTATAAGGTTGAATGTTTAAGATGCATGTATTTAGTTTTGCTTCGGCTATGATATCTATATGTGATATTGACTTCGAGTTTGAGTGTGTAGGTATTTCTAACAAACCACTATTACAGAAGACCATCTTATACCTAAGTTGTTTCCCTTGTGAGCCGATCTAGTTCCATAAGGAACTGAGATCAACCTCTTGTTTTGGAAAACTGTGGTAATGTTGTAATGTGTTATTTTTGCATGAGGTTATGGGAATAAGGGCTTTTATCTGAGTTACTTTTATTATGATCAGTGTTATAAGTTGATGTTTTGAATCTTGTTTTAACTTTAATTATTTTTGACCCTTTTCATGTATTTTATTTGACTCTGTTAGTCTTAACTAGGTTTAAAAACAACCCTAGGTTGTACCCCTTGGGTTTAGGGACCTTTTTGACTAGGTTAACCTTGGGTTAACTGCCATTGGGTCACCTCAACCTGGGGGTGAGGTAAAGTGACGAAAATTGGAAGCTTGGGGGACATGGGATGAGTGGAATCCCCACTCATGCCCACTTCCAAGTCATGGAGCACTCCATGATTCCTTTTGGTGGGGTTCCCTTTTATGTGGGTGTTGTGTCACCCACTCTATGTTATTTCAAGTTTTCTCAATTGCATTTTATTCTACAAGTGGGTTGTTCATGGGGAACCTATTGAGTGGGAGTACATTGTTTTATTGACCACTAGGTTAATGGAGGAAATGGAGGGGGGGGGGCGGGGGGGTTGAGTTGTTTATTCCCATTTAGGAAATTAGAAAAAAATGGAGAAATTAGTTTGAAAAGGAGGAGGAAGAGGAGAGTATAGGGGGTTGAATCTTGAAGGAAAAAGGAAGGAGATTTTTGGAGAAGGAAGGAGAAAGGAGCTCTTCATCAATTTTCTTCAATTTTTGGCTGTAAAAGGTTGGTGTACTAATCTAATCTCTTGTGTGATCTAATGATGATATGTATGTTTGTTTCTGAAAGTGTCTGGCAATTTCTTCTTGAGTTTTTCTATTTGTTTATGGGTTTTGTTTGGGGTGTAGAGAGAGCGCCTTCTAGTTGGAAGGAAATGCTCATCGAGTATAGGGAAGGGGAGGTGTGACCCTCCCCAGGTGTCATATGGTTCTTGTTATTTTCCATGCCTTGTGAGCATGTTGGATTCATTTATAGCCTAGAGGGCTTTTGGCCATGTGTTCCTATTGGGATATCCTTGGTGTTTGGGTTTATTGGAAGGCTTGAGGCCTTGTGGAGAAGTATATATTGAAGGCTTGAGGCCTTGTGGAGAAAGAAATACTGGTTGGCTTGAGGCCTTGTGTTACTTTGTGGTATATTATGAAAAAAAGACACCTGGGGGTTAGTGTTGTCTACTTCCCTACCCTCCATGTTCTCACCTAAGCTGAGAATTGTTATGTGTGTCAACCTTGTGGGTGTGTGGTTTGTTTGCTTGTTGTTGCTCTTTGTAGTGATGTGGTTAGTCTATCTTACCCTGGTATGAAGATGGTCTCCCTAGCTCGGGGGTGACCCTCTTACGGGTCAAAGGTAGGGAGGAGAGCTAGAGGTTTCTTGTTGTTTTCCCTTGTTATTTTGCAGGTTTATGTTGGAGCAAGTAAAAGAATTGGAGAAGTTCTATTTATGAAGAAAATGCTTATTCTCCTTTTGTAATAAGAATTAGATCATCATGCTCTTTTGAGTTGAAAAGAGAGCACCTCTCTTATTATTGTTGTAAATAATTGTTCCCTTTGGAGTGAAGGAAATAGCCTCCCTGATCTTGTAATAGTTGTGACTTTAATTTGGTTGATACAAAATATCTTGTGTATGTTGGTTGGGAGAGGAAAGTTCTTACCTCAAAGTGTGTAGGAGTTGTGGAACGTTTTTAGTAGTTGGTCATCTATTGGTTTTATCAAAATGTAAAGTGATGTGAATGATTGTTGGTTTGTATCAATGGTTGAAAATTATCTCTTGCTATATGTAGTGAAAGAGTTAACTTTACTGTATTATGAATGTTGTAAAAATTTGCCTTAAATTTCAAAATGAAAAGCTTGAAGTTAAATTGCATTGGGAAATAAATCTTAATAGAAATTTTACTGTATTAAATATGTTCTTGAAAAGAAGAGTTCATTAGTTATATGCATCAAATCTGATCTTGTAAATGTGATTAAAAAGGACAAATTTGCTTGATAGGATTTACAATGGAAAATGCAGATTTTACATGCTTAAATGTTCCTTTCTTTGAGAAAGTTCATTAGCTTGTCGATTAAAATAATGAAATAGCAAGATGTATTTTACCTTGAATTTTACTGTATAAATTTACATCATATTATTCTTTAACTTAGTTGTGAAAGTTTGTTAGCTGCATTTATATTTTCATTATTGGAAGAAAGTGTGAATCTAAAATAAATATATAAATAAATAAATATATATATATATATATATATTTTATTTAATGAACTAAATTATAGTTTATTTAAATACATTTTGAGGAAATGTTATTTCTGTTACACTTGTGAAATAAATATATAAAAAAATATATATATATATAAAGATTTATATATATATATATATATATATATATATATATATATATGTTTATAAATATATATTCTATTTTAGAACAGAATTAAATTGCATAAAAAAAAAAGTAAATGATATATATATAGCATCTTTTAATATTAATGAAAATACCAAATAGCAATGAGAAATCGCAGAGTAGAGCGCAGATTTTACGCAATCAAGGAAAACGTAGTATATGGTGTGGTGAGGGTTTAAATCCCCACCGAATACTTGCTATTGTGGGTGTGGGGAGGGGCGGAGCCCCACCCCACATCCCCGCCCCCATATGCACCGCAGCCTACACAAGCCGCCCCCCTCTGCCGAGACCCCCGCCATACACCACCGCTCAACGCGGCCACCATTAGCTGCCACCTGTCTGCGCTTCACCACGCCCTCCGCCAAGAGTTCGATCGGCACTATGGCCGCTGCCATGTTTCCACTTGCATTAACACCTGTTTTCAAAAAGAGATCTCTTAGGGTTTTTAACCCTCAAAATTGTAAGTTGTTATTAATAAATAAAAAAAATGTTAGTGGGAGTTGTTGTTAGTGAATTTAATTTTGTTATATAATTTTAATATGTAAAGATATATCTAAAACCCTATACATATAGACATATATATATAATATACATAATTATATTTATAATTAAATATATATATAAATATATATATACATATATATATATATATATATATATATATATATATATATATTTATATTTATAAAAAGACCATTTCTTATATTGGAAAGGAATCTCTAAAATAATATAACTATATATGTATATATATAAATATATATATATATATATGTAAAATTAATTCTTAACGATATTAAAGAGGGTAATTGAAAGTCATAAAATTGTACTATCACTTTTTCTCGGTTGTAAGGAATTTGTAACTATGAGAAGTGACGATTATTAAAGTAAGTAGATAGATGTTGAAATGTTAAAAGTAGATCAGTAAGCCATTATTTGATTTATTAATGTTTAAATGGATTATAATGATATATATATATATATAACTGTGACGAGATAAAGTGTAATTTTATTTAATTCATCATTTAGTCTTTTTGAAAGAGGGATTATAAATTTAGAAAATCAAATTAAGGAAATCCTTTTACGTAAACGGGCATATAATCAACGTTCTATAATAAAACGATTGAGGAATTTAACTAAGTATGCAAGACAAATCTAATAGCTTGAGATAGCCAAACAAAGATCAATTATCTATTAAGAGAAAATCTAAACGAAACAAAGTGAACTGACTCTAGCATGATGAACCTTATCAACTTGCTCATGTAAGAGGATTATACCATATCCACAATCACGAAGGCAGTTTAAGCAGATGCAACTGAGCACGCTTGAGCGTGCGAGGGACGTTTTCGAAGTAGTCAGGAAAAAAATTTTGATATGTCGTATCATGACTACATGTCATGTGTGGACATAACACGCGTGTATGCGTGTTGTGAATGCACGTGAAATGTGGGCATGACATTTGGTATCAAAGCCCGAGTTTCAAACACTAGGCTTGTATGAGCACATTATTTCTTCCACGATTAAACTGACTAGAGTCTACTTGGTTTTGTAGAATGCCTCCCAGACGTGCTCGGCAACCACTGTCCCGTCGCACTCCAGCCACCAGGGTGCACACTAATTGTTCAGCTATGGGACCGAAACAGCTAATTCCACCAGAACAGCCAATTATACAAGTTCAGCCAATTTTATAGCAACAACTAGTTCCTTAGATACTGCAGGCACCACCAGCTCCACCAGAAATGGGACCACAAATATTACAAGCCATACAGGCTATCTTAGAGAGACTTCCACTAGCTGCAGTTGAGCCGCGCATTGAGCCACATGACGAACCCCATGATGTTCTACGAGAGGAGCCATGTGAGGAGGCACGAGCTGAGTCTCATGTCAAGCCACATATGGAACCCGCGTAGAACCGCAGGGGGTGCCACGTATGGGGTCTTTTGTCAAGTTGCCTAAGGAGGGTAATTCGGCCGACAGGGGTCGTAGCAGGAGTCCCACACATCATGCCAGGCATGACGAGACAGAGAGAGTAGTGCATTTTGGTCCCAGGCCTTATGAGCATCTTACTTTTGAGCCTATCAGGGGGGCGCGGTGATAGAGGAGATCCCATTAGGGAAATTTTAAGGTTGAACCCTCCTACATTCGTTGGAGCTACAGAGGGAGCTAAGGCAGAGGCCTGGCTTATCAGTTTGGATAGGTGCTTCGCGTTGCGATCTTACGCAGGCAACATGAAGGCCCGTGTGGCAGTGCACTTGTTACGAGATGCTGTAGCTACATGGTGGCACACTGAGGAGTGCAAGCGTCGCCTTTCCATAGACACCTTCTCATGGGAGACTTTTATTAAGCGCTTCAACGCGCGATATCTATCAAACCACTACCGATAGTGTCGCATAGATGAATTCCATGATCTACAGCAGAGGGGACTCTCGGTGGCATAGTACGAGAGTAAATTTATAGAATTATCTAGGTATGCAGAGTATCTCCATGACGAGAAACTCCTGGTGCATAAGTTCATCAGAGGTCTGAACCATAGTATAGCAGGACCTGTTCGGATGGCAGATCCCCAAACTTTGAGTGATGCTGCCGAGAAGGCTTACATTACTAAGGCGATTCAGAGAAGGGGCAGAATTCTCACCCTCAGTTCCAGGATCGGGGTCAGTAGCAGCATCAACGAAATTTCTGTAGGCCTCCACAGCAGCACTAGCAGAAATCTAGTCCCCAGCAGAAGGTTCAGGGGGGACAGAACTATGGATGGCAGCAGCAGGAATCTTTTGCGGAGCCCGCAAGGTCTCAGCAATCAAACAGAGCTTCGCAAGGGCCCACTGGACAAACTGGATAGCAGCAGTTGGGCAGGACTCAATCTGTACAGTTACAGGCTAGGGGCCCGTGCTTTGTATGTGGTGGGGTAGGACATTTTGCCAGGGAGTGTCCACAGGGATTTACAGTAGGAAGATAGCCTCATGCCGGAGGATCCGAGCTAACAGTTGGGGATGTGGTTAGATCTCACCAACTGATGGCAGCGGTTGACAACCACGAGGCTGATTTTCAAACCCCCATCCTTAAGAATACGAACAAAGGTAAACAGGTAATTAGCTTTGGAGCCAATACGCATAATTGACTTGTCGAATGCTGGGCCTTCGAGAGAGCTGAACTAGGTTAGGGCCCAGTGGGATAAGTTCAATGTGGTCACAGCAACATGGAAATATGCAACGAGATTGAAGACGCTTTACCCTCACCTCTTTGATGACTTCCAGGAGGAAGTACAATCTTAGGGGGGGAGGATGTGAGGCCTACTTTTTACACTATTGTTCATGAGACTAATTGCAGTGCTTTTGTTATTATTTTATGTTAAGAGACTATTGTTTTCTGCATTCTGGATTATTGAACCTATGTGATTTTTAAAAAAATAATTGTGCAATGATATTAGATGTTGTTTTCTGCATTCTGGATATGGAATTGTATTATGATTTCAGTATGTTATAAGGTTGAATGTTTAAGATGCATGTATTTAGTTTTGCTTTGGCTATGATATCTATATGTGATATTGACTTCGAGTTTGAGTGTGCAGGTATTTATAACAAACCACTATTACAGGAGACCATCTCATACCTAAGTTGTTTCCCTTGTGAGCCGATCTAGTTCCATAAGGAACTGAGATCAACCTCTTGTTTTGGAAAACTGTGGTAATGTTGTAATGTGTTATTTTTGCATGAGGTTATGGGAATAAGGGCTTTTATCTGAGTTACTTTTATTATGATCAGTGTTATAAGTTGATGTTTTGAATCTTGTTTTAACTTTAATTATTTTTGACCCTTTTCATGTGTTTTATTTGACTCTGGGAGTCTTAACTAGGTTTAAAAACAACCCTATGTTGTACCCCTTGGGTTTAGGGACCTTTTTGACTAGGTTAACCTTGGGTTAACTGCCATTGGGTCACCTCAACCTGGGGGTGAGGTAAAGTGACGAAAATTGGAAGCTTGGGGGACATGGGATGAGTGGAATCCCCACTCATGCCCACTTCCAAGTCATGGAGCACTCCATGATTCCTTTTGGTGGGGTTCCCTTTTATGTGGGTGTTGTGTCACCCACTCTATGTTATTTTAAGTTTTCTCAATTGTATTTTATTCTACAAGTGGGTTGTTCATGGGGAACCTATTGAGTGGGAGTACATTGTTTTATTGACCACTAGGTTAATGGAGGAAGTGGGGGGGTTGAGTTGTTTATTCCCATTTAGGAAATTAGAAAAAAATGGAGAAATTAGTTTGAAAAGGAGGAGGAAGAGGAGAGTATAGGGGGTTGAATCTTGAAGGAAAAAGGAAGGAGATTTTTGGAGAAGGAAGGAGAAAGGAGCTCTTCATCAGTTTTCTTCAATTTTTGGCTATAGAAGGCTGGTGTACTAATCTAATCTCTTGTGTGATCTAATGATGATATGTATGTTTGTTTCTGAAAGTGTGTGGCAATTTCTTCTTAAGCATTTCTGTTTGTTTATGGGTTTTGTTTGGGGTGTAGAGAGAGCGCCTTCCAGTTGGAAGGAAATGCTCATCGAGTATAGGGAAGGGGAGGTGTGACCCTCCCCAGGTGTCATATGGTTCTTGTTATTTTCCATGCCTTGTGAGCATGTTGGATTCATTTATAGCCTAGAGGGCTTTTGGCCATGTGTGCCTATTGGGATATCCTCTATGTTTGGGTTTATTGGAAGGCTTGAGGCCTTGTGGAGAAGTGTATATTGAAGGCTTGAGGCCTTGTGGAGAAAGAAATACTGGTTGGCTTGAGGCCTTGTGTTACCTTGTGGTATATTATGAAAAAAAAACACCTGGGGGTTAGTGTTGTCTACTTCCCTACCCTCCATGTTCTCATCTAATCTTAGACTTTGTTATGTGTGTCAACCTTGTGGGTGTGTGGTTTGTTTGCTTGTCGTTTCTCTTTGTAGGGATGTGGTTAGTCTATCTTACCCTGGTATGAAGATGGTCTCCCTAGCTCAGGGGTGACCCTCTTACGGGTCAAAGGTAGGGAGGAGAGCTAGAGGTTTCTTGTTGTTTTCCCTTGTTATTTTGTAGGTTTATGTTGGAGCAAGTAAAAGAATTGGAGAAGTTCTATTTATGAAGAAAATGCTTATTCTCCTTTTGTAATAAGAATTCGATCATCATGTTCTTTTGAGTTGAAAAGAGAGCACCTCTCTTGTTATTGTTGTAAATAATTGTTACCTTTGGAGTGAAGGAAATAGCCTCCCTAATCTTGTAATAGTTGTGACTTTAATTTGGTTGATACAAAATATCTTGTGTATGTTGGTTGGGAGAGGAAAGTTCTTACCTCCCTTAGAGTGTGTAGGAGTTGTGGAACGTTTTTAGTAGTTGGTCATCTATTGGTTTTATCAAAATGTAAAGTGATGTGAATGATTGTTGGTTTGTATCAATGGTTGAAAATTATCTTATGCTATATGTAGTGAAAGAGTTAACTTTACTGTATTATGAATGTTGTAAAAATTTGCCTTAAATTTCAAAATGAAAAGCTTGAAGTTAAATTGCATTGGGAAATAAATCTTAATAGAAATTTTACTGTATTAAATATGTTCTTGAAAAGAAGAGTTCATTAGTTATATGCATCAAATCTGATCTTGTAAATGTGATTAAAAAGGACAAATTTGCTTGATAGGATTTACAATGGAAAATGCAGATTTTACATGCTTAAATGTTCCTTTCTTTGAGAAAGTTCATTATCTTGTCGATTAAAATAATGAAATAGCAAGATGTATTTTACCTTGAATTTTACTGTATAAATTTACATCATATTATTCTTTAACTTAGTTGTGAAAGTTTGTTAGATGCATTTATATTTTCATTATTGGAAGAAAGTGTGAATCTGAAATAAAAATATATATATATATATTATTTAATGAATTAAATTATAGTTTATTTAAATACATTTTGAGGAAATGTTATTTCTGTTACACTTGTGAAATAAATATATAAATATATATATATATATATGAAGATTTATATATATATACTTATATATATATATATATATATATATATATATATATATATATATATATATATATATATATATATATGTTTATAAATATATATTCTGTTTTAGAACAGAATTAAATTGCATAAAAAAAAAAAAATGATATCTATATAGCATCTTTTAATATTAATGAAAATACCAAATAGCAATGAGAAATCGCAGAGTAGAGCACAGATTTTACGCAGTCAAGGAAAACGTAGTATATGGTGTGGTGAGGGTTTAAACCCCCACCGAATACTTGCTATTGTGGGTGTGGGGAGGGAGGTTTTCGAAGTAGTTAGGAAAAAAAATTTGATATGTCGTATCATGACTACATGTCATGTGTGGACATAACACGCGTGTATGTGTGTTGTGAACGCACGTGAAATGTGGGCATGACAATTTTCAACTAGATTTGGGGTATCTTGTTCTTCAGAGGATATTTCAGAACTATTCAAATCAGGGAATGCATCAAGGAAAGGATTCACTTCTGCTTCTTCTATTGGGTGAGTTAAATCATTAGGAAGGAATCTCCTTAAAGCATCTCTTCTCCTACCTCTCTGCATGCAATATACTCAGTATCAGCCACTTCTTACACAAAAAATGTTGATGGGTTGTAGATGGTTTCTTCCTAACTAAAAACACATCTTAAGGGAAAAACTGCAAGGAATAATACTAAAGATGACTCCAAAGATCTTCTTAGTTTGACACCACCCCCGGCAATGGTGCCAAAAATGTTGGTCTCATACAATAATTTAACAACTGAGCTCTTAAAACTATAACTCAGAGATTGGACATCTAACCTGAGTAGCTGTCTTAATCACTATGGAGATGCATTTCACTTGTCAACCTAGGGACGTGAACTTGAAATGGGTCAGCACGATATGTACACTAAGAACTTCCAAAGTAGCCATGTTCATTCAATAGCTAAGAAAGACATAATGCTGAAGATAAACTTCTACAAAGGAAATAACAGGAATGATGAACATCAACCAACAACTATTCTAGGATCAAGTACAAGATAGAAAGTAAAAGCCTGGGCAAACAAACAGGAAACTACTCTGTCTGCTTTGGCTACCGGAACAGACACAGAATAGAATTCTAGTGGCTGCAAGAACATTCAATGCCATATTTAACTAAATGCTTAATAGAAAATGTAACTGAACTAAAGGGTGGAATTCTCACCAAGTGGACACCCTTGGATGAGTATTCCCTAAGACAAATGTAAACTCAGAAATGTGAAGTTACAACTTCATTTTATTCATTCAAAAAGATGAGTACAACTGAACCTTATAACTGTATTACCAAAAATTGGATAATGCAAGTACAATCTCTGAATATTCAATAAACCCTCAGAAGGAGTATCAGAGTCTTATTTATAGAAGGAAAACTACAAAACTAACTACCTAGCAGGGTGGTCAACTCCAATAGAATAGTCAAAAGTGGAAAGGAGATTATGCATACAAGGGAATCTGGTCAAGCGAGTTACTTTAACGCAGATCTAGCATAACAATAACTCGTAAATTTTCTCAACAAGTATTTAAGATTAGTTACAAAGCGGTTGCCTTCCCTCCATTTGACATTTGAACGATCACCATGTTTGACTTTTTATGGAAAGCGACCAACCAGTAGAATCTTCCTCTTCTTTATGGATGTCGATTATATCTGCATAACAATATTAGTACACACAATAATTGTACATCTGTAACTACCTTGGAGTAATATTCATTAACCATATGTAAAATTAACATAGATAGTTCATATCGCATGTCTTTGTCATAAAAGGATATATAAAATGACCAATGCTCAACAAGTTATAGCTTTGGGGTAATGTCATAAAAAGATCAGGATTAAAGTACCAAAGTCCAAGATAACTACAGCAAATGGACAATAAAGTTTAACAAAATTGAGTCATAAACTAGACTCATCACTTAGCATTAGGCGATCTAAGATTTCTTTGTTATGTTTGCAAAGAACACATCTACTAGGACCGCTAATACCTAGCCGATTCAAACGATCTCCTGTGAGAATGCTCCTATGAAGAATAGTTCAAGTGAAGGATCCTTCCTTTAGGAGAACTTGTCTATCCCAACATAATTCCTTAGGCGAGCATTCCATCATTTCTCCACTCCTTTCCATTTTTAGAATGTAATAGGCAATTTTGACTGAATAATGGCCAGATTTGGCTCTACACCAATAAATTTCATCCTTTTCTTTGTTTATAATTAACCTCCTCTCCCTCATGATCTCTTTAAATTTGGTTTGGACTGCCTCTTCAACATTAAACTCCTCTACTTCTGCCCACACAACTTTACCCTGATCATTATAGCTCTCAATGTAATTCACCACCTTTTCCCCTCTAATTTGAATCATTTGATCTTTAAGTCCTTTGAACTCTTGAACCTTCTCTAATGGTTTGAAGCCTTCCCAAGAATCCAACCAGAAGTTCACATTTTTCCCATCATTTATACTCCACATTAGGTGATCCAGGATTACCTACCAATAGTCTTTCATGAATTGTCAAATAGCTGATTTGCCCCCTAGGTTGGCAATTGTTAGAATTCTATTAGGGTTTGAATCATCTAGATATTTGTTCTACATTATTCTACACCAAAGTTTTGAGGGGACTTGGCCATTTTCCAAACTAATTTCACCCCTAACACTTCATTCTATAGCCTTAGCTCCCTCATTCCCATTCCTCCACTATCTTGAGGACACGTAGCTTTCCCCCAGCTAATCAAGGATATTCTTTTGACTTGTTTTGCTCCTTCCCACAGAAATTTCTTCCAATATCCTTCCAACTAAGATTTCTCCTTTCTTGGTACTAGTAAACATGACATCAGATGAATAGGGACTGCCCCCAACACTGCCTTAAGTATTGTGATTCTCCCAGCTAACATTAGCCATCTTCCCTTCCATGCTTCCACCTTACCCTTGGAATGGGATATCACTTTTTCCCATAGATTCAATTTGATAGATCCCACAAACATAGGTGCCCCAAGATATTTCATGGGAATTTTGTCTATCTGGCACCCTAGTATAGCAGCTATTTGGTTCTGCCATCTTCTTGAAACATTCAAAAAGAATACCCTCGACTTTTCCTTATTTATGATTTGCCCTGACAAATTACTGTAGTAGTCCAAGACTCCTTTGATTGCTTCCACTTCAGAGATACTAGCCGCCCTGAATATCATAGTGACATCTACGAATTGCACATGTGTAATCAGGTCTAGATTCCTAGCTACCCTTACTCCTTTCCATCTTCAGTTCCTCTAATAATTCTTGATCAACCCTCCTAGCACTTCTTTCATAAGAACAACCAAGAAGGGGGGGAGGGGATCCCCTTGCCTCAAACCTTGGGTCATTCTAAAAAACCCACAAAAAGAGTTGTTCACCACCACCAACACTCTTACAATTGATATACATTGATAGATATTTTCTAGCCATGTCTGCCTGAACCCCATTCATTTCAAGATTCTCATTAGAAAGCTCCATTTAACTCGATCACATGCTTTGCTCACATCCATTTTTATGAGCATACTTATTTTCTTCGATTGATTGATGGAATGGATCACCTCATTCACCAGAATCATGTTTTCTACAATTTCTCTACCTGGAGTAAAGCAATTTTCATTTTCTAAGATGATCCTTCCCAGTACTACTTTTACCCTATTTACTATAGCCTTTTGAGAGGATTTTATAGACTATATTGCATAGCAAGATCGGTCTTGTTGGCCTCATTTTTGACTTGCCAAATTTTAAACTTTTGTATTGAAATAATAAGTCTAATCATGCGTCAAGGCCCTTCGTCGAGTCACCTTTTAAGTTGCAATTTGTTAGTTTCACACACTTTTATTATCGGGACAATTGTTTGGTTTTTGAAAGTTTGTTTTCAACTACCGATAAAATTTTGAAAAGAACTTAAAGTGCCAATAAGGGTTCTTTTATTCTTGGAGGACATAAGCACTTTTGAAAGTCTCTCCTGCTATTAATGAAGATTTTGAAATATCTTCTCATCACCGATGGAGGCTTAAGAAAATGTTAAAAAGGAGAGAAAAGTTTACAATTATGCATTGACGTGGACGGTGGACAACTTCTTAATTTACTCCATGAGAGATAAACTAACTTGCATATTGGATAAAATGAAAGGTTTGAAAACTAATTCTAAATGCCGAAAAGAGAAGGCTTTGAGGTTTTTATTTGTCAAGGATGTCATCGGCATTCTTGCAAGGTTGTGAAAGAACCCAAAAACTCCAATAAAAGAAGTTGCCCAAAAGTTAGGAGGAAATAGTTTCTAATAACTACTCAAGGAGTCAGTTACTGCGAAAATAAAACATTCTTGTTTTGTATTTCCATAACCTTCTCCAGCATACTAGACTCCAAAAACATTTTCCAGCTTCCTCCCAGCCCGCGACGGTTTTGGAGATGGACATAGGCGTCCATCACAGCACATTTGAAATTGAACTTTTATCTATTGTATTAGCAAGTCTCCTCGAAGATATATATGCAATAATATGGAAGCTTAGGCAACACACACGAAGTTTGACACAATGCCATCAAGAAATGAAATCTCGTAAAACTGTAATGACTACAAGACGTGAACAAAATGGTTTTGTTGAAGAGGCCGTAGAAAATTTAAAGCATATGCAATTCGCAGATGTAAAGGTTTCTCCATAAAAGTATTGATCAAGGTTGAACCCAAACTCCACCACCTTTTCTGCTATCTTCTTTGCATGAACTAGAGTAGAGGTTTTTGAGTCAACTATGGAGGATCTTTGTCAGAAATTGTAATCGCAGTCACCCTTATAGACGTGTATGCAAAATGTGTATGCACAGACAAGGATTGACAACAGTTTAACTGTTTGCTTCAAAGAAATGTCACCTCACAAGATGTAGTGAATGAAGGATATATAAAAAATGGATATATTAAGAAAGCAATGGGAACTATCAAAATGAATGCAATTAGCTGGTGTGAAAGTTGCACCCTTTGCCCTTGCTATTGTAACACACTGATAGACATGTATGTTGAATATGGAAGCATACTCAAATAAAATTTCTTCTCTCATGGAAAATCATTGCTGCGTGCAATGAATTTAGAATAGCAGGTTATAGAATCTTTAAAGAAAATGCACTTGGTAGTTGTAACTTTGGTCTAATGACCTCTAGTTAGCAGCTGCACCAAAAGGAAAGGTTTTGAATAAGGTATGGATGCCAGCAAAGCATAATGGAAGTGGGATTCTGTCAGATATTATAATTTAAAGTGCCCTGGTAGACGTCGATCCAAAATGTGAAAGCATAGACAACGCATGCGAACTGTTTGACAAAATGCTTCGAAGAAATGTGTTTTCATGAACTGCCACGATTGTTGGATATGCACAAAACAATTTTGTAGGAAAGGCCTTATAAACTTTTAAGCAAATGCAGTCGGTTGATGTTGAAGCTGAAATCTACAACATTTACCAGCATCTTTATCACCTATAATGAATACAATCATAAGACAAGGAAAAGGAATCATTTCATGTCTAATCACTCATCTCGAGCTCACAGCAATATGCAATTGAGGGTGTAAAGCCAAACTTCTCAACCTTTGCCAGCACCCTCCTTATAGCATAGACAATACACATCAACCGTTTGATGGCATTGTACTTTACTTCAAAGAGACACAGTCTCATGGCATGCAATGATTGCATGATATACACAAAATTGGTCCTCCAAATTAACAAAGCATATGAACTTTTTGACAAAACGACTCAAAGGAATTAAGTTTTGTGGGAGGCATGAGCATAGAATACGCGTGATATTAATTTAATGAAGATATCTTTCGAGCAAATGTTTGGTAGCCTCCGCCATTATCTTCTTAGCGCACACCTTGCATAACCTTTGACAAAAGAACAACGTATTAATGGAGCTGTTAAAAAGGTTTAAAAATCTATCAAACAAATGGCATCATCAAGAGAACTAGTTCAAATGGTAGGCATACAAAAGGCTCCAATTATTCATCACTTTGGGGAATCAATTGCTGGAGTAGCGACTATCAGAAGTTTTGGTCAGGAGCAAAGATTTATGGAAAGAAATTTATATTTATATGACTGCTACACTCGTCCATTCTTTTATAGTTTCACAACCATTGAATGGCTTTGCTTATGGATGGATTTGTCATCAACTTGTGTCTTTGCTCTCTCAATGGCTATCCTTGTGAGCTTTCTTGTTGGTACCATTGATCCCAGTACGGCTTGTCTTGCAATAACATATGGTCTCACATTGAATGATCAACAGTCTCGCTGGATTTTGAGCCTATATAAACTAGATAACAGAATCATTTTGAGTGAATGGATTTAGCAGTATTCTTGTATTCCTAGTGAGGCTCCATTAATGATTGAAAATAGTTGACCTTCAGCGTCTTGGCCTTTTGAAGGAACTGTCGATATAGTAAATTTGC
This sequence comes from Cunninghamia lanceolata, assembly GCA_027924645.1. Lineage (NCBI taxonomy): Eukaryota > Viridiplantae > Streptophyta > Pinopsida > Cupressales > Cupressaceae > Cunninghamia > Cunninghamia lanceolata. The sequence continues at coordinate 2,479,351 of BSBN01000998.1, forward strand.
AGGTGAAATATAAGGAGAATCTTCCAAAGGTTCTACATCGTATAACCTGCACATTTCTTGGAGGGAAGAAAATAGAGATAGTGGGATGGATAGGAAGTGGAAAATCTACTCTGATTCAAGCTTTGTTTCGGATGGTGGAGCCCATGGATGGAAGAATTGTCATTGATGGCTTAGATATATCAACCATAGGCTTACATGACCCGTGCTCACATTTAGGCATTATGCCACAAGATCCAACTTTATTTGAGGGTACAATTCGTTTCAATCTTGATCCTCTTGAAGAACATTCAGATAATGAAATCTGGGAAGCTCTTGACAAGTGTCAGATCGGAGATTTAGTCCAAGAGAAGGAAGCAAAACTTGATAGCCTAGTTACAGAGAATGGAGAAAATTGGAGTGTGGGGCAAAGGCATCTTGTATCTTTGGGTCGAGCATTGCTGAAACAAGCTCGTATATTGGTGCTTGATGAAGCAACTGCATCAATAGATACAACGACTGATGGTGTCATTCAGCAAACAATTCATGCTGAGTTCCTAGATTGTACTGCCATTTCTATTGCACATCGTATTCCAACAGTAATTGATAGTGATCAGGTTTTGGTTTTAAGTGATGGGAGAGTGGCAGAATTTGATACTCCTAGAAAACAAATCATCTTTATTTTTCAAGCTTGTGTCAAAGTATTCAATGAGGTCGAATAGTGTTTCTGACATGGCAAACATGAGCTAGACATCAATTATGAATGATAAGGTGCAGGGGTGCCTTTCTTGGTGCCTGCATAGTTCATCAAAATATATAGTTGAGGGAGCTAGTAGTAGAGTATCTTTATGACCTAAAACCTGAGAAGACTAGTTATTATGTTTTGATGTCAAACATCTATGCCATAGTTGGAAGGTAGGACGACGTAGCAAAGGTAAGAGTAATAATGAAAGACAAGGGGAATGGTATGCCAAGATATACCTCAATTGAGATCAAAATCATGCATTCCTGTTAGAGGAAAGATCACATCCACACAAGAGATCTATACAAAGTTGGAAAAATTGACTTCATAAATGAAGGTAGGGTATCTTCAAAATTCAAGACATTTACTTAATGATGTCTAAGAGGGGGATTCGATTTAGAAGTTGGCAACATTGTTCTCTGTGTGGGAAGTGTGTATGGTCAATCTTGACCTTGAAAGCAAGAGAGGTGATTTGTAACATAGGTTATCAAAGTTACAAATGCGGTGGTTTTAAGGCATGGAATACATGGTTTGGTGATTGACCACCAACATCCATCTAATCAAATAGAAATACGATATATGATTTAAGAAGAAAATGCAGTATCTCCTTCAACTAGCCCTCTATACATAATGTTGTGAGATTGAGGTGAATAATGGATGGCAATGGCATTTTATGACTGCAATTGAAGTGAGAGCCTAAGACTCAGGTATTTGATCTTGGGAAGAATGGAGATGGTCTTCTTAAGAAGGTTGCCGAAAAAAAAAGATAGAGTAATCATGGGGATATCTATCATGGAGGTGATCAACCAATGAGAAATAGGGCAGCATCTAGATTGCCTCAGACAACTTTTGTTTCATTTGCAATTGTGTCTACAATGGAGTCAAAATGAACACATCTTGTTGCACTATTGTTTCAAAGGAGACATCAACATCTAACGAAATGTGACTACTGAAATGGAGCAAACGGAGGAAAAAGGTAACTTAGAGAAATTTTACAACTCGAAAGCTCCAAGTTTAATGTTACCTTTTGAAAGAGTGACTTATGTCACTAATTGTAATTAAAGTTAGCCTTTTGAATTTAACTTTGTAAAAGTTAGGTAAATCCCAACTTATCTTCAAAAAGGTAGTTATCCTAAGTGGATTAGCCAGGTAGTTATTCTAAGTAGTTACAAAAGTGGTTAAGGTAGTTACCTTAAGTGGTTACTAGCCTCACCTATATATACGGCATTGTAATTCAATCAAAGGGACTTTTTGCAGGGGGAAAAACTTTGAGAACTACTTAGAGATTGTGTGAAGACTTTTTGGCTTGACACTATGTATACAAGAGTTTTTGGAATTGTATAATTTCAATGAGATAATGAAGAATGTTTTTACTTCGTATGTTCTAAATGTATTCATGTGTTATCATTGCTGATTTCTCATATGTTAAATCAGTAATCCTTCTATGTGATTGTGTAAACCATTGGTATTTTATGTGATTCATGTAATGAAAAACGTTCATATCTATGAATGTGTTGAGGTGGCATATCTTTTCGTATGTTGAGGTTTATCATCTCTCTTTCATTGTCATTGCACATCAAAACATATTTTCTGTTAAAACCCCTTTGTAATTTGTCATATCCATTGTGAAATCTCAACTGATATTCGTATGTCTATTGTTGGGATTTCTATTAGTTATTTTCTTCTAGTCTTGCCTTTTTCTCCTTTTTGTATTTTTAGGTTAAAAGTACACAAAAACTACAAATACCCCCATCATACGAGGGAGCTACCCCTCTCAAACACAAAGGAAAGCTGATAATCCAATAACAACTTCTCCAACTGTTGGGACAATTTAGTCACCGCTCTAAGGGCAACAAGTCATTTTCAAAGGTTATTTTGCGGTGACAAATCTGTTTACCAATAGGTCTCAAATATGTAACTGATTTACTCTCTGCTTTCTTGGGGATTAGGGTTACCACCATATTGTTTATTTCTTTAAGGAACTTATTTTTTTCCTGAATTCTTCCACTATCATCCATACCTCTTTTCCAATGATCCACCAACATTTCTGGTAAAGCTAAGCCGAAAAACTACCTGGGCCTAGTGCCATATCAAGGTGCAATTGAAAGGTGGCATTTCTCACCTCTTCTTCTGTGAATGCTTCATTCATCTTATCATTTTCATCCTCTCCTATCACTGGGTCAATACATCTTAGGATTTCTTCTATGTTTATCCATTCGTATCCTTCCGGTGCTAGAAAATTTTGGAAGTAGTCTATTATATCTTTCTCTATTTCTTCTAGGTCATTTAGGGTTTTGTCATTTCTATCCATAAGTTTTGTAATTTTATTTGCCATCCTCCTCACCTTAACTAAATTCTGAAAGAATTTGGTATTTCGGTCGCCTACTTCTAGCCAACCTTCTCTGGCCTTGGCTTTCCAAAATTCTTCCTCCCTTGCTAATAGTTCTTCATGTTCTGCTAGTATCTCTTTCTCCTTAGTGTAATTTGTTTGGAACATACCATTTTTAATGACCTTCTCATTCAGAGCCTCGCGTTCTCCCTCTACTCTTTCTTTTTCTTTGAAAATTTCCTTGGACAATTCTTTATTCCACTCCTTCAATCATTTTTTGGCATGGGCTAGTCTTTTTCAAAACACATAACTAACCGATCCACCATTCTCCAGCACCTCCTCCCACCAAAACCCTATCAAGTCAACCAGCTCTTCCTTTCTTTGCCACATTCTTTCAAACTTGAAGTAGGAATTCTTTGGTTTGGCCAATGCATTGATCTCCAGCCTAACTGGGTAATGGTCTAACATAGATATTGGTAGAATGTTTGATTCTAATCCCATGTCAGTTTCAACCCAATCCATTGTGCATAGGAATCTATCCAACTATTCTGCTATATTGGTGAATCCTTGTCTCTTATTTGTCCAGGTGAACCTTCCATCTTTTGGTGGAATATCTGTGAAGTTCCCTTCCCCTACAAATTCCCTGAAGTCCTTCAAGGAGATATTTCTACTCTCATCCCTCCTCTTTTCTCATCCAGGTCTAGTACTACATTAAAGTCTCCACCCAGCAAGATTATTTCTTCCCTATCACTTGGCAATGATTCAAAATACTTCCCCAAACTTCCCTCTTATCTTCTAATTTGGTTGGTCCATAGACACAAAAAATCCAAAATAAAAAAATTGTTAGAGTCAGATGTACTTTACCCGATATCCAATATTAGCTTACTTTGATTTCTTTGATATCAACCTTTGTTGGGTTTCACATTAGGCCTACTCCTCCTGTAGTCCCTTTGGGTTTGCTAGAAACTCTTGTTAAGGGTTTGTAATGCATTAAGAATCTTGACTCCTCCTCTTGGATGAGCCTAGTTTCCTGAAGAAAAACAATGTCCACCATCTACCTAGTTATATGGTGCTTTCTTAAGTGTCGTTTGCTAGGGGCATTCAAGCCCCTAACATTCCATGTTATTATTTTTATGGCTTCCCAAGGGAAGCGCTGCCTCCCTTGGATCTCAACATATATTTCCTGATGTTGGTCAGGCCCTTCTCCGCTACATACTCCTCTCTTTTTTCCTTATCTGTCTTCCTTCCCATTTTCCTCTCGATTCCTGAGGATCCCCAAATCCCTTTTGAAACCATTTGGCTTATATGCCTATGATCTATTATGCCTATCTCCTCCTTGTCCTTAAATTCCTCATCTTCTTCTGATCAATCCCAGCTTAGCACCCCTCCTCCTTCTATGGATTCTAAGACCACTTCTGGTGATGCCACCTCCCGATCTGCCTTGTCCTCTTTCCTTACAAAGGCCTCTAAAACCCCCAATTACCGAGCTTCCTCCCTTTCATCTTGAATCCCATCCATCCCTTGCCTATCCTCTTGATTACCATTTACATGGATTGGTATTTCTTCCATGCCCATATCTTCTCTGGAAGAGTTCTCTTTTTTTATAGATCCATTCTTCATTTGCTCCTTTATCACAGATTCCTCTGAAGCCTCCTCATGTCTATCTTCCTTTGGTGAGCTTTTTAAGTCAACCAATCTTTCCTTAAGTTTCGCTTCTTCCCTTTCGCCAACCAATCCTCTGCCAACTTTGCACTTTCTTCTTCCTGCCTCATGACCTAATCCGCCTTCCTCCTTTTTGCTCTATCTTCTTGGTCCTCTCTAGGCCACCTTGGGCAATCTTTCTCCATATGTCTCCTGCTATTGCATCAAAGGCAAAAGAACTTCCTCTCCTCAATTTCAATATCTTGGATCCATGATCCTGCCACAGTGACCAGGTTGATTGACTTGAGTATTCTTTTTTCTGCTATCAATTTTATCCTTGTGTAAAATACTGAATTATTGCCTCCCATGTCTATGTCAACCGTGTTAGGACTAGAAAAAGCTCACATTTTTCACTAGCCATCATCCTCCACATACCAAAGAAATTTGCCACACTTTGATTTTATGATCAACACTAATTGTCAAAATTTGTGTGACAAGATCCATTTTATAGCCCATGATAACTGATGATTCCATGAATATGGCCTCTAAGATAAGCATTTCCCTAATCACAGTTGAGCAAAAGAACTTTAAGAGCAATTGATCTTTATCAGGAAGATCATGTGCATGTCTTGTCGATCAAACAAGCTATAGTTCTTTATTGAACATTTTATGCATATCGGGAAGACATAAATGAAGTCTCAACGATCAAAAGTTTCAAAAGGATAAAAAGTGTGCATAATCAAGAAGACATTACATAATGTTTCGCTGATAAAAAACTCATCGAAAAAAGAACAAAAGTTGGAATGAAATTTTTAAATAATGTTGATCTCAGGAGTCATACTAATGGATATAGTTTCAGCAAGAGATATATATTCCCACTGATAAGTCAAGAAAATAGTTCTGTCGGAGTGACATATGTGATCGAAGTGGGTTTTTCATATCTTGCCAACTATATAGGTCACTCTGATAAGAAATAATTGAAAGGCTTCGGCAAGAGTCCCACTGATGCATCCTAATGAACAAAGGCTATAGAAAAAACATATCAGGGAGACTAGGAACATCGGGATGGCATCCTATTTTCTTAGCGATGATAAATGTTAGCCTGATGAAGATATAAATGAGGATCATTTGTCGATAAGACACTGGGCAACGACTAAAAGGGTTCCTAATGGTCTAGATCACCTTGATATTGGGTAGATATGATGATGTTCTCCTTGAAACACTGAATTCAAAAGTAAGATGAAAGGTAGTCATATCCGCAAGAAAATTAAGACATCCTCCCTATGAGATAAAAGATATAAAGCGACACTTCCTATCAAAAGGACATTTAGTTGGTCTTGGTGATGAGTTATGAATGTATAAACAAAAGATGGAGCCAAATGAAACACACAGACCATAGAAGAGTTTCACTGATACAGTGGCATTGTATTGCTCTGACATTTCAAAATCTAAGAAACCTATTGCATTCATTTCCAATGGTCAGCATTAATGGCTGCATGAACAAAATCTTATATGAACCATTCTAGATCAAAAGGGATTAAACCAAAAAGGAATTTTTAAAAGTTGTACCAGAAAGGACAGGGAATTGAGCAGAGGTCAAGGAATTTAGTACCCCTGAAACACACAAGTAAGCCTCTAAGATTTCCCTCCTATTGATAAATTCTAAGTCAATTATGTTATTTGATAAAAGGCTAGAATGGAGGGTTTTGTGAAAACAAAAAATAAGAAACAACAAGGTGAAACTAGTCAATCCAAAAGCAAGAAGCAAAAAACTGAAGCAAAGAGGGAAACCAAAACACAAGAGCAAAAATTGAATCAAGACCTCATCAATCAATTCCCTAGTTCAAGATCAAAAGCTAGGAGGACTGCATAGTTGAGGGCAGATGTAGAGAGATTAGAAGACAAATACAAACATATAGGAAATGTGTGGACCCCCATTAGGGTCTATGAACTATTTATGTTTCATTACTATCGAAGAAATAGATTTGAACCAGTCTGCAACCCTTAGAATTTTAATTTGGGAAAACTAGTTGTTACTAATGTCTTCTTAAATATGGATCTTATAAAACTCTTGGCCAACCACTATAACCCAAATCTTAAAGCTATTTGCAACCTACAAGGAGAACCTTTTATATATGTGTCTAAAAATGTAATGCGTGAAGTTTTCAGCCTGGATGACACATGTGATAACCTATTGTCTATGAGGATTTAGAAAAGGAGTACTGGAGAATGGACACCACCTACAAAGATTGGAAATTTCCATTACATAGGTCTAGAGAGAATGGAAACTTAGTACCGCTTGAGGATGATAATGGATCTCCCTTCCATGTTGATTTGTTTGAGCCTTATTTGAAATATACAAACTACTTAGTAGGTCAAGTACTGGGAACAGAAGTCCCTAAATTCATGTCTCTAGGGCCGATGGTGATTGCTGCTAATATCCAATGTCACAATGCAAGGGATTTTGATTATGCTTCTCACATTTTTAGAGGAATTGACTCAGGGTTAACAGATATAAAAAATGGTTCTCCCATAATGTGCTTCAAACATTATTCTTCTCTTATGCATATGATACTGTACTATGGATAGGAGTTAGGGGAGTGGCTAGAGGAATTGAGAATTACATAATTGGATAAAGAGGGTCAGCCACTACCAATACAATTGTGGACTTCCATTTGGGACAGTAGATTTGTAAATTCTAATTATGTGCATTTTGAAGAGTTCTTTGTCAAAACATTGTACAGATTTTATGGTCATCCATGTGATTATTCGTTATCTAATGAGGTCAAAATATTTTTAAGGCCCAAAGATTTTGATGGACCAACAACTATGAATCATAATTGGGGTGATTGGTACTGCTTCCTTGATTACACCATGATCAGAGTTTATGGTTTTGAAGATACACCTTTTTTACTATCCAAAACTGTACCGGATAGAATTGCATACCTGGAAATTGTCAGGTAGCTCGACTATTCTAATGTTATGAACTTGAGTGCTTATGACAAATAGTCATTCATGCCCAGCACATTATGTTTTGGGGATTTTACTGTAGTTTCTAAAGAAGGATATGATCTTATTTTGGATAAATTGTCACAGTTCAATATGAAGAGAGCAGCACCAAGGAAAGGATTTGATCCTGAAGGTTTTATTGATTTTGTAAGAAAGAAAGAAAATTGAAGTGGATATGTTCATATACCCTACCATCACAATGATATCATCAGGAACCTGGAAGAAACAGAAGTTGATTTGGCAATTGATGAGTATAATCGAGAGGTTGAACAAAAAATGTGGGAGATACAAGAAATAGATGTGATATCCTCTGACAGTGAGGAGTCTCCTAATGAAAATAAAACCCAAAGCCAACCCAATAAGATCCCCAAGCTGAGAATTGAAGAATATCAGCCACCAATCAGAGAACAAGAAGCTGTGGAAACATCTGATATAGATGCCAATCAATTGGCTTATAAATCTTTTGTCTCAGATGACCATTTCATTCAGTCTCCCAAGTTTAAATTTTTCTTGTACAAACACAACGGTAAAGAAATAGGAGAATCAGTTGTAGAATTACACCAAGCAATGAAAAACAATTGCTGAATACATTAAAAATGGATGTAGAAAATGAAATGAAGAATATGACTACAGAGAGGGGTAGAAAACTATTAGAGGAGTTTGGTGTAATGATCTTTCCTAGTTTAAATTCTGCTTAAGTTTTTGATAGTTTTTTACATAATGGTGATGCAAAACATAAGCTCAGTCTAGAAGGGGTAACAAAAGTATATACTAGATCAAGATATAATCTTGATGAGAATTCTCTCATGATTTCGGCCTTATACCCCCCACACAAGAAGCTTGTTGTTATTGATATAGAGAAAGCATTTCGTCATGTAATGACATGAAAAGTGGGTGAGACTGATCCTGTTGTCACAGTAGATATTGGCATTAATGTAGCCAAACTAAACAAGGCACATATTCAGATGTTGATTAAAGAACGGGACATGTATAAACTGAATAGTGAAAGGATGTGTAAGGAAAATGATTTTCTGATAGATACTGTTAAGGATGCCTTCAAAGAACCCACCAAAATGTTGATGCAGGGAGAAAGCTCCCAAACAAAGGACAAGAACGAGATATCACAGATGAACTCTCAAATAAGCCAAGTCAGGTTTGATGCACTATCCACAGTATTCAAAAAGAGATACACTAATATGATGGTCTGGATGGAAAATTTTTGGGTTACTCATTCTAAGAATCACATTGCTATCCAAGAGCATAAAAGGATAAATGACAAGCTCCATGAAAAGCTTCAAGAAATACAAAATAGGAACACTTCTAATACTAAGGGCATTACCACTACTAAAGATCTGATCAAGAAACATAAATATTATAATGAGGAACTTCAAACAGATGCCAAGGTGTTTATTGATGCCTCAAAGGAGGGTGTGTCTGCATTGTTCCGCAATAATAAAGATCTGAAAAGATAGAATGAATGGATAAAAGAATGCAAATTGATATTGTAGGGAGCCTTGGAAGCATCCAAAGTTGAAGATCCAGCACTAGGAGAGGCCTGTGAACGCTTGGAAAAAATGATCATTATGGAATTTGTGGCAAGGAATGCAGCGAAGTATGCAGATACATACCTAAGTCAAGGGTACTTAGTGTTGGAAAGAGACAATGTGTAACTTCATGATTGTTTTCATTGATGGCAACAAAGTTTATTCCACACATCCACAGCACATAATATGTCTTTATCAGAAGTCAGATTGAAGAGTGTTTTGGTCCAATGAACAAGAACAGAGCATGCAGTAAGGTCTAACAATCAGGTCCGGATCTCTCAAAGGATGTATCTCAGAAAAGTATAGACTTGGGAAAGTTAGGAGGAGTACCATGACTATTATATTCCAGAGATTGAGCCTCCAGTGATGAAAGAGTGAAAAGATATGAGCATCTAAGTGTTGGGTTCCTGACAGGCAAAGTAAACTAAGGAAGAACTAACCGATAGAACATCAAACTTTAATCCAGATGAGAAAGTGATGATGGTCAAGTTATTTAAGAGATCATACATGGTTGGCTGACTTGATTGATGACTTCTAACTCTATGTCTTGGATACGTATCTTATTTTAAGCATGGATTCAGCCAACAGATCAGTGTTTAGTAAATATCTTGAGTATTCTAGTTGCCAACTAGAAAGATGTCAAAATCCTTGGTGTGGATATATATACCAGATTGATTTCGGTATGAAGGTATGTGGTGTATGAGTTAGTGTACAAAAAAAGGTAGAGAGAAGTGTGGAAGCAAGAATACAAATCTAGTATGTGACAGAAGAGCAGCATTAGAGCAGAGGAAGAATGAAGTGCATTAGATCAGTATATTGAGCCTGACCGAAACTGAACCTCAACATTTGTGGATGCATCTCATCAGTTAAAACACCTAGTTACTTTCTATATACCTTGTAGATAGTGAGTCTCTTGTAGGTAGTGTGCCTCTTGTGAGCAATGTGCTCTAGCAATGAGTCCTAATTGGCAAGTGCCATTTTGTACTTCTTATTTTTTTAACAAAGAATACAATCTTGGGTTAGTCACCCCGTGGTTTTTCCCTTGACAGGGTTTTCCACGTCAAAATCATTGTGTTATGTGTGTTGATTTTATTTCTACTCTCATGGTTATGTATGCTTATATGTTTTGATGCTGCACTAATTGTTAAAGAGGAACAGAAAGTTAATAAGATAACTGATTCACCCCCCCCTCTTAGTTATCTACCTTGTTTCCAACAATTGGTATCAGAGCTAGATTCCTCCAAACAGAGCCTAATAGCTTGAGGAAGATCTAGGAATCTTAATGGATGTGTATGGTATGAGGGAACAACTTCAATCTGCCCTAGATGATCTTGAGCAATCTCACTCTGAAGTCAATAACCTGAGGGAAAGACTCAAACAAGTTGATGATTTCATAAATGAACTCAAAGAAAAACTAAGTATCTCTGTGAAAAAGAGAAAGGAACTACTTCAATAATTAGCAAGTCAAAGTGAAGTCAATGACACTAATGAAGATCTGAATGAGAAAAACAAGTTATGTGAGAAGCTATCAAAATAGGTCATTATGGTATGACATGAAATGGAATCAAGGGTTATGAAATTCACCCAAGAAATTGAAGAGAAAAGAAAAATTGAAGATAATCTAAAACAATCTCTCAAGGAGAAGTCAGAAGACTGCCACAAAATGGATAGAATAATCAGGCATCTAGAATCTGATCTTGAAGAAGCTAGAGATAATGAAGAACAACTTGAGAATCAGATAGACACTCTTAAAAGGGATCTTCAAACAACAAATGAATACAAAGAGAAATTCAAGATAAGCTCTGCTCAACTTGAAGTTCTTCTTGAAAGCCAAAAGAGGGTAGATGACAAGCATGGCTTGGGGTATGAGAAAGGTGAAAGCTCCGAATCCAGTTAGAAGAAATCTGGATCAGGAAATCCAAGGAACAGGCCTAGAAGATCTCTGGTAAGGCAACCAAATGCTCAAAGATATCCATCCTTCAATGGATACTACCACAATTACAATAACTTCAGTCATAAAGCAAATCAGTGCAGAAGAAGAATGAATTGGACTAATTCATCCTTCTTCGGACAGTGTTTTAACTACAAAAGGTATGGTCACAAATCTCATGAATGTAGAAATATGCAAATAAATAATTCATTCAATGGTAGATGCTTTGCATGCAATTGAATGAGACATATGGCTAATCAACGTAGATCAAGAGGATATTAGTCAAATATGCAAAGAAATGTTGTTTGCTACAATTGCAATAGATCCGGTCATATTGCCAAATTCTACAGAAGTAAGAATCAGGGTAAAAAGGGTCCGGTGCATCATAACCAAAATCAAGACAAAGGAAATGAAAAAGTGAATGCGGATGAAGTTCAAAGGGAGATGAACAAGATTTGGGTGAAGACAAATATAGAAAATGTTGGGAATGGATCCATACTAGAATCTAGTGCTGATATTCCTTCTAGAAACTAAATTAGATGAGCTCTGGCTCAAGGGGAGTCACAAAGGAAAATAAATTCCCCCAGCCAGTTAATTGGTGCCTAAATTTGGCACATGGAATGCTACAGATTAAAGGGTTCTGAGAGATATATCTAGATAACCCTCGGTAAAAATATGAAAGATCCGCAAGGAGCTTTGAAGAGTTTAATCATCCAAGATTCATCTAGTTTGATAGCCATCTGGAAAAAGTAGGATTCTCATAGTTAGGTCTGGTGTGATTCTAAATTGAAATATCTTGATCTGCGGATAAATGGGATGATTTGAGGAAAAGAGATACATTGTCAATTATGACTAAAAAGAGTTCTAAGTGCATCTCAATAATCTAGAAAAATCTCTCTTAGAACAAGGCAACTAGAATGAATTAAGTTATGCATTTATTGCAATATGAATTTAGGGTTTGTGTAGAGACAAAATGGTTCTTTTATTCTTCATTTGCACATTTGCATTTGAGAAGAAGAGAGAAAGAGCTCTGCAAACAAGTTTGTTTGAACCCTCTCAAAGATCATCTGCAGAATCCGATTCAACTAGCAATCTTTTCTGGCTCATATCATGAACCCTAGAAGCATAAAAAGGTATTTCCATTCTTGAATATCTCTCTCTGAATCTTTTGCAAGATGACTACTCCAAATGTTGTTAAGATCACTGATAGGCCACGCCCAAAGTTCAAGAAACATCCTTACAAATCCCTAGAAGTTGATCCCTTAAGTGCCTTCTCTACCATTCCACATGGGGTTCTGCACATAGAAGATGTTAGGGTATACATACATGCCTATATTGAGGAATTTGGGGAATCAAAGTTGATGGATATCTACCATAAGAAATTAATAGATGAAACATTTGAACTTAAACCTCAATACAAGGCCCTTCGGGATAAGCATTTTGGACATTGCATCCACTTTCCCTGTTTTGCAGAGGATGAATGGATCTGGTATGTTCTTAGAAGAATACATGACAACTTCATGTGGTTGATGAGGCCATTCAAGATAAAAAAAGATATCATTAGGGCAGTAACCAGATTGCACTCATCCGGTGGGTTGCCTTCTCTCAAATCTGTCAAGAATCAGACAGTAAGTGAGGCTACCAGATCAAATTTTGACAAAAGAGCAATGACAATAGAAGATATCACAGATCCAGATATCAAATTTGCCTCTATGATAATTGGATATAAAATATATCATTCCAGCAGGGAGAATTCTATGTCTAGAACTGTAATATACACTGCATATCAGATGCTAAGGGAAAATGCAGATTATGATCTATACGACCTTCTCCTAAACCAACTGTTAGAAAACTTACAGAAAATAAAGAAGGATAAGAAGAACTCATTTAAGTATGGTGGCCTAATACTATGTCTCTTCTTTTACTATATGAATGAGCTTCCCAGATCCAGTGGTTGGGTATGGCAAAATGACAGACCAGTTGCCATACAAATTAGAGATTATATGTATGGGCTTAGTGATGCCAAGGCTCAAAGTACAACACTCTGGGGATACTTCAAAAACTTCCAAGGCATGATGCAGGCTAGAGAGAGAATTCCCCAATCTATAGTTGAAAAATACAAGGATACAGTGTGCTTCATGGTAGACACTAATCAGTGCCTAATGGAGGTAGTTGAGCCTAGAATAGTCTGGATTATGCCAATGGGCTATGAAGTAGATGAGAAAATTATGGAGCTACATGTTCAACACCTATTGAGTCAGCCAAAGGACCCTGAGGCAGAAAGGTTTGGAACTTTTCAAAAATTGAGTGTAAAAATACATGTTGAACTAAGACAACTAGAGATAAAAAGAAAAGTGAGAAGGGAAGTAGAGGAAGTTGTCAAAAGATATGGCATTTTAAAAGAGGTAGTTGATGCAAATAGAGAAAAATTAGAAAGAGCTGAGAAGGAGAAACAAGAAGCAGAAAAGGGAAGTATGCTAGTACAAGCCTCCTCCCGGACCAAATCCTCCAAGAGCTCTGCACCTACCACCTCTAAGAGCTCAAAATCCTCAAAACTAGAAGTCAAGACATCTGGAAAGGGAGAGAAGAGAACAAAGACAAAGGCCACAAGGTCTTACATAAGCCAAAAGGATGATGAAGAAATAGAATCTAATGAAGAAGTTAAGAAGATGAGGAAGAAGAAGAAAACATCAAGGGAATCCTCTGCCAGTACAAAGAAAGAAGAAGAGGCAGAAGAATTTGTTGAAAGGCCTACTCTCTCCATTGATGATGTCATCAAGGTAGTAACTGTGGATGGGAATCTGCAACCAATGACAAAATTTTATGATGAGTATAGTGACATAGACAAAAGGATCTTGGAAGAAGCTATAGTTAAGTAGCTAAACATTTATAATAAAGCATTCATTGAAATCATCTCTCTAATTCCCAAAAGTTTAGAGAAGGTACTTGAACTCAGAAAAGACAATGCCAAGGAAAAGGATTTGGAGATCTAGGAACAAATTGCAATTCAGCTCTATCCTTCCATTACTCCAAAACAAATGACCATGATCTTCAAGGATTGCAAGGATGAGTTTCAGAGCAAAGCAAGAATGAACAAACTTATGCTCAGAGAGACTGATTAGGTGGAAAAAGAGACTGAAGACATAGTCTAGAATGCATTTAAATATTCAATCTTTCTGTTATAGAGGACATAGATGATGAACCTTCTGCCATGGATGACGAAGGACTAAGTACATCAAAAGAAGAATCTACTGAGAAAATTGTAGAAGAGCCAAAGGAGATAGGTGAGGAGAGGACTAAGGACTTGGATTCCTCTATTTCGGAAGAGGAAGTCCATGAAGAAGTAAACATCTCTCTTCTGGATCCCCCTGCTAACTCTGGAACTGAAGGAGAAGGAAGAAAAGAGGAGAAATTGAGTCAAGTAGAGGAGAAAAAGGGAAGAGAAGAAGAACACATAGAAAAGATCTCTGATGACAGTTCTAAGGCTGCAAAAGAAAAGAAGACTCTGTCTCTGGCAAGAGACACTGCAAAAGCAGTGAAAAAATTCCTGAACAAAGAGATGATGGAAATAGATGAACGGGAACTATTCCAAGGACCACTCAATTTTGACTCCCTCTTTCTGGTCCAGACAATGAAGGTAGCATCTTTTGCTCAAGCTAAAGCAAAAGAAAAGATTTTGAAGTCTCACATAGAAGACTGTGAGCTGATAGAGATTGCATCTGGTGTGTTGGAGAAGATCATGCCATCCTTTCAAAAGGATCTTTCGGCCTCTTCATCTAGTAACTTGAAATCTATTGTTAATTCTATTAACACACATTTTGATTCTTTGGAGAAATCGGCAGAAGAGAAAGTCTAGAAAGAGTTTTTAGGAAAGAAATACTTTGAAGTATAGGGACTCATAGCAAATGATAGGAGAAATCTAGATATTGTGATAAAGAGCCTAGAAAATGCTCTTAAAGATGGCAGAGAATTATACAAATTTTGTCTATCTTGGTCCACAGTGATAGATGACAATGTAAAGAAGGTGGAAGAACAAGAGGGTAAATTGTCAAGTTTATCCCAGAATTTTGATCCTCTCACTTCATCCATAATTAATCAAGAGTGCCAGGCTATTGCCAGTATAAATGAAATAAAGAGGCTTGAAAAGGAAAAGAAGAACAGAATAAGAAGGATGAGTGACCTAAGAGGGATAATTATCCCTAAGTTAGAGGTAATGCATGAGGCCTTAACTGATGCTCAGACCACAGCCCAGACTAATGATCCAGTGAACTTAAAGAGGGCAGAAGCTTTTGCATTTTTGTTGAGTTGTCACATATCAATTTTGGACAGGATGAAGCAAAGTTGGGCAATAGAATTTGTCCAATTAAAAACCAATTTTGCAAATATACTTAAGTATATGTAAGTGTAACATGTATATATACTTTTGCGGCTATGTATATGTTGGTTTTTACAAATTTTGGTGTGTGGATTCCACCCTTTTCCATTGATGTCAAAGGGGGAGTAAGAAGTAGTGAAAAATGTGGAATCCAGCAAAGGGGGAGCTCTGGTAAAAATGTACATAAAATAGAGCATCAGCCAAGGGGAATTTTGCTTCGACACTTAGTCATTTTTCAATAAGTGTTGCCATCAATGCCAAAGGGGGAGATTGTTGGCAAGAGACACTATGTAGCTTCATGATTGTTGTCATTGATGGAAACAAAGTTTATCCCACACATCCACAGCACATAATATGTCTTTACCGGAAGTCAGATTGAAGAGTGTTTTGGTTCGGTGACCAAGAACAGAGCATGCAACAAGGTTCGACAATCAGGTCTGGATCTCTTAGAGGATGTATCTCAGCAAAGTATAGACTTGGGAAAGTCAGGAGGAGTACCATGACTGCTATATTCCATAGATTGAGCCTCTGGTGATGAAAGAGTGAAAAGATATGAGCATCTAAGTGTTGGGTTCCTAACAGGCAGAGCAAACTGAGGAAGAACTGACCAACAGAACATCAGACTTTAATCTGGATGAGAAAGTGATGATGGTCAAGTTATTTAAGAGATCATACATGGTTGGCTGACTTGATTGATGACTTCTAACTCTATGTCTTGGATACACATCTCACTTTAAGCATGGATTCAGCTGATAGATCAGTGTTTAGCAAATATCTTGAGTATTCCAGTTGCCGACTAGAAAGATGTTGAAATCCTTGGTGCAGATATATATACCAGATTGATTTCGGTATGAAGGTGTGTGGTGTATGAGTTAGTGTGCGTAAAAAGGTAGAAAGAAGTGTGGAAGTAGGAATACAAATCTGGTATGTGACAAAACAACAGCATTAGAGTAGAGGAAGAATGAAGTGCATTAGATCAGTGTATTGAGCCTGACCAGAACTGAACCTGAGCATATGTGGATGCCTCTCATCAGTTCAAATACTTGGTTACTTTCTATATACCTTGTAGATAGGGAGTCTCTTATAGGCAGTGTGCCTCTTGTGAGCAGTGTGCTCAGGTAGTGAGCCCTAATTAGCAAGTGCCATTTTGTACTTCTTATTCTCTTAACAGAGAATACAATCTTGGGTTAGCCACCCTGTGGTTTTTCCCTTAACAGGGTTTTCCATGTCAAAATCATTGTGTTATATGTGTTGATTTTATTTCTGCTCTCATGGTTATGTATGCTTATATGTTTTGATGCTACACTAATTGTTAAAGAAGAATAGAAAGTTAAAATATTTAAGATAACTGATTCACCCCCCCCCTCTTAGTTATCTACCTTGTTTCCAACACTTAGATCATATCACCCAAGTTCATTTGTGGCTCATTAGAGATTAATGTTATTTGTTTATTATTGTTAAAATTCCAAAAGACACTTACGAAGAGGTGCATCCTATTCAAGATATAGCTATATAAGTTAGAAAAGTAGGAATGAGAAAATAATCATTATCATTTCATATTTAGGTGAGGCATTAGTAAGAAGATAGATTGCACCCATTTCTCCCATCCATTTCCATACTTTAGAAACATATACAATTATTATATATATTTTGAAGCAATATAATGGAGCAGACTATTCTTGAATGGTGATCTATGTTCAGTGTTCAACTGTTGTGATTGATTTTCATAATTATATGCTATTGTACTGTCTCTAAAGTGGTTCTTTTAAGTTATTCAAATTTTCATAATTTGTCACAACACATTTGTTGTTGGTGTGTGGTTATCTTGATTGGTTTCTGGTTGGAGTGAATTAAATATCCTTTTAGATAATTTATTTTGATTGGTTCTTGCCAAGGATTAAAATCCTTTTAAAATAATTGTTGTGATTGGTTTCCCTCAGGATGAGAATTAAAAGTCCTTTCATGAAATCATAGTAATTTAGGGGAATATCACTAGGATTATTAAAGAAGAGTACAATAACTTACAGACCTGCACGTTTGTACAAGGTGCAAACATTCCAAGTGCCCAACAAGTTAGAGTGAAGCTACAAAATAGATCCACCTATCCTACACATCTGCCTCCATAATCATCATCCATCCATTGACTCCGTCCACCCAATAGATTAGGCACTTATCAACTTTAGAAAATTTTATCCAAATCCAAATTTACACTCTTGATACTTCAAGCATTCTTATTAGGAACTAGTTAGTAAGCTCTGCATCAACCTCACATCTATGTGCCATAGTGAGTAGATTTCCCAAATTAGAATCCATTTTTCAAATCTGCTTTATCATTTAGGTACACCCACCTAGGCCTGGTAGAGCCTAAAGAGTAGGGGGTTTTCAATTATATAAACCCTATTCAGTTGGCCAAAATGTATCAAGGGACTGGCACCCTCTTGTGGTCTAAAAACCTACATTTTTGAGACCCAACAGATTGGCGACTCTACTGGGGAAAAACACACAAGGAAACCTAGTAGCAGACCATATCCTAGAGTTGGAAAGTTAAAGGACATAACTCTGCTGGTCAAGAAGAGCCCAGAAAGTAATCAATCCTCTTAAGTGAGGTGGCGACTCTACTTAGAATATAAATCATTTTGTCTTGAAATATAACAATTTCTTGATATGGATGGTATGAGATCTAAATTTGATGGTAGATAACTGTAATCATCCCCACCCCTTAGAGCTCCCTCAAAGAAAACTGGGTTATCAAACAAATCTCAACAAAATAATAATCAAAATACTCGAGAAGATACATCAGAACAACCAATTACAACTCATAATAGCTTCACTCCCTTGCATGACTCAAGTGAATTTCAATCCAAAAGTTACCTTGATCATGATAGATTTGATGATGTCTTCGACCAATACAGACCTAATCCTTAAAAATAGCTTGAATATGAGGCGAAAGTTATGAGGGAAATAGAACAACAACAGGCATAATATGATTACAGGATGACATTACAATAGAGTGAAGGAACTCAACAAGAATTTATGGACCAAATGACTGTTGCACAAGTTCATGACAGTCCACCACAAGATATGAGGAATAAGGATGAGATGCAACAGAATCTGCTCAAGTTGCAGGAGGAACTTGAACTTGTTAAGTTAAGGAAAGTTGAGAGTCAGTTGAAACAAGAAATACAATAGATAAAAGATAGAACTAAAGCAGCTAACCAAAAATATGTACCTCTACACAAACAAGGAGGGTATGTTCCAAGGAACATACAACAAAATATGCACCAGAATGCAGGTAGCTCATCCAATCCACAACCACCACCTGGAAGCCATGTCCAACAGAACATTCCTCCATGAAATTCAAGACCACCCATCACCCATAACACTTCCCAACATATAATTAATCCATACCCACCCCCTGGCCAACAATATGTCATACCACAACATCAAAATGTGAACCCACATCTAAATGCACAACAACATCCTCCTCACAACCAATACCAACCAAACCAATAGCCCCATAATCAGTACCAGCCAAATCAATGACTACAAGGGCCCCTTAACATGAATAGATATAGACAGTTGGACTTGTTTGGATATCAAATATGTCCTGATCCTATTTATAACGATTTAAGGAGTGCTCTCCCAAAATTTGCTGGAAACAATGCCATCTCTGCAGAAGAACACATTAGAAATTTTGAAATAGTCATGGATAACTTTGAAGTGCATTATGAAGATGTTCTAATGAAGTTATTCATGTTGTCCCTTGTTCAAGATGCCAGAGACTGGTGCAAGAATCTGCCTGATGCATCAATTTTCTCTTGTGAAGATTTCAAGGATCAATTTAGAGAATAGTATGGGAGCCAGTATGACCCAAATTTTGTGGTTCATGAACTAACTAGTATTTAGAAGAATTATAATGAATATGTGGTGTACTTCAAACAAATATTTTCTAAAATCTATCATAAGATCCCATTAGAATTGAAACCCCTAGATCGCATGGCCCTAGCCTTATACTTAAACGCCTTTGACCCAAAAACTAGGTATGAACTCAGGAACAAGGCCCCCATGACCTTGGCAAAAGCACAAAAGGTAGCTATCAGTATTGAGAATAACAAAAGGGCAGCAAGAAAACTTGGGAAAAGAGAAAATCCAAAGATTGTGCCAGCTCCAAACAATAATCAAGCAAAATAGAACAATTATTATAGAAATGAAAGGCGAAGGTTACATGACATGCCTTATAACACGAATTGGAAAGATGGAAGGCCTTTGGAACATAACAAAAAGTAGAATTATGGGAAAGATATTCCTAACTCCTTAAAAAGAAGTGGGACACATGTAGTGGAAAATAACCCCTGGTGCCTAGCGTGTAATCTACCTCATTCACCTGACTATTGTGTGGTGGCACTATTAGTACAGGAAGAAGAAACATCTTATGGTCAAGAAAGAGATAACCATACTATAAATATGCTAGCAATCAGACCTCACCAGATTGATGAAGGATATTCATCCACAAAAGAGGATGGATATGAATATGATGTGGGAAACCAAAGATATAACATTAATATGGGAAGACAGGAGGTATTTTCATATTAGGAGTCCATAATTATGAGGAAACTGATTATAATCCAATATACCACCACATAACCAATGGAGAAGACCAGATGAGGAAGAAAGGAGGGCTCTTACAATGGCTGCAGTGGCATAGGAAAAAAGTAAATATAATTTGAGAAACAGAATAGTTAATGCAGACCAAGGAACAACTAGGAGTGTGTTTGTGAAAGATCAAAATCATAATAAAGAAAATATGAAATATGCACCCAAAGAGCCAACGAAAACTGAACAGGGTAAGATAAAGGATAAAATACCAGATAAAGAAAAGGGGCATTTCAAAATAGAAAAAATTGATCAAACAATAACACCCTCATTTGACATAGCCCAAGCAGTATCCCAAGTAAAAATATCAGTACCACTCCTTGAAATGATGAAGATAGATCAATACATAAATACAATGGTCAAGATGATTTCATACATATCAAAAAAGAAGCATGAAAATCCTAAAATCAAAATAAATAATGTTCAATAAAAGGCTACTAGAACTCCTAAAGTATATCTGGGTGACACCTTGACAAAGAATCCCTCTCAGGTGGATCCTTTTTACACCACTCTACTAATAAAAAACAAAGTAGTGAGGAATTGTATGATTGATTCAGGGGCAACTATGAACATCATGCCAATGGCGGTCATGGAGGAGTTAGGTATGTGGGTTGACACTAGTATATGGCAAATGTTATGCAATGGACAATAGATCCATCCCAATTGTGGGCATTATGTGGGACATGGAGATAAGGCTAGCCACTTACCCTGAGGTAGTATATAAGATTGACATCATTGTGGTGGACATCGCACCATATTATGGGATGCTATTATCTAGACAATGGACTACAACAATTGGAGGAAATGTCCAATTAGATCTATCTTATGCCACCATACCAGTTGGAGGAAAGGAAGTTAAGATTTGTAGAGAGCCGAGGTATGAGAATATCATAGAATGCATTGATCAGAATCAAATAAATTTCTTCTGTGATATAGACCTTGGTACATTTAAAATTGAAAAAAGTCAACCAGAGATATAGAACACTAACCCTATACATCAAGAGTCCCATCTTGATGAGTGTGGTGTGTGGAAGATGTACTTTGATGGTGCATGTAGTAAGGCTAGTAATGGAGCAAGGATATTGTTTATTTCACCAAATGGTAAGACTTTCAAATATGCATTTCTGTTAACATTTGAATGCACCAACAACATAGCAGAATATGAGGCGTTGCTCATAGGGTTAAACATTGTTATAAAACATAAAATAAAATCCCTCGCTATGTATAGGGATTCAGAACTAATTGTCTCTCAAATCAGGGGGAAGTATTCATCTAAAAACAAGAGATTGAAACAATACAGAAATGTTGTTTGGGATGATATTGGGCTATTTGATACATTCTTTATGAATTGGGTGGATAGATCCAAGAATATAATGGTAGAATTCCTGGAAAATATAGCCCTAAAAAATGATGATATCACATTGGCAGGCATCATTGAAGTTGAATTCAAAGCTAGACCTGCTATCCCTGACAACATATATAATTGACAAGTATTTGAGGATGGCAATGACTTGATTAAATTCCTACACTATGTAGATCAATATGAGGCTCAAGAAATTCATTTTAATGCATTTGTGGAGGAAGTAGATGGAAAGAAAACTCTATTTGGAAAAGAACTGGTATAGCTCAAGACTAACAAGATTCCTAAGGGACTTGTAGCATTAGAGAGATTGTTTGATGGGAATGATAGAGCCCTTATGAAACAAACACTAGTAAAAAGGGAAGATGTTGAGGAAATTAATTTGGGGACTAAAATGGCACCAAAAAGAGTATATATTGGGAAAAGGATAAGCCCAACAATCAGAAAGATGTTGATTGCATTATTAAGGAAGTATAAGCATGTCTTTACTTGGTCTTATGATGATCTCAAGGCATATAGAGAAGATTTGTTCCAACACGAAATCCCACTCAATCCTGATGCAAAACCTTTCAGACAAAAATAGAGACCCATAAATCATACCTTAGAACCTAAAATGCATGAAGAACTTATGAAGCTTAGGGAAGGGGGTATCATCAAGCCTATCAGACATTCATCATGGGTTTCTAATTTAGTACCTATTAGAAAGAAAAATGGAGAAATAAGGCTTTGTGTGGACTTCTGAAACTTGAATGTATCCTCTCTTAAAGATAACTACCCACTCCCAAACATGGAGGCTTCGTTGCAAAGGGTCATAGGATCTGAGTTATTATCTATGATGAATGGGTTTTCAGGTTATAACCAAGTGAAAGTTAAGGAATCAGAACAATACAAAACAGCTTTCACCACACCATGGGGAACATATGTATATGTCAGGATGCCATTTGGACTTACAAATGCTGGTGCAACTTTCTAGAGAGCCATGGATGTTGCCTTTACTGATCTAATTAATGTAATAATGGTGGTGTACCAGGATGATATCACTGCATATTCTAAGAAAGCAGAAGATCATGTTGCACATCTTGAAAAAATATTTGTCAGAGCATTGAAATATGGCATTTCCTTGAATCCTAAAAAGTGTCATTTTGTAGTAACAGAGGGAAAGTTACCAGGACATATAGTATCCAAGGATGGAGTTAGGATTGATCTAGAAAGGGTGGAAGCCATAGATAAGATTCCTACTCCTAAGATAGTTAAAGCCATTCAGTCCTTCTTTGGGCAAATTAATTTTGTGAGGAGGTTTATATCAAACTTTACTGAGATAGTGAATCCAGTATCAAAGATGTTAAAGAAGGTTGCAAAGATTGACTAGATGGCTGAGGCCATAGATGCATTCATATCCATCAAAAGAGAAATTAAAGAAGCCCCAGTCTTAAAATCTCTTGATTTCAATAAACCATTCCTGATCTTTTCATCTGCATCTTATCACACAATTGCAGCAATGATGTTACAAAAGAATGATGAGGGGTATGAGCAGCCTATTTCATTCTTCAGAAAATCCATCCAAAATGCAAAGTTAAAATATGATATTGTAGAAAAACAAGCATATGCATTAGTAAAAGTTGTCAAAACATTTAGATCATATCTAGTGGGAGCAAAAGTAATAGCATATGTACCTAATGCTGCAGTAAAAGATGTGTTTGTACAAACTGAAGTAACTAGGAGGAGATGTAGATGGATTAATAGAATTTAGGAGTTTATCATAGAAATCCAAATCACTAAGTTAGTAAGAGGACAGGGTCTTGCTAAATTAATGGCTGAAACAACTATTGACATTTCCCAGGTGTGCAATCTGAATGATGAAGATAACATGATTACTAGTATTGAGCACACATCATGGTACATAGATCTTGTGTATTATCTTAAACATATGAAATGTCCTAAAGGATTTGAAGATAATAAAAAGAGGACTCTTAAACTACAAGCTTCAAAATATGTATATTCATGAAAGGAGACCTCTATTGGAAAAATAGGGATGGTGTCCTATTGTTGTGCTTAGATGAAAACCAAGCAAGGCATGTTTTGAAGGAAATGCATGGAGTGTGTGGAGGGTATTTCTCGGTGAAGACTACTGCACATAAGGTATTAAGGGTAGGTTACTATTGGCCTAGAGTTTTTAATGATGACTACGATTACACTAGGAAATGTGAAGCATGTCAGAAGTTTTCTGGAAAATTGAAATATCAAGGGGCATTGCCTTTAAGACCTTTGCAAGTTGAGGGTCCATTCCACCAGTGGGGGATTGATTTCATAGGAGAAATTGCAAAAAAATCTAGTGGAGGACATAGGTGGATATTAGTAGCCACAAACTACTTCAAAAAATGGGTAGAATCTATACCTACCAAACAAGCAACTAGTAAGGTTGTGACAAACTTTTTATTGGAAAATATCATCACTAGATTTGGGGTGCCAGCAAGAATTATAACTGATAATGTTCTTTAGGTTAGATGTGTTTAAGGGATTTTGCCAATCCTATGTTATAGTAATCTCATACTCTTCACCATATCATCCACAGGCAAACAAGCAGGTTGAATCCAGTAATAAAAGCATCCTGAAGATCATAAAACAGATGCTAGATAACAATAAAAAGGCTTGGGATTCCAAATTGAAACTAGCCTTGTGGGTAGATAGGATCACTGTGAAGAAGGCCATAGGAAAATCACCTTTTGAACTTGTGTATGGGACTCAAGCTAGGCTCCCTTTGCATAACCTATTACCAGTATGTAAGTTCATCTTGCAAGAAGATTTGGATGTTCCTGAACCTATGGAGGAGAGGATAGAAGAGTTAATGGAACGTGATGAGGTCAGGGACCAAGCTCAACAACACAATAAAAAGAAGCAATTACAAATGAAATATCTGTATGATAAAAAAGCTAAAAATAGAAAATTGGAGATAGATGACATAGTTCTCATGTGGAATGCCAAGAGTAAAGACAAAGGAAATAATGGGAAATTTGAAGCTTTGTGGTTGGGACCATTTGTCATTGTTGGCAAGGCTGGTGAAGATTCATATAACCTCCAGAACATGACAAGAGAAGAACAAGAATTGCCAGTACATGGACAGTTCTTAAAAAACTTCTTTTCTTAAATCATAAAGAGGAACAAGATTTGCTAGTGCATGGATAATTCTTAACTAACCTCTTAAAATAAATTTTTTCCATGCACAGTAGTATAGGATTCCACTCCATTTCCATTTCTCATCCATACCAACTTCCACTTCAAGTCCTTAAATCCACTTCAACTTCCATACCAAATAAATAAGATATTTGGTCTGCTTCTCCAAAGACCTGGATTCTTTATATACCCACATGGGGTATACATCCCCAATCAGAGCCACTGTTAGGACTGGAAAAAAATCACATTTTTCACTAGCCACCATCCTCCACATAACATAGAAATTTGCCACACTTTGATTTTATGATCAACACTTGTCAGAATTTGTGTGACAAGATCCATTCTAAAGCCCATGAGAACTGATGATTCCATGAATATGGCCTCTAAGATAAGCATTTCCCTGATCACAGTTGAGCAAAAGAACTTTAAGAGCAATTGATCTTTATCGAGAAGATCATGTGCATGTCTTGCCAATCAAACAAGCTATAGTTCTTTGTTGAACATTTTATGCATATCAGGAAGACATAAATGAAGTCTCAGCAATCAAAAGTTTCAAAAGGATAACAAGTGCCCATAATCGGGAAGACATTACATACTGTTTCTCTAATAAAAAACTCATTGGCAAAAGAAAGAAAGTCGGAATGAAATTTTTAAATAATGCTGATCTCAGGAGTCATACCGATGGATACAATTTTGGCAAGAGATATATATATTCCCACCGATAAGTCAAGACAATAGTTCTGTCGGAGTGACATATGTGATCAAAGTGGGTTTTTCATATCTTGCCGAATATATAGGTCACTCCGATAAGAAAGAATTGAAAGGCTTCGGCAAGAGTCCCACCAATGCATCCCAATGATAAAAAGCTATAGAAAAAACATATCGAGGAGACTAGGAATATCGAGATGGCATCCTATTTTCTTAATGATAATACATGTCAGCCTGATGAAGATATAAATGAGGATCATTTGTTGATAAGACACTGGGTGATGCCTAAAAGGGTTCCTAACGGTCCAGATCACCCTAATATTGTGTAGACTTGATGATGTTCTCCCCGAAACACTAAATTCAAAAGTAAGATGAAAGGTAGTCATATCAGCGAGAAAAATAAGACATCCTCCCAATGGGATAAAAGATCTAAAGTGACACTTCCTATCAAAAGGACATTCATCTAGTCTTGGCGATGAGTTATGAATGTATAAACAAAAGATGGCCCCAAATGAAACACACAGATCGCCCTGAGACTAGAAGAGTTTCACTGATACAACAACATTGTATCACTCTGACATTTCAAAATCTAAGAAACCTGCCACATTCATTTCCAATGGCCAGCATAAATGCTTTCATGAACAAAATCTTATATGAACCTTTATGAATCAAAAGGGATTAAACCAAAAAGTAATTTTCAAGAGTTGCAATGGAAAGGATGGTGAATTGAGCAGAGGTCAACGAATTTAGTATGCCTGAAATACACAAATAAGCATATAAGATTTCCCTCCTATTGATAAATTCTAATTCAATTTTGTTATTTGATAAAAGGCTAGAATGGAGGGTTCCGTGAAAATGAAAAATAGGAAACAACAAGGTGAAACTAGTCAATCCAAAAGCGAGAAGCAAAAAACTAAAACAGGGAGGGAAGTCAAAACACAAGAACAAAAATTGAATCAAGACCTCATCGATCAATTCCCTAGTTCGGGACCAAAAGCTAGGAGGACTGTACAGTTGAGGGAAGATGTATTAGAAGACAAATACAAACATATAGGAAATGTGTGGACCCCCATTAGGGTCTATGAACTATTTATGTTTCATTACTATCGGAGAAATAGATTTCAACCATTCTACAACCCTTGGAATTTTAATTTGGGAAAACTAGTTGTTACTGATGTCTTCTTAAATATGGATCTTATAAAACTCTTGGCCAACCACTATAACCTGAATCTTAAAGCTATTTGCAAGCTGCAAGGAGAACCTTTTCTACATGTGTCTAAAATTGCATTGCGTGAAGTTTTCATCCTGGATGACACATGTGATGAACCTATTGTCTATGAGGATTTAGAAAAGGAGTACTGGAGAATGGACACCAACTACAAAGGTTGGAAATTTCAATTACATAGGCCTAGAGAGAATGAAAACTTAGTACCGCTTGAGGATGATAATGGACCTCCCTTCCATGTTGATTTATTTGTGCCTTATTTGAAATATACCTACTACTCAGTAGGTCAAGTACTGGGAACAAAAGTCCCTGAATTCATGTCTCTAGGTCCAATGGTGATTGCTACTGATATCCAATGTCACAATGCAAGGGCTTTTGATTATGCTTCTCATATTTCCAGAGCAATTGACTCAAGGTTAATAGCTATCAAAAATGGTTCTCCCATAATGTACTTCAAACATTATTCTTCTCTTATGCATATGATAATGTACTATGGACAAGAGTTAGGGATGTGGCTAGAGGAATTGAGAATTACACAATTGGATAAAGAGGGTCAGCCACTACCAATACAATTGTGGACTTCCATTTGGGATAGTAGATTTGTAAATTCTAATTATGTGCATTTTGAAGAGTTCTTTGTCAAAATGTTGTATAGATTTTATGGTCATCCGTGTGATTATTCATTATCTAATGAGATCAAAATATGTTTAAGGCCCAAAGGTTTCGATGGACCAGCAACTATGAATCATAATTGGGGTGATTGGTACTACTTCCTTGATTCCACCATGATCAGAGTTTATGGTTTTGAAGATACACCTTTTTTATTGCCCAAAACTGTGCCAGATAGAATTGCATACCTAGAAATTGTTAGGAAGCTAGACTATTCTAATATTATGAACTTGAGTGCTTATGACAAATAGTCACTCATGCTTAGCACATTATGTTTTGGGGATTTTACTGTAGTTTCTAAAGAAGGATGTGATCTTATTTTGGATAAATTGTCACACTTCAATATGAAGAGAGCAGCACCAAGGAAAGGATTTGATCCTGAAGGTTTTATTGATTTTGCAAGAAAGAAACAAAATTAAAGTGGATATGTTCATATACCATACCCTCATGATGATATCATTAGGAACCTGGAAGAAACAGAAGTTGATTTGGCAATTGATGAGTATAATCAAGAGGTTGAACAAAAAATGTGGGAGATACAAGAAATAGAGGTGATATCCTCTGATAGTGACGAGTCTCCTGATGAAAATAAAACCCAAAGCCAACCCAATAAGATCTCCAAGCTAAGAATTGAAGAATATCATCCACCAATCAGAGAACAAGAAGCTGGAGAAACATCTGATACAGATTCTAGGCAATTGGCTTATAAATCTTTTGTCTCAGATGACCATTTCATTCATTCTCCCGAGTTTAAATCATTCTTGTACAAACACAAAGCTAAAGAAATAAGAGAATCAATTGCAGATATTACACCAAGCAATGAAAGACAATTGCTAAATACATTGAAAATGGATGTAGAAAATGAAATGAAGAATATGACTCCAGAGAGGGGCAGAAAACTATTAGAGGAGTCTGGTGTAATGATCTTTCCTAGTTTGGATTTAAATTCTGCATTAGTTTTTTATAGCTTTTTACATAATGGTGATGCAAAACACAAGCTTAGTCTAGAAGGGGTAACAAAAGTATATACTGGATCAAGATATAATCCTAATGAGAATTCTCTCATGATTTGGGCCTTATACCCCCCACACAAGAAGCTTGATGTTATTGATATAGAGAAAGCATTTGGTCATGTAATGACATTAAAAGTGGGTGAGACTGATCCTGTGGTCACAATAGAAATTGGCATTAATGTAACCAAACTAAACAAGGCACAGATTCAGATGTTGATTAAATAACTGGACATGTATAAACTGAACAGTGAAACGATGCGTAAGGAAAATGATTTTCTGAGAGATATGTTAAGGATACCTTCAAAGAACATGTGAAAATTTTGACTCAGGGAGAAAGCTCCCAAATAAAGGACAAGAGAGAGATATCACAGATGAACTATCAAATAATCCAAGTTAGGTTTGATACACTATCCACAGTATTCAAAAAGAGATACACTAGTATGATGGTCTAGATGGACAATTTTTGGGTTACTCATTCTAAGAATCACATTGCTATCCAAGAGCATAAAAGGATAAATGACAAGCTCCATGAAAATCTTCAAGAAATATAAAATAGGAACACTTTTGATACTGAGGGCATTACCACTGCTAAAGATCTAATCAAGAAACATAAAGATTATAATGAGGAACTTCAAACAGATGCCAAGGTGTTTATTGATGCCTCAAAGGAGGGTGTGCCTGCACTGTTCCAAAATAATAAAGATCTGAAAAGACAAAATGAATGGATAAAAGAATGTGAATTGATATTATAGGGAGCCTTGGAAGCATCCAAAGTTGAAGATCCAGCACTGGGAGAGGCCTGTGAACGCTTGGAAAAAATGATCACTATGGAATTCATGGCAAGGAATGAAGTGGAGTATGTAGATACATACTTGAGTCAAGGGTACTTAGATCATATCACCCAAGTTCATTTGTGGCTCATTAGAGATTAATGTTATTTGTTTATTATTGTTAAAATTCCAAAAGACACTTACAAAGAGGTGCATCCTCTTCAAGATATAGCTATATAAGTCAGAAAAGTAGGAATGAGAAAATAATCATTATCACTTCATATTTAGGTGAGGCATTAGTAAGAAGATAGATTGCACCCATTTCGCCCATCCATTTCCATACTTTAGAAACTTATGCAATTATTATATATATTTTGAAGCAATATAATGGAGCAGACTGTTCTTGAATGGTGATCTATGTTCAGTGTTCAACTGTTGTGATTGATTTGCATAATTATATGCTATTGTACTGTCTCTAAAGTGGTTCTTTTAAGTTATTCAAATTTTCATAATTTGTCACAACACATTTGTTGTTTGTGTGTGATTATCTTGATTGGTTTTTGGTTGGAGTGAATTAAATATCCTTTTAGATAATTTATTTTGATTGGTTCCTGCCAAGGATTAAAATCCTTTTAAAATAATTGTTGTGATTGGTTTCCCTCAGGCTGAGAATTAAAATTCCTTTCATGAAATCATAGTAATTTAGGGGAATATCACTAGGATTATTCAAGAAGAGTACAATAATTTACAGACCTGCACATTTATAAAACGTGCAAACATTCCAAGTGCCCAACAAGTTAGAGTTAAGCTGCAAAATAGATCCACCTATCCTACACATCTGCCTCCATAATCATCATCCATCCATTGACTCCATCCACCCAATAGATTAGGCACTTATCAACTTCAGAAAAATTTATCCAAATCCAATTTAAACTCTTGATACTTCAAGCATTCTTATTAGGAACTAGTTAGTAACCTCTACATCAACCTCACATCTATGTACCACAGTGAGTAGATTGCCCAAATTAGAATCCATTAGCCTTTCAAATCTGCTTTATCATTTAGGTACACCCACCTAGGCCTGGCAGAGCCTAAAGAGTAGGAGGTTTTCAATTATATAAACCTTGTTTAGTTGGCCGAAACGTATCAAGGGACTGGCACCCTCTTGTGGTCTAAAAACTTGCATTTTTGAGACCCAACAAGCCGCATTTCCCAACTTACCACCAATTTGATATAGGCAATTTCTAGACCAATATTTGAATGGGAGGTTGTATAGTCTGATCCAAATCAGTTCTTTATAAGGATCAAAGATCTTAGGGTTGAAATCAGTCTCCATTTCTAGATGAAAACATAATCTGCATCAAACCTCCATGGTAGTTTCTCCAATATCTCATCCCTCTGTACTTCATCTTGGTAGTCTACAGAGAAAGTTTACTACTTTGGATGCCTCCCAATTCTCTACTATCCACCTCATTATATGTTCTTTTGGCCTAGTTTTCCCGATCACTCTTCCAATTAGTGCCATGTAGATTAGGGCTTCTGCATCCTTGTCTACTGCGCTCGCCACATCTATTTCCATGACTTCCTCCTTATCCAAATCCTTAGTTTTTTGCAAGATATCTATGAAGGTTCACCTCGATACCTTCAAGGGAATTGTGTTCACTCCTGTCATAGCATAGGGGAGTCTCCCTTCAATAACTAGTTTCTCCACATTTTCTTCCCCACCTTTTCTTTCTTCTGCGCCTACCTGCTTTTTCGTAAAATTCACTCACTCCATTATTCTTGCTCACTACATTCTAAATTATACAATCAACTTCTATTTATTATTTATATTTTAAACAAAAAGCCTCAAAATTTTTGAAAGGAATAGACTTTGGCAATATAGTTGATGACTTTTTTTAAAGAACTTTGAGATGAAGTTAAAACCTACTATAGATGGCAATGTCTAGTTTTCAAATATGCAATTTTTTTAGTGTTAAACATATTTCTATTATTATTAATTATTTTTTAAACAAAAACCATCATAAAATTGAAATAACATATATTACTATCTTTTTAATAATTTTTTATTTTTGAATTTTTTTGAAAAAAAAATATGTTTGATCAATCTAGACATCATTGATACACAATGAAAAAAGAAATTATGTTATGATTAGTTTAGCTCAAATTATATTGGCCTTACCTGAGGGGTTTTAAAAAACACAAATTAGGGCTAGTAAAAAATTAATTTTTGTAAGTGCTTCAAATTTCTACTCCATCTATCACAGAATTTGATTTTTAGATACATGTACATATACATGTACATATACATGTATATATAACTTCAAACAAATATATATATATATATATATATATATAAAACTTCAAACAAATATATATATATATAAAACTTCAAACAAATATATATATATATATTTGTTTGAAGTTTTTCCCTCATTCAAACCTGCACAAGAAAACATATAGAAAACTTAGTAATCTTTGAAACAATTATATAGAACAAATTAGAAAAGAAATGTATTGAAAAATAGGAATTAGAAAAAAAAGAAAACAAAGAAAAGCAAAAAGAATTATTTTAGAATTAAAAATATAGAAAAAACTTGTTTTATTCTTTTAATTATCATTTTAATTAATTTTGTTTAGTGGTAAGTGATCCTAAAAATGCACTAGAGGAGTGGACACAAAAGTGAGTGCCAAATAAAGTATGAAATTGTGAGCGAGGATAATTTACGACACTACACTTCCGAAAAACTCTTATCTAAATTTTTTAATCATACTTCTTGTATATTGGCAATGGTCCTATTCTTCCTTTCAACAACTCCATTTTGTTGTGGAGTGTAAAAAATAGTTAACTCTCTCTTGATTCCATTAGTTTTTTAGAAATCTATCTAAACTAATTTGATTTGTATTTACCTCCATTATCTACCCTATTAAGTTTTGATGAAGTTGTTATTCTATTTTCAACCAACCTCTTAAATTATACAAACTTGTCAAACGCTTCAAATTTTGCAACCAACCAATATAACTAAGTTTTTTAAGTAATCATCAATAAAGGTTAGAAAATACTTAGACATGTTCAAAGAAGTTGTTTCCATGAAACCACACAAATCTATAAGAATTGTCTTATAGATTATTTATCTCTTCTGGATTTACTAATTGGAAAGCTAGCTCTATGTTGTTTACTAAAAATGCACTCTCCACACATACCTTTTTTGTATCTTAAATGAAAGGCAATCCTTCAAACATTATGATTTTTTTGAGTAAAAAGAAACCACTAAAAGTAAGATGCACCCATATCTTTGGTGCCAAATTTTCCTTTTATTCATTTTACTAGTTCTTAATGCTTGATTTTGTTGAGTGAAATAGAGAGGAAACATCTTATCACATGTCATATTTGTTGTTACAACAACCACATTCCTTTTCAATTTATCTTTGATTATGCATGAACATTTTGATCAAAATTCACTTGATACTTTCATTAAAACATTTCTCTAATAGATAACAAATTATTTCTAAGTGTTGCAACCAATAGTGTTTCATTGATATGCTTTTCCTCACCATTTATAGTTGTAACTACAATAGTACTATTTCCTTGGTTCCATGAGACTAATTATCTCCCAATATAATTATCTTGTTATTCTTCTCATATATATTGATAAACAAACTCTCGCTACGTGTCATATGAGAAAGATATAAAAAGTCAATGTACCTTAAATTATTCCTACTTATATTTGTATTAAAGTAGGAAATGAATAAATTTTGGTTATCTTCAACAATATTATGAACATTCCTTCATTCCATTCAATCATTTTTACTCCAATGTATTCTAATTCATATTGTCCAAATTTATTATAATTAAACTATTTGATATTCCTTTTATAATGATTATCTCCTCATTATTCTCATCTCTTCCTCTTCCTCTTCCTGTAAAGCTACTACTTTTGCCTCTAAACTTATTACCTCTTCCTTTGAAGTTGTTCTAAAAGAAAATTGTAGCAACATATGCCATTTCCACATAACCCTCATGAGAGAAACACATGCAAAAGAAGTATTCAAAATCCACAATGTAGAATTATAACAAAGAATACCACTAGATAACATCAAATGTACCAAGATATAATTTTCCAATGTTTAATCACCTTCGTCACACTAATAAAATAATTTCCCTTTATTCTCATTTTTGTCGTTGGAGAGTTCTGTGTTGAATGTGCTTATTGGCAAGTCTTAATAGTGCCTTGATTAGGGCATTATCTATTGCATATATAGGTTCGAGTAGGCTAAAATGTCTAACCCCCTATTCTTTAATAGGATTATTAATCATGCTTTGGTTCCTCCTAAAGTGAAAGATGACTCTCATCTTGGTTCATCCTCATCCCCTATGATATCTAAGGGTGTGTTCATGGCCTCTCATCCTCCCCTACATCCCAAATCTATGGTTCTAGACAAGCCCACCCTACCCCACCCCAATTTCAAGTTCAGACCCTAGTGCAGTAGTGACCGGGGAACCTCATCAAGCAACCCAATCACACAACTCAACAACACAATAGAGATATAAACTCATAAACAAATCTTAAACTATTGTATTAAAAATCATAACACCAACAATTTCAAATTTATTTTCCTTCCAAGCCTCAACCTCAGTGTTTACAATGCAATACCCAACTGATTATGTGCTTACAACAACAAATTGCCTCCCAATGAAATATAGAAATCACCCTCAATCCACTTTTGTCTCATCTCTGTCTAAGAGGAATCCTTAATCCACAACCATCTCACCTTTGTTCCTCCCCCTCCTGAGGAATTTCCCCTCCTAAGGAATCAATCTCCTTTTGAATCTGCTCTGACAAATCTCCCTATGAGAAATCTACCAAACAAAAATGACAATCAATTTTTATTCTTCCTTAGTGGAATTTGAAATAGTTGAGTTATTCAGTTATGAAATTGAACAATCAGGTATCCCAATGACCATTTTGACATTTCAAATTACTAGAATGGATTACTAAAGTTGTCATGTGATTACTGAAATAATTGCTCTTTATTAAAATACCTCATATATATGTAATCCATCAGTCAACAGATTCTCAATGAGCTATGGAATTCTTCCTTTATATCTCCTTTTCAGAAATACCTGTCAGTGTAAGCCTTTTTCCATCGGCAAATTATAATTTCCTCAAACCTTGGAGTCTTTTATTAGTAGAACCAAACTTTACAAAACTTTACACGTTATCAGAAAATGTTCAATTTTTTGAACCTCAGTGATAAATGCCTATCGGCAAATGTTTGATTTTCTGAACCCTAGTTATAACCTATCGGTAAAATTCTACTTTCCTAAACTTTAGTACATTCCTTCGCTATCGGCAAAGTGACAATTTCTTGAACCAATTCATTGTCCTTTACTCACCATGTCCTTTGTTGACAAAACATGCCTTTCTCAAACAATTGTCGACATATCGGCAAATCCTAAAAGCCACGAACTAGTTTGCAAACAAGAAAGTTTACCTATAAAAAATATTAGGCAATTTATCCCTTTTATCAGTAAAACTTACCTTCCACGAACTATTTGGCAGCTTATCGGTAACTTTAGGAAACCGTGAACTGCCAAGACTTATACATTTCCTCTCTATTAGCGAATTGACCATGCCATGAACTTTGGAGTCAAGCCTCATGAACTTAAGAGTATTTATCTTCTACTTTATCACCTATTAGAAAATTCAATAAACTACGAACTCCACTCCTTCAAGCCTTTATCGGCAAAATGTCATATCGGTGAACCAAAGGGTTCGCAAACCCAAGATTTTGCCAACTAAGTTTGGAATCTTTCAACTTCACCGACAACAAAGATATTTTATTCATATTCATTAAGGTTCCAAACAGCTAACTGAAGAAGACTTAGAAATTTTCAAACTTCCTTAAAGGCTTGGTTGGGAAAATCACCCAGTGGTGAACCTGTAAGCACAAAAATCATGCATAGCCTCCACGAGGACCCCTATGATGATTCAAATCCTTGTCACATACATGTAAGCATGAAATAATGTCCTTTAAGAAGAAAACCTCTTGATGACGTGTCTTATTTCTTGTCTTGTGTTGATTCCTCTTTGTCAATTTCTCTCTCTCCTTGTTTGCGACATTTTTTGACACTTGTCAATTTGTATTTTCTGAGCTTTCAACCTTGCTCCTAAGCCTTGTAAGCATCTTGTAGGTGAGTTTTCACCTTTCCCTTTTGTTTTTCATTCTTTGCACCCCCTAGAAGCCTTCTAGAGGTCCCCCCTTTCCATCTCTCACTTTCAGTTTTCAGTTCCACTCAACCAATCCAAATCTTCCCCTATTATTTCCAGATCTCCCCCGAGAGATCCTACAGGTGCAAGTGGAGATTTTGATTCTTGCACATGACTGACCTATTTCCAGACGCAGAACCCCTCCTTTTCTTCTCTTCTTTCATTTCCCCCTACAATTCTTTAGAAAATCCTATCCAGTCCAGATCTCCCCCAAGCAACCCAGGGTCACCCCCTGGGTGACCCTACTAGCAAAAGGGATGACCCTGCCATATTTCTAGGCGTAGAAAACCTTGAGTTTCTCACTCGTTTTAGCTCTATTTTTGCCTATTTTTCTACCAGTTCACATGATTTTTTATGCCTAATATGGTGTTGACTATTTTATGCACCCACATATGCATAATTAACTCCATTTTATCTAAAATTAACAACTCAATCAATATCATGCTTCCTCACATCTCCAATTCCTCTTTAGTGATAAGTTATTATTGATTTATCACTCCATAGTTAGCCGAGTTCACTAGGTAATCAACCTTGTTAACTCCCCAATCAATCCTTGTTAACTCATCAATCAAATGAGTTAACTTCTCAATAAATCCCATTCCTCAAACCTATTAATACACCCCTCCCTCAAGCACAAAGGGAGGCAAATTTAATGTGCACACAGCTCTTACTAGTTTTGGCTCTCCAACTTAGCATTCAAATGCTCTTACATGATGAAGGTGCCTTTTTCTTTATTCATTGTTCAACCAAGCATCATTACACTACTTCATTCAACGCCATTGTACTCAACTAAAGCTCTCATAGAGCTCTTTCAAGCTTCAACAAGCTTCTTTTTGCTTCTTTGTGACGTTTTGTCGTCAAGAGGATCTCTTGCTACTTCAAAAGGACTCGAGGTTGCCAATATCAAGGATTTCTGAGGGTAGTGGAGTCACACAAATCTTTATTTCTTTTAGGTTCCTTCATTTCTTTATTCAATTCATAGTAATTAAAAAACCAAATTTGCTCTTGGGAATAGTAAATCTTTTCTTTTTCCTTGATAGTTAGATCTTGCATGTTAGAATAATTGTTTTCATATTCCTAGATCTAGATTATTTGAAGAAGTAATTTCCCTTTTTAGATTAGATTACTTCAAAACAAACGAAAACCCAAAAAACATACATTAAACTTACATTAGGAAAAGTCGTATTAGCTTGCATTCGTATTTCCCTTTCATAGATTAAATAGAACTTTCATTTCCAAAATACTAAAAAAGCATAAAAAAGACATTTGCATGCATATAGAAACCCTAGAAAAGACAAAATTGCAAACCCTCGATACCATCACGAGGTAAAAACAAGTCAAAACATAGCCAAACCCTAGGTCAAAACCCCAAGTCTAGTTAAGGGTGGTCATCACACATTTACCTCGATCTTGGCTCATGAATGTGCCTGGGAGTGAGAGGAGAGTGGGTGAGGGTTGTCCCTAATGAGATTGAGGAGATCAATCTACGACAACAACAAGAGACATTACTCTACCATAGAAAGATCCATTTGTCCTCTAATTGTTAGAAGAATGTAGACAATTACAAATACAATGAGAACTCATTCAATGCATTGAGAGACAAGAGGACATAAATGCAAGAAACCACCTACCCACACAAAGGTGGAATAGAAGAAACCCCAATAGGAGAAGAGAAACTAGTGACCATTCAGGTCATAGGGTTATCTCAACAACAACTACAATCAAACGAAACATTCAACTTAGCACACAACAACAAAGGCCATAGAACTTTCCAACCCCTCTCCACGAAATCCATCTCTCCAACGAGCCAGACCCCCACTGTTTCTCGCCTCCTCTCGACTGGCTACTTCCACGTGAGTGAGAGTGATGTGGTGGATCACCTTGTGGCAAGGAGGGAAGGGTCTATGTGCATACTAAAATCTGACCCGACAGCCCCAGGCAACCAGAGTCATGATTTTGAACATAGAGAACCGAGCAGTCGGCAAACTACATAACCAACAAACTAAACAATTCGTGAACTAGAGAAATTTCTAACTTGTCATAACTTAGTCATTTTTAATCTAAATCTCACCAAATTGGAACTGGAGATACCTATTTGGCTCTTCTACAGGATGGTGTCCTTAACTTTCCCAATTTGAGACTGAAAATCTAAACCTGAGGCAAACTACCCAAAATCAACACAAAAACAAACAAGAACAAAACTGAAATAAAAACTAAAACTGAAAACTTGAAATATTTTTGGGTGATGTTGATTGCTTCTGGACCTGGATGCTCCTACATTAGACATGTCGAGTAAAAATTTGTGAGCATGGGCTCACAAGTTGGAGATGAATAGTAGAACTACCCTTCCAGGTTGCAACAACCTGTAGAAATCTCCATCACTATAATAGGTAAATTGAAAACTTTCTTCCTTCACCTCTTCTAGCATATGGTTGGGACAAGTTTCTTCCTCCTCCACCAAGTGTGTTATTCCTTCCTCTTTTCACTCATAGACTCACATCCACTATAGGTCATCCTCCTCCGCCAAAGGCTCTCTCTTCTTCTCCTCCAAATACTTTCTCCTCTTCTCTCCTCTTTCATGGAATCCAACACACTATCACCTAGCCTTCTCCACCAAAGTTTCTCTTCCCAATAGATCTCATCCACACCTCAACCTACAGCATCTGCATACAAATCTAAATGGAATACATCCATTTGCTCCCCTACATTCACTACCTCTTTTTTGACATCCTCTTTTATGCCTACCATTGAAGGTAAATCATCATAACTAAATTTAAAATCAAATATTACTTCATCCTTATTCTTTGCTACAACTTTTCCTTCTTCACCATTTACTGCAATGTTTTCATTTCACCATCCACTACTATCACTACCTTCATGTCCTCAACTACTACAACATTATGCTCACCTTCAACTGCTGTAATCTCATTATCTGCATTCCTCTTCTAATCCTCAACCACTGCTACACCTGAACTCAACCTCTTTTTCTATACCTCCATCAGGGCATACAAATCTAAATGGAATACATCCATTTTCTCCCCTACATTCACTACCTCTTTTTTTATGTCCTCTTCTATGCCTACCATTGAAGGTAAATCATCATAACTAAATTTAAAATTAAATATTACTTCATCCTTATTTGTTGTTACAACTTTTCCTTCTTCACCATTTATTGCAGTGTTTTCATTTTACCATCCACTACTATCACTACCTTCATGTTCTCAACTACTACAACATTATGCTCACCTTTAACCACTACAATCTCATTATCTGCATTCCTCTTCTCATCCTCAATCATTACTACACCTGAACTCAACCTCTTTTTCTATGCCTCCATCAGGGCATACTACTGCAACTTTTTCTTCTTCCTCTTTGCTTGCATACACATCATTACTTGCAAACACATCTTTGTCAGAAAAATAATGGGACTCCTTCATACCCACATTTTTCTCTTCAGTCTTCACATCCCCAACTTGTTTCACTACCTCTTCTTGTTTATCCTGCAACAGACTCAAAACATATTCTTTCGCATCCTTTATTATGCTATACGTATTCTTCCTACCATCATACATGGCTTCTCTATCCCAAAGCCAAGGTCACCCCAACAAAACATAGCATATATCCGTAGATACTATATCACATACAATCTCATCCTTATATCTACAAATTTGAAAATCAACAATACATTGTTCACTTACCTATATATGATGATCTCCTTGTAACCAAGAAATATTGTAAGGGTTAGGATGTTTCCTTCTCTTCAAATTCATATTCTCAACCATCTCCAGTGACACCAAATTATCTGTGCTACTGTTATCCACAACCACTCTGCAGCACTTTCCACCTGACTTGAAAATAGTTTGAAACAAATTATTCCTCTAGATGGGATCTTGCTTCTCTTTTTGTGGCTTCAAAAATTCTTTCTTCATCATAAAACATTCTCCTGGCTTCCAAGACATTCTTCCCAACTCTCCTACACGTTCTCACAAAACCTACTCTCTATAACCTGCACACACTTAAAGGTACACATCAATTCAAAAAACTCTTTCCAGTTATAGGTCCTCCCCACAACAAAATCACTCTCATAACCAACTCTCTCTCATGGCTTCAATATCTTCTCTCAGCTCTCAATTGTTCAGGACTCCTCGCACACCTACAAAATTTATCTCAAGCTCCTCAAGCAACACATCTGCTTCACTCTCCACTAGCAGGTCCTAGTGCAAATTGCCTCACATTAAGTGCTCTGTCTACACACTAAAGACCATAGTAGCTCTAATACCACTTGGTGCAGTCATGATCAAGGAACCTTATCAAGCAACCTAATCATGTAGCTCAACAACACAACAGAGATATAAACTCATAAACAAATTTAAAACTATTTTAAATTAAAATTCATAACACCAGCAATTACAAATTTATTTGCCTTTCAGGCCTCAGCCTCAGGCTTTACAATGTAATACCCAATCGATTATGTGCTTACAACACCAAATCACCTCCCAATGAAATACATAAAACACCCTCAATTAACTTTTGTCTCACCTCTATCTGAGAGGAATCCTTAATCTGTAATTGTCTCAACTTTGTTCCTCTCCCTCTTGAGGAATTTCCCCTCCAAAGAAATCTCTCCTTCTAAATCTGCTCCAAGAAATCTCTCTGAGAAATCTACCAAATAAAAATGATGATCACTTTTTATTCTTCCTGAGTGGAAGTTGAAACAATTAAGGAGTTATTCAATTATGAAACTGAACAATCAGGTATCCCAATGACCATTTTGACATTTCAAATTACTGGAATAGATTACTAAAGTTATCGTGTGATTACTATCAAAATAATAGCTCTTATTTAAAATTCATCATCTGTAATCCATTGGTCAACAGATTCTTCATGAGCTATGGGATTCTTCCTTTATATCTCCTTTTTAGCAACACATGCCGGTGTAAGACTTTTGCCATTGGCAAATTATAATTTCCTCAAACCTTGGAGTCTTTTAGCAGTGGAACTAAACTTTGCAAAACTTTACACATTATCAGCAAATGTTCAATTTTCCAAACCTCAATGATAAATGCCTATTGGCAAATGTTTGATTTTTTGAACCTGTTATAACCTATCAGCAAAAGTCTGCTTTCCCAAACTTTAGCACATTCCTTCGTTATCGATAAAGTGACAATTTTTCAAACCAATTCCTTGTCCTTTACTCACCATGCCCTTTGTTGACAAAACATGCCTTTCTCAAACCATTGTGAGTATATTGAGAAATCTTAAAAGCCATGAACTAGTTTGCAAATAAGAAAGTTTTCTGATACAAAGTTTTAGGCTGTTTATCCCTTTTATCGATAAAACTTACCTTCCATGAACTATTTGTTAGCTTATCAGTAACTTTCTAGGAAACTGCAAACTACTAAGACTTATACATTTCCTCTCTATCAACGAATTGACCATTCCATGAACTCCAAAGTCAAGCCTCACAAACTTAACAGTGTTTATCTTCTACCTTATCACCTATCAAAAAATTCAATAAACTACAAACTCCACTCCTTCAATCCTTTATTGACGAAATGTCATATTGGTGAACCGAAGGGTTCGCAAACCTAAGATTTTGTTGACTAAGTTTGGAATCTTTCAACTTCACTGACAAAAAAGATATTTTATTCAAATTCATTAAGGTTCCAAACAACTAAATGAAGAAGACTTAGAAATTTTTGAACTTCCTTAAAGGCTTGGTCAGGAAAATCGTCCATCAGTAAATCGGGCAGTTGGCAAATTGTAGAACCGGTGAACTGAACAATTTGTGAACTGGAGAAATTTTTGACTTGTCATAACTTAGTCATTTTTATCCAAATTTCACCAAATTGGAACTGGAGATACCCATTTGGCTCTTCTACAAGATAGTGTCCTTAACTTGCCAAATTTGAGACTGAAAATCTTCCTAAGGCAAACTACCCAAAACCAACACAAAAACAAACAAGAACAAAACTAAAACTGAAATTGAAACTGAAAACCTGAAATATTTTTGGTTGATTCTAATTTCTTGTGGACCCAGATGCTCCTATATCAGACCCCTAAACACATCCCTATGGTTAAAATCATGGTGCACCTATTAAACCACATTAAGAGAATACTTCTACCCTAGTCTTTATACATCCCATGCCCCCTTGACCATAAGATGCTAGTTGATAAGTGGAAGGAAATCATGGAGTAAGTCACCATACTAAATCCACCCCAAGCTCCAACCCCCTACTAGTATTATTATGGATAAGGATAAGAACCCAAGATATGGGCCTAAGAAGGACCATCCTACTCCCTAGTCCAAGATCTCCATTGATAATGGGACCGTGCTCAAGAAAATTATTTCTCCTCTCTACCATCACAACAATGAGAAAGC
Organism: Cunninghamia lanceolata; assembly: GCA_027924645.1. Lineage (NCBI taxonomy): Eukaryota > Viridiplantae > Streptophyta > Pinopsida > Cupressales > Cupressaceae > Cunninghamia > Cunninghamia lanceolata. Next base: position 2,521,120 of record BSBN01000998.1, read on the forward strand.
CCTTAATTTCCCCAATTGCAACAATCTGAAAGGCCACTTGGATAAAGCATATGAAATTATTAATCTCTAGAATAATGTCATGAAGTGATTCATAGGGTAGCATCACAACTCTAGGAAGAGAATTCAAGAGATTGAGATGAATCTATTCAAATAGGTCAAGGATCATCTCAAAATCCAAGTTGATAATGAAATATAGGAGGAAGTGAAGAATCTCTCATCCACCTTTGAAATCCTAGAGAACTTGGAGCAGAAGTTTCTCACCTTACAAAAAGCTAGGAGGATCTAAATGAGAACTTATCTCAGGTGGTGGATTTAAGAAAGTAAACCATAAAAAACATCACTACTAGGCTCTATGTGTTGTATAATAAGCTTCAAGAAAGATAAAGGGAGACCAAACCAGAGGGATTGACTAGAAGAACAAGAGCTATGACTACTAGCCAAAAAGTTAACACCATTGCAATAAATGAGGACTTGCTAGAAGTCTCCTTTGCAGATTAGGTTAATTTCTTGACTAAAGATTGGAAAGATGCTAATAAGCTATATAAATTTGCTGATAACAATAGGTGGTGCTATGTTTTCTCTTTTCTATCTTACTATTGTGGTAGTTTTGATCCTCTTATTTTTCTCTATTTCTACTATTTTGGTTAGCATAGTTAGTTTCATATCTCATGATACTCATTCCATTTTCTTGATCCTTGCTATTATATAAAAGGATTTGGGCCCTTTCAAAAACTCATTTTTTATCAATGTTAGAAACATCAAATGTACCCTAGCAAAACCCTTTGAAGAGAAAAACTAGCCTCCAAAAGCACCCACACAACTCAATGTATTATCTCAAGAATAAGATTAAAATACATTTGCAGAGTCTACATGCAAGACCTCTGAAACATCAAGCAACTTAGTTGTACTCCTCCATGTGAACAAGAAAATGAGTTCACCATGTAGCCTCATATATCAATCCATGCTTCATGTAATCACATGTGTAACCTACAAGAGATGCTCAATCAAAACTCTAACCAACAAGCTAAAGATTACCTTATCCAACCTCAACAACTACCCATATGCTTTCTTTATAGAACAAGATTGCACAAAACCACTAAGTGCTAAATTACATAAATAATATGCCTTAATAACCATGAGCTCACTAAACTGTGACCCCCCAAAATTAAATAATTGGTACTAGGTTGTCTCAATGTGACACCCATATTAAATATTTATTCCAATGTCTTATACAACATACATGTGTCCCCAAGAATGACTAGCCCATTGTGATATGATCCATAACTCTAGATGCACCATAATTAAATATTTATTTTACATTATTAACATTATGCAAGGTGTACAACACACATTTCCCAACATTCTCCTACTTATATATATTACATAATGGGTGAAAAGTACAATAAATTATTAAGGGAACAATCCCTATAGCCAACATGTACCATCTAAACATCTATGTGCTCCATGTGTTCCATCAAGATACCTACAATAGAAACCAAAGTGATCATGCCATCTCAATCAAAAAAACCTCTCATCCTCCATCATGCCAATGTATCAAAGATAAGATCCTATTCAAAGGTGATACTATCACATAGAAACATCACTTAATCCTACCTCAACTTGATATTAAAAAAAACCAAATTCAATGGTAACAAATAGGCCTGAGAGGTTTCTAGGAACCCAACACCAACTAGAATAGCTATCATAGCTAGTTGCTAAGTCACCCAAATAACCATACTTAAAAAATATATACTCATCATCATAGGTAGACCTTTTTCCATCAACATATCCATCCCAATCCATAATCATGAGTCATTGTATATACTCTATGCTACACAAAAAAGTTTTGAAGACCTTCAACACTATTGTATAGTGAGAAAATCCAACAAAAGACACATATACATCCTACAACTCCCATTGTATGGGTAATGTCAAATCTAGAAATTATCAAAGCATCTACAAGTCAACCAATCAATCCTCACAAGAAGGGTGAGGCTCATGTCATAAATATCATCTAATATCAAAGAACACACACAATGATCTACAAACCTATAGACTAAACCATTGCAAAATAACTCTCTCACCACTAATCTCCATAGATCTCCAAGTTCTCCACGTGACAACAGATAGAGATTAAAGAACCTCCATACTATTATCAAAAAATAATGAAGTGCAATAATAGTAAAACATCACAAACATAATGATTGTAATAGCTCCAAACAAACTTCAAGTCTAATGTCATATGAATACAAACCTCCAAGAAGAAACAATAGACCATAGAGAGAAAACATGGAAATCATACCACATAGCATTTCCTATTAGAAACAAGATCGACTAATGCATTACTGATTATGAATTAGAGTAAATTGATAAACAATATGTGTACAATATATAGGAATAAAGGTTGAGTCGACTTCAACACTCAACTAGAGGTGGAGAAAAGAGAGTCAACATGTGTTGGAGAGTTGTGTTGGACTCTCCAAGTCGACACCTAACCACCTAAGGTGGCTTAAAGCCATGTGGGGAATATACACATAATTACTTATTTAAATAATAAGTAATGGTGTAAATATTCCTACACTAACATTTCCTTTTACTGAAACCTCTAAGTGCTAAAGATGTGATAAGTAAGATCTCATTCCAAAACCCCAAATTGAAAAGCCTCCTCAGCATCCAGATGTTCAACCCAAAGGTAAAACATGAAATATATCAATAAACTAGCAAGGATGTAAGCATCTCAAACCAAAGGAAGATCAAACAAAACATCCATTCCCAAAACCAAGGAATATGCCTAAAACCATCCCTACACTCCTCAAACTTTATGAGGGTGTACTCCACCCAACACACTCACAACAATAAATTATAAGATTCAAACCACAAACACAATGATTTACGTGGGGAAAACCCTTTTAGGTGAAAAACCCCACACTCGAAAAGTAGCTCAATATATTATTTAGAAACTCAACAAGATTACAATATACTTGAAGGAAAGTTTTCACAAGAGTGTCTCCAACTATAGATCTAGATGCATTTAACCATCTATCATACTTCCCCCCTACAACTTATATCTTAAGCACCTAATATACAGGAGCTACAATACATGAAACTGTTAAACGGTATTAAAAACCATGAGCTAAAGCCACCCAAAAGTCGCACCCAAATTATCTATCAATAAAATATGCCTTATGATGTGTCAAAACACTCATCAACATGTGTAGCTTTCCTTAATGACTCTTTTTTGTGTCTCACACATTTTTTTACATTCTCCAACATGGGAGGTCCAACTTCTGGAGGCCATAACATTTGATTTGGGCATTTGATTAACGAACCATTTGATGTGTTGGAAAGCTCGCAAAAAACTGCACTTGTGAAAAATATCCATTTAGGGACATTTTTATTTTTGGCCAATTTTTAGGTCATTAAAGAACATCTAAGTGCCTCAAAATTGATTTAGAAACTTTTTGAATGAACCTCAAAAACTGGAAGTTTAATATGTTGAAATCCAAACATGATCTTGGGCTAAAATTTACCAAGAATTTTTATGCTGCTATTTTGAAGCTTTGGGGAAAATTTCATGTCTAACCACTTCTCAGATGTAGACTTACTCAGAATAGTAAGTCTTGGCATTCTTAGCCTTTTTGGAAACTTTGAATGTTTTGAATCATTATTCAAGAAAATGGGTATTCACAAAAACTAAAATAGAAAAAATAGAAAAAAAATCATTTTTTTGGTGATGCAAGATTGTGCTACACCTCTAGATGCTCCTACATTAGACACCATGGGTAATTTGATAAGTGATATTGTCATGTCTCTAGCATTTCAGGAAAACTAATGTGGTCAACCTTTGCTGTGGATAACCATGATAAATCTTCAATAGGTTGTCCTCTCCACTTGACCACATATTATTCATACTGCCTGTTTCTTGTGCTCCTTCCCACACGGCTATCTAAAATTTATTCAATTTCTTCCTTCTCTAAAATAGGTGATGAGATATTCCACTGTCCATCTTCCATACTTGCTTCATGATATTCTGTCAAATCAGCAATATTGAACATAGGTGATATTGATCCCACTCAAAACTCAAATTCATAGGCATTCCTTGATTCATGCTTCTTCAAAATCTTACAAGGTCCAAATTTCTTCATCTTCATCTTGTTATATGTTCCTACGGGGAACCTTTCCCTCCTAAGGTGGACCATGACCTCATCTCCAACATTGAACTCTTTGAATCATCTTTTCTAATATGGCTTCTCCTTATACTGATTATTCATTTTATTGATATGCTTCCTTACCTTCTCATGTAGATTCTTTAGGTGTTTTGCAAAATATTCTACATCTGCATTCCTCTTTTCCTCCTTATCCATCTTCATCAACTCTGAAACATTTCTGGGACTACTTCCATATAAAGAATGGTGATTTTACTATACTCTTGTTAACTAAGTTGTTGTATGCAAACTCAGCCTACATGGAAAAATCAAGTCCCATTCCTTTGGTTTTTCTTCTACCAAACATCTCAAAAAGTTTCTAGATGTTTTGTTATACATACATACATATATATGTGTGTGTATTTATATATGTGTGTATATGTATATATGTATATATATACACACATATATATACACATATATATACATATATATGTGTATATGTGTGTATATATATATATATGTATATATATATATGTATATATATATATATCTGTATTTGTGTGTGTATATATATATATATGTATTTGTGTGTATATATATGTATAGATGTATGTATATATGTATGTATGTATATATATATGTATGTATATATATGTATGTATATATATATATGTATATATATACATATATATACATATATATTTATATATGTGTGTGTGTGTGTGTGTGTAAATAAACATACAATGTATATGCATATTCTTGCATATCCAATTACGCGCATTTGTATTTTTTGAACCATATCAAGAAGAGAGATCGTTGACTTAAACTATGTCACTCTAGTGTTGTTTATAATTATAGAAACTTAATTATGTATTGGTTTAGATTTGATTTTAAATGGAGATTAGACTCTTTTATGAAACAATTTGTTCAAAAATACTCATACTATATCTCAGATAATTTGATTGGTTTTAAAAGAGGGAAGTTGTTATTTAGTTCAGGGGATTGATGGTCTAAACTAGTGTCTTATGTCTTTTGAGGAAAGGTGTTGTTTTCATCTCTTCTATAAAAATCATGTTGATTCATATCAGTCAATGTTAGGTTATTACTATAGCTCGACCTTGTTCAACATTGTTATTAATACACGAAATTGGGAGGGGCAAGATTTAATTCATGAGTTCTTTTTTACTTCAATTAAGACAAGAAGAGAGTAGCTACCATTTGAATAGGGATATTTTGCATTAGCTAGTTTATGATAGCTATATATGTGTTCAATCCTTAAGAAGCCATGGGTTCATTACTTAAAACTGGGAAATATGCATGATCTTACCTTGGGAGTAGTACATCTTCACTTAGATTAAGATACACCCATGAAAGAATAACAACAAAGCATAACTCTTTGTAGTTGGGTATTTATATTGTTTACTGTGGGCATGTAGATCAATCACAAAAAGGAAATGTTTCATTCATAATGTTGATTACATGTCTTTTGAGCAATAAAGAAACATGACTATTTTTTTGTTATCAATGTTTTATGTTAATAGAAAAGAATATATATTATTGATTTTATAAATTCTATATTGGAATATATGTTATGGTAAATAGTGAAAAGTATAGCTAAGATAGAGAATGTTGTAGTTACTATTGTGTGGAACCAGTGTTAGCTTGTTGATGATCTGCTATGTAAACTAACATAGTTTAGTGGCTTATTTACACTACCACATACTTGACTAGTTTTGAATCAAACAAGATGAAACTAGTGGTTAGCCAAGTCTATGACGGGATGAGTAAATCATGTGAATATTTTATTTATTTAATTGCTTAGAGTGTTGTGGATCCATTATGTATTCAGTAAATCCATTGCTTCTCATTGAGTCAAGTTGAGATAGTAGTGTGTGAACATATGACCCACATATCCATAGTGGAATGTGATTTTTATTCTCAAATGCTTTGGCCAAAGTAATGCAATTGTTGTTTGCATTATCAGTTCATAGTATATGTTAGGGTTTCATGTCAGTCATCAGCTAGAGGATTTCTAGGGTTGTATAGCATATTACATGTAACAGTGTCAGTACTATATACACTTGGTTCTTGAATGGTTTGGTACGTTTTGCATGTCTTTATTTGTCACCCTTGCGAAGGGTAGGGTCACTTCCAATAAGAAGGTGTTTTGATCACTAGTCTATGGTTGGAGGAAAAGTGTTTAGATGATCCTCTCCCTCTACACAACAAGACAGAATGCCATGAATCTTGAACTCAAAAAAATACATGCTTTTGAATATTATGACATTAAATTTGTAATTATGTATATGGAGAATTATGATATGATTTAATGTAATTTGGATTGAAATATTTGTACAAGCTTTTAAATAATCAATTAAATGACTATTCTAAGAAAAAATATAATAATTATAAATTTAATTTGTTTGCTTTATAATTTTAAAGTAGTATTAAAGGATTAAAATGTTGATTTGTTTAGTAAAAAAAATATAGAATTTTGGTTATAGTTTTGTTATTTAAATATTTAATTTTTGAATTGAAACCATAGATGTGGAAATTAACTAGGTCAAATTTCCACCTCCTCATTCCTTAGGTGCAACCATGCTTAGTATTTCTAAAATTTCTTTTGTAGTAATATTAATTTCAGTTGTCTTTTCTATCTGGATGTTTAGATTAGGTAAATGATAAATAACTCTACCATATCTTTGCTCACTTCAAAGGCTTCCAACTCATCACCAAAATCATCACCAAGATAAGGGACCAAAGAGTATCCCTCTTATGGGAATCCTTAGGTAATTCCTCATAGACATCAATATATTATAGAATTGCCTCATCACTCTTAACAGAATTTTGCATGGGGAGCTCACACTTAATTTTTTTTTTGTGTGAGGAAGAAAAATGGTGGATCTAGCTCTAATAATTTAACAATTTCAACTTTCAAATAAATACTTAGACCACTCATGTAAAACAAACCCCCCAAAAAAATGAAATGCAAAGTTAAGTGTAAAACGACAAACCCCAACAATTTCTAATATTCATTGATTTAGGGAAAATATCCACTTCGCCATCTCTAAAATCAAGATAGGACTTTGTTTCAAAGTGTGTTTCATTTGTCAAATAAAATGATCCTTGACCCTTTTTATGGAAGTTTAAGGAGGTATATGACATAACGAGTCACACATCAGTCAAAGGATATCAGGTTTGTTGGGCACGTGGCTGTTGAAGCCCAATTGTAATGGCAACCTCTTTGCCTTTTGATTCCTTGTAACTACTTGATCTGCACATTGCCTTTCTTGGCATGTAACTGCTTCTGTTCTGTGTGGTTCATTTCCATATGGAAGACGGTTGGTATGATGTGGTAGAGTGAAGTCTTTAGTATGTAAAAGGAAATACGCTACTGTGCTGAAGTGATATATTGTGATGTATGTAATATAGGAAGAGAGAGATGTATTCAGATAATAAAATGCCCTTCACTGTGGATGAGCTAAGGATTGGTTAACCACGTTAAATGATCTTGTTCATTCTGTGTGTGTGTTGTTTTATATTTTCATTCTGAGCATTTGTTTTGGCTTTGATGTTTTCTTCTTATCTTGGTTCTATGATTCTATTTTTGAATTTACAATTGGTATCAGAGCTCTATGTGAAGCTCGGTCCAGGAGATAGCCTATGAAGTTTTTTTTTTGGGAACCTGTACAGCAATCGAAATGGATGATTCAAAAAAATGGAAAATAGAGAAATTTACAGGCCAAAACTTTGGTCTTTGGAAAGTGCATATGGAGTCTCTTCTTATCAAACAGGACTTGTCACTCACCTTACTAGGGAAAGCCAAAGGACAAGGTACTATGAAGGATGAAGACTGGGACATACTGGACATGAAAGCGAAGGCAACTATTTTTCTCTCATTGTCTAGCAATGTATTATTTAATGTCTCAAATGAGAGTACTACGAAAGCGCTTTGGGAAAAGCTCTCCAGTATGTATGCGATTGCTTCAGCTTCGAACAAGGTATTTATTATGAAACAATTATATAACCTAAAAATGAAAGAAGGTGGGGTTATGTCCAATCATCTGAATGAATTTAACACCTTAGTTACTCAATTAGCTTCGGTGGGTATCAAGTTAGATCTTAAGATTAAAGCAATTTTGCTGTTGTGTTCATTACCAAATAGCTGGGAAGCTGTTGTCATGGCTGTGAGCACTTCTGTAGCAGCCAAGAGTACATTGGTTTTTGATGACATTGTAGCTACTCTTCTTAATGAAGACATGAGAAGGAAACATCAGGAACCCTCATCCGACGATGCTCTAACAGCTATAAGTATAAACAATAGGGGATGAAGCCATGACAGAGGTAGATACAACAACCAGAGAAGGTCACAATCTGGTCCACAATCAAAGTCTAGGGGTAGAATCAGTGCATGTTGGTTTTGTGGAAAACCTGGACATAATAAGAACTGTTGGAACTATAAGAAAGCTCAAGGTAACGTGAGCACAAATAATCAAGCAAACACTGCAAGTGATGGTGTTTTGGTTCTATCAGCTAGTGATACAAATGTAGATTCATGGGTCCTTGATTCTGACGCCTCATTTTATGCCACTTCATGCCATCAAGCTTTCACAAATTTTCAAGAAGGCACATTCGGTAAGGTGTTTCCTGGTGACAATAAAGAATGTGACATCTTAGGTAAAGGTGATATCACATTGAATCAGAAAAATGAAGATAAATTAACTTTGACGAATGTTAGATATGTACCCATGTTAAAAAGAAATTTAATTTCTGTTAGTCAGCTTATAGGCAATGGATGCAATGTTAAATTTTCTCTTGATTCGTGGAAAATTACAAAGGGGCTTTTAGTAATGGCAAGAGGAAAGAAGCAAGGTAATCTCTATATTCTGGACTATTTTGGTGAAGTGGGAGTTGCCTTGCCTGCTATGGACAGTGGGTCTAAAATATGGCACAAAAGGCTTGGTCATATGAGCCAAAAAGGTCTTCAAGTTATGCTTCAGTGCAATCAGCTTCTAGGACTCACCTCCGTCGATTTAGACTTATGTGAACATTGCCTTTATGGCAAACAGTGTCGGACCAGTTTCTTGAGAACGGGGCATGACAAGAAAACTACTCCATTGGAACTTGTTCATTCCGATGTTTTTGGTTCGACTCAGGTAACTTATTTCAATGGAGCAAATTATTTTGTAACCTTTCTAGATGACTGCACTCGAAAAATTTGGATTTATATGTTGAATAGAAAATCTGAGGTATTTTTAAAATTTAAGATTTTTAAAGCTTCTATTGAAAACTAGATTGGGCATAAAATTAAATGCCTACTAATAGACAATGGTGGAGAATATTGCTCTTCGGAGTTTGATTCATTTTGTGCAGACCATGGTATTCGACGGATCAAGACCGTCCCTTATACACCTCAAGAGAATGGTGCAGCTGAGAGGCTTAATCGTACGATACTTGAGAGAGCTAGATGCATGCTCTCCAATGCTGGATTGGGAAAAGAGTTTTGGGCAGAGGCATGTAATACTGCTGTGTATTTAATCAATCGAGCTCCATCATCTAGGCTAGATTTTGATATACCTGAGGAGACATGGCTCGGCAAATGAATTTCCTATCATCATTTGCGGGTGTTTGGTTGTGCCACTTTTGTTCACATTCTGAAAGAGCAGAGAACTAAGTTAGATTTCAAGTCAAAAAGGTGTGTTTTTCTTAGCTATGGTGAAAATCAGTTTGGCTTTCATCTTTGGGATCCCATTGCAAAGACTATAATCTGGAGCCATGATGTTGTATTCAATGAAAAGCATTTTCAGGTTTGTAACCTTCAAATTTACCTCTGAAGAAGTATTTTGATGTGGATTTGTTCGATAATGGTAAGGTGAGGCAACCCACCATTACATTCTCTCAGCCATTAGTCACCTCTGCTCATTATTATACCATATCTACTCCTATTTCCAACACTATTTTGCCTTCAGTTGGATGCACTTTACCTATGTAGACTTCTCACATTTCAAATATGCCTCCAATGTATCAAACACAGCCCCCTTTGGATGAATTAAACAGTCCATCTTCCCAAGTTGCATCACTACCCCCAACACAGTCTTTGTCTCAACAACAAACGCAGCATTTGTTTCATCATCCACTGCCTTCTCAAAGCATTCTGTTGCCCTCATCCCATGATACGCTGCCATCACAAAGTGATCTGTAGCCTTCTAAACATCTTGTGTTAAACCTTACACTGCCTCCAACGTATGATGGTCATCTTAATATTCAACCGCAGTTTTCTCTCAGCATCCACGGTAGCCTTGAACAGTCATCGCAGCCTTGGTTTCATCCATCGCTACCTTTTCAAACATCTACGCTGCAATCACAATGCTCAACGCTACCTTCAGAACTTAATACGCAGCCTTCACTAGTTCCTACACTATCCTCTTCAAGTGTTTAGCGGCCCTTAAATCAGTCATCGTTGCCTTCTTAGGATACTACCCAGCCTTTCACAAATGAACAGTCTCCTTTTGACCAGATACAAGGTTCATTGCCAGAATAGGACAGTGTGACCGGGCAAAGCACTCTAGGTGCTCAAATACAGAGGCAGGGGAGCTTTCCTCAGGGGCCTCTACACTCAAAGGTTGATGATGTTCAGAATTTATTACAGAGACTCAATCTGGACTCCAATATCTAGCTAGAGCAAGCTCCACAATTGAAGAGGTCTACCCGTGAGAAGAGGAGACCTGCAAAATTTGATGACTATGAGTTATTGCTCTCTTTTTATGCAGAGCCGGCAACATATAAACAAGCCTGCAAGCATGAAAATGCACACAATTGGATGGCAGCCATGAATGAAGAAATGGAGTCGTTGAGAGTTAATCACACCTAGGATTTAGTTCCTCTTTCGCCAAATCAAAAGCCTCTCAAGAACAAATAGATTTATCGTTTGAAAGACGAAGATGGAGGAAGTAAAAGATACAGGGCCAGATTAGACAAGGGATTTGATCAACAAAAAGGCATTGATTTTTCTGAAATCTTTTCTCCAGTTGTCAGAAGGACACAATCTGTGCTGTGTTGGGTTTGGTTGCTGTTTGGGATTTAGAACTTGAGCAACTCGATGTGAAAATAGTGTTTTTACACAGAGACATTGATGAGGATTTATACATGGAGCAACCTGAAGGCTTTGCTCAACCAAGTAAGGAGCATTTATTTTGCAAGTTGAAGCGGAGTTTGTATGGGCTGAAGCAAGCTCCAAGACAATGGTATTTAAAATTTGACCACTTCATGACTGATAACAACTTTATTCGATGTGAATCAGATCCTTGCGTTTACCACAAGAAGCTCAATACTGGTGAGTTTGTCATACTTTTGCTCTATGTTGATGATATGTTAGTAGCTGGTACCAGTGTTAAGATTATTACTCAGCTGAAGCAATAGTTGGCTCTTCGTTTTGCCATGAAAGACCTCGGACCAGCCAAAAGAATACTTGGGATGTACATATTTAGAAACAAAAATAAAAGAGAACTTGGGTTGTCCCAAGCAAACTACATTGCCAAAGTGTTGGACAGATTTAATATGTCTCATGCTAAACCGGTATCTACTCCTTTGGCTGATCATTTCCACCTATCTTCAGCTATGTGTCTGAAAAATCAAGAAGAGGAAGAACAGATGAGGTTTGTTCCATATACATCTGCAGTTGGTAGTATCATGTATGCAATGGTATGTACTCTTCTGGACATTGCACAAGCAATTGCAGTTGTGAGCAGATTCATGAGTCATCCGGGCAAACTACATTGGCAAGCAGTTTAGTGGATTCTACGGTATTTAAAAGGTACTTCACATTTTTGTTTATGTTTTGGAGGTACTAACATTCAGCTCCATGGTTATATTGATTCCGATATGGCTAGAGATTTAGACAAATGTCGGTCTACCACTGGTTATGTCTTTACATTTGCCGGGGCAGCCATTAGTTGGGTTTCTCGGTTGCAACAAATTGTAGCTCTGTCATCAACAGAGGCTGAATACATTGCGCTCTCAGAAGGAGCCAAAGAAATGATATGGCTTGAGCGTTTGTTGACCGAACTGGGCTGTCCGAAATCAGTATTTTCATTATATTGTGATAGCCAAAGTTCTATTCACTTGGCAAGAAATTCAACTTTCCACAGTCGAACAAAGCATATTGACCTTCGATACCACTTTATCTGCCATGTTATTGACGAAGGCAAGTTGCAGGTCACAAGATTGACACAAAGGTTAATCCAGTGGATGCATTAACCAAGGTTGTTCCTCGAGAGAAGTTCGAGTTCTGTAGATCTTCTCTCGGTCTTGTTCCTCTGTGACACTGAATTTCACGAAGGGGATCTCTCTCAGAGCAGCTTCATTGCCGATCCCATTGGTCTTCAAGTGGGAGATTGTTGGGCACGTGACTATTGAAGCCCAATTGTAACGGCAACCTCTTTGCCTTTTGATTCCTTGTAACTGCTCGATCTACAGATTGCCTTTCTTGGCATGTAACTGCTTCTGTTCTGCGTGGTTCATTTCTAGATGGAAGACGGTTGGTATGATGTGGTAGAGTGAAGTCTTTAGTATGTAAAAGGAAATACGCTGCTGTGCTGAAGTGATATACTGTGATGTATGTAATATAGGAAGAGAGAGATGTAGCCAAGGATTGGTGAACCACGTTAAATGATCTTGTTCATTCTGTGTGTGCTGTTTTATATTTTCATTCTGAGCATTTATTTTGGCTTTGCTGTTTTCTTCTTATCTTGGTTCTGTGATTCTGTTTTTGAATTTACAAGGTTATGTGGGCGATCAATAATTAGGTAAATGGAGAATATGAATGTGCAAGCTTTCGAATCGCCTACCGGGAATAGTAAAGCGTGGAAGATACCGCGTAAATGCGTCTCTCTTCCACCTGCACATTTAAGGACTAGCATTTGCCATTCTATAAATATGGGGAAGAGGACCTTTAGAGATACAAGTGCAACGAAGCAGCAGTTGAAGTAATTGAGGGAGAGATAGAGATGGAGAATCAAAGAAGAAAGGCAATGTTGGTGTTAGCAGTGGAGATTGTTGTGGTGTTTGGGAGTGTTTCAGCACGGAATTGCGGGTGTTCGAGAGACTTGTGCTGCAGCCAATATGGCTACTGCGGCACTGGTAATCATCACTGCAGTCTGCGGAGCTGGATGCCAACAAGGGTCATGTTACGCTACCTCCACTCCCTCCAATTCCAATGCCACTAAAAACGGTGTCTCCTCCATCATAAGCAACGATTTCTTTGACGCCATTCTCAGGGGTGCAGACAGCTCCTGTGCTGGAAAGAAGTTCTACACCTACGATGGCTTCATTAATGCCGCCAACGCCTACTCTGCCTTCGGCACCACCGGATCTTCTGATGACACCAAGAGAGAGTTCGCAGCCTTCTTTGCCCATGTAACGCAGGAGACTGGATGTACGCAATCAACATTCTACTTAAATATCATCCATTTCAATGATCAAACAGTTCTACTTACTATTGCCCATTTTGGACAACTAATTATGACTGATGACTATTGTGCTTTTACAGCTTTCTGCTACATTGAACTTAAATATCATCCATTTTCAGTGATCAAACAATTATACTTACTATTGTCTATTTCGCACAACTAGTTATGACTGATGACTATTGTGCTTTTGCAGCTTTCTGCTACATTGAAGAGATCGATGGTGCACAAAAAGATTACTGCAAAGAATCCAACACTCAGTATTCATGCGTTGCAGGCAAAGGTTACTTCGGCCGGGGACCCATCCAGCTATCCTGGTAATTAATCAATTCTGACTTCATCTTATGCTTTCCTTACTTCCCTTTGCTGCTTCCCAGCTTTCCCACTGATGAGGTTGTGTATTGCAGGAACTTCAACTACGGCCCAGCAGGCAACGACATTGGATTCGACGGAGTGAATGAGCCGGAGAAGGTAGCGCAAGACCCAGTCATTTCCTTCAAAACGGCAGTGTGGTTTTGGATGAAAAATAGCAACTGCCATACTGCCATCACTTCTGGACAGGGATTCGGATCCACAATCCAATCTGTGAATGGCCCTTTAGAATGTGACGGCGTTAACCCTGACGCCGTCAACAAGCGTATCGCTTACTACAAACATTACTGCCAGAAGTTGGGAGTAGATCCGGGCTCCAACCTCTACTGCTAACTTTACCTCATATCTGTCCAAATACAAAAGCAAAATAAGACAACAGAGTGAGTGACATTCTGTTGTCCTTCCCTCTATATTCTCAATTCAAAATAAGATCCGAGTTTGGCATGTTACTGCCCTCTGTATTCTCTTTTTTTTTAATAAAATAAAATTTGGCAGGTAAAATTTATTTTTGTGGGGGTGTAAAGTGTAAGTTTACAACATATATGGAAATGAAAATGGATCCTTTAATAGTCAGGAGGTGCCTGACTGTACTTCTAATATGAGGCATACATACTCTACCCCTTTCAAGATTTGAACTCATGACCTCTCTTTCAAGAGGACAAGTTTTTTACCAACAGGGAATGCTAAGTCCTTATAAAATAAAGAAGAAATACATCTGAGATATAACTGGTGTAATGTATACCTGTCATTTCTTGTTTAATTTTGTATTTATTTTGAGGTAATATCTTAATATGTGTATATAATGATATCCATGTCATTTCTTGTTTAATTTTGTGTTCATTTTACAGTAATATTTTAAAATATCTATAAAATGGTAAATGGTATGATCTCATATGAAGTTGGGCTCATTGTAGCCCTTTTATTGTAGTTATGAACTTGTCCTTTTTTTCAATTTACAATTCAAATTTGTCCAACTAGTCCCCTTCACCTTTCCACCTTAACCCAACTAAACACATGTTTAACATAATTCGATGTTATTTGCTAGTATTTAAAGACATTCAATGCATTCATTCTTATGATTCACTCAAGCATTCAAAAGTAAATCATTCTAGAGCATTGAAACTTAATCAATAGCCACATGTTTTTATTTGGTGCAATAAAAAGAGTAAAGAATATACGTACTTAGGCACTTACTTGCTATCTTTGTTATTGTTTATTTTTTGCAAATTGATGTAGGCATTAGCTCTGTGGAAGGTAACAACAATTCTTTAAGATATTTTAAAATACCATCAATTCCCAAGTATTTAGATAAAGTAGTGTAGAAGGTCACACATCAATAAAAAGTTATAGATTTAACACTACTGAAATTATAAGGATGAATTCAAAGCACAAGTATGAATCCATGGATAAAAATGAGAATTAACCTTATTCCAATTCTTATAATGAGAATTAACCCTAGCATGGCCCAAATCAATGAGAATTAACCTTATTCCAATTCTTATAATGAGAACAATGAAGAGTATGATCATGATAATCATGTAGATAATATTTTTTTTTAAATGAGTTGGCTAGTTTGGCTAATCTAGAGAATCCTACTATACAACTAGAAAATATATTACATGATATTTTTGTAAGTAATCTATGCGGACCTCAAACTTTCCAAATGTTTCAAATGATAAGATTACTTCTTCTATAGTGACTAGTGCATCTATTCATATCCCCACCTCTACCATAGATACCTCCTCCACCATTACCCCTTCCACTACCACTACTAAGACTTCTAGTAACATGGTTGCTAGTGTCAGGCACTACTTGGTACTTACCCCTTTTCCACTTGTCCTCCACGTTTTGGCCTAGCTCCCAAATATACTTCTCCCATCATACCTACTACCCCTATGATTAACTACACTTCCACACATCTTTCCTAGATAACATTATTGGTCCTATAGTACAACCTAAGGGTTGAAACACAATAGTGTCTCCTACTTGTGGGCTAAACCAAAATTATTCCTAAAATCATATTTTTATTGAAAATGCATGGGGTTTGATTGAACCCACCCCCTTTAAATTAAGTTACCCCCCTTTGAAACTCCTAGTGTAGTCTCGTCCTACTCAAGTATCAAAATGCTAACAATGATGTACTGTTGAAGGGATTGATCTTTAGCACACTGCCACCTACACACCTTAATACAATGGTGTTGTAAAGAAGAAAAATAGATCCTTGAAAAAGATGGTTAATTGCATGATTCATAGATGCTCTCTTGCACCTAAGTATTGGGCTAAAGCCATCAACTATGTTTCTTATATCTAGAGTAGGGTTCGAAATAAGGTATTGAAGGGCATCACTCCCTTTGAAACTTGGTACAATAGGAAACCTAATGTGTGGCACTTCTAAATTTTTCGCTCTCCTACATGGACTCACATTCCTTTGGAGAAACGTAGGGCTTTGGAACCTCAAAGCTAACCCTGCATATTCATTGGGTACCCATATGGTGTCAAAGGATATTAGGTCTTGGATCCTAAAGCACATGAGCTCTTCATTGAGTGAAGTGTGCATTTTAAGGAAAGCCCTCCCAGCTCATCCTCTCACATTCTTCCTTTCTCTATGGTGCATTCAAATGATATGGACATAGAGGACTTTACTCCAACATCTTTGACTCACAAGGTTGATCATGAGGCTCCACCTTCCCCTTCAATGAGTTCACATTTAGAGGTTGAGGATTCTCCTCCTCCATACCTTTCCTCTTCCATGTCTTGTTGGGCTTATTAGACACTTGAGTTTGCAAACACTCTTGTTAGGGATACTTAAAGAACTCAGTCACAAGACCAAGATATTCCACATTCCTACATTGCCACAACTTTAGATCGCTTTAGATCCACAATCCTTTCATGAAGCATTAGGTATTGCTGAGTGGGATTCAACCATGGAGAAAGAGTATAACTCTTTTATTAGGAACAACACATGTCACATGGGAGTTTGTTCCATTTCCTAAGGGAAGAAAACTAGTTTAGTGTAGGTGGATCTATAAAACTAAATTTATAGTAGATGGATTAGTTGACAAGTTCAAAGCAGGGATTGTAGCTAAAGATTTCTCACAAGTTCTTGGTGTTGACTACACAAAGACCTTTGCCCCTATCACCAAGATAAACTCAATTCACTTAACTCTTTCTATTATTGTAGCTCATGGAGGGGTTGTACATCAGATGGATGTGAAGAGTGCATTTCTTCACATGGATCTAGATAAGGGGATTTATATGAAACAACCGTGCACAAATTCATTTAGGATTCTTCACTAGTTTGTAGATTGAGGAAGTCTCTGTATGGAGTTAAGTAGGTCCCACTAGCTTAGTATGCTAAGATGGACTCCTTTCTTCTCTCAATTAGGTTCTCTAGATGCCACTTAGATTTGAATGTCTACATCCTAAGAGAAGAGGATGCTCTTCTATTCTTGGTTCTCTATATTGATGACCTAATTATCAAAGGGGGCACCTTATCCATCATTCCTAGAGTCAAGACTACTTTGCACAATGGGTTTGGGTGAACCCACATAACTAGGTTACAATTGCATTGAGGAAGTAAAATTGCCCATGCCTCCAAAAAAAAAGACCAAGTTCAATCAAATGGGGTGTTCAATCAAACCCAAAAATGGGTTCAATCAAACCTCCCCATTCGATCGACCACTACGTAAGCCCAGGTCATTGGAGGGTTCGATCGAACACCCGGGCGGCCTATTTTTTTATTAATAAAATGGGGGGTTTGATCGAACATTTGTTTGATCGAACCCCCTTATTTAGGGTTTTTTTATGTTTTCTAACTATCATTTTTTATAGTTTTACTGCTGCCAAACCTGGAGGAGAGCAACCAGAACCCCAGAAGGACCCTAGGAGATCCCCACCAACCAAACATCACCACCTTCCAGCTAGCCACCCTTCAGGTATGTAGATCATTTTCTCCCTTTCTCATTTATTATGCCTTGTTTGTGCTTCCATATTTTGCATACATGTCTACCAGAGCATTCCCAACTATATTATCTGCCAAAAGCCCCCCTTCGATTATGCTATGATGGATGTCCATACCCATTCCAAAGCTTCCATTTTGTCACAGGCCTACGCGAGAGGATGCTGACAAAGGTTGTGGTCTCTAGCTTTACACCTTCCAATTGTATTTGCTTGAAAGTTTCTAAATCCTTTTCAACAAATCCATTTTCTGCATACCCTGCGATCATTGCCATCGACGAGACCATATTTCTTTGAGGTATTCTGTCAACAGTTTACGTGCCTTGTCTACACTTCCAAATTTTGCATACATGTCTACCAGAGCATTTCCAACTATAATATCTGCCAAAAACCCCCCTTCGATTATGCTATGATGGATATCCATACCCATTCCAAAGCTCCCATTTTGTCATAGGCCTATGCGGGAGGATGTTGGTGACGGTTGTGGTGTCTAGCTTTACACCTTCCAATTGCATTTGTTTGAAAGTTTCTAAAGCCTTTTCAATAAATCCATTTTGTGCATATCCTGCGATCAATGAAGTCCATAGACCATATTTCTTTGAGGCATTTTGTCAATAGTTGACGTGCCTTGTCTACGCATCCACATTTTGCATGTACATGTCTACCAGAGCATTTCCAACTATAATATCTTCCAAAAACCCCCCTTCCATTATTCTATGATGGATGTCCATACCCTATTCCAAAGCTCCCATTTTGTCATAGGTAGGGAGGATGTTGGAAAAGGTTCTCGAATTTGGCTTTACACCTTCCAATTGCATTTTCTTGAAACCTCATGTTGTTTCTATTTCTCCTATATGGATAAAGCTTGTAATATGCTTGAGCATAATGATAATTTACCTTTGAGCACTTTTCCTTCATATGATTTGATTCATGATACATGATTTGAGAAGGATCCACATGATATACCCTTACCCTCTAGTGATAAAATTATGAATGATACTTTATGTGTTGAAGCTACACCTTCCTTAATCCTTCATGACATTGTTATATGCCTTGTGATGATGATGATCCTTCATGTGATGATGGTATACCTAGTGAACATATCCTTTATGCATCTCATGATAGATTTCCTTGTTCACTTATGGATTTTCTTGTTTGTGTCTCTCTTGCTTCATCTTGCCTTGAGGATCTTAATGATAAATTGATACACATGTTTCACCTTCACATGAGGTTACTAGTACATCTTAGCTATCTTGTGGATCATGGCTTATTGTTGATATGTATTGTGATGAACATGACATGAATTTTTTATCTTCCCACAATGAATTTTATGACTCTTTGTATCACATATGCACTCTATTGGCCCTTCCTTAGTGGATTGCATTGATTTTTCTATACATCATGATGATATACAACTTTTTGATGGAGACCCTTCTTTGGATTCTTTTATGCTTTTTATTATGTATTCTTAAGTGATCATGGAGTACATTCTTCTACATCTTCTATGCATAAATTGATACACATGTTCTGAATCATGAAAATGAAATAAAGTCCTCTATGATAGATGGAAAAGCATTAACAAAGTCCATTGAGAAGGATAAGCTAGATAGACATGAAAACAAATCCTATAGAAAAAAATGTTGATATCATCAAGGATCAAAGTGTAGGAATCAATGAAGCATGAGAACACATTATAATCCTTGAGATATGTATGAAAGTAATCCCAAGGTAAGGGCCCTTATAAGAATTCATACTAGAATATAATATAATCAAGGAAGAATGGATAAAGGAAGTGATACACCAAATCTAAACCCTAAAAAAATTAAGGCCCAAAATAAATAAAGAAGCATGAGTGGATGGGGTTCAAAGAAATAACAAATAATGAAATCCCAAACTAGGTAATCAAATATGGAATGAAAGATGAACAAATAGAAATATTAGATTTGAAATCCCTAAGAAGAATAAAACATAAGGATAAACCTTAAGGGGTGTAAGATAAGTTAGGGTCACTAATTTATGTAAGGAAACAAAACACCCTCACATAAGTTATCTTGGTTAAATCAAAGAAAGCAAGTAATAATAAATAAATACACCTAGATATCATAGTTGAGACTATTATGCTAATTAAACATGTTCATAAAAATGTGCATGGAAATTAATAATAAAATAAATTTACTTAGCTCTAGATCTAATTCTAAATACATTGTGATAGATGACACTATGATTTTTCCTCATAACTCATACTCAAAACTTGGTTAGATAACTAGTATATATATATATACTAAACTCAATTTCTATAGATCTAGGTCATTTTTATGTTGCACATGGGTTTGATCTCTAACACATGGATTTGACCCTCTTCCATAGAATCGACCTAATTATTGTTGGACTTAAAATTCATGTTCACCTTAGTATTTGGACTTGTGTTTGAAGACTAACAGTGTCAACAAATACCCTTAGGATCTTTCTATACAAGGATCTTCTACATGGTTAAACCCTTAAAGATATGATTTAATTGACCTTTTTAAACAATGATCAAATGTACACATCAAGTAATCATGCAAATTACTTAAAGAATGTTGATGTTGATGTTGATGCAAAATACGTAAATACTATCAGGATAGGTTGTGTCTATTCATTTCTCTTTAATTTCCCTCTAAGAAAACCTTAGGAAATACCCCCTTGGCCAAGCATATAGTCATTGGTTGTATCCATGTTCTTAGTGTGTAACATTATTTTATATCTTTAATTGCTAAACCTATGTGCTATAATGATTGAAATAAATCTCTTTATCTCTCTCTCCCTTGGTAAGTGTGTTCACAAAGAAAGAAAGTGTATGGAGTAGGAATGATTTAAATGTTTTATAATTGCACACATGACATTCATTTGTATGACATGTCTTTGGAAAAGTTAAAAAACTCTCTCTCTCTCTCTCTCTCTCTCTCTCTCTCTCTCTCTCTCTCTCTCTCTCTCTCTCTCTCTCTCTCTCTCTCTCTCTCTCTCTCTCTCTCTCTCTCTCTCTCTCTCTCTCTCTCTCTCTCTCTCTCTCTCTCTCTCTCTCTCTCTTCTTTGTAAAGGAAAAAAATCATCCATGCATAAATTAGAAATGAAATCTTCCTTCTTGAAACTATTAAATGTGTTGGAATATGATAATGCTATTGGAAATGTACTTCATGTTTATTTAATTATAACTTCTATTACACATATATGTGTTATTGAAAGGTTAACATAGGTAAATATAACTTCTATTAAAAAATATATGTGTTAATATATGTGCCAATTTTTTATTGGACATGTGACTTGATGATATATCTGCTCGCATAAAAATGTACATATTTAAAAAAAAATTAGTAGATGACATAGTCTACACATACAAACTTAAATTGTTTGAAATAGACAATTATGTGTTGAATTATACTTACAAAACCTTATTTATACCGAGCTATATTTACATTAGGATGGCATGTTGAACCAATTCTCTACAAGATGACTAATATGTCTCACCAACATCAGTGATAACTAGTGTCCACTTTAGAAGTTGTGGAATGTTTATACACACCTACATCAGAGAAGAAATTGTATGTTGATGGTGAGCACAACACAACATCCCCATCTACTCTGATGCAGGTGTGTATGATGATACATTTGTTCCATAGTCCAAAGTAGACACTATCAATGATGTTGGTGAGACATATCAATCATCAAGTGTAGAGAATTGGTTCAACATGGCCATCCTAATGCAACTATAGAGGTATAAATATAAGGTTTTGTAAGTACACATATTTTCAAAAAAAATAGTAGATGACACAATCTACACATAAAATTAAATTGTTTGAAATAGACAATTATGTGTTGAATTATACTTACAAAACCTTATTTATACCGAGCCATAGTTGCATTAGGATGGCCATGTTGAACCAATTCTCTACAAGATGACTGATATGTCTCACCAACATCAGTGATAACTAGTGTCTAAGTTTTGGAAGTTGTGGAACAACATCAACATACACTCCTACATCAAAGAGAGGGATGTTGTGTTGCAAGCTTAAATCACTAGGGATAAGCAAGCTCAACAACTCAGAAGCAAGAAATTGTATGTTGATAGGCGAGCGCAACACAACATCTCTATCTACTCTGATGTAGGTGTGTATGTTGATACATTTGTTCCACAACTTCCAAAGTAGACACTATCAATGATGTTGGTGAGACATATCAATCATCAAGTGTAGAGAATTGGTTCAACATGGCCATCCTAATGCAACTATAGAGGTATAAATAAGGTTTTGTAAGTATAATTCAACATATGTATCTATTTTGAAAACAATTTAATTTTATGTGTAGACTGTATGTATCATCTACTAAATTTTTTTCAAATATGTTTTTTTATGCAAGCAGATATCGTCAATTTATATATAAATGCTCGTAACATGAGGAGTAACATAAGGTATGTCAATATATTTTTCTCAAATTATATGCTTCAAGTTTAAAATGCACATATATAAATTGCAGTTATGTTGTGTCACTCCTAAATATGGAAAGATGGTCAATATTTTGTAGAGTATGAGTTTACTTGTGTAATGAATATATAAATAATTATTCCTCCTCACTATATGTTCACTTACATAAATAGAGCTTTTTTATTCCTTAAATTATTTTTTTTGTCTCTTCAATCCATGCTAGCCATTTGTTTCATTTCTTTCTGAACTACATGCTTAAGAACTACACTAGAAGTATTTTCTGAGTTTTTTTTCTCCTCCTCCATGCCTTGACTATTTTATAGACACTTTGAGACCTATTTTTTGTCATCTTCTTTACCTTTCCCTTAGATCCTATTAAGAATAGGGTCAAGTAGAACTCTCAATATATACAATCCTACATCCTTGATTCTTACTTCCTTCTAGAGTAGTGCATTTGTTGTTACAGATCTATATTTTTAGACTTCAAATTGAGTGCTAAGAGCTATTACTAATTTTTTAATAGGATTTAGCAAGCTCCCAAGAAGCATCATCACTATATATCTTCTTCTAAAATTTCTAACCCACGTGCTACCAACTAATTTTTGAAATACTTAAATTGATTCATATGTTTTGCTTGATACATTCTAATTAGATCACATTTTCCATTGAAAAAACTTCTTTTGAAGAAACAATCTAGTATAGACATCTCTTGATTCACACATTTAAGCCAATTAATCTAAAGCATCCTTTGCTATATTTGAGTCACTAACATGTAGAATCACATTATTAATTAAATTATATAATATTCAAAAGAAAATTTTACCATATATCCATATTACCTCCCACTTGCTGATAAATTTTGTGGAGGCTTGACTTTTTTATCAACTAAAATGAGTCCTTATATTTTTGCAAAAACACCTTCATTATAAGCTTTCATAAATATTAAAACCTTAATCATTGAATTAATCTAGAAGCTTTTATGCTTCTCCAATGCCTTCTACTACCATGTCTTTTTTCTTTATAAAGTTTCAAAATCTTGTTGGGATAAGGTGCCATTAACCTTGTAAATCCCATTATTGTATTATTCCATTTATTATTTGTAATTACCCATAGAGGATGTACAAGTTTCACTGGCATAAGTAAAAATTATTTACTGTCCACGATAATTACGGAGTTACTGTACGATAAGTCCTGGAGTTGCCGGCGATAGTTACGGGATGTCATTTACTATGGTAAATGGTAATTGGTCAAAGTCGGGTGCACATGTGGAGGAATAATCTATTTTTAATGTTATGACGCATGTCATAGATGTTGTAAGAGGGTGTAAGAGATTCTATGACAACTATAAGTTGTCATAAGAATCTATGACACTAATAATAGCATATGACACATCATAAGATGCTGTAAGTGGCTATTTTTGGTCCCAAGTCATTCAAGCTTGCATGGGAACATTTTCCCAAGTGTAGGATGCATGTATGACAACATTTATGACCTCGTAAGAGCCTATTCTTGGCTATGGACGCCCAAGGTTGTATTGTTGACTCTTGACAAGTGTTATGGGCTTGTAAGAAGTCATTTAATGTCTTGAGGTTGTGTAAATTCTATATAAACCATAGCATAGTAGATGAGATAAATATAACAGTTTACAGGTACCCAAGTTCTGGCAGAGTGAAGTTTGGAGGATAGAGGAAGTGAATGTATTTGTAATCTCCTTTTGTGAAGATAATACAACTTGGCCTCTTTTCTTGGTGGAGTTTTTTACCTGAAAGGGTTTTCTCCACATTAAACACTTGTGTTATGTGCTTCATTCTACTTCTGGTATATTTTTGTATTGTGGGTTTATGTTTTGATTACAATCTCCATTAATAACATAAGTTAAAGTTTGCCAAAATTTATTCGAATCAGATTTCCATTGAAGTAGTGTTGCTTTCATTTCTAACATTTGGTATCAGAGCCTGGCCAGCTTTGACTCCTGGGTGGTAGTGTGGAAGCTATAGCTGCAGTGGGAGATTTGGTTGCATTTGATTTGTAGATCTTGTGTTGTTATTATGGTTGCATCCACCATTGCATCAACCTCTTGAATGGACATTAAGAAGTTCAACGGAACGGGGTATGAGTTGTGGAAGCTAAAAATGGAAGATTTGTTGGAAGAAAGAAACCAATGGTTGGCTATCCAAAAAGAGAAGAAACCTGATGATGTCTCTCAAGATGAGTGGGATAGATTGGATAAGAAGGCATAGAGAACCATCTAGTTGTGTCTTTCAGACTCTGTCCTGTTGAATGTTGCAAAGGAAGAGACTACATACAATTGTGGAAACGGTTGGGTGAGATCTATCAAGCCAAGAGTATGGTAAATAAACTTTATTTAAAAAGAAAATTATTTTCCATGAAAATACGAGAAGGTGAATCAGTTGCAGAGCATTTAAATTCTTTTAATTTGTTAGTGAGTCAGCTTGATTTAGTAGATTTTGAGGTTAGTGAGGAAGATAAATGTATCTTACTTCTTTATTCTTTACCTAAGTCTTGGGAGAATGTTATCCTTGCTATCACTGCTAACCTCGTGGATCTGAAGTTGGATGCTCTTGTTTCAGTGCTACTATCATAGGAATTGAGGAAGAAGAGTTTAGATAGTTCAGGGGATGCTCTCAGTGTCAGGGGAAGGTCTAAGGAAAGAGGACCTAAGGGAGATCAAAAGGGGCTAAGGACAAGTCCAAGGGCTGGTCTAAGACTCTTGGTAAAAAAAATAGAGTTAAGTCTTGGAACTGCGGTAAAAGGGGACATGTGAAGAAGGAGTGCAAAAATCCCAAGAAACAATGGGAGAGTGCTTCAGATAAGTCCTCGAATACAGGTGAAGAAGTTTTACTTTCTATGTGTAATCTTTTTTCTAATGATCACTAGTTGGTTGACTCAGGATGCTCTTTTCATATGACCCCGCATAAGGAATGGTTCTCCACATATGAAGAATATGATGGAGGTAATATCTACCTTGGTGACAACTCTACATATCCAATTGTCAGGAAAGGAAAGGGTTGTGTTTAAGTGATGGGAGTATTAAAACCCTCCATGGTATTTTGCATGTTCCTAGATTAGCTAGAAATCTGATTTCAGTTTCGAAGTTGAATGATTTGGGAATGCATGTGACATTTGACAAGCATGGCTATAGATTGGTGAGAGGGTACTTGGTGGTAGCGAAAGGGAAGAGATTCAAGAACTTGTTTAAGCTTTGAAGCCACTACAATTTGTAATGCCTCCTATGTATCTGAGGCCACTACTAAAAATACATGTATGTTGTGGCACCGTAGATTGGGCCACACATGCAATAATGTACTGAAAACTATTAAGAATAAAAATTTGTTGGACGGTTTCTCTTATTTTGATGAGCACTTTGATTTATGTGAGCATTGTGTGTTTGGTAAAAAAAATAGAAAATTATTTCCTTCAGGAGGTATTAGAGAAAAAGAGAAGTTAGAAATTATTCATACAGATGTGTTTGGACCTTTGGATAATGAATCTATCAGAAAATCTCATTATTTTATAACCTTCCTTGATGATGTATCCAGATTTACATGGATTTATTTTATGAAGCATAAATCTAAAGTTTTCACTAAGTTTAAGGAATTCAAAGTCTCAATAGAGAACCAATCAGGTTTAAAGATAAAAATATTAAGATTTGACAATGGAGGGGAATATTGCTCTAAGGAATTTAATGAGTTTTGTAGCATGCAGGTATAATCAGACAAAAGACAACTTTGTATACACCATAACAAAATGGTGTTGCAGAAAGGATGAACTGGACAATTATGGAAAGGGCCAGAAGTATGCTTAGTGATGCACAGTTGGATAAATGCTTTTGGGTAGAGGCTGTGTGTACTGCTTGCTACTTGATAAACAGATCTCCTTGTAAGGCTCTTGATTCGACACCTTATGAAGTGTGGACAGGTAAGAAACCTTTTGTTTCACATTTAAGGGTTTTTGGTTGCGAGGCTTTTGTTCATTTGCCTAAGGAAAAGAGATCTAAGTTGGATCCAAAGGCTGAAAAGTGTACATTCATTGGATATGGTGATAATGTCAAAGGTTATAAGCTTTGGAATCCACTAACCCATAATATTATATTTTCTAGAGACATTATTTTTAGGGAACTTAGAGCTATTTCTGAACCTGAGCAGCCAAAAGAAAAAGAAGAAAAGGTAAAGAAGGTGCACTTTGATTTAGAGAAAAAAGATGCACCTCAGGAAGAACAGAATGATGGATTAGGGGGTGAAGAAGAAGAAGAAGATTCAAGTAGTTCTAATGAAGATGAATCTTTTGTTACAGAAGAAGTTGGTATAGATGATCATGCAAAAAAATGAGTAGAGTCTCTTACTCCACCCTTAAGGAGATCCACAAGACAACAGAATCCAATTGACTGGTATAGCCCACCAGATTTCTGTTGTGTATATGCTTTATTGAGTACTAACGATGAACCTAGATCCTACAGGAAAGCTATTTCTGCAGATGATAGTGAGTCTTGGCAGATAGCCATGCAGGAGGAGATGATGGCTTTGGACTCTAATAACACCCGGGATCTTGTTCATTTGCCCAAAAGAAGAAAGGTCATAGGATGTAAGTGGGTCTTCAAGAATAAATTTGGAGCAAATGGGTCATTGGAGAAGTATAAGGCTAGACTGGTAGCCAAGGGCTACTCCCAGAGAGAGGGAGTTGATTTTGGTGAGATATTTTCTCCTATTGCTAAATTGACTTCTATTAGATTTCTCTTATCCATTGTTGTAGGTTATGATTGGGAGATTGAGCAAATGGATGTTAAGATTACGTTCTTGCATGGAGATCTTAAAGAAGAAATTTATATGCAATAGCCTACATGTTTTGAGGTAAAAGGAAAAGAACATTGGGTTTGCAGGTTAAAGAGGTCTCTTTATGGTCTAAAACAGTCCCCCAAAATGTGGTATCAAAAGTTTTATTCATTTGTTTTGAAATTTGGTTTTATTAGAAGCGAGGAGGATCATTGTGTTTACATTCCTTGTGTTGATGATTCTATACTGGTTATTGCTTTGTATGTTGATGACATGTTATTTTTCAACAATACTAAGGGTATGGTCAATGACCTTAAAGCCCAACTTTCAGGTGCATTTGAGATGAATGATCTTGGTACTGCAAGGTATATTTTGGGAAGGGAGATTAGGAGGGATAGAGTTAACAGAAAGCTTTGGTTGTCACAAAGTAAGTATGTGAATACTATTTTCAAGAGGTTTAGTTTACAGGACTATAATCCAGTTAGAGTTCCTTTACCCATTGGTACTAATCTTTCATTAGATATGTGTCCAAAGACTGAGGATGATCTTGAGGATATGTCTAATGTGCCATATGTTAGTGCTGTAGAGAGTTTGATGTA
Source organism: Cunninghamia lanceolata (assembly GCA_027924645.1). NCBI lineage: Eukaryota > Viridiplantae > Streptophyta > Pinopsida > Cupressales > Cupressaceae > Cunninghamia > Cunninghamia lanceolata. The sequence goes on from BSBN01000998.1 coordinate 2,548,907, forward strand.
TGCAATGGTTTGCATTAGACCAGATATTGCCCAAGTAGTGGGAGTTTTGAGCAGATTTATGTCTAACCCTAGTAGACAGTATTGGAACTATGCGAAGAGGGTGTTTAAATATCTTGCAGGTACTCCTGATCATTGTTTGGTTTATTCTGGTACTGATAGTGCTGCTAAATCTTTGGACATACAAGGTTTTGTTGATGCAGATTGGGCAGGTGACTTGGATAGTCGAAGGTCCACTAGTGGCTTTGTATTTACTCTGTTTGGAGGTGCAATGAGTTGGATGAGTAAGAGGCATCCCACAGTTGCTTTGTCCACCACAGAAGTAGAGTATATGGCTGCAACTCATGTCTCTAAGGAGGTAGTTTGGTTGAGGAGACTGTGTATAGGTATTGGTTTTGATTGCAAGAATATTCAGATTGGTTGTGATAGCCAGAGTGCTATCTATTTGGCTAAGAATCCCATGTATCATGCTCAAACTAAGCATGTTGATGTTCAGTATCACTTTGTTCGAGAGTTGATTTCAAATGGAGAGATTGAGCTGAAGAAGATAGACACTCAGGAGAATGTTGTAGATTCATTAACCAAGCCTGTGAGTACAGAGAAGTTCATGTGGTGCAGAGAAGCCATGGGCCTTATTTCTAGTGCTTGATTATTATTTTTTATTTGATTTCCTATGGGTTGATTTACAATGTATAATGTCAAGTGGGAGAACGTTGGGATAAGGTTCCATTAACCTTGTAAATCCCATTGTTGTATTATTCCATTTATTATTTGTAATTACCCATAAGGGATGTACAAGTTTCATCGGTAGAAGTAAAAATTATTTACTATCCACGGTAATTACAAAGTTACTGCACAGTAAGTCCTGGAGTTACCAGCCGTAGTTACGGGATGTCATTTACTATAGTAAATGGTAATTGTTCAAAGTGGGGTGCACATGTGGAGGAATAATCTATTTTTAGTGTTATGACGCACGTCATAGATGTTGTAAGAGGGTGTAAGAGATTCTATGACAACTATAAGTTGTCATAAGAATCTATGACACTAATAATAGCATATGATGCGTCATAAGATGTTGTAAGTGGTTATTTTTGGCCCCAAGTCATTCAAGCTTGCATGGGAACATTTTTCCAAGTGTAGGATGCATGTATGATAGCATTTATGACCCCGTAAAAGCCTATTCTTGGCTATGGATGCCCAAGGTTGTATTGTTGACTCTTGACAAGTGTTATGGGCTTATAAGAAGTCATTTAATGTCTTGAGGTTGTGTAAATTCTATATAAACCATAGCATAGTAGATGAGATGAATATAACAGTTTATAGGTACCCAAGTTCTACCGGAGTGAAGGTTGGAGGATAGAGGAAGTGAATGTATTTGTAATCTCCTTTTGTGAAGATAATACAACTTGGCCTCTTTTCTTGGTGGAATTTTTTACCCAAAAGAGTTTTCTCCACATTAAACACTTGTGTTATGTGCTTCATTCTACTTCTGGTATATTTCTACATTGTGGGTTTATGTTTTGATTACAATCTCCATTAATAACACACAGTTAAAGTCTACCAAAATTTATTCGAATCAAATTTCCATTGAAGTAGTGTTGCTTTCATTTCTAACAAATCTTACAAGAATTATAGTTGATAAAAAATGAGATTTATGGCTTTGATAACATGTGAAAATATTGAGCATGTATTTCAAATACATAGTATATAGTAAATAAATTGATTCATAAATAACATACTCAAACAAAGGCATATAATATGTACTTTCCTTGCTTTTATTAAGGCATATAAAATTATAAAATGTTATTGTATAAAATGTTCTTGTATTGTATATTGTGTGTATTTTGTACTACTTATTCTCTTTATTGTTTTCTTATTTAAATATATAATATATTTATACACATGAGAATTATGAATTTCTACATGCATGATGTATCTCTAGATGTCTAATTTTGCACATGTTTTATCCAATTCTAGATATTTTTGACTACATCACAAATGGCAAATTATGCACCAATTCCACCTCAAGAACTATTTGCATGAACTAATAATGAGATCGATAGATTAAGAGTTTCCATAAATGATGGTACGAACATGGGAATATATAAGGACACTTGTAAGTCCATAATGGAAAGCCTAGAAAAAATTAGAGATAAAATTTGAGACACAAGTGCTTATTCCCCTAATGCTATAGCTACTATTCTTTTCCACATGTGGGAAGAAGTTTGTGGTGATGTTCCCCTTTCTCGTGTTCAGAGTGTGGTGACCAAAGAAACCATTAAATCCTAGTGTTTTCCATTCTATCAGGATAAGGAAAAGGTGAAGGGATACCAGGTAACCAGATGTGTCGATGGTGATATGGCCAAATTGATCTACCCTTGATTTCTTGCTATCTTTGGTCGTTATCCAAATAACGACCAAATTCCCTTATATTTTGCATAGCAGTTGTATGATGAAGTTCATTTAGGCCTCAAAGTCAACTACTGTGACATTCCTCCATATTGTGGTCAGGTCTGTGGTAGGCTTGCTGATAGGGATGCTTATCATCGACTTGATCGGGCGGCCCCAGCGTATAGGCTATTGGTTGATGAGAGGAATCTTGTTATCTCCCCAATCATAGCCCCCTCAGTAGATCATGTTGTCATTACTTCCCAAAGGGAAGCAATTGACAGTGTTGACAATATTGCAGTTGCCACCACTACGATAGCTATTGATCGTGTGGGTCAATTTTTGATGGCACAATGTCCACAATCTAGAGCTTCATTTATAGCACAGTGTACCAACACTCACTATGATCCTTATGCTATGGCAGGCATCCCTACACCTGCACAGAAGGATGCTCTCACAGGGGACATGGCACATAGCACTTTACATTGTTTCACGGAGGATCTCTTGGAGGCATATGCATTCATTGCATCAAAGCTAGGGATCTCGATAGATTAGGTTAGAGATTGTCTGGCTACATCTATTCATTCACATTCAGGATCTTGTCATTCTGACCACCCTGCTAGGCCTAGTAGCACCATTGCACATTAGGATCCACCTGTAGATCATTCAGTTGCTGTATAGGCTAGTGATCCTTCAGATCGTGACCTTGAGAGGATGTAGACTTCTACAGGTTTTATGGAGATGTTGATGCCATCTCAATTGGTTAGTCCCCTTCACTCATCATTACTATGACATGAGAGGGCTCAGATAGATACATTAGATCATTTGGATGATTTAGTGGAGGCAGACATTACAGAGGGCTCAGATCCTATGCTACCAGGTGATATGCAGGTATGTATTTGTATCTATAAGATATATATGTATGTGTGCATGTGCATGTTCAATTCATTTCTTTTTAAATTATTTAGATTTTAGTTTTAACTAAATGATATATATATTGTAGATAGAGATACCTCATGTTACTCCTAGCCTAAGGTCAAACCATATATGTCGACGTGATTCTATTGATGATATTATTGTCAGTGAACATGTGAGTTTTGTATATATATATTTATTTATTTATTTATAATATTACATATATATTTTTAAATAGTTCTATATATTTAGATAAAATGTATTTAACACATTGTACTTGATTTTATCTCTAGGACTCGGCACATGCATCAAAATAGGATTCTCATTCAGAGGGTCGCTCAACTAGGAGTCGACACGACGATTAGGCTGCAACCACCTAGAGACTTCTATTTTGTTGGCAAGAGACACTGTGTGGCTTCATAAGTGTTGTCATTGATGGCAACAAAGTCTATCCCACACATCTGCAGTACATAGTATGCCTATACCAGAAGTCAGATTGAAGACTGTTTTGGTCTGGTGAACAAGAACAAAGTATGTAACCAGGTCCGACAATCAGGTCTGAATCTCTCAGATGGTGTAACTCAGTAAGTTATGGACTTGGACAAGTCAAGAGGGGTATCATGACTACTGTATTCCAAAGATTTTTCCTCTAGTTATAAAGAAAGAAAAAGATATGAGCATCTGAGTGTTGGGTTCCAATCAAGCAGAGCAAATAGAGGAAGAACTGACCGGTAGAGTATCAGACTTCAATCTAGATGAGTAAAAGGCATTGATCAAGCAATTTGTGGGATTATACATTGTTGGCTGACATGATTAATGACTTCTATGCTTATATTTTTGATACGCATCACAAATCAAGCATGGATTTAGCCGACAGATTAATAACTTGCATTGTTCTTGTTGCTGACTAGAAAGTTGATAAAAATCCTTGATGCGGATATATATACCAAATAGATTTCAGCATGTAAGAGTGTGTGGTGAATAGATGATGAAATGAAGTGCGAAGAAAAGTAGGGATAAGTGTGAGAACAGCAAGTCAAGTCTGGTATGTGATTGAACAACAGCATTAAATAGAGGAAGAATGAAGTGTGTTAGATCAGTATATTGTGCCTAACTGGAACTAAACTCTTACATTTGTAGATGCTTCTCATCAGTTCAAACACTTAATCATCTTCTGTAATTTCTGTAGACAATGAGCCTCTTGTAGGCAGTGTGCCTCTTGTGAGCAGTGTGCTCGGGTAGTGAGCCCTAATTGGCAAGTGTCATTTTATACTCCTTTATTCTTTTAACAGAGAATACAATCTTGGGTTAGTCACCCCGTGGTTTTTCCCTTAACAGGGTTTCCACGTAAAAATCCTTGTGTTATGTATGTTGACTTTATTTTTGTTCTTATGATTACAAATGCTTTCATGTTTTGATACAACACTGATTATTAAGATAATAAAAGAAAAGAAAGTTAAGGAAATTTTGAGATAACTGATTCAACCCCCCTCCTCTTAGTTATCTGCCTTGTTTCCAACACATTTGATGTTGCATCTAGACATTTCCATTTATATATGTTTGATATGTTGACATTTCCATGACTTGATTACATACATGTGTTTGATGATTTATGTTTGCACTATATTGACATTTCCAGGACTTGGTTACATACACATGTTTGATGATTTATGTTTGATATATATTGACATTTCTAGGACTTGATTACATACATGTTTGATGATTTATGTTCAAGATATATTGACATTTCTAGTCTGACTTGATTACATACATGTTTGATGATTTATGTTTGATATATTGACATGTGCACATTTACACCAGGGCTTGATTACATACATTTGATGATTTAAAAATGTTATGTTAAAAATGTTTTAAAAATATATGCATTTACTTGATGTGAACTAATAGTTAGTCTTTGCTCCTTTCACTACTCTTGGTGTTTCTACAAGAAAATGAAAGTTTACTAGGGATTTAACAAATCTTAGGGCCTACATTTGCTAGCTCGTTGATATTTTTGGTTAGTCTATTGTTGTATTAGGTGTAAAAGCTTTCCACCAATATCATATGGGCTATCTATTTGTTTTTAGATTGGTACTTGAATATTTTCTCATGTGAATATTTTGAGTCTTTGAGTTGTATTTGAGTGAAAGTGCAGCAAGACTGGTAGGATATCACATGCAGTTTTGGTTCTATGTCTTAGATTTACATAAATGTTTTCTCACTACTTTATGGTTTCACTCTATTGGCCATGAATCAAGACAACGGTCATATTCTTAGCCATTTTATCAATCTTTAAGTAATAAATCATATATTCAATGTTTTAACAAATTATTCATAATAATGTTTTACTAGTATGCGTAAACTCAACACTACATGATTTTGCCACATCCTTTGAGAGATCAAATTTTTTAGTCATTTTAGAGAGTTATGCATGTTTCTAGGTTACAAGTTATAAGTGAGGTAAGTAATCATAAGAGTTTTATATTTGGGGATATATGAATTTATTTTTACATCTAATTTGTACCATAATTTGTTGATTAATCTGCTTCACTGAGAGATCTATGGTCTAAAAGACTATTAAGAGAAGTATTAAAGGCATGCATCTCCCATTGGTAAAGTACATACAATCACAAATGTTTTTATATCTCAAAATCTATAATCTAGCTATGGCTGATTTTTCTATATAATTTAGTAAACTTATTTGCACATTGTTCTTAAAATTATTAGGAAAACATAGTTTCTAAAATAAATCTGCTTGAAGATGCAATGAGCTTGTTTTTCTCAAGACATTTTTATCAATTTTTACAAAAAATGGTCAATTTATTTAATCCACAAAACAAAAACTATGTAAGATGAAATTATAAAAATTATAGGAAAAAGTTTATTCTATAGTTGGAAACTACATATGCAAAATTCAATGGTACCTAACTCACCTTTTACGAAATATGACCAATCTAACATAGGTTGTTGTTTTCTTTTTATTAATTACTAGGCAAACTAAATATTATCTACAAATTTTCATGATTAGATTATTACCTTTAATACTCAAGTGCATAAATTTTAAGTTTGGCAAAGATCTTGAAATTTGAATTTCCAAAGAAAAATAGCTACATGCTTAATTCTTATTTCTATAAGTTCATTCTATTTTTTTTCTTATTTTAAATAATCAATAATTGTGTAGTACCTAATAAAAGAATTAATGCCTAAAGAAAACAAAAAATATATTTCAAATCAAAGTTTTCTTCTTTTTCTTGCTTTCCTTTTCTCAACAACCCTATCTCATGAATTCTCCAAAATAAGAATATAATATTTAAAGATAGCAATTTTATTTCAAGTAAATAAAAAAAAATTGAATAATCATTTCCTATTTACAACTAAAGATAAAAATCTTTACATTATTTTCCTTTTCCAATCATGAAATAAGTATAATTATCCTTCTAACTAAATAATTAATAAATAAAAATCTATGTATTAATAAAAAATTCACCACCATAATTATTTATTATATTATGAATTCTATAATTTTCAAAAATCAAATAAATAATTAAACTCAAATAATTATTTACTTCCTAAATTGATTAATTATTTATTTCCTATTAATTATTTATTTCAAACTCCTCTCATAGAACCTTCACCTGCATGATTATTCTATTGTGAAGATGGACATCTCTATGGTCAAGAATACTAATGGGATCAACATGGAATTACCCCTTGTAATCCACTTGAAGAACCTACCAATTAGTCATATGAGAGGAATCATAAATATACTTTCTTTAGTAAAGAAATATGAAATGCATCATGTACCCTAGAGAGAGATGGTGGTGAAGAAAGATGATATACCACTAGACTAATCTTCGAGCTAAGATCTTGAATGGACCCACAAACCATAATGCCAATTTGGAATCCTTTCCAAATTTTATCAAAAAATTTATGTGGCTAAACTCTAAAAAAGACCTTATCTCCCACCATAAATTCCCTAGCAACCCTCTTAAGATTTACATAACTCTTTTGTCGATTTAATGCTTCCTTCAACCTCTTCGTGATGATATGAATTTGTCTATAATAATCCTAGAGCATATCAGACTCAAACACATCCTGATTCTCTAAGTTGTCCCATCCAACAGAGTCTTACACTTTCTTCTATATAAAGCTTCAAATGGTGCCAATTTAAGCGATGCATGGTAAAAATTATTATACACAAATTCAACTAAATGAAAGTAGTCTTCCCACTTCCTTTATTGATCCATACAATACATTCTTAGCATGTATTCCATCACCTGATTAACTCTTTTAGTTTTAACATCTATCTCTGGATAATCTAGAAAGAACTAAAATTCAACTTTGAACAAAAATTTGCCATGAGAGTTCCCCAAAATATAGAAGTAAACAACTTATCCTTATCAAATATAATCACCTATAGAACCCCATGCAATCATACAACCTCTTTGATAAACCTTCTCACTACAGTCTATGCACCATTCTTCACATTTCCTAGCATGAAATGTGTAACTTTAGTCAACTTTTCCACAACTACCAAGATACAATCATGGTGACATTTAGTCTTTGGTAGACCTATAACAAAATCTATATAAATAAAAGACCACTTGTGAAAAGGTACATCATGAGGATATAATTGTCCACTTGGATGTCTATGTTCTACTTTTACCATTTGACATTTTAAACACAATGAATTATAGACATGTCTTTTGGCACACATAGGTGATCTAGAATCTCTCACAACCACATAGTACTTCATTCAATGCTTGCACTTGTATTATGCATCTACTATCAATATAGAGGCAATTGTTAGAGTTTGGCCCAAATGTGTTTCAATTCCAAATGGTGACTTACTTGAATATGAAGGAGTTTGATGAGTGAGTTGTTATTTAAACCATTTCACAACATGAGAGTTGATATTGGAGTTGAAAAAGAAATCTTTATTCAAAACTTAGAGAGAAAATTATAAATGCACATCATGCACATAATTATGTACATTTGTCTTTAATTAAACTACATGTTTTTCCCTTTTAAGAAAAAATTAATGAGTTGATATCTACCTGAAAATAGGAAAAATTGAAAGTTCAAAGAAACATAATATGAAAACTAGACTTCACAAAAATACTTGAGCCAAGATAGAACTTTACAACTTGAGAACTTGGAGCTCGTAAATTTCAAAGAAGTTCAATTTACACACTAGTGTACTAGTGTTGCAATCCATAAAAATTTGCAATTTTTGTAGTCATCAATAATCATGCTATTGCTATATAATCACAAATTTACAAATATCTGAAATTAAAGTAATTATTTTCCCAATAAATTAACACACACGATTTAATCAATTTTGCTAAGGAATGAAGCTCAAATAATATAAATCAATTCATAATTTGAGATAAAATATCACAATTTGTTAAATGCAAGATAACAATTAACTATAAATGTTCTTTCACACATGTCTAGAAGCATGTATAGGTAAATCACAAAAACTCCTTGTTATCACTAGGAATTGCACCCATATGCAAGACTGGAAAAGTTCTACAATTCCGTGTAACATGGGACTAATTTCAGGTTGTGGGTGCCCTATAATGAAATTAGACCTCTAGATTGTGGGTTGGTTCCCTTAAAATATTCTATTGGAATGTATGATTTTTCTATTTTTTGGAAAAGGGGAAGAAGGAAATGAAAACTGTGAAAATTTGGTGATGCACCTAAAATGGGTAAAAATATGCAATCTGGATCACAATATAACTCAGAAATCTGACTCACACAATCCAATCTTTGGCATAAATATCACAAAAGTGATTCTAAAGAAGGTTTGAAAATAAGCATTCTATGAAGGAAAAGGGATTTTCTCACAACATAAAAAGGATAACTTTCATGAACACAACCTAAGACCTGTAATAACAATATGCTTAATGCTCCAAGCAAAAGTGAGACAATAATTTTAAAGGTTTAATGATTAAACATAGTAAAACTTCATCAAATCACTTCATACAATTTTCATGAAATAGAAAGGTAATTACTTGATTCCAAATAACAAAGGAAATATTGCAAAGGAGACAAAAATAGAACTTGTAACTTGCTGATCTCTCAATAAATTGTAAAATTGAGCTACAAAACCTTCTTCTCTCAAAGTGTATAAGAGAAAAAAGACAAGAACTAGAAAAAACAAGTTTTACTTTACAATATATAGGCTTTGCTCTCACAAGAGGCATGCAAAAATATGAACTATAGCTAGCTACCTCTAAAAATAATCTCTCACGAGCAACCTCAAAAATCCTCAAAAATAGGGGCTCAAACTGCCACAAATTGAGAAAAAATAGCTCCAATTTGGGCCTCTCTATATGCTTGACCAAAAAGTTGACCAAGAACCCTAAAAATACTCCCCAAATCATGCAAAAACCTCCTAGGTGGCCTAGCTAACTCAACTCATCAATTTGCATGATTTTGCTTTTGCAAAATTGATTGTGAATAAATAATAAAGTAATTAGAATAATTACTCTATTATTGGTTACAACTTGTACTTATTTGATTTTACAATTTGTGAAAAATAATAACGTAATTTGAAAAATATTACTTTATTATTTATTACAATTGATTTACTTGTAAAATCACGCATGAAAAATATAACTCCTTATCACTCCAAATACATATTCCTAATTTGCATGATTTTAGCAAAAAATGGGACTTAGAGATAAATACAATCATTATAACTCCTTGTGAGAGAAAAATACCCTCTTGCATGCCAATATGCCTTTAGGGAAAAAATAATACCCTTATTACTCCAAATACATATGCAAAAACTCCTCACTGCCATATATATTCACCATGCAAAAACAAAACCTAAGTCTTCATATCACCTCTTCATGCTACTATCATGCCAAATAATGCACCTGCCCACCTTGCATCTCCATCATGCAAAATATATATTCTATTCTCCAAGTAGACCCCTGTCACCTTGTTATATTCATCATCATGCAAAACATACCTTCTTCCTTCTTATTATCTCCCTTATACAAAAACTAATGATACTCCTTGCAATCTCTTTTTGACTTCATATAACTTCTTTCCTTTTTGACTTTAGATGATAAAATCATAAGGCATAAAAATCATTCCTTTTGGCCATCCATTCAGTCATCCTGCATGTATCAATTATTATGATAGAATCTTTGATGAGACAAGGTATAGTTGCAACATGCAAGGTATAAGGATTTCTGACCATATGCATAGTTGACTGCAAGGTATAGAGGTTTGTTTGATTTGCATAAGGCATAACATTTACCTTTTCTAATGATATCAACATCCTTTGACTTGGAACTATGTGCAAGGAACACACATTTGTCGGCCTCTTCTAACAATCCTGGTTAGGTATCTTTGATTTTTCAAGTCTTGACCCCCCTAGCACTTGAATAAGATAATGACGTCAATTTTTGACTTAACAAAGGCAAAAGAAAACTCACAAGCCATGAGCTAGCGCAAAAGATCATGTAAAAGGAAAGACTTTTGAACCCTAAGTCAAGTGTTTGTTATTTTCTTCTCATTACTTGAGTTCTCTGCTGATGAGCTTCGAACGCTGTCATGCTACTGTTTGGGCACTCCATCTGAAGGGTTTCCTCCTATTCTCTGCAATCTCTTAGCATGCTTGATTGATTTCTTCACTATATTTCTGGAAAAAATGAAAGGTAAGCCTTGTTTTGACTTTTGACTGGCATTTTGTTAGTTTTTGTAGCATTTCTTCCTTAAACTGCCGCAGCTCTTCCACCATTTTGTATCTTGTATACTCTTTTCACCTATATGCAAATTTTGAAATGAGGGTTTCAAAAAGCTTGAAATGGGTCTGTGTGATACTTTGGAGAAAAAAGGCCCCCTTCCTGACTACGGCATGTTAAATGCATACTCTTACATTTCTTTTATCTGTATTTTTTGTCTCATCTATATTTTCTTATTTTCTTCTCCTCCTCTACAACCTGAATATGAAAGGTTTTGGAAAAAAGACAAAAAAGAGGGTTGTTAATATTATGAAGAGGGAGGTTTTTCTTTGGTATTCATGCCTGAATATCCATTTTTCTATATAGCATTACTTGACTCTGAATAGATGTAACAAGGGTTTCAATATTTGAAGATGGGTATTACAATTTTTTGAAATGATTTCCTCTTATCGTTGTTGTCGCTGAATTATACACTATTTTTCTCAGTTTTACCTCTGTATCCTTGTTCATCTGAACTGTAACTGCAAAGTTTTTTGAGGTTTTCAAAAAACTTGTGATGAGGGTTTCTTTGTTCTCTCTAAAAAGGATAGCTTTGGTTCATTATTCTGACAAACCCTACTAGGGTTGTATGCTTTTGTATTGAACAAACTTGAAGGTTTTAATAGCTACTCTAGTTGTATATATGAGCTCTCTGTCATATTTTGATTGGTCTTCTTATTTGGCACTGAGAAACTCTATGAAACTATGAAGCAAGGTTTTTTATCTCATATCATTTTAACAGGAAAAGATGAGGCTTTACTTCTTCTCATAAACCCTCTCAAGGGTTTCCTTTGTAGACTATGAAGCACTTCCTCTGAAAGTTCTACTCTGTCAAAACATTCTTTACTATTGACTACTCCCTTTGTGATCTCCATGCCAGAAACTTGATCACTTCTTCTTTTTGATTGTCTATGTTGATTTTACTTGAATATCATTAATTTCAATGATTTTTATTTCATGTTGGGACAATCATGATCATGACTGATTTTCACAGCTCACTCATAACTAAAGTGGTAAATATTTGTCCTATTTTTATTTACCAAGCCAAACCTCTAGCTGTTGAAGTGGATGATATTTAAGCATAATCATTTGTAATTCACTACTGTCATCATGACTATCTGTGAAGTTGTTCTTGTTCAAAGGCTACCAAATCCCATGCTTGGCTCCAGCTGTCTCAAAACTATCTCTTAATGACTGCCTTCTATTTGCCTGAATTCTATCATGTAAAGCTGCTCCTCTGTCTTCATTGTTTGATGACTGCCTTCCTTCACTTTCTCCCTTTTGACATCTCTGCCTGCTATCTGCAAAATCTCTTTTCTCTTATACTAAGTTTGTTGATAACTGTAGATATCTAAATATTATCTTATTTGTACTCTCCTTGTTTGGCCAAAAAGAGTGAAACTTGCTATGGTGATGGTGGGCTCTTTGATGATAGTCTTGATGACTGTACTTATCTCTATTCACTCCTTTGTCATTTCTTAAGTCTAGTTTTGAAAATATGACATCAAATATGACAGGAAAATGGTGTTCTGATAATGCTATAAAAGAGATGAAATACCTTTTATCGCTGCAACCTTGATTTCTGCACTTCTCAACTTGATTCAGGCATTTTAAGTTAATCTGATTTTCTCCCATCAGCTGCAATGAATGTCATGATGACATAACTTTTTTGCAAGTTGATTAGATGATGCATAGTGTAGCTTGGAATGATACATCATGTCCTTTCTAATACTCTTTTTTAAATGAAAAAAGAAAACATGCTGGGCTCAAACCCTTGTGGGAGCCACATTTAATCCACATGTTTATTTGTCCTCAAATCAGCAACAATACGTGTCCTATACCTACACAGTGAACAAACAAGTTAGCATAAAAAATATACCTGATGGTATTAATTGATCCTCTTCATGTTTTTTTCTGATTTGTAGCACTTATCTGATCTAATCTTTCATATGCAATTCATGATGCGATAAGAAGATATATCTGATTGATAAAAGCATATGATAACTTTAAACATCCGGAGTGCTAACAGGGTTATCCCCAAATTTTTTGCAGGTTCAACTGATGATGGGATCTGAAGATAAAGAGTGAAGACTGGCATCAACAAAACAACCTTCTTGCTCAGGCAATGATGGATGTTTCATTTTATCATGTTTTTATTTCATTTCTTTTATCAAACAGATGTATAGCTTGCATGTCTGCAATTGCTTAGTCTAGTTACTCCCATGGCTTGTGTGGGACACATTTGAACACTTCATTCAAACATAATCAGTTAATTTATCATATGCACTTGATAAATGTGTACTTCTTTTTCAATCAATGCATAGGATAAAGTAAAAAATACTTAAATGTATGTTCAAAACATGACATGAAATAATAGTCAATACAAATATCTTTCTTTCTTTATTTCAAAACTAATTAACTGAATAATCAATTTAACTTATAACTCCTGGAAGACAACACACTGTTAAAACAATTGTACCTTTGAATGGATGATACCTTGACCATCTGATTCTCTTGTCATGATAGCTCATCAGTCTTGATTAGACTGATGGGTTATCCTACCATCTGAAGTTTGTTTCTACACTATCAAGATATCAATTGTTCATTGAATGCATAACTTCAAAATTTTCTTTTATCCCTTCTAAACAATTGCACTTAATGAGAACATTTAATGAGAACATGTACACAAATTAAACTAGTTTAAATTTATAATAGATGGGTCTATCTAATTGACATCAATTTGGATCAAGTGATAATTTCATAGGTAGATCAACAAAATAAATCTCATTATAACTTGAATCAAGTGAGACGGGGAAGATACACAGAACATATAAATGCCCAAACTAAAAAAGTGTTGAACACTAAATATAAAAGTACTTTGAATTAAATAGTAAATTTCTAAGTTTGGATCCTAAGAACATCTAGAAATTAACTTACACCAATGTGTAACTTCAAGATCTCACTAATTTTATCAATGTAACTAAAACAATGGAGTTCAAACAAGTTAAGTTAGATATAAGTTCTCATTCAAACATCTAGTTCAGCCTGCTCTTTAATAACATGTAATATTTTCTGATGATCCTCACTATCTAGTCTCCATTTTTTTTGTCCACGTGCATGTGGAACTGGATGAAGATGTAGGGCGGTAGCAATTACTAGGTGACTATACTGATATACCTTGTTCTTAGGTTGATAGTCAATAAGATGAATCCCATGTTGAACAATTTTGACTTGTTTGAGATATGTCCCTTGCACTACAACTGAACCTGCATGATAAACATGAACCAACTTGGTAAGACATGTGCACATAACATTTTCACTCAACCCAGGTAAATTATAATTAATGTAAAACTGTTTAATGTACATGTGTACATGTATATATAAATTTAAATGTGACCCACCTGTGGGAAACACAATTTCATCGCTTGTTTCAAGTTGTGTTAGCTTCTTCCTTTCTTCTATGCAACACATTAAATAATAACTAACACCTTCTATGTTTCCAGGCTCTACTATGACTGCAAAAACATCTCCTAGAGTACACACCAAATTTACATGATTCAAAATTTGTAAAAAATGTAGAACTATCTAGACTTTATAATCATTAAATTTAACTCATCAAAGTACTAAACTAAATAAATAATTGTACATGTGTTGTAAATTTACATTAAATTTATCATACTATACACATACATACATACATACCTTTTCTAATCAATCCTGAAAATATGGTCATAATCAATTGAAATCAAAGGAATGTCTTCAAAGCCTTCATCTTCATCTTCGTCGTATGTGTCAGAAACGACTAATGGCACCGCATTCCATTCACTAACATATCCATGTTGTTGGTTGTTGCATGCCTCAAAGTTTTCCAAAATGCACTCATCATAGAAACAAGAGTAGTCCCTCGTGTACAATTTCCATCCAGGGTGATCATCTGTACTCATGACACAATGCAAAGATCTTGTTTTGTCTACCCTCTTGCATCCATGCTTCGATCTTCTATCCACACCTAGATACATAAAAATTATAAAAAAATTACATATATATAAATTTAATAGAAATTCATTTAAAATAATTGAATTTACTAGATTTAAAATTTAAACTTAAATACAAATTCAAACATACACATGTGTGTGTGTGTATGCAAACGTATGAAGAACCCTAATACACATTCAATTGAAAAGAATATAAATTCACTTAGTATATTTATGTTCAAAACTACAAATAATATTCTACTACATGCTAAAAACTCATCAATTAAATAGGAAAGAAAATATGCATACATACCTTGTTTCTTTCTATGGTATCTTGCCAAAATTGTTTCATGCATCTCTTGTTCTCTTTCCTTTGAATACTTTCTTTGAGTCTTATTTTGTCTCGTTTTTTTTTCTCCCATTTTCTTCTTCAAGTTTTCTTCTCTCAAATCCTCTACCAAAAGTTTTCTTCTCCAAAATCTAGCTTTTTGAATAATAATGTGAATTAATCTTGCAATGATATATGAAAAAAATTTTAAAAAGAGTTTATATTTATATGGATATAACATTATTTAAAAAAATAATAACAATTTGGCCAGCCGGGGGTTTGAACGAACGTCGACAGTTAAATTTTTTTTTAACCAACTAGGTTTGATTGAACACCCTTTGGTATGATTTTTTTATTTTTAAATAATGGGGTTCGATCGAATGGGGGTTCTATCAAACCCTAGTTTGATCGAACGGGTCATGGGGGGTTCGTTCGAACCCCCATTCAATCGAACCCCCTTATTTTTCCCTTGCCCCTCTCCAGCTGCAATTTTATGCAGATTTTTGGGTTTCAAAGCTCAGGTTGAGGATCAAAATGGAAGTGTTACCATTTTTTGACCACAACTCAAAAAGTGGCTGAGCAGATTTAACATTTATCATTTTTGAGTGAGGTTTGATTTACTTATGTTATGTGATAGTTGCATAGTTATTATGACAGGTGCAATTTAGTTGTTGAGGGAAGAAAGAAAAGTTTTAAATCATTCAATGAATTGCAGAGCAGTAAAATGACATAAGTATTCATTCATCACAATGGTTATTCATTTACAAGTTTGAATACATAAAGGAATAAACATTGCATTGAAGGAAACTAAGACATATCAGATGTCCCACACAAGCTATGGGTTATAGCTGAACTCATGCAAATATAAGCAAAATACTATGCATCTAATGAAGGAGGAGGGAAAAACATAGCCATCATTGCCTTGTTTTGGTTGATCTTCGTAGTAGCCTCTAGTCCTGCTCCTGACCTTGGTATGTACTTGAAAAATTGTGGAAAGGATCTCGTTAGAAGCTTCAGTTATGAAAATCCTTCATCTATCAAAAGAGGCATAATACTTTAGTTATAATGCATTGATCAAATGAGAACATCCATATGCAGAAGGAATTGAAGAGAAGCAAACATAGAGCACCATTATTTTTATTCTAATCTATTTGTTTCATGTGCAGTTATAGGACAAATCATGAAGCTAATTGAAGACTTTCAGCATGTGGTATCAAATGGGCTCCCACAAGGGTTGAGCCTAGCATGCTGCTTCCCCTTGATCTCAGAAGGGATGAATAGAAAGAAGAAGATCATTGATAACATTCACATGATAAGCTGAAGGAATAGCAAGATAATCATATGCATCAGTCCCATTTCAAGACATGACCATGATTTCACTTCAAGCTATGAAATGCAACCAAGAATGTGACTTGAACTAATGGAGGACAAAGTTTAATGCATATAACAGCTTATGTCACTACTCCATCTCTCATGAAAATGACATTCTCATGCATGATAATGATCAAGAGTACATAATGCATATATAATCATCAGACTGATAAAAGAATAGGTGTTTACAAGTGTTCAATATTTGAGGATTGCTTACTCATCCATGATCAATAATCCAATAGGAGTGTTCATTATAAACTAGTAAGCAAGTTTGCAAGGATAGGTGAGTACCAAGCATCATACTTTCTCATTTAAGTGAGGTGGCAAAATCAAATTCAGAATTAAGTTACATAAGTTGCCTCTTAAATGATGAAATATATCCAATTATGCTTCACTTTTTCTACTGATAAGTTGAGCATCAGAACAGTGTGTATCACATGTTACATTCAATGCATATCTATGAAAGAAATAGGATGGTATTGTAGATCTATAGCAGAAGAATACAAGATAGCCAGTTCAGATGGCTCATTTTGTCTTTAACAAACTTCAAAAGTATCAAAAAGAACACTTCATTACATATGTTGCAATAGAACATCATTATCATGTGGCAGAGGATCTCACATAATGCATTTGATATGATAAAGTACAGAGAAGAATAATAGAAAGTCATCATGTTGCCACAGTATATACAGAACAGGTGAGTAAGTGACTTCTTTGTTTGTTACAGTGTCAGAATGACATGACACAAAGAAGCCATCAATCATGTTTGAATTGTGTATTTGCTACAGTCCACTAGACTAGTAAGTGGAGCTATAGAAATGAAGACACATATGCTGCCAGAGGGGAGAGGAGTTATAAATACAAAGCCAACAATGTATATTTCATATGCAAAGACCATGAAGGAGTAAATAGAGCTACAAAAATAGAGAACAGTATATGAAATCCTCACTTTTCTTAAAACAATGACAGTGAATATGATTTAGCAATAACAGCAAAGAAAGAGAAAAGAATACCATATGCCAATGTATGCTACAAGAAGAGTTTTTGTGCTCAAAAAGATAAAATCATTGTTTCAGTTTTGAAAAAACTTGGTTCATATAGTGAAATGAAAAGTGTAGAGATATATTCAAGCCAAGCCGTAACATATAATGCCACTCATATTCATTTTTTTTAGAATACCCATGTCGAGTTTCCAGAACCTTAACATTTTTGTAGTGTTAAAAAGGAGGAATGATAAATCAAACTGTCTGAGACAAGGCTGTAGAATAAAAGACTATTTATACAGTGAAAACATGAAACTCTTGTCGGGTTTAAAAGAGTTTTCTTTCTTCTTGAAAAATACAGTCGAGCAAAGTAAGAGTGGAGTGTTGTAGACATGGCCGCGAAGGGAAAAGAAGTTTCTGTGTAATATAAAAGAAACCCTCACTTCAAAGACAAGAAAACTTCAAATTTTTCATATCAAATGACAAAGAACAAGCCACATAATGCATTCTATACCACAGTCGTGCTATGTATGAAGGTATTTTGAGGTACCCTTAATAAAAATGGAACCCTCATCTCAGTTTGCACATATAGAAATGAAAGAAGCAACAGTGAAAAGAGACAGTGAGAACTCACCATATGGCATTGTAGAGGAGGAAAACAATATGGCCGCAACCAAACTGGAGACTTTGTCATTTTTGCCATTTTCACGAAGTTCAACACAAAAGAAAGCAAGAAAAATATATATCAAGCTAAGAAACTGAAGAAAGAGCAACATGGCCATGGCCATTTAAGAAAGAGATGCCATTAAAATATAGTCAAATGTCATTTTAAGCTTTAGATTTAAACTCACCAAGTGTGGCATGTCATTTTGGCTCAAGAAGTGCAATGTTTGTAACCACAGAAGACCAGATATGGAGAAGAGAATGCAGAGCATGAAACCCCGAGTCGGTGGCCACACAGTTGCAGAGCCAAACTCAACACCAAAAACAAATGAAATGACCGAATTTTTAGGGTTTGTATCTACTTTTTTTTTTATGTTCTTTTCATTTTTGACCATGCAAACAACATAATTATTTTATCCAAATGAGATCGGGGTCAAAACTATGCATCGATGGTGCCTAGCAATCATGATGAGCAGAGGCCGACAACTTGTGGAATGTGGCTTATTTTATAAAGTCAAAGGGGGACATAATCATGAGTGAACAAGGCTTGTGCCTTTAGAACCTTTTCAAGGCCTTAATCTCCTTTGTGGTTGAATCATAGTGGAGTCAAAGTATCATTTGATTATGCATGAGGTTGAGTGTCTTTGACCTCCCATTTATGCATTATTCTATTCCTTCACATGTTTCAAATATATGCACAAGATCAAACAATAACCTTTGGAGATGTCAAGAGTATGCAAGGTGATGACATGGTCAAAAGGGTCAAATGCAATATGGTGGCACTATATGGGCAGTGAGTTGGCATTGTTCAAGGCATATGGACAGAGATGAGGTGGCAAAATATTAACACATGGAAGCCATGGTGTCAAGCCTTTAAGGCTTTCATTTATTTTTTGCAAATACGTGTAATATTTCATCTTTTTATGATTTTTATAGAAAATCAATAGTGATATCTTGTAAAATATCTTGGCGAAATTATAAGCCAGATATCATTTTATTTTTGCAAAAAATCATATCGAATAGGATATTGATTAAAATTACCACAACATTGTAAACTTAACTTTAAAGTAATGAAATTATAAATTGCTTTTAAAGTTTAACTATTTTTAGGCAATTTATAGGCTAATAAAATAGGTCAAATATCCCATTTTGATTTGTTTTATTTAGAGTCATATAGGACAATTTTTGGAGCTTTCATGAGCAGAGAAAAGCAGTTTTATGGTGGGACCACTTGAGAGGGCAATTTTGCAGTTTTATTTTCCAAATTGGTGACAGATCCAATGCTTTATTTTTGGCTTTCATAAGTAGCTCGAAAATGGACTTAGGGTCTTTTAGGAGCTTTTTCATCTTTCTTCGAAGGAGATTTTTTAGAGGCATTTATAGGAGGAAAACTTAGTTTTTTCTTAGTCAGTTAGCATCAGTTTCTTCTCTCTTGTTCACAGGCAGAGTTGTATACAGGCAGTTGGCTCATATTTTATTTTCATGCATTGTACTCCTTCCAGTTCTAATAGTAAATCATCCCGTTTCACATATTTTGCAGTCTTGATCTGATGTTATATTGTGACTCTTTTTGTACTTTATTATGTCTCAATGCTATTAAAACTTAGTTTTTTCCTGGTTGCAGTTTGTGTTTGATCCAAACCTTATTGCAAATTACTTAAGGAACAAACTATCAGTGGAATTGTGAAGTTTTAAGTTTGAAGAACTGTTTTGTGAGTGATAGAAATCCATCTAGTTTAGATTCTAGAATTAGTTTGCATTTCAATTACCCTTCTATCCTTTTTCCCTTCAAGTCAATAGTTTATGAATTATAAGAGAACCATCTCACTCTGGAGATTCATTCTCATGAAAGGAGACCCACATCCGAGAATGATTCCATGTTTCAACAGGTAGTTAAGTTTTCACAAACTTAACAAGGGTGCATACTTGAATTGACAATAGTTTTTGGCATGCCCAGTGGAACTCTAGAAGCAATTTCAAAGAAATTTGTACCCTCATAGCTGATATTCTGGTATATACAGCAGTTTTACTAGCCTTTGGAGGCTTTCAATATACCTGGCGACTCATTCCCTCTGGTTTGATATGCAGATTAGTGCTTGTAACTTATGAAAACTAGGTCTAATCCAGACCCCTTTGACTATTTACAGCTGTCCACACCTAAAAGGAGAGGCAGATCAGCAAGCAGAACAGCTGAGTCATCAAGAAGATCAAAGTCTACACCTTCCCAATTCAGATCTACAAGCCCGTTCAAAAGAAGTAGAAGTCTAGTGCTGATAGTCCAGATACCTATAATGGCTAGGCAATATGCATTTTCTACTTTCAATGGAGGCAGCCCATTACAACTTGCACAAAAAGATGATATTCCAATGGCAGCCCTTAAAGGTTTGCCTTATTTCACTAGAGAAGATCATACTACTGCTGCTGAACATATTCAAGATGTAGCAACCTTGTGTTCCATGCACAATATCACTCAAGAGAATGTGGCAATCAGGCTTTTAGCTGCTTCGTTAAAAGGAAAGGCCTTACAGTGGTTTAGAGAACTTGCTGAAAATTTAATAGCATACTGGGACTTACTGGGAGATGGATTACACAAACACTTCAAGGACAAGTCTGATCATCTCTTGTTGCTAGAGAAACTGAGCACCATCAAAAGGGCACCTCATGAGCACATGGTTGACTTCAACTACCAATTTTAGAGAACCTGGGATAGAATTCCCACAATGGTAAAACATTTGCCAAGGCATGATTTTCTATTTTATCTCAATGCTTTAAACAGTAAAATTTTCGTAATGATATAGTCTATGGGAGGGACCACCCTTCTAGATTCTTTTGAGACCACTGTTAGAGCAGAAAACTGCCTTTTTCAGGCAGGGAAGATAGCCCCTAGGCCTCCTTTACCCATTTTTCCTGAAATTGAACCATCTATGACTATGGTAGTACCTCCTTTAGCTATTGTCCCACCTGTTCTAGCAATAGGATATCAAACAGCCCAACAAACTATTGTCCTAGTTCAAACCCAAAATATCCCAGGGTTGGAAGATACATTGAGGACAATTGCAAATAAGCTAGTAAATATGGATAAACTCTTGCCTTACCAAAATCAATATCAGCCTAATTAACAAAATGCCCAATATCAGCCCAATCAGCAATATAGGTAACCCTTTCAAGTTGATCCTCAAGGGCAAAGAAGGAATTACAACCCTCGACCTTTTCAAGTGTATAATCCAAATACTGCTAGTACCTCAAAAGAGCTTGTGCCCACATAGAATAATCTGGTTCAAGACAGTGACTGGTGTTACCCATGTCACCAACCACATAACCAAGCTGCCTGCACGAATGGAGTGAGAAACCAGGCACTCATGGTTTAAAATAGCTATGCAGGTTCAGAGGGGGTTAATGGTGAAGTTTCAACTCAGTAGAATAAGGTTGATGTAGTCTTAATGAATTGGCAAGAATCTAATTTTTGTGGTATAAATTATTTTTAAGGTCAAAATCTACAAAGTACACCTGTTTCAGCCAACACAAGGTCAAAACTAAGAGCTATAGATGTTGACCAGCAAGCTAATGTAGTACAACAGTAGGCTGTAAGGGACAAAAATCAAGTCTATCTATCACAAACTGCCCCTGTACCATAGCAGAAAGTAAAAATTATGCAAAGGGACCAAATAGTACTAGTGAAAGAATAGCCCAAAATGCAACAGTAGTCATCACAAGGACAGATTGATGCAGTTGCAGCAAGAGGATAGCATAAGGTAACCCATGTTTCTTTTAATATAGTTGATCACCTTAAGAAAGCTACAGTGAGCATGTCAGTTATGGATGCTTTACGCATCCCAGGCCAAAAGAATTTGCTACAAGACGCATTGGCTAAACTATCACTTTCAGAGCATTCAAATCATAAGAAAGCCAAGGTTATACTTGCCAATGGTTAGAAGTTAAGAGTGGGTAGCCAACAGATGAGGTAAAACAACCCCCTTTCTATCTAAGTCTCATTATTGGTGATAAATTAGTTCATAACTGTATGGTAGATTCAGGGGCAAGTAGTTTAGTTATGCCCAAAAGTGTAGCTGACTCATTAGGATTGGTTTATGAGCCCCTTACAAAGGGAGTAGTTTAGTTAGACGGGTCTGTACTTAGTACTGCGGGGATAATCAAAAATCTGCCACTCACATTGCATGCTTATCCTAATTTTGCCATTCATCAAGACATCTACATCATTGACTTTCCACCTAGTTTTGCAATCTGCCTTTCTAGGGAGTTCACAACCAAATTGGGTGGGTTTCTTTCATCTAACTGGACTCACTTGTTCTTTAGAATGAGATATGGTACAAAAGTAACAATACAATCTGAACCACTTGTAAAAGACCACATTAAGCCCTATGTTACCAACCCAATAAATGCTAATCTATACATCACCTGTGGGTAGCAGGATGAACCCATGAGCCTAGATCCCAATGCACCTATAGAAGACATAAATTTAGATGATTGGGTAGCTAAAGATCATGAAAGTGACCCTTTCCATCACACGGATGAGGTAGGATTAGGCATCTATATAATACAGGAACCTGATGCAGTGATTCCTAATCTAATTAAGGATCAAAATTAGTTAGAACAGTAAGAAGATCAGCTTTGGAAGCTGTACTTTGACGGATCAAGGACCAAGACAGGTGTTGGTGGAGGTAATATGTTAATTTCACCTTAAGGAGACAAATATTATGCTGCCTTAAGGTTTACATTCAGCTACACAAATAATGTGGCTGAGTATGAGGCCTTGATCCATGGCTTAGAATGGGCTCAAAAAAAAGGTATCAAATTTGTTCAAGTTTATGGAGATTCTGAGTTGATCGTTAACTAGGTTAGGAATCTGAATGTTGCTAAAAATGATCTACTCAAAAAATACAAGCATAGAGTATGGGATTCAATTAAATTTTTTTATGCTTTTAATCCAACTTTAGTTCCCAGGGATCAAAATAAGTATGCAAATAGGTTGGCAGCCTTGGGATCTCAATTTGAGATTCCTGATCAGATTCAGAATGTTGAGGTATAGCCATATGTTAAGATAGTTGTTAAACCTTTTATACCTGACAATAGTGTTTCATGGCAAGTATTTAACAGTGACGAAGAAATCTTGAGTTTTTTAAGTGTAGAGGTTGAATTTGCAGTAGATAATCAGCATAAATATCAGCAGTAATTTGAAGATCAGATTGTTCAGTTGAAGACCAATAAGTTTCTCAAGAGATTAGTCACATTAGAATCAGTGTTTAACACTGATGATCAATTTAGAAAAGATAAGTGTAGCATGACAGTGAAGCAAGAACACTATTAGACCATAGAAATTTTCAAGAACAAACTGCTGAAACTTGGAAAGGTATGTACTAGAGAAGAGCAGCAGTCTTTTATTCAATTATGTCAAGATTTTTCTGATGTTTTGCATGGTAGTATAAAGACTTGAGAGGTTTTGATCCTGGTTTGGCCCAGCACACCATAGAGTTAGAGCCTAATGCCAAGCCTGTTAGGCAAAAGCAAAGACCCCTCAATCCCAAACTTGAACACTTAATGAAGACTGAGCTGAATAAACTGATTGAAAGCAGTATCATTTTCCCAATAAAACATACCTCCTGGGTTTCCAATTTGGTCCCAGTTAGGAAGAAGAATGGTGAAATCTGACTTTGTCTTGATTTCTGTGATTTAAATTAGGCCTCATTGAAAGACCATTACCCTCTTCCTTCCATGGAACAAATACTGTAGGCTATTTCAAGTTCTGATAGGTACTTTTTGTTAGATGGATACTCAAGATATAATCAAATTTTGGTCAAAGAAGAGGACCGATACAAAACTGCATTCACAACTAAGTGGGGTATCATGGCCTATTGGAAAATACCATTTGGTTTGTCCAATGCAGGGGCAACCTTTCAGAGGGCAATGGATATGGCCTTCCATGGTCTTATGAACAGAATAGTGCTAGTCTATCTAGATGATATAACTATTTTTTCCAAAGATTCTAATGATCATTTTGACCACTTGAAGCAGATTTTTCAGAGGTGCAGGGAGTTTGGAGTTTCATTGAACCCCAAAAAGTGTATATTCTCAATTCATGAAGGAAGACTCCTTGGTCATATTGTTTCAAAAGAAGGTATTACTATTGACCCTGAGAGAGTTTCATCTATTCTAGATTTACCGCTGCCTACACATAAGAAAGGCTTGTAGAGCTTTCTTGGCAGAATTAATTTTGTTAGGAGGTTTATTCTAAATATTGCAGCTTTGTTACAACCTCTTACTGCCATGTTGAAAAAGAATGTACCATTCAGCTGGATTAAGGAGGGAAAAGGAAGCTTCGAGCAGATAAAGGAAGCCCTCACTGCTGCCCCTACCCTCATCAATCCTAATTATAAGAAGGATTTCATTTTATATGCATTTGGAGGAGTTGACACTATTTTTGCAATGTTATGTCAGCAAAATGATGAAGGTTTAGAGTAGCCAATTGTATTTTTCAGCCTAGTGCTACATGACTATGAGGTAAAGTACTCTTTTGTGGAAAAACATGTTTTTACTGTTGTAAGGAGCCTCAAGAAATTTAGACACATGCTATCTAATAACAAAATTCACTTAAAGGTTGCTCATCCCACTGTCAAGAGTTTTTTATTAAACAAAGATATAAATGACAAGAGAGTTGGTTGGATAACTAAGGTTATGGAATTTGATGTTGACATCCAAGTAACCAAGTTGATTAGAGGTAAAGGCTTATGCGAGTAGCTTGCTAAAAATGAAGAGTTTAAACAAAAACATCAAGAGGTCACCAAGATAGTGTTGAATAATAATGAACCAGCCAATACACCAGCTCAAATAGATAGTTGGGTACATCAGATGATGCATTATTTCTAGACCAGTGAGTGCCCAATCAGCTTAGACATGGCAGGTAGAAGGTATTTTCGATTGCAAGCTACTCCTTATGCTATTATTGATGGTATTTTATATAGGAGAGACTTTAATGGTGTATTTCTGAGGTGTGTTGGACCTAATCAAGTTGATAGACTGCTAGAAGAGTTTCACAATGGACCTTCAGGAGGTCACTTTGCAGCTAGAACAACTGCCTTGAAGATTATGCAGGCTGGTTATTACTGGCCTGATTTGTTTAAAGATTCTTTTTCTTGGATGAGAAGATGTGAGAAGTGTTCCTTATTTGTAGGTAAGCAAAGACTTGTTGCCTTACCCCTACATCCTGTTAAAGTTGAACAGCCATTTGCAAAGTGGGGATTGGATTTCATAGGACCAATAAACCCGCTTCTCGAGTGCAGGCCACAAGTGGATTTTGGCTGCCACAGATTATTTTACCAAGTGGACCGAAGCTGTTGCCTTAAAAGAAGCAAATGAATTTATTGTCCTAAGTTTTTATCAGGACTTAGTGTCAAGATTCGGTACACCAAATTCAATCATCTCTGATAATGGCCTAGCCTTTTTAGGATTAAGAATTTCATATTGGTCTGTCATAAATAATGTCTATTTGAATACTTCATCTAACTATTACCCACAAGGTAATGGGCAGGCTGAATCTACCAACAAAAATCTGATAAGGATCATCAAGAAGACTATTGAGGACAATCAGAAAACTTGGCATGAAAAGTTAAAGTTATCTCTTTGGGATGACAGAATTACACCTAAGAGGGCTACTGGTTGTTCCCCATATGTGCTTACTTATGGAAAAGAGGCTCAGTTACCTATTTCAGTTGAATTGCCTACATTGGCCTTCATCAAAGAACTTGAGCTACTAGAGGAACAACCTCTTGTAATCAGGCTAGCTCAACTCATGGAGCTAGAAGAGACAAGGAAAGAGGCCTTAAGAAAGCTTGATGTGCATCAAACCTAAATGAAGAATGCATTTGATAAGAGAGAAAGACCAAGGAATTTTATTGTTGGAGATTTGGCGTTCAAGTGGAATGAACTAAGGAGCAGGCCAGGTAAGCATTCTAAATTTGAGGCCATTTGGGATGGGCCTTATGTTATCACAAAGTGCAAAGAAAACAATACATTTCAACTATCCAAGTTGAGTGGAGAGGTGTTGTCTATCCCAGTTAATGGGATCCACCTCAAATATTGCCTCTGAGAGTAAAAGAATTCTTTTGTACATAGTAGAGTAGTGCTGCAGTGAATAAGTGCTCATGCACATTTTGTTTTAGCATTTTGTTTTCGCCATCAGGGCCTGTTAGTTTGCTTTCAGTAGAGTTTGTTTTTAGTTTTCTATTTCTATTTTAAACTATTAGAGAGCTAAATTATAGTGTTTTCTAAGTTTTTGAGGATAGAGTATGACTCTATGCCCAATGGATGTCAAGCCAACTAGTCAGATGCTTAGCAGGCAAGCATATAGCAGAAATCGCCAGAAATGTTACCATTTTTTTACCACGGCTCAAAAATTGGCTGAGCAGATTTAACATTTATCATTTTTGAGTGAGGTTTGATTTACTTCTATTATGTGATAGTTGCATAGTTATTATGAAAGATGCAGTTTAGTTGTTGAGGGAAGAAAGAAGAGTTTCAAATCATTCATTGAATTGCAGAGCAGTAAAATGAGATAAGTATTCATTCATCACAATGGTTATTCATTTAGAAATTTGAATACATAAAGGAATAAAAATTGCATTGAAGGAAACTAAGACATATCAGATGTCCTACACAAGACGTGGGTTATAGCTGAACTCATGCAAATATAAGAAAAATCCTATGCATCTAATGAAGGAGGAGGGAAAAACATAACCATCATTGCCTTGTTTTGGTTGATCTTCGTAGTAGCCTCTAGTCTTGTTCCTGACCTCAGCATGTACATGAAAAATTGTGGGAAGGGTCCCATTAGAAACTCTGATTATGAAAATCCTTCATCTATCAGAAGAGGCATAATACTTTAGTTATAATGCATTGATCAAATGAGAACATCCATATGCAAAAGGAACTGAAGAGAAGCAAACATAGAGCACCATTGTTTTTATTCTAATTTGTTTGTTTCATGTGCAAGTATAGGACAAATCATGAAGCTAATTGAAGACTTTCAACATCTAGTATCAAACGGGCTCCCATAAGGGTTGAGCCTAGCATGCTACTTCCCCTTGATCTCAGAAGGGATGAATAGAAAGAAGAAAATCATTGATGACATTCACATGATAAGCTGAAGGAATAGCAAGACAATCATATGCATCAGTCCCATTTCAAGACATGACCATGATTTCACTTCAAGCTATGAAATGCAACCAAGAACATGACTTGAACTAATGGAGGACAAAGTTTAATGCATATAATAGCTTATGTTACTACTCCATCTATCATGAAAATGACATTCTCATGCATGATAATGATTAGGAGTACATAATGCATATATAATCATCAGACTGATAAAAGAATAGGTGTTCACAAGTGTTCAATATTTGAGGATTTCTTACTCATCCATGATCAATAATCCAATAGGAGTATTCATTATAAACTAGTAAGCAAGTTTGCAAGGACAGGTGAGTACCAAGCATCATACTTTCTCATTTAAGTGAAGTGGCAAAATCAAATTCAGAATTAAGTTACATAAGATGCCTTTTAAATGATGAAATATATCCAATTATGCTTCACTTTTGCTACTGATAAGTTGAGAATCAGAACAGTGTGTATCACATGTTACATTCAATGCATATCTATGAAAGAAATAGGACAATATTGCAAATCTGTAGTAGAAGAATACAAGACAGTCAGTTCAGATGGCTCATTTTGTCTTTGACAAACTTCAAAAGGATAAAAAAGAACACTTCATTACATATGTTGCAATAGAACATCATTATCATGTGGCAGAGGATCTCACATAATGCATTTGATATGATAAAGTACAGAGAAGAATAATAGAAAGTCATCATGTTGCCACAGTATATACAGAACAGGTGAGTAAGTGACTTCTTTAATTGTTATAGTGTCAGAATAACATGACACAAAGAAGCCATCAATCATGTTTGAAATGGGTATTTACTACAGTCCACTAGACTGGTAAGTGGAGCTACAGAAATGAAGGCACATATGCTGCCAGAGGGGAGGAGTTGTAAGTTCAAAGCCAACAGTGTATATTTCATATGCAAAGACCATGAAGGAGTAAATAGAGCTACAGAAATAGATAACAGTATATGAAATCCTCACTTTTCTTAAAACAATGATAGTGAATATGATTCAGCAATAACAGCAAAGAAAGAGAAAAGAATATCATATGCCAATGTATGCTATAGGAAGAGTTTTTGTGCTCAAAAATATAAACTCATTGTTTCAGTTTTGAAAAAACTTGGTTCATACAGTGAAATGAAAAGTGCAGAGATATATTCAAGCCAAGCCGTAACATATAATGCCACTCATACTCTTTTTTTTTTAGAATACCCATGTCGAGTTTCCAGAACCTTAACATTTTTGTAGTGTTGAAAAGGAGGAATGATAAATCAAACTGTCTCAGACAAGGCCTTGAAATAAACAATTGTTTATACAGTGAAAACATGAAACCCTTGTCGGGTTTAAAAGAGTTTTTTTTCTTCTTGCAATATACAGTCAAGCAAAGTAAGAGTGGAGTGTTGTAGACATGGCCATGAAGGGAAAAGAAGTTTCTATGTAATATAAAAGAAACCCTCACTTCAAAGATAGGAAAACTTCTAACTTGTCATATCAAATGACAAAGAACAAGCCACAAAATGCATTCTATACCACATTTGTACTATGTATGAAGGTATTTTGAGATACCCAACTAATAAAAATGGAACCCTCATCTCAGTTTGCACATACATAAATGAAAGAAGCAACAATGAAAAGAGATAGTGAGAACTCACCTATGGCATTATAGAGGAGGAAAACTATATGGTCGTGGCCCAACTAGAGACTTTGTCATTTTTGCCATTTTCACAAAGTTCAACACAGAAGAAACCAAGAAAAATATATATCAAGCTAAGAAACTAAAGAAAGAGCAACATGGCCATGGCCATTTAAGAAAGAGATGCCATTAAAATATAGTCAAATGCCATTTTAAGCTTTAGATTTAAACTCACCAAGTGCGGCCTTTCATTTTGTCTCAACAAGTGCAATGTTTACAACCACAGAAGACTGGATATGGAGAAGAGAATACGGAGCATGAAACCCCAAGTTAGCGGCCACACAATTGCAGATCCAAACTCAACACGAACAACAAATGAAATGACCAAAGTTTTAGGGTTTGTATCTACTTTTGTTTCGACATTCTTTTCATTTTTTGACCATGTAAACAACATAATTATTTTATCCAAATGAGATCGATGTCAAAACCTTGTATCGATGGTGCCTAGAAATTATGATGAGGAGAGGCTGACAGCTTGTGGAATGTGGCTTATTTTAAAGAGTCAAAGGTGGACATAATCATGAGTGAACAAGGTTGTGCCTTTAGAACCTTTTCAAGGCCTTAATCTCCTTTGTGGTTGACTCATAGTGGAGTCAAAGTATCATTTGATTATGCATGTGGTTGAGTGTCTTTGACCTCCCACTTATGCATTATTCTATTCCTTCACATATTTGAAATATATGCACAAGATCAAATAATAATTTTTGGAGATGTGAAGAGTATGCAAGGTGATGACATGGTCAAAGGGGTCAAATGCGACATGGTGGCACTATATGGGCAGTGAGTTGGCATTGTTCAAGGCATATGGACAGAGATGAGGTGGCAGAATATTGACACATGGAAGCCATGGTGTCAAGCCTTTAAGGATTTCATTTATTTTTTGCAAATATGTGTAATATTTCATCTTTTTATGATTTTTATAGAAAATCAATAGTGATATCTTGTAAAATATCTTGGCAAAATTATAAGCCAGATATCATTTTATTTTTGCAAAAAATCATATCGAATAGGATATTGATGAAAATGGCCACAACATTGTAAAGTTAACTTTAAAGCAATGAAATTATAAATTTCTTTTAAAGTTTAACTATTTTTAGGCAATTTATAGGCTAATAAAACAGGTCAAATATCCCATTTTGATTTGTTTTATTTAGAGTCATACAGGACAATTTTTGGAGCTTTCATGAGTAGAGAAAAGTAGTTTTATGGTGGGACCACATGAGAGGGCAATTTTGCAGTTTTATTTTCTAGATTGATGACAGATCTAGTGCTTTATTTTTGGCTTTCATAAGTAGCTCGAAAATGGACTTAGGGTCTATTTTTAGGAGCTTTTTCAGCTTTCTTCGAAGGAGATTTTTTGGAGGCATTTATAGGAGGAAAACTTAGTTTTTTCTCAGTTAGTTAGCATCAGTTTATTCTCTCTTGTTCACAGGCAGAGTTGTATACAGGCAGTTGGCTCATATTTTATTTTCATGCATTGTACTCCTAGTTCTAATAGAAAATCATCCTGTTTCACATATTTTGCAGTCTTGATCTAATGTTATATTGTGACTCTTTTTGTCCTTTATTATGTCTCAATGCTCTTAAAACTTAGTTTTTTCCTAGTTGCAGTTTGTGTTTGATCCAAACCTTGTTACAAATTACTTAAGGAATAAACTATCAGTGGAATTGTGAAGTTTTAAGTTTGAAGAACTATTTTGTGAGTGATAGAAATCCATCTAGTTTAGATTCTAGAATTAGTTTTCATTTCAATTACCCTTCTATCCTTCTTCCCTTCAAGTCAGTAGATTAGGAATTATAAGAGAACCAGCTCACTCTGGAGATTCGTTCTCATGAAAGGAGACCCACATCCGAGAATGATTCCATGTTTCAACAGGTAGTTAAGTTTTCACAAACTTAACAAGGGTTCATACTTGAATTGACAACAGGAAGCAACTTGACAAACCCATCTGGAGGATTATAGTCGTCAAAATGAGCTTTCTATCAAGTATAATTTTAATATATTATGGTTTTATTGTAATTATTATTTTTTAGTTTAATTAAACATAGGTTTTTCACTAAAAATCAAGATCTATGTTCTACACATGTGGAAAAATAGTATATTACCAAAAACAAATTATGAAAAATATATATCCTCTTGGTATTCATGTCCTTGATCCAACAAAAAAAAAATTGAATTCTAATACATACAAAAAAAGTTATGCTTTACATAGTACACCTATGTCTAAATTGTAATTGGTTTGACTTCAAAAGTTAATTAAAAGAAAAATATTCAATAAAAAATTATGAAACCAAATGTATCCTCTAGATATCGTAATTAAAAATCTAAATTAAAAAAAATTAGAATTTTATCCTTCATAGAAAAAAAGTTATGTTTTACATAGTACACATCACTCTTTAAAAATGGTGTTTACTGTTAAAAACTAGTTATTGAAGGAGATGGAAAAAGAAATGCAATTTGATTCCAAAAAATTTAAAAAGTATATACTTAGAATCTACAGACAAAATGTGACAAATCACTAGTTTACATTGTCTTCAAATTCCTCACAGTTTAGCAACTATAGGTGTCCAAAAGTGAAGATTTTTTTAAAATGTTCATTTCAATGTCAACTTTGGCCAAAAAGTGTAACCCACTATTATGGGATCACCCAGAAACATAAACCCTAGTCTCATATAAATATAAATCCTTACTAAAACATCAAACCCAACACTGTCAAGCCATTATTTATGATATGAGAATGGTGGCAAAACCAACATTGTCAAACCACAAATTTCATCATATTGAAAACTGGGAAAACTACAACATAGTCGGGTTTCTGGTTTAGGTATTGAAATTGTAACAATTTAACTCAATCGAATTCATAGTTTCCTGTATTGAATTGTGACAAAAAAAACTCCATTCAAGCCATGATTCCATGTAATAAACAAAGATATATTCATCATAATGGAGGCCTTATTTAATCACTCAACTATAATAGGGTTTATAACATTGGGTTCAATTTAAAACATTTTTACAGATGACAAGGTTAGTACAATTGAGGTTCTAAACAAACACATATACTATGATAAAAATTTAATACAATTGAGCCTCATTTATACAAACAAACTATGACAAGGACTTAACATAGTTGAACCACTCTTATACCATCAAACTGTGATAAAAATAACACATAATTAGTCACATTTTATACCTTCAAACTGTGATAAGATATATACATAGTCGACCACATTTTATACATTCAAACTGTGATAAAAGTTATACACAGTCGACCACATTTTACACATTCAAATTGTGATAAAAGTTATACATAGTTGACCACATTGTATATAGTCAAACTGTATTAAAGACTATACTCAGTTAGGCTATATATATATCAACATAGAAAACTTCGGTACAAGTAATA
Source organism: Cunninghamia lanceolata (assembly GCA_027924645.1). Lineage (NCBI taxonomy): Eukaryota > Viridiplantae > Streptophyta > Pinopsida > Cupressales > Cupressaceae > Cunninghamia > Cunninghamia lanceolata. The sequence goes on from BSBN01000998.1 coordinate 2,581,542, forward strand.
AACCCTTATTAACCTTGATAAATAGAGTAATCTATGCAATATTCAAATCTCTTCATACAAAAAAACATTCGCAACCATATAAGCTCTATAGAAAACTCAATGATAAACATAGTCAACAATTCATTACTTTCTAAAGTAAATCAATGAGACATACCAAGTCACAGTTACTCCTTTCACTGTCTACTTGCAAAGATCTCTGATTTTTGACCTTTTTTCCCATTATCCTTTCCTTCTCTTTTACCATATCTCTTCGTTGCCCAAAGAATTCAACAAATTACTCTATAAATGAACTAGATACCCTCTTGAAATCTGTACCACTTTTCCCATTATCCTCTCCATAAACTAAAATAGTTTTTCCATGAAAGAGGTGTGATGGAGTCTTAAACTCCACTTCCATGCATGGTACATTCTCAATTAATGCATTTAATGCATTGGAACAACTCCTTAACACCACATCGTGGAGATAGTCAAACTTCAAGGATTTTGAAAATTCAAATCCTTTATAAACAAAAACACTATTAATAATATTATATGAATACGTACCTATATATATATATAACTTTTAAATATAACAATGTCTCTTTGGAATAAAAGATAAATCAATCGAATGGTGATTGCAGAAAACTTATCGATTAAGTTCTCCAAAGACAATATAATACTACACACTATGCAAAGGTAAGCAATCAAAACTCATTTGACACAACCAAGATAAAATTGACAACCCAAATACAAAGAGGTAAATAAGACGATGAAACAACCACGGTGTTCATCACACAACATATGTACAAAACTTTATATTAAACATGGCGCACATCAAGCAAGACTTAATAAGTAAAACAACTACATCATCATACCAAAGACAATGCTATTATCTAGTGCAACTACATTCTATCGACATAATATAGTATTCAATCTCATACAAATCAAATCAATATGTGTCTGTGTGAGTTCTCATAGGCATGCTATCTCATCCATTCACTGGTCCATTTCCCTCTATTTGGTGATACTCTCCCTCCTCATCTAGGAGGGGAAAAACTATTTTCCTACATCCACCTCATTAACAATCATAGTAGTTATTCCATTAGCCACATTAGTGATAACATGAAGTAAATATTGTAATAAAAAATATTCATAAAGATATTCCATTATCCATATTGGAAAACATGTCAAATGCAGCATATCATGAATCAAAGTAAATTATCTCATTAAATTCATCCACTAAAATAGCTTGTTAATCATAATTCAAAATGCATAATCAAGCATCTAACTAATAATTAGTTGAAAATAATATAATTTAGTTGTCCACAAATAGGGTGTGACGATATTTAAACAACATATTTTGTTCTTTCTATTGATATTCCTAGTAGATAATGATGTGGAATATAATCTCACAGCATTGGTGAATCCCCTCTATCACTTGTCTCCTTTTGTTAGTAGTGGGACTCACTAACTTGAATCTTCCTTTATAGGTCCCCACAAGCTATTGGATGGAATTATTGAGTTGGTAAATCAAACGGTTCATGAGGAAGATTGAAATAAATTATCTCTGCCCCTTTATGAGTTCACATGGTGTTTCCATGTAGCTTGCTATAATATTTAGCTTTTGTGTCTAGACTTATGTGATCCCCATTTAAAGATTCATACAACTTTAGTCCTTTTGTATTTTCCCACTAATGATTTGGACCAATGGTGTGAGCTCGATGCCTTTCTTTTACCTTCATCTATTTTGATCCCTACAAATCATTGAATAAGATCCATGATTTGGCTAATCAAACGACGTAGGAGGTAGAATGGAGCTGAAACAATATAAATTAGATATCACCTGCAAAATAGAACACTATTTTTAATTGGAGAAAATAACATTACAATTACAAAATAGAAAGCACATGAAGTCAAAGTGAAATTAAACCATTGGTAGCCTATAGCATAGCTTATACAGAGTAAGGTTGAAATAAATATTAGTCGCTTGTAGTGGAGAATCCACTACAATTTTAGTGACTTGTAGGAGATCTTTTCATGAAAAGAATATCAATTCTAGATTTTCAATTTTATCTATTAGGCATCAAAGTCATAATTCAAAATTTTCAACAAAACGAAAGTTACAAACTTATAACAAAATTTATCAAGCCTATGTTTTTTTTTTAAACTGTTCATAATTTTGAAAGAGAGGAAATTTTTTTTTCAATTGCCTCTATTGTTGGAGTATCAATTCACCTTATCATATTAAGACACATTTCCAACTCCAAGGTTGTCTATTTTGAAATCCTTCATAATTGATGTAATGTCCCCTTTTGGGATTGCCCTAAATCTTGGTCTAGAATCACTAATTTTACATAGTTAGGGTTGTAACTTACCAATTGAACACTTGAAGCAAGATAAACCTGATTTAGGTCTTATGAACATGTTAGTTATTAACAGATAAATAAACATATAATCCAATGATGTTACAGATAGGATTCTAATCACTATTATAGTATCCAGAATGTACATATGGGATTCCCTTTAAGGTTTCATCCAAACAACCCATCATCATTATGGAGCACCATATACAAGGCACCTTGAGTCATTCAATCTAGCCCAGGATGTACGGAGTGACACAAGCCATTTGACCTCCCAACCCCACTCAAGGTGTCCTTACCAGAATGGAGTCCTAGCTACTTGCATTCCTTATATGCAGTATCCTCCAGAATGGATCGACAGTTGGATGAGAGCCTTAAGGGAATCATTACATTGGTTCTATTGTGCATAGGCAAAATTATAACAAGAATAATAGTATTAGGAGAATAACAATATCTGTTGTTATTAATTACTGCATATATATCTCTGCTGATGTACATATATATATCACTGTTGGAGTCTACAGATTTATCTCTACTCTAAATTAGTTTGTATTCTTTGTATTTATTTCTCTTATGCAGTTATGTTTCAGATATATGTTCTAAATCATTTAATAATGCATTTTTATTTATTTCTAAGTATATCCCCCTTCTCCACTTATTCCATGTATTTTGTACTATTTGAACTTCCTTAAGGGAGGCGTCCCTTTTGAATAGTTGTGTCTTTTATATAAGGAAATGACTCTATAATGAGTCACACCTCCTCACAGATCACAACCTTTATCTTATTAACTAATTAAAACACTTCGCTGCTTTAACAACTTACTTTGACACAATACATCACTTGCTGCCATCTTAATAGGAAGCATTATTCAATAATCCTTGCTAATCGCATTGTATACATGTTACAATGATACTTTAAATAATTTGTTTGTCTTCTTCTTACAAATCGTAATACTTACTAAATCATTGTTCTTCTTTCTTATACAACTCGATGCATATCACAAATATTACCAGTCTTGATTACTACCTTTGAATACAATATGAGTCACTTCCCTTATGATTTTGTCTTATTCATCAATGGTCTCATTTTCTCTTTTAAATAAGACTTTGTCTTATAAGGTATAAGTCTTTTGTCTTGTTCTCTTTGTAAAGAGATCAGCCATAGGGGAAGGGACATGACAGTCTACTCTACCCAAGATTGCTTTTCCTCAAGCAATCACAAGCTAAGAATATCAAGATTTTAAAACAATCTTGTAGATTTATATTCTTGTGGGGTCATTAACTTTTATTGTGATACTTTGATAGGAATTGGAAATTTTAAAGCAAGTGATGATTATTTTGGTTATGTTTGACTCTATGTCTTTGGAGAGTAGCTGGTAGTATACTTGCCTCAACTTGATTACTGATAAGGTCAATACTATCCTCTAAAGTATGAGGACAATTCTTCTGGCTCATGAACTTTAATAACTTTTAGCAACAAAACCAAGAGTTGGACATTGGCAAGACTTGTTACTTAAGACAAGTTTTCTCTCATTTCTTCACCCCCAAGGATCCGAGGCAATGATACAAGCTCTTCATTACCCCTGGTTGAAATCAAAAATCATAATGGATTGCGAAAATGTTGTGAATATCAAGATCCCACTCCTTTGTGAAAAAAACATTTTTTCTATCATGTAAAGGAGCTAGATGTTTGAATGACAACTTCCCTTAGATAAAGTATGTTTCTTTTTGTGTAAACATTCAATCAAAGTTTGTGATAAGTTTTTTTCTAATGAGGATATTATAGGGTTTTTTGTATTACTTAACCTAGTAAAACATGTGTTATACCCATAGGTAATTAATATTAGTGTACAAATTTATGGGGTTGATTAATTCCATAAAATGAAAGATGTACAATAGTTTAGCATTCCTAGCAAGCAATAAGAGGACTTAAATTTAGAGGTTTAACCTAATTCTTGTTCCATCTTCTAATTTAGTTGGAGGTTATCACTCCTCTTTGACATATCTCCATGTTTGGTACTAAATTTATTTTCATATCTTGGGAAAGTACCTGATTTACAATATTAATTTATCCCAAGGTTGATAGATGAGAATGATCCTGGGATCTGTGGGTTATGGGCCCATAATATAACTTAGCATAGGCTTATGTTAACTTTGTTGTAACTTGATGTGTATCAAATTTATCTAAGAACTTAGAATGTTGGATGAAATGATCTACTCTAGATATTACATATAGAAGTGAATTTGGTCCCCAGACAAAGTTCACTAGATCATATGTGGTATGGACTAGATTGTATTGCTATTGTTTCAATGAGTGTGGGATAGATCACTTGTCTATACATTGGCTCTTGTTCCAAAGGAATAGAACAATTTATTTTCAATGATGTTCCTCTTCCATGAAGCTTGACGAATATATCTTACGATATTTCTCCAAATTTGTAGGTTCCTAAGGAATTGAGTTGTCTTCATTACATTCTCTCAAAATTGTTGTTTTGGCTTTTAAGAGATTGACCATCCTAGGTCAAGATATACCACAATGTACCTAAATCTCGAAGTTTGAAAGATAACCTTAATCCATCTTTGAATCTTTAGTTATGCCTAAGTTTCTTTGACAATTAGATTTTCATTTGAGAATTGGAAATCTAATTATATCGTTAGATTCAACTATGTGGAGTGGTTATGATTGATTGTTCCTTCCTTGGGAAACTTTTGATATTTTGATTGCTTGATTTCTTGATGAATAGATGAGTGACGATTGTTTATGTCAATGAATTGATTTATCCTTTATATCTATTTCTTGAAGGAGTCATTGGTCTTCTTGGTTGCCTATTTTGAGAATAATACTTTACCTTTGAGTTGATTGTTAGATTTTATTTCCTATTGATGGTTTCTTCACAAGGAAATGATTCCTCTTTTATATTTTATTGTTAAGGAATTCCTACATTTGAAAGGTCACACTTTTCATATTTGGGGTTTCATTCTTTCTCGCATCATCATTATTCTTGAGAACCTTATTTAATTTACTTATAAAATCACTTAGGGTTCTATTCTCAATTGAATTCTTCAATGATGTTTTGGATGTCTTTCTCAAATGAAATGTTCTCCCCATTTATATTTCAATTTTGAGGGAGTCACACTTTTTCGCTTCACTAGTTATAGCTCTTCATTATTGCATAAGTTAATTTGTTAGTGCTTCTCAACCCAAGAAGTGTTAAATAAAACTTTGATAGATTTGGCATTTTCATAATTTTTAAGCATAAAGTAATCTTAAACACACATGGAGTAAACGTATTGAAGAAACATCAGACATGAAGCAAACACAGATATACGTAATACATGAGGCATACACATAGATACACGTGATACACAAAGTATACATGTAAGACACAAAGCATGAAGCATATACATAGATACACGCAATATGCAAAGTATACACATAAATACATGTGAAGCATGAAGCATACACATAAATACATGTGATACACAAAGTATACACGTAAGACACAAAGCATGAAGTCTATACATAGATACACATAATATATGAAGTATATACATAAATACATGTGAAGCATGAAGCATAAACATAAATACATGTAAGTCACGAAGTGTGAAGCATATACATAAATAAATGTAATATATGAAGTATACGCATAAATACATGTAAGACATGAAGCATGAAGCATACACGTAAATACATGTAATACACGAAGTATGCACATGAATACATGTAAGTCACGAAGCATATACATGAGTATACTAAGTCATGAAGTATACACATGAATACATGTAAGTCATGAAATATACACTTGAATACATGTAAGTCACGAAGCATATACATGAATGTACATAAGGCATGAAGTATAGACCTGAATACACGTAAGTCATGACGTATACACTTGAATACACATAAGTCATGAAGCATATACATGAATGTACGTAAGGCATGAAGTATACACTTGAATACACGTAAGTCACAAAGCATATACATGAGTGTATGTAAGGCATGAAGTATACACATGAAGATACGTTGCATCAACTATCATTCACAAGATGGAAGGAAGGATGCTTTGATACCAATTGTAATGTCCCATTTTGGGATTACCCTAAATCTTGCTCTAGAATCACCAATTTTACATAGTTAGGGTTGTAACTTACCAATTGAATGATTGAAGCAAGATAAACCTGATTTAGCTCATGCAAACATGTTAGTTATTAACAGATAAATAAACATATAATACAATGATGTTATAGATAGGATTCTAATCACTATTATAGTATCTAGAATGTACATATGGGATTCCCTTTAAGGTTTCATCCAAATAGCCCATCGTCATTATGGAGCACCATATACAATGTGCCTTGAGCTGTTCCATCTAGCCCAAGATGTATGGAATGACACCCATCATTCGACCTCCTAGCCCCACTCGAGGTGTCCTTACCAAAATGGAGTCCTGGCTACTTGCATTCCTTATATGCAATATCCTCCAAAATGGATTGACAGTTGGATGAGAGCCAAAAGCGAATCATTACATTGGTTCTATTGTGCATAGGCAAATTATAGAAAGAATAATAGTATTAGGAGAATAACAATATTTATTTTTATTAATTACTGCATATATATCTCTGCTGATGTATGTATATATATATATCACTACTAGAGTCTGTAGATTTATCTCTGCTCTAAATCAGTTCGTATTCTCTATATTTCTTTCTCTTATGCAGTTATGTTTCAAATATCTATTCTAAATCATTTTATAATGTATTTTTATTTATTTCTAAGTATATCCCCCTTCTCCACTTGTTCCATGTATTTTGTACTATTTTTACTTCCTCAAGGGAGGCGTCCCTTTTGAATAGTTGTCTTTTATAAAAGGAAATGACTCTATAATGAGTCACACCTCCTCACAAATCGCAGCCTTTATCTTATTAACAAATTAAAACACTTTGCTACTTTAACAACTTACTTCACAATACATCACTTGCTACCATCTTAATAGGAAGCACTATTCAATAATCCTTGCTAATCACACTATATACATGTTACAATGATACTTTAAATAAGTTGTTTGTCCTCTTCTTGCAAATCATAATACTTAGTAAATCATTGTTCTTCTTTCTTATACAAGTCAATGCCTATCACAAATATTACCAGTCTTGATCACTTCCTTTGAATACAATATGAGTCACTTCCCTTATGATTTTGTCTTATTCATCAATCATCTCATTTTCTCTTTTAAATAAGACTTTGCCTTATAAGGTATAAGTCTTTTGTCTTATTCTCTTTGTAAAGAGATCGGCCATAGGGGAAGGGACATGATAATTGATCTACATTGAGTTTCACCATTCCTTCTATATATGCCCAGTTTTTAACCATTTTCCACCCATTCTCTAGAGATATTATCGTAGGGAATTCAAAACCATCCTATACCTTTAGTTACAACTACTCTCTTTAATAATCAAGTTTAATGATTTCTTGACTTTCATTCCAAGGAGAAGTTATCCCATTCTAGATTAGTGCATTTATCGTTTGCTTCATTTCCTAGGTTCTTTTGATCACAACATCAATTTGCTCTCTACAAAGTTTGACAACATGCTTTGTATATAATACATCATTAAGCATCTAGGTTGCTTTCCTTTTTGTCTAGGATTCAAATTACTACCAACCTTGATTTAGGTGCCTCAACATATTGAGATATACCAAAGCCCTTTCTTTGATTGAGGTAACAATTATTTCTCTAGCTTACATTTCCATGTGTGCCTCGTTACTTAATGTAGTGGCTTCTTTAATGTACTAGAAGGTTGGAAATAGTGATATCATACTTACCTATATAGATTTCCAAAGTGTCTCCCTTGGGGATTTATCGATATCTTGGTATCATGGTGATCCTTCTAGCTCACTGATGCAAGCATTAAAAGCCTGAACCTCCTATTCTAATGCTTATAGCATAACATTGAGGTCTGCCTCATGATTAGTTAACCCCTTAATCCTATAGATGTGTGTTTCCAGCTAGGTTCTATATCTTTCCAAGTCATACTCTTGTTGTTCTATTCATTGCCTCATACTATCTATTTCTACTATGCACACACCTCTATCTGTGGCCTCTTAGAGTAGCTCTACTTATGTTTTCTCCAGTTGTTTAAATAGTTCCTCATTTTTTGTTAGCTCTTATCTTATCTAACTTTATAGGCCAAAGGCCTATGCTTTGGCCTCTCCTAGGGCATTCTCTACTTCTACAAGTTTCTCTCTAGCACTTTGTATTTCTATTTATTTAGCTTCATTGGTTTTCTCCATGACAAACATTGTTTTATTCTCCAAGGCCCTAATTTTTACTTTAGCCTCTTTTACTTTTTGTTTAACCTAATCCAACTTAGTAGTTTTATTTTTTAACTTTATTTTAGTGCTAATCAATAAAATTTTGATTGTGTTAGCACCTTATTGTATAAATTAAATTCCATTTCTTCAACTTGAGCATATTTAATGCTAATACCACCACTTCTATCTAGTAGTCAAGAATCATCATTTCCCTTGTGGCTTATTCACCAAAGGAGTGAAATGGGAAAAGTGAATGGAATCCTCAATCTATTTATACTTTGTTTTAATCCTTATGGATGCAAGCACTACATCCTGTTGTATTTCTTTCATGTTCCTTTGGTTGCATTACCATTTGTATCTGTTGCATTGCCAACTATATTTGTTGTATCTCCTACTCATAGACTACATGGTCAATTATTATAGTAATTTCCTACTAGGGGTTAGATCCTCTAGGAGATAACATGGGGTTGTTTGAGGTGGACAACCATCTAACAATAGGTGAAGTAGGTGGGACTCCAAGATAGGTTGATGTTGTACTGGGCTCATTTAAAAAGGAAAGGGTTGGTACCCCTATAGTAGATAAGAATTAGGGTGGAGTGATAAAAAATTGCCCAATAGGGGCAAGGTACTACATATGGTATCCTAGCGATTGATACACAAAGGGCTGAAGCAAGGGAAATTGTTTAGGGTGGGTTGAGGATTGAGTAGGGACATATCCCTACCCCATCAAATAGTATGGGAATTAAGGAAACTAAGGAGGAACTTATTCAATTGATCACACAAATGGCACATTGAAAATGGGTGGAGGGGGAGAAAGCATAATTACAGTGGAGTCTACATCCACTATGCTAGAATGCTCTTGATACTTCTCCTATGAATGTTGTTCTTTATCCTGGTCTTGATTTTTCTTGTTTCTTCCTCTTTTCTTGGGATCTTCATCTCCCTTGTGTATCACATTCACTTTCCCATCCTTGGGTTCATCTTCACCAACTAAACTACCTTGTATCTTAATTTCTTTTGTTGATGATTATTGCTAAGGAGCTAGGATTATTCCTTCTTCACTCCCAGAGGCACCTTGAACCTTAGTTTTAGAATAGTTGGATGCTCCATGTTTGAAGGTTCTCCTTCTTATCCCTATATTTTAATGATTCTAGAGTATAGGAACCTAAAGTTGCCTAGGCTAATCAACAAATGGTACTTGGTTTGTGTTGGATCTAGGGCATACAACTAAGAGGGGGGGTGAATCAGTTGTATAAAAACTTGCTTCTTACTTCAAAACACTTGATTCTTCTTTGTTAGTTAATAGCATATCAATTAATCATCCATGAAAGCATAAAGTATAAACACAAGAGCAGATAAACATCAGCACATTGAACACCAAGATTTTGATGTGGAAAACCCGGTTAAGGGAAAAACCACGGGGTGATTAACCCAAGGATTATTCTCTATTAAAAGAATAAGAAAAAGAATGGCACTTGCCAATTAGGGCTCACTGCCCGAGCACACTGCTCACAAAGAGGCTCACTGCCTACAAGGAGACACACTGTCTACAAAGTTATAAGAATCACAATCTTGAACTGGAGAATGACATCTCTACCATGTCCGGATCAGTTCCATTTAAGCCCAAAACCCCTGCTCTGTCTTTCACACTTTTCTTCGCTATTCCACACTCATCACATCATCCACACTTCAAAATGAACTCACAAACCTTTATTTATACAAGACATCGACTTAGGAACAATCATCTAAGTCAGAAATCAACCACAAGAATATCCACAAGATGAATAACACATCCAGTCGGCCACCACAAGAACATTCGCAGGATGAACAACTCATCCGATCAGCTAGTTGGAACAAGAACTTTATCAGGAAGAATATCTTCAATTCCAGACTTTACCATCAATGCGGACCAACAACACAACCTCAACATGATCCAAGAACCTTCACAAGCCTGCCTGAATGACCAGGTACATCCGCACTTTCTCTACATACTGGAATCTCTTCTCTTCCTCATCCAGAACTTCAAGAACACTGTCTGTCGCCACTGTCACAATGCAAAAGGTACTTTCAGACCTCAAAATCATACACAACTTGAGATGACACATCACAAGGACATCCCAAACACTCCTTCCAATCCGTAGATTAGGATTATACAATTTCAGACCTCACCGGACCTTTCTGTGATCCTCTGTCACCTCTGAACACTTACCAAAACCGGTTCCACATAGACAGCCATAACTTCTTCAGATCTTCATGCAGACCTCTGAAATCTTAACTTAAACATCTCAGGATGTATATCTACAAACCCTTTAATCCGCATCCTTCGATTCTCAACCTATACAGTACATTTGCCTTCTTCTTAACACTGTTCTTCACTGTTCCTGACTGAGGCTAATTTTCTCAATATCCTCAGCACACAGCTCACCCAATCCTTCTTGTCAATGCAATATGAGTATGTTGACATCAATGACAACACTAGTTCACCTCATACTTGCAACAATCTCCCCCTTTGTCATTGATGGCAACATATGATGTGAAAAACCATCAAGACAAGAACTTCTCCTTTCTATCATAGCTCCCCCTATCAGCAACATGTCTTCTCCTCATTTACTACTCCCCCTTTGATCATTAGCCACTTGTTTTTCACATGTCTTCTCTCCCCCTTTGACATCAATGGCAAAGGGCTCATACTTGTAATTCTAACACATCAGAATCATACCAGCTGCTCCCCCTTAGTAGCAACTTCCCATCATCAATCCGGATCACAAGATATGACTGTGATATCCACCGGACTGATGCACATCAGTGCATCCTAGTTCATTACCGGAGGGGCCATGACCCCTAACTTCTCTCAGAGATATTCAAAAGAGTCCTTGGGAAGAGGTTTAGTAAAGATATCTGCAATCTGATCCTTGGAAGGAACATACTCCAATCTGACTTCTTCCTTGTTCACTTGTTCTCTCAAAAAGTGAAACTTGATAGATATGTGCTTAGTCTTAGAATGCAATACCAGATTCTTAGAAATATTAATTGCACTTGAATTATCACAAAAGATTGTGATAAGCTCCTCATATTCAACTTTAATGTCTCTTAGCATCTGCTTCATCCATAAGATTTGAGTGCAGCTACCTACTGCTGCAATGTATTTTGCTTCAGTTGTAGACAGAGATATTGCATCTTGTTTCTTGCTTAGCCAAGAAACTAATCTCTTCCCCAAAAAGAATGCTCCACCACTAGTGCTCTTCCAGTCATCCACATCTCCTGCCCAATCTGCATCTGTGTAAGCATGAAGAGAGAAATCTGGATCTCTAGGGTACCATAGACCATACTCAGCTGTTCCTTTCAAGTACCTGAAAATTCTTTTGATTACCATAACATGAGATTCTTTAGGATCAGCCTGGAATCTTGCTACAAGACCAATAGCCTGCATTATATCTAGTCTAGTCTGAGTGAGATACAACAATCCACCAATCATTGATCTATACTTTGTCTGATCTACCTTTGGGGAGTCATCATCTTTGCTTAACTTACATCCGGTTGCCATGGGAGTGTTCATTGGCTTTGAATCTTCCATACCAAATTTCCTCAACAATTCTTTCACATATTTGGTCTGAGAGATGAAGATCCCTTTCTTTGTTTGAGTAATTTGTGGACCCAAGAAGAAATTCATTTCACCAAGCATAGACATTTCAAACTCACTTTTCATCTGATTTGCAAAAGTTTTGCACATACTATCTCTTCCTCCAAAAATGATATCATCCACAAACACTTCAACAATCAAAATGTTTTCATGATCAATTTTGAAATATAAGTTGCTATCAGCAGTACCTTTGTTGAATCCAATCTGCACAAGATTCTTATCCAACCTTTCATACCATGCTCTTGGGGTTTGCTTTAACCCATACAATGCTTTCTTCAACTTGCAGACCATATCATCATTATCAGACAATTGAAATCCATCTGGTTGTAAACTTCTTCTTCCAGATCACCATTTAGGAAGGCATACTTGACATCCATCTGATATACCTTGAAGTCTTTAAAGCCAACAAATGCAAGGAATAATCTGACTGCTTCAATTCTTGCCACCAAAGCAAAGGTTTCTTCAAAATCAATTCCTTCTATTTGAGAGTAGCCTTTGCAGACCAATCTGGCTTTGCTTCTAATTACTTCACCAACTTCATTTAGTTTGTTCCGAAAGACCCATTTGGTTCCAATCACATTCCTGTCTCTAGGTCTGGGAACAAGATCCCAAGTATGATTTTTCTCAATTTGCATCAATACATCTTCCATTGCTTTGGTCCAGTTTTCATCATTGCAGGCTTCATTTATTGTTTTAGGTTCAATCTTTGAAATCAGACAACATTCATCCTGATTTTGAGCAACATTCCTTCTAGTTTGCACACCTTTGTTTCTGTCACCTATGATCTGATCTTCAGAGTGGTTCTGTCTTACATACCTTGGAATTTTGGGAGTATCATGCACTGTTGCTTCTTGATCAGGCTCATTCAAACCTATCTCTTCTTCCTAATTTACCGGATCAGGCTAATTCTGACTTACCGGAGAGGATTGAGTTCCTTGAACCTAAACACCATCTTGGTCATCTTCATCAAACTCATAAAATCTTGAGGGCTTCTCAATTCCTTCATCAACTTTCACATTAGTGCTTTCTATCATCTTCCTCAGCCTCTTATTGTAGCACCGATATGCTTTGCTTTGAGTGGAGTAACCCAAGAAAATTCCTTCATCACTTCTAGCATCAAACTTTCATAGATCTTCATCTCTTTTAATATAACACTTGCTACCAAATACTCTGAAATATTTCACAGTAGGAGTGATGCCAAACCAGAGTTCATAGGGGGTCTTACCAGTGTTGTTTCTAATTTGAACTCGATTGAGAGTGTAGACTGCAGTGCTGATAGCTTCTTTCCAAAATATTTGAGGAACATTTGCTTCCAACATCATTGTCCTGGCAGCTTCCTGGATGGTTCGGTTCTTTCTCTCAACTACTCCATTCTGTTGTGGAGTCCTAGGAGTAGACAACTATCTTCTTATACCCTGCTTCTCACAAAAGTCAATGAACTCACCAGATGTAAATTCACCACCTCAATCAGACCTTAGACACTTCAGTTTCAATCCAGTTTGATTCTCTACTATAGTTTTGAAGATTTTGAACTTCTCAAGGGCTTCTGATTTCTCCTTTAGGAAGGTAACCCACATCATCTGGGAATGGTCATCAATTAGTAACATGAAATATCTATCACCTTGTAGACTCTTGATTCTTGTCGGACCACAGAGATCAGTATGTACTAATTCCAACAATCCGGTAGAGGACTAATCTTTGCTTTTGAAGGAGACTCTGCTCTATTTACCTAGCTGACATTCTTTGCACAAACTATTTGTAGGTTTCATCAATTTTTGAAGATCTCTTATAGCCTGAATATTGCTTATCTTGATGATGTTATCAAAATTTACATGACACATTCTTCTATGCCATAACCAACTCTGATCAACTTGAACAAACAGACAACTTTTATTTGAACCAACCAGATGAAAGATATTACCTTTTGTTTGAGCACCAGATGCAATTTCAGTTCCAGAGTTTGTAAAGATTCTGCATTTTCTATTCTTGAACTGGAGATCATAGCCTTTGTCCACTAACTGACCAACACTGAGAAGATTGTGCTTCAATCCTTCAACATATAGTACATTACCTGTTTTGCTCTTTCCATCAAAGGAAATAGTTCCCCTACCTCTGATTCTGCCAGCAGAATTGTCACCAAACTTTACCATTCCTCCTTCATACCTTTCCAAATCCAAGAACTTATTCTTGTCACCAGTCATATGGTGAGAACATCCACTGTCAATAACCCAATCATCCTTTTCTTCCACTTGAGTAGCCAAAGCTCTTTCCACAACCTTGTGATTAATAGACTCAGAGGATATTGAATCTTCTTCCTTGATGGCAATAAACACCCATTCATTTCCGTCTTTGCTTCCTGATTCTGATTCATCATCAGTAACTCCTTCATTGTCATCTTCTTCATGAACATAATAGCAGTTCTTTTGAAATCTTTGTCTGTTAGTATTAGACCTTGCAGATCTTTCCGGACATCTTGAAGCAAAATGACCAATCTTATTGCAATTGAAGCACTTAAAGGGTAGTTTTCCTTCATACTTACCAGATCCTCTTGGCAGTCTCTTTGCAATGAGGGCTTCAAGTTGAGCTGTTTCTGCTTCCTCCTCTTCCATGTCTCTTCTTGCTTGATCATACCATGACATCTTCCTTGATGAGTTTTCTCCCGGATCAAATCTTTGTTTGCCTTTCACATAGGCACTGGCTTTGAAAGCAGATTCAGTCTTGGGAGGATCATCTCCAAACTCGGTCATTTCAAATGCAGCTAGTTTACTGGCCAATTGTTCTCTTGTGACAGTTGTGTGG
This sequence comes from Cunninghamia lanceolata, assembly GCA_027924645.1. Lineage (NCBI taxonomy): Eukaryota > Viridiplantae > Streptophyta > Pinopsida > Cupressales > Cupressaceae > Cunninghamia > Cunninghamia lanceolata. Next base: position 2,596,633 of record BSBN01000998.1, read on the forward strand.
GCTTTGATATCATCAATGGCAGCAACCTTAATTTTGTAGGCAGTAGGAAGGGATCTGAGGATTTTGCAAACAATCTCATTTTCATCCAGAGTTCCACCAGCATTTCTAATTCCACATACCAGCTCATTCACTCTTGGCATAAAGGTAGTGATGTTTTCATCATCTCTCATCTTCAATCTTTCAAATTTCCCTTTTAGACTTTGCAACCTTGCACTCTTGACAAACTCATCTCCTTCATACAGAAGTTTCAATTTAGTCAGGATCTCATATGCAGTTGGTAGGTCAATAACATTTGAGAGATCTAAGTTGTTCAATGCACTTAGCAGAGCTTCCTTGGTCCGCAGATTGTTTTCAGCATCTGTGATTTCATTCAGAGTTGTTGGACCACCTTGTGGAGGTACATATGGTTTTGAGACCATGGCCAAGTATGCTTTTCCCATACATTCCAAGTGACATTTCATGCAACCTTTCCAAAGAGTGAAGTTGGTTCCGTCAAACTTTGGACTATCCTTCTTGTATGATGACATCCTGGATCTCCTCAAGCAGTTAAGCTCCTTTCAGAGAAACTTGGCTCTGATACCAATTGTTGGATCTAGGGCATACAACTGAGAGGGGGGGTGAATCAGTTGTATAAAAACTTACTTCTTACTTCAAAACACTTGATTCTTCTTTGTTAGTTAACAGCATATCAATTAATCATCCATGAAAGCATAAAGCATAAACACAAGAGCAGATAAACATCAGCACATTGAACACCAAGATTTTGACATGGAAAACCTGGTTAAGGGAAAAACCACGGGGTGATTAACCCAAGGATTATTCTCTGTTAAAAGAATAAGAAAAAGAATGGCACTTGCCAATTAGGGCTCACTGCCCGAGCACACTGCTCATAAAGAGGCTCACTGCCTACAAGGAGACACACTGTCTACAAAGTGATAAGAATCACAATCTTGAACTGGAGAATGACATCTCTACCATGTCCGAATCAGTTCCATTTAAGCCCAAAACCCCTGCTCTGCCTTTCGCACTTTTCTTCGCTATTCCACACTCATCACATCATCCACACTTCAAAATGAACTCACAAACCTTTATTTATACAAGACATCGACTTAGGAACAATCATCTAAGTCGGCAATCAACCACAAGAATATCCGCAAGATGAATAACACATCCGGTCGGCCACCACAAGAACATTCGTAGGATGAACAACTCATTCGGTCGGCTAGTTGGAACAAGAACTTTATTAGGAAGAATATCTTCAATTCTGGACTTTACCATCAATGCGGACCAACAATACAACCTCAACATGATCCAAGAACCTTCACAAGCCTGCCTAAATGACCAGGTACATCCGCACTTTCTCTACATATTGGAATCTCTTCTCTTCCTCATCTAGAACTTCAAGAACACTATCTGTCGCCACTGTCACAATGCAAAAGGTACTTCTGGACCTCAAAATCATACACAACTTGAGATGACACATCACAAGGACATCCCAAACACTCCTTCCAATCCACATATTAGGATTATACAATTCCAGACCTCACCGGACCTTTCTGTGATCCTCTATCACCTCTGAACACTTGCTGGAATCGGTTCCACACAGACAACCATAACTTCTTCAGATCTTCATGCGGACCTCTGAAATCTTAACTGAAACATCTCAGGACGTATATCTACAAACCCTTTAATCCGCATCCTCCGGTTCTCAACCTATACAGTACATTTGCCTTATTCTCAACACTATTCTTCACTGTTCCTGACTGAGGCTAATTTTCTCAATATCCTCAGCACACAGCTCACCCAATCCTTCTTGTCAATGCAATATGAGTATGTTGACATCAATGACAACACTGGTTCACCTCATACTTGCAACAGTTTGGTGGTTGTACTTTAGCTTTAATCAAGACTAGATGAACTTGGGCCTCCATTTATTCCTCCCTATCAAGGGATTCTTCTCCAGAATGGGATGAAGCAGGGTTATCTCTGTAGACCTTATCATATTCAATTTCCCATTTTTCATCGAATGGGTGCCTTCCTAGCTCAATGTTTTATTTCCAACCTCTTGTTGAAATTTCCACCACACCGCTATCTTTTCCTCTTTCCAACTTATATTTTGAAGCCTCCTCCACCCATTAATTTATTGGTGCTTGTAGTTTTTAGTCTTTTAATGATATAAGGTGTCATATGGTTGTAGCTATTGTTGTTGTGGTGGCTGCTAGGCGGGAACCTAATGGTTGGTCCAATCATCTAAGTATGGTGTGTGATAATTCTCTTCTAGACTTCTCTTTATTTCTATATGTGAGTAGGATTAATGTGTAAAATTTTTTATTCCATTTTTTTTATTTTTGCAAAAAATTGCAAATACATACTCTAGGTCAAAGCTCTCCTAACTATTTATAATATATCCAATTGCAACTCCCTAAATTTTTTATAAAGCATTGTTGTACCTTTTCTATTCTTTAAAAATAATTAATCCCATGCATGAGGGAGTGATTAATATGTCATCCTCCCCTTCCCATTTCCATATTCCATATCAATTATATCTAATTATCTTGTATACTCTAGGGTAAATACTCTAGTTGCAACATATTTGGGAAGATTATATATTGTCCCTAAGAATTCATACAATCTAATGGTTGTACTATTAGAAGTGAAAAATAAATCACTCTTCTTGGTGCTTTTGAAAAGTCTTTGATACTCCAGCAACCTCATAAGAGATTCTCTTGTAATCAAGGTGATTGTTGGTTGTAGGAACTGTTTAATGAATTGATAATAACAAGAGGTCTTGTGGAGGTATGGGATCCACACTGTAACTGGGTCATAGCCTTCTAATGTGTGACACAATTTAGGCTTCAGTTGTGGATATAGGTGGTAACACTAATGCAATAGGTGGTAACACTGATGCAAAATCATTTACATCAAGAGAGAAGGGTATCTAAACTTTTTCATTGGTGAGAAATTTACCAATTGCACATGCATATGTTTCTCTAGAAATATACTAAAGTCAAAGCTCAAGGGATATCCCCTTAGTCTCTACAACATTTTAAATACTACTAGGTGCTCAGGGCCCACTATTGATTCATCATCCTTCCCTAGTAGGAATGCTACAATGCTATAGACTTGATTGTCAATGTCTCTGATGCAAGAGCATCCAGTGGTGTAAGGGCAATCTTGCATCACAAAAATAATGATAATTTTGTTTTCTATTCTTTTCAATTTTGGTATTTTTAGATACCCAATTTCTTGAATAATTATGTAGAACCATCAATTTTTCCAACCTGCTAAAAATAGCAAACTGTTATTTTTAGAAAGTTTGCATTTGAGCACATATGGAAATAGAAATTTACTCAAAGCTTCAGAATTGAAAAATATAACCTTTGGTGAAGGAATTCGCCAAATATCACTTGTGGGCTGAAAGATATTAAATTTTTTGTTTCTTTAAAAACTCCTGAAAAAGTTTCAAAGTCAAATATGAGGCACTTAGAGGCCCCGTAGGGCCCTAAAAATGGGCGGAATTGGAAAAGAAGATTTTAATGGCATAAAGCACTTCATTAGATTTCTAACGCATTAAACAGTTCATCAATCAAACACCCAGATCAAAAGTTATGACTCTTGGAAGTTGACCTATTTTTGGAGAGAGTTACAACTTTTGAAATGTTTGCTGGAAGGCACCAAAAAGGGCTATTGATGACCTTTTTTGGGAATCATGTGAGAATTAGAGAAAGGGGGGAAGTGGTGAGTCAAGAAAAGGAGGGAAAATAGAAAACCTAACAAATTTGAAGCTACAGAGGGTAGAAGGTTCCAAAATCCAAAGGAAGGAAGTTATAATGTGTTGCAGCCTATTGAGGATTCATCCTCTAATTTGATTCCAGTTTCTCTAATGTAATGTGTTGTTCAGTTCAATAAAAGAACATTCCTATTTTCTATGTGCAATATGTTTTATTATGTGTTATGGGTTTGACCCCCTTATCAAGTGGTGTTAGAGCAAGGTTTCTTGAGTGTGTAGGCAGATCGTTGACCGTGAGGTAGTTTGCACCAAGACTTGAGGTTATGGGTTTGTTGTAGAGATCAAAATGCCTCCACGAAGAAACCATGGTGGGATAAATGCTTTGATAGAAAAGGGTTTTAGATCCCTGCAAAGGCAAATTGATGCATTACAAGAGGAGTTGTGAAGAGGGTTTGAGTCAAGAATAAGAGAAGAAAGTGAAGATGAAGTTGAAGAAGAAGAGTTATCCGAGGAAGAACAAGATGTTGCAGGAGATCCTACACAATTTAGGTTGTTGAGGGCCATTTTGAAGATTGGAAAGAGGCCTAGGATTTAAATTTCTACCTTTTCTGGGGATCTAAATCTCGAAGAGCTTATTGATTGGATAAATGATATGGAGGAATATTTCAAGTATGAAGATGTGGAGGATCCAAAACAGATCAAGTTTGTAAAAATGAAGTTGAAGGGCCATGCCAATATTTGGTGGAAGGAGGTAAAGTTAGAGAGAAATAGAAGAGAAAAAGGAGCAATTACCAGATGGGATCAGATGGTGGAAAAACTAGTAGTTCATTCTTGTGTACTATGAGTTGGAGTTGTTGAAGAAGTTGCAAGGATTGAAGTAAGGTAACAAGTCTGTTAAGGAGTATATAGAAGATTTTTATAAGATTATTCTTAGAATAGGCCATGCAGAGGCTAAGAAAGATAAGGTAGCCCATTATATTAATGGGTTAAGGCCAAGTATTCAAGAGGAGCTGAGTCTGGTCAGAATGAACACCATAGAAGATGCATACCAATTTTCCCTGAAGGTGGAAGAGAATCTAAATAAAAGATTCAAATGTAAGAAAAAAGGAAGAGGTCATGGTGGAAGGACTGGTGGAAGATCCTATGGAGGATAAAGTGAAGATCAAAATAAAAGTAAAGTAGGCACTAGTCAAAATCAGAAAGGAGATAATGCCTACTGCCCTCATGACCCAAATAATGGTGATCAAAGAGGAAGAGGAAGAGGAAGACCTCGGCAAGGACCTAGAAGAGGAGGTTTTAGAGAAACTTGTTTCCAATGTGGAGAAGGACATCGAGCCTACAAGTGTCCCCAACATCAAGGAAGGACAAATAGAACACTTGGAGGTAATGCATGAGTTGCACATGTAGATGAAGATACACAATCTGAGCATTCTAAAGATGCTAAAAGTGGAGAAACCCTAGTTGTCAAAAAAACCTTGTTAAATGAGGAGAAAGAACCAACTCAAAGGAAGAATTTATTCCTCACAAGGTGCAAGTGTGAAGGTAAGTGTTGTGATATTATAATTGATAGTAGAAGCACTAATAATCTTGTCTCAAAGGAGATGGTTAACAAGTTGAAGCTAACAAGGAGAAGGCATCCACATCCATATCAGATTGTATGGTTGCAAAAGGACCATAGATCTTTGGTTAATGAGCAATGTTTAGTCAAGCTCAAGATTGGAGACTACCATGATGAGGTGTTGTGTGACATCATATCGATGGATGCATGTCATATGCTATTGGGAAGGTTGTGGCAGTATGATAAGTGTGCTTTCCAAGAAGGCCATGCAAACACCTATTCCCTAAAAAAGGATGGAGTTTGTCATAAGTTGAAGCCCTTGAAGGAGGTGGAAGAAAAGGTATGTAGTACTGCCAAAATTTTCTTGGTAGATGGTAGGAAATTTTTGGATTGTATGAAGCACAAGTGTCATTACTTTACGTTGATTCCTAAGATCAGCCAAGAGAAATGTGAAGATGTACTATCAAAAGTCTCAAACCTATTGAATTTCAAGGCATTGTCTCTGATAATCTACCAAAAGGTTTACCACTGGTGAGGAAGATAATTTACCAAATGAATTTGATACCAGGAACTAGTTTACTGAATAAGGCATCCCATAGAATAACTCCTATAGAGAATGAAGAGCTAAATAGATAAGTTCATGAGATGTTAAGGAAAGGATAGATAATTGAGAACCTAATTCCATGTGCGCTACCTATAGCACTAGCATCGAAGAAATATGGAGAGTGGAGAAGGTGTATAGATTCTTGAGCCATCAACAAAATTTTAGTCAAGTACAGATTTCCATTGCCAAGGATAGGTGATATTATGGATTTCTTGAGTGGAACCAAGTACTTTACAAATATTGATATGAAGAGTGGATATCACCAGATTCAAATCAAAGAAGGAGATTAATGGAAGACATCCTTTAATAGTAAGGAGGGCTTGTACGAATGGTTATTCATGTCATTTGGGCTAACCAATGCACTGAGCACATTTATGTGGCTCATGAACAAGGTACTAAAAGACTTTTTGGGTAAATGTTTCATTGTTCATTTAGATGATATTTTGATTTTTAGTAAGACTTTGGAGGAGCACCTAATCCATGCTCAAAAAGTTTTTAAGAAGTTGAGGGAAGAAAAGTTGTTGATTAACCTAAAGAAATGTAGTTTCATGAAGGAGTTGGTGTACCTAGGATTTGTTATCTCAGTCGATGGTCTTAAAATGGATCTAAAGAAGCTGAGGGCTATCATTGAATGGTCTACCCCAAGGAGTGTTACTGAGGTATGATATTTTCATGGTTTGGCAAGTTTTTATAGAAAAATTATGAGGAATTTTAGTAGCATTTGTGCACCCCTAACTAAGACAGTGAGAGGGGATAGAAAAGAGTTTAAATAGACTACAGGGGCAGCCAAGATTTTTGATATATTGAAGTAGAAAGTCACAGAGCAACCTATTTCGGAACTTCTAGATTTTAATAAGGTATTTCAGGTAGATTGCGATGCTAGTGGCAATGCTATCAGAGTTGTTTTGAGTCAAGAAGGTAAGCCCATTGCATATTTTAGTGAGAAGCATAATGATGCCAAGAAAAAGTATTATGTTTATGATTAGGAATTTTGTGCTATAGTTCAAGCTTTGAAGAAATGGAGATATTATTTGTTGCCGAAAGAGTTTGTTTTGTATACTGGTCATCAAGATTTGTAGTGTCTTAATAGTCAAGGAAAGTAAAATCAGACGCACTTAAAATGGGTTGAGTTTTCACGAAGTTATACTTTATTTTGAAGCACAGGAGTGGGAAGCCCAAAAGAGTTGCAGATACCTTAAGCGGAAGGAAAAATTTGTTGACAGAGATGAAGATAGAGGTTTTTGGGTTCAATGAACTCAAGAATTTGTACCCTGAAGATCGAGACTTTGCAGAGGCCTAGAAATCTTGTTTGGAGTCTTTTACCTTAGATCAAATGAGATGATTGGATTAGATAATCCAAGATGGTATGTTGTTCAGAGGAAGCCAGTTGTACATGAGGAGTTCCATGAGAGAGAACCTGATTAAGGAGAAGCATAGTGGAGGGTTGGCATGACACTTTGGTCGAGATAGGACCATTTCTCTTGTTAGTGAGAATTATTACTAGCCACAGTTGCACCAAGATGTGAAGAATTTCATGCAAAGTTGTAGAGTACGCTAGATGGAGAAAGGAGTGAGTCAAAATACTGGGATATATCAGCCATTACATGTACCAAAGGGGCCATGGGAGAATATCAACATGGAATTTATTCTTGGTTTACCGAGGACACAGAGAGGGAATGATTCAATATTTGTGGTGGTTGACAGATTTTCAAAAATGGCACATTTCATTCCATGTCAAAAAACTAGTGATTTTGTTCACATTACAGAGTTGTTTTTCAAAGATGTGGTTAGACTACATGGTCTACCAACGAGTATAATTTCAGATAGAGATACCAAGTTTGTTGGGTATTTTTGTAGGACCTTATGGAAGAAGTTGAAGACCAAGTTGAAGTTCACTTCTACACATCATCCACAAACTAATGGATAGACAAAGGTAGTGAATCAAATTTTGGGCAACCTGCTGAGATGCTTAGTAGGAGATAGTCCCAAGGGATGGGATTTAGTATTACCACAGGCAGAATTTCTATATAATGATTCTATCAACATGAGTACTGGTAAGTCCCCATTCCAAATTGTATATGGGAGTATTCTAAGAAATGCTTCTGAGCTTAGAAAGATAGACAAAGGAGAGAAGAGTAGTGTCGAGGCCAAAGACTTTGCGGAGCACCTAAAGAGCTTGCATGAAGAGGTACAATAGCACATTAATAAAATGAATTCTTAGTACAAGGCTAAGGTAGATTAGAAGTGAAATTTTAAGGAATTCAAGGTTGGTGATGAAGTCATGGTTCACCTAAGGAAAGAAAGGTTCCCAATGGGGACATGTAATAAATTGAAGATGAAGAAATGTGGACCATGCAAGATCCTGAAAAAGCATGATTCGGGAAACGCATATGAGGTAGAGCTGCCAAGTGGAATCAACATTTCCCTTATGTTCAACATTTCTAATTTAACAGAATATCATGAAGATGGCACATAGGATGGACCATTAGAAGAACAGTGGAGTATCCCAACAAGGAGATTGAAGAATTTTTGGATAGCTATGTGAGAAGAAGTACTCAGAACAAGTAATATGAAGAATATTTGGTTAAATGGAAAGGGAGGCATGTCGAAGATTCTTCCTCATTGTCTAAGGCAAAGGTTGACCATTTAGGTTTTCCTCAAACACCTGAGATGTCACAAGGTCACTTCTCAAATTACCCTAGGTGTCTAATACAGGAGCATCTAGTGGTTTAACAGAAATCTTGCATCACCCAAAAAAATGATGATTTTTTTTGTTCTTTTCAATTTTGGTATTTTCATATACCCAATTGCTTGAATAATGATGTAGAACCTTCAGTTTTTCCAACTTTCTAAAAATAGCAAACTACTATTTTAGAAAGTTTGCATTTGAGCACGTAGAGAAGTAAAAATTTACTCAAATCTTCAAAATTGAAAAATATAACCTTTGGTGAAGGAATTGACCAAATATCACTTGTGGGCTGAAAGATATTAAAACTTTTTCATTTCTTTAAAAACCCCTAAAAAAGTTTTGAAGTCAAATATGAGGCACATAGAGGCCCTATACGGCCCCAAAAATGGGTGGAACCAGAAAAGAGGATTCTAAGGGTGTAGAGAACTTCACAAGCTTTCTAACACATAAAACAATTCATTAATCGAACACCCAGATCAAAAGTTATGGCTCTTGGAAGTTGACATATTTTTGGAGGGAGTTACAAATTTTGAAAGTTTGGATGGAAGGCACCAAAAAGGGCTATTTATGACCATTTTGGGGAATCCTTTGGGCAGTAGAGAAAGGGGGGAAAGTGGTGAGTCATGAAAAGGATGGAAAATAGAAACCCTAGCAGATTTGAAGCTACAGAAGGCAAAAGGTTCCAAAATCCAAAGGAAGGAAATTGTAATGTGTTGTAGCTTGTTCAAGATTCATCATCTAATTGGATTCCAGTTTCTGTAATGTAATGTGTTGTTCATTTTAATAAAAGAACATTCATATTTTCTCTATACAATCTATGTTATTGTGTGTTGTGGGTTTGACCCCCTCATCAGTCTCTATTGAATTGTACTAGTTCCATCTAAGATTGTTCAAGTTACTTAGTTGGTGGACCATTATCTAAGTTTTGTAAGAAAGTATCATGGTTTTGAACCTATTCCTAGTATTGTATTAGGCTATTGATAGATGCACTAAAGGTTCTGGGAGGAATCCCTTGCATTTTTGTTATATTTTTGTGTAGATATTACACAAGTAAAAGAATTATTCTCTTGGTCCTGTTTATTGTTTTGGATGAAGGTTCATAGTGTTTAGCACATGCAACAATAATTTCATAACAAGGGTGGACAATGGGAACTAGGTGTCTAGGGAGAAAGGAGGTCCTTGAATTCTATCAACAAATTTATCTATGGCTTAGATACCTATTTGAGAAAATTTTGTGTTTCTTCAGCAAAATGTTGCCTCATTTAACTAGATGGGATTTGTTCCAAAGAGGATAGTCACAAACTAGATCTAGATTATCATGTATCATATCTCTTATTGTATGAAAAAATAGAAGAGTGTTAGAAGGTTTTTTTACTAGGTTATTAGGATGTGTTTCCATAAATAAAGAATATGGTCAGTTTAGCTCCCTAATTTCTATCCTTCCATTGGTTGAGGGTGATTTTATTAAGTCAACTCCCCTTATAGTTATACTTGACCTTTCTTGGGATCTTGTTTCCATTCTACCACACTTGTTTTCTCTTGGTTATCTGGTTCTATCTCTCTTGCATGTAATTTATTTGGGTTTAGAGCTAAAGGCCTATTTTTTCTTCTCCCCTTTCTATGTATCTTGAATTCTTGACTTGTAAATGATTTCCATTAATGATTACATCTCATTGCATAATTTTTTGGGTTTCTATATATTGCAAGCACTTTTATTGTGAAACTACAAAATTTGACTCATAGTTGTTTCAAAAATTATGTTATCCGACCTTATCAATAGGAATTAAGAACATGCCTTGTGGATTAAATATCTACAATAAATAATTTCTTCCACTATGACCTACATATGCAATCAGAAGGTGGTGACTTTCCATGAAACATGTTCACTTCTAAACATGGTGTTCATGGTATGCGGCAAGTCTTGTCACTCAAAGTTCAAGTGAATTATAAAGATTGCCTATCCTTTTGAGATGTTCTCTCTCCTACTCTTTCTCATGTTTTAAACTAAATGAAAGTAAAAGAAATAAACTAAAATTTTAAAAATACACTATATACATGTAATAACACTCGCAGCTGATATTCTTGGTTTAATATGGATTTCATTTACTAGAATCAACAACATAATCCCATCCATTATTGCTAGTTGGAATGAATTTTCTTGCTTGCATGCTATGATGAGATAGGGACCACCCCATAGTGAGTCAATTTTACCATGGAGACCTTGTTTTAACCTACCTTTGTCCCATTTTAACACATGATCACCTATCTAGAAATTACATATTGTTGATCCATTGTCAAACCATATTTTCACATTTTCCTACTATCTCCCCATCTAGTCATATGCAATTTTTCAATGTCTTCTAGTTGCAATAGTTCAATCATCCTATTGGTCATGGGCCCATTTTCATCAACTTTCATCTACTACATGATCTCAGGAGCTAGGAGTTCAATAGCACTAGGTATTCTTACTTCTCTCCCATACACAAGGCATATGGAGAAGTTTCAATGGCCTACTTTGGTGAAATTCTATCCACCCAAAGTGCCTTCTTCAAGTGAAAATGTCATTGCCTTTTCTAATTTGAACCAATTCTTTTAATAATCCTTAGTAGATTTCTGTTAGTTGACTCAACTAATACATTTCCCTATGGATAGTAGTTTGATGGTGATTTCAGGTATATTTTATATTTTAAGGCTAGTTGATTCATGCCTATTCTAGTAAATGCCTTCACATTGTCTATAATAATAGTCTTTGGAATTCCAAATTTAGTTATCAACCCCTCTAGGAAATTGATGACTATTAGCTCGATAGCCTCTTTTACTGGGATAGGTTATGACCATCTAGTGAAATAATTTGTGGCTATTAATATAAATTTGTGTCCTTTAATTAAAAATGGATGGATTACTTCTATGAAATCTAATCCCCACTATGCAAAAGGTTTCTCATCCATGATGGTTCTGAGGGCCATGGGTGCTTTCCTTCTACCTATATAATATTGGTAATTTTAATAATTTCTTGACCACTTGTGTGTGTTTGCAAACAATTGTCACTAATAATATCTATCTCTCATTATCATGATGGTTGTCATGTGGGTTGAAGAATATCCTCCTGAAATTCCTTCATGGAATTCTTTTATTAGTGTGGAATTTTTGTCTTTATCCACACATCTTTATAACACTCATCAACATTTCTTTTAAAGAGAACTCCCTTAATTAATTGGTGTGGAGTTACTTGTAGTATGAATGCTCTCTTCTTTTCTTGGTTTAGGTTTTTTGGGAACCTTCCGATCTATAAGAACTCAATTTTATCCTAAAGTCATCCCACATTTGATTATTCCTCAATTTTTAGGTAGATTTCCTTCTCCTATACAGAACACAATTTGAATTCTATTTCTAGGTTCTTTGGAAACAAAACATCTTCTAAAATTTATTGGCATAGGGCCCTCCCTCTTATTAGCTTTGTTGTTTTTATCTCAATTTCATGTTCAAAAATCTTTGTTATCCATCCTACTCTTTTTCTCACTAATTTCCCCATTAAAGATAAATTATCTTATTCTTGTGTGTACTACCATAGCAACAACTTTGTTGTAGGAAATTAAAGGCTTGAATCTTTTGAGTCCTTTTATTAGGGAATATATGTTTCTCTATATAAAAGTATATATTATCTCTACTTCTTTTAAGGTTTGGCTAATGAAAGAAATTGGGTGTTCATCCCCTTGATCTTCTTCTTTCTGTGTTAGCACTGCAACAATATTTTCTTGACTACCATATGAGTAAATTAAAATATCTCTATAAAAATATAGTTTAATTACTATTAGAGCATCAAATATTTCCATCTTGATTTTCTCAAATGCACTCTTACCTTCCTTTGTCCATCTAAATTGCTAATCCTTTTTTAGCATGAGGGTAATAGGGCATACTATCCCTACAAAATTTGATATGAACTTCCTAACAAAGTTTATTTTTCTAAAGAAATATTGTAATCATTTCTCATGTTGAGGCAATAATAGCTCCATGATCACATGGACTCTTTCTAGATCAATTGTTATTCCTTCTTTTGAGACCACAAGTCCCAACAACTTACCTTATGATACACCAAATATACATTTTTTTGGAATAAGGGAAACTCCAAATTTGAGGCATCTTTGGAATACTTTCTCCAAGTGATTGAAATGGTCTTCTTGATTTTGAAAACAATGTGAGATCATCAAGATAGACCAAAATAATCTTATTGATGAGGTCTTTAAAAGAAATATTCATGGCTCTTTGAAAAGTGCCCCATGCATTTGATAAACCAAAGGGCATCTTCTAATAAGAAAAATTACCCCATTTTGTGGAGAATGTTATCTTGTGTTGATCCTTCTCTCTAACCAGTATTTGGTTGAATTTTGACTAACCATCTAACATTAAAAATCTATTAGATCCTACAACAATTTGAAGTATTCAACATGGGTGATGATCTTTGAGTGATGCTTTGTTGAGGTCCCTGAAATCTACGCACAAGAGAATTTCTCCATTTTTATTTCTTACTGGGGCAAAGTTTGAAACCCATGTTGAATGTTTGATTGGATATATCAACTTTGCACTTACCAACTTGTTTAGTTCATGCCTCATCATTGGTTCTATCTTTGGACTGACTAGCTTTTGTTTGTCTTACTAGATTAAACTTAGGTAGAATCTCACTAGTGTGTTTCATTATGTTCTCAGCAAATCCCTTTAGTTCTTCATAATCCCAATCCATGATTTGATCATACTTAGTGCAAAGATGGACAAAATGTTCCTTTTCCTCTATAGTGGAAATAGTTTCCAGTTTCAAAACTTTCCTTGGAGCTATTTGAATTTCCTTGTAATCTTTCTCATTTTCTTCAATTCCTCTTTTATTTTTGTTGGCATCATTTGGGCTAAACTACCCTTCTAATGTAATCATTCCTCTTAGAGATTTTTTCCCTTTCAATTGTAAAATTTGGTCCTCATAAGTTCCTGAATCTTGTGGGATAGTTCTTCTACAATTCACCGGCCTACTAAATGAATTGTGTAGGAATACACTAGACGACTAAGAGGGGGGGTGAATCAGTGGTACACAAAAATTAATTCAATTAATCAACTTACTTTGCAATGTTAATTATCTTCACATCAAGACACTTAGAAAGAAATGAGATCACACAAGACACACCACAACACATGCATATACGTGGAAAACCCTAGATGGGAAAAACCAAAAGAGAAATGCCACTTGGATCCACTATCCAAATCCAACCTCACAAAATATCTGATCACTTATACAATGTAGGCCTCAGTAGCACATAGAATCTCACTGATTACAATTCAGGGCACCAACCCTAGGAGCACCAACCCCTTGCAAGTTTAGGAGCACCAACTCCAATGCAAATAAACTAAAAATACAAAGTACTACTCTGTTTACATTGACATCATAGGTTACAGATGGATTCTGTAACTCTCTCACTCAATCACCTCTATATAAAGATATTCAAAATAAGTAACACTTTTGAAGTCATCAATAGACACACTAATACATTTGCATTACTATTCTATTCTATCAAATGACTCCAATACAATTTGCAGAGCAGAGTACTACTCTATTTACAATGGCATCAAAGAACTTATTTGAATTCTACAACAAATATGTACTCACTCATTGCTCTGCTGAGTTAATTCACTTCATTCTAAATGCATTACATCAATAACCCCATCTTCTTTTACAATCAGATTTTTTGAATGATTCTATAAAAAATTCATTAGCAACTCTACATACCAAAATATCCTTTATTTATCATCATCCTCGACTATACAAATCCATGAGACACAAAAACACATTTTGGTTTAAAACTGCCCAACCATCACCTCTAAAAAATAGTTACAAAAATTGATCAAACTACAGTCAATTGGGTAACACCGGTAACTACCCGTCAACCTTCACACTCCAAGAGATAGTCATTAGAGGTTTAAATATACATGGTCAATGAAGACCTTCCTGCCAATGAATGATTAAATGAGAGCCTTTGATTTAAGTCTTCGCACCTTCATTTTCAAATGAACCTCCATCGGGTTGGGAGACACCAGTCACCACTAAGGTGAGGGGTCAGTCATTCCACAGAAATGGTGACTTAAGTTATTACTTAATTCATAGGCATTCGATGACTATAAGTCACCTTTAAAACATAACGAAAAGAAACTTTAATGTTTTAATTCCACTTTGAAACTTTGATTTAAGGATTAGGGTTTAGTATCCAAAAGGATTTAGATCTTGACTTTAATAACCCTTTAGCATTTCAATAATGATGATACTAAATTGAAATTTGTCCACATCACTTTTGAACTTGATTATCTATGACAAAGAACAAAAGATCATATACTGTCTTCTCTTCTTTGTATGTTGAAATATCATAAGAAAAACCTTAAATTTTGTGGACAAAAATTAGATATCAATCCATAATGTAATGGAGGACATTATAATCCTAATGTAAACTGCCATGATGCTACACTCATGTCATACATATAAACATTGATACAAACACTATTGATCTTGTATCTCCTAAATGAGTGCCCTTTTAACATTACATAAAACTGTTATCCCCCTTTGACATTAGACATGCTTCTTCCATAAGACTAAACTTTCACAACAAAATACTGTCATGCATTTGACCTGGCAAATGTATATGTTGACATTAATGCCAACACACAACACAATATGCCAACTTGCCAACAAATTATACTATCTATTCATCATGCTTGAACAGCATCCAATGTATTTTATTATCAACAATGGCATGTCTTATAATAATTTTAATTGTATCCTTATTGTGCAACAAGTCCTTTATTGGATCAAATTGGGAGCCTATCAAAGCCATTTTATCTTATTTTGTATTTTTTTATAAGAACTACCACTATCTTTACTTCATCAAAATACTCTAGAAAGTCCCATACTCCATGTTTATATTCTTTCATCAAGGTATTCTTTGCAACACATATGGAATGTACTTGCTTTAATTAATTCTGAATCTCCATATATTTGTAACAGTTTAACTCCTCTTTTTGTAGCATATAAAAGACCATGAATGAGAGCTTCATACTCTACTATGTTGCTAGTGTAATGAATGAAAATCAATAAGGCTACAAGTATTCATTATTTTGAGGTGATATTAGATAAAAACCTGCTCCAACCCCAATTCTACTATTGACACTATCAAAATATAATTTCCATATCCTAGATGCTTCAATTATTTCTTTAATTGTTTTCAAGATGAAAGGCATCTATTCATTAATAAAATATGTTCCTAAACCAACTTCTTTGAACAATTGGTAACCTTCTAATACTGATTCCTAATCCATCCATAAACTATCATGATCGTCATTTATCCTTTCAATAGAATAAATTTCTTCCTCAATTTCTAGGGAATATGGTTCACTTTCAATTACAGAAGACTAATTAGAAGGGCTATGAATTAATGGCTTGTTTTCTATATTATGCATTATCAATGTTTTGAAGGCTATCTTCATTCTTGTTAGCAAGATGGTTGTCATTGCACCAAAAGATCAACCTGTTAATGCCTGATACAACCACCAAAGTTAATGAATCCATGGGAGGGCAGTTAAGCCTTGTCACAAACCCAAGCATTGTGCTGCATAGCACAAGGATCTACCAAGGGTACACACCTTGCAACAATCCCCCCAGCACAAGTGAGGGGTTCAAACCCGTGACCTAGGCTTTGATACTAATTGTTAGCAAGATGGTTGTCATTGCACCAAAAGACCTACTTGTTAATGCTAGATACAACCGCCAGAGTTAATGAATCCACGGGAGGTGGTTAGGCCTTGTCACGAACCCAAGCACTACATTGCATAACATAAGGAGACCAAGGGCACACACCTTGCAACAATTTTAGTTTCATGTATGGTTTTTATAAACATATGACTATAATCTAGTGATAAATATCCTCTTATTTTTGTAGTAAAGTCTCTAGACAAGCAAATGTCAAATGTAGTGGCCTGAAGCTCTATAAAAAATGTCTTGTAGATGTTTTATAGGAAAAGAGAGAAGATTGGATTGATAGTGTTTAGTTATATCCTCCTTTCACTACAAACATTCAAGGACATTCAACCGAGTTGAATCACAGCTTTTTGCAAGAGGATTCACCTATAAGTTGATAGTCACTTGTAACGATGTGGAAATTTGGAATTTGTTGACTAATGTATTAATTTAATTCCTAATTATGCTTAAAACCCTAATTATACAAAATCATAAATAAATGGATGAATCCCAACAAATGCTCGCAGACAAATATGTAATATTCAAAGTAGATACATACCAGGTTTTGAGATTCTGGATGTGGAAAAATTAGGGGCTAAAGAGTGGGTGCCCAAGCCTAGGGTAGGAACTTCGTCGGGGATTTCTGGAAGTTGTCTGCTACTGATTGTCACTATCTTGGAGGTTTTCAGCTACGGAGATCTGGAGGGCTTCAGAGCGGGCGCCCAAGCCTAGGCAATGCTTTTCTTCTATGATCTAGATTTTATACTCTCTATCACAGCCTCCTACAACTCAAATTCCACAGAACATGACACCTATCACCTGTAATCACAAAGAATGGGGTTGGGTGTTGTGGTGTTTAGGATCTTGCCTCAGTCAAGCCCCAAAATGGCATTCAAGCCTTCCAACACCGTTGTTTGATAAAGAGTGTGTATCCCTGCAGGATAGAGGCAAAAGCAAATTGATAAATTGATAAATGATTGATTCAACACAAATAGATATCACCTCAGAGGTGTAGCTCACATGTAGATGAAAATCCTTCAATACATGAGAAGATGAAGCCAAATCTGCATAACAAACACAACAACAATATTCTGCTCTACAACAATGAATGCCTTGAATGCTCTAAAATCGTAAGTTTTCCAAAAGTTCATAACCATCTTCTAGTTTACAAATGAAACCCTAAACATGATTATATATGCATTCTTGCTACAAATTTTGTAATTCAAACTTAAGATGTCGGCAACGGAACCTTTTAACAGTCACATAACTGACATTTAAATTTAGGACCTACCTAAAATAGGGTAGGACTAGGGTGCGAGTGCCCAAGCCCCAGTCCTATTTTCAAGGTAGGATCAAGCTCAATAAGTTCCCCTCAATCCCATTTGACATGGGATTTCAGGGATTTTGCATTGGGAGTTGAAATGAACATGCATGTATGAAAAACAAGGGACCCGAGAGCTAAACTTAGGAGGTAAAAGTCCTAGGGGGCATTTTATGACTAAACATTTAGCCCCCACTTTAATGTATGTATAAATGCATGACACATACATGCATTAAAGTACGGTCAAAACACAACAAAAATGCCAAGCACTTGAAGCTAATGCATACACAAAGATTGAGGAACTATCTCTAGCCCCCAAATTAGGTAGACATTGGAGAAAACACATCGCAGACACACCAAACACAATGAAGATAGTAACAGGCACGCAAAGCATGGAGAAGACAGTAACAGACACACAATACATAGAAAAGATAGTATTGAAGACATGCAAAACATGATGAATATAGTGAATGCAATGATTATTTCTTTTTCATTTTCTCATATTTAAATGAATGTGGATGCATGGAAAGTAAAAATGCAACACACAACCAAAAATGTAGGGAGGGACATTTCACCACATAGATTTAGACTACATATGGGGGAGAAGACACGCAATACAAATCTCAGAGTGTAGGGAGGGGTATTTCACCACACAGCTTTAGACTACACTTGAGAACAAGCATGCCATATAAATCCCAAAGCATAGGAGGGGCATTTCGCCATGCTCTTTGGACTATACTTGGGAATAAACATGTCATACAAAACTTGAGTGTAGGGAGGGGAATTTCACCACACATCTTTAGACTACACCAGGGGGGAAACACACGAAAGACACATGGAAAACACAAGCACCGTATAGCATGCCAAAGACATACTATACGTCTAAAACATGGAAAACAAGGTGATGGATGGAACTTATTGCTAAGCCCCCACCATCCCAAGCATGTTACAGGCACACCTAATGGTTGGGATTATGCCACAACAACCACTAAAGACATGTTTAAGGGAGGATACACCAACCCCACTGATGTAGGAGCATCCATGGTCAATGGAAACCTTACATCACCAAAAATATTTTAATTTATGTTTGTTTATTTTCAATAAGGTTTATAGGCTTGGGAAATAATATTTTAATTTGCAACAAATATAATTTTCCTTAGGCATATTGGTAAATGTAATTTTTGTGGAAAAATGCCTCGGTAATTTATAAATGCCTCAAATAGTGGAGAATATCTTTCCTAGGAAAAGGCATTAAATTCTATTTTAGTGGAGGCTAATTTTTGTCATAAGTGGGGCTGCCAAGAATCATGGAATTAATGGCACTTATTATTGTAACCATCATAGTGTAAGGAATCTTGTAAGTGGTCTTTATGGCCCAAGTTGGTGGACCTAACTCCTAGAATTTTATTTTATGAAATTCCAAAATTTGTAACTCCAAGAGGGGGGTTGTAATTATGAGACCCAGTCTCGGTAAAAAAAGAATAACTTTCTCATATCTTATCGAAATTAAAAAATTAAAAATGTTCTAGAAAGATGGGATGGAGAGGCATGAAACCCAAAAATTGCTTTAGATATTTTTTGAAAAATGAGGGTGCAGTGAAAAGAATAAGTGACGGGTTTTTTATTAGAGCTAGGAGAAGAAAATTGAAGAGAGACCCAGATGTTGGGGAAGGAGTCTAGATGTGGAGAAAATTATCTGTTGTAGGTGTTGGATGTGTAATTCTCAGAAGCTCACAAGCTTCCTTATTTTGTAATGCATTTTCAAATTTGAATAAAAGATTTTGTGCAGATTTCTCTTCATATCTTTGTTGTAATATTTTATTTCCATCCTTCTTGCAGAGGCTTGTTTAAGTGTTGTATTGCAAATTTGAATGGATTAGTATCTCATTGTTGTATCAATTGGTAAATTAGTTCCCCTCAGCATCAATTGGTATCAGAGCTTAGAAGGTCTTGGCAAAAGAGAGTTTGGTGTTTGCGGGTTTTTGTTTGTGCAAGTTGAACAGAGAACCTGGTTGCCAAAAGACTAAGTAGATGAGGAGAAAAAGAGACCTAGGTGAGGCAAAGATAAAGAAAAGCAAGGTTAAAGGGACTTTCTTGAAGAGAAGATGGATTTGTTGAAAAGGTACTTGCAATTTGGGGGTTCACAAAAGAAGAAGCAAGTAGAAAAAGAGAGGAAGAGGAAAGAGGAAAAGATGAGGCAAATAGAGGTTGAGAAAGAGATAAGAGAACTAAGGCAAGCTATGGGAGAGATGGAAAAAGATATGGAAAGAATAGTTCAGCAGTTGCAAAGTTGGCACTTATCAGTGAAGAGGAAGATTACATGGCCCATCAAGAAAATTGTCCAAAGAAGAAGAAGACAAGCAAGGACAGCAGCAATAGAGGAAGAACAAAAACAATCTCAGATAGAGGAAGAAGTAAGAAATGAAATGGTGAGTACATCTATGACTATTTTGACATCAAGCATTGAAGAAGATAAAGTAGACATGGTTGTGGGTGAGCCTTATTTTCAGTCTCAAGAGCAAGTTGAACAAGTAGAAGGGCATATTACTGTTAATGTTGCTGATAAAGTTGATGTTGATAATGAAGTTGCTAATAAGGTCGCTATTACAGAGTTGTAGTTCTTGCAGTTGGATGTTGTTATATTGCAGGGATCACCAAAGGAGTGTGAGAAGCAAAGTAAAGAATACATTGTTGGTACTGACCAAGGTGTTTTGATGAATGAAGTTGTCATTATTCAAGTGTCAGTATCCAAAGCAGCGGATAAGAAGAAGTTGTTTCCATTTGATAGACCTAAGAACCTTAACAAGAAGATGGGAAAACCTAAAGTGAAAATGAAGACCAATTGGAGTTGTTTCAAAGAGGACAAGAGGCAGAGCATAGAGGAAATCAAGGAGGAGCATTCAAAGGATGAAGACCTGTTATTACCCTCAATCCAAGAGGGCTTGGATTTTCTTTTGGTCAAGAGTCTGATGCAGGAGGATCCATGGTCAATGGCAACCTTACATCACCAAAAATATTTTAATTTTTATTTGTTTGTTTTCAATAAAGTTTATAGGCTTGGGAAATAATATTTTAATTTGCAACAAATATAATTTTCTTTGGGCATATTGATAAATGTACTTTTTGTGGAAACATGCCCTGATAATTTATAAATGCCTCAAATAGTGGAGAATATCTTTCCTAGGCAAAGGCATTAAATTCTATTTTAGTGGGGGTTGATTTTTGTCATAAGTGGGGTTGATTCTGTCATAAGTGGGGCTGCCAAGAATCATGGAATTAATGGCACTTATTATTCTAACCATCATAGTGTAAGGAATCTTGTAAGTGGTCTTTATGGCCTAGGTTGGTGGACCTAACTCCCAAAATTTTATTTTATGAAATTCCAAAATTTGTAACTCCAAGAGGGGGGTCGTAATTATGAGACCTAGTCTCGGTAAAATGGGCATAACTTTCTCATATCTTATCAAAATTAAAAAAATAAAAATGTTCTAGAAAAATAGGAAGGAGAGACATGAAACCCAGAAACTATTTTGGAAAATTACAAAAAATGAGGGTATAGTGAAAGGAATAACTAACAGGTTTTTTATTGGATCTAGGAGAAGAAAATTGAAGAGAGACCCAGATGTTGGGGAAGGAGTCTAGAGGTGGAGAAAATTATTTGTTGTAGGTGTTGGATATGTAATTCTCAGAAGCTCACAAGATTCTTTATTTTGTAATGCATTTTCAAATTTGAATAAAAGATTTTGTGCAGATTTCTCTTCATATCTTTGTTGTAATATTTTATTTTCAGCCTTCTTGCATAGGCTTGTTTAAGTGTTGTGTTGTAGATTTGAATGGATTAGTATCTCATTGTTGCATAAATTGGTAAATTAGTTCCCCTCTGCATCACCCACCTACTCGGAGGACTTTTGAAATAAAAGGGATGTGCACTAGCTCAAGAGATACACCATCCCTGCCTTCACAGAGGGCTTTAGATAAAAGGATATGCACGATATCCTACCTCTACAAAGGGCTTTAAATAAAAGGATATGTATGATATCTCGCCTTCATGGAGGGATTTTTGATTGTAATATAAAATAAAGATGTGAACTCATGCCAGAGATACAACATCTCACCTCTGCAGAGGGCTTACAAACACACTTCATTAGTACCAAAATCATCAAATAGCTTACCTTATATACCCCCACCTTAAGGTGGTTGATATCGTGTACTGATATCAAGCACGTTAAGGTAGAGAGAAAACACACAAGGGAACAAGATCTTTCACAAAGCCCTTGCCCCCAAAGGTGACATGTGCTCATGATCACCGAATGTTCCCACAAACACACACTTCTTAATCTAAGCAGTGCATGAAAACAAAGAAGCCAAGGCTACACAAATGGGTTCGAGTCTAAGTATAGCCATGGGGCTTATACTATCTAGGCATCTCAGAACTGAGTGTAACAAGGCGAGACACACAAAGCAATCAAAATGCACAGAGTAGATGTATTGTTATGATTTGTTATCAAAGATAAGACAACATAAAATATCACACATAGTGATTCCACTAGCCAAGCGCTAGATATATAAATCAACCCTATCGTCATATATTGACTAGGTCCATTTTTTCTTTGCTTGTTGAAGGGACACACAATCCGTATCAGTATATGTTTGTTTTTCATCATCCGCTGACTAGATAGAACCACTAGAAGAAGGTAAACACTAGAAAGAGAGAGGAGAACAAGTGTCTTAGGAATGATCACGTAGGAGGATGCCCCCAGGTCATCAACCACAATGTTATGCGCCTAAGACACAACACACAACAATAAAAATAGAGAAGAAAGATAGAAGAATGGTCACAATAGAGGCGGTCTCCTGGTATCCTTGACCTTACAAGAGTATCAAGGGTCATCCAAGGAGGCCTAAATAACACATAACATATCACGGGGGGAACACAACACAAGAGGGGAGGTCACATAAATGAGAAAATAATGCTATGACATAAGTGACACCAAGGTTAGAAATACTTATCTATTGCTAAGAAAGGTTCAAACTTGTGAGCATCTTAGAAAGGTGCTCTATCAAGTTTGTAAAAAGTTTGCATTTGTTTGATTCATACTTTCAGGATGATCAATAGGTGTTTGTTTGTCAAATCATTGTATAGTTAAAATATTTTGTTATTTGCTAGGAGGGGAATCATTACTATTTCCCACTGATGATAACCGTCTTATTCTTTTTTGATCCTTTAATTTCTTATTTTGTTGAGTTCGTCTATCATAGTGAAAAGTATTATCTTCCACCGTATCAACCTTTTATTATGTCATAATTTCTTATCCCGGTTGTTCAATTTGTCTTTCCAATGCATTTTGGTTAGCTCTCGATCCTTGAAGGGATAACAAAGGAGGAACCTCAACATAGATACCATTTCTTCATGGACCAGGTGAATTTGCAACTTTCTCCCTATCCACTTCTATCATACCCACTATTTCATCATAATCCAAATAGTCATCTTCCTGTTCTACTATATTTTGTTCCATCATATTGTTCTAATTATGTCTAGGGATTGGATTAGTAAATATCTATAAATTCTGATTTGGAGGAGCAACCGACTTATTTCCATTGTCATTCACACCAGTTACGTGTATAACATTCGAGTCAATGAGGTCTTCAATTTCATGTTTAAGATGCATACATCATTCAGTATCATGTCCTTGTTGCCAATGATAGTGACAAAAAGCATTAGTATTGAAATAAGGTCCTTGCATTCTACTAGCATCCAATGGTTTAATCAAAGGAAGCTTCAAGAGATTGTTACTCACTACTTGATTCATGATAGAATGTAAGGAGTCAGATATCAGAGTGAATTGTCTTTATTGTTGTCGATTTTGAAACGGTGCCCTCTTCGGATTAGTGATAGCGGACACTTATGAAAAATTGATTGAATTCTACCCATTAACCTTGATGAAACTCTTATTATTTCTCTTAAAGTTGTTTTGTGAGGGTCTACCCATGGATTGACCAATTTGAGCCGATGAGTTTTGGTTTTTATACTGACTAGACGAAAGTTGGTAATCATGAAGGTTTGTGCATAAATGTTGAAAAGAGTTATACTTCATCAAGAGGATCTTATCATGGATGTTAGGTTGTAGATTTGTAATAAATACCTTTTGGACATCCTCATCATTCATCTAGTATTGAATTTGTGCATAAAGAGCTTGATACTGACTAATAAACTCAGTTAACTTCTCTTTCAGACCTTGCTTACAATGAACTAAATAAATTAGAGAGACTTGAGGTCCGATGTTTGCTTGAAAAGATTGTAAAAATTGATCAACTAGTTGAGAGAAAGAGTGTATTGAATTCAGAGGTAAAGAGAAAAACCACTCCAAAGTAGTATCTTTGAGAGATCATGGAAAAAAAATTTCTAACAAGTCCTCTTCAAAGTAGAAATCACTACACATGGTTGTGAATGCTACCACATGAGTATTAGGATCACCTTTTCCACCATATTTTTCAAAGCGAGGAGTTTCAAACTTCTCAGGCTAGGAGTTCTCAAGATTGCATAAGATAGAGGATTACGAGCATGATAAGTCAATATATTAGGTTGTGAAGAAATTGTCAAGCTCATCACATTTTTTTTGTAAAGAGGTCATGCCTTGCAAGAGTTGGTTTAGGAGGGCATCATTAGGGGATGTGGTTTGAGAATTAGAAGTCGTGATCATGAAATTTTGAGGAGATTGATTTTGAGTGGTAACAAAAGGAGGTTGGGAGTAATTATGAGTGGAAGGTGGTCAAGAATAGTTGTATGTAAGAGGTGGTTGAGAATAAGTGGGATGGAGAGGTGGTTGAGAGTGATTATTCATAAAAGAAGTCACCCTAGGTGCTAATTTTGATAGTTGAATCCCACGGCTTTGTAATTTTGTGAATTAATGCCATTAGATACTCCAATACTAGTGGTAGCATTACTACAAGCATGTGCATTAGTAGTTAGAATTGTTGATGTAAAAGTAGACATTCTAGTAGTCAGTATAGGTGTCAATAGTTGTGTATGAGACGATGATGACATGTGATTAATAACATTTGCACATTCAGTCACCAACATAACATTATGATGCACTATATGCATTAAGCCTCGAAGTGCATTAACACCATCTTGTCCTTCTTTTAACAATTCTCTTATGTTATGAATCGCAGGTATAGCTTCATCTGCTATCCTTTAATTTTCCATAAATGCTTGAAAATTAGATAGTTCCTTATCAAGTTTATTTATTTTCTCATCAGGTGCATGTGTTATCACCTCAATAGGGTCCTCAACATCATGAAATATTTGTTCTTCCATTGTAGTTGTAGGAGGTATGTTATCTTGTAAATTTTGTGTTTCACCTTTTGTAAAGGTGTTCAATGGATTTTCAGATGTAGGAACACTGTTAGTTTCAGGAGCACTAGAACCTATTAGTCTAATACTTCTCCTTAAAGGGATATTTCTATTAGGGAAGTGGGTTATAAGACTCATGAAAAAGCATACAACACTCAATGTACAAACTAATAGAACAAACCTTAGAACGAAGGTATGTTTGAGAGCTAAAATGCTTGATTTTACACTTTTTCAATGCAAATGCCTAAAAGAAGTAGTGTTGTAAGGAAATTGATGAGGGGAATTGAATTATAACCTTAATATCAGTCCAATAGTGCATAAATATCCTTCACAACACACCTATAGTGCAAATCTAGATAGATGACAAGGCAAAATCTAGTGAAAATGCAAGGTTTTTAAACCCTAGTTGTGAAATTAAGGCATGAAACTATGCAAAATTATGTATGAATGAAGTCTAATCAGATTTATGATGTTAAATAAATCAGCTCATATCTGAAAATGATGTCACAAGTTTTATAATGCTCAATGCAAGTGTAATTTCAAGGGAAGATGAGTTATAAGCTAGTTTTTGTTGAAATTGACTATGTGAAAATGCAAATTTTGAGATGTAAATCCAAAAACACACTATGATGAAATAATACAATCAGAAATCACTCCTAAAAGAGTGTTTAAAAGAGTAGTAAAATCTAAAACAATATTTTAACCACAAACCCTAGCTTTTGGAAAAACTATGTTATATGAAAAATGCACAATTTCAAGCAAAATCTAACAATTTAAGCATGAAAATGCAATGCAAATGATTAATTAATGATGTAATGTTGTAATTTATATCAGATCTGATAAAAAAATTAGATATTAAATGAAATTTAATGAAATTGATGCAAACTGTGTCAAAATGCAAGCCTAGGATGCCAATTTTTTTCAAAATTTTCAATTTTTTTATAAATTTTCAAATGCAATAAGATGAATGAATGTAAATCTAACGTACAACACTCAACAAGGTGCAAAATTCAAATAAAACATGGGTTCACCAAAATGTTTTATAGGAAAAGAGGAAAGACGAGATTGATAGTGTTTAGGTTAAATCCTCCTTTCACTACAAACATTCAAGGGCATTCAACCGAGTTGAATCACAACTTTTTGCAAGAGGATTCACCTACAGGTTGATAGTCACTTGTAACAATGTGGAAATTTTGAATTTGTTGATTAATGTATTAATTTAATGTTTGATTATGCTTAAAACCCTAATTATACAAAATCATAAATAAACGAATGAATCTCGACAAATGCTCACAGATGAAGATGTAATATTCAAAGTAGACACATACCAAGTTTTGAGATTCCAGATGTGGAAAATTTGGGGGCTAAAGAGTAGGCACCTAAGCCCAGGGTAGGAACTTCGTCAGGGATTTACAGAAGTTATCTTCTACTGATTGTCATTGTCCCTAAGGTTTTCAGCTACAAAGATCCGAAGGGATTTGGGGAGGGCGCCCAAGCCTAGGTAGTGCTTTTCTTCTCTGATCTAGACTCTATAGTCTCTATCACAGCCTCCTACAACTCCACTTCTGTAGAACATGACTCTTGTCACCTATAATCACAAAGAAGGGGGTTGGGGGTTGTGCTGTTTAGAAGCTTGCCTCAGTCAAGCCCTAAAATGGAATTCAAGCCTTCCAACACCGTTGTTTGATAAAGAGTGTGTATCCTTGTGGGATAGAGGCAAAAACAAATTGATAAATTGATAAATGATTGATTCAACACAAATATATATGACTTCAGAGGTGTAGCTTGCATGTAGATGAAAATCCTTCAACACATGAGAAGATGAATCCAAATCTACATAACAAACACAACAACAATAGTCTACTTTGCAACAATGAATGCCTTAAATGCTCTAAAATCATAAGTTTTTCAAAAGTTCCTTATCATCTTCTAGTTTACAAATGAAACCCTTAAACATGCTTATATATGCATTCCCACTACAAATTTTGTAATTCAAACTTAAGATGTCAACAATGAAACCTTTTAACGGTCACATAACCGACATTCAAATTTAGGACCTGCCTAAAATGGGGCAGGACTAGGGTGTGAGCACCCAAGCCCCGGGTCATATTTTCAAGGTAGGATCAAGCTCAATAAGGTCTCCTCAGTCCCATTTGACATGGGTTTTCAGGGATTTTGTATCGGGAGTTAAAATGAACATGCATAATGAAAAACAAGGGACCCGAGAGCTAAACTTAGGAGGTAAAAGTCCTAGGGGGACATTTTACAACTAAATAGTAGAACCTCTATATTTGGGCAAGCATAGAGAGATTAAAGAAGGTTATTTATTACTCCTATTACATTAATAGAGGTCCCATCAAGTTGAATCACCTTTTTGTCCATTGACTAATAGTTAAGTCCTAGTGTATCACTAATTCTTTTAGGCATTATTGAAATGCTAGAGCCTAAGTCAACCATACAGTTATGAATCAATTTATCCTTAAATGCTAGAGTTAGGTAAAAGGGATTAATCTTTATTGTACTAACCTGCTCTCCCACAATTTTTAGCACGGTAGGTTGCTTTTTGTTAGGAAAAAAGGTGTTGTACACCTTGCACAAGAAAAAAATATTTTAATTATGTAAAATAAATATTCACCTACATAGTGCATCTTTAGTGATGTGTTTAGTCACATTAAATATTTATTTGGGACCACTTGTCAATTCATATTGTAACATTAGGTAGATATATTATGTGTGAGTGACATAGGACAAATATTCAATATTTGTAGTAAATATTTAATTTTGGGGTCAATGTTCTTGTGCTCTCATGGTTTTCAGACACATGGTTTTGCCAATACCATGTAGTTGTATTTGTGTGAGCTTCATTCTATAAAAGAAAGCACATGTTTAGTGGTTGAGTTTTGCTATCATTTTGGAGTGGGTTGTCATTTATATTGAGCTCCCCTATAAGTACGTATGTGAAGCATGGCATGGGGTGTGTGGATTGCACATGGTTACCCACTTTTCTTAAACACATGGAGGATGCATTGGATGAGTTTGATATTTCAAAAGTGTTCATGAAGACTCTATAGGTGTATTGTAATGTTTTCATTGTTGAATAATACATTGAGTCTATGTATATCTTGTGTTATCTTGTTGTACATCTTTTGATATTTGCATTATGGTTATTTTGTAAGCTTGTATACATCATTTTCTCTCACACGATTATGTCAGAAATGGTTTGATCAACTTGTATTTTCCTAACAAGCGGTATTAGAGCTATGGTTATGTCTAAGGGAGATGTGAGCTCCTTACTTTTGTTTAACCCTTGCTTGAGGAGATCTAGTGCAAAATTGGAGGCATGGCAATGTTGAAGAGATTTCATATATTTCAAGGTATAAGTATTTTGTGTAGGTTATGAAGATACAAATTCGGGTTTATAGGGTTTACAAATTTGTGGTTATTTTTGTAGATTTTTGGTTTGAAAATGGGTTTTGTTTTGGGCTCCTTTTAAGGATTTTCTGGAGATGATTTTTTTTGGAGACCTCTTGAGAAAAATGGACCTCTTACCATTGAGTCCAGAATGGTCAAAAACCTAAATATTCATATAAAATTTTCTAGGGTTTGTTACAAATTGTGAAAAGGATTTTTTTTTGGGTGTTTATCATGAGGGTTTTATGAAGTTATAGAAATGGCCTCCTGGAACAAAACGGATCTCGCCATTGGATCCAACAGGCTTGAGACATGAAAAATGACATAAAGCTCAAAGTATTTTGGCCACCAAGGCCTCAAAGAAAAAATGCCCCCTGCCTTGTTTGGTTGTATGGTCATATAGCTCTGTAATTTGAAAAATTAAAACAAATACCTTGTGCAATATTTTTTAATGGTAGAGATTTAATTAACTTTTTTTTAAAATTAAAATTTGTATCAAGGGCACCCATTCGACACAAACCACCCATGGTAGCTAGGGTACATAGGTTTTTAATGGTGTATGCAAGCAGGGCAGGGTTGTACAAAACATGGTAGGTATGAATGATAGGTTGGAGGACCGGTGAGTACATGGTTGGTGGCCCCTAGTCAGTGGCTACTGGTTTCGATAGGCCTTAGCCCCTGATCCTAGACCTAGTTGGTGGCTGCCATGGCTAGTGGGCCTTAGCCCCCAGTCTCAGCCCTTGGTTGGACCAACTGGAGCTTATCCCTTCACAAGCTCATTTAATAATTGAAAACTTTAAACAATTTTAAAACCTTTTCTGAGTTCGCAAGTCAAAATCTTTGAATTTGAAAAATAAAACTAAATTTAATTATTCCATCAAGTCTACCACCTACAATCAACTTGTGTACCACTACCACCCAACTGCAACCCCTACACTAGTTCTTATATCTGCGATGACATCATTTGTATGGATGACCCCTTTTGGGGCCCTCTCTAGCCCTTAGAGGGTCTTTTTCTTCCATAGGGCATAACTTTCACATACAATATCAGATTTATGACTTCTTATAGGCATTGGAAAGCTCTCTCCAATAACTATATAGTGGTATATGTTTATTGATAATATTTTATTATTTATATAATAATTTGGTGCCTAAAGTTGGAATTGCTTCAGAATGGTTAATTGGTCATCACTTGAGCAAATGGGTTAAAATTTTGGATTTTGAATAGTTAATAGAGAGAATTTGTAGCATACCACATAGTGGATCAAGTGCTTTTTCACTTGGATGAGCAGAGAGAGGATTGTATTTATTTGAGCACTTGTAGGAGCTTGAATTCAAAGTGTGATTATGTGAGCATCCAGACAAATTTATGCCCAAAAACTTGTGGCAATGCATGTTTCTATGAGAATGATATGATGATATATTAGGTTAATAGATTTGGTACTTCTTGATATAGTTTTACATGTATTTTCATATTGTTGAGTTTGATGGTGACAAGTACACAGGTTATCTTCTAGTTTGAGGAAATTGTTGATACACATGTGAGACTAGAAGTCTCAATTCAGTGGGAGTTGAGTACAAGTATAGTAATGGGGATGATTATGGTGTCATGGATATGCATGTACATTTGACCATTGACACAACATTGTCATGTATGTAGTTAGCAGGTTTGGGTTGTGATGATTAGATTGATTCATGATTACAGATGGTGGTGTGATTCAATGTTAGGAGGTTGTTCTTATCTCCTATATGCTTGTTTTTATCCTTGACTATGGTTACTCATTTGTGGAATTGTTTGGAAAATCAAATATAGAGTTGATCTAGTGTTTGAGTCTTGAGATCTACAAGTTATCTTCTTTGTTATCTTAGTTTGCAGGTTACTGATATGATAATGAGTTTGCATGTTTCATTGTTTGGGATCTATGAGTTACATAGTTTTGTGGGTTGGCCACCCATTGGTTGTAGTGGGATGACTCATATGTGGACTATTTATATCCATAGATCTTTTTAGTGTTAATGCAGATCCAGTTGTGTGTCCTTGTCTGTGGTCATTTGTGCATTGGTATGTTTTTTGGGATGAGAGGATGGATTATTAGAGTGCCTGGATAGTTAGTTGTTGGGACTTATAGCATGGTTTTTTATCCTCTTGGCTTGGATATCTTGGTTCTACTTTATTCTCTAGAGTTGTTGGTATTGTAGTTGCTTGTGTGTGGACCATGTGTGCTCTTTATTTAGGAGACAGTTATCACAATGCCATGGATAGCTCAATATCACGGTTTAGTGGGATGTTTGGCAGTGATGTGGATTCATCACTTTGTGATGCATGATCTTCTGTAATGGTTACAGGTGTCATGGAAAGGCTCTTGGTTTATGATTCTTGTTGTTGTGAAAGTGCTTTGACATCTTGAGTTCTATTGTCAAGAGATGGTTATCTTCATGTTTTTGGAGATGTTGCCATCTTGGTTTACCATGGAGGACTCTTGAAGTTTTTGTTAAGGTGTCAATTTTGACAAGTGATCTTTGGTTGAGAGGATGTTTGGTATTGTGTCTTGGTTTACACTAGATACTAGTTAGAGTTTTGGCATGATATAGGTTCTCTTGAGAGTAGGATATGTTCATTAGAGCATGTGATCTCCTAGGAGATGTTAGATCATGATGTCATGTTGGGTTCCTAATTCTATGTTTGGATCTTTGACAATGGTCTAGTTAGTTCTCTTGGTATTGAGTGCATTAGTCTTTTTTTTTTAGCTTCATGATAGTGTGGTGTTGTATTTGGATTTTAGCATGGATTGATTGGTTGTCTGTGCTCATGAATACTTGGAGATTAAGGTGAGGTTAGATTTCTCTTGCGACATTCTTTGAGACAGTTACTCTTTGGAGGTTTTAATAGGAAGTTTGAGGAGCCTTCACCTAGATATGGACGTGAGTACATGATGGACCTAATGAAGAGATTTTTCGTGGAGAGTCATTGTGTCTTAGTGTATTCATGAGGGGCAATGTCATTCCCCACTCTTGGTCTACTTGGCATATAATCATCTAATAAGTATTGCCAACCTTGTTTTCAAATGCATTTTTTCTATGCTTTATCTTCTCATGGATATGGATCTTAAGCTACATTTGTTAGTTATTAAGGGTTCATTTGAGGAGTGTTTGGCATGTGTATCTCCTTATGAATATGAGTTTGATTTATGATGTCATTTATGAGGATTTAGGAGATGTTTATTGGGTTAATTCCTAGTTTGGGAATGGATTTGAGTTTGATCTTTCTTGGCTTGCGAGGCTTGCATCCATGTTGGTTACATGATACATATGTTTTGTTTGATTTATGAGATTGAATAGCTGGGTGTTGTTAAGGCTTTTCAATTGGGGTTGTAAAGGAGATCATACTTGACATAGCTTATTACTTTGAGGTGTTGGTAGAAGGTAATGGTATGAGATATGATTTAGAATTTTCTCTCTTTATTCTATGGCTACTTTCTGGAGGTTCATGTTCACATGGTTTGTTGTGGTGGACTTGCGAGAGTTATGATGAGATGTTGTGAGGGAGTATTCAGAGGTTTGTGCTGCATGTGTTGATAATTGTGATTGTTCTTTGTTACTATATGGTATGATTATTAGCCACACCTTGGTATGAGTGTTTATTGGTATACTTAATATGCCTTGATCTATTTTAGATTTGATATTACCCACGTAGTGGGAGTTCCTATATGTGTATGTTATTGTTTGACAGGTTTTATATAGGGAACTTGTGATTACAGTTTATGGGTTTGATATGTTGTTGGCATGAGTTCTACCAATGTTTTTTATACCTTTTAAGGTATGGATGATTGGATGTACTAGAATTTGTCATGGGTTCTATTTCTAGTCATGTGGGTTATTTCTATGGCAGCAGCTTGGAGCCTTTGTTATTATTTGGATTTGATGTGTGTGTTATTTAGATTGGTGCATCTTAACCTTGGATTGTTCTATATCTTCCATAGGTAGCATGTTGGAGGATGAGAGGATTTCTTGCTTGAGATGGGGGTCACTTTGGTTGTATTGTAGGTATCTTGATAGAGCATAAGAGCATGCTTGAGATTTATGCAGTTTTATTAATGGCTATAATAAAATGTTTCATCAATTGACCCTTTATGCAATGTAGACAACAAGTGGGACAATTCTAGGAAAAAGGGTTTTATACACCTTGCACGAGAAAGAAATATTTTAATTATGTAAAATAAATATTTACTTGTGGTGCATCTTTACTGATGTGTTTAGCCACATTAAATATTTATTTGGGACCACTTCTAAAGTTGTATTGTGATATTGGTTAGATGTAATATGTGTGAGAGACATGGGACAAATAGTTAGTAGTTGTGGTAAATATTTAATTTTGGGGTCAATGGGTTTGAGATACATTTTTTCCAATACCACAGATGTATTTGTGTGAGTTTGATTCTATAAAAGCAAGCACATGTTTAGTAGTAGAGGTTGGCTATAATTTTTAAGTGGGTTGTCATTTGTGTTGATCTCTCTTATAAGTGTGTATGTGGAGCATGGCATAGGATGTGTGGATTGCATGGTTACCAATTTTACTTGGACACATGGAGGATGCATTGGAGGAGCTTCATGTTTTAGAATTGTTCATGGAGAATTGTAACTATATTTTAATATTTTCATTGCTTAATAAAACATTGAGTGTGGATGCTTTTGGAAGCTAGGTTTTCCCTTTCCCAAGGCATATCTTTTGTTATCTTGTAGTGTGTCTTTTGACCTTTGCATTATGGTTATTCTATAACCTTTTATGCATCATTCTCTCCTAGGGTTATGCAGGAAATAGTTTGATCATCTTGTAATTTCCTAACACTTTTAAGGTAAATCTATTTGTTCAACACTTTGATGCTTATATTTGTTTGACTAATTTTGTTTTTCAATTCTTCTTTTAATGTTTTCATCTATTTTGAGATACAAAGGAATTCCCATATAGATACCCTGACTATAGACCTTTTGAGTTGTTCCACAATATTGAAGGGACCAGTTGGTTCTGTGGGTAGCTTGGTGTTTGGTGCCCAAAAGATTCTAGGCTTTTCCACCAATAGATAAAGGGCATTACCCTATCTTGCAAGGTAGTTGAATTGTCTTGTTGCTTCTAGTTCTTTTATCTTATCCAACCTCACTAGAGTAATTATAGGGGAAGATTCCATGAACACTCCAATGAGAGGGGTTCTTTCCTTTGTTTGACTATCAAATTTTGTCTTTTTTACCTGTTCACGTCCTTGATTTTTTTCTTCCATTGTTTTTCTTTAAGATCTTGTGAGATAGTCTAATTGAACTTACAATTTGTTCTATGTTGATGTTGATTGATTAACCATGCACACATTCAACTCCTCCCAAGTGATCAAATTTGTCCCTTAAGTAAATGATATGTGGTTAAAAGAGTGTTCCAATGTTTGACCACTTTGAGTGGTGTCATACCTTTGATAGGAGAAATCCCCTTGGCTTTGTTCTATGTTACAAGATGAAGTGGAAGCATGAGGGCTTGTGTTTGGGTAGTACCACTAAGTTAGTTCTTCTACATAATTATTTTGTACTACAACCAATTCTCTAGTAGTGTTGTGAGGAATTCGCTAGAGAAGTAATTCCACAAAAATAATTTGGTTATGTGGGGAAGAGGAAATATTTTAGGCTAGTACATTGGTTTTCATAGGAAATTTTGATTGCTTTGGTGAGGTCTATTACTTTGGCCCAACTAGTAATGATTGTTGCATTACTGGGCATGAGGTTGTTGATTATTACCATTCATCGACTTTCGATAGTTCTATTGCTTTTTGAGAGATGTCACATCATTAGACATATTTATTAACAATCCTCTCATTTCATCAATCTCAAATGTAGGTGCTCATTCAAGAAAATTATTTTCAGGAATGGGCCTTGGGTTGGCATAGGAAGAATAATACGCGAGGGGACCTGTTGATAATTCTTAGGGGAAGAGGAAACATTATTTGCATATTTTGGAATAGTGGCATGGGAAGTCTAGGTGTCAACCGTCCTATTTGTATTAAATCATTTTATGTAGCAATGACCACTCCATATGCACCTGGTAGGATATTTCCTCCTCTATTATTAACCATTATTGTCTTGTGAAAATCTAATTCTTTTAGGTAGAAAATATAAGCCACACCTAGTGGGTGATGTATTTACATAGGGATTCTTTACCAACTCTTTGCAAATATGTTTTTGAAATCATCCAACCTCTTTGGCAAAGCTCTCTTTATGATTCTGAGTCATTCTAGTAGTGCAATAGCATCATCATTTTCTTTGAATCTTTTAATCAGCACATGGTCATGTTGGTTCCAATTTAGTGTTGAATGCAAAGCCAAAAATGATACTAGTCAAAGGCTTTTCCATTGAAAGAAGTAGTTAGAAGTCTCAGAGTGATATTATCTTTAGCAATATTATGTAAAATGCAATGATTTACCATATCATGGAGGTGTTCAGTTGGGGTTTGCAATTTTTTTCCTAGTATATTATGGTAATGAGCATAAATCTACATCGAGAATAGCTCTCCATAGATTAGGTGCAATAGGTGGTGCCAAAGGTCCTCTTGTATTCCATGGTGGAAATATCCTATCCTATGGAATAGCCATGTGAGATTTATGTCAGTTAGTCTAGAAAAAACTGTTAGGCACTCACTATATTTTCCTTAGAGAAAACATGAGAGGTGGGATTAAAATATTTGGATTAACTTTGGTCATAGATCTAGTATGAACTCCATAGGACATATGTTTTTTAGGTATTCTGGGTTAAGCAGAGTCTCTAGGTGATTATGATATTAATTACTATCCAAGAAACCACCAACCCTAGCTAGAAGAAAAATATAGATATAGCATTTGACTTCTAATCTGGCATTTGTGGATTTGAGTCCCACCAAGCGTGCCAAAAACTATTGATGGTCTATTTATGCTCAAGGAATTTACCCTACAAGTCCACTATAGTTCAAGAATATCAAAAATGGAAAGAAGAGTCAATTTGGGTACAAACCAAGCCAACAAATCAATCTCTGAATTTGGGTTGCCTCCCTTCCTATAAAGCTTATGGTAATTTTATGGAAAAAGGAGGGGAAATATTGTGTGAAAGCAAATTGCTGAAATTAAAAGGTCATTTAAGACAAAAAAAAAAAGATCTTCGCAAAGCCAAATTAGAATCAAATGACACATAGTAACATAGTCAATAAGGACCAACTAATACTACCAAGATGACCACAATATTTCATGCACAACAATGATGAGTCAGATTTTCTAGAATAACAACCTCATAAACTAAAGATTATGATATTACTTCTTAGGATAAAGAGTGTAAAATAGTTTGTCCAAATATAGTCACAGAGGTATTCTATTTCTAAACACAAAAAGAGAGAAGCTAATGCATCAGGCCAAAAAATGGCTCAGCTACAAAGAATAGCCTACTTCTAACTACAATATCATTACAATATATAAAGGAAGAAGGATGACTCATCACTCGCCAAAAATATGTACCCATAAGATCCTAAAGGGAATTTTTGATGACACACACAATTTCTAAAAGGATTGTACCCTCAATAATTCATGTGTTGTGAATAATCACACTATAAATTTGGGATTCCATAGTAATGCTTCACATCATGTAGGAATAATGGTGGTAATCTTCAATAGGTAAATGATCAACCTGGTGGGTCAGATATTTAAACAATAGATTTTGTCATTGATATTGATATTCCTAGTAGACAATGATGTGGAATGTAATCCCACAGTACTAGTGAATCCCCTCCATCACTTGTCTTATTTTTTTAGTAGTGGGACGCACTAACAAATCATATTTTATAAGGGACCACAAGCCGTTGGATGGAATTGATGTTGGAAATATGTGTTGTCATTGATGTCAACATAACATATGGAAATGTGCAGAATAACTTAGAGTCAGGATAGTTAATATAGATCAGTCTAGGAGAAAGGAAAATGGTCTAAGTATGGATTAGTTCTGGGCTTGAACATGATGCAGAGGTAAACAACATTATCCTTGCATGATTTCTGAATATATAATTACATATATTATCAGTCGGGAGTACCACACTAAAAGGTAAGGAGTAGAAAAGTGTTTAAGGCATTCTCAGTGCAAAACCTAAGGTAGAATCAACTTGAATTGGTCTACACTTCTCCACAAAGAAAGATTTGGCCATGCAGTTCTAATGATAGTTTCTGACATGTATGGAAATGTTATATCCAAGGTTTCAGTCTCTCATTCCTTCAACATGAAAAGTTGCAAGGGATAGTTCATCGACCATCATTGAGATAGAGCAAAACAGTATTGGGGGGACAATCGAATGCTACGCATTCCTTTGGAAGAGATCTATTTGTCATATAGCTTTAAGGAATGACTAAGATAAGTATGTCATATGCTATGATGAAGTTTCAAGTGTTTCAGTGGTATGCAAAGACATTACTCAAGAGACAGAGGGATCACACTATATTCCAAACCCTTAATATACAAGTTAAGTTCTTCAAAAAGTAAAACATATATAGTTCTATCATCAGAACTTATGTGGAGATTCTACATGGTCCATAATACATTAGGTATGATCTACATGTAGACATTCTTATTCTCTGGTACCACATTAAGTATTCTTGTCTTCAAATAGAATTCAAGTAAATTGTCTTCTAGAACTACAAATACTTAAGCCATTTTTGAATTCCTCTAGAAGCTCCATAAAAAGGTGTGTGGATCTAATGAGTTACATACATTGATATCTTTGTACATACTCAAAAGGTTTCAAGCCCTGCACTTCACTGCAACTTCATATCTTGGGTTTTGAGCACTACATAAGGTCTAGAAGACTATGTTCTCTACATATTGATATATTTCCTGTCTTGTGGATGCATAGTTTGGCATGATACTTCTCTGATAAGGTGTTTTGAACTTATACATGATTGAATCCTTGGTTCGCATTAAGGTTTTAGCTTCTCCCTAGTAGTTGAAAGATGAACAGTTGACAATGTTGAGTAGTATGAACCGACTGGTTAAGTACCCAGTGAATGCAGAGGCTTCTGACTAGTTTTTCCAAGTTTGAAAGGTATGGAATGATCATGTGTCCTAATGTTTTTACAAAGCCCTAAGGTCTGCAACAAAATTTTCTATCATTTTGTATGTGTTATGGCCGATTGGTGATAAGCTATACGTTACACATTGTATTACTCTGGCTGCCAACCTAATCAATGTTTCAAGATCTTGAGGAGGATATATATAGAAGATATAACTCATTTGAAAGGTAATCAAGAAAATAATAATATAGAAGAGCAAAGAAAGATATGAAATGTACAGAATCAGTTTGAAGGAAAATATTGAGCAAGAATAGCAGACTACACCATCAACATACAACAAATGTGTTCTCCATAGTAGTCCTTATATCTATATTGTCATTATAATAGTAGTAAGTTGAACATTTAGGGAGTAGTAGCTTCCTTGAGTTATAACCCTAAATCAAAGTTGAAAATCAAGGAGTAGTAGTTTCCTTGGATTGAAACCCTAAAACAATGTTGTAATATCTTTTGCAGTGAGCATATTATATTGTGAGCTATTCCTCACTGTGGATTTTCCCTATTTTAGGGTTTTCCACGTAAAAATATTGGTGTTATGTGTTGACTCTTGATTTGCATGTTTTCTTTCATGTTTTCAAATTTGTTCAGTTTTATCACTGTAAATGTTTGGATAAAGTTTTTAAGTGTGTTGATTCACCACCCCCCCTCTCAGCACCCCATTGTGTTCAACAATTGGTATCAGATCCAAGTACCTCTGAGAAGCTTGACTATTGAGGTAGATCCTCCACTTGAACACATGGAATGTAAAGTGTTGGACAATGATATATTTGCACTTGAACCTGATCTAGAAGTAATGGATCCTGAAGGTTGAGACTTTGAGTCTATTGAGTGTGAAATAGATCTTGAAGAAGAACTCAAGATATCTCTTAATGATCTTGAGAAAGCAAAAGATCTAAACTAAGAATATGAAGACATGCTTGAAAAAGAAAAGGAGTTAATTGACAAGTTGAAAACAAAAGCCAAAGAATCAAAAGAGGAAATTGGGAAACTAAAAACTTTGATAGAAGGAGATAAAGGAAGTGACAAGCTCAAGGAGGCTAAAGACATGATCTCAAAGTTAAAGGTCATGGTTGAAGGAGAAAAAAGGATTGAAGATTGCTTAAATATCAAGCTCAATGAGGAATCAGCTAAATGTTCAAAACTTGAAGAGGAAGTTGTCACTCTAAGGAAAGAACTGGAAAAGGCAAAATAATAGATTGACAAGGGATTAAAATTGAAATGAGGAACTAATATTCTTGATGAAAAAATAAGTTCTCAAAAGCCAACAAAAGAAAAAATAGGTCTTGGTTTTGATAAGGGAAAGATTCCTATGATTAATGACTCTACAAACTTATATGATAAGTTTCATTTAGTAGGAAAGTCTGAATCTAGAAGAAAAGAAACCTACACTAAAGATCCTAAGAGAAAACCTTACAAAGATTCAAAAGAAGATGAATTCACTCCTATTCAAAGACAAAGGAAGAATGTGAAGAAAAAATTCAAGTATCCTCAACCCACAAGGCAATCAACTCACATCAGGTGTTCTCAAAGCTTTAATGGCAATTATTTTATTTGCAATAAGTTCAGTCACAAATTTGTGGATTGTAGAAACAAGATGAATCAAAAAGATTTAAGATGTTACACTTGCAATAAAGTTGGTCATAAAGTTGTTGAATGTAGAAGTAGGATAAACTAGAGATCTATTAGATGTTATGCATGCAACAAGTTGGGACACAGGGCAAATGAGTACAAAAGTAAAATGTTAAGGTTTGACAGAGACAATGCTCAATCATTTTATGGATACTGTTATACTTGTAATAAGTTTGGTCACAAAGCAGCTAACTACAGATCAAGGGCAAGAAGGAGTGGAAATGCTCAACAAACAAAATGCACCTGTCATGAGTGCAATCAAACAAAGAATTCTGGAAAGAATGTGAAACCCATTGATGTTGCTCAGCAAAGAGTGGAAATGAACAAAGTATGGAAGAAGAAGGAAGTTAGTGATACTTTCAGACCTCTACCTAATGCAAGTGGGTCCTCCAATAATTAAAAGGCAAAACACTAAGTCTGGGGGAGTTTCAATAGTAAAACTTTCAAACCCCTAAACATGCAAGATGCTAAATTTTTAGCATATGGATCAATGTTGGTATGAGAACAATAGGATTAAGGAATTAAAGAATTCTAATGAAAATTCTAGAGAAAAATCTCTAAATATGACAAAATGCGGAAGACTTTAGGATTAGCAGTGAGAAGGTTTTCCACCAAGAAGTTACATGGACTCAGGGGGAGTTGATTCTATAAATTTGTCATCTTCTCTTTAGAATAATGAAAGCATTTAGCATATAGATGACCTTAACAAAAATTTTAGAGCATTTGAATGATCTACGAAGGATTGCCAAAGTTTTACGAGGTTCTGCATTTGAAAGAAATCAAATTAGGTTAAAATAGAAACTACAATTAATGCAGAGGAAAATTGTTGGTGGAATGTTTATATAAGTGATCCCTGATCATTTTTTATCACATTCGAGAGAAGACAAAAGATAAAGAGCTAAAGGAGAACCAAAAGCACTCTGCAACTCAACTGAGCGAGACTTATCACCGCATATCTAGGTACTCTTCATCTTTCTGGTTAAAACCCTAGATTTGTAATGGCTGCATCATTTACTCCTCAATTGATCAACATTACTGAGCAACCCCAACCAAAATTCAAGAAGCATCCATACAAGGCAATGGAAGTTGATAGTAGCAGAGCATTATCCAATGTTCCTGCTTTTGTGATATACACAAAAGATGTTAGAATGTACATTCATGCAAAACTTGAGGAAATTGATCATGAGAAATTTGAAACCCTAAGACTTGATCTGTTAGATGATGACAATACACACTACAAGCCCAAATATGCCAACATTGGAGTAAAACATTTGGATGCTTGGAAAGATTTTCCAAATTTTTGTAATGAGCATGGTTGGGTCAGATACATCCTTAGCAAAATTCATGATGAATTCATATACCTAGACAAACTCCTTCAAATAACTAAAGAATCCATCAGGGCTATCACATGATTGTGTTCTACTAGACCCATACCGCAATTGAAATCAATTAAAAATGAAAAGGTCATGGAACTAACCAGAGCCAAATTTGATAAGAGGGCATTGACAATTGATGACATTATTGATCCCAGTGCAAGATATGTGGCAATAGGAATTGCCTACAAAGTATACTACTCTAGTAGAGAGGGATCTACCACAACTACAACCATATACACTTCCTATCTAATGGCTAAAGAAGGTAACAATTTTGACCTATGTGAAGTGATGAAGGAACAACTACTAGAAAACCTGAGAAAAACTAAGTAGATGGGATATCATTTCAAATATGGCTCATTGATCATTGTTTGACATTCTATTTCATGAATGAGTTACCAAGGTTTGAAGGGAAGATATGGCAACAAGACAGACTAGTAGCAACTCAAATAAAAGAATACATAAGAAGCTTTGATTCACAAATTTACAAAACTATTTTTTGGGGCTTCTTCAAAAATTTTAAAGGTGAAATGCATAAAAGGGAAAGGCTTTCTTTTGATTTGGTTCAGAAATACAAAAATGACATAACGTTTCTTGTGGACAAAGATTGTTGTTATATGGCAGCAGTTGAGCCTAGAAATTCATGGATTCCTAAGCTTCCCTATGAAGTGCCTAATGAGGAAGTTAAAGCCTATGCAGATATCCTGTTAAGTCTACCAAAAGACCCTAAAAGTGAAAGATTTTGAACTAGTGAAGAAATTCAAAATAAGTTGACCAAGAAAAGGGTAGAGGAAGAGGTAGAAACAAACAAAGAAAAACTATTCAAGAGGGTGGGTATTCCTTCTAGAGGTTTCTCTACTCAGAACTCTCTTGAAATTGTTAAGTCCCTTCCCACTGTGAATCCAACTCCAAGAAGATCTGGTAGAACTACCTCTCAATCAACCACCAACATTCCTTAATATACCTTTTCTGAAAAGATAGCTCTCATCAAACAAGTCTCTGAAGAACAAACACAGACAAAACCCAAGAGCAAACATCCATAAGAGAAGAAAGAAACCATTGTGGAAGAGATTGAAAGTGACAATGATGAAGAAGCAATTTCTAAGAAACAGAAAAGGGAATCAAGGGTTAAAGTGAAGGCCAAGAGAAACAAGAAACAAGATGCAGAAACAAGTGAAGAAGAGGAACCAACTTCTCCTCCTCCCAAGAAGAAAAATAAGAATGACTCTCAGGAACCACCTATGTCTCTAGAAGCTTTCTACAATGCAATTGTCTATCACAACTTATTTAATAGAACTATGGTACTCCATCCTGAATCCTCACTTGAGAATCAAGCCATCATTGAAAAGGCTATTGTTATGTATATGATGAGGTACAATAAATCTTTA
Organism: Cunninghamia lanceolata; assembly: GCA_027924645.1. Lineage (NCBI taxonomy): Eukaryota > Viridiplantae > Streptophyta > Pinopsida > Cupressales > Cupressaceae > Cunninghamia > Cunninghamia lanceolata. Next base: position 2,638,565 of record BSBN01000998.1, read on the forward strand.
GAAGAAATCTTGATCAAAGCACCAGAAAGCCTACAAAAAGCCTTAAGAAGGGATATAAAAAAAGTTGTGACACTTGATGAAAAGATCAGACAAGATGCCTTGAAAAAGGTAAGTGATTCCCTATCTAAGGAAGAAAAAGAAAATTTGATCCAAAGGCAAGCTCAAGAGATCAGGACCAAGCATAGAGTAGACACTCTCATGCAAAATAGAAAGGAGTACATTGAACAAATCATGAAGGAGACTGAAGAAGTTACTCAAAAGGTCCTTAGTGAGGTAAGAGAAATAAAGAATATAGAACAATCATATGTCTCTGCCACAATCACCTCATCATGCTATGGCATCTCCTCTGGAGAAAGAAGAACAAGCTAGAAAGGAAAAAGATATGAATGTTGATCCAACTCTCTAAGAAAATCTGTAAAATGAATAGAATGTTCTAGAAAACACTGAACAGGTGGATGACCAGGGAAATGTGCAAGATTCATAGATTGGTTCAGAGACTTTAAGGCAACATGAAGATCCTGCCTCAGACAAAGAAAAGAATCTAGAGAGAAGTCAAGATAGGGTAGAGGAGATTGATCAAGACTCAACTGACTCTCTTACTAAACTACTAAACTTGCAAATTCAATTTCAACTAGTTGTCACTCCCTAATTGTTGTAAGTTCCAACAAATGAAGGGCAACTTGATCTAACAAGCTTATCTCCCATACACAAGTTGCATCTTGGAGACATATTGCATGCCTCTATAAGAAAAGAATTTTTACAAGAAATCCTACAGAAATCTAGTACAATAGAGGATGCTGTGAAGTTGGTACAAGAAGGGTTACCATAGGTAACCATCACTAGTAGAATTTTGGCAAATAAATGACTGTCTGACTAAAACTTTTAGTCACAACTAAAAATGACAAAATTCTAATAATTTTTTGCAACTCAGCTATAAATGAGTAAATAAATGACTAATTTGGTCATTACTAAAAAATTATTTAGTCACACAAATAAAAATGACTAAAAGTTAGTCATCTATTTAGTCACAATCCATTTGAATAAATCATTTAAGGAATCAACAATCAATAGCCCACCGAAATACTCTAAAACTTTAATAAACATACTCTAAAACTTTCGTCCAAATCTTATTTTTAGGCTAGCCTGCCAAAATGGTGTTTTCATTTTAATAAACATAGGTCGAAACCTATTTTTAGGCGTAGCTTGCCAAAATGGAGAAGTGTTTCAGTAAAGAATAACAGAGAATGGTAAGGAGATGTGCGTGACAGGAGGCATAGGATTCATTGCTGCTTATCTCATTCATGCTCTTCTCAACAAGTGTTACATTGTCCATGCTACTGTTTGTAATCTAGGTATTTAATTGACATATATTTGCATAATTTCAAATTCCTTCAAACGCTTTTGAAGTATCAATGTATCCTATATAGGGTTTAGAATGATTTCTTTTAATTTAAAAAAAAATTAAAAAAATGATGTATTTGCCTGTGATTAGATAATGTGGAGATCTCCTAAATCTGCCCCAGCTCACTGTCCTCTTTGGCACTGTATTCATTACTCCAGCTGCTAGGGTTTTGCATGTGACATCTTTAATATCTTCATAACAGTGGATTTTAAATAGATCTCAGTATTTGCTTTAATATTTATCATGGTAACCTAATAAATCTAGAGCATTTTTTTCTTTCAGAGTCCATCCTGGTGTTGGAAATTGATGATGAAGTTCCTGGATAAATATTCCAAGGCAGTTATTATCTATTTCAACAAATCTTCTAAAGCATAGTCACCAGGAAACTTTAGTTCTACCCCTGTACCTCTACCTATAGCTTTGGACTCTTATATTTAAATGGGATATAACCTGTACCATTATTCATATATTCATGTATCCTATTTTTAAATGACACCATGTCTCCATATGCCATATTTCCATATGACTTGCTATAATATTTGGATTAATAACTAAACTGTCGTGTGTTACTGATAAAACCAGTGGCCATATATAATGTCAAACTCAAACAAATAGAGAAATACTCTCTTCAAGCTCAAAAAGAATACTCCATTTTAACTTGCCCTTATTTTTACAAAACTGGGCATTTTAAAATCCATCTTGAACTCCAACAAAGCTTGATGTCAACTTATGCAAGTTCAAAGAAGCTGAAGAATATTGATGAAATATGTCAAAAGAATCAATCTTTCCATTGACATAACATACTAATAATGCTAAGCCAATATCTTAAGTCTTTTAGGAAATATTTTTCTCCTTTTTGAAAAAATTGAGAAACATTTTACTAAATAATTCAACTCAGTGAATGATATATGCATCTGAAATAAAGTTTTAGAGGATGCCTATAGTTGATTTCCTTTCAATAATAAGGAAAGTGTTGATTGGATTTTAAATTTTTTTACAGGTATATGCTGAGAAATATGCAGTTAATCAGGATGCATTTTTCAAGGACTATGCAGAGGCTCATGTAAAACTTAGTAACCTTGGTGCCAAGTTTGATCCTCCTGATGTAAAGTAACTCAACTCCTGAACACTCTCTGCCTATCGTATTCATTTTTCTGTTGTTTCATGATGTTCATGTGATAAACTTAATTTTATGAGAATATTTATTTGGGGTATCAAAAATGATAAATTCATATATCATGATATTAGTTAAGGTTTGAAAATATTATTTTAAAAATTGTCTTAAAAAGTCTCTTATGCATGATGCTAAAAGAAACAGAACCTCCAAAACAATCAGGAAAAAAGAGTTACGCTATGGTTTTTTGATATTTTATATATCATAATTCACATGAGCTTTACATGTTTTGATAAAATGTCTGTCTATGGTCATTTTGCTAGTTGACATCTTGAACATTGCAGTTTTGCCACTAAGTCAACACTTAAGCTACTTTGGGTGTAGGTGGATCAGTAAAGTTGGGTTTAGTATGCACATATGTTCATATATAATAGGGAGGGGATACATCTCCAAGCTCATGAGGGCTATTACAAGCAAATGCCATGACAAGCAAATTGCTATGGATTGTGATGGCATTCCATCACCATGAGACAAGGCAGTGAACTATTTGAAAAAATACCTCAAAGAAATGTGGTCTCAATGTGCTTGTCATAGCATTCCATCACCATGAGACCACATTTCTTTGAGGCATTTTTTCAAACAGCTCACTTCCTTGTCCATGCTCGTGCCATGTTGTCATTGGAATACACATGCTCCTACCATTATTATTTGTTCAACACTTGTCTTGAATGTCCCTTTTAGCTAGTACTACCCTTCTACAAGGATGTCTTTTGTGACAATACTATGACATCCTTTGTGACTATCCTCAACACTATCTTCTTTAGGATGAAACTTCCCTCTCAATCAATAATGAAACTATATGTTTTGAAGAAAATTTTCACCTTCCAGTGTGCCTTTCTTATCATTGTGATCTCTCCTTTGGTGCTACTGTCACTTGAAGATTACTATCCTCTATATCATGAAACTTCTAATAGTGCATGTCATTGTGGTTTGGTCATGCATTCTACTCTTTAAAAGTTCCCTATTGTCATAAATTATTCTTAACCTGGGTCATAAGCACTTCCATCAACATTGTTCTTCATGAAGACTCTAGCAATGCCTTGGAATTGTGATTAAACCCCTTGTCATTATCATATGAATGGATCCTATCACTTGTGATTATCACAGTCCATCTTATTTAACTCTATCCTTGTTTATCATGAATTGTCTACTAACAACTCACTATCTTGTGTGTCTTTAAAATCATTCACACTTAGTTCATAGTGAGGTATTTTGTTTAGTGCTTATTTTCATATCCTAATGGAGTCATAATCTTTGATAAGGCCTATAGGTGTGATTATTTAAATGCACCATAAGGACTATCCTCCAGGTCCATACTATGTATTTGGTTGAATATTATCTTATGGACTATCCTCTTTACCATCTGACTGTATTCTTAAGGACTGTCCCACTTCATGTAAACCTCTTTTTCCCATGATCAACACCTTGAAATTGACTATGGTAACTCCTTGACATATTGTCCATGCACTCCTTAATACACTTGTAGGTTGTCCTCTTTTGAAACTTTGTTGGATGGAAATATTTATTAGTTTACCATACTGCTTTGAAGACAATGAACCCTTGACAAGATTTATGATGTTTTAAAAGCCCTCTTGACTGCTCAGTTACTTGTCTTTATGTATCTTTTAAAGTCCATCATACTACCTTATCACTATTATTATTAATTTCAATGCCTCCTTCATGGTTATGCCATGGACTATCATTATTTATTTGAATAGTCATGACTGTGATCTCCTTTTGGGAATCTATAGGATAGTGTCATGCCTTACTTTGAAGTCCATTTCCTTAAATCTTTGCTCTCTGCTCATTGCTCCTAAATATCCTAGGGCTTGGGGTCTCCTTTTCCTCTTTTCCCACTACATAGCTTGAAGTCTTATATGCTGATGTGCCATATACTCCTAATTTGGGCAGTAGACTCCATTTTGTGAGAATGAATGGTCAATAAAGAGTCAAAGTTTGATACTACTCACATTGACCCCAAAAAATAGTTCATGTGCCTTGTCCATGGTTCATACATGTCTACTAGGGCAGTTGCAACTCCAACAAATGACAAAATTCCTCTATCCTTCATACTTTGATGGATGTCCATACCTCGTTCCAAAGCTCCCATTTTGGCATAGGCAGAGAGTATGTCGGCAAAGGTTGTCGAATTTGGCTTTACACCTGCTAATTGCATTTGCTTGAAAGTTTCTAAAGCCTTTTCAACAAATCCATTTTGTGCATATCCCTCAACCATTGTATTCCATGAGATGACATCTCTTTGAGGCATTCTGCCAAATAGTTCACATGCCTTGTCAATGCTTCTACATTTTGCATACATGTCTACTAGGGCAGTTGCAACTACAACAAATGACAAAATTCCTCTATTTGATGGATGTGCATACCCTATTCCAAAGCTCCCATTTTGGCACAGGTAGGGAGTATACTGGCAAAGGTTGTCAAATTTGGCTTTACACCTACTAATTGCATTTTCTTGAAAGTTTCTAAAGCCTTTTCAACAAATCCATTTTGTGCATATCCCACAACCATTGCATTCCATGAGATGACATCTCTTTGAGGCATTTTGCCAAACAGTTCACATGCCTTGTCAATGCTTCCACATTTTGCATACATGTCTACCAGGGCAGTTGCAAATACAACAAATGACCAAAATTCCAAGAGTGCAGGTGGAATATGGATAGGAGATGCAATCTAGGCTCTTCCCGCATCATCGTGGGAGCTATCAAGAGTCAATACGGGAGTGTAGGAAAGCATGGACAGGCTCTTCCCGCATCACCGCATGAGCTATCAAGAGTCAGTGTGGGAGTGCGGGAAAGCATGGATTGCTTCCCGCAAGCCCACACTGGCTCTTGATAGCTCCCATGGTGATGTGGGAAGAGCCTGTCCATGCTTTCCTGCACTTGAATTCCATGAATTAAGTGAGAGGCTCTTTAGGGTACTACATGTATAGTGTACAGGAGTGTTATGTGTATATGATGTGGGGGCTATGGACTTACAAGACTTAAAGTGGGTTGAAAATGTGACAAGATTGGTCAATTGAGTTTTATCTAGATTTTGGGGTTCAAGGGACCTGTGGGATTCAAATGTAAAATATGTTGTGGCATGAAACCCCAAACAAAATTACATTGATAATTGCTTGGGCCTAGATTTAAACAGCTAGTAAATGTGGGAAAGAATATAAAGCCTATGAGAAAATAAAACATGTTCAACCAAAAATAAAACAAGTTTATTTTGTAGCCAAGTAACTCACCTACCACATGCAGACAAGTCTATGGTGGTTCTCAGCAAGTTTGCAGGTGAGTAATAGATGAAACTCAGCGAGTACTCAACCATAGACTCATTTGTATGTAGCAGATGTGTATGACACACTAAAAGCCCTGCAACTGATCTATTTAACTGCATTCACCTTTCCATGTTGTCACTCACAACTGCATTTGATCTCTTTGAGCTTGTTATTGAAGACAAAAAATTTCTACAAATTTTTACATCTTTGTTTTGAGTGTGGCAGTCACTGACAACTACATTTAATCTCTTTTAACTCATAATTGCAGAAGAGAAATTTCTACAAATTTTTCATCTTTGTTTTGAGTGTGGCATCACACAGTGGATTTTGTAGGAGTTATTTTGTGCAGAAGAAATGATTTCGAGAGAACGTGAGTTGTAGGGCGTGACAAGTTTGACATACACAATTATTTTCTAGGCACTGTGTTTTGTTTTGGTCAACAACAGTGTGGGCACCATTATTTTACACTCATTTTGTATGTTTTGTAACTATGTTTTGTGTGATATTTATGTTTTGAGGGAAATAAAAGTACATGACCTGAGATGAATAAACAAGAACCCATATAACATAGAGATAATTCATTAGTCAAAATATGTTTCTCCAACCCTCCTACATTTGGATTTCTCTTACATGCAGGTCAACAGAACTTTGGGTCCTGTGACAGCTTAGAAGTTCTATGAATTTGTCATGGCAATATTAGCTAGATGGGGTGCTAACATGCTTGTTTACTAAGTCTCAAAAAGATGAAGATCCCCACAAACCATTTGAACATCCCTACGTAAATCGTATAGATCTAACTGGTGTGATCTGTTCCTCCACAAGGCAAGTTACATTATATATCCCCTTATTTTAATAATGTAAAAATTCTTGCTTATGTTCATGTATTATTACAATTTGGTAAATACAAAATTAGAAATTTATGGTCTTTTTATGCTGAGGTTATAGCCCTCGCAAAACATCCCTAGATCCTAGAGGTTTTACTTGACTATTTCCCTAACCATAAATATAAGAGTGACTTAAATGAAATTCCTTCAGATGTTTGCCATCTCTTTTGAATTACATCCCTAGATCCTAGAGGTTTTAGCAGATTGTTTTCCTAACTATGAATATAAGAGTGACTTAAATAAAATACCTTTAGGTTTTTGCCATCTCTTTCACTTTAGCCACTAAGAAGGTAGTGCTCATTGTTTGTGAGAGGGATCGTTCTTCCATGATTGCCTCCTAATCACTACTTAAGTTATTCTAAAAAGTGTTTAAGCTGAATGAAAGGATACGAAACTTGTCAAAGCTACGTGCTGCCTTGGTAAAGGTTGAGGAACATCTTCACAGGCTCCCTAAGGACCATATACAGAGTTTGAGTGCATAAGTTAGATCAATAGTATTTATTTTTGTACACAGTATTGTTGTGTGAGAAGAAATGATATTAGAGTTTGTCTGAGGATGTACATAGTATTGTTGTGTGAGAAGAACTGATATTAGAGTTTGTCTGAGGATGTGATTGAGGTTAAACATGTGTCTCTTTTTCCTAAACATCATTAACTTTTGTTTTGACAAAAATCTTATAATATCTTCTTAGTTTTGATTCCTTGAGGGAAAATAGATTTTGAGCAAAAGCAATATGCCAGGAAATCATATTCAAGTATATATGCATAGAAAAAATAAGTCTATCTTCATTTAATTCTCAATGACTAATTTGGACAGATTTCAAGAAATGGGATTTGAAAAAGGATGGGGGGACAATGCAGAATGTGTCCTGGATATGATTCATTTGATTTTGGAGAATCTTCAGGCACCTAATCCAACCACCTTGGAAAAGTTTCTAGGTAGGATTCCAATGGTCTTTAATGTTGTGATCCTTTCACCCCATGGGTATTTTGGTCAAGCAGGTGTTCTGGGAATGCTAAACACTGGTGGACAGGTATATTTTGATTTTTTAAATAAAGTCTACTAAACTCTATAAGAAAATTAGTTCTCCATTATTTCAAATTTATAACTTTGTTATTGAACATTTAGCATTGTATCCACTTAAAAGTTAGAATCTTCCAGATGGTTCTGTATTGCATGGGATTGATGGAACACTCTCCCAGCTCTACAGTGCTAAATGCTTATCATTATGATACTAAAGTTTAAATGCTAAATTCAATGTTCTTGTAATTTATTTTTGGAACACAGATTGTATATATCCTTCATCAAGTTCGTGCCTTGGAGAATGAAATGTTACTAAGAATAAAACAGTAAGGCTTGGCCATCACACTTGAGATTCTTGTGGTAAAATGTTTCTCTGTTATCTACATTTATGTCTCCTATATTTATATTAGCATTGACCTCCTATGCTGAAATTATTAGCTTTAATGGAATGCTTTGTACTCTTGCATGCTCATGGGTGAGGTGCTTTCTCTACATGTAAAATCTCTGTGTGAATTGCTCATGTTGTTGGTATATGCATGTTACTTAGTGAAGTGTCTGGCTTCTATGTCTTTATGTGCAAGAATTATTTTTTATTTCCATTACCTTAAATTTGTTTTGGTAAAGCTGTGTTTTCATTATTCTTCTGACATGTGTTTAAGGTGACTCGTCTGATTCTAGAAGCTTATGGGACTATATGCAACCAGCGAATTGAGAAAATTAGTGGATCACAACATTCACGAATACTTCGGGTGCCCTTCAGAACTAAGAAGGGAGTTTTGTGTCGCTGGGTTTCTCGATTTGATGTGTGGCCTTACCTAGAAATATATGCAAAGGTAAATGCTTATGACTTGTCAATATTAAAATTGGCAAAATAATTGTTGGTCTACCAGAGGTGTGCATGAACATATTATTTTTTCATAATTTCTAAAAAATTCAAGGTTATATAATTCAATAAACAAAAGTGTTGGCATTTCAATTCGCACCTCTGGAATGTGAGTTGGAAACAGATAGCTATGCACAGATAAACTGCTCTCCTATTGGAAGGGGGAGTTCCCTTTTCACTGATGTTCACTGAAAAGATAAATAAATTAAACTTTGCCTATCTTCTTTTTGATTCTCAGCTACGAGCACAAGGTTATAAAACTCTAAACGTTGCAGAAGAGGTTTTTTTTCCTTTTTAAAAACTTCTACTACAACTAGGATTAAACTAATGACGCTTTTAATCTCCTAAGTAAATTCAGAGCAAAGGGATTAAAAGTGGACAAGGAATGATTGTTTTAACATGAAAACTTAAGTAAATTTCTCCCAGATTTACATCACAAGACTCATTGTACTTTAATGATGAAAGCTAAAATAAAAGTTACACAAGCCACACATCTGATGACAAAACTTGATGATCTGAGATAGAATATCAGAGAAAAGGCAGGCGTGAGATTTCTATTCCAACATCACAAAGTCGATACAACTCTAGGACAGCAATATTGTAGCAAAGGCAGGCATACAGCAAGCGATCAAACACTGGAAAAAGATTACACAGAGTGAACAAGCACTTTGAACAACAATTTTGCAAGCTAGAATAGGCACAACAAAATATGTTATCTCCAACACTGTTCCCTTACAATGAACACAAAGTGAACAAACACTTGGAATAACAAAATTTATAGGCTAGAATATGCACAACAAATTTTCTATCACAAAAATAGCTCTATTACACTAGGTAAGGATGCCCTTATTTATACTAAATCAGAGTAGGGAACCCTAAAATCTCCTTGATTAACCCTAACTAACTTGCCAACTCGCAAGCTTTATTTCTATTCTAAGACAAAGATACAACCAACAAATGCTTTAAAGCAAAGAAAACTCCAACTAATACAAAGTGATTTCTTTCTAAATAAAGAATGGATGAGCTTAGGATGAAAGCAAATGCTTTAAAATAAAAAGCATCTAATTTAAAGCTGCTTTCTTTTGAATCACATCCTCATCAATATTCTTGCTTTTTGGTGATGTCATCCATTGATATTCTGGGAAATAATATCTTCTAAAAAGTGAGTGACCACATATTTGCCAAGAACACTGATACTCTCTAGAATGATATTATAATTCTCTAACATTTCTTCACCATTTGCAACCATCTGAAGAAATTCATGAACTTCGTCCACAGCCTTGTCAAACTTCACTTTCATTGTGGCAAAACGACCCATCTTGCCAGCATTGATATCATCATTAAAATTGTTGCGGACGAGAGTTTGGAACTCTGCTTGCACTTCCTTGAGATCATACAGGGTACCATCTTCTTTTTCATACGAACACGAGATCTAAGAAACAAAAGATCTCACAAACTTGAGAACATTCACCACCTTTTCTTTCCATTCTATTAACTCTGAAATTATACTATCATAAGTTTTTACTGTGAAAAGATATTGCTCTTTCCAAGTAGAAACTATCTTCTTATCTTTAGCTAAATCAATAGAATCATGTGTTATCTTCAAGTCAGAGATAATGATCTCAAACACCAATCTATTTTCAGCCATAGTCTACTGCAACGCCTGAATGCCTTGATGCAGATTATGTGCATTATACTTTAATTGATAAAACTCTGAAAGTACAACTCTCCCTTTAGTTACAAATTCTTTCACCCAATTATTCATGTGCCTCCCATAGAGGACCAACTGACTGAACTATTGCCGATCGGTCGATGATCCCAAATTTGAAGGAAGCAGTAAATCAGCCTATGATGTGCCATGGAAAAGGATTGAAATATACTACCACGGCCGCCTAACTTTAGCCTTGAGAGCTGCTTTCTCTTCTCCATCCTTCAACACCCTCTCCTTCAGATTATCCATTGCAACCTCGAAGTGATTTACATCTGTATGTTGGGTACTCCTACCAAGGTTTGCTTTGACAACCTTGAAGTCATCAACCTCAATATCATCAACATCCTTATCTTCTGGAGGTGTTGAAGTTTCTAGGATCATTTCTCCATCCGCATTCTTTTCAATGCAAACCTGCTTCTTCAGCTTCTTGTCTGGCATGTCTTGGTAGACACTTTTAAGCTCTGTTAAATCCAACTAATATGAAGGCTCTCTCCTCTTCCTTCCCAGAATGTTTTCAAGCCAGAAAGAGCCATCCTCTCTTGGAAACTCGGTTCTAACTTCATCTACTCCTGATGAACCAATATGTGTATCAGAGTTACGAACCAGCAAATCTGGCTCTGAATCTATGTGGATAGGAGAAGTGCTCGGTGAAGAAGGTAGAGAGACATGATCTGAAGGTAATATTTCAACATGCGGTGTTGGTTCAACAGGAACTTCTGATGCAACTGTTGGTTGTTCCTGTTGGACATGAGTTGGAGACTCATCCTTTTTCCTCTTTAACTTGGCCATTTTCGTTCCTTCTGGAAGAACACTCATAGCTTTAACCCTTCATTTTGGTTTGGAAGTGGAAGGTTCTAATGGTTGTACAACTAGCAGCTCTACTACTGGAATGTCTTCCTTATGCTTATTCTTCAAGAATATCAAACTATTTTTAACAACATGACTTGTTCTTTCTTCAATGGAAGTGTTCTCTTTTATTGACCAATTAACTAGTGGCAATGGTTGTTGCTCAACTTGATCTATGAAATACGTGGGAAGTAGAACTTCACCATCTTCTATCAAACCTTCTACATCTTCTGACAGGATATCAGACATCTGCTGAAGAGTAAACCTGTTGTAACTACGTTCTCACACTTCAAACTCATCAGCACAATTAGCCCAGAAGTCTTCAACTACGGGTGTATGCATACAATTTTGACCAAAATGTGATGCAAAAACTCCACAAGGATCATATGAAGTCCTCCTGTCAAAAAACTTGAGACCATACTTGGATGATTCATTACCAATTACCCTGGCATCTACTCCAGATCTACATCTATAAATTCCCATCCCTATCAGAAAATTGAAAGCTGCCATGCGTCTACTATGCAGAAATGTATGAACTTCATAGGCTTGCCTCAAAAAATCCATAAATGCTATTTTATCTGTAGGATATCTCGGCAACATGGCTGGCTCTCCTGAGAAGCCATATAGTCTAATATAGGAAAAAGTGGGAAACTGGATAAACCACTTAGCCCATTCTGCCATTGCCACTCTAGCATCTACTGAAAATTGTATATGCAACTCATTATCCATATCTTGCATTGCATGCATCAGGAATGCATCATTCACCCACTTATAATGTCGCTCAGCCTGAGAAAATTCTAACTGCGGGAAATGGTGATATACATGTTGAATACCCAAAGTTCCAGCACTATTCAAACCTCTAAATTGACCCTAAAAAGCCATCAAATACACAAGGTATGACATCATGTGGAATTCATGGGCCCTTTGAAAATCAAGTATTTGTTGGTGGAGACTATCACTGATGAGTGCCGACCAGTCATAGAATTTGATTCCATCAACAATCTGGGACATGATGTAAAACATCCAAGGCTAAAACTTGTTAGCATCTGCTTGACCTGTGATTCGGCTCAACAGAGTAATCATTATTGCATGTTCCTCCTTGAACTATCCACGTCCAACATTCTTTGGCATAACGTTCTGCTTTTCCTTCAACCACATCTGAGCAATCTTTTTTCGGTACTTTTCTTTATCATTGTTCCACACCCTCTTGCATTCTTCAATTGAAACAACCAAGTTTTCTCTCCAGATCTGTATTGAAAAGCATTTCTCAATGTTGTTCGGCCTCAACCTATAGAGCACACGTCCATCTCTTGATTGGATTTCTCTTGTGACCGAATTCTAATGCATCATACAAGCAATTAAAAATTTGATACTTTGCACTGAAATGGGGAATGAAGCTGCTGCAAGCAAACCAGAGTGACCTAGATTCCTGATAGTTGTATTTCCTGCATCTTCCAAAGGATGCAAAATGAACACTGGAAGTACTTTATGCAAGTCTGTCTCGAAAGTTCTCAGGTAATCATGAACCAACGCCGTTTTGGGCTTGATTTGTGTTGGAGAGTATTGCATACTGAAAGATTTGAAAATTGACTGTGAACATGCCTATGTCGGAAAAATCTTGGACAAAAGGCTGAAAATTACTTGCTAATTTTTTTAGAAAAAGAAGAATGTGAGGGAAAAAAGGTGGCACATGGGTTTTGTAGGCAATTCTGTTTTGAAGCAACCCAGATCATCAGATTTTGAAAAAGCAGAGGATTTCTTGAAAAAGTAGCAAAAAAGCAGATTCCTAAAAAAAGCAAATTTCTCAATCTTTAAGAGGATGAAATTTTGGATGGACCCATCTCGATGAAAATTTAAAAATCTTCGGTCCAATTTTTGAAAAACAATCCCCTAGAAAAAAGGACCCTGAAAAAGCATGCCTCCTTGCTTCCTCATTCTGAAACTATGAAGAACGCTGAAAAAGCACTTCGTTTGAGCCTTCGAATCTTAGTGGAAAGAAAAATAAAAATCCTTCCTTGGATGCAACCTACAAAAAATAATGAATAAAAGAAGACAAATGTTTATCTTTATAGAACTTTAGGGCGAAAAGGCAGCTTTCTTTGTGAAAGAATAAAACTTGGATCTTATCCATGAAGAAAGCAACTTTTAAAGCGCAAATCCAAGTGGATGTCTTCGAATAGGGGGAATCCCTATTTTATAGTTGCCTATGGCTTCATGTGTAAGATAACTAAAAATATCTTCATTTGATGATGTCATCAAACACGTGAGTTTGCAAAAGTGTTAGCCAATTTTACTTCATTTTTGACACTTTTGCACTCGTTTTGACTCCAGTATGGCCTATCTCTAACTTTGACAAGATGGAAAACTATCACCGTTGACTAAAAAAGTTGACTGATCCTAGCATTTTGGAGACCTATCAACTGTGATTCCATCTCCAACCTCAAACTGATGATCTGATGACGTTTGACCGCAAATTTAACTTCTGAAAACTGTCACCGGGCGAAGGTTTGGATGCAGCTGTCGGAAAACAATGTCACACATGAAAATAATCTAAGGCATGAGATGTTGGATGCCCCTAGCCTCCAGGGGCACCTAGTTTTCCATGCCTTAACCATTTTTTTGAAATTTTCAACTTCTCGATTCCCATGCGCGTTCCGGTGACAGGTGACCCCTGTTTGGCTGTCGATTTCTATCTGCTGGGACAAAATTGAGCCTAATGATCTAGCAAATAGGTAGGCCTAATGAAAACTTAGTTGACTGTACTCTCTGTATGCCTTGGGAAACACGCCAAACTGACTTGTTGTGAACCTGACCGGGCTGACGGAGGAAGATTTTCATTTTCCAGAAAAACTCAAAAATAAACTAAGTCTGGTAGATTTGGGTCCCCCTAGCCTCCAGGGGTGCCTAAGATTCAGTACCTTAGAAAATTTTTAGTATTTTTTAGTTTTCATGTCATTTCTCAATTTTCGTGCCAACAACTCCTATTTGATCTTTGTTTTCGGTCATCCGGATGACTGTTGAGGTAGGATGGGGGATGATCTGAGTAGCCTGAACACATCTGTGATGAAATCCCAGCTTTTACCGATGTTTGACTGAGTTTGACCACCTAGAAATGAGCTAACGAAGGCTTTTTTGATGTTTCTTGAAAAATGCGTAAAAAATTCTAAGGCATGAGAAGTTGGGCGCCCCTAGCCTCCAGGGGTGCCTAGGATTCTGTGCCTTAGCCAATTTCATGATTTTCAACCTATGTTTGCAATTTGCTCTATTTCACGTGCCGGCAGCTGCTCCCTGATGTTGATTTCGATGATTTTGTCAGTCAACTACCACTGGATGGCGAATGAACTAGATAGCTTGGGTACATCTGACGTGATTTCCAGCTTTTTGAGGCCTGATGACCAAAATGACTACTTTTACACTCACCGGAACTGACCGACGGAGACATTTCTTGCATTTTCTTGAAAAACGTGAAAAAAATCTAACACTGATGCAACTGGGTGCCCCTAGCCTCTAGGGGTGCTTGGTTTCCAATGCCTTAGTTAAATTTTGTTGATTTTCAAATTTTCACCTCACCCCGGATTGACCCTACTCTATTTTGCATTCTTCGTCGAATCAATGATTGTTCGTTAGTTTTGCATCGTCAGAATAGTGTTGAAAACTTGAAAATGAGCTCTGGCAGATGAACGTCCTCCATTGCTGGCTCTGGAGCTTATGCTTCACCTTCTGAAAAAGCAGAATTGACCCAGTAGAGAAGACTTGACCTTTTGCAGATTCCGTCTGGACCACGCTGATCGTGAAGCAAAATCAGCCAATCAGAATCAGGCACGACACCTAAATCAGAAATTCTATTTTTAGAAACTTTCTATTTTTAGAAAATTTTGCTAGCATCCGTATCTCAAGAAACCCAGAAAACCTAATTTGACATCTATTTTTAGAAACTTTCTAAAAATAGAAATTTTGACTTTTTGACTTTTTTGACGAAAAATTTTCTAGACTTTCTCAAAATGCGTTAATGAAACAAAAAATTTTGATTGGGTATAACAAAAAGAAGGTGAAGCAGAATTATTTATGAAAAGAAACTCATTGAATGAAGGAAAGAGCTCATGATAAACAAATATATATTTATTGTTTTTGTACCTTCGATACCTCATATCGAACTAAATGGTTTCCTCTGTGTTGATTTAGGATGCATATAATGAAATAAATTCAGAGATACAAGGTCAACCTAATCTTATTATTGGAAACTAGAGTGATGGAAATTTAGTGGCATCTTTGATTCCACACAAACAAGGACTATTTTTCTAGAGTCATCAATTGTAGCAAATGCAACCACAGATAAACATTGTCAAGCATACTGCTTGAGAGACAGTTAGTAGCTTGTCAAGAGGTGGTCAAATAGAGTTGATAGTGCCAAACACAAGTTCAAGTGTGTCCTTATGCTTGGAGGCAGAATTTCATCATTTTGAATGCATAAATAGGAGCAGTTATAATTTCATGTTGAAGGTATAATGCTTTGGTAACCTGGTTTCATGGCTTTGTCTTGGTGAATCAAGTGATTGGTTGTAAATAGCACTGGCAGACAATTTATGGTTGATGTTGAGATAGTTTCAGTCCTTATTCAAAACATTGTAACAAGAGGGTCATTGAGGTTGTTGGAAGGCATGTCAGGTGGTAGTCTGCAACTCGATGAACAAGGATATCAAGTACATGATTGAAAAAGATAGTCAAATCCATGGCAAATCATAGTTCAATCTTGCATGGTTTAGACTTTTGATCTCAGCTTTATGTGGCAGATTTTTGTATTAAATCGACAAAGACACAAGCTTTGTGTGTGTAAAAGTGTTATGCTACCTTTTATGGGTTTGTGTTTTTATCTAGATCATGACAGTGAGGCACCTTTAATGAATGCACGACAAGTGTTATTTCTTATTAGATGGTACAGATTTTTTATGCAGACGTGGACAAGATTTTAAATCAGTGGCAGTTACTTGATGGATAACCTATACACTGCATATGAGAACTTTTGGTGTGTCAGTGGTCTTTGAGTTAACAAGTTGACGTTTCAGTATTTTGGCTCATTTGAATATGAAGCATTTAATATTTGTATGGAGTAGAAGCTAAAGGTTCTGTCTTTTGTGTATGCTTCAATATTAGAGTGCATATGAATATAAGATGGTGTTTTCAAAGAGTGACAGTATATAAAAAGAGGAAACTATGACAATGCATTTAGGCACTTGTATGTGCAAAGACTTGGAGATAGCAGAATACATGGATGAATAGGCAGTCACAGTGGTTACTATGAAACACAATGCAGACATGATCTTATGCATAGGGAGGCAAAGGTATTAAATGCAAGAAATATGGTGTCAAGCTCCCTGTTGAAAGTGCAACATAGTGAAAAGGGTAATGAATACACTACCAAAGAGGACAGTGAGCTGGGGCAGATTTAGGACATCCCTATAATAACAATGGCTTTTGCATATTGAGGGAAAGTATGGATAAAATACAATTCTCTTATAGTGAATGTAGCTTCATTTCATGGGATAGTTTACAAAGAAGAGCAATCGTATTCAAGAGTATTTATTTCAATAAGTGACAATAGTCTAAAGTGACTATGCTAAGAGAATGTAACTGCTGGCTATGAATATACACTTCAAAGAACTGAGAGGGAGATGTAGAAGCTAGTTATCAATGACAATAAAGAGCACAGAAGCAGCAGGGCTGTAAAGATAGTGATTAAGGAGGATAGTCTCAAATGCAATTTTTGCATAGGTGGCAGTCAAGTCTCAAATGCACAATATATTCTTAGTAATTATGTTTTGTTTCTTGGCTTTTCATCTATTTTGTTGGACCTTGAGAGGAATGTTGGATGTGCCCAGTGTGTTCCTTGTTTCACTTGATAGTTTTCAATCTTAAAATTTTTGAGACAGTGACTTCTTGTTGTGTATTAGTCTCATTATGGGATTTTTGAACTGAGGTATACATTGGAGGTTTCGAATGCTTTCAAGGTAAAGTTTGCAATGTATAAAGATGGTGGCAAATAGCAAGGCAGTGAAATCCAAACCCTGCATAGTCAAGATTGCAATCAAGGCTTCATTGAGCTTTAAACCATGGTGACATAGGGTTTTGAGGGAAGTAGTTTTGACTGTGAATTGTAGAAGGCAGAATATGGACTTGTTATGATATGTTGTCAAAGATTACAAGGTGTTTGCAGCAAATTACAAGGAATTGCAACCTTCTCTTCATGGAAAGTTTTTTGTTTGAAGGCTTCTCTATTTAAGGTCTTCTCAAAGGACTTTTAATCTTTAGTTCTTGTTTCTTTTACAACAACAATAGTTGCCTTGTAATTCCTTTTCAAGAGATTTAATGTAATAGCAACTCTTTTCAAATTAATAAAGACAACAGTATTCCTTTTTCAAGACTTGTGTTTCTCTTTGCAACTAGTGATATGATGTTTAATAAACAATGTATCAATATACTACCAGTTGACAGAAATTAGTGAACAAAAACAATTAAATAAACTACCAAATTGATCAAAATGATGATTAAAATTAATGACTAAATAAACTACCAATGGAAGGAAATCAGTGAATAAAATGACTAAGTGACCATTTAACAACAATCAATGACTAAATAAGTGACCAGATTATAGCAATCAATGACTAAATCAACGAATAAATATACTACCAAATTAATCAATCAAAACAACCAATAAATGACTAAAACTAGTTTAGTCATCAATTTGGTCACATTATAAATGACTGGCAATAAACTACTAATGGTCACATGACCATGTTTGGTCATTTATAAGCAGTTTTTAGTAGTTTTTTGGAAATATATTGCTCTTTTTGTACAAGTGCATTGACCCCTCATTGCCTCCAGAACAAAAGCTCAAATTACTAATGGATTCTTTTAAGGATCATTCCTCCCTGGTAGAGCAAAAGGCGCAGAAAGAGGCAACACAAAGGATTAATGACAAAAGAATGGAAGATATGGTCGATAAGTGTGCTAATGCACATAATAAGCTCAAAGAAAATATAAAGAAATTTAAAGTTTGTATTGAGCAGACCGCATCCTTATACCTATTCCACCTAAATTGGCCAAACTCCACCAAGCAGATCAAAGATTAGAAGAACTCAATTGAGTCACAGATCCCTAAGGTGGCTGAGGTATATGACTTGTCAAAGGACAAGGTGGGGGAAACAAGGGCACAAATTGAAAATTTACACGCACAATTGTCCCAATTATAGGACCAAAGAGAGAACATAAAGAAACAATTTGGTTAGTTAAGAGAGGCAATGAATTTGAGAATTGCCTCAATGTCTAGTTTGTTTGGAGAAGCAAACAAGATAGATCAAAGAATGAAGACCCCAAGCAATGTAGAGGAAGCTGACAAAATGTACATACAGTGTGAGTGTCAAACTCAAATGCTTGCCTTAGAATGTGTCATTTAGACCACAATTGTCCAACAACTCAAGGTATTTTACAAATCCATTATCCCATCCAAGTGAGTTGTTAGAACAATTTTGATGTACATAGTATTGTGGAGCAATTAAGTAGAGTGGTAGTACCATTTTGGTTTTCAAGGGTACAATTTTGTAACTAAATCATACAGTCAGGGGGAGCACAGTCTATATATCATTTTTTAAGGGGGAGTACATATAGTTTTGGATTGATACAAAGGTTATCAATCCCTTTGTCCTTGATATCAAAGGGGGAGAGAGTCTAAGGGGGAGCATATGTTGCCATCAATGACAAAGGGGGAGATTGTTGGAAATATGTATTGTCATTGATGTCAACATAACAGATGGAAATGTATAGACAAACTTAGAGTTGGGATGGTTAAGATAGATCAGTCTAGGAGAAAGGAAAATGGTCTAAGTATGGATCAGTTTTGGGCTTGAACATGATGTGGAGGTAAACAACCATATCCTTGCATGATTTTTGCATATATAATTACATATATCGTTAGTTGGGAGTACCACACTCAAAGGTAAGGAGTAGAAAACTATTTAAGGCATTCTCAATGCAAAACCTAAGGCAGAGTCAACTTGAATTGGTCTACACTTCTCCGCAAAGAAATCTTTGGCCATGCGATTCTAATGATAGGTTTTGACATGTATAGAAATGTTATAGCCAAGGATTTAGTCTCTCATTCCTTCAACATGAAAAGTTACAAGGGATAGTTCATCGACCATCACTGAGACCAAGCAGAACAGTATTGGGGGGACAATGGAATGCTCTGCATTCCTCCGGAAGAGATTTGTTTGTCATGCAACTTTAAGGAATGACGAAGATAAGTATATTATATGCTATGATGAGTTTTCAGGTGTTTCAGTGGTCCACAAAGACATTACTCAAGAGACAGAGGGATCACACTGTATTCCAGAGCCTAAATATACAAGTTAAGTTCTTTAGAAAGTAAAACATATATAGTTCTATCATCAGAGATTATGCAGAGATTCTACATGATTCATAATACATCAGGTATGATCCACATGTAAACATTTTTATTCTCTAGTACCAAATTAAGTATTCTTGTCTACAAATATAATTCAAGTATAACTATCTTCTAGAACTGCAAATACTTACGCCATTTTTGAATTCCTTCGGAAGCTCCATAAAAAGGTGTGTGGATCTAATGAGTTCCATACATTGATATCTTTGTACATACTCAAAAGGTTTCAATACCTGTACTTCACCACAACTTCATATCTTGGATTGTGAAGCACTACATAAGGTCTGGAAGACTCTGTTCTCTATAGATTCATATATTTCATGTCTTGCGGATGCATAGTTTGGCATGATACTTCTCTGATAAGGTGTTTTGAACTCGTACATGATTGAATCCTTGTCTGCATTAAGGTTTTAGCTTCTCCCCAATAGTTGAAAGATGAATAGTTGACAGTGTTGAGCAGTATGAGCCTACTGGTTAAGTACCCAATGAATGCAGAGGATTTTGACTAGTTTCCAAGTTTGGAAGGTATGGAATGATGTGTCTTGATGTTTCTCACAAGGCCCTCAGGTCCACAACAAACTTTGCTATCATTTTGCATGTGTTATGGCCGATTGGTGATAAGCTACATGTTACACTCTGTATTACTCTGGCTACCGACCTAATCAATGTTTCAAGATCTTGCGGAGGATATATATAGAAGATATAACTCATTTGAAAGGTGATCAAGAAAATAATAATATAGAAAAGTAGAGAAAGATATGAAATGTGTAGAATCAGTTTGAAGGTAGATATTGAGCAAGAATAGCAGACTGCACCATCAACATACAATAGATGTGTTCTCCATAGCAATCATTATATCTATATTGTCATTGTAATAGCAGTAAGCTGAGCATTCAAGGAATAGTATCTTCCTTGTGTTATAACCCTAAATCAAAGTTGTAAATCAAGGAGTAGTAGCTTCCTTGGGTTGAAGCCCTAAAACAATGTTGTAATATCTTTTGCAATGAGCATATTATATTGTGAGCTAATCCTCACCGTGGTTTTTCCCTGTTTTGGGGTTTTCCACATAAAAATACTAGTGTTATGTGTTGACTCTTGATTTGCATGTTTTCTTTCATGTTTTCAAAGTTGTTCAGTTTTATCAGTAAATGTTCAGCTAAAGTTTTTAAGTGTGTTGATTCACCCCCCCTCTCAGCACCCCATTGTGTTCAACAATTGGTGAGTTAGTGAATTGAACAACTAGTAGGGAAGTTTGAAATCAATTGGCACTGCCCCTTTATGAACACTTGTGGTGGTGCCACATACCTTGTTGTAATATTTGTCTTTTATGTCTAAACTTATGTGGGCCCCATTTGAAGATCCATACAACTTTAGTTATTTCATTGATTTTCCCACTGATGAGTTGGACCAATGGTGTTAGTTTGATACCTTTCTTTTTCCTTCATTTGTTGTGAGCCCCACAGACTATTGGATGAGATCCTTGAGATGGATGATCAAATGGTATAGGAGGTAGAATGGAGCCAAAACAATATAACCTAGATGCCACCCACAAAACGGAACACTATTTTTTAATTGGATAAAAGAACATTACAATTACAAAATAGAAAGAAAACAAAGACAAAGCATAACTAAACCATTAGCTATTTGTAGCATAGCTTATACAAAGTAAGGCTGAAATAAATATCAGCCACGTATAGTGGAGAATCCACTATAGGTACACCTCCCAAATATCCACACAGAGTGCTTGATGCAACCTGACTAGAATGTGTCATCAACATCAATTGAAAATTACCTATATGCTCTCCAAGTGATGGTTGCAGGCCTCAAAATGTCAAACTTTTGTCACCATGCTCTAAGGGTCCTCCCTCTCTCCACCTACCTATATTTATGCTTTCTTATCAGGCCACCAATGCCATTCATGAAGTTGATGTGACTAATGGTATTCCTAGGGATCACAATACGCATAGATACTCATAGACCCAAGATTATAGTCATTAATGAATGTGTGTAGATGATTAAATAGCTTGGAAAGGGAGAAACAACACTTGAAAATATTATGTGTCACTCCTCAACCTCACTAAGTACATGTATGAGACCATATGCAATATGGGAGCTTTGATAACCAAGTTGATTGAAAAGACCAACAATGAACAATATCCACTTTTACACTCAAGAAGAATTTCTCATCACGATCTCAATGAATAATACACCACCTTTTTAATAGCCTACTCACCTCGTGTACCATCGATATAGCTCTCAATCTCCTATAGTGTTGTCCCTCTAACAAGAATGTGTAGAATCATCCACACGTCCTTAACTATGACTATCATCTCACATGTAGACATGCGAAATGTGATGGTATTCAAGTCCCATTCCTTAGCAAGTGCAATGAGCAGGTGTATCAAAGTGTAGACGAGGTAGTGTGACCATATGTCTATGGCATGTGCCCTCTAATCTCTACATCAAGCAACAATGTGCATGGATATACTACTTGGAAGTTTCACATATGCTCATGGATCTGTAGCTCTGTTTACATATAAACATGAAAATAAAATGTCATTACAATACACCAACACAAAAAAATTGAAGCAAAAAAGACAAATTCATTTGCTAAACTATCGTTATGTGGATCAAGGTCAAGTATATAGGTTGAGACAAGCCCAAGGACTAATCTATAGAACAAGTCCATGCCTAGAAATACAAGCCCATAGATCCCTAAAATCAACAAATATTACATCATTCAAAAATAAGGAAGTTCTAAAAAAATTTTCAAAAAAATGATAAATTAGGGTTTTGAGGTGACTCACTGTCTACGACATCTTCACACTCAATTTGAACTCAAATCGATCACCCATAGTTAGCACACTACTCCTATAGACCACCATCATGACAAAAACACAAGTATACTCTAGACAACTGGTTGTACTAGTTTACCAAGAGTGAAACTTCAAATGAAAGTGATATTTTTTATTAAGGGTAAAAAGTGGATTTTGAAAGGTGCCCCTCCCTTTACAATATGATAGTTCAGCAAAGTGTCAACAAAACTACCACAAAGAGGGAAGGCCAAGAATGAAACAACAAATTGAGCAAAACATGACAAAGAGAAGCAAAGGGTTAGCAACCCAAGTCCTAGGAAGACTAAATCACAACAAATTTAACACAACAGCATCTCATTCCTTGAGGAATTCCATATGTTTCTCAACAAAGTCCACATCCTCAATATCGAAGACCCTCTTCTCCTCCATCCACCTATGAGTTCTCAAGTTGGGGCCAAACTAGTTAGAAGAACCCTAATTCTTAAGCTACTCCTGAAATAAAATCATTATTTCTAATAGTCAACCTGCTCACTTCAATCACCTTTTTAAAGTTACTTTTGATATCTTGAAGCTCCATTTCAAACTTGAAACTTACCGTGTATTTTATCATATAACCTTCATTTTCAAACCAACATGATCATATTAACATATTGGCCTTACATGCAATCAAGATTGTCTTTCACACAATGTGCATTTATTACACACTCATGTTGATCACAATTTTTCACATATGATAGACAGGGATGATGATATTTGCGTGATACTTATCTATTTACTAAACACATTTTTGACCACGCATGTTAATTTCCATTGATTTTATCATTTATGTCGTGCTATGTGCATTTATTGCTATATTCCTCTATGGTCCTCACATGAGCTTTCACAACCATACCTACTGATATTATTATACCTTTATCATTTATTCCATTACTCTTATTTGGTCATTCAAGGCTCTATCATTTCATTATTAATATTACTTATGGGCTTACATTGATACATCTTTTGAGCCACATTGGGGGATATCATGCTCTCTCTTTCATCTTTAGCCATCATTGCCACATTTTTACATGTGGGGGCATCATGTCTTTCCCCCTTATTATTGTGTCTTCATAGACATATCTTTATTCCAGCTTCGTGCCATAATTTCAGCTCCATGCCATCATTTATATTTTCATCACCACTAGAGACTTATTGCCTTACATGTACCCATGTGTGCTTATGTTCTTGGATGCCACATTAGGGGCATCTACCACTCTAGTGCCTTATGTATTTACACAATTGTACCTAGCCACTGAGGGCTGCATCACCATTCTGTTCCCATGCTAAGGCAACATTATTTTTCCCTAATACCATCTACAATGCATGTGCTTATCATGCTTATCTTTCATGACATTTATATGATCATTACATGATGCACTTTTTACAGTCGTTACTTTGCATACATGATTGCATGCTTATATGCTTAACTTACATTTAACTTTCATATATTTTTTCCTTCTACAATTCCTTGTATCTTACGAATACAACCAATTATAGGGGCCATATCCTATTGCTAATGTCTTCATGTTACGTTTTGTGGATGGTTGGAGTTAATTCCAATGATTCATCTTTAATTCCATTGAAGAGCATATACACAAGGTGCAATGTCCCCAAACTAAAATATTTGCAATAAATCTCAAATCTGAACTAATTCAAAAATATTTTGTAAAAATACCCAATTTTCATGCATAGAATTTCACTTGAACTATGCAGCATGAATTGGCAATTCTTGCACCATCAAATAGAAATATCATAAATGTGTTGGAGTTGTTTTGTATCAATAAAATATGCAACATTTTCTTGCAAATATTGTCAATGATGTCAAGAAGGAATTTGTTTTCCAAGATTGTTGTCATTGATGTCAAAGGCGTATGAGAGATTGTTAGAATACATTGATCATATTCAAGACATTATACATTGGATAAGATGGAGAAATCGTTGATGATTCTGTGTTAAGTTTAATTCATTATTGGTTCAAATAGAGTGTATCAAATAAAGAAACTATTTGGAGTAATTGGCAAATCCTAACTGTGCAAAGCAACATCATAACACTCATCAGATCAACAAAACATGGTCATACATGACACACAAGATATCAAAGAAACTTTAGAAGATGATGAGGAATCAGAAGTTATAAGTAAAGAGAATTAAGTGAGATATCAAATTAAATATATTTTAATAAAGGTTGACTATGGAAGAGAAATGCAGTGATGAAATGATTTATTAAGGTGGTTGATACTTATATGAAATCATGGATGTTTAAGTTCAAAAAAAGGATGGCAGAATTCATATGAAAGCATGGATTTAAACTTATGAAATGTGGAGGATTTAAACATAAATATGGCCGACCACCTGAAGACATCGTCCAAATTTAAAAGAAATTAAAGTCATATAAATAGTGGTTGACCCTCATATGAAGTTGTCCCACACATATTAAAAGAAACGCTTAAGTTTAAAGGAATTTAAGTAAGTTAAATTTAGGTCGACTTATTTGTGAAGGAGCACCTCCTTTGGTGAAGAGGCATATAAGAAGGTATATATATATAAGATGAATGGTAAGTTTTGAAAAGAAAGCAATACAAATGTATCATAAGAGTAATAAGCAGATGTGTGGGCAACAAATAAGGACAGAAATTCAATGAGAATCATATGAACTAAAGCTAATCTAAATCAAATTTTATGAAGGATGATATTAGTGTGAAGATGATATATTATATAAGAGAAGCATGGAATAATAGAGTGGATTTTTTAGTATAATAGCATATTTATGGTAGATTTGTGAAGGGGGGGTGCATGCAGACTTGAGAATAAAAGTGTTTGAAATTGATTGTGTCAAATTTGCGAAAAGTATATCATCTACAAGATCTTTATGAAGGTGTTGGAAGACAATATCATCCATTGAAGAATTTGAAGGTTGGTGCGTGTCAGAAGAAGAGATTAGTGTCTCTGGCTGAGTTGGTCCTCAGTTGTGTGGATTGGTGTCTTTAGTGGGTTGGTGCCTACAAATTCTCTAAGTGGGGATTGGTGTCTCCAGGAGGTTGTGAAAGGAAGCTAGGTGTGAGGAAATCGCTTCCTACACTAATCTAATGAGGAAAGTGGAGTGCAAATTCTTTTTATCCTTTACAGTTACAATGTTATTAACCCAACAACAGAGATATTTTGGCAATACACATACACATAGAAAGAAGATAGAAGAGAGAGAGAGACAAGATATATGTGGGGAAAACTCTTATGGGTGAAAAACCCCACACTCCAAAACACAGCTCAAATGTATTCCAGTAAACAATGAAGGTTACAATACAGTTTCAAAGCCAATGCTCTTGCAGGAGTCTTCAACACTCATATCTGGAGACAATCTAGTAGCATAACAATACCTGTCAATCACATAATACATCTCTCCAAAGCACCTGTTTATATAGAAGATACAAGGCAAAAATTGCTCTATCTTGAGATGGGCGTCCAACATGGCCTCATGGCCCAAAACCCACGCCTAACGACACTTGTCCAACACTGCAAGGTGTTCATGACACTTGTCATATCACCCCATCCCAAAGAGGTCACCTATTCCCAAGTTGGGCAATGATAGATACTCTTACGACACTTACGACTGTCATAGAATCTGTCATAGTTGTCATATCTTACAATTGTAAGAGAATCTGTCATACACAGGCTAAAAATAGTATATTCTCTTACAACATGTCATAACCCTCCTTGGGGCACCCAAAGATGCCCTCTTCCAAGATGCCTTGTGACACATGTCTTCACCTATCATAGAATCTTCCATTTACGACTCTTACGCGTCATATAGTTGTCATAGGAATCTATCATAACCATTTCGGTCAATATTCCCTTACACACTATCCAAGATGCTAATACATGGAAAAATATTCCTACCACTAAGTGGGACGCCTATCTCCTCATGTGAGGACAAATTTACATGTGGTCACCTTCCACATAGGATGATACCTCACCATGCCAACTCCCACAAGATGACAATAAGGATTTGCATCCTAATTACAATAATAGGCAATAAATAAATAAATACAATGAAATAATACAAGGAATTACCAAGGTTGAGACACCTTAATCCCCAATATTCTCCCACTTGTCGAACACCTTGTAAGAGCCAATGGAAATAACAGGATTCAACTACTATAGGCCAAGAGGCCCATAGACTCTGAATACCATCTGAACTTCTCTATGCCCACTGGTTTCATCAATGCATCTGCAACATTCTTCAAAGTATCTACCTTCTCCAAATTCACCTTCCCATCCTCTACCATGTCTCACATGAAGTGAAACTATACATCAATATGCTTTGTTCTAGCATGGAAAGTTGGATTCTTTGCTAGGCAAATCACACTCTGACTATCACAACAAATTATAATCTGTCCTGCATCAACACCAATATCTAAACACAATCTCTTAAGCCAAATAGCTTCTTTACAAGCATGAGTTGCTACCATATACTTAGCTTTTGTCATGGTCAAAGCAACCATAGGTTGTCACTTACTCATCCAACTAATTGCACCACCGAACATAGTGAACACATAGGCACTAGTGGATCTCCTGCTGTTAATGTCCCCCGCCCAATCAAAATCCACAAATCCATGAATACAAACTGAATGTGGAGGTCCTGTAGGATTACCATGATAGCATATGGAATACTCAGAAGTACCCCTCAAATATCTGAACACTCTCTTAACTACATCCCAATGTACCCGTCCAAGATTAGCCATAAATCGACTAAGGATTCCCATTGCTCGGGCAATGGCTGGTCTTGTGCAAACCATAGCATACATCAAACTGCCAACAGCACTAGCATAAGGTACTATTCTCATGTCCTCCACCTCACTAGGAGATTTAGACAATCAATAACAGACAACTTTATCCTAAAGGAAACAGAAACACACAATGGTCTACGATCTGTCATGCTGAACCTATCCAACACAGTCTTCACATAGTTACTCTAGCTTAACCAAAGTTTTATGTTAGCTCTGTCTCTTGTTATTTTTATTCCCAAAATGTACCTGGCTACCCCTAGATTTTTCATCTCAAACTGTGCTGACAACTGAGACTTCAAATCAAAAATCATATTCTTACCATTCCCAATTAACATCATATCATCAACATACAATGCAATAATGAGAATGCAATCATTGTCAAATTTATAATACACACAATGATCTGATTTTGATCTCAGAAATCCAACCGACAACACAAAGGCATCCAACTTCAAGTACCACATCCTAGGAGACTGCTTCAAACCATACAAAGACTTTTTCAACTTGCAAACCAAATTTTCTTTACCTTTCTCTATGTAATGCTCTAGCTGTAAC
Source organism: Cunninghamia lanceolata (assembly GCA_027924645.1). Taxonomy (NCBI): domain Eukaryota; kingdom Viridiplantae; phylum Streptophyta; class Pinopsida; order Cupressales; family Cupressaceae; genus Cunninghamia; species Cunninghamia lanceolata. Next base: position 2,666,421 of record BSBN01000998.1, read on the forward strand.
ATGTAAATCTCTTCCTCCAAATCACCATGAAGGAATGTTCTCTTCACATCCATCTGCTCCACGTCTAAGTCATAATCTGTTGCAAGAGATAACAGGAACCAAATAGATGTCAGCTTTGCAATGGGAGAGAAATTTTCACCATAATCAATTCACTCCACTTGTCAGCACCCCTCCACAACCAATCTGGCCTTGTACTTTTCAGCACTGCCATCTACACCAAATTTCTTCTTGAACACCCATTTGCATCCAATAGGTTTCCATCCTTCAGGCAAAGGCACCAAGTCCCATGTTTTATTCTTTTCCAAAGAAGCCATCTCATCTTCCATGGCCTCCTTCCAGGAACCTGCATCTTTCATGCCCATAGCCTCTGTCACAGTTCTAGGCTCATCAGTGTTAGTAAGCAAGGAAAAAGCACAACTAGAATCAAGCAATGAATAACCAAACCTAGCAGGTTGCTTCCTTGTTCGTGTAGACCTCCTCAATGGCTAAGGTTGAGGTTTTGCTTCTTCTTTTGAACTTTTAGAGCTACTAGATCTCTCCTCATCATCAGGTCTCACAGGTTCTGACGGTTCAGTCTTCTCAGGGGAAGAAGGGAAATGAACCACATCCTCTTTCTTTTATGTTTCTTCTGGCTGTAGAATAACATGAGAAGGTGTTAGCTCTCTGAAGATAACACTTCTGCTATATAACACTTTTTCATCCATAGGATCCCAAAGCTTATATCCTTTCACACCGACACCATAGCCAATGAAGATACACTTGACAGCCTTGTTCTCCAATTTAGACCGTTTCTCCCTAGGCACACGTGCATATGCCTCACAACCAAAAACACGAAGATGTCTAACTAAAGGCTTCTTACCAGACCACACCTCCATAGGTGTCTTACCAACAAGAGCTGATGTAGGAGACCTGTTTACCAGGTAGCAAGTAGTGGCTACAGCTTCAGCCCAAAACTTTTATTCGAGGATTGCTCCACTAAGCATACTCCTAGCCCTCTCCATCAGTGTCCTGTTCATCCTTTCTGCAACTCCATTTTACTACGGGGTGTATGGAGTTGTCTTATGTCTTTTAATCCCTTGCTCTTTACAGAACTTATCAAACTGTGCTAAACAAAACTCACCACCGTTATCAGTTCACAAACACTTAATCTTTTTAATAGTCTGACTCTCAACAAAATATTTAAAATCTTTGAACTGACTAAAGACTTCAGTCTTGCTTCTGAGAAAATAAATCCATGTCCTTCTACTGTAATCATCTATAAAAGATACAAAATATACAGATTTGGAAATCAAAGGTACACTAACAGGACCAAACACATCAAAATGAACAAGGTCCAACACACTAGAAGACTTGTGAGAACTAGAGTAAAACTGAACACAGTTTTGCTTTCCATATATATAATGTTCACAAAAGTTGAACTCGAGATTACAATCATTTAACCCCTCAACAAAGTTTTTATTTTTCAAGGTTCTAAGACCCTTCTCACCAATGTGGCCAAATCTCATATGTCATAACATAGTCTTTTCAGTAGGAAGCTTAACTTCCAAAGCATGAGCACCCTTGGGTACACAAGATGCACTACCATTAGAATTTGTTACAACAAATTTCTTCACTGCTTGTTCATATGGTGGGGATGAAGTGACTGCAACTCTTTTCTTCTCGAGTCAGAAGAACTATTACATTGTGAAGTGCATGCCTCCAACTGAAACAGAGTACCTCTTTGAGTACCCTTCGCAAGCACAATAGATCCTCTAGTCATCTTCCATCCATCCTTCGAAAAGACAACCTGCACACCTGCATCATTCAACATACTTACATAAAGTAGGTTCTGTGCTAAGCCTAGGATGTGCATAACCCCAATGATCCCCTTCACTCATCCATCAGGGAATTGAATTGAGACTCTTTCACAACCAACAATCTTTAGATGAGAATCATCACCCAGGTACACTCTTCCACCATCAAACTCTTCATACTTCATGAACCAGCTTTGATGTGAGGTCATGTGGAATGATACACCAAAATCTATCAACCACACATCATCAGATGCATGGGTGGCCAGGGCTGCGATGAAGGCATCACCATCATCTTGTGACTTGTCAGAATCTGAATCTGGGGCATTCTTCTTCTTCTTTTTCTTTTCCTCTTTGCATTCCTTTTGGAAATGCCCAGTTTTGCCACAGTTCCAACAAAGAGCCTTGGACTTTCAAAGAGATTTAGATCTCCCATAGGATATGGATCTACCCTTCTCAACGTTCTTGTCCTTTTTCCCTTTCTCCTTGGGTCTTCCATTAACCGCAAGAGCCTCTTTGGCTACCTCAAAAGACTTTCTCCGCATCTCTACAGATAACAGCGAAAATACCACTTCATCCATTTTGAATGTGGATGTGGTGCTCCCAATAGCCATAACAAGATGATCCCATGAGTCTGGCAAAGAAGAAAGCAAGGTCATTCAACGATCCTCCTCCATCTTCACACCAACGGATGTCAATTATGCAACTAACATGTTGAAAGCATTCAAGTGATTTGCAACAGATCCTTCATCCTCCATCCTCAGAGAATACAACTTCTTTCTCAGAAAAAGCTTGTTCACCAGGGATTTGGCCTGATAAACATCACCCAACTTCTTCCAAAGGTCTTTCGTGGTCTTCTCCTCATCGACATTCAATAGGACAAAATCAGCTAGACTGAGTCTTATGAGACCCTTAGCCTTCCAATCTTTGAGATCCCAATCAGCTTGTGCCATTGCGGTTGGTTTTACACCAGATACAGTTTCCCATAGGTCACGATCAACAAGCATGTCTTCCATCTTAAGTTTCCATAACTCAAAATTTGTGCCATTAAATTTCTCCACCTCTAATCTTCTGGATGTGCATGCCATCTCTTTTCTTGCAACAAGATTATAGAATACTCTACATAGACTCCCACTCAATCTAAGATCAACTCAAAAAACCCCTACCCAACAACTAGGACCAAAGGTGATCAAGCTCTGATACCAACTGAAAGGAAGCTAGGTGTGCAGAAATCACTTCCTACACTAATCTAACGAGGAAAGTGAAGTGCAAATTCTTTTTATCCTTTATAGTTACAGTGTTATTAACCCAACAACAGAGATATTGCAATAATACACATACACACAGAAAGAAGGTAGAAGAGAGAGAGACAAGATATACGTGGGGGAAACCCTTACGGGTGAAAAACCTGACACTCCAAAACACAACTCAAATGTATTCCAGTAAACAATGAAGGTTACAATACAGTTTCAGAGCAAATGCTCTTGCAAAAGTCTTCGACACTCGTATCTAGAGACAATCCAGTAGCATAACAGTACCTGTCAATCACATAATACATCTCTCCAAAGCACCTATTTATATAGAAGATACAAGGCAAAAATGGCTCTATCTTGAGATGGGCATCCAACATGGCCTCATGTCCCAAAACCCATGCCTAAGGACACTTGTCCAACACCGCAGGGTGTTCATGACACTTGTCATATCACCCCATCCCAAAGAGATCACCTATTCCCAAGTTGGGCAATGATAGATACTTTTACGACACTTACGACTATCATAGGATCCATCATAGCTGTCATATCTTACAGTTGTAAGAGAATCTGTCATACACAGGCTAAAAATAGCATATTCTCTTACAACATGTCATAACCCTCCTTGGGGAGCCCAAAGATGCCCTCTTCCAAGATGCCTTGAGACACATCTTCACCTATATGATAGAATCTTCCATTTACGACTCTTACACGTCATAGATTTGTCATAGGAATCTATCATAACCGTTTCGGTCAATATTCCCTTACACACTATCCAAGATGCCGACACATGGCAAAACATTCCTACCACTAAGTGGGATGCCTATCTCCTCATGTGAGGACAAATTTACATATAGTCACCTTCCACATAGGATGACACATCACCGTACCAACTCCCACAAGATGACAATAAGGATTTGCATCCTAATTGCAATAATAGGCAATAAATTAATAAATACAATGGAATAATACAAGGAATTGCCAAGGTTGAGACACCTTAATTCCCAACAGGTTGGTCTCTACAAAGAAGATTTGTAAAGAGAAGTAGCTTGGTACCTACAAAGAATTTTATAAAGAGAGTAAGCAATATTGTGTCGTGGTTTTCTCTTGAAAGGGTTTCCACGTAAATCTTGTGTTCTTGTGCCCTTAATTGTTAGATCTTGTATGTTTATGGTTGTTGTGGTTGATTAAGTATTGAAAAAGTAAAAGATTATATTATATTGATTCACCCCCCTCTCTTTGTGTGCTCATCACATTTGTGCTGGAATACAACAAATAATTTCACATATGAAGTATTTCAAAATATGTTGCAAAATAATTAGATTGTATGAATCAACTTTCACTCAATGGTATAGCACAATTTGGCAATTTTTGCATAATCAGTTAGAAACTTCTCTAATATGTTGCAGCAGGTTATTGAACATGAAATGTGCAGCCAATGGGCTAGAAAATATCAGAAAAACTACAACCACGGATCTGAAAACAAAATCTAAAAATTAAACCCATACAACACATACAATTTGACAATTTTGACACCAAATGACTTAGGAAACTCCACCAAAGTGGTGGGTTGCTTATATTAATCAAATATATAGAAAATATGTTGTATATCAATAAAAAATAATAGCAACAACAAGGGTTTATAATTCTGCAACAAACCCGCCTGAATCAACCCCTTCTATGCATACAAAATTCATCAAAACTGAACCAAATCTACAAAACTGAAAATATGACTTCTTACAATGATATGTTGCACCTAGATAATGGACTGTATAGCCAAAATTTTGTCAACAAATAGTAAGTACAGCCATGTGCAAAAAAAACCTAGAGATCAAATATGCAATCTAGAACCGTGTCTTCACAATCTCCTACAAATAATTAACCTACAAACGTTTAGCCCAAATGCAACTTCTGAATGAAATTGCCCTCAGGATCTCAGAGGGTTTTCATCATCCATTCTCCTACCTAGATTTCAAAGGAGTTTCATCCTCCAACCTCCAACAAATCCAAGGGTTTTCGTTCTCATATTTGATTTACTTGAATACAAGTGCTCAATACAAATTTTGACAAAATTTATGTATGATAAAAATGGATGCCTCAAATATCAAATTGCCAGCAAATAAATATATGTTGAAGGCTAAACTTGGGCTCTCAAAATCCAATGCCCCTCTCTTGGAAAATTAAATAAAATAATATTATTTCTAACCACTACCTTCCAAAGATACTCTGTCATAACTGTTTCTAGATTCTTAACTAAAATTAGGCAGTAACTCTCCACTTGCAATTTGTCATAAATATGATCTTGGGAGTTACAAAATCCTCCATGATAAATTCCATGCCCCATTTTGCGTTGCCAACATAAATAAAATATTTTAATATTTAATTTGGCCCCAAAAAATAAGTTTTGAAAATATAAATTAACATGTGTCCAATAATATAATATTAAATAAATTATTTCCCTAACTCATTCCTCAACCCACAGGAAATATCAGAATGGGCATTTTTCCCACAAAATTAAATTAACTAAAAATGGGACATTACACAAGGATAATATACACTACATATTGTAGGGTCCATTGCTTTATATAGACCTCTAGCAATATCTTTTGATCTTGTGAATCATGCTTACCTTTATATGCATGATCATTTTAGAATTCATGTGCACCTTAAAGTGGAGGCAAAATATAATGAAATAAATTGCATACCCATGGCATTTCCCATTTAGTTTTGTGTCCATTTTAAAAAGAGTGCCTTGATACAATATTGACAAATGGGATAGTTTTGTGAAGTCCTTTGCCCTATGCCACCTACCTATCCATTACATATACCTATAGACACTTACCTCCATCCATATGTTTACATATCCTTATATATTCACCCTATCTATGTTAAACACACCAGGATACTAAGAGGGGGGTGAATCAATATCCAATCAAAATTCAAATTCTCCAGAGTAGAGTAAAGCTTAATCATTACAACATTAACATAAACATAAAAGATGAACATAATGCACATCTACACATAACAACAGATATACGTGGAAAACCCCAAAAGGGGAAAAACCACGGTGAGGATTAACTCACAATATATAAAGCTCACTGCTATAAAAATTACAACTTTGTTTTAGGGCTACAACCCAAGGAAGCTATTACTCCCTGCTAACTTTATTTTAGGGTCATTCCCAAGGAATCTACTACTCCCTGAAGACTATGTTTTAGGGCTACAAACCAAGCAAGCAACTACTCCCTAAACTAAGAATGAACTCAGAAGTGATTATAGTATGACAGTCCTACTGCCTAACAGCTAACACTGAAGCTCACACCTTTAATGATTGCAATTCTGCTTCTTCTAATGATTGGATCAATTAGACACACTCTTCACTTCCCTCTTGTCACAAAAATGCCTTCAATATGAATCAGGACAGCCCTTATTGCTTCTGCTCTTTCTCCTTCAGTTACACATCATAATGCATAACATGTTCATATTCTGCTCTTTACACACACATATATTCTTATTTCGCAATCATATCGCACCTTGATCAACTAGGTTCACAATATATACATGATATTGCATTGATTACATTGCAATTCAGCCAATACAACAAGAATATTACAATTTACAAGTCGGCCAGAGATCACACATTATGAAACATGTAGAGGACAAGCCTTAACATGAACTACATGCTACTCCAGGAGGAGAAACATACCTTGCGGGCCCCAACACATGTTTAACCCGATCCTAAACATAATTCACAGCATCATACTTCAAAGAATAACATCCACACGTCACACTCATTTGAAATAAGTCGCCCTTAAGCAAGAACACATGAAGCTTGTAACACATCAGTCATTTCAACTTGGCAGTACACACAAAAGATTAAACATTACTTGTGGATCACCAAATCACTTGATACTTCACAGAAGCATGCACTGAACCTCCTTGAACATGTTCACAAAATTGTATTGACAAAGCTTCACATCGAGAGGAATGTGGAGCATTCTAGCAAGTCTTCCTCACCATTTTACTCTGCCAAAGCACAAACCAGAACTCTATCACTCATAACTTTTATTGTTGAAGGCATACAGACTTTATATCTTGGATATAACACCTTCACAACATACTGAACTTAGATTCTAAACCAAATGACTATATCTTCAAATGCGCAGGAATGCAGAGGAATGCGGAGCATTTTCCCAAGCAATCTCCCAGGGAGCTTCCTGCAGCAAAAATTTTTATCAACTTCTGGAGACCAAAACCTTCTTGTGACAGCTCATACATCTTTAAAAACATACATCTTACTACTTCTAATTCCCATCTTAATATATCTTATTGATGCTTCTAATTCTCATCTTAATGTGTCATCTTGATACTTCTAATTCCCATCTTAATGTGTCATCTTGATGCTTCTAATTCTCATCTTAATGTGTCATCTTGATGCTTCTAATTCTCATCTTAAAGTGTCATCTTGATGCCTCTAATTCCTATCTCAATATATCATCATACTCTATACTACATTAACCGAGGCATGACATCCAACCATGAACTTCAGCAACCACATCGCATCCAACATCAGCAACATATCAGATAGCCCAAACTGAGTGTTGACAAGAGTGTTACAACCACATCAGTGACAACCCAAACTGAGTGTTGACATCAATGACAACCACATCACAGCCTTAGGTAACATATGTGCAACAATTTCCCCCTTTGGCATTGATGGCAACACACACCTGCTCATTCTCCCCCTTTGAAATCAAGGACAAAGGGTAACAAACTCTTCTTTTCAACTTTCCATGTCAACAACTACTACCTGCTCCCCTTGAGAGGTAGCCACCATCAATCCAAGAAAAAGATATAGCAGGAATTACTCCCCTAGATAGATGCACCAACCATGCATCTAGTTAGGAGGGGCAATTATCCCTAACTTATGTCGGAGATACTCAAAAGTATCCTTTACAAGAGCCTTTGTAAAAATATCTACAATCTGATCCTTTGTTGGAACATATTCCAATTTCACTTCTTTATCTACAATCTTCTCTCTTAAAAAGTGATACCTGATTGATATATGCTTAGTTCTGGAATGCATCACTGGATTCTTGAAAATATTGATAGCACTAGTCTTATCACACAAAATAGGAATAGGCTCATCATGCATCCAAAGCACTTGGGTGCAGCAAGATGCTACAGCAATATACTCAGCTTTTGTTGTGGATAAGGACACTAGGTCTTGCTTCTTACACTGCCAAGAGACCAATTTGCTTCCTAAAAAGAAAGCACCACCACTTGTACTTCTTCTATCATCAACACAACTAGCCCAATCAGCATCAGTGTAAGCACTTAGATCAAAGTCATTACCTCTAGGATACCATAAGCCATAATCCAGAGTTCCCTTCGAGTATCTGAATATTCTTTTCACTGCCTTCTCATGTGTTTGCTAAGGATTAGCTTGATATCTAGAAACCACACATAATGCATGCATAATATCAGGTCTAGAAGTAGTCAAGTACAACAATCCTCCAATCATTGATCTATAAAGAGTTTGATCAACCTCCAGAGACTCATCATTCTTTCTCAAGTGACAACTAATAACCATAGGAGTACTTACTGGTTTGGAATCCTCCATACCAAACTTCATCAACATCTATTTAACATACTTAGCCTAAGAAATAAATATGCCATCATGTAGCTGAGCAATTTGAAGCCCAAGGAAGAAAGACATCTCACCAATCATAGACATCTCAAATTCTTTCTGTGTCTCTTCTACAAACCACTTAAACATACTATCATTTCCACCAAAGATGATATCATCAACATATACTACAACTATCAGAATCATGTGTTCATTTTCCTTAATGTAAAGATTACTATTTGTGGTACCTTTCTTGAAGCCTTGCTGAAGTAAGTACTTATCCAATCTAGCATACCAAGCTCTAGGTGCTTTCTTGAGACCATATAAAGCCTTTTTGAGTCTTCACACCATGTCTGGATCTTCTGACAACTGAAACCCATCTGGTTGCTCAATGTAGACCTCTTCCTCTAGATCAACATTCAAAAATGTTGACTTGACATCCATCTGATAAACTTTGAAGTTCTTGTGAGCAACAAGAGTCAGAAGCATCTCGATTGCCTCCATCCTGCCTACCGGAGCATAAGTCTCATAAAAACCAATGCCTTCAACTTGTAAATAACCTTTACACACCAACCTTGCTTTATTTCTCACAGCTTCACCATCTTCATTCAGCTTGTTCTAGAACACCCACTTTGTTCCTATAACATTCTTATTGGTTGGTCTGGGAACCAATTCCCACGTCTGATTCTTCTCTATCTGATTCAATTCTTCTTCCATTGTCTTCATCCATCCATCATCTTTGCTAGCATCAACAAAGGTTTTGAGCTCTACCTTTGATAATAAACACAAATTCACTTGCTCACTTGCCTTTTGATGCAAGTGGGACTCCCACCTGCTGCTGCATCACATAAACTCACAATACAAAACGCAAACACAAATCTCTATTTTATTTTAAATGAAACTTAACTAAAAAATAAATTACAAATCTGTAACAAATTTATTACATATTTGACCTCTCATGGCCTCTCAAATCTACAAAGAAACTCCCCTCTACTCTCTCACACTCTCACAACAACTTTCCTTCACAAGCCCCTCTCATGGGTTGAGATCTCTCTCCTAGAAATCTGCTCAATCTACAACAAAAACTTAATTTAAATGCCTCAACATATAGTGTCTCAGCTTCCCAATTTTTGGCGCTTCATCTTCCTCTTTTTGATGTTCCATTTCTCATTTCAATGCAGTCTTTTCCTCTAATGTTGGCACCTCCCATTTTATCTTTTTGTTTGTTGTTTTAAACAATAAAAATTTAATTCCAACCTCCAATGAGGCATAGGAGTGTTGATTTTCTTCTACCCTCTCAAGAGGCATTGAAAAGAACTAAAAAAATGGTGCTCAACCTCCAAAACATGGCGTTCTCTCTTCTCATATTTTCTATTTTTCTTTCTATTTCCATCTTATTTGATTTTAATATTCAAATCTACCTTTAGGAATATTTAAATGCTGAATAATATCTCATGAAACAATTTAAGAGGAAAAATATTTAACATGACTGGTAAAATGCGACAACATGCCAGAAAGATGACTTTTGCTATAAATTTTACCTGGAAGCTCACTTTTGTCTGAAAATTTGCCAAAATGTGTAAGTTAGCATTCCTAAGCTTCCCACCAAGCCATTCTACCTCAACCTTCCCGAAACTTGGAATTTTAAATTTTTGCCAAATCACTAGCACTGAACAAAAAATTTTAAATTCTCCAAAACTAGGAAGAATTTGACCATGAAATTTTCACCACAGTTACAAAAATATATCCAACAATATACTTGTAAGAGGATTTGTCATCAAACCTCAAGGATCTCTCAAAATAATTGTTTACATGAACTGCCTGTGGAGTGTTGAAACCAAAATCTGACGAGAACTCAATTCTTGCAAATCTGATTATGCAAAGTGTTACCCAAAGTTGAGAGATGCCAAACAAGACCGAAACAAACCAAAGTTGGAAGAAAACAAACTAAAATATTTTTTGGGTTGATGTTGATTGCTAGTTCACCCGGATGTTCCTGCATCACCTTTGCAAACCTTCTCCTAGTCTGCATACCTTCATTATTATCTCCAATGATCTAATCTGTTGAATGGTTCCTCTGAACATACGTAGCTGGAGTCTCAAGGATCTGCTTTGGTTCTTGTTCCTTTTCTTCTTTCTCTTTTTCTTCTTCTTTAATGCATGGAAATATATTAGATCCATAGTCATCTAGTTCTTGTGAGATTTGATACAAGTCTTCATCTACCTTGACATTTGTGCAATCAATCATCTTTTCCAATCTCTTGTTGTAGCATCTATAGGCCTTGCTTCTAGTAACCAAGAAAGATCCCTTCATCATTTCTTGAATCAAACTTTTCTAGGTCTTCTTCATCTCTTCTGATATAGCATTTACTGCTGAAGATCCTGAAGTATCTGACAATGGGAGGTCTTCCATATCATAGCTCATAAGGGGTCTTAGTGCTATTGAACATCAGTTGTACTCTATTAATCAGATAGACAGCAGTGTGAACTACTTCCTTCCAGTACATGTCAAGTAGATCTGCATCTTTCAACATTGCCCTAGCCATCTCTTGCATAGTCCTATTCTTTCTTTCTACTACCCCATTTTGTTGAGGGGTCCTAGTTGCTGACAGATGTCTCCTAATGCCATGATCTCAACAAAACTTTTCAAATTCATTTGAAGTAAGCTCACCTTCTCTATCAGACTTTAAACATTTGATCTTAGTATCCATTTCATTCTCAACCATTGCTTTGAAAACCTTAAACTTATCAAAGGCATCTGACTTTTCTCTTAAGAAAGTAACCCAAGTCATTCTAGAATAATCATCAATAAGTAACATGAAATACTTTTCACCTTGTTAACTCTTTATTCTTGTAGGGCCACATAGGTCAGTGTGAATCAACTCAAATGGCATTGAAGAAGAGTACACCTTGCTCTTGAAATTTGTCTTTGTTTGCTTTCCCATTTGACATTCCTTGCATAATGTGTTTGCAGGCTTGGTTATCTCTGGCATATCTCTCACCACATGAATAGAGTTGATCTTTACCATATTATCAGAGTTGATGTGTCCCATTCACTTGTGCCACAACCAACACTCATTGGATTGAGCCAATAAGCATGTTCTTCCATTTACCTCCTTTAGATGATAGATATCTCCATATAACTTGATACCTTCTGCAACTAGTTTTCTGGACCCTACCTTCCTGATTTCACTACCTTTAGCATGAAAGGTAAGATTGTATCATTTACTGTACATATGATTGACACTAAGAAGATTGGGCTTTAGCCCTTTAACATAGAGGGCATCCCCGGTCCTGTTCTTTCCATCAATAGTTATAGCACCTTTTCCACATTTGTGTTGACTCATCACCGCCAAACTTAACAGCTCCACCATTCCACTTCTTAAGGTTGATAAACTTCGCCTTGTCACCAGTCATGTGATTAGAGCAACCACTATCAATTACCCAAGCTTTGGCTACTTCTTTTGCATGAAAGGCAGTCCACACAACTGTTGATTTATCATTATTTTAGTCAGCTTGCAAGGTATCAGACTTTTCACATTTTCCAAAATCATCCTTTTTGTCCCTAACATTCAAGGCCATAAAAAGTGTTTCATCATTTGAATCATCATGATCCTCATCTTCTGAGGAACAGTTGTTCTCCATAGAATACAACCTTCTTTTAGGCTTCTCTCTTTTGCTATTACCTTTTGATTCTTTAAAATTTTAGAAGCAAAATGACCAATCTTTCCATAATTAAAACATTTGAAGGGTAACTTACCTTTGTATTTCTCTATGCCTCTCTTCAAAGTTCGTACAAAGTTTGCTTCTACCCCATCAAGGTCATCATCTTGATCAGTTGCTTCATCTTTTGTCTTTTTACTTGCTTTGAATGTTGTTTCCTTCTTTGGAGCACCTTTGTCAAATTTCAAAGGCTATGAGAGAGCCAAACAATTGATCTACTATATATTTATCCAAATCCTAAGTTTCCTCAATAGCAGACACCTTATGACTATAGGATTTAGGAAGAGATCTCAGAACCTTCTTCACAATCTCATCTTCTTTCACTTCTCCATCAAGACCTCTGATGCCATTAACTGTTTCATCCACCCATAGCATGTAACTGGCAATGTCTTCTTTTGACATCCTCAAGGTCTCAAATTTGCTCTTGAAGATTTGCATCTTGGCTTGCTTCACCTTAATGTCTCCTTCATAAATGCTTTCAAGTTTTACCTAGACATCCTTAGTAGATTTGCAACCCATTATCTCACAAATTTTGAATCAGCTAGCCCACTCATGATAGCATTCTTTGTCTTGGTATTGTTCTCAAACAATCTAATCTCATCTGCATCTATAGGATCACTAGTAGGAGCAGTGTAACCCTTTTTGACTAATTATCAAATGTCATACCCTAGAGAAGATAGATAGTTTTCCATCATTAGCTTCAAAAAGGAATAATTTGTTCCATCAAACATAGTTATCTTGAGACATCCATTATGAGCCATCTTGGACCTTCTTCAAGTGGTTAAGCTTCTTCTGAGTAACTTGGCTCTTATACCAATTGTTGAACACACCAGGATACTGAGAGGGGTGGGGGGTGAATCAGTATCCAATCAAACTTCAAATTCTCTAGAGCAGATTAAAGCTTAATCATTAGATCATTAACATAAACATAAAAGATGAACATAATGCACATCAACACATAACACCAAATATACGTGGAAAACCCCAAAAGGGGAAAAACCACAGGGAGGATTAACTCACAATATATGAAGCTCACTACAACTTTGTTTTAGGGCTACAACCCAAGGAAGCTACTACTCCCTACTGACTTTGTTTTAGGGTCACTCCTAAGGAAGCTACTACTCTATGAAGACTTCATTTTAGGGCTACAACCCAAAGAAGCAACTATTCCCTGAACTGAGAATGAGCTCAGAAGTGATTATAGTATGACGGTCCTTCTACTACCTAACAACTAACATTGAAGCTCACACCTTTGATGATTGCAATTCTGCTTCTTCTGATGATTGGATCAATTAGGCACACTCTTCACTTCCCTCATGTCACATAAATGTCTTCAAAATGAATCAGGACAGCCCTTTTTGCTTCTACTCTTTCTCCTTCACTCGCACATCATAATGCATAACATGTTCATATTCTGCTCTTAACACACATTCTAATTTCGCAATCATACCCCACCTAGATCAACTAGGTTCACAATATATACACGATATTACATTGATTACATTGCAAGTCGGCCAATACAGTAAGAATATTACAATTTACAAGTCGACCAGAGATCACACATCATGAAACATGTAGAGGACAAGCCTTAAAATAAACTACATGCTACTCCAGGAAGAGAAACACGCCTTGCGGACCCCAACACGTGCTTAACCCGGTCCTAAACATACTTCACTGCATCATCCTTCAAAGAATAACATCCGCATATCACACTCATTTGAAATAGGTTGCCCTTAAGCAAGAACACATGAAGCTTGTAGCACATCAGGCATTTCAACTTGGCGGTACACATAAAAGATTAAACATTACTTGCGAATCACCAAATCACTTGATACTTCACAAAAGTATGCATTGAACCTCCCTGAACATGTTCACAAAATCGCATTGACAAATCTTCACATCCGGAGGAATGTGGAGCATTCCAACAAGTCTTCATCACCATTTTCCAAGAAAAAAAACACACCTTGCGGACCCCAACACATGCTTAACCCGGTCCTAAACATACTTCACTGCATCATCCTTGAAAGAATAACATCCGCACATCACACTCATTTGAAATAGGTTGCCCTGAAGCAAGAACACATGAAGCTTGTAGCACATCGGTCATTTCAACTTGGTGGTACATATAAAAGATTAAACATGACTTGCGAATCACCAAATCACTTGATACTTCACAAAAGTATGCATTGAATCTCTCTGAACATGTTCACAAAATCGCATTGACAAATCTTCACATCCGGAGGAATGTGGAGCATTCCAACAGGGCTTCATCACCATTTTACTCTGCCAAAGCACAGACCGGAACTCTGTCACTCACAACTTTTATTGTTGAAGGTATACAGACTTTATCTCTTGGATATAACACCTTCACAACATACTAAACTTAGATTCTGAACCGCATGACCATATCTTCAAATGCAGAGGAATGCAGAGCATTTTCCTAAGCAGTCTCTCAGGCACCTTTCTGTAGCAAAAATCTTCATCAACTTCCAAAGACCAGAACCTTCTTGTGACAGCTCATACATCTTTAGAAACATACATCTTAGTGCTTCTAATTCTCATTTTAATATATCTTCTTGATGCTTCTAATTCTCATCTTAATGTGTCATCTTGATACTTCTAATACGCATCTTAATGTGTCATCTTGATGCTTCTAATTATCATCTCAATATATCATCATACTCGATACTATATTAACCGAGGCATGACATCCAACCATGAACTTCAAAAACCACATCACATCCAACATCAACAACATATCAGACAACCCAAACTGACTGTTGACAAAAATGTTACAACCACATCAGTGACAACCCAAACTGAGTGTTGACATCAATGACAACCACATCACAACCTTAGGCAACATATGTGCAACAATCTACATATTTATCACACTTATGCACGTACATATTTCCATACACACAATACCCACTCTGATTTAGGCCCTTTTATGTTACAAGACAAGTTCACAACCACGAGGACATCCTTTTGGTCGTGGACTCATCCTTTCCAAATTAATTTTAAAATTAAAATTTGGCCTAGGGTTAACTAAACACAATTGTGTATGTGTTGCCATGTCCTTATATTTAAAGGGATTCAATGCATTAAGTTTACATCATCGAAGAATCAAGGAATTAATTGCATTATACAATTAATTGAAGCACTAAAAAGAACCTAATCTCCTTTAGCGTTCCTAGAGGCATATGTAAGATTGAATATTGTTGTTTTTTTTATCTTTATTGACATTTTCAGAGGTTAACCTAAGAAAACATGCCCCCTGTAATACCACGACAACCGTCTAGATATTCCAAAGAATCAAAAGATAGATGCATCAAACAAAGTGAAGATCAAAAGTCTACAAATATCATAGTACAAATTCATGTGTATAGGACAAATCTATGCCTGTGATCTTGTCCCCAGTTCCCTAATTCATCCGAACACAAAAGCGAACAAAAAAGTCATTTTTAAGTCAAACACCAAACTATTCCTTGTTATTCCCGGTCCCAAGGTATTTGAAATTTAAAAGCATTCATTTAGATCATTCCCTTCTCGATTATAGTACTCGATACCACTATTTTCTATTTGAATTCCCACATTTAATTATAATAAAGTATTAGATTGTTAATCCCTACTAACATTCATTAATTAGTCTATGATAATTGTGCTTATGCGTGATAATTGTGCTTATGCGTATGCAAGTTTCTTGGATTAACCTAGACTAAGCTTAAAGAAACTTTATTTCCCTTTACAAACAAACATACATGTAACAAACAAAAATATTCTGAGGCTATTTTAGCTTATTCATTAAAAGATTTTATAAAACATAAAGAAAAGGTGGGTTTTAAGGCATCACAAGGCTAACACGCTAATCTTGCAAACTCAAACTGAATTGAGGTACATAGGAGTTTTTTTTCCATTTATCTCATATATTAAGATTCTAAACTCTAGGTTTCCCACTTGCAAGCCAGAATAAGATTCTAGGCTACTATTAAAAAACTGGACACTATTTTTTAAAATTCCACTACAGGAGGACCTTAGTTTCTTTCAATCACTGGAGTTTGAATGCACATTTTCCATATGACATTACTTTGTCTCAATCACAATGTCACAACCACTGATGCAAAATTTTCAAAAATTGTATAACACCCTTAATGGTAAGGCCAAAGTTACAATAGAAAGTGGCCAATCATCCATAGGAAAAAAATTGTTGCCCTTCCCTTGTGTTAATTTCAAGGAGGGACTCTCTGAGCCAAAAGAGGCATAACATCTAGAATACATTTAGATTGCAGTTGTGTATAAGAAAGAATCAAACTTCCACTTTTATTTTAATAGCATGATGTATATGATATTGGAAGGCAAAAATATAAATATATATGTCAGTACATATTGGTGCACTTTGAAACAAAATATGAACTATCATGCTTAGTCGAACCTGTCTGTCCATATCAAATATCCTCCAATCTGAAAAAGAAAATTTGTTAGCAAATGCTAGCTTTGATCAAAATGATATCTTAAGCTTTTCCCTTACAAATCATTTAAAGACTTGGAAGGCCAAACACGAGGAGTAGATGACCGGAGATGCATGAGCAATGGATAGCTAGATTATGAGATGTACATTATGTATACCTACAAAAGACAGGTTAAATTCATTCATAAAGGGAACGTCCTTGTGTTTAAAAAGCCATTGACATGAAATTATATTAAGCTCCACAAGTGACCAAAGTAGATCAGTGAGATGTAAAAGTACATGGCCAGGAATTATAGCCAATTGGAGCACCCAGAAAAGAGGGCAACTCCATAAAACACCATTGCCTTCGAAGTAAACGAATAAATAACCAAATAGAGAATGGTAAACAAAACACTACTCTCTTCTCATCTTGAAGAAGTGATTTGTACAACAGTTCACTACAAAATTTCTTCCATTTGTAATCACTCAAAGAACATAGTTTTACAATTCATCATGGTCATCATCCCTGCTGGAATCTTGAGGGCTGGATGGTTGTGGTTCTTCTATTTGGGAGCCGAGCTCTTCACCCAGTATTTTTGATGTGAACTTTCTTGCCTCTTCATCAAGTGATGGCCATTCAGCAACTATACGCCTAGCTCCCTGCAAAGCCACAGCCATGAGATTCTTACCATCTTAAATTCTCAAAATTCCTGTTAAACAAGGATCTCAACATTATTGATTGAAATTTAAATCAAATATTAAGAAATAAGAAATATTGTCAGAGTATCGGTTTCCAACAACGGTTGATGAGCAATTTCTGAAATTATTATTTGGATAATTAACTAATTAAGTGAAATTCATGGTAATAGAAAATGTACACTGCATACACAATTACTAGCCTTCATTTATTAACTTCAAACTTACATATAATGTGCATGTTGATTTGAACCATATACATGATTCAGCACTAGATAGTCGTATCGACCAGTCTTTACAAGGATAGTTCAATTCTAAATGCTGGGGAATGCATTTTCCTAGCTTTCTAGATCAAAGACATTGAACATTTGCGTTTTGTAAAGTTGCAGGGATCAAGATGTCATATCCTCCATCAACCAGACAATTGTGTCAAATCATTCATCATGAACTCATCTTCATGACTTGTGTGACAGGCATTCTCTTGCCTCACAATACGACAAAATGGGTGTAGCTTATCAAGTAAACAGAAATACTGGAAGAGAATTTGTTTCTCCTGTGCAATGTTCACACAACTGAAAAAAAAAAAATTTTAAGAAAAAGCACATCATATAATGACACTACTAGTAACATCTCTTACAATTTATAACATCCATCAAATTTGGAGGCAACCTGACAAGATTTTCAAATGTAAGGCATATATTTTTACAATACTTAACATGGGATTTAAGCATTTAATAAGCATACAATGCATTTTATTTTGTATAAAGTTATATTGTCTGATTTTTAACTGAATTCAGAAGCAAATTAGCACTATTGATATATCATTAATTCATCCATTTACTAACTAACTATTGCCTATAGAGAAATGCAATGGAAGAATTTTAAACCATTATACTGAAATTCATAGAAACCTATTTAAGATATCAAAGTGTCTACTTGTCTAATGGTCTCTGGGACATACTACAATGATTATGTAATGTCCCCTTCTAGCAAGCCAAAAATTTTCGCAACCTTGCACAATTTCAACTTACAAAGAGAACATTAGTATTCAATTCTTCTTTTAAAATCACGTCATTATTTATAAACATAAGCCATTTGTTATCATAGATTGATTGTATACATTTCATGATTCCCTAGAAGAGATATACTTGGACCTTTGTTAATCAAATCCCCCATCTTATGAGAGTGAATCCGTTAGGGTGCAATGCCAATGGTATAGGTCGTTCTTCCTTCGAGGGGTACTCTAGACCCAGGCCACTCTAGGACCTTCCTTTGACTCGGGGCTCTCTAGACCACTCAAGTCAAAAGACTACCTCTTGCCTCCTAAGGTATCATCTTGAGACAAGGGCTCGAAGGGGTGCTCTAGACCAATGAACCCGTACCTATCCTTGGTTGATTGCCTACCCCTAATCTTCCTTACTCCTCATAGTGGTGAGTGGATTAACACTATTGCCCTTATCTTTCATATTTCACATGCTATTCTTATGATCACTATTCATATGCCTTGCATATTCTCTATCATAATATTTCACATGATCTATGATCTTTATCTATACATATTACATACTTGCTATCTCTCATATGTCATTTATTAACAACTTATGTGAGATGAGATGAGAGTTGCCATTATCCACCATGGGGCTCTAATGTCTCCCATCCTTACTCAAGAAGTACCTTTGTATTCTTGGAGCTAAGGCCTCTGTGAGACTCCTTGGTACTCTAGGTAGCCAAGGCCATTAATTCACAATCCTTGCACTATGGGTACCTCATACCTCATGTCACAAGGCCTCTATGTGATAAATATCCTAGAATGGCCTCTTGGCACTTTCTACTCTTTCCCACATATGGTGTTAATAAATCACTTATGAACTCAAATCATACAAGATACATTATCATGAGCAATTGAATATAATTGTCTACACATTATTAGTGATTGACCGTATAAAATAAATGCTATCATAATGGTACATTTATGAATGAAACAGAAATACAAGTTCCTTCATACCTGTGCTAGTATGACAGCCGATCAGACAAGAGGATAAGAATAATTTGAAGATGCTTACTTGCTGCTGTAAACTGGACTACAGCCTTGAAAGATATTCTTGTATGAATTAATGATAATATCCAATCCTTGGATCGATGCTTGGAAGAGTTAAGAATTACTTGCTGCTGTTTCCGTCTGTACCTCAATATTCAGATGTATCTTTCCTTATGTGATCAATGATGTCTTACTTGGTTTCGTCTCCTCCTTTTATGGTATTGAAGAGTCATCGGGTGGAGACCCTTAGGCCTTCATGCCTTTTCATTAATTTATTTATAATTATATTTATCTCTTCATAAGGATCGGGGTCCTTAATGATCTCATTCAATCCCTTAATAATTGTCTTTTATTGCCTTTAAAATATGATTTGTCTTTTAGTGCCAAGTCAGATTTTGTCTTATTCTATTTTGTCTTTTCCTCTAATTTGTCTTTTTCTTCTTTGCCTTAAATTTGGTTTAAGTATGGAAGATAGAGGGAATAAGAGGGAGAACTTCCAAGGCTATTGAAAATATTGGAACATCACAGATTACTTCTATGATCTAGGCAAACAGTTCTTTAGGACATAACAAGTGTCTACTCTTGCTAAAAAGGATTTTTCGTCATTCTTTTGTTTCAAAAGAATTTCTCCAAGCTTTGTTTGTCAGTTTTTATTTAAGATTTCATGTACTAAATTATGGTTGCAATTTATATGTAATGTATTGAGGATTATCATTTAGTGGACACGCAAGTGGCCTAGTTACAAGGATATACTTAATCTTCCACTTCATTCAAGTTACACACCTTTTAATAGCTCACTCGCAATGGCTCCTGATTAGCCCCTGCTATGCTCGTCCTCTTCTCCAAACCCTAAGCAGCTTTCAGCATTTTCTCTGCACAAATTATCAACCATCTCTGGGTGTGGGAACAATTTTGGAGAATCCTATAGAGACTATTTGCATGTGTCTTTCTGACTCCCATGTCTGCACCGGATTTTGGTGTGGGTTTGTCCATTTCAGGGCTGAAGGATGTTTCAGTTGTAGCAGTGGCAGTTGGGAGTATTTCTCCTTTCAGGGTTCTCATGCTACTGCATGCTCCAGTTTTCAATCTGATGTAACCAACAGCTCTTCTTCAGACGTTTCTGGGGCTGTGCATCAAAAGCCTTGGGTGGATTTTTTTTTTTGATGGTTGGTACTGATAAGGATTTGACTTTGGAGACCTCCTCTGCTCTAAATCCAAATAAACATCCCCCCAAATCATTCTTGGATGTGCTCTATTGTAAGAAATGTAGTTTTCAGGAGGAGGGCAAAGTACCCAGTTATTGTATGGATAAAGTGATTAATTCTGCAAATCATCAATGCCCCTAACCCTAATTATCTGACTCGGGAATCTCAAGGGGATGTCACGAAAGGTTGCAAGTCTAAAATCTGGAAAGCCGGTTTAATTGCTAAAAAGCGGATTAGTTGTCGGAAGTAGTTCTCGATCAAATTAAGGAAGTGGATATGTGTGAGAAATCCTTGATGAGAAATGCTCTAATAGGAAATTCAATGGCTTTTGGCCAAATATGAGTGGGTTTCAGAAATTTGAAAATCCTTGTGGAGGAAAATGAGTTTTCTCCATGTGCACAAGGCTTCTTTATTGTTAACTATATAGCACCTGAAGGTAAAACAATTATTTTTAGCCTAGAGGTATGGTTCTAGGAGGATTATATGTTTAAGTTTGAAACTATGGTAACCTTCTTTTGATCCCCCACTTGACTCCTCTTTAGTCCCTGTCTAGTTGCACCTTCCTTGTTTACCATTGCAAAATCTAGTTTTGAGGTTGTTAGGAATTGGATATGTGTGAGAAATCCTTGATGAGAAATGCTCTAATAGGAAATTCAATGGCTTTTGGCCAAATATGAGTGGGTTTCAGAAATTTGAAAATCCTTGTGGAGGAAAATGAGTTTTCTCCATGTGCACAAGGCTTCTTTATTGTTAACTATATAGCACCTGAAGGTAAAACAATTATTTTTAGCCTAGAGGTATGGTTCTAGGAGGATTATATGTTTAAGTTTGAAACTATGGTAACCTTCTTTTGATCCCCCACTTGACTCCTCTTTAGTCCCTGTCTAGTTGCACCTTCCTTGTTTACCATTGCAAAATCTAGTTTTGAGGTTGTTAGGAATTCCTTGGGCAATTAATTGGACATTTCTCAAGAAACCTTTGGGCATTCTTGCACCACTTGCACTCAAATATATGTTGAATTGGATTTGGATAAAGGGCTGCCAAAAGAAATTATTTTGAAAAAGAATGGTAGATCTTGGGCACAAAAGTTGGATTATGTGAATATCACCTTTCGGCACTGCTATTTATTGTTTAATGACATTTGAAAAATTGCCCTAATAGAAGTTCTATTCCTCCTCAGGTAGCAAGAAGTAGCTCTCTTCTGAGTTCTCAAGCTACTTGGTGGAAAGGGGCTGAACCACATCATTTTGTTATTTACCCAAGAAAGGAGAACGAAGCTTCTTAGAATATAAAGAATGACTTAGTTCACCAAGGTGACTTGAGTGTGTTTACAGATAAGGAAGAATGAGGTGTGGATAACATTTCTAAGCAAGCAGTTGATGTTGATTTAAAGAGGGAAGAACAAACTCCTCAAACTTTGCAAGAAGTTCCTTCTAGTGTTCTAGTTGTGGGCAAAGTCACCTTCAGTGTTGGAGACGGCAAGGGATAGTTCGGCACAACCTAAGGATTCAGTTCTTGATTTTGGTTTGGAAGCTTGGCCTCCCCCTATGCATAGATGAATTGTGTTGAAAAAGAACATGTTGTACCCAATCAAAAAAATTTGCTTCATTAAGGCATTTTGAGCAAGTCTAGAAAATTTTTCGTCAAAAAAGTCAAAAAGTCAATTTCTAAAAATAGACGTCAAATTAGGTTTTTTGGTTTTCTTGAGATACGGATGCTGGCAAAATTTTTTAAAAATAGAAAGTTTCTAAAAATAGAATCTTTGATTCAGGTGTCGTGCCTGATTCTAATTGGCTGATTTTGCTTCACGATCAACGTGGTCCAGACAGAATCTGCAAAAGGTCAAGTCTTCTCTACTGGGTCAATTCTGCTTTTTCAGAAGGTGAAGTGCGAGTTCCGAAGCCAGCAATGGAGGACGTTCATCTCCCAGAGCTCATTTTCAAGTTTTCAACGCTGTTCCGACGACGCAAGACTGACGAACAGTTGTCGATTTGACGAAGAATGCAAAACAGAGCAGGGTCAATCCGGGGTGAGGTGAAAATTTGAAAATCATCAAAATTTAACTAAGGCATTGGAAACCAAGCGCCCCTGGAGGCTAGGGGCACCCAGTTGCACTAGTGTTAGATTTTTTTTGCGTTTTTCAAGAAAATGCAAGAAATGTCTCCGTCGGTCAGTTCCGATGTGCGTAAAAGCAATCATTTTGGTCACCAGGCCCCGAAAAGCTGGAAATCACGTCAGATGTACCCAGGCTATCTAGTTCATTCGCCATCCAGTGGCAGTTGACTGACGAAATCGTCGAAATCGACATCAGGGAGCAGCCACCGACACGCGAAACAGAGCAAATTGCAAACAAAGGTTGAAAATCATGAAATTGTTTAAGGCACAGAATCCTAGGTGCCCCTACAAGCTAGGGGTGCCCAACTTCTCATGCCTTGAATTTTTTACGCGTTTTTTCGAGAAACGTCAAAAATGCCTCCACCTCGTTTCCAGGTGGTCAAACTTGGTAAAACTCAGTCGAAAGCTTGAAAAAGCTGGGATTTCATCACAGATGTGTTCAAGCTACCCAAATCATCCCCCATCCTGCCTCAGCAGTCATCTGGACCACAGAAAACGAAGATCAAACAGGGGTTGTTGGCACGGAAATCGAGAAACGGCATGAAAACTAAAAATACCAAAAATTTTGTAAGGCACTGAATCTTAGGCACCCCTAGAGGCTAGGGGCAACCAAATCTACCAGACTTAGTTTATTTTTGAGTTTTTCCGGAAAACGAAAATCTTCCTCCATCAGCCCGGTCAGGTTCACAGGTCAGTTTGGCGCGTTTCCCGAGACAAACAGAGAGTACAGTCAGCTCAGTTTTCATCAAGCCTGCCTATCTACCAAATCATCAGGCTCAGTTTTGTCCCAGCAAATAGAAATCGACAGCCAAATAGGGGTCACTTGTCACCGGAACGCGCGCGGGAATCGAGAAGTTGAAGAAGTTGAAAATTTCAAAAAAATGGTTAAGGCATGGAAAACCAGGCGCCTCTGGAGGCTAGGGGCACCCAACATCTCATGCCTTAGATTATTTTCGTGTGTGACAGTGTTTTTCGACAACCGCATCCAAACCTTCGCCCGGTGACAGTTTCCAGAAGTTAAATTTGTGATCAAACGTCATCAAATCATCAGTTTGAGGCTGGGGATGGAATCACAGTTGATAGGTCTCCAAAATGCTAGGATCAATCAGCTTTTTCAGTCAATAGTGATAGTTTGCCGTCTTGTCGAAGTCAGAGATAGGCCATACTGGAGTCAAAACGAGTGCAAAAGTGTCAAAAACGAAGTAAAAATTGGCTAACACTTTTGCAAACTCGCATGTTTGATGACATCATCAAAAGAAGATATTTTGAGTCATCTTACACATGAAGCCATAGGCAGCTATAAAATAGGGATTCTTCCTATTCGAAGACATCCACTTGGATTTGCGCTTTAAAAGTTGCTTTCTTCATGGATAAGATCCAAGTTTTATTTCTTCACAAAGAAAGCTGCTTTTTTGCCCTAAAGTTCTATAAAGACAAAGTTTTTGGCTTCTTTTATTCATTATCTTTTGCAGGTTGCATCCAAAGGAAGGATTTTTATTTTTCTTTCCACGAAGATTCTAAGGCTCAAACGAAGTGCTTTTTCAGCATTCTTCATAGTTTCAAGTTGAGGAAGCAAGGAGGCACATTTTTTTAGGGTCCCTTTTTCTAGGGGATCGTTTTTCAGAAACAGGACCGAAGCTTTTTCAATTTTCATCAAGGTGGGTCCATCCAGAATTTCATCCTCTTGAAGATTCGAAATTTTTTTTTTGGAATCTGCGTTTTTGCTGCTTTTTCGAGAAATCCTCTGCTTTTTCAAAATCCGACAATCTGGGTTGCTTCAAAACGGGATTGCCTACAAAACCCATGTGCCATTTTTTTGCTCGGAATCTGTTTTTTCTAAAAAATTAGCAAGTAATTTTCAGCGATTTGTCCAAGATTTTTCCAACATAGGTGTGTTCATAGTCAATTTTCAAATCTTTCAGTATGCAATACTCTCCAACACAAATCAAGCCCAAAACGGCGTTGGTTCACGATTACCTGAGAACTTTCGAGACAGACTTGCATAAAGTACTTCCGGTGTTCAATTTACATCCTTTGGAAGATGCAGGAAACAACGCTATCAGAAATCTGGGTCACTCTGGATTGCTTGCAGCAACATCCTTCCCCATCACAGTGCAATGTATCGAATTTGTAATTGCTTGTATGACGCATTACAATTCGGTCACAAGAGAAATCCAATCAAGAGATGGACGAGTGCTCTGCAGCTTGAGACCGAACGACATTGAGAAATGCTTTTCAATACTAAACTGGAGAGAAAACTTGGTTGTTTCAATTGAAGAATGCAAGAGGGTGTGGAACAATGATAAAGAAAAGTACCAGAAAAAGATTGCTCAGAGGTGGTTGAAGGAAAAGCAGAACGTTCAAGGAGGAAAATGCAATAATGATTACTCTATTGAGCCGAATCACAGGTCAAGCAGATGCTAACAAGTTCCAACCTTGGATGTTTTACATCATGTCCCAGATTGTTGATGGAACCGAATTCTATCCCTGGTCGGCACTCATCAGTGATAGTCTCCACCAACAAATACTTGATTTTCAAAGGGCCCATGAATTCCACATGATGTCATACCTTGTGTATTTGATGGCTTTTCAGGGTCAATTTAGAGGTTTGAATATTGTTGGAACTCTGGGTATTCAACATGTATATCACCATTTCCCACAGTTAGAATTTTCTCAGACTGAGCGACATTATAAGCAGGTGAATGATGCATTCCTGATGCATGCAGTGCGAGATATGGATAATGAGTTGCATATACGGTTTTCAGTAGATGCTAGAATGGCAATGGCAGAATGGCCTGATTGGTTTATCCAGTTTCCCACTTTTTCCTCCTTCAGAGTATATGGCTTCTCAGGAGAGCTAGCCATGTTGCCGAGATATCCTACAGATGAAATAGCATTTATGGAATTTTTGAGGCAAGCCTATGAAGTTCATACATTTTTGCGTAGCAGACGCAAGGCAGCGTTCAATTTTCCAATAAGGATGGGAATTTACAGAAGCAAATCTAGAGCAGATGCCAGGGTAATTGGTAATGAATCATCCAAGTATGGTGTCAAGTTTTTCGACAGGACTTCATATCATCCTCGTGGAGTTTTTGCATCACATCTTGGTCAAATTGTGCGCATACACCTTCAGTTGAAGACTTCTGGTCTAATTGTGTTGATGAGTTTGAAGTGCGAGAATGCAGTTACAGCAAGTTTACTCTTCAGCAGATGTCTGATATCCTGTCAAAAGATGTAGAGAGTTTGACAGAAGATGGTGAAGTTCTACTTCCCACGTATTTCAGAGATCAAGTTGAGCAACAACCATTGCCACCAATTAATTGGTCAATAAAAGAGAACACTTCTTGAAGAAAGAACGAGTCGAGTTGTTAAAAACAGTTTGATATTCTTGAAGAATAAGCGTAAGGAAGATATTCCGGTAGCAGAGCCGCTAGTTGTACAACCATCAGAACCTTCCACTTCCAAACCAAAACTAAGGGTTAAAGCTATGAGTGTTCTTCCAGAAGGAACAAAAACGGCTATGTTAAAGAGGAAAAAGGATGAGTCTCTAGCTCATGTCCAGCAGGAACAACTAGCAGTTGAATCAGAAGTTCCCGTTGAACCAACACTGCATGTAGAAACATTGCCTTCAGATCATGTCTCTCCACCTTCTTCACCGAGCACTTCTCCTATCCACATAGATTCAGAGCCAGATTAGTCAGTTCCTAACTCTGATACACATATTAGTTCATCTGCATCAGGAGTTGATGAAGTTAGAACCGAGTTGCCAAGAGAGGATGGCTCATCCTGGCTTGAAAACATTCTGGGAAGGAAGAGGAGAGAGCCTTCATATCAGTTGGATTTAACAAAGCTTAAAAGCATCTACCAAGACACGCTAGACAAGAAGCTGAAAAAGCAGGTTCGCATTGAAAAGAATGCGGATGGAGAAATGATCCTAGAAACTGCAACACCTCCAGAAGATAAAGATTTGATGATATTGAGGTTGATGACTTCAAGGTTGTCAAAGCAAACCTTGGTAGGAGTACCTGGCATACAGATGTAAATCTCTTCGAGGTTGCAGCAGATAATCTGAACGAGAGGGTGTTGAAGGATGGAGAAGATAAAGCAACTCTCAAGGCCGAAGTTAGGCAGCTGCGGCAATATATTTCAAACTTTTTCCATGGCGCAACACAGGCTGATTTGCTGCTTCCTTCGAATCTTGAATCACCAGCCGATCAGTAGCAGTTCAGTCAGTTGGTCCTCTATGGGAGGCACATGAATAATTGGGTGGAAGAATTTGTAACTAATGGGAGAGTTGTACTTTCAGAGTTTTATCAATTAAAGTATAATGCACATGATCCGCGTCAAGGCATTTAGGGGTTGCAGCAGACTATGGCTGAAAATAGACCGGTGTTTGAGATCATTATCTCTAACTTGAAGATAGCACATGATTCTGTTGATTCAGCTGAAGATAAGAAGATAGTTTCTACTTGAAAAGCGTAATATCTTTTCACAGTAAAAACTTATGACAGTATAATTTCAGAGTTAACAGAATGGAAAGAAAAGGTGGTGAATGTTCTCAAGTTTGTGAGATCTTTTGTTTCTCAGATCCCGTGTTGGAATGAAAAAGAAGATGGTACCCTCTATGATCTCAGGGAAGTGCAAGCAAAGTTCCAGACTCTCATCCACAGCAATTTTAATGATGATATCAATGCCGGCAAGATGGGTCGTTTTGTCGCAATGAGAGTGAAGTTTGACAAGGCTGTGAGCGAAGTTCATGAATTTCTTCAGATGGTTGCAAATGGTGAAGAAATGTTAGAGAATCAGAATATCATTCTAGAGAGTATCAGTGTTCCTGGCAAATATGCGGTCACTCGCTTTTTAGAAGATATTATTTCCCAAAATATCAATGGATGACATCACCAAAAAGCAGGAATGTTGATGAGTATGTGATTCAAAAGAAAGCAGCTTTAAATCAGATGCTTTTTGTTTTAAAGCATTTGCTTTCATCCTAAGCTCATCCATTCTTTATTTAGAAAGAAATCACTTTGTATTAGTTGGAGTTTTCTTCGCTTTAAAACAGATTGCTTTAAAGCGTTTGTTAGTTGTAATCTTTGTCCTAGAATAGAAATAAAGCTTGCGGGTTGGCAAGTTAGTTAGGGTTAATCAAGGAGATTTTAGGGTTCCCTACTCCTTTGATTTAGTATAAATAAGGGCAGCCTTGCCCATTGTAATGGAGCTACTTTTGTAATAGCAAATTTGTTGTGCCTGTTCTAGCCTGTAGATCTTGTTATTCCAAATGTTTGTTCACTCTGTGTAATCTATTTCCAGTGTTTGATCGCTTGCTGTATGCCTGCCTTTGCTGCAGTATTGTTGTCATGGAGTTGTATCGACTTTGTGATGTTGGAATAGAAATCTCATGCCTGCCTTTGCTCTGATATTCTATCTTAGATCATCAAGTTTTGTCGTCAGATGTGTGGCCTATGTAACTTTTATTTCAGCTTTCATCATTAAAGTACAATGAGTCTTGTGATGTAAATCTGAGAGAAATTTACTTAAGTTTTGGTGTTAAAACAATCATTCCTTGTCCACTTTTAATCCCTTTGCTCTGAATTTACTTAGGAGATTAAAAGCGCCATTAGTTTAAGCCTAGTTGTAGTAGAAGTTTTAAAAAAGGAAAAAACCCCTTCTGCAGCATTTAGAGTTTTATAACCTTGTACTCACAGCTGAGAATCAAAAAGAAGATAGACAAAGTTTAATTTATTTATCTTTTCAGTGAACATCTGCGAAAAGGGAACTCCACCTTCCAATAGGAGAGCAGTTTATCTATGCATAGCTGTTCGTTTCCAACTCGCATTCGAGAAGTGCGAATTGAAACGCCAACAGAACACTCACAAGAAATACTACTTATCAGATGACTAAGATCTTCCAGTTTATGTAGAAGAGTTGGCATGTGCATTAAGGCATTGAGTTTTATTGGTTTATTTTCTTTTCAGTGTGTGATAATACACTTATATTGAGATTCAAATGAGCTGTAAGGTTGTTTGAATCTAGCGTCGAATGCCATTTTTTGCAGGCCTTGGGTCCCTTACCCAAGTTACTATTAGCAGAAAAAGAGGTTACACACCTTTTCAAGGAGGTTTTACTCTTCTAAGGAACGTGTTTACTTTGAAAATGCATAGATTATCAATGAAAGGCGTGAAAATTTGAGAATGCCCTTGAAATGGAAGAGAGTGGATACCTGGAAGTCTAAAAAGATATTTAGATAGCCAAAGGTTTACGATAAGTGGAACATAGAGATACTTCTCTAACTCCTTGGGATGCATCTTCAATATGGAAAACAGGTACGGAGACATCTCCTTATGTCATTATGATACTCGGATGCAGTCAATTCAAATCGCGGTGGAAATATTTGTGAACGTTGAACCCTAAAGTTGCGTTTTTATACAAAACTGGAGTTGCATTTTTAATAATTTTTCAGTTTGAGTCGTGTTTTTCATAATTTCAGTCGTTTTAGTCAACCCATAATACCATGTTTTTCATAATTTCAATGGTTTTAGCCGACCCTAAACCCGCGTTTTTAATAATTTATTTACAAATACGAGGCGATTTTTTTACAGACCCAAATCTTTGTGAATCCAACGCGCCTGGAAACCCTAAAAGTTTAGGGTACGGACGGATACGATATTCTGGCCATATCCACATCGTATCGTACTCAAATCTGTACCAGATACTCAGGTACGCATGCCTATTGAGGGGGGGTGGTGTATACTGCAACCTTGTCTTCTTCAAAAAACTTTCTACATCTCCTACATAAATTAGAACCTCTTATGAAAAACTTCCTATATGTCTATGAGTCCTTTTTCCTTCAAGAAGTTCAATCCACATCCCTATTACCTCCTATCAATTTGTTTGTGAATATATATAGGAATTAAAAGTGCTAAACTTAGAAGTTACTCATTAAGGCAAGCCGCCACCAGAGTCGCCAATAAATAATGCCAGCAGGAAAGGATTTGCCACAAAAAGCTGCCACAATTCAATTTAATACAAACTGCCATAATAAAGTCGAGACAAGAGAAAGAAATATGCTAGGATGATTAACTGTTGTAGGCCGAACACGCCCATCGTGAGGAATGTAAGTATTATGATTTGCTAAGATTAGAAGATTCGTACAAATGGAGAAACAACCAATGACACCAAACACAACAGTTACACCATATACTTGGAAACCGCCAAAGCTAAATAAGGAACCAAAAATAGGGATCTCACTATTCAAGAGCTGCCAGTAGTTATTAAGTCATTATAATGAGGAAGTCGCCAATAAAAGATTCCATTCAGCTGCCCTCCACTCGCCATTGAATTCCAATAATCGCTCACTTTACACCAAGGTCCCACAAGAATTTTAAATCACACTTATTTGTTTCACGTCCAGATTTCAATCAAATGTGGAGCCAAGAAATGGATACTAACCAAAATTGAACAGCAAATAAGAAGGAAGAACACTTGATTTAAAAATATTTGTCCTCACGCCCAACTCAAGGTGGGTCCCGAGAAAGGGTGTTGGATGCCTGCATTGTTCACAAATTTCAGTTAATAATAAAATCACACATTCTGCAACAAGCTCCTTTATTGATTCAAACACCTCAAAAAATTTCCTCCTTCGCTTCTTCCAGCACTTAGCTAGAATAAATCCTACTTCTTTCTGCCAACTTCATCATTTACTTCTCTCATGGCCTTTTGTCCACCATGAACTGCAATTCTCCACCATCTCCTCCCTCTTTTTGTGGGATTCAACCCACCATAAACTATCCACCTCCACCAAAAATCATCTTCTCTTGCATTGGAATTTTCACCATAAATTTTATCAAAACTAATTACTTCATCTTTTATACCTGCAACCACCACTTTATCAACATTAACATCATAAATATTTTTCACCATCTTTTCTTCAACTTCTTCCTCACTTACAAACAAATCAGAAATTTTCAACATCCTTGGTTCAACTACTGCAACTAGTGCTCCTTTACTTTGCACATTCCATACCTCATCAAGGTACTTATCTTTGCGCTGCTCCATATTGATCAACGTCTGTATGTCCTCTAAAGGACAGATTTCAGCATCACAACTCACAATCTCATGATGGATTTTAGATAATCCATTTTCCTTCTCTTTTTCAACCTCTTTTCACTCCACTTTATCTATACACAAATCAGAATCAGAAATTTCCACAACTTTTTCTTCATTCTCAACTACAACATCTTCATTTGAAGAATCACATGAATCAATCAACTCATCAATCTTCTTCATTTCCTTTTCTCCATCAACTCCATGATCTAATATAGGGCCTTCACTAGCTAGCATTTCAGCTTTCAAATCTACTACCTCCAAAGGATCATCTACAACAACACTCTTATCTTCTGCAACCTATACTTCTTGAACTTTTGTCACCATTTTCTCTTCCATATTATCCTCAAGCAAGAGGAATTTCTCTTCTTCGCTTTCACCTTTCTTCATATCTACAAACAAATCAATGTTAGATAAAATAGTATAATCATCCTTACCTACCACCTCATCCACTATTGTAATAACCCACACCAATTGTTTTTTTTTTTTTTTTTTTTTTGCAATATATGAATACAAATGCAACGTTTGGACACTTTTTGATCACCCAATTCCCAATGTGGGTAAGGTGAGAGCATACGGTGTTTTGGACCAAACACAACTATTTAGATGAATGTATTGCTAGGATGAATAGGCTGCAAGCCGACCAGAAGCACACAGGCGGCGGAGCCGACCCAAATCTACAGCTCTTTGGCGGACAAGTGTGCTGAATGAATGCAGAGCCACTAGCAAATTTCAACAGAATCCGATCAAGTCAAAGTGGCTGATTACAAGCAAATCCGATCAATGTCAAAACGGACTTGAATGCAAGAGGGGTCTAGCAGTGAACCGACCAAGACCTAAAATTGAAATGCATTTAATCGGCAGAAGACCATCCGATTTTACAATATAAGAACATGATATGCATACTTCTGACAGTACTACCATCCGGGTTACAAGTAAACATGAAAGGCACTACAAATTACATTGAGAATGATAATGATAAAGGAAACTAGCTGACTACACTGGAAATGCTATTTCAAATAACCAAAATACTGCTGCACACACGAAATTAGTCCATTAACCAAGGTTTAATGTATTACCATACCATGAGGAATCTGTGACAGAAGAACACTGCCAAAAGGACTGAGAATTGATTGAAGCATACTGAAATAAGACTCAGGGATCACTAAACTCCATTCAAAACTGCCATATCAGACTCATTTGGACCTGAAAAACACCTACAACCCATCATACCAAAATCCCAAAACATTGTATCAGCATCCTCTAACAGTAAGGCAACATGCAACACTACTGGTACAGCCCAGATAACAGAGTAAGTCACTCAAAATGACTCAGATTATCGCTGCAGACATTGACAGGTCTGATAACAACAGTATGGCCCAGATTTACTGTAGTACGGACCCCTAACAACACCAAAATCAATAGAAATGGCTCCCACAGATCCAGTTATGGCTGCTAATGGTGCGGCCAGCATGTCAAACCAAAATAAACTCCAAAACTACGGGTGATACCCCTTTACAGAATTCAAATGCCACTCCTAAAAGGTACAGCTTGAACTTGGTACGGCCTGGTTTTACTCAAAGGAAATCTTCAAAAATAAAAACACAAGTCTTTCAACCCCTCCACACCTATCTCACCTTGTTGTATGGACTGCTTAGAGGCAGAAACCAGCATCATAAAAGGTACATCTGTTTCCTAGAGGAGGTACGAACTGGACAAATTGGTACAGCCTCCATATCCTTCACAAAAAAAATACCAAACAAACATACCACAACAACTAAACAAGCTATCAACATATTATGTAGTAAAATCATCCCATTCTATCAGAAAACATCAAAGACTTCCATTATAACATGCACAAGAAAAACTGGAAACACCAAAAACTCCTCATCAGCACAATGGTGATTTCAGAGTGAAATCACTCTATCCAGCTAGGAGGGTTTTTGTCCCCGAAATTGGTATTCCAAGAGGGTTTTTGTCCTCAAGAAATATGAAGAACTCAAGTTCTCACTCAAAGCAAATAGAAAAAGCAATATCACAGTCCTTTACTCTATAAACAACTCCTTTTATAGCTTTTTGAAAGAATAAAATATTAATTTCATTTTTTCCTCCATATTCTCCTCAAAATATAATTAAATACATATTTATGTGTGCAGAAGTCCACCTTTTTTGCCCCCTTATGCCTAACGCCACTTTATCTACGCAACTTAAAGTACCTTTTTAAATAACTAAATAAGCTATCAAATAGAATTATAAAATAAAGTAACTTTTTGACAACTTAAATTAATTATTCAATTTATTTTCCCTTTACCAATACCAATTAGCCTACGAGAAAACATAGGAAAATAGGCAAATGGCTATCATCTACTCACATGCGAGAAGGGGACGTTACAACTATTTCATTCGTGCCTTCAGAAAAACATGTTTCATTCATGTTCTTTTCTTCTGCCATGCCATTTGTATAACATTCTTCGTCCTTTTTGACCACACTTACGACAACCCCATTTCATTGTTTAGCCTCCAACCTCTTTATTCTCAAATGGATATCCATTATCTTTTCAAAGATTTCCTTCTCAGCTAGGATCTCATTTTCTTTCATGCCACCAATGTGACATTTTTTGCTATTTTTGTTCACGTCTACAGCAAGTCTTCCATGTTGCTTTGCTTCCAACTTATTCAATCTCATATGGATATCCATAATCTTTGCAAGATAATCTTCCTCTTGATTTTGCTCCATGAATTTCTGCCCAATTGGCCTCTTCAAATCCATCTTTGTCTGGTTTTTCAAAGACATCTTCACTCTTAACTATCTGCAGCAAACTCACTCACATTCAACTATCCTCTACCTAACAATGTCATTGAAAAATGCACTCTCAAAACCCTCTCTACCCACTTTCACACAGTGGAGGACGTTAGCGCATCTACCCAACACTTCTCTTATTGGAGGACAACCAACATATATTTACACATTACTCATTCTTTTATCACCATTCTCTATCTCCCAACAACATCAACTCCTCAACATTCTTTCCAACGATCAACCCACTTTGATAACACTTGATGCAGTCCTCAACATTCTATCTATGGTGTGTGGGTTTTTCTATGGTTTGTTATCTTCAGTAGAATTTACATATTTTCTAGTATTGTGTGTTGTCATTTATGAATTGGAAGTGAATATCTCCTGTAGTAAGTAGTAATGAGACTTAGAATCAATAGTAGTCTGAACATGGAGTTTGCCGTAAGTTTTATGTTGTATTTAAGAATTTAGGTGTTCAAGCGTATACAAAAGAATTATACGGGCTTAGCATAAGAGTTTGTCATGTTGAGGATGATGAGGAAAAGGTTGCCAGATATATTAATGGACTTCATTTTGTTGTTCAAGATGAATTCAATATGATTGGAGTGAGATCAGTAGAAGAAGCTTATAAATGCGCCTTAAGAGCAAAAGAAAAATTGGCCAAAAAACAATCAAATAATTCCAAAAGAAGGAGAAGATCTTCAAGAGCAAGAGGTCGATTTGCAAAAGACAAGAGGCGGCAAAACAATGAAGTATACAATCAAGACACCAAGGGTAGAGGAAGCACCTTCAAAGAAAGAGGCGCCTTTGGAAGAGGAAGAGGTAGGAGCTTCACTTGTTTTCGATGTGACAAAGAAGGCCATAGAGCCTATGAGTGTCCACAAGAACCATTGGATTATGGAAGAAGTCATGTTGCTGAAGCTAATGAAGAGGCACCATCATGATATACAGTGGAGCCTAAACATGGGTGAGCCCTCATGATAAAGAGTGTTGATGAAAATGGAAAAAGAACATGAACCAGCACAAAGGAGGAACTTGTTTTGAACCACTCATAAGTCCAAAGAAAAGTGTTGCAAAATTGTAGTAGATAGCGGAAGTACGGGCATCTACAGAAACGGTGGAAAAATTGAGGCTGCAAAGAATCAAATATCTGAGACCTTACAAGGTAGCATGGCTAAAAAAAAGAGCATCAGCTTCTGTTAAATGAATAGTGCCTAGTTGATTTTCATATTGGAACATATCAGGATGAAATTTTGTGCGATATAATGCCTATGGCTGCTTGTCACAATTTACTTGGGAGGCCTTGGCAAAATGATAGGAAAGCTATCCATGATGGAAAGAAAAACACTTATACCATCACCAAGGATGGGAAGGAGTACACCTTGAAACCACTGTAGAATAGAGAAGGGGAAGTGAACAATAGTCAAAAGGTATGTCTAATTTCAAGAAAGCAATTTTTAAATGAAGTTAAATCCTAAACTTGAAGAATCAAAGACCGCAGAGAAAGAGAAAGAAGTTCCTCTAGAAGTTCAAAGATTGCTTGAAGAATATGCTAATATTATGTCACCAAAATTACCAAAAGGTCTACCTCCAACGAGAAGCATTAGTCACCATATAGATTTAATTCTAGAACCAAGTTCATTGAATAAGCAGCATATAGGATGACTCCTAAGGAGACTTAAGAAGTAAAAAGACAAGTTCAAGAATTATTAGACAAAGGATTGATTAGAGAAAGTCTATGCCCTTGTGTTGTTCCAGTAGTTTTAGCACCCAAGAAGGGTGGAGTGGCATATATGCACTGATTCCTAGGGTATAAATAAGATCACAATCAAATACTATTTTCCTCTACCAAGAATGGATGATCTAATGGACTGTTTGAGTTGAGCAAGGTATTTCACAAAGATTGATTTAAAGAGTGGCTATCATCAAATCCGGGTCAAAGAAGGTGATGAATGGAAGACTACTTTCAAAACCAAGGATGGGTTGTACGGGTGGCTGCTTATGCCATTTGGATTGAAGAATGCACCGAGTACCTTTATGAGGCTGCTGAATGAAATGCTTAAGCCTTATCTTGGTAAGTTTGTTATCATTTATTTTGATGACATTTGACTTTTAATTAAACCAGGGAGGATCATATGGAGCATTTACAGCTATGCAAAAATTAAAAGAACAAAGGTTGTTGATTAACTTGAAGAAATGCAGTTTTATGAAGAAAGAGTTGGTGTATCTAGACTTTATGTTCTCACAAGAAGGGTTGAAAATGGACCCTGAAAAGGTAAAAGGTATTGTGGAATTATCATCACCAAAGAGCGCATTTGAGGCAAGAAGCTTTCATGGATTAGCTAGCTTCTATACGAAGTTTATAAGGAATTTCAACACTATATGTGCACCAATTACAGAAACTACGAAAGGAAAAAGGACTGAGTTTCAATGGACAATGGCAGAAGAAAGGAGTTTTCAGCTTCTCAAAGAAAAGGTAATAGCCCAACCTATATTAGCTTTACTTGATTTTAACAAAGTTTTTCAAGTAGATTGTGATATAAGTGGATCAGCCATAGGAGGGGTTTTAAGTCAAGGAAGAACCATAGCCTATTTCAATGAGAAGTTAAATGAAGCCAAAAAGAGATGCTCAGTTGACAGTCAAGAATTTTATGCTATCATTCAAGCCTTTAAGAAATGGAGACATTATTTGCTGCCCAAGGAGTTTGTTCTATACCTAATCATCATACATTACAGTACATTAATAGCCAAGCTAAGCTCAATCAAAGACACATGAAGTGGATAGAATTCTTACGAAGTTTTTCTTTTGTTCAAAAGCATAAAAGTGGAAAGACTAATCAAGTAAGTTCTATGAGGAGGATGTCGATTTCAAAGAAGCTTACGCTGCATGTAAAAACCCGATGGATCAAGATAGAACTCCATGGCTTGATTATTTCATTCAAGAAGGTTTGCTTTTCAAGGGAAAATGCTTGTGCATGCCTCAAGAGTCCATGCAAGAGAATTTGATAAGAGAGAACCATAGTGGAGGGTTGGCTAGACATTTTGGAGTGGACAAGACTTTGGCACAATTAAGAGAACATTATTATTGGCCCAAAATGAGCCGAGATGTAGAGCATTTAGTGCAGCAATGTAGAATTTGTTAACTTGCTCAAGGAAGGAGTCAAAACATGGGATTATATCAGCCTGTACCTACTCCTAAAAGACCACGGGAAGAGATAAGTATGGATTTCATTCATGGGCTACCAAGAACTCAGCAAGGTAATGATTCAATCTTCATTGTAGTTGATAGATTTTCTAAAATGGCTCATTTTATTATTTGCAAGAAAATTAATGATGCTTCACATACTGCTAGCCTATTCTTTTGTTAAAAACTCCTTTCTACTACCGCTATCCATTGAAATTCTGTAAGAACCCTTACCAATTCTGTCATGTTTTTTCTTATTGCTGTTCTGATTTTCTGATTTTGTTTTTGTTTGATTTTGAATGGGTTTTTTAATGTTTCAATGCATATAGGGTTTTGCCATGATATGATAACAAAATAGAAACATATTTGCATAGAAAGCACACAATATAGATGACTGAAATTGAAATAGATAGTTTCAAATTGAAGATTTAAAAGATGTGTCTTCAATTACATACTCGGATGATGATATCATATCAATCACATACATAAGTGGACGTTGATTACATAACAGTCATGACTGATCATAAATCAGACCCGAAAATGAATACAAATGTGATCCTCAATGACCAATAAACCCTCTCCAAGATGAGTCGATTACTCCCAATGATGGCCGCCTTAGTTAGGAAGATAACCAATGATGAAATAAATGCTATGCCGCTGTTATAGCACTGATTTTCTGATCTGTAGTTGCTGATGACGAATCTGATTACAAAACCCTTGCCAAAACAAGCCCTAAACTCCTCCAAAAGGTGGCTGCTAGGTCTAGGAATGGAGCGATGGGTTCCTAGGCCTGAAATATGCCAATGTAACACCAAAAGATGACACCAATCCCTCCGATCTGCAACTTGTAATGAATTTGCAGAGGTCTGAAACACAAATTTGCATACCAATGGATGATGTCAATCACTAAAATTGCCCTCCAAGACAAGGCGCTTCACTTCCAAACCCTAGCCAAGCATTTGTTGATGAACATACACCAAATACACCTTCAGATCTGAATCAAAATGTCTTCAACCTGCAATAAAACTCCAAACCCTAACTGATATCACAATCTCCTTTCAAACCCTAGCTGGTTGAAGTTCCAAAATGCAAAGAAACCTGCAATTATGCTCAATAATGAATCCTGAATGGATCCATCTCTCAATGTGGGATGGGTTTTCCTCCAAACCACGAATTCTAAGGGTTTCCGTCCTTAGGAGCTTGCTGAAACGAAGTTACAGCCAAGAGAAACTCTCCAAATATCAAATGTCAATAACATAGAATGATGAAAATGACCTTTAAACACCATATTTTATAATCCCTCACTTGGACACCCAATTTCAATTCATTTTAATGCAATTTCAAGTCCACCTCCAAAG
The DNA here is from genome assembly GCA_027924645.1 of Cunninghamia lanceolata. Taxonomy (NCBI): domain Eukaryota; kingdom Viridiplantae; phylum Streptophyta; class Pinopsida; order Cupressales; family Cupressaceae; genus Cunninghamia; species Cunninghamia lanceolata. The sequence continues at coordinate 2,704,756 of BSBN01000998.1, forward strand.
AAATATATTTTATTTTAATTTTCCTTTTATTTTTCTCAAGTTGCGTGGCCAACATAGAGATAAAAAAATAATAATACAATCATAATATTTTATTATTTCTCCTTTTCACCCTTGAGCGGCCACTTTTTGGCTTAAAATATAATGTTTTAATAAATAAAATATTATTTATTGTCATTTGTTTTATTTTTCCATTTTTCCTTAAGTCTCTTTTTTTCCCACTCTCCAAGTGGTTCGCTCCAACCCTTGGTAATTTATTTTATTATTTTTGACTCCACCAAAATATCATAAAAATACTCCAAGTCAAAAGCCGACTTCATTTTGCCAAGGAAAAATAGTTGATGCTACTAAAAACCGACTTTCCATTCTCCAAGCTTTAAGTTATTTGCCAACTTTCCATTCTCCAAGCTTGAAGTCACTTTAGCTCAAAAAGGGGACATCACTAGTCCTCCCACCCCAAGATTGCTTGCCCTCAAGCAATCACAAGTGAATGGTTGAATACTTTCACAAGATACCAGGATCCCATATCCTTCTTGTATCTCCATACATACTCAACATGAAATGAGGAACATCTCTCATCATAATACTCACATATTTCCTCAAAGCTGCTGGTGTAAAAGATGACAGCAATGTTAAAACTGAAAATCTGATTTAAACTCATCCTAGGACTGCTTCCGCTGTCATAAACTGATGCAAACTCATCATTACTCAACCCCCAAGGGCTTTAGTGACAATCACGTGCACACAAATCCATGTAATCAACTGCACTCATCAATGTAAATTCTGAAAATATCATGATCGGCAATGTAGAACAGCCATCTCTCATCAATGCATGAGGTAGTGACCTATGAATTAGGGCTAGAACATCCATGCCCTCATGCTCATATCCATACCATACACCATAGTCCAGCTGAAACACAAACATTTGCAACTCAAAACCAAGTATCTCAATGACAACATCTTCATACTTTGGTTCATACCAAACCCAAACAAGTGACTCCATAACACTTGTCACAAATCCCTGAAGTAGGGCAGCATCCAACTCTATCAAGGAATCATCAACATGATGTACTTGCACCTCATCATGAATCAACTCCTCAAGCTCTCCACGAATGATCAAGGGCTCAACCAAATCTGAAACACTTATTTCTCTTTCTTCATGTGTAGGCAAAACACTAGTGGTTGATCCACTAAGTGAGTGATCAACTATCCCATCCACATCTATGAAGTGAGCCTTCAATGGGTTCTCTAAAAGAGATAACACGTGATCCTCATGATGTAAACTATGTGTACAAACAAATTTTTCTAAATCATACATTTTCTCATGTCCACCTAAATCTGAATGTTCTTCTAGCTTGTCTTCTAGCTTGCTCACCTCAAGAAGGTTCTCCCTTGTATATTCAACCTCCATACCTTCTTCCCTTGGAAGAAATAGAGATCTAAGATATGACCCCCTTTATTGCATTGCATGATGTAGTTGATTGCAACATTCCTTGACCTCCTATAGCTGTTGTATTGCTTGGGCAGCCAACAACTTTGTCTCCCTAGCTCTTTGTAACCACTCATCACACTTGTCTTGAGTCTTCTTGACGTCCTCCATGGTATGATGTACAAAATCAGAATTGTTGTGGCTTGAATCTTCAATATACACCTCGTGCTTAACACCCAACACTTGAGTGCCAACATTAGGAGACTCCTCAATACCATCATCCTCATGTGAAGTGGCTGCTAACTCATGGTTTTACAATGATATAGGACTGCTGTTATAAAACAAAAAATCAGAACTGTTGTTCCTAATCTGCAAATCAGAACTTTCATCATACCTTTTTGTAGGGCACTCATATGTATGAACAATGTCTGATTTTTCTTTGTCTATATCAACACTCCGCTGAAATGACCCTGTAATTACTGATTCCTGTTCTTTCCTCAACTGATTTTTGCTCTTCCTTTCTTCTTCTTGTGCAAGTAGTCTAATGACTGTCATGACATGTTGCTGGTATTGCACATAGGTCTCCACCATTTGTTGTTGATACTTTACCAAATTATTCATACCATTCATATATCGATCAATTCTTTGTGGACTCATACTATTTCTTCTATCACCCATCATACTAACTGTTGCAAACCTGTTTGTCTTACAACTTGATTTCCAAACTGAATTATACATGTGTGGACCAAAGTCGTGTTGCTGCATATGACCAATCTAAACCCTCCAGGCTGGCAAGATCATAGTTCTAATACCCCTGTAAGAACCCTTACCAATTATGTCTTGTTTTTCTGATTACTGGTCTGATTTTTTTATTTTGTTTTTGTTTGATTTTGAATGGGTTTTTGAATGTTTAAATGCATATAGGGTTTTGCCATGATATGATAACAGAATAGAAACATATTTGCATAGAAAACACACAATTTAGATGACTGAAATTGAAATAGATAGTTTCAAATTAAAGATTTGAAAGATGTGTCTTCAATTACATACTCGGATCAAAGTTGCATGGACACGGATACGGTATCCGATACGGGCACGATATCCGATACGGATACGGCTAATTTTTAAGACCCCCCAATACGGATACGGCTGGATACGGGGCTAGATGACAAATATATATATATAAAATATGCTATTATAAAATAATAAATTATATTTTAACATATAATATATATAATTTATTATTTTATAATATATATATATATATATTTTATAAAATAATAAATTATATATATATTATATGTTATTATATAATAATAATATATTAAAAGTTTTAAATTTAAATACTAATTATAATACATATTATAAATATTATATATATTAAAAGTATTAAATTCAAATATTAATTATAATACATATTATAAAAATATTTTAATTTAAATACACATTCTAATTATTAATAAAATATTAAAGTTTAAAAATTTTAAACTTAATAAATTTGAACAAAGTTTAATATATTTAGCCGATAGGCTTTTATACGTGAGCATTATAGTGCTTCGAACACTGTCTCAGGCTGATAAAAAATCGCGAGGAAATTTCTGAACTCCTCCATTGTTCTCACGACATGAAAAAAAATTCGCCAGGAAAATTTCTAAGCTTGTCGGTTGTTCTTACGCCCTAAAAAAAAATTAGCCAGGAAATTCTCTAAACTCATCGGTGGTTCTCACGCCGGGGAAAAATCGTTTGACAAACAATGTTCTATGCCAGGAAAAAACCATGTGATTCTTGGGCTGGGAAAAATCGTGTGGAAATTCCAGTGTTCTCATGCGGGTAAAAATCAGCGTATTCCTTGAAGTTGTTGGATTTTTTTTTGAATGAATGCATTTTTAACTGGTTTTAGCCGGATACGGGGCATTTTTTCTAAAATCCCGAATCCGAAAGAATCAGACACGGCTGGAAAAGTTTATTTATCAGGGCACGGATGGGCACGGTACCCAGGCCGTACCGTACCCGAATCAGTACCAGGTACGCTGGTACGCGTGCCAGGCCAAGGGGGGCTGCCGTATCCGGTAACTCTGACTCGGATGATGATATCATATCAATCACATACATAAGTGGACGTTGATTACATAACAGTCATGACTGATCATAAATCAAACCCGAAAATGAATACAAATGTGATCCTCAATGACCAATAAACCCTCTCCAAGATGAGCCAATTACTCCCAATGATGGCCGCCTTGGTTAGGAAGATAACCAATGCTGAAATGAACATTATGCCGCTGTTATATCACTGATTTTATGGTCTGTAGTTGCTGATGATGAATCTGATTACAAACCCTTGCCAAAACAAGCCCTAAACTCCTCCAAAAGGTAGCGGCTAGGTCTAGGAATGGAGCGATGGGTTCCTAGGCATGAAATATGCCAATGCAACACCAAAAGATGACACCAATCCCTCCGATCTGCAACCTGTAATGAATTTGCAGAGATCTGAAACACAAATCGGCATACCAATGGATGATGCCAATCACTAAAATTGGCCTCCAAGACAAGGTGCTTCACTTCCAAACCCTAGCCAAGCATTTGTTGCAGAGATCTTTGCTTATGTTGTACAGAATATCAATGTCAAGTGTCCCTTTCACATATCTCAACACCCTCTTTGCTGCAACCCAATGTTTTGCTTTTGGTGTTGCCATGAACATGGAAATAAAACTCACAGCATAACTCAAATCAGGTCTAGTGGTTGTAAGGTATAGAAGGCTGCCCACTAGTTGCCTATATGTTGACTCATTTACTATCTTTGAGTCTATTTTGGCTGAAAGCTTTAATCCTTTCTCCATAGGTGTGGTCCTGTGGACGAAATTTTGCAATCTATCATTCTGAACTTGTTGAGCAAACTCCTAGCATATTTGGATTGAGAAATAACAATACCACCACTTGTTTACCAAACTTCTACACCTAGGCAGTTATGTAGGAGGCCTAGATCAATCATGTCGAAAGATTTGATGGACGTTCCAACCAAGTCGCCATTGAGGAAGGCACTTTTTACGTCCATTTGATGGACATTCCAACCAAACTAAGTTGCCATGGCTAGAACTGTACGAATGGTGCTCATCTTTGCTATAGGAGCAAAGGTCTCCTCATAGTCAATGCCTTCTCTTTGTGAGAACCCTTTTGCAACCAACCGAGCTTTGTACTTGTCAAGAGTACCATCTGCTTTGTACTTGAATTTGTACACCCATTTGCAGCCAATGGGTTTCTTCCCTGGTGGAAGATTTGAACGATCTCAGGTATTATTTTTCATAAGACTTTTATGTTCAGTGGCCATGGCCTTTTCCCATTGGGGTTTTCCTTTTGCCTCCTAAAACTCTTGAGGCTCATAAACTCCCTAACTGTGTTTTGCTTGATCTTGCATCTTGATGACCTTCCAACGATCATTTCACTTACACGAACATCACCAATGGTGCTTTCCCACCACTTTGGTCTGTTTTTAGGAACCTCTCCATCCATATCACTGTTGTCACCATGACTTGGGCTGCCTATTTCTGTATCTTCTGGATTATGATCCAGGTTATCATCAATGAATTCCAAGTACAATTACCTGTCTGGGAGACTCCTCATGCTCAGAATCCTCCCTCCCTTCAGGTGGAGCTTCGTGAAGCTGAACACCTGAATCCTTAGCCTTAACAGGCTGGTCTTTAGTCATCTTGATTGCTGAAGAAAGCTAGAAGGGCCCAATTTCCTCATTAATCACAACATCTCTGTTGAAAGTTAAGCGATCAGTGTCAACATCAATTAGCCTGTAGGCTTTATGATTTTCATTGTACCCTATAAGCATTAACTTCTTACTCTTAGGGTCTAACTTGGTTCTCATTGCATCTGGAATCCAAGTATATGCAATAGAACCAAAGACCTTAAGATGACTTATTTTTGGTTTCCTCCCAAACCAAGCTTCCTCTGGGGTCTTCTCCTTTACTGCCTGTGTTGGAGACCTACTGAGTAGGTAATTTGCAATGTAGACTACCTCAATGCAAATTTTTTTGGGAACTCTTGTTCTCCAACATACATTGGGCCATCTCCGTAATAGTATGGTTCCTTCGCTCAACTACTCCATTCTTTTGTGGAGTATAGGGTGTTGTATATTGTCGTTTTATACCGTGTTTAGCACAAAAGTCATTGAATTCGTTTGAACATAATTCGCCTCCATTATCGGATCTAAGAGTGATGAATGCATAACTAGACTCTTTCTACACTAATGCTTTGAACTTTTGAAATTCCTTAAACACATCTGATTTTGACTTCAGAGAAAACACCCACATTTTCCTACTGAAATAATCTACAAATAAAAGAAAATACCTAGCACTAGTGACCGATGCTATGTTCATTGGTCCACAAATGTTTGCATGAACCAGTTGTAGGACTCTCGTGGCTCTCCAAGCCTATCTGTCTGAAAAAGGAGTTTTGTGTTGCTTCCCTGCTTGGCAAGCTCCACAAACACCATGTATCTGTTGTTGGATGTCACGTAATCCCTCTACCAAATTCTCTCAAACCAATTGCGAGAGATAAGGTAAGTTGAAGTGCCCATACCGCTGATGCTAAAGTGTACTGATATCAGATTCACTCTTGGCTGCCATTGCATGCTCATAAACCTGTCCAGTATCAACTAGCCGATACAAACCATGATCTTCGATACCAACAATGGTTTTCTTGGACTCTTTGTCAACTATATAGCATTTATGTTTGCTAAATATGACATCCAAATTGGGGCAATGTCGCATAATCTGACTCAGACAGAAAATTAAGCTCCATTCTCGGCACAGTACACATTGAGAAAAATGACATTTTCCCCTGTACAGGATATCTCCACATTCCCTCTACCAACAATTGTGTACTCACCACCACCAAAGATCACTGAATCTGAGCAAATCGTGTACTCCGTGAACCGATCTTTGCTATGACTAAAATGATGAGATGCTCTGGAATTGATGTACCACAAAGATGACTTTGACTGATTTGCTGGTTGTTTGGACATGAAAGCATAGAAGGCTAACTCCTTATAATGCTCTACGACATGAACATTTGGCAGAGGCCCTCCTTGGTTGGATTTATGTTTAGCCAACCTCTTCTATAGTGCTTCTTTCTATGGCCCATCTTACCACAATAGTGACGTGATATTTTTGAGGTTCTGTGAAGTATCTTCATTATTACCTTGTCCTTTCTTCTGAGGCCATTTGCCTTTGCCCTTGTCCTTGTCTGCAAATGCTTGTTCCACACTCTGTGTATCACTGTTGCTGCCAAACTATTTCTTCCATTTGTCGTGCTGCAAGAGCTTATTGCATAGCTCTTCGAACTTCAAGAAAACACTGGTACATGTGATATTAAGTGTCAATAAAATGCTCATAGACCCGTGGTAAGCTTTCCAACGTAATTACCACCATATCCTCTTCTTCCATTGTCTGACCTATGGATGATAATTCATCACGAATGTCCTTGATCTTCAACAAATGTTCCTGCAATGACATCTTCTCATCTATCATATCGAGAAGAGAATACTCTTCAGGAAGAAGGCATGCACTTCCAAATTGCCGCAGATGTATTTGTTTGTACCTCCGGAAGCATTGCATCTATTACTGCTAACTTTATCAACATGACGGCTTATCTATCACGCTCGTCAAATTTGTCATAATCTTTACCCGCAGTCACTGGTCGGGTGTCAATACCAAGGACGACTTTTTCAAAGCATCTATACTTGAAGATGGTGACCATGTGTTGCTTCCACGTGTTGTAATTCTCACCAGTGAAGTGTTAGCTGCCTTCCAACATAATGTTGGGTAAAGAAGCCATTTTCCCTCCCATAAGGTGATTATGGAGCAAAAAATAAGCCCTCTATTCATGCTGAAATTTTCCAGGTTAAAAAAAATGTACCCTAGCTTTCAAAACTTGCACAACAACCTGTCTTTGAAACCCTAGTCAACAAATTACATCCACGATTTTGTAAAAAAATCATAAAACTTCAACAACCCTATCACAAACCCTAGGCGCTAGTAGAAAAAAGAACCCACGATTTTTCTAACAAATCGTCCAAAAACATCTCAAAATCACCATAATTTTGTAAAAAATCGTCTAAACTAGAAGATATCTTCTTCCCTAACTACCACAAATCTCTTAGTCACAACATCAAACACCAAGTCGCGATTTTCGAGATTCCTTTTCGTCACTTGTAGACAAAAACAATGAATTCGTGACACTTTTCTATCGCGTGGAGACTCAAAACCCAGGCACAACCTCTCACGAATTCTTACATGCTATTCTCAGGTAAAAATGACCCAAGCAGGAGGCACAATATAGAGAAAAAAACGCCCACAGCCCTTGCACAGGTTGAGAAAAAGAAACCCATGGGATCTCTCTGATAATCCACCACGATTTTGCAAACAAAATTGGCACCTATAGAAGAGAGGCAAGCTTGAATAGAATCCCTAACAAAATTCTTTAACAACAAAATCCACAAAATTTCAGAGAAAAAGATGACGCAATTTTCATGCCAAAAATCCACCTGCGATTTGCAGAATCCCTTGCAAGTTCCGTACAATCTAGTGTACGAATCCTTTTGGTATTTTCTATGTCGCGAACTATTCGATCAGTCATTGCCAGCAGCAGTCCCTAGTTCAAATCGCCTTCTCAGATCCTGAAGATCGACATTTAATAATATGAAACACAAAATGATTACCAAGATACTCGATATATACTAAGGAGCGAAACCATCCTTAAATAAGAATTACAAACATTTTATCCGAAAAGGATAAGAGCAACAACTAAGCGACAGCTAATAAAGCAAAAGGATAAGAATGACAACTAAAAGAATAAAGAATATTCCTAAAGACTAATTGACTATTATAAACTAAATATTACAATAATACTTTAATAGTAAATACTCCATATGATCCTCCTTGGTTTTACTAAAAATCAAAATGTCATCAAGATAAATGATAACAAACTTACAAAGATAAGGCTTAAGCACTTCATTCATCATCCTCATAAAGGTATTCAATGCATTTGTCAATCCAAATGGCATAATTAGCCACTCATATAACCCATCCTTGGTTTTGAAAGTAGTCTTCCATTCATCACCTTCTCTTATCCGAATTTGATGCAGCCCAAAATCAAAACCCCAGTGAAGGGTTATTGATTCTAGCGGTTCACCGAACAAAAGTGAGAGATTCTAAAATCAAAACAAGTGTTGCCAAGAAGAAACGTAAATATATATATATTCAAACTAAGTGATATAACAGTGAACTACAATGCTATGATTGAATACAATAGTTGTGAACTCCCACACTTGAATTCTGATTGCACATATATAACTCATGACTGTAGTCAGTGTACAATACCAATTATTATATTTGATAATATGGGTTATCCGAATATGTATTAATTGTTATCGGCTCTTGGGTAGTTATAAGAGTAAGTTAGTTGGAATCAGTCAGTCAACGGTTGTGTTCCTCTTGGCAACCGTCGGGTCTTTTAAATAGTCTTTGTATCGTCAAAGAAGCTACTATGATCTAGTTGGATCGACTCGAAGCCTTGGCCGACCATCTCTGGTCTATTTTTGTGATAGTTTCATGTGCAAATAAAGATATACTTTCACTCCTCTGTCTGGTATGCATTGTTAATTTTGTTCATTATTTCAAGTATTCATTTATCAAATAGAAGAGTAAACAATGACTACATGAAAATAGTCATTCATACACACAGATTGCAATATAACTCTACCAGCTTACAAAATGAAGATTCTCACAAGCTCTAAAACACTCAGAAAACTATATTTTCCAAGACACTTCAAGCAACCAGTCATAAAACTCTCCTATCTGCAACTAATGATAACAACTCCAACAACCAGCATCACTAGACTAACAGAAAGAAATTGATACCAGCAATTTATGACCCAGCAAATTCATAAGTTCTAATACAACCACCTGACTTAGCTCAATCCCGACTAATCTTTTCTTATTTTAATTTTATTTTTTCTTCCCTCTACTTCAAACGTGGGTTTTGGTCCCCTAAATAGCCGTATGGCACCAGAATATTTAGACGCCCACCACCAACCACTGCCAGGATTCAAGAATAGACAAGGCAATTAAATCCAAAATGGCTACCATATTGGTAGCCGCCATCAAAATAAAGATATGTCAAAGGAATTAAAGGTTTTGAAACCATGGATTAATAAAGGACATTGCCCCTCCTTAAGTAATCATCAAAGATAGATGTAACACCTTCCAAAAAGTTTGCCACACATTCTTTAAGATTTCGCCTCAAGCCCATGTTGGATGCTACACTAGTTAGAGCTGAAATTTTGGTTCAAACCTACTAACGAAATTACACAAAAGAAAAGAAAAAATAAATTTTCCCACAATCCCAACTACCCAGGTATGCTCCTGCATCAGACTCTCCAAGTAGGAGAAATGTTTCGTGCGTCTGGAAACTCATGAACATTTAAAGTACTTTGGAACTGGAATTCCTCGCTCAGCCATCTCTGATTCCTACATCCAAGTTGCCTCTTCCATCGCTTTATTCTTCCATTTGATTAAATATTCTCTGTGCTCTTTTCTTCTTGTCCTTTTGGCTGTCCGGAAATCAGTGACAGCTTCAACTTCCTCCTTTTCTTTTTCAGGCAATTGTTCCATCCATTCCTCTTGTTGTCTATCAAAATCTCTGCCTTGATTTGTACAACTTGGTTCTAGGCAATAAGGATACAAATCAGCTACATTGAAAATTGGTCAAATGTCAATACCTTCTAGGAGTTCAATCTCATAAACATTTGCTAAAAGTTTGTTTTAAAACCTTGCACGGTCCAATCTTCTTCCATCTTAATTTGTTATAGGTTCCTTGAGGATATCTCTCCTTTCTCAAATGTACTAACACAAGTTCCCCAACCTGAATTTCTTGTTCTCTCTTCTTGTGATCAGTGTGTTCCTTATATTTTATTGCACTTTTCTCCAAATTTCTTCTAACTTCTTGTTGTAATTTATATATGCAATCAGCAAAATCTTCTGCTGCTGCACTTTTTTTGCCTAATTCAGCACTATCCCTCAAAGTGTCTACCTCCCTTAGGTGGTGTCCATAAACAATCTGAAAAGGAATCTCTGTTGTACTTCTATTGATTGAATTTTTGTAAGCAAATTCAGTTTGAGCCAAGAGTAAATCCCACTGCGTTGGCTTCTTTCCAGCTAAACATCCTAGCAAATCATCCAAACTCCTATTAACAACTTTGACTCTTCAATTTGAACTTTTACCTATTTTTGTCATAATGATGATTATCAAATATCAATATTTGATAATATTTGCTTTCGTTGGCATCTATTCATGCACTTCAAAATGCTAGTCATGTATGCATTTTACATCTTTGAACCTTGCATCCATTGTATAATAATATAATTTTCTATATATATAGTGTCCTAGTAACACAAATATTAAATTACTACTCTTTGATCTAAGTTTTAACTTTGAGTGGTCATATCTCCCTTAACCTATAATTGGAAGTATCAATGTAGACTTAAGGTAACTTCTAAGATCCCTAACTAGCCAACACACTAACTTGGCCTAGGAGATCCTCTTGTGAGAACCAATAAATTTTTTTTCACTTTTACCTTATATATTTGTAAAAGTTAAGGCCTAGATCAAAGAGTAGTTCTTTTTGTTACCAGCATGGTAGCATTACAATCAAAAAACATATGATTAACCCCGAGTAATCATGACCTACCGCATTTGCCATGCCATTTCCTAAGTTTTCCAAAACATGGTTTTGAATTTTTTTATATGTATGATTTTTTGGCTCTGTTTTTACATTTAGAGACAAAATACAGAGCAAATACATTTAGAGGTTTTTTTTTTTGAATTTTTACATTTAATGTCTTTTAGAAGTTAATTCTAAACCATAATGACAGTTGAGGTAAAGAAACATAGGGCTGCCCCTAAAATAGTAGGTCAGGTTAATGATAGAATGACATACTATTATAGGGGCACCCATATGCTTTATACATAAACCTTCTTACATGAAAGTAATATAAAATAATTTAAAGTCCTATGCAAATTTCTATAATTAGCATTTTATAATGTCTAACATCAGTTTTTATCTATACACACTATGTTTGACATGAAATAACGAAATTAGTTTTCTTCATTATTTTTATCATTAGTATATTATTATTTAGTGCCTGAGTTCTTACCATGTTTTACCCATTTTAAACTTGGATAATTGAATGTCATTTATACTTGTACAATGTCATGTAAATGGAATGCTACTATGGTCAACAAGACACAAGCATGGGTACCTTGGAGACAACAAAAAATAAATAAATTTAAATATATTGTAAAATATAGAAAATTATATTATTATACAATAGATGCAGGGTTAAAAATGTGAAATGTATACAAAATTAGCAATTTTTTTTAGCTAAATTAACCTAGGTTACACAACCAGCAGCATCAAATAAAGAGGGTTGAAGATCAGATTCCAACAACCATATTTCACTGGATCCATCTTTGAGAACAGCAAATTAACCTGCACAAATTTGTAGTTGAAACCAGTATTCTATTTCTTTAGAAAATATATCCATATTAACATCAAAAATTGCCTCTGAAATTTCAAGTCATTATTGATTATACCATCCTTTCTAAGGTTCCAAACTAACCCAAAAAACTGTACTATTGTCCATTAGACAACTATCAGCACCATTGAGTATCAAAGTGTGTGTGTGGGTGCTCGACAAATTACACAAGCCATCACCTTGAGGCATTTAAACAGACAAACCAGACTAGTGCTTGGCTCCACCTGCTTCCTCTTTCTTGCAACAACTGACTTCTTAAACAATGAGATTCTCAAAGAAGCTGATATGGAAACTGTTACCCATAACCTTAAGACACTAGAACAATGTACCTTGATTGCAGATTATTGTGTGGAGGTGCTCGGTCAAACAATCCAGCTAGACACCCGACTGCTCAATCTCTTCCACATCCCGGTGCGGCACAAACGAACCGACTGCCATTGGCAGAATGGAAGAACTGCTTAAAGACTGTGCTACATCAAAAACATTTCACCTCCCTATCGACTAGCCCAGGTCTAGCATCAACTTTATCATCACCTCCCTAATCTCCACCAACTCATGGCTGCTGAGCTCCTTTGCCATCCCCCACATGCACAACATCCAAATGTGTAACTCTAAATTGACTATTCCGTGCTCAATATAATCTGCAAACCACTCTGCCACTCTTGTGCCACTCACCCTACCAAAGCAGAGTATTCCTCAATTTCGGATTCTACCTCTGTTCTAAGCCACTTCTTTCCTTTTGCATAGTCTTTCTTCTTTCCTTGCCCTACTCCCAAGGCCATGCTAACACCTGTTCCACGAAACACCACCTAAGATAGCATTTGCAGCTTAATGACAAGAAGATACGTGTATACCAGGCTGCCTAAATAACACAGGTGATACCAGTAATAAAAGCACGTCATCGAGGCATCAATGCCAAGCATGCTGTCACTCTATGACCTACTATCTCATGATTATAAAGTACCACTAGCAACCAACCGCATCCAAAACCAATCTTTGATATGTACTTAGCTCTCATTTCTTTTCATTGTACCATCATATCAGTCACACCCCTTATCAGGCACAAAACTAGCATTTTTATGTGTGTGTGTAGTTTGACTTTTGTACTTTTTATGTTTTGACCTCATGACTAACCTTGATAATAAATTAAGGTTGCACCTTCACTGAAACGTATCAAAGCCTATTAACTTGAGCCTTGTATGGTGCATCATCCTCTATATAATGGCAAATAAGTCCCAACTAGAATAAATGAACCTCATGAGTGTATTTTTGGTAAACATTTAGGCTTTGTTCCTGCCAATCACAGGCAGGGGACAAATTTGATGGCTGCATGATTGTGCTTCCACTTTTTCAACGTAAACTACAATCAAAGCTTTTTTGTACTGTATTGGATGCAAGTGGAAAATTTTAGCACACCGTCAACAATCCAAGGGATGCTAGCACACATATATCTAATAGTTGGCATTTCCTACTCTTGCCATGAGCTGTCATAGGATACAAGGGGCAATATCAATAAATCATCATTATAAAATGTCTACCCCCCTAAATTTCCATGTGTTTGTTAAAAGAGGAGAAACGTATCCACTAAATGATCCAATTTCAAATAGCATGAACAAATCATATAGTAACTGCTCATGGTATGCATTGTATTATAGGTGTTGAAAAAAATTCCTTTGCTCATAATACTCTTCTTTATGCCAATCAAAATATCAATGCTCATTAACAAAGTAATCATGAATTTACTACAAATATCTACCTCCCCATACACAATTAGGTGTCCTTTCTGATTCTAGGCAGTTCCAGCATCTGGCGGCCTGTATGTTTAATATGAATAACAGGGCAGCCCCATTTCTCATGTACTTCTGAGACTGTTACTGATGTACATGGTTTAGTGGAAAATATCTACATGATGGAAGTGTGACTTTGAATATGGTGGGTGTGACAGAGATATATGAGATTACAAAACCAATGTAACATTTCACTGTAAATTAGCAATGAAAAACAGTTTCAGCATTTCAGAACATATTATAATATACTTAGCTAAATTAAATACAGTACCCATTAAAAATAGGCCTAGAGAAAAAATAAGAGGAATGTCAGACTCAACACCAACTGAAGTCATTTCAAATATCATGTTACAGCACAAAATAAGCACGCAGTTCTTGAGAAATCCATATATAACATGATAATGTTCCCAAAAGGAAGGGTTCCTTATATGTGTTAAGAGTCTGTGGAGAAACATTACACCATGATATGGTAATATAATATAATGTCTTATGTAAATATAACTAGCATTGGATCAATTCTTAACTTGCATAGAAAACACAGCCAATTAAAATCAGTTGTTTCACTTGAATACAATCACTCCAACTACGAAAATAAGTTTCAATGCAACAAGTTACAATGGAGCTTATAATACTTTCTTTGTCCTCACTCTCAAAAGGATTATTACAACATAGTTGTAAAAAACTTAAAAAGGGACATATTACTGAATTCTCATTGTTAAACTAATGATAACAAGAAACTATACTTGAGAGATTCCATAGACCAAGGAACACATGGAAAAGAGATCATACCTGGAGCTTAGGCTCCTTAGTCATTGGATTATTGCACAAATCAATCGTCTTGGATTTGTATTTTGTAGCATTGCCACACCAAGATTCACACCACAGCCATTCTTGAGGCAGAGAGAATATTGGTACTGTGTGTTGGGCGTAATTTGGAAGATCCTGTAATAGACAATCTAGCCATTATGAGTGTTCCAGGCCAGAGAATGTTAAGATTTGTTTCTCTCTTTAAAGGGAGATCTCAAGAACCACAACAATTCAAAATTCTACACTTTTAGGCATGCAATGTTAATAATTGATATACAGAAAAAATGAATTAAAATTGTACTTTTCAGGATTTTAGATTATATTTCAATACAGTAAATATAAGATCTACACTGTTAGAAGTAATACAGCAAAAATTTTAAATTGCTTCACTTCATGATTTCTACTTGTGCCAGTTTCTCTTCAAATAAATAATCAATTTTTTGGTGCACTTCAACTTACATGCTTTTGTATATACACCGTGTTTACTTTAGTGGAACAAAAGAAATGGCCCTAGAATTGTTACAAAGGAAACATCTATTTGATCATTGTAACAAAAAACACCTGGGTTTGCTCTACTTCATCTTTACTCCAAATCTGAATGAATGCCATATCCATGGAATGCTCTTCCAAGGTACATCAGATAATTTCATTCCCATACCCTATATGCAGGCAAGTATCCTACTTTAAGTTTTGCAACGATCAAAGAATAGCTTGAACATGCCCAAGATAGTTCCGTTTATGAGGGTGGTTTGCTTCATTAACCATTAATTAAATTAATATCAAGTAGTTTGGCACCATTTTACAATATTTAATATTCTCTCTTCTATATAAAAGTAGACATCTTTCTTCATAGAATAAATTCCTAAATTTCACCTTAGAAAAAACATCTTTATTGGTGTTTCTCATGAAGTTTGTATGAAGGATCTTATGAGCTAAGGGTGTTTCTTACATAAAAACAAATCAATGTAACAATACCAGAAACGAATTCAAGGACAGATCACATTGAAAACATGTAAGAACTCAAAATTAAATTTCTAACAAGCAAGAGCCATCACACGTAGAGCATTTGTTACTATTTTACTCATCAATTTTTCTAAAATTTACAAAACTTTGTGACTTCATTGCATCCCTCGCCTAAAACTAAAATTCCATTGTTTGAAGAAATTGGCAGACTTTTATCGCATGAGAAACAAACATTGAAAGAGGAAGATAAAGAATTGAAATTGAGGCAAAGAGAGTATAGAAGAAGATGACAAAGAGGAAGACATAACAGCAGAGCATGATTAAGAACTTGTCTTAGCAAAGAACCACATTATTAATTTAGTTTAAACTGAAACAACTTCCCATCTGAGCATCAAGTTAACACCATGTATAAGAAATTAATGATTAACCAAGTCCCTATTTACAAATACCCATCAGCACCCCCACTCGCACCCACCCCCAACTCTTTGCATCCTGAATAAGCTTGCTCCAAAGATAATATCTCATAGAGGAATGCAGATAGCAGAAGCACTGTGTAATCCTACTAATTCTTAGATAGATAGATTACTGGAGCAACAGGTTAAATCAGAAAGTATGGACTGGTAAGATATTCCAGACCTCGGATTTTCCTACATAAAGATAATGTGCAAATTTTGACAGCCATTTTACATAGGAGCGTGTAATGAAGTAGTAGGAGACACCAATGCTTTCTGAAGGCTGCAGATGCTTCAGACTGACCCAGAAGACTGCAGTGATAATCAAGGACAAGACTGCATCAAGATAATGACTTAGAAATTAGAATGTTTTTTTCAAAAGATACGTCTAAGCTTGGTTAACATATGAAAGCAGTCGTTATTCGATATAACTCCAAGGTTATAAATGATTACTCTTCTATTCCATGCTCCATAATAGAGATCGTGTGTTTCATTCCATACTTCAAGCTTATAAATGAATTATATTCTATTCTACCCTACGTTGCCAGTCCATTGGTATTTGCCCCTGGATCCAGGTCCAGTTCAACCCAGATTCGTGATCTGGGTCGATATGTCCGCAAATTCACATAGGGGGTGGCTTAAGGACTGTGGGCTCATCCCAAGTGAACCCAAAACGAACCACAACGAACCTGTCTGGTTTTACATGTGATTTTTTTTAGAATAGTTTTTCACATTTGACTTTGACTATGAAACACCAAAACAAATTGCTAACCCTAAAAGTGCCATCTAAAGTTCAAACCATTTGAAACACTAAAACAAACTCATTTTACCTCATTTTGATTGTAAAAGACAAAAACCATTCCTTTTTGCTTAACTTTCATTCTTGTTTGTCATTACACAAAGAGAGCTAAAGATTGATCATTGAAGATTCCAAAGCACTGGAATTGCTATTCCTATGCATGTGCAAGAGCCCATTCAGTGCCAAGGAGATCATAGAATAAGATTTTTGGAAAAGAGGTAAGTTTGTTTTTCTTTTCTGTGTACTTTTGTTTATACAAACGAGCTCTCTTGTTTTGATTTCAACTTCTTGTTTTCTTTTCATTCTTCTCTAAATGTTCACTATGCTTAAAATATTAAATAAGATAGATTATATAGATGTGCATGTGTGTGTATTGTTTTCATCTGTTTTGAATGTGTTGTTAATCAAACTTGTTGCCAAAGGAATTACAATGGCAGCTAATGCTAGCTCCATGGGCCAATCCCACTTCAAAACAGACCCAAATTCTCCTCTTTGGAAGTATGTTGATACAATACAGCTGGTTCCAAGCGGTGGGGGGTGTATTTGGATTTGCAAATATTGTAATGTCAAGTATTTAAACTCATACAATCAAGTGAAAACCCATTTATGTGGCATTCCTAGACAAGGCATCAAAGCTTGCTCAAAAAAGAATGGTGTCCCTGTGCCATTAGAATAAGTGATAGCATATATCCATGAGCAGGAGCAAGCAAATGAAGCAGTAGGCCATAGAGAAAATCATCCTTTAGCAAAGAAAACATCTCAAATAATGAAGCCCTCTCCACCCCATCTAATCCTAGTGTTGTGGTAGAGAGACACCCACTTTTCGCCAACCTTCAAGAAAAACCCCTTACAAATTAGAGACCAAAGGGACCTTTGGAAATGGCATTTCAAAATGAGTCTCGAGAGATTGTTGATCAACACATAGCAAGATATATCTATGCAAATGGGTTGGCTTCCAATGTTGTTCACTCACCATATTAGCAAAAAATGGTGAGAAAAATTAACAAGGTTCCAAAAAGGTACAAGCGCCTAGGTTATGAGAAGATGTGTAACATCTTATTGGAAAAGGAGGTCAAGCTTGTAGAAGATTCATTTAAGCCCATAAAGGATTCATGGGCCCGCAGAGGGGTGTCCATCATTACAGATGGATGGAAAAATGCTAAAAGTCAACCCTTGATCAATGTGATTGTAGTATTGCCTAAAGGGGCAACGGTTTTGAGAGCCATGGATTGTGAAGGGGAGGTGAAAGATGGCCAATTTCTTGCAAATACACTCATCACAACCATTGACAAAGTGCAGCCTTGTAACATTGTTCAATGTCATAACAAACAACACAAAGAATTGTCGAGTGGGTGGTTTGTTGGTTGAGGAATGTTATTCACACATCTTTTCAACACTTTGGGTTGTCCACTCACTCAACTTTATGCTACAAAAAATTGGCAACAAAATTGATTGGATCAAAAAGGTCTATGGGGAGGTAGAAGAGATCCGAATGTTCATCACCAACCACCACATGTCACAGGGCATATTTAGATCATTTTCAAAATTAATGCTGCTGAAAGTAAGTGAAATAATATAAAATTTTATGTTTCACTTTATTTACTAAGAAATTTATTTTTTAAAACTTAATTTGATTATGTTTTCTTTTTTCGAAGTTGTTTTTAATTATTTTATTTTCAATTTTGAATATGTTACTGAGACCCATTTCACCTCCAACACAATCATCTTGAGACGACTTGTGAAGCTTCACGAGGCACTTTTTAGCATGGTCATTAGCCAAACTTGGTCCATGTGGAAGCAAGCCAACATTGAAGGGCAACAAATGTTAAGCAGATGATCCTAGACCACTCTTAGTGGGATCATGTGGAATATGTCCTTAGTTTCACCGAGCCCATTTTGAGTATGATTCGTTATACAAACATGAACAAGCCTTGCTTGGGAGAGATATATGATGGCATCAACTCACTGATTGAGAAGATGAAGACCATCATTAATGAGAACGAGCAAGAACCTAAAGAAACTTTCTTCAAATAGATGAACAAAATTATTGAAGAGAAGTGAAGCACAATGACCACCCCACATCTTTTTGTCTTTGCATTGAGTCCAAAATACTATAGCATTGAAGTTCTTTCTGTGCCAATGAGGATTGCCACATATAGAGATTTTGTTTCATAGACTTCCTTGATCCTAATTTGCAAGATGTAGTCATGAATGAGTTCATTGATTTTGTACACTCCAATGGTCAAAGTATTGAAGCTCTTCATGACAAGTTCAAGAAGGATGCTCATAGTTGGTGCCATTGATTTTGTACACTTCAATGGTCAAAGTATTGAAGCTCTTCATGACAAATTCAAGAAGGATGTTCACAATTGGTGGTACTTCCATGGCCGACAATTCCAACACCTACAACCTCTTGCAATCAAAGTTTTATTGCACGTTATATATATATATATATATATATATATATATATGAAGTTCCATTTATAATTTTTATAACTCTAACTCTCTAAGTTGTCTTAATAGGTTGCTAGTTCATTTGCATTTGAGAGGAATTGGAGCACCTACTCCATCCACTTAGTAAAGCACAACCGATTGCGCTCAAAAACATTAGACTTAGTATGTGCATTCCAACTTGCACCTCCTTTTGCACAAACAATATGGCCACAAGAAAGGGGGCATGAGGTTGTGGGATATAGAGCTAGAGCATACTGACCCGAATGCTTCCACTTCCCAAAATGTTACATTTGAGGAGCCAAATAGCAAGCACAATTTTAGTGTTAGTGGCAATGGCACTGCTTGTGGTTCTTCAAATCATAGTTGGCAGACTCTAACTCGACAAACCCGAAACTTCAGACACGGCAAAAACTCAACTTAAAAAATTGCTTAAATTTCTTTAAAAACATTTTTTTGCAAAATTCAATGACAAAATGTATCCAATGAGTCCATAAATGACTACAAAAGTGTTTTCTATTAGATTTGATTCATTTGAATAAAGATTGAGTACAAAATCGCATCATCATGCACAATCCTAATACAATAGTTAGCTGGCAACTATTATGAATTTATGATGATTGTCTTTGAAAATCATCATAATTCATAGATTGCATATTACAACATTTTACATTTTCCTCTTCCCTAATCTAGTGAAAACTTGGGGAGAGATTCTAATTCTTGCACTCCGCTATGGCTCCTTATTGGGCATAGAAGGTTGTGTTTGTGGCTCCAGCTCGACCTCTATTCTACTGCTAGATGGCAATGACTCCTCCGCCTCATCAATGTCATCCAACAACAATCTAGTAGCTCCTTCGGCTACAACCACATCCTCCATTGCCTCCCTCTCAAAATCAAGAATCTTGTCTGCAATAAACAATGGGGTCTCCTCATCCCGCCCTGTCCAATCGCTATAAGGATCAATGTCATCCAAATCAATGACCTCCTCTAATTTGTCCTCTATCTTTCGTGTGTGAAGCCAAAGGTTGTAGTGTACAAAGACAAGGTCATTCAGGCATTTTTGAGTTAATTTATTCTATTTCTTCGTGTGAATGGACTCAAACAAACTCTAGTTGCACTCACAACAAGGAGCTCTACAAGGGTGAAACAAAATGTGAAGAGCTAAACTTTGAAGATTTGAGGTATTTGCACCCCAATCTCCCCACCAAGAACCTACAAAATAAGATATTCAAGAGTTAGTAAGCAAACCATATTTTATCAATACTTGTAAATTTGAAATTTGTAACTTGTAAGATGTGTGTAAAGACTCCAATTTTTGTTACCTAGTGACTGAATGGTTCTTCCTCAGATAGCTAGTGCTAAGAAAAAGAGCTTCCCCCTACCAGTCCTATAATTTTACAATCCCTGAACAATAAGGTCTCTAACTTCAACCTTGGATGTCATCCTCTCATGTTGTGAGGCACTCCATAACCTCTCCATTAGGATCTACAAAGCTATCTAAATAGAAAAAACCGGGGCTGAGGAAGTACCCCACTGCATGAATGAGTTGGTGGAGTTGATTGTTCCACCTCCGATCAATGATATCCCAAATGGGATCAAATTTGAGTTTGTCCCCCTTGTAATAGTTTCGGATGGACTCTTTGGCCCTATCCATGGCCTCATATATGTACCCCATTGGGTTTAGATCCCCATCTACCAAGTGCAAAACTCTAACCAAGGGCTTCAACACCTACAAATACAAACAAATTAAAGTTACAAATTTATAATGAAAGTAAATACTTTTAAAGTTTAAAAATAAAAGATTCAATTTGAATTTTAAATCGAAGTTTTGAGGTTGCCTTGACGATTTCTGTAGCTCTCTATGCAAAGAGATTATCAAAGACTATCCTTGCAATCCTCTCTCCTTCAGACTTCTTTGAATATGATGAGTCTAGCCATGCTTGACTCACAAACATTTGTTTCAAAGAAGTTAACAAACCAATAATGCTTTACAACATTAGGAAAATCGTTACAAACCTTGTGCAACCTGATTGCTCCAGCTCTTCCTCTTTGGTGTGATTGCTCATCAAACTAAGAACCCAAGGGTGATTATAAATAAATTTTGTTATGTTTCTTGCATTTTCTACAACTGGTCTCAACAAATCAATTTTGCCAATGTCCTCCAAAGAAGGTCAAGGCAATGTGCTACGCAAGGCATCCAAAAGAGTGACGGATGCCTCCCTTGAAGCAATCTCCCAGCTGCCACATACGCTTTTGCATTGTCAGTTATAATTTGCACTACATTCTCTATGCCCACCACTAAGACAACTTCCTCCAACATTAGACTCAAAGTTTCTGCATTTTTTACTTTGTCAGAGGCATTAATTGACTTCAAAAAAATTATCTCACCATTTGAAGCTACCAAAAAGTTTATAAGGGTGCAGTTCTTTTCATCCGTCCACCCATCTAAAAGAATAGTGCAGCCATACTTTCACCATTGCTTCGTTTGTTCTTCCACAACTAACTTCGCATCTTCAACTGCATCCACAAGCAACTTCCCACTTAAGTCTTTTCTAGAGAGCACCTTGTAACCTTTTTCTGCAACTATCAATGTAGTTATCAAATTCTCCTAGTACAGGTTCTATGCCACATTAAAGGTAAGGTTGTTAAAATACCAAAAATTAGCACACGCCTTATCTGCTTCTCGATGCACCTCCTTATTCCACCCTATACCTTCCAATGACGGCTGTGCTCCATGTATGTTTTTGGGTACAAAAAAAGCTATGGGGTGTCCGTGTAGGTGCTCTACTTGAAGTAGATGAGGTGGATGCCAATGTGCTTCCTATGCACGGGACTACGAACAGAGCCCACTATACCTTCAAATGTCGTATCTTCATCCATTTTTGCTTGCAATTGAGGACCATGAGCACTAGCTATGGATGCTGCTATGGCTACTGCTATGGCTTCTCTTTTCTTGTCCCTCTATAGTTTTTTCTCTTCCGTCAATGCAAGGTGTGCATTCATCTCTCATTTTATCTCTTTTGTGGTCTTCGCACAAGGCTTGGCATCACAATGAGTAATGCCTACAAGATGGTATTTGAAGCGATTGATACCTCCATGATATAGGTTCTAGCATCTTGTGCAAATGATTGTCCCAAGTGTCGGTCCTTGTATGGCATATTTCCAAGCAGGGTCTCTAGCTCTATGGGGACGATTTCCAGTAACTGGTATCGCCTAGGCTGAGCCTAAGCCTGATGCAAAGTGGGAGCCTGATCTAAGGGCCAATGGTTTTGTATTTGCCATTGTATCTAACCTACAAGTACAAAGTACAACATATTTAATTTTTAAATACAAAAAAAAAATCAGTATAAATTCAACATAAATTACTATAAATCAATATAAATTTAGCATAAATCAATATAAATCAACATAAATTACTATTCAATATAATCTAGTGATTTTATTCAAAAAAAAAGTATAAATGAGCAAAATAATTCGTTTATAGAAAGAAAACAGCGATTTCATCAAAAAAATCAGTATAAATGAACCAAAAATTGCTCATAAATCCAATTTTTTGCAAGTAAAATCATAAATACTACTAAATACTATGAAATTATGAATAGTTTACAATCTACATACTAGATTTTAGCAGCTAAAATGAATTTAAATTCTTGGAAAAACAAACAAAAAATAAAAAATAAAAAATTACTACCCTGCCCTTGTAATTCTTCAAATTTGCCCTTCAAATTCACCTAAAAATCCTTGTAATTAGCTCAAATGTATGCAAGAATGTTGTGAAGAAGTGAGAGGGGTGTGTTTGCTTTTATAAGCCAAAAAATCTCAAATTTTCAGCATTTTTTGCGTGTCCAGTGAGTCTTTTCCATGGACTCACGAAGTTTTTGCAAAAACTCACCATTTGACTCAAAAAGTAATCGCCAAAAGCTTGCCATCAAAACTCGGCAAGTATTTTGGCGAGTTACTCGACGGGCCAAAAATCTATCAGGTACTTGCCAACTCTGCAACCTATGCTTCAAATGTTCTTACATCATATAATGTCAATGATGATGATGTTTTTAAGACCCCTATGACACTAAAACCTGATTGTTGAACTTGACGTTATTATTTTAATATTGAACTTCAAGTTTGAACATTCAATATTTTATAAGATTTTATCATTTATGTTTTAAATGACATTCGAGTTTATGGTGGTTTTGATTTGGTACTTTAAACCTGATGAGAATGAGCATGGATAATGTAGATCCATCCTTTAGGAAGTACCAATCTATCAAAAGGTTGATGGGTCGAGCTAGAAAAAATGCAACATTCCTCTTTTCCTACATTTGAGATCCTCCTGGTACCACAAGCCATGCTTTCATTTTCTTCTTCATCTACCAAATTGTCCATTCGTGACCTTAGAGCAATGTGCCATCAAATTCTACATAAATAGCAGTCAAAGTGTCAAAACCATGAAATCATCCATCAAATTTTTCCATCTCAACTTGGGCGGTCACCTTTTGGCAAATAATATATTATTTTTTACAAATAAAATATAAGTTTTTATTTGTCATGTGCTTTATTTTCATTTTCTCCTTATTTTCCCACTTTCCATCCTCCAAGTGGGTCGTTCCAATCTGAGGCAAATTATTTTATTATTTTTGACTTCACCATAATTATAACAAAAATACTCCAAGTCATAATCCATCTCTGTTTTGCCAAGGAAAAATAGTTAAATACATGATTTAACTATTCAAGGTATTCCCTTGCTTCTTCGACCTAGCCTACAGTAACAAAATAGGCTAGCCGACATATGATAGGTGATCATGCCAGAAATGGGGACATTCCAGTGTGATTCTTCCATGTTTGGGAAGTAGCCTCTATCTTTTAATCATGCAATGATAATATTTGCATGGGTATTGATCCTTATTTTGGAATGGAATATCAAGATCGTGCATGGTACCTAATTAGACCTTGTGTATGATATGATGGAATTAAGCATGTTAGACCTCTTATATGCATTGAATGTATGGAAATCATTAGTAGAATGATTATGTTCTCTATGCTTGAGATTGGAAGTTGTGTATTGCAAGTGTCATTGTTGTATTTTCAGTCATTTATGCTTAGGTGTTTGTTATTTTTGGGCTTGTCCAATTATTTTAGGGTCTCCTTACGCCCACATGTGCACAAGTGCTTGGCCCAAACCATCTTTTGTACAAAACACAAAACGAGGAAGTTATTCCTCATCAATCAAAAATTTAGTGATTGTTGTCCCTACATTCTAATTTTTCTGCACAGTTCCAAGTTGCATTTCAGACTCTGAAGTCCGAATTGCAAGGCACAGGGAGTTCAACCTTAACATTGGAACTAGCAGGTTTGTCAAGAACCCTAAAGTCTGATATGCATGGTATAGATTGAACTCCGAAGTTTGAATTGTCATCCTGTAGAGGTTTAACCTTGGGCTTGAAAGTTGCCTATTCATTGATCGCATTTCGGACTCCGAAGTCCAAAATGCATTTGGTGTGTTGGCCCCAAATGCCAAGTTGGCGGTGATCAAGGTTTGGACTCGACTTCAAATTTGTCAGGAGTTGTAGCTTGTATTTCAAACTTTGAGGTTCGATATGTCGAATGTGAATCGAACTCCGAAATCCAAGTCATAGTCCCTTCGACATTCAGTGCTCAGTGTCCACCATTTGGCAAGTGAGTCGTCTTCTACACGAAGTGCATGATGTCGAATAGACTCCAAAGCTTGAGGCATAGGTTGATCGAGCTTCAAAGTTGATTTGGCAGTTTACCTGATGCAAATTGCAATTCAAAGTCCAAAGTTTCAAGCGTAGGTTGGTTGAGCTTCAGAGTTGAATTGGCAATTTGCATGATGCAAATTGCAATTCAGACTCAGAAGTCCAAAACTCAAGTCCATCAAGGTTCGAGGTTGGCGTCACATTTTTCATGCTACAATTTGTTTGCCGAGACCCAAAGGCCAACTTGCAGGGCTAAGTTGGAAATCGTTGCCTATTCAAATTTGATCATAAAGTTCAAACTACCATTGTTTTATCCTTGTTTTCCCTAATCCCAAAGTCCAAAGGTATGAAGATGGAAATTCAGGATTTAGTCAGCGTTTTGCACATGTCCTTGTTGCACTTTTGTCCCATGTGTCATGTAAGTCTTCCACCTATGTTAGTATGGTTGGTGCATCAAGGTGCATGCCAATTGTGTCTTTGCTTTGTGTCACAGTACCTTATGCTCATAAGAGTGCAATGTGGCACATTAGTGTCACCTTTGTAAAGCAAAAAAATTGTTGGTCCATCTTTTGTCCACTAATGTCCCGATGTAAAAGTTGGGGCATTATAGGAGATGGGTACTTGGAGATGTCAACTATATATATGTAATAAAATGTTAAAAATTAAAAATTAAAATTAAAAGCAATAAAGTAAAAATAATGACTAAATTTAAATTTTACATAATATAAAATTAAAATGTAAAACTTAAAAAGTTTTAAAAATAAATTATAAATATTAAATTTAAATATAAATTTTTATATTTAAATGTTAAAAACATAAACTAAAATAATAAATTTTAAAATACTTAAAATTAAAACTAATAACTAATTTATTAAATTTGAAATTTAGCATTTTAAAAATTAAAATATAACAAAATTTAAAAAATAAAAAAAACAATACAAAAGTTATAAAAACAATAATATAAAATAATAAAATTATAAAATTTAAATGCTAAACCAAGGCATACATGGGAGGGAGGCATATAAATCAAGGCATTCGTTAAGATTACTCAAATTTCCAAACGTGTAAGGTGTAGATGCATCCGATAGATATTTGAGTGCACAAACATTGTCTTGAATAAATATATTTGACTTTGAGCAATTCATAACAAAACCTTAACATAGTCGACTATAATGTTTTGTTTTAGTTTTCATTTCACGCCAAAACCTACAAACATAATTTTAAATATTTATAATGTTTTCAGCCTGTTGGCATATATGCATGGGAAGCAATTGTGGGCAAACACAATAAAACTTAAATGCCAAACCTTAATGACATAATAACACAAAAGATATACAGTCTATTCAATATAGCAAAAAACTCGCAAAAACTAAGAAATGCAGAACCAAAGGAAAGCATTACAGTTGAACAACGAATCCTATATGAATTTTTTTTTTTTCATTTTAACTTTTAAAGTTTTTTCGAGGGTGTCATGCTTGATATAGGACATTTTTAAAGGAGAGACCGAAAATGCAGCCAAGACATTTCATGTGATTGGAGACATTTCCATACCTGTCTCTGATACAAGAGACACGTCCCAAGGGATTGGAGACGCATCTCCCCTACTACCCTGGTACAAGTATTTCAACCTTGTATAATGTGAATCCAAAACCCTTATATATATATATGATTGGAGACACATCTCCCCTACTACCCTGGTACAAGTATTTCACCTTGCATAATGTGAATCCAAAACCCTCATATATATATATATATAGAGAGAGAGAGAGAGGATTGAAGGTAAGCTAGCAAAGCTCAATCAAAAAGTAATCGCTAATGGTATGTTCTAGGCTGACTTATTGGAAAAGAATCTGTTAGCCCAACATGCGAAAATCTTGGCCAGAGAAGAAGTTTTCTGGAAATCTAAGTCCAAGGAGACCTAACTAGCAGAAGGTGATCCTAATACTAAGTTCTTTCATAACGTCTCCAAAGTAAGGAAAGCCCAAAATAAGATAAGCTCAATTAAGAATCCAGACAGCTCGATGATAACTAGATCTGAAAATATTCAAAATGAAGTGGTTTCTATCTTTAAGAATTTGTTGGTTGTTGAGGATGTGTATGATGTGCATGATATGGATTCCTTGTTGGTTAATATCATGTGTCTAGTGAAAGAGGAGGATAATGACATGCTCATGGCCCCTATATCTGTGCAGGAGGTTAAGATGGTGGTTTCCCAATTGCGCCCTGACAGAGCTCCCGGACCTGATGGCTTTCAAGCCTATTTCTTTCAAAATGCTGGAATTTCATCGGTAAGGACATTCAAGAAGTCATCAAAGACTCGAGCAAGGCGTAGAAAGTTCTACGAGACCTAAACAATACCAACATTGCGTTGATTCCCAAAAAAGTTGGATTGTGAATCTTTCACGGATTTTCATCCAATCTCACCATGCAATACCATCTACAAAATAATTTCTAAGTAATTGCAAACAGGTTGAAAATGCTTCTTCCTAATTTTATTTCCTTGAAAGAGAGTGGCTTCACTCCCAGAAGAACTATTTCTGACAAAATCGTCTCTCATGAAGCTATTCACTTGATCATAGCCTCTTTCAAAAAGAGTATGATCATAAAACTTCATATAAGTAAAGCTTACAATCAAGTCAGTTGGCTTTTTCTGATGCAAATTTTGGAAAAAAAATTGGGTTTGGGCAAAGGTCGCTTGAGTGGGATATTTAGTTGTATCTCTACTCCTAGATTCTCCACATTGGTTAATGGGAATCCTTGTGGGTTTTTTGAAGCTTCGAGAGCGCTTCGTCGAGGAGACCAATTGTCTCCTTTCCTCTTTGTTCTCATGTCGAAGGTGTTGGGTCGAGCTATAAAGGCCAAAGCTAGTTCTAGTAACTGGGGTGGTATTTAGATAGCAAGAAATATGAGTACCCTCACCCATCAGTAGTTTGCTAATGACACAATTATGTATGGGGAAGCTAGGATAGATGTTGTTAGCACAACTTAAATAACCTTGGACAGCTATATTTCTGCTTTCGGTCAGTTAATCAACTCAAACAAATCAACGATCATCTTCTTTCACACGAGAAGAGCGGCTCAAAGAAGGATCATAGATCTTTTAGGTCTCATTGTGGGGTCTTTAACAAGCAGATATCTAGGAGCTCCTCTCTTCAAAAGTGCTATTCGCTCGGGTTTGTGGGAAGAAACAATCAGAGTCTACAAAACTAAATTAGAAGCTTGGAAAGGTAGGTGGCTCTCCCTAGCAAGTAAGATAATGATGATTAAAGCAGTTCTTTCGACAATTCCTATCCACATGATGCCTTGCTTGTAACTAACTAAGAAAGCAACTATAAGTTTTAATGGTATTATGAGGAAATTCTAATGGGAAGGCTCGAATGAGGTGAAAAGGATTCCACTAATTAGTTGGGAAACCGTGAGGAAAGATAAGGAGGGCACGGTGGATATTAGGAATATATTAATGCACAACACTGCCCTAGGTGCCAAGCTGGCATGGAAGATGTTTAAGGATCCTTCCTCACAATGGGATCAAATATTGCAAAAAAGATATCTTGACGTTGAGGACCCAAAGAGAATCTTTATTATTGCTAAACCTCCAAATGGATCACATATATGGAAATTTATCTTGGAGAGTAGGCACTTGATCATAGATCATTTATCGTGGTTAATAAATGATGGTAAAATAGCTAATTTTTGGTGTGATTCATGGAATGATTTCAAACCATTGTGTGAGCTTCCGAGGATTGGTGGTTGGAAGGAGATTATGGAGGATATTTGGGGTGACAAGGTGGCAAACTATTTAGATAACCCCTTCATATAAGGTAATTTCAGTCTATGGATGAATTTTGGCAATGCCCCCATTCCAGCTTCAGCAAAAGAAACTCTCACAATGGAATTAAAGAAAAGGAAAATTTTGATCTCACAGAAAGAAGACAATCTAATGCGGTGTGGTGCGAAGTTTGGAGATTACTCCGTTAAATTAGGCTATCACATTCAATGCTCTCCACGGTTCTCTGTCAATTGGCTAGTGGATCTCTTCTAGGAGGGGCAACATTCTTCCGAAAGCGGCTTTTGCTTGGACTATAGTGCACAAAAGACTTTTAACTGGTGAGAGGCTAAGTGTTGTGTGGATTCAAGGTCCTTCGAGATGTCCATTATGTTTGAATGAAGCTGAAACAACGGATCACTTACTACTAATATGCCCCTTCACTAGTGAATGTTGGTATTGGCTCATGAAGAAGTTAAGCTAGAATGGTGCTATTCAAAATGATATCAAGGAGCACTTTATTAGTTGGTCGTGCCTCTTCCAAAATTCTATTTGGGCTAGTTTATGGATTGTGAGTCCTTCCATGGTAATTTGGCATCTATGGAAGGAGAGAAACCGGAGAATTTTCAACAATAAGTAGTTTAGGGTGGAAGAAATTAAGAACAAAATTGAAGTATTTGTGAATTCATGAATTCTAAAGTTAAATGTTCAAAGGCTAGGCCAAGGGACTTCATGCATTGGGATAGTAAAATAATGAAGACATGGAACTTAATGAAGTTGCCTCTGGGTTCTTCGACCCAATGTAGAAAGGAGAGTTCCGAGGAGAAAAGGAAGATAGCTGGGTGGTTGGCTCCTTTGAGCAGAAGATTAAAATTGAATTTGACGAGGCCTCGCCAGGCAATCCCGAGGTCTATAGAGTTGGCTGTATCATAAGGAATGAGGCAAGAATCCTCATTTGGGATCTTCCGAAAAGCATTCCAGATGGACCGAACAATGAAGCAAAGTTTGAGGCTCTCTTTGAAGGTTTAAAACTATGTGAACGAAAGAATATTAGATCTGTTGATGTGCAAGGAGATTCCTTGGTTTGTATCAATGCGATTTGCAGCCGAAGATCTATGAATTAGAAGTGGAATAAATGGATAGAAGCAATCACCCCTATTTTAGATAGACTACATCATTTCTCCGTAAGGCATGTTTATCGCGAAGCTAAAAAACTGCGGACCTCTTGGCAAATAGTCAAGCAAAATGAACTGCTAGTCATTTCAAATCGTCCTAATGAGTGGGAAAATCTCGCAGGGATATTGGTAGCAGAGAACAGTACAGATTTTAGTCCAGAGTCGGGCAAGTAGCAAAGCATATGACTTCGATGAATCACAAAAGATCATGGCACGATGAGGTTTCGAAAGATTTCGGGCAGTAGTTCTTGAGTTGGGGCACTATAAAATGGAAGTTGAAGCAGAATTTTGTAAGATGGCTGGCGTATTATCTTGGTGCACTGCAATCTTGAGAATTTCTGGAACTTCATGGATAAGCTCCCTGCACTATTATCCTCAGAGAAGAAAAAGCCTTTATTGGAATTAAAAGATGGTCTTCTGCTCATCCTTCATAGCAACAATTTAAGCTTCTTTAGCTCAATTTCTCAAGAATGTTGTAATTTTGTTTTTTCTTATTTTAATATAATGGGAGCTACCCCTCAGGTAGCAACTTGCGAATCATATATATATATATATATATGATAATCTCCCTGCACTATTATCCCCAGAAAAGAAAAAGCCTTTATTGGAATTAAAAGATGGTCTTCTGCTCATCCTTCATAGCAACAATTTAAGCTTCTTTAGCTCAATTTCTCAAGAATGTTGTAATTTTTGTTTTTTTCTTATTTTAATATAATGGGAGCTACCCCTAAGGTAGCAACTTTCGAATCACAATATATATATATGAATGATAATCTCCCTCCACTATTATCCTCAGAAAAGAAAAAGCCTTTATTGGAATTAAAAGATGGTCTTCTTCTCATCCTTCATAGCAACAATTTAAGCTTCTTTAGCTCAATTTCTCAAGAATGTTGTAATTTTGTTTTTTCTTATTTTAATATAATGGGAGCTACCCCTCAGGTAGCAACTTGTGAATCACACACACACACACACATATATATATATATCTGTGCCAGAATCCTTTTTTTACAAAAAGCTCAGACTAAAAGATATTTTGGCTTCTAAATCCTCCAATAGACCAACAATGACTTTGATATCAAGTAAGAATATAAATGAACAAAGTGATCACATAACGACAATACTAAAACAAAGTATTTGAGTCAGATATTTGCAAAGGCCATATTCTAGTATAAATTTTTAACACATTTTAATTCCCATAGTAAAGAAAAGAATAAGAACTTAGGATATACACTCTACCTGGTCAAGGTTTGAGAGACTATTGGGATCCTTACTGAGTGTCTCATAGAATACTCGCAATGTATCTCCAGAAGCAGTTTGACGAAATTTGGCCAAATCTACCACATACAAGGCACTGCTAACCAAAATATGAGGTGTCTGCTTAACCTTTCAAAGTAATATAATATGTATATTATTTATTTTTATTTCAACTTAGATAAACAATAAATTTACATACCTAATATGATATGGCCTACCACGCAAGTGATCCTTCCAAAAACCCTTAACAATGAAAAAAATAATCAAGTGGTCAGTACACTAGTGTCCCCATGTATAAATGCACGAACTAAGTACAGAAAATGTTTCTATCCCAAGCTTCTAAAATGTTCACAAATCTTTGCTATAGACCTACAACATGCAGAATCTCAAAAACAGGAATACCATCGAATATATTAAAATAGAAATGGAGATAACCTGTCTCCAAAATCGATAGCCATCCATTTCCTTATTGTTGTCACAAAAGGGTGTGTATGCAAGAGGTCTTCCTTTAATATCCATATCATATAGTTCACCCATATCGGCTCTAACAATTTGATCAGCATCTACAAAAATAACCTGCATTCAATTCCACAGCCTTGTAAAATGAAAATCACATTATGGTCAACTATGATTCAGATAGCAATTATGTTTGTATTGAATGAATTGAGTACAAAGAAACTCAAATAAATAAAATGATAAAAAATTCAACATTTTTTTTCTAGTCATATTGTCATCAATTGGTATGGTACAAATCCGAGGGTGTTCTTCAACCACATTTTTTTTGGAGGAATATTAACAAAACAAAATTTTGTAGGATTTAAATTTGAACAAACATCAAAAACAAATCTACCACTCTCAAAAATCATGATCAAAAATAATATCAATATGCAAGGTTGAGAATATAAATCTGTGAATCACAAATTAGCAGTTAGCATATAATTTCCTATCAATCAAAATCCAAACGAATTTGATATATACATCCAGCCACTCAAGTCAACCAACAAATACAAGTCACTCATGAATGGTATGATGATGATCTATATTTTGAACACAACTAAAAGTTACATGTGTTTTATTGCTCAAATGGCATTTAAAATGGACCTTGATGGTGTGCATGGGATTAAGAATATAAATCTGTGAATCACAAATTAGCAGTTAGCATATAATTTCCTATCAATCAAAATCCAAACGAATTTGATATATACATTCAGCCACTCAAGTCAACCAACAAATACGAGTCACTCATGAATGGTATGATGATGATCTATATTTTGAACACAACTAGAAGTTACACGTGTTCTATTGCTCAAATGGCGTTTGAAATGGACCTCGATGGTGTCCATGGGATTAAGAATCAATATAATTGTGAAGAATTGATATGAAAAAAGCCAAGAAGTAGCTTAAAGAACATTAAAAGCTGACCCAGCAAATATCATGACCCATGTTTGAACACGACAGAAGAAACAATCAAAGCATTATAAATAAAATTGATGAACTCTATACAGATTTTTTCCCCTAGTTACAGCCCTTACACAAAGGGTGTCCTTCATTGTTCACTGAACATTAAATTATATTTGAAATTCGGTGAACCGAATGGTTGGAGTTCAATGACTTCCACATCATAATAAAATTGATTGCACAGCTTGTCAATCTTATATTAATTTTAAATAACAATATTAGTAAATCCATAAAAAATTCTAAAATCAACAAAACAAATGAAACAACCACATAAACTCATGCTACAGAAATTCAACATTGCAGTAAATAGAGAGAAGTGAAGCATCAGAAGATTGTGAGATACGCTGACATTGAACCTATGATGGCACTTCAAGGTTAAATTGGCCCTATTACGAAGTAACAATCAACGTGAGACTTTGTAGATGGGGATTTTACAATCCTTTAAGAATAGTGGAAAGTAAATTTGTACAAATCGTGAGTTACCTGGAAGTAACCTAGAATGAGTTGCTTCATCAGATCACTCTATCTCCAAATAATGAATATGTCAATTGTTTTCCTAAATATTATTTTTCAAATTCACAAAACATATTGTAAGGCCATTAGGGTACTACTCAAAGTCAGAATATTAAACTTTGATCATTGATCATTGTTATAGGTTTTAGTCCACCTCATTGGATGCAAGAAAGAAAGAATTTGAATTTTAGGAATTGAACTTCAGAGGCTTAGAGGTAACATTTTTATCAAGTAGCGTCAGAAGAAACATTATCAAAATGGACTCACCAAATCTAGTGATGAGATAAAGGCATAATCCATTTAAAAGCTATGTTCCATGGTGTTTCCAGGATGAGGACTGTGGGATGTGTTTGGGGGACTGCAGTCCAGGAAGCCATTTTTTAGAGATGGCAGTATACATATGTACATACATAAATACACACACAAACACAAACACACACACACAAACACAATGCATATCTATGTACATACATACATACATACACATTGTGTGTGTGTGTATATATATATACACACACACACATTATGTATATATATATATATATATATATATATATATATAAACTCAAATTTTTACAATGTTTAATGGTACATGACAACAAGATTCAAATATGGACATTCAAATAATGCATCACATTCATTCAATGTTCATAAATTCAAGTACAGCAACAACTTTTTTTTTTTAATTAAATCAAATTCCATCAAGACATTTTTTCCATTTTTTTCTTAAAATTTTCATTGTTTTTTTAGCCCCAAAAACTTGGGACGTGTGGAGATCTTTGGGAACATAAGATAGAGGTATTGGTCTTGGAATAAATGACAAAGGATACCAAATGACCACCTCATTAGTCTTGGAGGTACTGATAAAGGATACCAAATGTAACTTTAAAAATGAAAAACACAGCATTTATCAAGCATCCATAGGTTTCAAGGAAGACCAATAATTCAAATACATTCATTCCTTTTGCAATAAACCTGATCACAGACCGATCTTGCACGTTAGACTCAAGTAACATATTGAACACTCATTGGAAGCCAATACTGAAATAACAAGTAAATGATGCTGCAAATAATTCTTGTGCATGTAATACACCATTAATGGGGCCAATAATCCTAAATATTTCCACTAGTTTTGACAAGATTAATCAAAGGACCTAAACAGTCCAAATGTTGAAGGAGCTTAAGTTTTGAAGAGGATCAAAAGTGAGAAACACATGCATCAATCGCACAAACATGCTGGTTAATACAATTAAAAGCAATTGCCAGTCTGAATATGTCTTGTTCATAAAGATGAGCAAAAAACATCAAATCAAGAAGCTATAATATATTTTAAATATAATAAAGTTCGTTATACCTAAAAACCAACATAATTAGAACTTAGCATATATGGATTTGACAAGAACAAGAATTGAAAAAACTTCGTTAATATATAAGCAAATCCATCAAATCTTCTGTTAATCGAAATGAGAATTTTTTTTGCTTCTAAATAGTACCCAAATTAACAGAAAGAATCTAAAATGCAGATCAAAAATCAAATCAACATAGTCTACATTTTGAAGTTCATGAAAAAAGAGTTTCAGAAAAAAATGAAGCTGCAAAACTAGGAAAGGACATGTGATTTTGATTCTTTGCAATCTTCTTGATGTCTCCTTGAGAGTATTGTAGTTTATGTGTTACAACATAAAAATCAAAATCATGAGGAACTTATGCAGACTCCAAAGAAGAGGAAATGATATTAAGATAACTGTTTAATTTGTCAAAGTCAGATCATTTTCCAAATCATTTAAAAGCTTCCAGAAAGAGCTTTATAATAAAAACAAAGTGCTTGATGAATCTTTAGCCACATCATTTGTATCATTCCTAGAAACAATCGTAACTGCGATTGCAACAAAAATGACTATGGACATCCAAGATAGAAAATATTTTACAATTCAGCCCAAATAGCTGGTAATTAGATAGCCCTAATAGATGTTCATTGAAAAAAGTTCACCTTTTTCAATGAAAGTGGAAAAATGACATCCAGAAACAAAATCTTGTAAGCCCAAATGATTCGTTGCTTCTCTGTCTGCTTATGCAACCATGTAGGCCATTTGTATGTAATAAGCTCATATTCAAATCCATATTCATGCGCCATGTGTGGTATAACATCCTGACAAAAAGAAAATATAAGTTCCATGTTTTCAGATCCACCATGTAATACAAATGATTACATGTCAACAAATAAGATTTATTATAGAAAAAACCTTGTATTTAATCATATAACAAGTGTAAAAAGAGGCGGCATATCGAGACAATGAATGGTTACTTCTGTTGATATGTATGGAAATACTTGCCTTAAACTGCGGTGAGAGATAATTTTTGATGAACCAAAACTTCACCGGTCGATTGGTGTTCTTAAGCACACTTAAAATCATTATTTTAAGAAAGCGTTCATACCTGCAAATAATCAATATCGTTTAAAAACCTTCCATTATCATAGTTTTTAAACCATGCAACTTTATATTTATCAATTCAAAGTTCTTGCTTGTGTTTTCATCGGAAGCATTGTCAAAGCATGACAACTGCCAAATAGAAAATAAGGAAACTGGGTAGCAGAAGATGTTCATCCATGAAAGATCATATTTCCAGAACCAATACCAGGTTTTATTATGCCAACCAACAAATAAAAAATACTCAAGATATCTGAATGGACTAAAATTCTTTAGAGGAAAAGGTTATCAGTAAGCACTCTAATAAACCTGTTAAAGAATCTCAAACAGAGTTCAAAAAGCTGGATAGGTTAAAAGATTCAATACAAAACTTACAAATGCCCTGAAGCTACTGAGAAAATATTGATTGTACTACCATGCCTTCTGATTTCTCCGTGCACCTGCAGTGAAATGTTCATAAGTTCATCCACATCATAAAATTTTAAAGTTTTAAGAAATTGAGACAAATATCTTTAGAAAAAATAGACACACAACTCTATACATCCCAAAATAAAATTTAGTGTAAGTAGAACCATAAACAAAGGATAGAACTGCATGCATGCAACCTATGGTAACCATTATGCCAATATATTTGGATTACACAAAAGAATCATTTATAAGAAAATTGATCTTAGCTTTTATGGGTGTTGACATGGAGTGCCAATTAACCAACTAATAAGCAGATCATATTTCTCGACAATCAAACCCTATACATTTTGTTCATGTGTTGAATATTGGCAATGCCACAAAATTGCATCTCTTAGTGGAGAAATGATCACTTTATTTTTAAACATTAACACATACATAGTGCAAATGAAATTAAGTCCTCTAAACTGCTTTTAGACCCAAAAGGTAAACATGCTAAACATTAAGTGGCTATTGAATGACATAACAAGATACGTAATTCTGATTTTATCTAAAAATAGGTTGTATTATCATATATGAAAAATCCAAGCTGAAGTTCTGAAGAGGTATAAAACTTTGTACAGATTCATCAGTGTCACAGTTAATAAGCACTTATTAAAGTAGCATATTTTATAAAATAATTCTATTACATACTCCGTTTATAAAGAAGACCCCATCTTAATCTTACACTTTCAGACTGATTTAAACCATCTAATAGTAAGTTCAGGCTCATCTGTTGTGCAAAGTTATAAATGTGTGTCCTTCCACCCAACTAGATATTTTCCAAAAATTTCATTCTTCATCATCATCCTTGTTGTGAAAGTTTATAAATAGTAATGAAAATGTATAGACTCTGCATGATAACAATAGTAACAAGCCTGCAGTGTTTTTCAAAATTGTAAGCAACTTTGTGTATGCCACAACCTTCCTCAAGTTGAAACAACGAGAATGCCCAAATTGTGACTTTAATCAAACCGTTGCCTCTGCATCTTCATTTCAATCTTCACCCTTGAACTTATTGTGCGTGAAATTGGTTCTAAAACTTACTTGTTCTACATAGGGAATAAACCTTCAAATATCACAATGTGTTGATATTCTGTTCACAAGCTTGCTTCCACAGAAAATACATTTCTGAATTAGGAGCTGGTGTAGAAATTTACATGTTGGGTATGCTGCAAGGATAATCCATGTGACACGACAATCTTAAGTTATTGAGTTAGTTTATCACATATTTGTTATTTTTGTTTGGGATCAAGAGAGGTTTTTCTAGGATGATATTCTTGTCTTTGGGGCTCTAATTTCATTTGTCTTTTCTGATAGTGGTTAAAAGCTTGAGGATTACAGAGAATATACTTACACACAATAGTCAACCATAGGTTTAGTAAGATATTCTAGAAGAGCATTGACTTTATATTGGCTAGGAAGTTATTCTAGAACACCATTGACATTATATCAAATTTATGTATTCAATGAGTCCTATGACCCGAATCACTGCAATACACTACCTTGAATTTCTATGATAGATTCAGCACACGAAAAACTCCTTAACAATTTGCATAAAAAAATCCTTCACAATTCTTGTGAAAATCAATTGAACATCACCTGCTAAGTGGATGCAAAGAACTTACATCTGAGTCTTGATCTCTCTTATCATTTCCTTCTCCACTAATAAAACCAGATGCCCATTTCAGTAGACCTTTCTTCCATCCCTTCTGCTTCATCCGAACCAAAGTATTCAGCATAAACAACACTTCATTACTCCATTTGACTTTTGTTTCATAAATAGCAACTTTTCTGATAGAATTAAATAGAGATGCCCCTAACACATATTATATTCTAAAGATCCAAATAAAAAAGTATAGCAATTAGAAAAGTGTTCACAATTTTGGATTATTTTTTTGTAGACAAAGAAAAGAGGGCACCTGCTCTCCTTCTGAGTGACCATTATCATCAATTTCATCAGCAGCACTAAGCAAATTTTCCTTCTCTTTCCCTTTCTTTCTCACCACTTCAAGGCGGACTAACTGCGCACCTAAGTCATCAATTACTATAAGCTTTTTCATAGGACCTTCCTCAGTTCCTTCATGTGGTCCTTCTAAAGTGTAGAGATCTGCAGATCTTCCAGGTGCAAGACTTAGGGTCCACACACCTGGAGCAGCTTTAAGTTGCCAATAGCCCAAATTAGCCATTACAATAGTATCAACCATATGTTGTTTCTGCTTCGTTCCAAGAAGTAATTGAAGACCTCGAGGAGGGTCATGGTCTTTTTCCGAGCAATGACCTGTTTAGATAAAGCAAGCTTGTTGAGATGCTAATTTCATGATGTCAATTAGCAATCAAACAGAAATCACCTTACAAAAGACTTAGCAAACATATTACGCCAGTCATACTTATATGACATCAAACTTACCAGTTAAAACAATTGCCTCTAGCTCAAATACAGCCTGTAATGTCCTTGCATCTCCAAGATTCTCAAGAACAATATTATCCAAATCATGACTGCACAAGGAGAACGTTTTAAATTGGGAATTCATAATGCTCAAGATTGCAGCTAAATGTTACAGCAATGACCATTTTCCATATGCCAAGTTATACAAAAAGACAAAAGCTACAAACAATCAAATTCTGCACATACATAGCAATTACAGGCTCAACAAGCCATGGCTCAGGAACATCCAAATTCATAGTTAGCGTTTTAGACAAGGGCATGTTTGAAAACCATGCAGTTGGACCATTTATCAATGAATTTTCACCACTGAAATCATTCTGCATAAAAATTGAGAATAAGCAACAATAGTTAGTTTACATTAAAGGAAAATCTTATAATAGATCCTCTAGCTATACACAACTTTAATATGTTGCAATTACAGAACATATATTGATTACCTTTGTTGGAGCCACATATCTGTAAAAGTTCTTTAGTGGGAGATCAGCCAGAGAGCTCTGGAAAGATAAATGCAAATCAAACATTAAGGACAAGGTACTATTTGAAACAAACGAAACTTTTTCATGCTATGCATAGTTTCTCAAGTATCCACCCTATCATCTACACTTATCCTAAGCATTCAAGAAATCAATTGTGAAATTAAATATGTAATGCAGCAGAATAGTAAAGAAAATAATAAGAGATTTCATTTCCAAGCACCCTATACAAGTCTTTTCCAGGCACCGTGGCCAATTTTTGTTTGTAATATATTAATTACTATCTCAAGACAAAACCACCAACATGATGGCTTGAATCATCATGGCCTATCAGACCAAATTTTGCTAGCCTTCCATGCTGGTTAAGATCTTTGATGTCCACACCTAAAGATATCCTGCCATTACACTTAGGGAGCATTCATTCAAAAGTGATTTGAGCATCAAAATAAATGGATAAGAAAAGGTGTGTTTGGTGTGTAAATGCAACAAGGCACTGTACCCTTCATAAATAATTAATTCTATGATTAATCTCAAATTGCCTAGGCAATCCTTTTCCAAGTCCTTTTTTTCTAATAGAACCTTTCTGTATTGAATTCATCCCTCTTGCTTTACTATGATCTGTTCACTTCTAGAAATCTCTCTCTGACTTGTAACTCCTTCATATTGAATATACCCATGCACAAAAATATACATTGTCAGTTGAGTACAAAGTTCTTACCATGGGATTCATAATGATCCGCAAGCTAGGTTGGAACCATTTCTCTAGTAGACGAAGAAGCGGAGCAATCTTTTGACCAGAAGAACTCAAAGGATCAATGACAGCATCTATGTGTACATTAGCATTCTCCCTCCCCTGGATGATAGCACTTCCAACAAAAAAAGAAAGAGATTTATCAAAATCATTGCCAGTACAATAAGAATAACTGCATATACGAACAAAGTTTAATTATCATTGCTCAATTCAATATAAATAGCTTTCAATTTAAGAGAAATTAAACTAAATGACTCTTACATAAATTTACATTTCACCTTTTACCAAATATCTAAAATATACAACAAGAGATGCTATATAACGTATCGAATATTTTTTGAAAGACAATGATTACACCTATTACATGATTACACCTATTACAAGCCACAAAGTTACCACTCCATTATATAGTAATATTTATGACTTCTAAAAATTACTGTGATAAACACTTTATTTTCAAAGGGAAATATAATAAAAGTAAGCTCTTGGCATTCATTAAGGTTATCAGGTTCAACAGATGCTTTTCTTAATTAGGCATGTAGGTGCACACAGACAGTTGGTCAAGTACTGCACACAATCAAAGAACAACACTCAAAGCTTCTTAAATTTTGAGTGAGACTCTGACATCCACTAACATCCTTGCCACAGAGAAGGTACCTGAACAAAGCCCAAGACAATCCTTGTAGCATTGCATTTGCATAGGATTCCTCTACCAAAGCCTTCTGGGTTTCTTCCTTTAGATACATTGTGCTCCTCTTCTTTAACATTGGATCTGAATAAAGTATAAACTATTTTTTAGACATGCACTCTAGTAATAGTTACAGTAGTTCAATCAATGTCAATCATTTTCACATTGGTTGCTCTATGCCTAGAACAATAATTGTCACAATAGACCTCTTCTCCACACCATCAACAAATCGCATAAAGATTGGTCTTTCGTTGGTTCAAACAGTGTCTTGCATGAAAGACCTCCTTACTATCCTAAATGGTCTCAGGCATAGTCAAGAGTTCCTCAATCCACTGCTTGTAGTCTCTTTACACATTGACACTTTTGTCATTGGCATCTGTTGCTCTTTCTTAATTTCAGTTTACACTTTCTTGTGTCAATTTACAATTAAAAGCTTCTGTTCTAGTGGCAAACTCTTAAAACCAACTAAATCACCTCCTTAACAACAATAATTTCATTGACTGCACCTAATGTATCAGAAGAGTGATTTTTGCAACCATATTCTCACTTTTCTCTCCATCCAACATTTTCACAACATATGGCTCATTTTTTAAATAAAGAATTCTGGAGTTCGCCATTCCCTTACACAAATTTCCATGCTTATCCAGCACTGTTTATCACAAAGACAAAACCAACAATTGCATATTTTATCCAGCCATACTAACAACCATTCTGCTTATTTATTAGCCTTTCCCAGTAGAATAGCATGGCACATACCCTCCCCTTACTAAAACACTCCTGACAGTGCTAGCAGCACTATTCAACCCACTATTGACTCTGAACACAACTTGTAACCTTTTATTTGCATTCTCAAAAGATCTAGCATGACCCTTTCTTCATTTATCTACTTTTTATTCATCAATTAAAAAATGACTTCAAATGCTTTGTCACTATGACTTTAGTATAATAGCTACAAGGATATCACCAAAAGAGTACGAATTTAAGTTCAATGACTGCAAGGTTATGATTGCAAATGGACAAACTGACAACAAATCAGAACCAACACTAGGTATGTAGTTGTCTAAATCGGCTTTAATCAACTCACTCTTGACTCTGAACAAAACTCATAACCTTTTGTTTGCATTCTCAAATGATCTAGCATACCACTTTCTTCCCTTTTTCCAATTTTTAAACATCACAAAAAAATGATTGCAAATGCTTTGGGTCTATGACTTTTGCATTACAACTACAGGGATATTCACAAGGGTATGAATTTAGTGCAACGACTGCAAGGTTATTATTGCAAATGGACAAATTGAGAACAAAAGGCAAGCAACTTTAGGTATGTCAATGTCTGAATCAGCGTTAATTTACTAAAATTAGAAATATACAGCCATGAAAACATGTACAGATACCAATTCACATGGAACAGATAAATACTTATCTGCAAAAAAAGTACATTGCACATAAATATGGAGAATATCAACAGTTTCCGTAATGTCAAATTCAATGTGCATGTTTTCTACATATTGTCACCACCTTAGTTGGATGGAGATCCCGATAAATGCTAATCAAAGAGATACATAACAATAAAAGCCATCACATTTACATCTCCTAGTCACATCTACCTATATGTAAGCATTGCATAATAAATTACCTAAGTTGCCGGTTCTGGTACGGGAGCGGGGTTCTGATACGTCGGTACAGCGATTTTTTTTCATTGCTGTGGGTACGGCTGTACTCTACATATATAATTAATATTTATAATAATGTATAATATATAATATATTATATTATATATAAAAATACATATATAAAATTTAATATTTATAATAATGTATGATATAATATAATATAATATATTATTATATAATAATATAATATAATATAGAATATATAATATTATAATATTCTATATTATATTATATAATATATAGTATTTAATAATTTATATAGTTATAGTTTTTTAAAAGAAATTTTGTAATTTAAAAAAACATCCCAAAAATGCGCCTGGGAGGGCCTGGGAGCACTCTTGCCACCCCAGGTTCCTTGTGGGTTCTCCGTCGAGGGCCTGGGAGCGCTCCTGCCACCCTAGGTTCCTTGTGGGTTCTCCGTCCCAGGGTGGCAGGGCCGCTCCCAGGCCACTCCCGTAGCTGCTCCCGCTCCCGCTCTTGCTCCCAACCGAACCGGTGCCTCTGGAAAAGAACTCGGTAACATAGTAAATTACTAATATAGAAAACAAGAGAGCCTCAGTACATTACACTCCATTAAAAATTTTAAACATTCATTTACTAAAGCTTGTCTCATTATATCTATGTTACACATGGACACGTCCCCTTAACTTTTGCAAGTGTACCCATACCAGGGACATTCTAGGGATGTGGGGACACCTCGGAAACATCCCCCCACCATCCCCTAACCCTCATGCATGTTCGGAAACTGTAATATGCACACCCAAATTTTTTTTTTTGATTTTGCAATAAGTGATGCAAATGCAATGTCTGAACACTTTCTGATCACCAAGATCCCGATGTGGGCAAGGTAAGAGCATACAATGCTTAGGACCACACACACAACTACTCTGAAGATAGCAATGCTAGAATGCTCCACGATGGCACATAGAACGGC
Organism: Cunninghamia lanceolata; assembly: GCA_027924645.1. Lineage (NCBI taxonomy): Eukaryota > Viridiplantae > Streptophyta > Pinopsida > Cupressales > Cupressaceae > Cunninghamia > Cunninghamia lanceolata. Next base: position 2,747,766 of record BSBN01000998.1, read on the forward strand.
AAGTCAACCCTATCTTCACTTCTTTAGTGGAGTGGTCGATGCAACACAAGAATGAACGCACTAGGCGGCTGAGCCAACCATAGTTGCACTTATTTAGTGGAGTGCATGAATGCATTTACAGAATGAAGGCACACAAGGCAGCGAGCTGACCTAATCAACACCTCTTCGGCAGACTGCGTGCATGCAAGCCACTGGCAGAATGTCTAAGCTGATTCAAACCAAAATGATCGATAATATCAAGCTTGTTCAATGCCAAATGGGCCAATATTGGATGCTATATTAACTAGCGGTGAACCATCCAATTATTACAATATGAAATGCATGCAATTAAAGTGCCTCCGGCGATACTACCTTCCGGGGTTACAAACATGAAAGAGATGCACTAACAATGACAAATTTGCTAACAAGACGTGAGCAACAATAGTTTAATTAATTCTGAAATGAAAAAAAAGACTGCTGCAACTTATATCAGATTAGAAAGAACTCAGGAAATCTTCATGGAAATGTGCTTGCAAAATTAGATAAATGATGCACAATTAAACATACCACTAGAGGTTCCAAGAAGACACTGGAAGACTAGTTCTGAGCCCCAAACAGCAAATAACACAGCTCAAACTGAACCCAAACAGGTCTGATAAAAACTGAAATCACTAATTAATCAGTCCAGAAAACATGTTCATACTGCCCACTGAATCTGACCACACTATACCCAGAAAACCCCAAAATACTTAAAATCAGTCCTTAAGTTGATATTAAATGGTCCCCAAGCAATACTAATAAGAAATATCAGAAAACATCTTATAACAGGCAGCAACCAGCAAATACGACTTCCTTTCAAGGAGTACGGCACCACAAAGTCTCACAAAAATTATTAAATAACATGAAACTTAAGCCAAAACCCAACTAATAAGTGGTGGACCCCACAATGCTAATAAGAGACAAAGATTATTTCAAGCGATTTCCTTCCGTCCCTTCTCACGTACTACTCTTGCTTTACATATGGCCATGATTGTACGGCTCCAATACTTACATTTGGTCAAGTTTTGAAAGCTCACGATCTCTTTAAACTTGACGTCTTCTTCAATGTTAACACCTCTATTGACCTTGAATATTTGCTTTGAAATTTTCAGCGCCTGTAATTTCCCTTTTTTATAGCCTTTCCAACATCTTTGGAAGCTCCAACTTTCCTAGAGAGCACTGGTTTGATCATGCTGAGATTCTGACAGTGGCAGTAAGTTTGGGAGATAGAGATGAGCTCAATGATGCTTTTCAGATGCAATTCCAACTTTCTGTGTGCATTCCAAACTTCTTGGAGGAGACTACTATTTTTGGAAAGCATCTATTTGAATACAGTTCATCATCCTAAGAGCTAAGGATCTTTATGGTATGGTCAAAATCCAAATTTGAAGTTATTTTAATAGTTTCCGCAACATTTGTAGTTGTGCAGAAAATACTTAAAAAATTAAATAATTAGATGTTAAGTTGTTGAAAAGTAAAAATTAAAAGACAACTTATATTTAATTATTTAAAAGGAGTTTAAAATCACTTTTTGGAGGGAAATTAAGGGGACACAAATAATAATATTCTATTATTCCAAAAAGTACTTATAAAAAGGGATTTGGAGGAGAGAGCTCATTCTGAACATTTTATGAAACCCTTGTTTATTTGAGAGATTGAACCAGGTTCATTCTTCAGCTGAAAGACGAAAACCCTTTTGGCAATCAGTTTCGTGGACGGAAACCCACCTAGCTGATCAAGTGATTTCACCCAAAAATCACCATTGAGTTAAACGATTTGTGCCCTATGTTGTTTGTGTGAAGTTTCAATTTCCAGTTTTCAAGATTTCAGTATTTTGGCGTTTTGGCTGAATGTTGGTAATTCCCAGAATTATGTTGAAAACTGAAGATAATTTCTAGAATTGTGTTGCAGCAACAAGATATTATTTCTAGGTTTGAGATTGGCGAAAATTCATTTGAAAGCAAATATTATCAATTTCTGGTATGTGCTGAATAAACGAAATAATTTTATTATTTCCAGAATTGTGATGAACTGCAACTGTGAAGTTATTAGAATATTTATTTATATTTTCTTAGCCTTTGAGAATAGCCTTACCATGTTTGGTCTTGGCCATACCATTCTCCTACATTTCCATACCAAATGACAAGTTGAATGATTAATAAAAGGGGCATATTAATATAAAGGGAATCGTGGCAATATCAAAAGGGGAGGAGACTTTACATATGCCACGACTTTCCTATGAAGGAGTTGCTTTTGAATATTAATAGAGGCATATGAAATAAAAAGAGGAATCGATTCTTTTTAATTAAAAGTCTTTAGAGACTCTACACACTAAGCGCTCCCTTGTATAGTTATTAAAGCATAAGGAAAAAGGGTGCATGAGATTTGGGATTGATTTTAAGGAAGTGATTTCCTTATTTTGAGGTTTGGAAACCTTGTTTGGGTCTTATATGGTGAGAAAAGAAGAGAACATGAGGAGTTAAAAGGAGATCATGGGATTTTGGGAAAAGTTGGGAATTATTTAGAGTTTGCTGATTATTATTTCTGATTCTTTGGGAATATTTCTGATAACAACAGCAGCATGCTAGGGTGTGAAATATTATTTCAGGTTTGAGTGGGACATTAATGCAGCCTTATTTGGGTAGAATTCAATGAGATTGCAATGATACACATTGAATATATATATATATATATATATATATATATATATATATATATAGCATTCAGATCAGCATACAGATTGAGCAGATAATTGCATTTATTTAACAACAAATTCAGCTTTCAATACTCGTAAGTTATTACAACAGGCACTTGACAACTGCAGATTTATCAACAGCAATTTGAAGGTTAAACCAATTCAAAATATCAGCTATTCCAATCATTCGTGTAATCACTTCATCGTAATTTCAGTTTGAATGTTTGAATGAAAAGTATTTGACAAAATGTATACCTATAGTTGTTTATATTTTATGAATTTGAATTTAAGTGAGGAACTCTTGCCAACTGTTTCTTAAAATGTCTATGAATTACTCCATGAATGCAAATTGTTTGATGAAATGTTTGTGAGTCATATGTGAAATTATTTGCAAGTTTATCAAAAAATTTGGGTCGGAACACTACAGCGCCCAGCATATGTAAAGAGAAAGTATGACCTCCCACAAGTAAAGGGTACGGCTCCTCTAAACTCCATCAGCATACAGAAAACTAGAAATGAAACCTCCTCAACACATAACCAAACACTGCAAAACTAAATGGCACAAATGTTCAGCACAAAGGCAATCTCTATATGAAATTGCTCCAATATCTTCAGCATTCAGCACAGTGGTGATTTTTGGGTGATATCACACTATCCAGCTAGGAGGGTTTTCGTCCCCAAAACTGGGATTTTCTAGAGGGTTTCCGTCCTCAAGAAAAAATGGAGAAGAACACCGGTTCTCTCTCTCAGAAACAATATTCAAGCTAACCCTCCTTCTGAGCTCAACTCCTTATAAAGACACTTTTAGGGCAACTCTTGAGAATAAAATATTAATTTCCACTATTTTTCCCATATTCTCCTCAAAAATATTAATTTCCACCTTTTTGCCCCCATTGTGCCTAACAGCACTTAACTACACAACTTAAAGTACCTTTTTAAATAATTAATTAAGTTGTCAAATAGAAATATAAAATAAAGTTGCTTTTGACAACTTAAAATAATTATTTAACTTATGGTATATACTCCAGTTAATAACTTCTCAACTTACGATCTGCAGTACACTACTTCTCAACCAACGGTCTGCAATCCACTGCTTCGCAACCAACAGTCTACAATACACAACTTCGCAACCAACGGTCAACAGACCGTAACTTCGCAACCAATGGTCTGCAGTACATAACTTCGCCCAAAGAAAGTTGGCGCTCTCCAAGGAGGATGGATCTCTCCAAGAATCTTGGAACTTTTCCAAGAATGTTGGAAATGTCCCAAAAAGGGACATTAGAAAAACATCCCAGAAATTGACAAAAAAAGTCTTAAGAAATTTAGGGACCAAGACGGTCGTCCATCACCCCTCCAAAGAAGTAGGAAAAAATAAAATCTCAAATCATCTTCTACTTCTGTTGTGAAATAAACGAGGACCGTCACAAACGTGGGTACAACCAATTCGACATACAAAGTTGTTTCCAGCCCTCCTACAATGAGAATAGCAGTGAGGCTGAGGACACTCAACTTTGAAAGGCCCAACTTAATAGTGACACCAGTCGCTGAAACCTTTGGATCGATCATATGGACAAATGCAATACACAAAGTTAGGAGTCCAATTTCCTTTATTGGCAGTCATAATTGGTACTTTTGTTTGTATTTTGATTTTCCTTTTATGTCATGTCTCTCATCCCCTAGTATATTCCTTCCAAGTTTCCAACAATATCACGCTACCCTTATTTCAACTTTTGTCAGAATATGAGCAACAATGTCAATAGACTCACAACTTCGGTTTGCCAATCACATGTTTAACATGTACACACTAATTGGTTATTGGTATAATAATTAAATATATTAAAATGTAATATATTTACGAATCACTTTTTTTACAATATTATAGATATTAATATATTTATTATTAATAATATATAATACTACTAATAAATATAATATATTATACATTATATTTATTATTTATTATTAATTCTATTAAAATATTTATTGTTAGTATTAATAAGCTCTAATGTTGTGCATTGCTTTAATTTTGTTAATTTGTTTGTCGACTCTCATGTGAAATCACAACTCAACTTTAATGCTATGTATTAAGGTTCTATAGTGTATATGATGAATGCCTTATCAATGTTATCATAGCCTTATCAATGTTATCATATGAATATCTAAAATTCTCCCTATTTTTTTAATAGTCATCCCCTAAAAATGGCCTTCCAAAAAATCCGTCCTAGAAATGTGTTCCCCCCATCCCCTATTGTCCCCATCCAAGAAAGTTGGTGTAACATAGCATTATATTTATTACCATTTTCTGATAATCATGTGCAACTAAAACCCTCCTACTTAATATCCTATTATTGATAGGACCGCCCATTATCCATGCATATTTTATAAATGATAATAATAGACTAGTTTTGTGTACAAGATCCTTTTTCTAATTGTTAGCACAGATTTGTCACCTTGAACCCCCTATAAAGTTTTGACCATTGCCCAATGTGAAGGTTATCAAGACTCGTACTAATTCTAAGGTAGCCAGATTTGATGGTGCCCCTCGACAACTTGAGTAGTAGCACCCTCCACAACTTAGAGTGGTGGTACCATGATATATTCAGAAGTTTTTAGGGTTTTTGCTAAATTTTACCGGAATGTGAGAGGAAAAGTTGTAACAATAAAACAACAAATGAGTAGTTTACAAGCAATGTGGTAAATCCAAGAGCTTCCTAGAAAACTTGAAAGACAAAATATTATAAAACATTTTAAGGATAGGAAAGAATACAACTTGCTCAGTTGACGTGTCGATACCCTAGAAGCACAAAGTCTTCCCCAATTGATTCTTCTTGGAGATAAATGGGACACAATTCATGAGGAATCTCACAAAACCAAAGTTTTGATGAAACCAATTTAGAAACCCTCTGAGGAAAATTGTTCTCGCAAGAAAAAAAGCTATAATGCTAGAAGCAATGAATAATTAATTTATCTTCCTAAACATATACCCTTTCACCTCACCTATTATGCACCCAAAAAGGAACAGAAAAGCACAAATCATCTTCTATCCAACCCAATCAATTAACCAATTCAAAAACCTTTTTATAATGTAATTATGAAAAAAACCAAACAGCCAAGAAGAAAAGAACCAACACCACTCTTTGACTTTACATTCTCTATAAAAGAAACAAGTATTTATGACTTCTTGCAACTAACTTCTTTTACTTTAATCACCTTCTTACCCGATTTCTCACTCTAACACTAACTAAACTCTGCAATGACTTCCAACTGGCAACCAACCACTACTTCTATTATTTGCACCACAAAATTAATATGGTCCCTTCTATATATTTCACTTTATGCCCCCTAGCAACTTAATTATAGTCACTTTAAATTGCATATCTACCAAGTAAATCTCTTAAATATGACCAGACTTTATACTGCATGTATTTTGTATTTGGATTTACATGTGCATGGTGACCATATCACATTTTAAACAATTAACCTAAGCATTAGGAACCTGAGATTAGGACCAAGGCATACAATTTACATAATTTCATAAATATTTGTGGTCAATTTCACAACCCATGGAAATTTTGCCAACTCCTTGCACTCAAAGATGTTTTTGACAAGTGATTCCACATAGATGATCACCAGTTGAATGGCAAACGTGTTATCATGCAGGACTATTTGTGGCCAAAGGATTACAAATGGATGTTGAACCCATGTTTTGCCTAGGCTGAAAACTGGGGTTTACACACTTTATTGTTAATCAAGTGAATTAGATCTTTGTGTCTGCAATAGACTATGAACATGCACCATAAATGTTTGAAGATTAGCAGTAAAGAAATCTTACATTTTTTTTTAAAAAGCCATGATTCATTATCCCAAGCATCTTCTTACTTGCATGACATGAAACTGATTCTTCTTATCAATCTTGGTAGACATAATGCTCAATTTTAAGGAAAAGTCTCTTATTGCAACAACAATGGTACCAACTATTTCGGTTCTGTTGTTATGACAAATTCATTAACTACCACCTAACTTTTAACACACAACCCAAGTTCTAGCTCAATTTAAGCAAAAAAAAAGGTTGCATCATTGCCAAGCAATTCTCTATGGATCAATAAATCCCTCGAGTCCAAATAGCAAGTGAATAAAACATGTCAAAAATGGATCGAAATTCTAAGTTTCAATGTAAGAACCCTGTCTAGATCTGACCTGAAAATAATCCTACTGTCCTGAATTTTCTGATTTGTTTTTCTTGAGTTTTACTTAGGGTTTTGAAGTCTTGTTTTCACCAATGTGTTTGAAATGTTTTGTAAATGGAAAGGTTGCAATATGACAATAAAATAACACCAAATGATGACTGAAAATGAAATAACCAGCACACTTATACAACCAAATATCAACACAAAACATAATAGAACATACCCGGATAGAAGATTGGCCTCTTTATTGAATAGCAGTTGGCTGATTACAAACATTAATGGTCTGATATAAAAATCAGACTTGCATATGAATGCAAATAGTGTCCAAATATGATCAATAAGATGTACAAATGAGTCTCCAATGATGCAACAACATATGCCAACTTATTAGTGATGAATGCCGATGAAGATCTAGGCCAAATGTCAATCCTTAGAAGTCTAATTATAATCCTGTAGTTGCTGATATGCAATCAGATCATGAAACCCTAGCCAAAACCACCAAAATATGCCTCCAAACCCTAGCAATAGGTGCCAAATTGAAGCGTTAAGAGTCTAGGATGAAAATATGTCAATCCAACTCCAATGACATGACTGGAAATGCACAGATCTGAACCTGTAGGTGAATTTCAGATGTCTGATATGAAATTCAGCTTGCAAAATATGAGATTCCACCTCCAATGAAGCTACCAAAACATGAAATATCATCAATGCATCATAGCCATGAAACCAAATAGTGAAACTTGCCTCTTAATGCTTTCAAATCTGAATAATAAAGCCTTCAACATGCTTGATATCTTCAAACCCAAGCTAAACCAATGAACTCCATTGAAACCCTAGCTGAACCAATAAACTCCATTGAAACCCTAGCTGATTTGAAGCTTTTAACTCCTCAATAACCTGCAATATTCTCAATAATGGATTCTAGGTGAATCCATCTCCCATGGTGGATTGGGTTTTCATCCAAACCACTATTATTCAAGGGTTTTCGTCCTTAGATACCGCTAAAACTTTGTTACAGCCAAGAGAAACTCTCCAAAACATGCAAAAGTCAAATGATCAATGATATCAAAAACACTCCAAATGACCTCCTTTTAACCTCTTCACTTTGGGCGCCCAATTTCAATGAAATATAATCTTTTTTCAAGTCCACCGCCAAAAGAAAATATTATTTATTTATTTTCTTTTAATTTTATTTTCTTTTTCTCCAATTTGGACGTCCCACATAAATAATAATAAAATAATATTATTTTTTTTTTCTTTTTCTCCCTTGAGCGGCCACCCTTGGCTTAATAAAATAATATTTTAAATAATTAAATATTATTTATTGTCTTTTGCCATCCTTTTTATTTTTTTCTTATTTTTTTCTTTTTTTCCGCATGAGCGCCAATTTTTGTGGGAAATATTATAATTTAACTTCACTTCCAATATTTCATTTTTCCATTTTTTTCTTTATTTTTCATTTTCCCACTTAGGTCGTTTTTCCTCTTGGCATAATATTTTAATATTTTTGGCTTTTTTAAAAATAATATAAAAATACCAAAAGCCAAAATATAACTTCATTTCATCAAAAAAAAATAGTTGAAGCCATCAAATTCAACATTCCATTCTCCAAGCCTCAACAACATTCATTTTTCCAACCTTGCTCAAAAAGGGGACATTACATTCAACGGGTCCCAACAAGTCTTGTCGAGTTTGGTGGTACTCTCCAATTTTTGGGGAGACTCTTTGAGTTTAAGCAAAATACTTGACCACATAAAAGATAGATTAAAGGAGAGTCCTAGCTTGACCTCAATTGGAGAAGATCTAAGTTGAGTCTTTTGCCAATTAGGTGTCAAGTTTTTAGTTCAACTCAACATATTGGTCTTGCCAACTCCAAGCAAAGTTTGAATCTTGCGATTAACTTCAACAAAACAATTAAAATTACAACATATAGCCACCAAGTGCAACTCCATCAACCCATGCAAATACTTCATATCCATATAGAACCTAAATAAATTCACTTTACTTAAAATAAAGTAAGGAACTCTTTCATTATTGTGCAAAAATATAAATATATAGAAACTCAATCTATGAAGTGCAATGAAAATGTGTATGCATGAAAGCTATCTCAACCATAGTTCGCATACTCGGACTTGATAGACCAAAAATTTACCGACTCGGCAAAACTCGACAACTTAAAAAAATACTTAAATTTCCTTAAAAAATATAAATTTTACACAAAATACAATTACAAAATGTAGCAAATGAGTTTGGGCAATGCCTCTCACAGGTGTCTGGGGGCAGCGCCCCTCTTAGGGTCTAGGTGCAACACCCTAGGCACATTCCCTACCACCAAGCCCAACTTAAGGCCTTCAAGACCACACAGACCTTCATGGCACATCATTTTCATAATTTTTAGAAGGCAAAAGACCGTGTATTTCCACTCCAATTTTCACAAGAATGCTAATATATTCGTGTGATATTTCCCTTTCGGCATGTAGGGCTTATAAAAGGCAAAAAAATGTGTGTTTTGGGTTTGGAAATTACATTTTTTTTTGTGTTTTTTATGTGTCTAGACTCTATTTCGTAATAACCCACACCAATTTTTTGATTTTTTGCAATATAGTAAATGCAAATACAACGTCTTGACACTTTCTGATCACCAAGTTCCCGATGTGGGCAAAGTGAGAGCGTACGGTGTCCTGGACCACACAGCTATCTAGATGAATGCATTGCTATAATGAAAAGGCGACAAGTCGACCAAAGCATGTAGGTAGAAAAACCAACCCAAATCAACACCTCTTCGACAGACAAGCATGCGTAGAAATGGAAAGCCACTCGCAGAATAACTTAAGCTTGATCAAAACAAAATGGTTGATTGCAATCCAAGCTTGTTCAATGCCAAAACGGGCTCTGAAATGCATCTAAGTCTGGCGGTTAACCATCCAAAGCCTACAATGTTGAAATGCACATTAATCGATGGAATACCATCTGATTTTACAATAATATGAGCATGAGTGCATTACTCTTTGGCAGCACTACCATCCAAAGTTACAAAATATGACATATGAATCACTAGCACTATATTGCTATGAAATTAAATATGCAATACACTGAAATATCATTCCATAAACAAGCATAATACTGCTGCAACACAGGGAATTAACTCAGACTATCATAGATAAACACTAACAATATACCATCCACAAGTTCAGCCCACAGTAGCAATTGAAGAAGACACACTTGGAATTCTGATAAAGGGTGTCCGATGGAAACTGATCTGCAGTCTCAAATACTGAGTTTAGCATTGCCACACTGCTCAAAACGTTACAAATTCACATGCAACTTGCTGATATCACTAAAATTCAGACATTCAGTCTCCTAATCATGCTGTGAACAAACCCAGCGCTGCTCAGATCACTCTAAACACTGTAATCAGCATCAAGGAATAGATAAGACCTTCCCAATACAGGTTTCTACACTTCAAAACACCATAACCCAGCATAGCAAATGATGAAAAGAATATGGAACTGAAGGAATAGGGCCTAAATGGTCAGTGGTCTGCTACAGACTTGTCACGCCCCCATAATCAGCCAAAACGTCCCTCCCTTGGAAATCAACATAAAAAATCAACTCTTCATTGTGGACTGGTACAGCAAGGTATGACAGGGTTTAGGTGACTGAAACAAGGCACAAAACTGTTCCAAAGGTGCAGCGACTAACTACCACATCCACACGGCCCAAATCAAGTTGTACAGCCAGCTAGTGACAAGTATGGCTTGCCAAACACATGAACAACTGCCCAGAAAAGTACGTCCTGTTAGAGACTGCTGATGTGGCCTGCACAAAGGCAAAAACAAGGATTTTTCATAAAGTCTGAGTGCAGCAACAATCTCGGCTGGAAAACAGGAAGTATGGCCTGCACAAACTCCCTAAAATCACTCCTCAAAAGTAGGCTAGCACTTGATCAGTTACACCAATAAATTAGCATACCAAAATCTTTTCAAAACACATCAAAAATCTCCATTTTCAAAGCAAACTGGAAAAACTTCAATATTCAGCACAATGGTGATTTATGAGTGAAATCACACTAACCAGCTAGGAGGGTTTTTGTCCTTGAAACTGAATTCACCGAAGGGTTTTCATCCTTAGGCAAATAGAGGAACTCGAGTTCTCTCACAGAACAAATAGAAAATGAAATAGTCAATGACCCTTTTCTTTGCACAACTCCTCCTTTTATAGGCACTTCTAGGGCAACTTTTAGGGCAACCAAATATTATCTATTTTATTTCACTTTGTGCATTTTAATCATTTGTGCATATTGCATGTGTATCCATCTGTCAATGTTGCCTATGCATATCAGTTTTTCACACAAAAGCTTTCAGCTATTTGTTGTTGCATTTGTCATTCCTGGTCAAACTGCCCACTCCTGCTTGAAGAATAAACTACTTACAGATTGCTCCCAGCTCTCTCTTGCCAGGATATATTGTTTTAGGTTTCTATAGTATTTAGGCTTAAATTAAATTTCATTTTTAACTTTAAAATTTTTGGTTTTTAGTTTTTTATACGTTTATTTTTATGTTTTTAAAGTTCCATTTTAATTTTTGATTTTTAAACTTCAATTTATTTAATACATTTAGCAATATCTATTATTGATATTATGATTACCATTTATTTAATAATTTTAAAATTCATTATTTATTATGTTTATTTATTAGGTATATAATAATTAACATATTTATTAAAAAATTATTATTGATGGAGCTTCTAGAGGCAATCTAGGCACCTCTGGAGCTGGTTGTGTGATTTGACACTGTTCAAGATCTCTGATGAAAGGTGCTTCCAAGAAGTTGGTAGAAGGGGCAAATAATGAGGCAAGGGCTCACTCCTTAGTTTTGGGTCTCCAAGTGACAGCTGTGTGGCATATCAAAGCTAAGTTCATATAGAAGGTGATTCTATGGTTATTTTTAATGCAATTCGCAATCAAGGATCTCCTAACTAGAAGATTGAGACTATACTTAGAATTGCATGCCCGTTATTGAACTTCTTTGAATCCTTCTCTTTTGGACATTGTTTTCGCAAGACTAATGGGATAGCAGATTTCTTGGCCAGCTATGGTATAGATTTGATTGATAATCTTGTTGTTGACAACTTGACAATTCTATTGAAAGGTGGGATGGGTTAGCAATGAAATGGGAATTGGGATCCCTCCCAAGATCCCACTCTTCCTAATTATTGGTGCTCATGATTTTTCTCAAAGATAAATTATGTTTTGACAAGTGTTCTCTTCCAAAATTATTTCCAAGGGTTGGCATTGTCTAGCACACTTGGTTCATGCTGATGTTTTATATTGGTGATGGTAGCTAGGTGGGGATTTATTTTATCCTTGGTTTGTTCTAGAGACAAGTGTTTGTGAAGATTATTGTATTTTGGTTGTTGCTTTGCTGCCAATGGGGAGCCCAAGTTCTATCCTTGTTTGGAGAAACGAGAGATGGCCTTTTGGGAGGGTCTAGGAAACAAGAATGGTGATCATTTTTCATGGTGTAAACGGGCTCGATGTTGCTGGTGATAAAGGAGGTGATAGGCTCCAATTATCTGGAAGTGTAGGCTTGTAGCAAGTCAATTATGAAATTATGTCTATTTTTATTTCAAACGTTTTAGATTTTGTTTAGGACTTCAAATGGTGAAATCTCTGGCTCAAAACTTTGTGCAAGAAGAATTCAAATGATGCCTTAAGACTACATTGGAACTTGTGGAGTCTCATCTCATTTGTCCTCTGTCTGTTGCAGGACCTTAATTTTGGGGACTAGTTTCTGTGACATCCTTTCAAGCATAGTTGCAAGACTCGCCAAATTGAAAAACTCGCCAAGCCCGAAAAACTCGACTCGGCAAGAACTCGCAAACTTAAAAAACTGCTTAAATTTCATTAAAAACGCTTTTTTTCTTTGCAAAATTCAATGACAAGATGTATCCAATGAGTCCATAAATGAGTACAAAAGTGTTTTCTATTAAATTTGATTGATTTGAATGCAAATTGAGTACAAAATCGCATGCTCATGCGGATTCCTAGTGGCTGATTCTAAGTCTGAAACCCTGAAACCCTGAAAAATTGGTTAAGTCTGAAATCTGATGGATCCTCCAAAATCTAGAATCTGCATGTTAAATCCCATGGATCGAAAACATATCTCAAACATCCTGACAGTATATTTCAAAATATTTAAAGTATAAGAATTCTTATACTTAAATATATTTTGAAATATACTGACCAAGCGTCTGGAAAACCCCGCCATCAAAAAAAACTAGAAAAACCCTAGAAAAACCCTGGGAAAAAAACCTGGCGAGTAAATACCGGAAAAACCCACCATCAAAAAAAACCCGCGAGTTTTTCAAGACTCGCCAAGTTTTTGGTGAGTCTTGCAACTATGATTTTATTCAAGCATTGGGGGCTAGATTCCTTGCCTTGGTTGGAGCTATGGGGAATTTGCAGAAAGTTGTGATGTAAGATGGTGACATGGGATTTATTCCTAACTTTGACTTTGCTAGGTTGTGTCCTTTGCATTCCCTTCTCCACCACAAGACATTGCACAAGCAAAGAGGGCTTGAAGGGCAATCAAGTTCTTACTGCAAACAATGGATTTGGTGATGGAGGATGGTGAAGCTGGTGGGTCTGGAGGGGCAGATGTGGTTGAGAGTTCTACTCTTATTGATGGACAGGCTTGTCTTTCTGTGTTGGTATTTCCTTCCTTCTTTTAATATGGAGTTTCCTGGTTTTCAAGAAAGGCTCTATAAGATGTAAAATAATAAATTATAATTTATAATTTATATTTTATATTATAACTAATAAACATTTTAGGATATAGTAGCAATGAGTCTATTTTACTTCTCAAGTGAGATTCTTATAGCTTTTGTGTGTGTGTCTGTGTCTGTGTCTATGTGTGTTTTATGCTTGCCATATCCAGCAATATTCATATTAGGTTGCCTTGAAAAATAGCCGTATCCATGTCCATGCAACTCTGAAATAAATGAACATAAAATTTTATGGCTCCTTGTTTCTCAAGAATCTACGACATATACTACAGTAGTTCAACTTTAGCTCAAGACATACACAAAATAAAACCTATATTTTGATGGCTAAGTGATTATTTTGACAATCTAGAAGATTAGAACCAAATGAATGATTCCTTTCAAAGAAAATTGATGCTTTTTATCACCTACTGTGGATCTCCAAGATAAGAAATAGGTTATTTCTTAATAGTTTTAATAATTTCCTAAACAATCAAGCTTTCCAACAGGAGATATGGAAATGCAAATAACCAAATAGCTGATTTTCTCTAGAATCTACACACATACTTTCGACAGGAATGCTGGAACCTTATGCCAAAGAAATAGCTTTTGTACATAGGAGATAATTACCTGTGCTCAGCACTTAGAATTTCAAAACGAGCAACATCAGAACTTCGCAAACGAGCAGACATTGCAGATGAAATTGCCATTATTCTGTTGCTGATAAAATCACTGCTAGACAGAAGAGAAAACAAAATAAATCACACAATAGATGCTTGAAAATATTCGCTTCAACGTGAAAGAACAAAAAGTTTCATTGAATAAAAACATTCTATCAATTCAATGCAAACTGCAAACAATAAAGTGTTCTAGACTAAATAAATAAGATTCAGCTTCAGGTTCTATTTGATGAACTAACAATAATGACTGCCAGTGGTGCCCAATAATAATTCAAAGCAAATAGGTATCAGATAAGCTTCCCCACTTTGCAGACTGACTGACAATGGCAATGTTATGGTTCCATTAAATCTGGAAAACATTGATAACATCACTTCAATATACATCATGAAAGATTCAATGCAACATTGGAAAAACCATACACAAAATGAAATATGCAAGGCGTCTATTATGGTGCAATGGGATTATAAATCTTCTTCAATATTCAGGACGAAAATGAAAATAGAGACAGTATTGAAATAATACTTGCACCAATATAACTCATGCTCCAATATCTTTCCACAACCAATGACCTTTCTATATGAGTCAAATTACAACAAGACAATGCCCTATTCAATCATCCTTTAGACTGGAACTGGACCAATGATCCAATACTATGTTAAGAAGGTTTGTAATGTCATCGTGAATGCAATTATAAGCCCAGTCTACCGGATTTGAAAAGCATAGATGAAAATTGAAAAACATGCATCTAAATATATAAATGTACATGTCCATATATGTGTGTTTGCATCTATGAAGGTACAGATGCATGCATATCAGCTACATACACGTATCCATACAAATGTATCCTAATTGATACTTTCCATTAAACTTCTTGGCTACATCTCCTATAGTGAAATTGTAAAAACAGAAAACAACCATGTCACATCCAGCACAAGAGATGATGAAGATGCCTATGTTTGCAGCTTCAGACACTATGATATGGCAAATTAGTAATGGAAAATAGAGATTTTGTCATAAAATGCCTGAATTTCCTTGCATGCCATTTGGTGTTTCACTACTGAGGATAGAGAGTACCAAACAATGATTCTGGTGATTGTCATGACTTATGACAACAAAGCCAATGCTATGAAATAAACGCTTCATCTCATTGCCCCATGCTGTTCTTATTTAATAAAGATCTACTTTACAGCAAATTAGCATCTCCTACATAAAAACAATAGATTGCAATTTTTGTGATAAACTACAATTTCAAGTTAAGTAACATCAGACTTGAGGTGCCATAGTAGTATATACTTGAAAAACTCGCAGATAATCCCAAGTGATCACGACCCATCACATTTGCCATGTTGTTCCACAAGTTTTTCCCTAGTTATTCAAAATGTGGTTTTGATATTCTTTTATATATGCCTGGCTCTTTTGGCTCATTTTTACACCTAGAGGTAGAACACTACAGAACATTTATAGACTGAACAATTTTTTTTTGGCATTAGGGTATTTTGAATTTTATCTCTGCACTATATTTGACATGAAATAGCAAAATTAGTTTTTTCTCTATTTTTACAACTAGGACATCTTTTTTTGGCTCCCAAATTTTTCCCATATTAAATCAACATAATTGATTTCCATTCACACTTTTGCCACACTGTGTCAATGCCATGTGGAATCATACTAGCATACCTATCTTTAGAAAATCTATGTAAAAGACGCCGAGAGATATCATTCTCGAGGCGCCTATTTTCTTATTGGATTTGTAATTAAAGTGGAATAAGCGCCTAGAGAATGATATCTCTCAGCGTCTTTTACATAGATTTTCTAAAGATAGGTATGCTAGTATATTTATATATCTACTTGTGTGTGAGAGAGAGAGTATAAGCAATAACCCATTATATATATACTTACATAAAAGTATAAATGTATATATTTAAGTATAAATATGTGTAAGTAATAATACAATATATAGAGAGGGGCTAAAATAAATACATATTATTATATAATACTATAATATAGAAATGCACTTTTATATATTATATTAATATTAATTTATTTTATTTAATGACATACTTACCTTAAAAAAAGCATCTTTAAGAGAGGCATTGTTATAATAATATGAGTTTATTTTTGTTACCAAGTGTTAATTTAAAGTAAATTTTTTGAGATATAGAAGCATCCCTTAATCTCATCCAATCTTTTTTTTATATAGCTTAAAGAATATTATACTATAGTATAACAAAATGTTTATTTTATTCCAAAGGCTATTTCTATTTACTTAAAAGAGATATTTTTTAAATTATTTTATTCACTTAAAGAGTTATTTTATAGTTTGTTTATTTACTTAAGAGTTATTTTTATTTTTATTTACTTAACAGTTATTTAATAGTTTTAGTTTTTTTTTCAAATATATGTGAGCTATGTTTCAGTTTTTATTATTTTTCTATGTCAGCTCATTAATAGTTTTTGTTTAACAATTTTTGTTAACACGCTCATGCCATTACACGCTACCCTTGCTGCCACTGTAACTATGTGAGATAACATCTAGAAATATCCCAAGTTATAGGTATGCTGCACTTCAAATCTTAAAAAAGGTCACCAAATTTCTGCTTCCGGGCTATAACATTGCTTTCAGATCAATAAATGATAGACAAAATTTACAATTAGTTATGCAAGTTTAAGCCAAATTATTTCAGATTTGTGATTTCAGTTCCTAAATGAGTAGTTTAGACTTTTATGATGAATGGATATGAAATTTTTGTTCTTAAGTTTAATATGTTATCATACAAAATCCATAGTGTTCTTTGGTGATAACCATACTCTGAAATGCAACCTGAGGATTTTCCATACATCTATGCACATCTTTACCCCTTCTAGATTGGACTAAATTGCAAATCATGGTAATGACATATGCTTACATGCACACATAAACATACACATTAATATTTGCCTATTTCCTTTTGGCCAGGAATATACACATGCACAAATACTACAACTGTAGCAATGGTACACGGTTGAGTTAACCCTTCTGTCCCAAAATACAAGAATATATAACTGCAGTGTATGTGAAGACCCCCCAAACTTGCATTCTGGCATAAGGTGTGTTGGAAATGTTGTCATTGATGTCAAAGGTGGACAAGGTTGTCATTGATGTCAAAGAATTTGTTGTGGAGATAGTTGGATTAATTGTCCAAGATGTATGGACGAGAATGTCAAAGTAAGTGTTGTCATTGATGTCAAAGGCACAATGTCAAATAGTAATGTTATGAGGAGCAGAGATATATAAGACAATGGTGTTCAAGTAAAGAGATACAAGGCAGATATTCATGAAGTTTGAATTTATAATTAATATGATGGGTGACTCTCACCTTAGCGCCATTCATAAAGATATAGTATGTTTAAATTAAAGATTTAAACATGAAGATATATTTTGGCCAACTCCCACAATGGCGACTCATTGGAAGTTAAACTTATATTTTATCTACTCATATGATGGCCGACTTCCTCTAAGAAAAGTGCTAAGCTAAGACAAAGTATATATAAAACATTGAAGGAGGTGCGATTTAGTATGAATGAGATACAATTTGCATAAAAAGGCAGTGATTAATATATGTTACAAGAAGCAATTATACAAGGGAAGCAATCACTTTTAATAGAAAAAAGGTGCGATTATATCAAAGGAGCAGCGATTTGTTTTAAGAGGTGCGATTATATCTAAGGGTAGTGATCAGCATTTAGTCATGAAAAGATATGCCTATTCATTATGAATAAGTGTATCCATTGTGAAGAGATATGTCTCTAGCCTAATTTGCCTCCTTTGAGAAGATATAATGAGGGAAAGAAGGAGTGGTTAGAAAGAAAGCAATCAATAAATTATGTCTGAGTATAGAGCAGATTTAAAGAAGAGAAAAAGGCAGAATTTTGAAGAGCAAATCTGATTTGTTTTGAGAGGAAGTGTGTTTGTGATGGTATGATGACATGAGCAGAAATTTATATGAATATGTTGACTCAATTATGATCAGTTTTGTGAAATGAATTGGTGCATAAGTTGGATCAGATTGGTGGAAGAAAAGTGTATATTGTTTTGTGAAGGAAGAGCAGTGTATGTAAGTAAATCTGATTTGCAAAGATAAGACTTACATCATTCAGAATCAGAAGTGGTAATCAGATTGTGAGTAAAAGAGAATGATATCATCCATTGAAAAATTCGTAGCTTGGTGCCTACAGATTCTACAAGCGGGGATTGGTGTCTCCAGTGGGTTGGTGCTCACAAACGAAGAATTGTAAGAGAAGTAAGTTGGTGCCCACAGAAGAAGATCAATATATATAAGCAATATCTTGCCGTGGTTTTCTCCCGCAAGGGTTTCCATGTAAATCATGTGTTCTTAATTGCTAGATCTTGCATATGTATAGCTGTTGTGATTGATTAAGTTTGTATTATACTGATACACGCCCCCCTTCTCTCAGTATAACTGTGTGCTCAACAAGGTGAGTGTCTCAGCATAAGCCAATTTAGCATATGTGAAGCCTACTACACCTTGAAAATACTACTTTGGTATCTACTCTCTCAGTCCCACCAAATTTATTTCAAGGGCATCTTAAGTTTCCAAATTTATCCAAATATACAGTATACTCCTCTATTTACAAAAGATATTTCCATGCCAAACTCATGCATTACATGATTATCAGAAATAAATACAATATTCCCAAAGAAACTTATAACCCTTTCAGATCAAACAGCTTAACTATACAAACCACCAAACACCTATTTAAAAAAAACATCCACCTGCCATCACCCGGCAGTTAAAAATACAATTATATCCCCTAAAACAACAAAATGGGGACTTTTTCCAACACAAATACCTGCTTCTAAAACTTATGTGTGTGTAAACATGGAACTTATAAGTGTATTCCCTTCCTTTATTTCCATTCAATCAATTTAGAAATTGAAGTACATATTAAATCCATTCACTCCTCAGTCTTCCTTTCCAAGGCACACACTAATTTTATTTTGGACAAAAGCTCCTATAAACACTTGACTATTACTACTATAGATCATATGGCATAACATACACAATGGACCTGAAAATCACTTGAGTTATTGAATATGACTGTTGAATAGAAATAGACTTATTCACACACTTCTCCAAATTTGTATCTATCATCAAATATATGGAAAGAATCCTACCCATGACCATAGAAAATCCAAAGCATGTAGATTTCTAAATGAGCAAATGTGTGTATATTCCAAGCTCGTAGTCATCTCTGAATCTATGAATGAGACAAACGATGTTATGTCAAAACTATTAGGATTACGCTGTAGAACATCAGCTTTCAAATTTTCTGTGTCCAAGACTTCCTTAAATTGGACCTTAAAATAGTAGAAAAGGTCACACAATCAGTAAAGAAAGGAACCGTTAAGAACATCTCAGTTGACAATAATAGCAACTCCACAGAGGCATCAGCAAAAGAAGGAGAAATTAAACAATCAAAACAGTTCAGTTCTTATAAAGGTTACTCAGGTCTATTCAGTTGGTTCTTCAATTTGAGTGCTTCCAATCCATCCTTTAACGAAAAAAAGAAATTATCTGAATCTACCCTCAACAAACCATGCTTACAGTGCAAAAGAAATACACGACTTGCTCATTCTCACCCAAAAGTTGCATTTAGACAATAGTGCAAGGAATCCCAGCCCATATAAATTTGCTTGATTCCAAAGTTATTTGACCACTTGAGTATAGAAAATGGAGAGCAAAACATTTTCATCAAAAGTTGCAATGCAGTACAGTAAGCCTTGCTATTCCTGATATCACATCATATCTCTACATGATAGATTTTCTCTATTCCATGGAGCTGTGTCCCCGCAGGTCAGTTCCCTAGGAAATGTATTCCATTGGGGACAGGGACAAGGGGATGCAGTGGAGATGTCACTGAGACATCCCTTTAAAAGGGAATTTTTTGATAAAGTACACTTTATTTTAATTTGCAATTTAATACTTTTTGGTTTTTAAATTGTTTTGCACTGCTGTGCATGTGGCTGTCCTGGGAAACTTCTAGGCCTCCCTATTTTGCAAAAAAACATTTTAGGATTCACACAACATCAGTTGTAAAAACAAGAATACTTAACAGCTAGCATAGAAAAAATCAATTTGTAACAATGAACATTCTATACAATATTTGGTTACTGATAGCCCAAAGCAGTAACCACTCAAAACCAATAGACGGTTTGGTAAAACTAATTGACAATAAATAGGTGCTATGCCCTTAACCTATAGTATGCATGGGGATATGTGTAGCCGACTTGTGGCATGAATAACCCTTAATTAATATTTGATCATTTATATAGTCTTATACACGTAGTTAGGTCAGCCTGGGTGGCATCCATGGCATAAATATGGTATATATGGAAAGTAGTGGTTAGTTTATTATCATCATATTGTGTATTCTGTTCTTATTGAAGACTAGTGGTGGTAGCCCCTTTGAAGTGGCTTAATATTATCAGTTATTTGCAAGCATATTTCCTATTATTTTCTTCTCTTGTGCAAGTAATTTCATTAAAATAGGTTTAAAGCTCATAGTTACTTGAAAGTCATAAGCAGATATCACAAACCAAAATATCTGACTTCTCTCCTTACAAACTAGGCCGATTTATTTTGTCTTAAAAGAGGTGCTCTGTTCCTTCCCAGAGGTATGTTAATCAGCAGGGAGGAGCTATAAAAAAGAAAATCGAACATTCTAGATGCACATCCTAAAATACAAAAGACTTAACAAATTGCCCCCCATTCCTATAGTCATTATAATAAATAACCCTGACTAAGGCAATTCTCAGTGACACTAGTAATGCATGGCAGGGATAAATCAAACCTTGTTAGTTCATCAGGTTCTACTCCAACCCATTCAACTTGCTCAATGATAGATGCAATGTGTTTGATTCTTCTATCATATTCCACAGCTTCTAGTAGCTTCAAATCATCACTGAAAAAACTTTGTTCTCCATGAAGAACCACCTGTCACAACGGATCTGTTACTCTCAAAAGGCAAACAAAAGCAGGCATGATTCTTCCCGAAGTATATACAAGTAATTTTATCAGAGAGTCTATACAATATATTAAACATAAAACATATAAAAAATAGGCAATAAAGACACAAACAAAACTTTCAATGAGATTAAGTTTGTATTTTTTTTTCATATACTAATTTAATTAGATATCAACAAAGAAAAAATTAGATTCTTTAATAAATCAGATTTGTACACTACTTACTCCCTTGATAACTCCAGTGTAATATAAATTTATTCACGTATGTGATGCTTTAATCATCAATGGTGATAATGAGCTTGATAAGACAATTCATGTAAAACTGTAAACATAAGTTTTTGTCTCTAAATATATATCAAAGCTCACCCTTCCATTAGTAATGACAGCAATATCTCCTGGCTTCAGTCCAAACTCTAGAGATAGGAACCTTGACACCTGTATGGTATCAAAAGATATCTTTAGAATAATGCACCGGTTTGTCATCTACAATGTGTCTCATAATTAATAATCCATAACAGATTGTTTATTACAGAACTGTGCCAATCAAATGAGAACATATAAATCCTATTAAACTCATTCAGCATTACAGACATTTTAGGAAAATGTCAAGTTCAACACAATGCTAGTCAAATATAAATCAGAAGTGGTAAATCTACCATATGAATAATCTTTACAAACAACACCTGAGGCTAAAATTGAAGAAATTTAGAGGTTTAAGAACAATTCTTTTCAAAAGGCCATCTGAAAAATGTAGAGACAGAGACAGAGATTAACCCTAGAAAACAAACAGCTGCAGTCATTATGTTTGCATTTCACTCTAAGACCAATGCATCATTAAAAATATATAGGGGATACTCATCAGCTAGAAAGAAAGTTAGACATAATAATGGTAAAACAACTAATACTTAGAGCTGAAACACTCCAAATAACTAGCATAGATATGAATAAATCTTAAATACACCTATCTCAAGAGAGATCAATATAATATAATTATAAATTAATTATTAATTAAATTAATATTAATTATAGTATTTAAATATATTATAGAATACCTATATGTAAAAATTGAATATAATAACCCCCCTTTCATGAGGTAATTGGTATATCAGTCATGCGGAGTAAGCAAATTTTGGAGAAGCAACCATCATGGAGTTTCTTGAAGCTCAATTCTGATGGGGCCTCTAGAGGTAACCTAGGTATGGCATAAAAGGGTGCATTTTAAGAAATGAGGAGGGTTGTTTTGTGAAAGGGTACTCTTTCTTCTTGAGCTCTAAAACTAATAATAAAGCAGAATGGTTAGCAGTGGTGGAAGGTATCAAGTGGGCCCTCTCTTTAGGTTACAAAAAATTGATTGTGGAAAGTGAAACTATGGTAGTTATTGTGGGGCTATCCAAGACATTTGCACGATGTTGGAAGTTTAAAAGGTTGTTGGAAGAGGCTCTAGAACTCTCTAAAAACATTGATGATGTTTTCTTTATTCAATGTTTTAGGGGAACAAAACAAGGTGGCAGATAGTTTTGCTAACTTAGGCATTGAATTGAATCCTTTAATGGTGGAAATTAGCGAGTGTTTATTGTCTGGGATGGGCTAGAGCCTTTACTCCTCTCCGATTCCCCCAATTGTGTGTTAAAGTCAACTTAGAAAATTCGTAGTTCTTATATGTTGGCATTATCATTTGTACAGGTTCCGATTGGCAATGGTGGCAGCCTCATAATCTAGGGCACGTGAATCCCCATAGACTGCGTGAATGGGTTTATATCACCACACCCTAGAGTGCTTTCTACTTCTTTTTCTTAGAGCTCTCTCAGTCAGAAGGGAGACAGTGTGACCCATTTTATCATGGCTCAATTTTGGATCACAAGTTGTAGGCAATTTTTGCTTGCCCAAATGCAAAGACTCTACAAATGGTAAAATTGGTCCTTGGGCTTGAGGGTTTGGATAACACTAGGCAGCTCGTATCCAAGAGGACCATTGTCGATGGTTTTGTCATCAAGTTGAAGGACATGGTACCGAAATGAGCTATCAAAGAATGAATTTGGTTGGTGTTGTCAAGTTTTGCATTGCAATTAGCGAAGATGGAGGATAAACCAATAGTAGCAACAATGGAATCTCAGGGGTCCCACAGCCCTCATTTTCAAGAAGGAATTTGTGCATTGGGAGATCAAATCCAAGAGGTGTACCAACAAACAAAGTAATTGGCAGATTTTTGTAAGGATTTAGCTCTAGTGGTGACTTCTCTATTTATTTCACAGAGGGAGGGTAAAGTGAAGATGGTCTCCCAATTATCCCTTCCATCTTTGGCTAGTGATGTACTTAGAAGGGCTGAAAAAAAATCCCAACGGTGCAGGGTTGAACTTCAATGGATGGTGACAACATTGCTTAAGGGGTTGGGGGTGGCAAGAGTGTGGAGCCAAAGTGTGGTGAGTGCTTATGTTGCACATAGGCTGACAAAACCCTGTGAATGTCATTTTAGATGTTGTGGCTTCAACGACTAGCTATGTGGGCTATTCAGGTTTCTACTTTTTAGTATTGGGGGTTCATGGGTTTGATGGAAGCCATTTGTCTTGTATGCATTTAGTCCTTTTTGGTTATTTGGTCATTATTACTATTTCAATGTATGTATCTTGTGTTCTTCACTACCATCAAAAAATAGAAGATAATGTATGTATCTTGTGTCCCCACCTCCCTCGACATCCCTAATATAGTGAGACAACAAAGGTCATCCCTTATCACTGAGGAAACCGGGAATGCATCCCCGGAATGACATCCATGGGGACCAAACATTTCCAAGGCAAATCGGAACATCTAAGACATCCCTCAACCATCTTGAAGATAGTCAAGTATCCCTCTAGCAATCTGAATTTTTTTAAGACAAAAAAATCTATTGTACAAAGAGGAAATATATGATTGCATACAACTACTGAAAGAAACTGTAAAACTTTTGAATGATTGCATACAACTACTGAAAGAAGCTGTAAAACTTTTGAATGATTGCATACAACTATAGAATGAATGTGTACAACTATCGAGTGGTTGCATACAACTGTAGAATGAAGGTGTAATGACAAGATACATTTCTTACTCTTTTCATCAATGGGAAATTGTGTGACCACATACAACTATAGAAAGAGAATTCGCAATTGTTGAATGCGTGCATAAAATAATGGAATGAAAACATACCCCTATTGAATGGCAACATACATTGGTTACCCTTTTCATCAATGGGTAAATTATATGACAGCATAGAGTTGCAAAGCAATGTTCCACAAAGTTTTGGAATAGGGAGCCAGGTGGGAACATTAATGGGTTCTGGGGATGAGGAGACTATGGACCAGAAAATTGGGACAACGGCACACATAATATATAATTATAATATTTGAAAAATTAATTATAAATATAGTAAAAGAAATTACAATCTATTAATCTTGTAGTTTATCATTAACCATAGACTAATATAATATTCATACATTATCTAGAGCTCCATGGCTCTCGAAACCCTAGCGAAGTCGTCAACGGCTACGGTAATACAAGGAGATTTGTCTAGTCCCCTTATTGTAAACCCCAAGTGGAAGCTGAGGCTCAACATTCACCCAAAAGGATGGTGCAGTCTCCCCATTATGGACGCAGCTCTCAAGTGTGGTTCTTCAACTCTAGAGTCTAGAAGAGCTCGCTCTACCCCTTTAAAACAAGTTGAAGATATGTTCTCTCACTAGTGCTTTCAGCCTTAAATTATCAATATATCTTTGCATGGTCCCCTAGCGATTTCGGGACCAAAAGCCTAGCAAGATATACAAAACTAGTCTAACGTGGGTTTGGATTGTAAGTTTCAGAACCCTTGACCAAGTTTGGCAAAGTTAAATGAGTGGGTCACCCAAAATTGGGAACCCTTGTTGTTTGATGTTTTAGTCCTTTATCCCTATGCACAAATTTTTTTCATTGCTATATGTGACTTGTTAAAATATCGTCACACCCTTCTAGAATGTCGTCCTTGGCATTACAAGTCAATTCTTTTAAGCATGAAGCCTTGGTACTTTGATTTTCAACTGTCATCAACATCTTTTGCCCTAGCTCCAATTTGGGTGTGAATTCCTAATTTGTTGTGTCATTTTTGGCATCCAACTAGCCCTTCGTTTCTTGGTACTGTGTTGGGTAAATGCATCCATATTGCTTATGAAACACATCATAGTCCTTAGACTTCTTATGCATGGCTTTTGGTTGAAATGGATCTCACAGAAGGTCTCTTTGATATGGTGAAGCTACACATGGGTGATAAAAATATATATGCAGTTTTAAGACTACAAAAAGTTGGTGTTTCGCTATAGAACATGCTTCTCCCATGGACATTTGGCAGAAGTTGCCATAGCCAACATGTGAGAAAAGGTCATTCCCCTACTTGGTTGAAGGGTACAAACCCAGCTCACTGCTTGCATTCTATAGGCAGCCTATCTATCTTCGGCCCAACACTTGTTCAATAGTCAATTTTTTGCATCCAACAAGAGGCAATTGTTCAACAATCACTGTTGGATCAGTTTCCTTCTCAAAGTTTTCTTTTGTTCCAAGGAGATGGAGAAACTTGCTCCTCCTTCACCGTAGTGTCTCTCAGTCGTTCCATCTAGTGGTAAATAGGCCTTCAGGAGGGCTTTGTCAATACAATTTTGCAACAAATCCAAGATCCTAAGGACTCTAATACCCCAAGGCATTCATTCAACGGACTCCTCTGAGTATGAGGTCAATGATGTATTTATTGGTTGGACACCTATTTCAAACAAGAAAGCTGCTAAGAAACATTCTAAGAGTCATATGGTCCTACATTCTCAAAAAAAAAGCTAGTTCTCTCTTTTTTTTTAAGTGGAAGGTTGTTTAGTCCATTAGTTTATTGTTAAATTTTGAAACTCGCACAAGGCTTTGTACTTTAAAGTCTTTTGCATTGCCATTACTCTTTGGTTTCTTTGGCTTAGCACTATTAATAATTATTAACTATAAATTTAATATATAAATAACAATAATGTAAAATAATAAATACACAAAATATAATTATTAATTATATATTATATAGATAATAATAATTATTTTAATATAGTTAATAATATTAATATGCAATTTATTAATACACTTAATGTGTGTGTATATATATATATATATATATATAATAAACATATTGTCCCCAGGGGGAAGGTCAAATGATTGGGCACTTTGAGTAGCATCCCACATGTCTCAAGTTTGATTCTCAATTAACCCAATCGTGAATCAAAGTGGGGCCTCTATTAGCGACCTAGGAGTTTATAATGGGGCTTGCCCTATCTTCTAGCACATTTTGAGTGGGCACCCGATCATTGGGTCCCCAAACCCAATTTCCCCTAGTTATCAATTATTTTTAAAAAATAAAATAAATATATAATAATAAACAAAATAATTTAGAATATTATATTATTTAATAAATAATATTAGAAGTTGTTAATCATCAAGAGATCAGAAAAAATTTAGAAAGAAGAAAAGGTTGTTATGTTCTAGAAGTTGGTATCAAACTAAAATTTGATGGTGTCTCTATGGGAAATCCTAGTGTAGCAAGAATAGGTTACTTGTTACATGGTGGCAAGGGAGTGTTCTTAAGTGGCAATTCCTAGTTTCTTAACTCAAAAACCAATAATGAAGCTAAATGGCAAGCTCTCATTCTAGGATTAATCATGGCTTATAAGGAAGGATTCTGAGAGATAGATATCAAAGGCGTCTCTGAAGTAAAAAATGTGGTCAAAAAAGGAAATAGTCCTAACTAGGAGATGCGGACTTATTTCAAAGAGGCGAGCATTTGGTTAAGAAAGTTTGATTTGGTGAAATCCATCCATTGTTATTGGGAACAAAACACAGCGGCTGATTTTCTAGCTAATAAGGGAATAGAAAGTCCAATATTATATGTCTTAGAAAGTACAGATATTAAGGATTGGGAGGGTCTTAATATCATAGTTGAGAATGAAAATATGTCCAGCTTTAATGTGCCACCCTAAGCTCCAATCATGGGCAATATTTGCAATTGGATTTGCACATTTGTGTCTGTTTGAGGGTTTTGTTCATGTTGTATGTTGTAATGAGTAGGTAGGTTACTATTAGCAAGAGGATACAAGTTTTTCAGTGTTGTCTTATGTTGGTATGGTGTGTGGCTTTTTGTAGTGGAGTGTTGGGTGGACTTTCTTTGGTCTTGTTTGGGTATCTTTCTAATGGCCACTCAAGGTGTTTGAATTCCTAGGGATCCATTGAGAAAAGGGCAAGTCTAAGATTTTAGAAAAAAAAAATTAGTTATTGTCTAAATGTGCAAGCACTAAATCATGTTTAGTCAATGTTAGGTCTAGATGGAGTAACGTACAAAGGTATTATTCGATCGCAAGCTACAATACTGACCAACTTTCATAACTAATGGGAGGAAGCTGTGACTATGTGGTTGTGCACGCAGTAGTATGGAGCCATTATCTTTTGATGCAACAGTGGACTAGAGTTTAGAGGAGTCAGCCCCAACAATTCCTACTTCTGGTTCTTTCATACCTATTGAGGCTAAAAGTAAGGTGACAATAGCGGATGTTAACTCTCTCAGCAGGGATGTTGGTATACTAATGGATTTGTTTCAAGATATTCGGTTAGTAATCAAACACTTTGATAATTCTCACCAAAATGGGCTTTTGGAAGTCACTAGTGGCTACTCCCTTCTAGCCTTTGTTAATGATACTTTATCTAGAGTGGCTTGATAGGCTGAATTAATTGATGGCATTCAGCTTTCTGGTATAGAGTTTGTTGCAAGTATGTGCTAATCGGTGTTGTCATTGATGTCAACAAGCTTGTGTTGTCATTAGTGTCAACTGTGTCTTCTGATGAGGTTGTTGTTGTTTGATTGAGTTGTGTTAAAGTGATTTGATTGCTTTGAGGAGGTGCTAAAGATGTTGAGAATATGCTTTTGTTGCTTGGCTTCCAAGTGCTTTTGAGAAAATTTGATTAACAAACGAAACAGTGTGTTGAAGATGTGTTCTGGCCTAACAAAGTTATGATCGAGTTTTGCTCCGCATTTCTTCCTAATTGAATATCTGAGTGTGCGGTTTGGATATGTGGTTTAGAAGTGTTTGAAGATGCTAAATCCAAAATTTGGTGCTCCGGATCCTTGTGCAGTAAAATTTGTGTTCACCAATTTGAGAACAGTGTTTGACAGTGTTTGCAGTGTGTCTGGGAGAAAGTATTTTGCTCCACATTTCTCCGCAGAATGGTTTCGGGTGTTGCGATTCTGGATTTATGCTTATAAGGTCTATATCTTTCTTCAGTTCAAGTTGTTCGTGGTTTGGTGCTCCGCAAGTACATTTCTTAAGTTGCAGATGATGACAGAGTATGATATAGCTGGTTAACTACTCTGGTGTGAAGTTTCTTCAGGTGAAAGATGTTGTAAAGGAATTTGTTGGCTTTCAGGTGCTTGTGGATGTTTCTAGATCATGTTCAATCTTGGTGTGTGGTCCGCATGTCGTCGTGTGATTTTGAGGAAGCATGCATTTAAAAGTTAATGGTGTTAACACAAGGATGGCCGACTTGGTTGTTTACACTATTTGCAGTTGTGTTTTGTTGATTGTGAAAGTGTGTCGAAGCGTGTAAGAGTGGATTTAGGTCCATGCTAAGGCATGATGTGGTCTGCATTCATTCCTTTCCTCTGCGGGAATGTTTAGGTCTAGACCTAATTTGAATTTTATGAGTTAAGTCGTGTTGCCGACCTTGGAGAATGTTTTCATGATTGATGATGGTATAAATAAGTGTCAAGGAGTCATGGATGTATGGGTGCATGAGGGATATGATGTTTGCGATGCGAATTTGATCAGGGCAGTGAGAGCTTTCATGTGTTAGGCTACTGGATGCAGTGAGCAGAAGGTGTCTACTATTTTCAGTGATGTTGCGAAGATGTTTGTGTTGTGATGGATATTGAGCTTCATTGGAACTGAACTCCATGCATAGGTTAGATGCAACTATATCAGTTTAAAGCCTGGCAGTGAGCCATTCTTCTCTTCTTTCTTTCTTTCTCAGTGGGCAGTGAGTCCACTTGGACAGTGAGTCCACCTGCAGTGAGCATTCTCTCTTTTGGGCAGTGAGCATTTGTAATTCAGTATTGCTACTACATTATATTGTGAGCTAATCCTCACCATGGTTTTCCCCTTCTAGGGTTTTCCACGTAAAATCCGGTGTTCTCTTGTGTGTGGTGTCGTTATGATTCGGTTTCAATTATTTGCTTTTCATGCTTAATCATCATAACATGTTTAAAGGTTAATGTGGATCTAAATGTTTGTAAGGGTTTGAAGTTTTGTTACAACTGATTCACCCCCCCCCCCCTCTCAGTTGTCTTGTGCATTCAACAGAGTCATCTTCATCTTCTCCAGTCATGGTGGAGTTGGTCCCTATTTTAGGAGATGGTGTGGCAAATGGAGCAAGTGAAAGCTGGTGATCAATGTCAGTGGTGTGGGCATTCCATGATGTGGAGTATATAACTTCTAATGGTTTCTGGTCTAAGTATGGGTAGTGGATTTTTGGTTTGTGTTGTTGAATGCGGTAGTTCTTATGCTTTTGTTTGAGTGGGTATCTCTATTGCAGTAGTTTGGTTGCATGCTGCTCTATGTAGGTAATTGATTCTGATAGGTATTATCCATTTATGTAGTTGTATGCTTTCTATGTATCTTTTTGTGCCTGTCACCCTTGCCAAGGATTGCACAAGATCTTGAGTACTATTTAGCTATCTATCTCTTTCTAGCATGTGGGGTTGAGGCCCCATAATATATCCTCAATATTATAATCAAAAAAATGAATAATATTAAATAGTAATATTATTATTATATAAATATTTTAATATAATTAGAATTTAATATATAATATATTTACTATTATGTTAATAGTAATTAATAAATATTAATTACTAATTATTAATCAATATATTATGATATTATACAATGTAACAAGTATAAATATATTATAATCCCAATGCCCCCATTCAGATGCTAATCGTCTTCTTCACACTGCTTCTTCCCTGTCCCCATTCCACCATTGTTGATTCATTGGATGGGTCAAATTGATGCTCTTCCCTTCTTTGTCAAAGTTGAAAATTGCTTCCAATTGCATGAGCTCTATGAGATTCTCTCGTCACTCGATTTGCTTCCTAAGGCTACTTTCCATGGCTGCTACCCACAGTTTCTCCATCAGCCCGGATTCGAATGAAATAAATTGAGACACTTAAAGCTGAATGGTAGCAAGATCAGATCTGTCAGCCTTGTCCAGAATGAGATTTCAAATAATTGTTCCAAACAGGACATGATTATTGTCACAGCTCAAAGCAGAAAGGACCACTGGGTTTTCTATCCATGACTGCAATGTTACAGCTGCTCTGGACTTTGATCCTGTAAAAAAGCTTCTCTGTGTCAACAGGTTTTCTATCTATAATCCAGAAGACATTATAGAGCTTTAACGGCAATTTTAAAAACAGATTAGTACTTTTTAGCAGGTTTAATAATTTTTTTTTTTTTTGCAATTTTAGTTGGTTTTTTGCAGATTTCAAGGAGTCTCCCCAATGTTCCCTGCAGCAGGAACCTCCCCTCTGCAGGAGACAGCAGTGGGCCGGGGGAGCCGGAAGGTATTGCCTCCCCATCCCCATGTCTCAAGGATGTCCCTGTCTCCGAAACAGGGGTTCTTCAAGCAGGAACACGTCCCATGGAGCACTATTAAAGTGAAATCATGCATATGTCAAATAAGAGCATACAGTTGTAAAAAATGTATGTTGAGATTACACATTTATTTATGATTTTGCATCCTTTGGGTCTTTTATTCATAATGAAAACATTGAACAATGAAATTAGAAATTTCAGCTGCTATACTTGAAAGTTGAATCAATGAGCATGTTACATTGACTATCAAATTTCATACATCATATGAATGTCTAAACTTGAATTTTGATGCCATGAGTAGCTAATAAATGCCCCCTTCAATTGCCATTCTCAAAACTCGTTCCACCGTCCCCATCCTATCCCTGAGATATCATGGAACATAGATATTTATATACTAATTATTAATAATAGTATTAATTTTGAAGGACGTTTGGGCGTAACAAGGGTTTGGCATGTAAATGGCCATCAAATTTATTTTAAGGGGTTTTTATTATCCACTCACTCTATTACAACCCCTTTGCCGACATTGTAGTTACACCTCTTGGCATGGCTATATGACATAATTTATCAGTTGCAATCCATAAACAATCATACAATCAAATCCTATAACAACTGTATTAAGTGACCCACAAAGAATATTTTCCTCCTGAAAGGTTCATGTAATCAGCATACCTTTTGCAAATAATATTTGCAACTTGAAAGGTCCCAAGTGCCTGCTGATAGCTCAGATCTCAGGTTTTCAGACTTCAAGTCAGTTGATTCAGCCAGCTTAGCAACTTCTTCAATAAAGGTATTGACATTCGTATCACTTTCTTGTGAAGAAGATATATGTTGGGCCTCATACCAAATAAGTAACTGATTTAAGAACTGTAAGGCCTTCGCACGATCCCTGTCTTACAAAGTACAACACATTACTGAGTGAATCAGTTAGCCATAAGAGTGCATGCCAGCCCATTACACAAACTTTTCATTTTGTAATAGGAGTAGGCAAAGCACCAAAGATTCAAATCTAATTAATTATTTTGACACAAGAAGGAACGAAATGCTACTTAGCTCACAACTAACCTGACAGAGGATACGGTAAAATTGATAACCTTCATCAGAAGTAAATGAGGAGATTGCTCAGACAAAGACTCTAAATTATCAATATTATATAGTACACCAACACGTGCCCTCCTCGAACCATCCAACTGTAATCAATTTATATATTTAGCCAAACTCATCTTATCCTATAGAGAACCAGAAATTAGAAATTCAGCAGTGATGCAAACTGCATCATATCCGAAATTTAATATATAGCTTGCCCTGTACAAGCTTACCAAATAGCGAATTCCATTGCGAAGAAACTTTAGCCCTCTCTTTGAGGTAAGGTCAACAGCCAGAAGATGAGTGACAGGCTTCACATCATCTTCAGCTATTCCAGGTAGGCAGACAGACAGAAAATTAATTAGTCTCTATTTCCATGTGCAGTTTGCCAAACAGGCACAAATTACCTTTTGAGAACATCCAACATCTTTCAATAAAGTACACAGCTTTAGCTTACTTTCTGGAGAATGTAGATATTGAAGTTGCATTATCACAGAATCCTTCTTTGCAACCGACGCAGAAAGTGACACAAATTTTTGATGGCCCTTTGTACTGTGAATGATCTACATACATCATTGTAAATACAAGAAAATCATTTAATATGCATAACATTATTTTCATAAGTGCAACTAGAACTACAATTAAATAAAACTTCGCAATATTTAAACCACATCCTTATCCTGCCTCTGCATTCTTCAAATATGCATCTGTTCATTATCCTTGCTTACTTGTGGATTGTATCTAGGATGACCACTCTCTGAAAGGAATTTTTCCAAAACATCTGTATTGGAACTAATATGTCCATAGTAGATCCCTTCTTGAAGTTTCACAAGCTCCTCATTCATAGCCTGAATGGCTGCATCTGGTTCCTATGTCATGCAATATTTAACACTTTAAGACATAAGCACAAGTGACATAAATCCTAACTTAACAAAAGCATACGCAGCAAATACAGAATTATGTGAGCACAAGTATAAACAGTATTTAACCAGTAAACATGCATTCCACATAGCCATACATACACAAAAACTTGTAAACAAGCACACACATGCACCCATCAAAATCACATAAATGTAAAAGAGAAAGAAAATAAAAATGATGCTGGAATTAGAACATAATAAATATAAAACTTGAGCATATTTAAAGTATGTGTTGCTCCTAGATAAAGCTCCCCTTTAAATCACCAATACATAAGGTATGACTTCAAGAAAATGAAATACCTGACTGGACGGATAAACAAGACCATTCATCAGGAGACAAGATTGGATTTTTGACAACCCAAGCTTGAACACAAATAAGGTACTTTGATGAGCCAAGCGTTTAAATTTCACTTCGTTTTCCAAACTCAACAAGATATTTTGTGGTGGTGAATCAGCCTTCGATCTGCATGGAAACACAAAGACGCCCATAAGTAAAAAAAAAAAAAAAAAAACTAGTCAGAATATCAAACGACATATAAAGCTCCACACATTTTTTTGAAAACCTTAAAGATCAGGAACAAATAAAATGCAGAGTAAGCTTCTTGCATGCATAAAACTCAAACTCAAAACTTCTCAATTAAACACACTAAATATTAATCAATATAAACTCTACTTATTCTGTTTTAAGGAAAATCAAACAAATTTCTTCTCGCAAGTAAAGACAAGCAAGCACAAGAGAATATGTAATAAAGCATTTTCCAGGTTTTAGTACCACCGAAGCATACTACTGGATGAAAAAAAAGGCCATGAAAAGAGTGTATATGTGTTATATTTACAACTCTCAAACCAAAATTTGCAATTTAAATGCACTAAGAGCTGATTCAAACAGCTATTATTCACAAAATAATGATTTACATTGAAACTCAAAAGGCCTAGAAATAAATAAGAGGTAAAATCCTGCATGTGCATTACAGTAGCTTCTGAACAAACCTCTAGACTATGTGGATTATTTTCCTGGCAGCAAGTTTTAAATATATTGAAGTGGTGCACCATCAAAAGCAACACTGCATGGTCCTAGCAATTCACAGATGCAGAAAACGGTAATACCTTTAAATACTTCTTGTTTTATATGCTACTATACTGCACAGAGAAATATTGTTAAAATGCAGCTGTACACAGAAATATAGTACCCAAACAACCTGTATTCTTAAGATATTTTGTGCCCTGTTTTTGTTCTCAAGCAGAGAAAATTCCTTGTCAAAGGTCTCTCGAAGAAAATAATATTTTGTATTATCCTGATCAAATCACTGTCAACTCTCTGTGTGTTTTCAAAGATTGTTATTTCATTCTAATTTCTACCGACAGATGCCAAATTACAAACCCAGTGGTAATCGGGTGGGATGGTATTTAGATATTACATACTCATGTCATATTGTATCAATTTGAAAAGTAGCTGGGCTAAACATCTCGAGGTAATACTTCTTTCTCCCTATAGATCCATTCCACATAGACTTGCGGAATTTATCTACGACAAAAGCTTTTATCTCTTTGTCATCCATGGGGCAAGCATTCAAAAAGATATTCCATTTGTTCATCCACTTGCTATTTTGTTTCATCCAGGATTTTTTTCTTTCGCTAAAAGCCTCATTGAAAACAACCTTAGGCCACCTACTTGTTTCCATCTGCTCAATTCTTTTGAGATACCTTACGAGACGCACCATAGCAGTGGCTTCCATGAACAGCCCCTGTTTCAGCTAATAAAATCTCATACGGAGTTGAAACTTTTACCCTAAACTTGCTAGTGAACATGCGCTTTTGGATTTTCTCTATTTGCTTCCACTTGGACTTACACAAGCTGCTAGCCCAAATCTCACACCCATAAAGAACTATAGGACTTACCAATAGCCCAAAAAGGGTCAGAATAGTTTTCCAATCCCATAATTCTGCCTTTCTGCATCTGTTTTGGAGAGCATACCATGCTTTCCAACCTCCCAGAGTTCTTTTCTTTCGACAAGTCTCCCAACTAAGCCTGTCGTTAAAGTCAATCCCGAGATATTTGTACTCATTAACTTCTTCAAGAATA
Source organism: Cunninghamia lanceolata (assembly GCA_027924645.1). Classification (NCBI taxonomy): domain Eukaryota; kingdom Viridiplantae; phylum Streptophyta; class Pinopsida; order Cupressales; family Cupressaceae; genus Cunninghamia; species Cunninghamia lanceolata. The sequence continues at coordinate 2,782,888 of BSBN01000998.1, forward strand.
CTTCCCTCGAAGAAAAACGTATGCTGGAATTTTAAAGACAATAATTAATCTTTGAAGACGGTGATTATCATCTACATATGCATAAGACAAAATAATGCTGACTAGAGAATAAGACAAAAGGTGAATAAAGACAAGAAGGCTTGATGTATGAATAAGACAAAAGAGTATATAAGACAAAAGGAAAAGCTGTGTTTAGTATTTTGAAAAGCTACGATTTGCAAAGAAGAAACACCATTCACAAAAAGGCAGCGATCATTTGTTAAAGAGAATAAGACAAAAGAGAATAGGACAAATCAGTGTAAAGTTTAAATAAAACAAAAGGAGGAGGATGACTTCGAAGGCAGCGATCCAAAAGGAGAAATTAATATAAACCAAGTCTAATGCAAAAGGGTCCGACCACTAGATGACAAGAAGAATTATTAAGAAAGGCTGCGATTTGTTTTTGGATAGCAGCAAACCATTTGAAGAGGTACATCCATTGTGGAAAGTCATAAACATTGTGAAAGGCTATGTCCCTTACTCTTATTGAAGACATATAAAAAAATAAGAGGAAAGGTGGATAGAAGGGAATTATGATGGGGAATAAAAAGAGCAGAAACAAATATAAAAAGGCAATAGGAGCAGATCAAACATAATTATCTGCACTCAGCAGACAAGGGCAGAAGTCAGCATTGGCTAATATATTTGCATCTTAGAATATAGCAGTCTTATATTTTGGTAAGTATTGTGGTATGCACTATTATGATTATTGTGAAGGATGATTTGTTTATTAATGTATAATCTCTTATGAATCTAGATATGTTTATTGATGTAATTGTTGGTCAAACTAGATTCCTATTAGTCATTAAATAGCTCATTCCCAATAAGCAACCATGTGGAGGAGTAGGTAAATACAAGAAGGGGGAGCAGATACTAGATTTCCTTCTAAGTATGCCACCCCATGTTGGATGCCCGCGTGTCTGCCACTTATGGGCCAAGGGGGTGAATGTCCACCCTTGGGCTTAGATAGAAGAATCTACGGGCACCCCATTGTAGCTTTCCCTCCAATCTCTACATGGGTTGGTTGTTGAGATGGATTCAAGGAGTCTCAATCATAAGAAGGATGGATAAGACAGCATGGATAGGGAAGGCAGATACAAGTTTATCCCCGCGTGTCTGCCACTCTGGGCCAAGAGGGATGGTATATCCCCGCTCTTGGGCTTAGCATGAGGATAGCTTCGGGCGCCTTATCATGTTTCTCCTAAAAGTCTTATTATGGCTAATCTTCCTTCATGCACTATAGATATTGTGTAGTTTATATAGGTTTGAAATAGTTATGTATTTTACACGGTTTAAATAGATAAGACATTCATTATATATGTGAATTATATTTCCAATATTATCTAACATGATTGCAGGACCTAAACCAAGATTCATCTTGCTTAAAGCATTTAATTGGTACGTTATAACCCTAACTACATTAAACTTGTGATTCTAGGGCAAGATTTAGGGCAATCTCAAGAAGGGAACATAACAATTTATATGGATCTCATTAATAATTATGCTATGATAGATGAGTTTAATATAAATTATAGATGAATTTAATAAGAAGGATGCTATGAATTGAATATTATCTTAATTTATTGATCCTTAATATTTCTAATATCCCTTTCTAGTAGTTCTTATTGTTTGCAGGCCAAGAAATCAGGTATATCCTAAAAGGGGACATTACAATCTCCCATGCTTTTAGCCCTCACAGGTATATTCCCAATCATTTGGCCAACTTTCCTGCTTAACCAAATTCAGCATCTCGTATAATTATCTCGTGGGCCTTCTTTCAGTGGAGCTGAGGAATCATATGTTACTTTTGTTTTATGTTAATGTTAATGATTTTATTATATTATTTATATCATGATAATATAATATTATGGTGTTAATATAATTCATATATTAATTACTCTATCTAATATATTTGTATTTTTATCATGAGTAGATATATATATAAACGCATACATATATACATATACATATCTATCTATCTATCAACTGGCAACTTAGTCCTAAGGAGAACTGACTTCCCTGTTAGCACTTGCAACCATATTAACTCTTCCTCATTCACCAGATATATGTGATTTCTTTTTCAAGTTCCTGAATCAGTTTTTTAGCTTCATCTGGAAACATAGATCCAAAGTTTTGGATTTCCTGTGCCTTCCATGTAGTACATGAATCCAGACAATCAGCTTCGTAGTCATTTAAAGTGTGGAGCCCATAGGCTTTTATAATTCCTTGGAGATCTGAGACTCCAAGGAATAATTCAGTAGTTTCAGTAATTTCAGGTATTGGAGAAGAAGTTGTGCCATTCAGAGGAGGTGTGGATCTGTTGGAGATCAAAAGTTGTGAAAGCGAGAACCCATATATGATAATCATGATAATTTGGGTTACAGTATTGGGTCCTTTTATAGTTTGCCATGTCAATTTATCCCCAAAGCTTGGTTCAATAGGCTGCAGTTTTTCACATTGAGACCTCCATTGCTTTTGGTAGTGGAGATCAAAGACCAGCTGGAAGAAAATTATAATTTCTGTTCAGTTCCTCTCCATTCGAGCTTTCTTTGGATGATAAAAATCTGTTTACTCACATTGCAGTGTATAGGAAAGAGTCAAAAGTGTAACAGAATAGCTTGAAGCATTTCCTTTGGTAGCTGTATTCTGCCAGCTATAGTCAGCCATCTGTTGGTCCATTTACCCAGCTTCACCTATAATCTGGAATGACAGAATTCTGGAGATTCATTGACAAGTTCCACTGTAAATGGAATCTTAAATGGGTCGTGGGCAATTTGCTCTCATAGAAATGTAGTGTTAGCCAGAAATAATGGATAAGGCAAGTTGAATATCTTCACAGGAAGTGTCACAAGGGCATTCCTGGGGATTATCTGAACAAAATGAAAAGATTTACTGCATGGATGACCCCAACAAGGATAGTAGCAATGCATGGCTGGAGAATGATGCATGAAAGGCTGAAAAAAACCCAGACGAAGAATAGCTGTCCAATCATGCAGCGCAAAAGTTCTGCCCAAAGGAATGATGAGCTGTCTGCACATGGGTGGTGTGGCAGAACAGCCTGTAACCTAAGAATGAATCTCAGCCAACTATTCCAAGAGTGAATCCTTTGTTCTTCCACAAATGTATCCAGTTTGTACTATTAGGGGCCCTAAAATCTATAAGGAGGAGCGTAACCTAAGAATGAGAACAGAGAGGAGAATAACAGATACATGTAGAGAGCCTGAATATACATGTGATTAAAATGTCTTTTTAGAGATATAGAGATAGATGCATAGACATAGAATAGACGGGTGCATTTATGCTGATTGTATGGTAGACAGTATTATTATTAATGATCTGGTAATATTGAATCATCAATGATATGATCAAAATAAAAAATTGATCATGTTATAAATACAATTCTTCATATTTTGATAAATATGAAGTAGTTCAATATATAGCGAACTTAAGCATAGTATTCTTTAATATGCATCTGTTCTCGGAACAAAAACATATGGAGCATTATTATGCTGCTCTGTCTCAACCATACATAGATCCCTTTTCTATATAATTTTTTTTCCTTTACAATTTCTAATTCTATATTTTACTATGTACTAGCTTTCTACCATTTTAGAAATAAATTTATAAATTTCAAAAAAATACTTTTGCAAGTAGGTTATATTCAGAGTAACACCTATGTTCTGTCTACATAAAGTTCCTTTTTTCCAGAGATATGTAGGAGATTTTGATTAATTTCACTTTCTTTTATCAGATAGTAATCCTACATTTATGTCCCCATAAGACAAATGATAATTTAGATCTACTTATCTAACATCTGTTAGATAGGATGTTGAAGCAAGATCCACACAAGATAGTTCTGTGATTTAATCTGAAACTGATAAAAAGATCTATCCGTAGATATTTGTATCCCGTATCTCATGATGTAACCCATGAATTCTAAGTAATACAATGGCCAACTCATCAATTATTGTCTATCTTGTGTATGAATGGGTGTGTATTTTCTTTTCTAAAGGCATTTGTTTGAATCTTGATAATCTTTGTGCTCATTGCTCCAGACCACAACTAACTACTAATGCACAGTGCTTTACTTCTTCGCTTGCCTAGACTAACATCAGATGCAGATCTATAGGAGCTCTTGGATCCTTCCAGGGCTTAATGATAGGTTGGTGTGGTATCTCCTTTGTTGTGTAGTCGTTGGTCAGTGCAGGACAGGGATAATGACTGGAAGCACCTACTGCACTAAACATGGAGAATCTGAAGTATTACCTGTTTTCATTTGTAAGGCACACTAGTGTATAAAACCCCACATTTCGATTGTTTATTTTTCAGCCCTGATGCTTGCTGATAAGCATTTAGGGTTTTCTGAATATCTGTGATTTCTTGCAGCTCATTGAAGAAAATAACAATGTGTCATCTGCAAAATGGAAATTTGGCAATCAGAGTCCCATCATTAGCTGGAAAGCCATATATCTGCCTCTTTTCTTTTGCATCAGCAAGAATCCTAGCCAATTAATTATTCATGGTGATTGAACAAGTAAGGACTTAAAGGAACTACTTGTCTAAGTCCCCTAAAGGAATAGACAAGCTTGCCCAGTGTGACGTTGATGGAAACCAATAAGGATGCTGTGGTAATGCGGCAGCATACCCATTCTTTTGCATCAGCAAGAATCCTAGCCAATTAATTATTCATGGTGATTGAACAAGTAAGGACTTAAAGGATCTACTTGTCTAAGTCCCCTAAAGGAATAGAAAAGCTTGCCCAGTGTAACATTGATGGAAACCAATAAGGATGCTGTGGTAATGCGGCAGCATACCCATTCTATCACGTGGTTATTGAACCCCAAGGATTTTAAAACTAGCCAGATCAAATCCCAGTTGCACCTATCAAAGGCCTTAGATCTGGTTTGGTCATCCCTCCAAGCCTTTTTTGAATTCTGAGAGTGGAGGATTTCTTGGACATCTATGATATTGTTGTGATTTGTCTTCTTGGAAAAACAGCATTTTGAGAATCACTGATGATTCTCGGAAGAAAAGGATTTATCCTTTGTACTTTGACTTTGGAAACAATTTTATAAGCTATTTTGCAGAGAGCAATGTAAGACTTGGCTATGGACATAGCCACCAAAGATCAAGCAGCTTTAATGAAAGCACAAAAAGACCCAAAATGAGAGAATAATTCTATTCTATCAAAGGATGCAAATATAAAAATTAGATGACATACAAGAGTACATGAAGTGGGTATGTATAGAATATAACACCAAGAGATGTGAATGTACAACCAATGTGGGATAAAGAAAATGTACTCACATGTGTGTAGTACAACTCCAACAAACAAGTAAAGTATAAGTCACATGTACAAATGCAACCTACCTAAGCAAGTTTATCCTATTCTAGGTGCAAATATGCAATAAATTAACTAAATGCAAGAAGATAAGTATGCACCAACAAGCAATAGGCCTGTAATTGGTCCAATTTTTATTTTGTCGGACTTATTCAATGAGTGCTATCAGATCATCATTGAGGACTTCATAAAATAACTGATAGAAGAGGGCAGTAAAATCATCTGGGCCAGGAACCTTTTCCTTGCTTAAAGAGATGACAATACTTTTAATTTCAGTTTATGTTACCTACTTCATACATCTGGCGTCAACCTCAACAAAAATCAGCTTTAGGGCTTACAGTGAGAAGTTTCAGTTGAGATTTGATATGTTCGCTGTTTGGTCGCTATGCTGTTAGTAGACTAAAGAAGTAAGCAGTGGCAAGTTGTAGGATATCTTCAATGGAGAATATATGGACGTTGAGGCCTGTTTTTAACTTCTGTACATTGTTCTTTTGCTGCCCATTCAGAAAAGATATATGAAAATATTTTGTATTCACATCTCCATGTTGAACCCAGTTTTCAAAGATCTTTGACCCTAATAGTGAGCTACCTTGGCTTGTGCCTAGGCAAGGCCATGGTCTGCAGTGATTGAGAGCTCTTGAATGAAAGCTTCCTAACAGATTCCTACCTCGATAGCACCCAGCCACAGCTAAATTGTTTTTGGAATCAGAAAATATATTTCCAAAGACCTGTCTATTCCATGTTTTGGGTGTCATTTGAAATCTTTTAGCTTCCACAGGATCTGATTCATTGCATATCATTGAACAGGTTCCTTTTCCTTTAACCACAAGGGAGTTTTTTCATGCAGGTAAAGGTACAGGAGCCAGATAATTTCAAAACTGAATTCAGATGTTCAAATTTTTCTAATTTTTATGGATGATTTCAAATTGTCATGCAGGTATTGATATGCATGCTCCATACAATCCAATCTTCTCACACAGGAGGAGTTTTGTCTATTTTTTGAGCAACATATCTGATGCCTTTTCTTCAATTGCACTAGGCATAAATGTTTTGACTATTGTCCAGGTCAATTAATTATGTAGCTATGAGAAGATACAGGAAAGCATCTCCAGTTCGTTTGTTAAAACTGGATCCTCTTTTCTTATCTCCAGTTTGTTTGTTAACTAATTGTAGTAACCATCAAGATGATTCTGATGTGATTTGTGTTGATTAACAATTGGCTGATTATTTCTTGCTCAGGTGCAATATATATAAAATGTGTGAACCTGGAAAAAAAAAATCCTAGTGCATGTATTGAAAACTAGCCATCATTAGTGCTTATGGCACATCTCCAAATAAATTGCAAATACATGCACACCTTCGATACAACCAATTCCTAGATTACACCTCCATGGATTTCACATTCATATCATATTGAAACCTCAACTAAGCAGAAGATGTCAGTCACAATCGCATGTAAATGGATGAAGCAACAAGCAATCATAGACACAAAAAAGCAAGGATGAGAAAATAGTAAACATACAAATTAGGAAAAACAATCAGGTCTGTGTTTGCTTACTTTATAGTCTCTACAAAAGCCTGTTCCACATCACCTTTTTCGACAACTTCATCATCATGTACCTCATCATCCCTAAGATCATTCACCTGCCATACAGTTTCACATGGGAAAATTAAATAGTCAACAAAGTGTAAGAGCAGACGCCCCATCTGGTTAACATGATCATTGAAAACCTCTATTTAAACAATAAATATGGTACCAAGTCTCAGATATAAGATGCTTCTATTTTTCCTTTCATCTGATTTCTTAAATAAGTATTAGGGGAATCAAAAGTTCTAGTAATTGCTTTGATATCATTAATGTCAATAGTGTGGCCTAGATTCCAGAGTTCCAGAAAATATCTAAGCCCTTGATCAGAGAGTTCATAGGACCAAGATAGTGGTATGAATGGTCTAGACAAATGACAAATTTAAAACACTAAGTTTATGAATCCATTAAAGAATTTCTTCAAGCTTGGACACAGTAGGCATAATGCCATCACGTGAGTAGCCAATGGATGCAATACCTATGTGATGAAACTACCATGTAATTCTCATCATAGTAAAAATGAGGAAGAAATAAGGAAGAACTGTAGCCAAAACATATGAGAAAATATGAATTTGTTTAAAATAATAAGAATATAGAAAGAAGTCAAAAATCAAAAAAGCAAGCAGCTAGTCATCACAAATCACTTTAAACACATCTAATTATTAAGATCGGGTTCCCATATTGAGTTTCAGACATGTTAACATTATTGATATTTGAATTTTCATGCAAAGTTCAATTACAAAAAATGTTAGTATTACTTAGGCAGACATGTATGAGCAATGAAAGTTTTGCTGGATATGTGCCTCTCCCTCTCCCCCAGGAGTCATTCATTTCATTGAAAATCAAAGAATCTTGTTCCAACCATATATTATAGCAAACAAAAACTCTGTGCTATTTGAAACAATGAGTTTATCGAAGCTGAATGATATGGCAAAAGAAACCAAATACTAAATAATTCAAGTTTGTAAGCCAAGAGGAGTTGCATCAACCTACAATAGCTTCATTGTGTTGATTGACAATTGTAAAAATTCCACAGATAGATGTGGAATAGCACCAATATTGCCTTTCTTAAAACCATACAATGGAGCACAACACAAAATAATGTTGCAACCTTTAGCCATGCTTTAATTTTCCAAAGCTTCAACCACATGTCATTAAAAGACACTGAATAATGAGTTGCTTGAAGAGAATAGGAGTGCACCCACAAAAAATAACCTTTGACATTCCTATTACGAATTTTTGTGTTCTAAGGTCCCTTATGGAATATTTCTTAATGCAATCTAACCATGGCAATGAAGAAGATTTATTTAATTTCCATTCTCCCTATTTATAAGCCGGATATGCTTCAGTATATCTCATAATCAACAACTTTAAAGTTTAAATCAACCGTCATGAATAAGTTGGATTTAAATATGCTGAAATCAAGTATCTGAATCGCACATTACCATCCTGCCAAAGATTCCACCTTCTAGAAATGCTTTACCCTCAAATCATAGGAAGAAATGAAAGAGCATCCTCAAATGAATGGTTTTCCAAAGGAACCTTTCTCTAATAGTAAATTCTTCCAATTCACAAGATATTCAGCATGATTTTTAGAACTTTAAATCTTGATAAACAACTTGAAAATGCATTTAGCTTCTAGAACAAGTCTTCCATCTTCAGCTAATACAGGTAGCTCGGTTTGAAATGGTGACTCTGCACCAAACCTTTTCTTCAAAACAAGATATGTGAAAGACATCCTAGATAATACCCTTTATTGGGTAGATTCAGGACATGAACAACTTAACTAATTTTCTTTGAAATCTGGAATTGAACAAAAATCTTCACCAATAGCTTTAAATCTTAGCCTCTTTACTTTAATGTCGTCTATTTGCATTGACCAGTACATTAACATATCCAATAATCTCACTGAAATTCTCTTTAAATATGGTGTTTATCTCACTTGTAAATTCACATAATAATGCACATATTCCATATATCATGTGTTAAAACAAATATTCAAAAATAAACATATTTTTTGCGCAAAAGAATGGACATGATAAGATCTCTAATTCAAAATGCATATCTATTTTTTTTATTTTAAGAGTTTAAAAATACACATCTAGTTGTTCATGCTTCAAAATACATATCACAATTATATTTTTCAGACATCGAATGTCTCCCTATAAGGTTATAATCTCATATCACAAATCATCATATGGAATATTAAGCTCTACACCACTAACATTCTCAATCTTAACAAGAACATTAAAGCTAGAAATGGACTTCCTTCCTAAACATTCTAATGCCATACCACTCCATGATGCTTCACTCGAACGTCTTAACTGAGTCTTTGAATCGCAGCTAATGACACCCCCTGTAAGTGCAGCCAAAGATACATTCCATTCAGGTAACTCTGGATTAAAATTCTCATTGCTTGGATGGCCCTTGTTGATAATCTTTCTCTTTGTGTGTCATGGGGCACAAGTTGGAATGAACATTGCTCACAATCAGTTGCATTTAACCAAATGCATGGGGTTTGTACTCCAATTTGGAAACACATTATTAAAAAATTCAAATTTCAGAAGCTAAGAAATGTTCAAAATTCAAATTTAAATTTAATAAACCAAGTAATGTTTCAAATTTAAATTTAAACCAATGCATTCATAAATTATTATAAATCTAGAACAGTGAGAAATTAAATTATACAATTTGATTTTAAATTTTAGATTTCTCAATGTATGAAATGTGATTACATGTCTATTATAACACTCAAATGTCAAAAGGTTGTAGTTATGCCACATCTTGCCAATGAGATTTAAACAATTAATGTGTTTTAGGCCCTTATTACCAAGAGCCTCAATCTCCACCGCTCGATCATCTTCGAATATAAAACTCGTCAGCGATTCTAATGTCCTTTTCCTAAGCAGTTCGGAGATTAGGCTTAGTCTATTAGCGGGTTCTTGTAATGTCCCTTATAGGAACAATACTAATTTTACCCTAAATTATCAATTTCAAGCAACAAAGATTTAGAGAGTACCTTAGCTTGATTTAATTTCTGCAAAAAGGTTAGAAAATACTTACAATAATATTTCTCACAACCAAGTTAACATGATTAACAAACTCAAAGAGCATTATTAAGCCAACTAAACCTAATTATCTAGGAGACTCAACCATAAGAGAGTTGAGGACTGTGACTTCGATAGGGTGTCCCGGACATCCTAGGCCCAAGAGCGGATATACCATCCCCCTTGGCCTCATGTGGCTCATGCCATCCATATGAGGTGGTCTACCTAGTGAGGTATCCGTTATTCCATTATCCCCTCATCTTGTCATTTCCTTTCCCTTTCTTTATGATTGGTTCCTTTGAATTTACATATCTATGATAGGAGAATGAGATTACAAAAGGGTGTCCAGGCAGCCATCTCTTCTAAGCCCAAAGGCAGTACCCTTTGTACCCCCTTGGCCCCAATGAGATTATTCAATCCCCCCTAGAGGGGTGGCATACCTAGAAGAGTGCCCCATCACCGTACCCCCTCTTGCACTACATTTCCTCCATCATAATAACCATAACATTCATACAAGAATCCACATTAATGCATAATAAACTAATCAAACTCATAGTTGCAAACAATCATATCGGCAATGCATAATGAATTATGATAATGTGCATGAACTATTGATGTTGTCCTATATGTATTTAATAGCAAGTTTCACAATGCTTATACATGTCTAATGATAATCTTTCAATTATATGTATTTATCACTACTTACCATATGGCATTCATCATAACAAACATAGGGTTAAATACATCATACCAAGAGGATGATTCTTGCCTTTGTATCCTTGGAGATCTAAGGGTTGTATTCCTTCATTTAGTGTTGACTGTAGTAACATATATTTCGGATCTTTATCTCTGCTTTAAAATCTAATGACATTCCTTGAAGTTGTCTTATACTTAGAATGTATGTATATATATCAGAAATATATATTTTTCAGACATATCTTCCATACATCTGCTCCATATTCCAATGATATTCTCTTGTTTTGTATAACTGTCTCCAAGTTAGAATATATATATTTTATATTCAGAAATATGTTTCTTTTTATCTCATCTATATCCTATTCCTTTCTTCTTCTATATATTTATGCATGTTCAGATATATTCCTTTTGTCATTATATTTATTCTTAAATCCTTCTATGCTTCTCAATTCTACTTATAACATTTCTAATACACTCATAAATCTGCTGTTATACACTTAGGAATCTGTTTCTTATAGGACTGATTTTATATTTTCTGCCTGAGTTATATATTTCTTTTTGTTTTCGACTGCTGTCTCCTTACCTTTCTTGCAGATTAGAACCTTTTAAATTATTATATTTTTGGATCCATTAATAGTCACATCACTCCCCAAAGGAGACAACTCTTCCTAACAAAATACCTTTTCATAACATATGGCTGCCCTTTTATAAATGAATCGCTGCTCTTTTTTTTTCTTTCCATCGCTGCTTATATTTGCCACTATCTTAAATATGTTAAATGCCTGTTTTAATCGTTGCCTTTAGTCATAAGTTGATAATCATTAATATATTTGCTCCCTTTATTCTAGGATCGCAGCCCTTGCCAATGCTTAATCGCTGCTTAGTATTATTCCTGCACCTTTATTTTTGGTTCATATCCGGCACTCCTTTGAATCATTTGCATAATATAATAATATCTTATTACAGATTATTATATTATAATCATATTCACTTAGTATTTGTTTTATATTTATGTTTATAATGTATTTATTATTATATTTATATATTATATATTATTTTTATATTTCTATCTATATAATATATATTATATTATAATTAAAATTGATAATATTATATTTGTATTTATATTTATTATTTAATAATATATTTAATTATTGAAATAAATATATTATATATTATATTTTAATTATATTAGAATACTCATATAATAATATTATTTAATATCGTTTATTAAATATTATATATATGTTTTAATACATATGTGATTGTCTCTACCGCATTTCACGAAAGTGACTTCACTGTCTTTTATCATGATGTTTAAATCTTTAATTTAAACAATGCCTTAATATCGGGACATCACAGTTCCCATAGACTAACATGGATGGTTAGGGAACCCATGTTGGGATTGCTCTTTCTGGTGCAGTTTTGGACTCCGTGGCCGAACTTACTATTTTTAGCATAGGCTCGGGACTCAGAGCGAGTCAGTGCGAATGAACTGGATTTCATTTGTTTTCATTTGATCAATATGGCTCTGCAACGGAATCCATTTTCAGAGGTCAAATGAATTTAATTTTAATGGTACATCTATTTCCTAAGTTAAATTAAAATATTTAACTTAGTGGAATAAAGTATAATGTGACTTTATAATATAAGTGGACATATAATATGAAATATAAAGTCATATTTTATTAAGTGAAGGAAGTGAAATAACAAAATATTTTTATAATCCCAAAAGTGGCATTGGATTTGGGAGAAGAAACAAAAAGGCAAAAATGAGCGCTCATTTGATTCATTCACTACATTTTGCTTATTTCACTAATTCTGAGCTTGGTTCTTGGAGAACAAGGTTTTGTACCAGAAGCTTTGGAGACGGAAACCTCCATGGTTGAGAGCATATGCAAGGTCGGAAGACACTCCCAGGATGATGTTTGAGTGGCTTTATTGCATGAGTCACCATTGAGCTTCATTGCACAAAGTTATATTGTCGCGGCAAAGATTTCAAGGTTATATCCCCAGTTTTTTGGCATGATAATACAAGAAGGTTATAGACAAAGGCATTGCAAGCGTTCACTATGGATTTGATGATGTTTTGAAGAGCTTTTTGCTCCCTAGACTGGTCGTACCAGTCCCATAACAGGCCATACCAGCACTGTAGGAGGACGTTGGACAGTTTGGCATCAAAAAACTTCCGTATTACATGATTTCCAGCCTCCATTTGAGGCGTCACAGCACTAGGGTCTGCTGCACCTTTTATGTCAATATCTGATTTAAGTTTTGAAGGAGTCTGAGCATCCAGTACTGCTGTAACTATCAATTCCAGCCTTGTAATATCTTGGTCAGCAAATGGGTATGTTGAAACCCTAGTTATTTTGAATATATTTCATATGGGTATTGTTCCTTTATGCTTTGTAATGCATTTACATCAAATATAAACATCTGAGTATCTCTATTTGTTGTGATTTTCAACTATATGTACATGCATGTTTCTATGTCCAAAATGCAAGAAACACAAAACGCACCAGGTATCAACTAAACCACAGAAAACCGGAAAAAACCAAAAAAAATTGATCTCAAATAGGGGTGGGACACTATAGCCATGTAGGAAATTTAGATACTAACTCAAGATTTATGAGCATCTTTCTGAATGCTTTCTTATATCCATCAATGTCCCCATAGAGTGGCTATTTTATTCCACCACATCACAATGTTCAATTCAATGTAATATTTTTCTTATGATCTTGCTCATTTGCAATTATGATCTTCCTCATCTTCTCCAACATATGGTATAGCTCGTGAAAAAATATTACCAAAGGTGGCCTCATTTGAACCCGCAAATCAGATGATAAACAAAATTGGTCCAAAAAAAATGTGAATGTTTGATCCTTCTCCCACCAATCATCATCAAGATTAAATTTTGACTGCTTACAATTTTGTCCTCTTTTACTGCTACCTCCAAACACACCAAAGATCTCTGAATAAAATGCTAGTCAAGGTATATTAGACCTCCACAAATTGCCTCAAGACAACTGTGCATGAGGAAAAACTTGTCTCAGCAATCTTTGTATTAAATTTTTTTTTAAATCAATATTAAAAATCATAATTAAATGAAAAATTTGTTGACTGAATCGTAAAGGCACAGCATTGCACAATGATGTATTGGGTTACAAACTCACCCCAAGAACTGATAGAGTTGCTCTCCACAGCAAGGAATCCATGTTGAACCATGCAAAAAAGCGCCTAGATAAACAACATTCTTGGGGACTGTGCTCCATTTGTATCCTAAGAACGAGGGTTCCCTTGTAAACACTCTTTCGTCAAATGTAAATATTAAATTTAAGAATTTAGATAGCTAACAAAACAAGGGAGCAGCCTAAATGGTTAAACCCCAAACCATAACAAATAGTACAACCTTGTACATCCCTGCAAGGGAAGAACACCTCAAAGAAACATGGAGTTGATAAAGATCAAGGACACCATCAAATCAGACCAACACAACCATGTTTTGCAATAAGGATTGAATTATGAGAACCAACAACATCACTATATATAATCCTGAAAGTGCCCAAGAAGGGTGTGAAAACTAAAAATGGTCATAGCAAGATGTCAAGACGTAAGGGGGTAGGCTAAACAACAATCCAAGAAAGTTAGGACTCTCCATCATACAAGGTTGCTGAGCCGCTAGTGGCATGATTTAAAGCTAGTAATGTGTGTTTGTCTCCTATATCAGACTTAGGAGGATATAACACTCTAGTTGTAGCAATGTTACAGGACTTGCCCAGACTCAGCAAGTAGCATCAAATGAGGCCTAGGGACTTGTGACCTAGGTACCCAACGAGTTTGGTCAAACTCACTAGACCCAATGAGTCCCATTGGGTAGACTCGGTCGTGGCAGCAGGCAAGGGAAAAAAAAAGGAAGAAATAATAAAAAAGGGTAAAACCTAATCACTGAGAATGACATCTAAGACTCTAAAAGCACATTCATTTCATATACAGGCACGAGGAGGAGAAAGAAAAAGAGCATTGAAGCCAAAATCATATGCCATGTCCAAGGGGTTGAACATAATTGGTTGAAGCATTGAATTCTCATTGTAGAGACCCAAGTTTGAGTCTCAAAGAGACATTTAATAAGTGGATTTCTAAGTTGTGGCTCTTGGTCTTCCATTGTTGGCTTCTAGTGTGGAGGTGATTTCTAAATAAGTAGATTTCTAAGTTGTGGCTCTTGGTCTTCCGAAAGTGGTTTCTAGTGTGGTTGCTCGAAAGGAGCTTGTATTGGTCTCATGGTTGTGCTTGCTTTTGTCTCTCTGAAGATTGCAGAAATCTATGATTTACCCAAGGAATTTGTGACAAAACTACCTACAACAATTGGAGAGATCACCATTGCATTGGTGATCTTCCTCTGCATTTGAGAGGGGCAGCTCCCTCATATGATAGGGGGATTTGGGATTTTTTTGCATGTTTTAACCAAGAAACATGAAAATGCAACTAAACTATGAAACAAGGAAGGAAACCCAGATAGGTTGATACCAAACACTTCCTAGATTCCCACAGAGAAAATAAAATGAATTAGATTGACATATAGAAGCACAAAGTCTTCCAAAATAGATTCACAGGAAAAGCAAATAAAAGGAAAAACATATAGATAATCAATTGCACGTGAGAACAATTAGCTTCGGGAAGAATTAGTGATGTAAGAACAATAATCCTTCTTGATTATTAAAACAAATAGGAGCACGAAGTCTCCAGCAATTCCCTTTACAAAGCTCTCCTTGGTCTCTGGCTGAAAAAGATCCTTGATCCTTTTACAAATAAAACATTCTCTTTTTATAACCTATTTCCACTTTTCGTGTAACTGCTTCTTGAAAATCGTGTTTTAAAATCATTTATAAATTCACTTTTAAAAAGTGACCCCTGGAATTCCAACGAGCTCTCTCCAATGACAACATCCTCGGGAATAATGTCATGTCCCCATACAAGGCATTGTTTAAATTAAAGATTTAAACATCATGATAAAGAAAACGACGAAAGTGCCTTCATAAGATATCAATTCGAAATAATGTGTATTATTAAAATAATATTATTATTATATGAATATTTTTAAATATAAATAATAGTAATTTAATACTATTATAATCATAATTATCCTGAGATAATATTATGATTATAATTATATAAATATAAATGTAAATATTATAGTTAAATATATATAAATATAAATATTAATAATATTAATATTTATTATAAGTATATATATATTATTATCAATATATTAATATTTAATATATATGCATATAGATAAAATAATAATAATGTAATTTAAAAATATAAAAAAAGGGGGATCAGGCCTCCTAAAGAGACGCCGATCCCATATAAGGGAACAATGATAGAACAAACTAATTCATAGTTTAAATCACGTCCAAACAAACGGGTGCGGGTAAAAGAGTAGACGCATCCTTGGTAAAAGGCAGCGCTCCATCAGTTTAAAAGGACCCTTCACTATCTCTCAAAGGCAGCTGATACACATCTCTTCTTACATATCGAATAGCATAAATAAAGACATCTACAGCAGATTACTCAGCAAATTTCCCTCCGCATTACAGCAGTGATAATCAGCAAGATAACGACATCATATTCAGTCAACTAGGTATGAACTACTACTCTTTCATATGTTCTGATTTATGAGATAAAAACTGATTCATACACATGCTTTTCTATCTTATGAAACCATACGAATGGTGTATATTTTGCCTTAGGAATAATAGGTGTAAAATGTTGATTGTATTATAGATGTTAATGAACTGATTTGGCTATATAAATGGATATATTTAATGTTAGCAATATTCTAGTATGCTTAATAAGAACAATGTGGTACATAGAATATAGATTCGAAAGGCATAAGGCCAAAGACGTAAAACGAGTGATTATGTGAAAGATATACATATTGTTTGCTGAATCATGGAATAATGAAATTAACTCCATATGAGAGGTAATGAGCATGGGGAATGTTCAATTAGCCAACATGGGTATGTTTTGTCCCTTGTCTCAGTTGGTGCAAGTGGCACCCCTTGGACAAGTGGATATGGCCCTTGTCTCAGTTGGTGCAATGGCACCCCTTGGACAAGTGGAAGAGGCCTTCGGTTCAAGTTGGTGAAAAAGTCACCCCTCATACCAAGGATAGCCATAGAGGCCTTGACTCAGCTGGTGAGTAAGCACCCCTCGAGTCAAGGATAGAATAGAGAACCCATAATGGTCCTTGGCATGAGACATTCTATCACATCCTCTCACATGGAATTAGTGATTAATGCATGAATCCAAATATGATAAAGAAAATGTGAAATCCATAACAGTGATATAATATCATGGGCCATGAAAATAATACATTAGTCTCATATGGGAAAGTGAGTATGAGATGCCTAAGAGGCCAATCATGGGTATATAGAGGCCTTTGTCACATGCTGGTACAAAAGGTACCCATAGTGCAAAAGAGGCCAATCATGGGTATATAGAGGCCTTTGTCACACGCTTGTACAAAAGGCACCCATAGTGCAAAGGCTATTTGATATAGTGGCCTTGGCTGCAAAGGGGTGCAAAAGGCATCCCTAGTACCAAGGAATCTCATAGAGGCCTTGACTCCAAGGGTACAAAAGGTACTCCTCGAGTCTAAGGATAGAGATAGAGGACCCATGATGGATAGTGGCAAGCGTCATCTCACCTCTCTCATATGAAGCTAATTATTAATTCATGGGAAAGTGATAGAGAATGGAAATGCATATTGATAGAGATCATGACATTTAATGATAGAGAATATAAAAGATACATTGATAGTGAACTTAAGAGGGAACATGTGAAATATATATAATGATAATGATTATAAGATTAGTGATAGAAAATGTGTATTGATAGGGATCATAAGATTATGCATAGGAGATATGAAATGATAAATTATAAGGGCAATGTTCTTATGTGATTTGAATATATCATATATCTATTGCTATAAATGAAATCAAGAGGGTTTAGTGTACTAATGTTCTCTTTTTGCAAGTTGAAATTATGTACAAGGTTGTGAAATTTTGACTTGTGACAAGGGGACATTACAAATAAACTGTTCAAACTCAACTCTTCCCTATAGAAGTAAGTTTGGTTTTGCACTTGGATAGTGCCAAGAAAGTAAATACTCCGAAAACGACTCTTTTATGTTGCTATTAGAACAGAAAAGAACCAAAATGTTCAGGGCTGCACCTAACAGTCAACACCAAGAATTATTGTTGATAGTATCACCCCTTGTGTAAGCATCAACTTTAGATAATGGGTAACCATAAAACCGCAGGCTGATCATTCTCCATCCTTTTCAAAATAACGCTGAGAAGATTCAACACCAGGATCTACAACACTATTGCTACCCATTTGAGACACCAGAGTGTGAGCACCAAGTTGTAGAGGATGCAAACCATGTGCACCAGATAATCCAACAGCTCCAAGTGCCCCAAGACGGAAAAGAGAAGTATCTTGAGATTCTCCAATATATATCCATGTCATCTGTCTAGTAATGAGAAATGAGTAATAGGAGTCGTGCCAAAATGGTGATGATGCGAGGGTAACAATGCATTGATTAGATGACCCTGACTACTTGGAAAACCATGTGGTTTATGTATTGCTTGAAAGCTTTTGATAAATCTGCATTTTGTGCAGAACCCGCAATCATTGTATACCATGAGATAACTTGAATGCCTTGTCTATGCTTTTACATTTTGCATGTATGCTATCAGACCCGCTACAGCTATAATATTGGCAAGATTCCTCTTTTAAACTTTTATTTTTGGCATGGGCAGAGAGAATATTGGCAAAATTTATGAGATTAGATATTACAAATGTCAATTGCATCTGCTTGAAAGTGTCGACAGCCTCTTCAACGAATCCATTTTGTACATATCCCGCAATCATTGCATTACATGAGATAATGTTTCTTTTTTAAAAATGCTTTGCCTGTTTTCCTTAACCAAGCCACGACCCTTTTCTATGCTTCCACATTTTGAATACCTATCCACCAGATCTTTTCCAACTATAATATCTGACAAAAATCTCACCTTATATTATACTTTCGCAGACACAAATTCAATGTTCTCAAAATCATTATGCAGCCATCAACAATTCCAGTGCAGGGTCCCCTCCATGGAGTTTTCTCCCACACAAATGGCAATGACTATATCTAGCCCTCACCAACCTGCTCACCCAACAATTATTTTCCATCGAACTTTCTCACAATGTGAAAAGTTATTGTTTTTGTATGATTAATCCACTTGCAAATGTTTCCGTTAAAAATAGTACCTTGATAACATTGCTGCAGAAGAGCATCTCAAAAACTTCCTTTACAATCTTCTTATTCAGCAAACTCTAATGTGTTTGACACCATTGCAAATAGGAATATAATATTGATACGTTTGGGAAGCAACTCCTTGCTCAACATCACTTACATAATGCACTTCATCAGATATAACCCATTCAATGTCCCTATATATCATGTGTGGCCTGATACCTTTGAAACATCATATCAAACAATTGGCGCATCTAGTAGATGGCATTGCCTTCCCTTCCCTTCCCTGCCCTATAGCCTTTTGAAATCTCTGCAAACTTTTAAATTTCATAATGTCAAATATTGTGGATTACCATGTACCTATGTATCTAGGTCTAGAATCAAAGTTGCATGGACACAAGTACAAATACGGCTATTTCTCAAGGCCTCCTAATTCAAATACACCTAGATACAGCATCCATAAATCACATAACACAATTTTATAACTTAGAAGTTATTAGAGGAGATTTTCTTTACTTTAGAAGCAATAGACACATAATTGCTATTATTTATTATAACTAAATATCAATAATAATCAATATGTACATAAGAAATACACTTAATAATAAATAGTATTAAAATAATCTCTAAATAGTGAAAAGGGTTGTGCTTTAATGGCAAGGTCATAAGGTTCTCAAGATGGAGATCCAAGTTCGAATCCCCCAAGTAACACCTATAGTTGGAACTCCACGTTGTGGCTCTTGGACTTCCATTGTGGCTTCTATGTTGAATATGTGGATGGGGAGGAGGTTCTCCTTGTGACCTCCGTTGGAGTGGGCCAGCCTAAATATCCTCACAATTTGCGGATAAAAAAAGCTCTAAATAATATATTGTTATTGTGCCTCCTACGCATTGCAATTCTACCACTCGACATGGTATTAACCGTAAATCTCTCTCAATGGATGATTACGAACCAAATCATATGAAGAACGAAGAAGTAAGCTCATCCCATGCACCTAGCCCACAATTATAGGGAAGCGCTCACTACTTCAACAAGAGATTGCAAGGATTTTTGCACATCAACAAGGGGAAAGAGAACTCATGGTACATATTTAGGCACTCATCTCACGGATTTCAGGATGCACAAGAAAACAAGGGTAAGAAGGTTGTTTACAGGCCTTCCAAGACCTCAAGGCGCCATACCTCTCAAATCCCAATGGCACTCAAAAAGGCACAGCTGGGAAAACTAAGTCATTCTGCAATTTGAACAAGGCCATGGTCTTCTGGCTTTCAAGATGACCCATTCTTTCAGGTCACACATGCAAAACACCATCTCTGAAGGTTCTCCCCACCCTATTGCTTCTCGATCTTTGAGCAGTTCCCTCTCTTCGTCCTTCCAACTTTCAAAGCACATTCCCAAAATCTGTATGGATGAGGAAATTACAAATCGAGAAGAATACCTTGAAGATCATGCTTCCATTTATAAATTTTCAAGACTGTGGCCCAAACTAGGCAATCTAAATGCCTGGATCACGAAGCAGTGAAAAAGTCCATGCAAGAAGAAATAAACATCTACCCTTGTGCAAGGGGTTTTTTATCCTTAAATTTGATTCCCTCATGGATAAGGAGGCTATAATAAAAGTAGACCTTGGATCAAGCCATGGTTTCGCACCTTTGAGCCTCTAACTAATTCTTTCTCCTTTGCATTTATGTGGGATTCATTTGTCTTACTTGCCTCTGCAATTTTGGGAATTAGAGGGACTCTAGGGCTATTGGAAATTGGTTTGGGAAGTATCATAATATTTTAATGAAGAAAACACTATACTCCTATACCACTTGCATCCACATTTGTGTGGAGATGGATCTTTGCAAGGGGCTTCTTGTCAAGATCTCTCTAAAGGTTGGAAGCAAAAAATGGAGGCACTAATAGACTATGAAAAGATTGCTTTTAGGTGTAGAAAATGTTTGAGAATCACACTCCCATTGCCACAAAAAGCTTGTTTCTGAGCAAGGAAGTTTCACGCCACATGCAAAACCCACTGGGTCGTCTGATGCTGAGAAGGGCCCTCCACATGATCTTTCAGATGGGTTTCCCCCTTCTAAAACTTCCACTTCTTCTAATCTAGACGATTGTTCTAGTGTTGCTCCTAATCTGCAAGAGGCTTCTTTAAAGCACAAACCACCAAAAAAAGGACGTGATTCTGGGAACTTGGCAATTTGAAAGCAAAGCTAGTTTCAAAAATGGAGACGTCAAGGAGCAAAGCCAAGAACACAAGGAACGATGTGGAGCATATGATTTTTGTCAAGTTTAAATTGTAAATAAAGCCATCGTTTGATCAAGACTAGACTAAGGTAAAAAAGAAAAAGGAATCTTTTCTAAGAAACAATAAGCATCAAATGTCTTTAAGATCATCCAAGAAGGACGAAAATGGAAAGTCTTAGCTGGAAATATAAGTTCATTTGCTCTCCAAAGTTTTGGGTCAGGTTTCCTTTGTTTTTTAGCACCCCTGTTAATAGGGTCAATGTCAAATCAAATGTTCAGTTTTTTATTGCTTTTTATAAAAGGTAGTGAACCCCAAGTTCACAATTTACATATACAGATACATCAACCTTCTAGGTTACCCATCTTTCCCATTATGTAACTCACAATTAGGAGACAGGAACTATAACTGTACCAAACATATCAGCGACATAGACTATGTAATTGAGGGAAACTATAGTTCATCTAATTTTATCCAGGTATTGGTTGACACTTGACACTAGCTTAGGGGATATCATGTTTGCCTACTAATGCGGCCATATATGGTTGAGTGTCTACCTATGCCACTACTTCTTTAACTAACCATGCCCTTCAAACATAATAAAGATCAATTGAGCTACATAAGGATTTACCTACTTTATTACTGGCTTTAAGGCTGTAATACTGTTTATGCAAAGTATCTGTAAATCAATACAAACATGTCACGAGAGTTATATGGTTCTTTTTTATTTAGAATAGGTGAAACATTTATCTATATAGTCATTCCTTCAACTTATAAGTATTTTCTGAAAATATTTTATAAATTAAAATTGTGCAATCCAAAACATGCCTTAACAAAACTTACAAATGCTTGCAAATATAACACTATTTGATTTTTTTCCGTTAGATTATCTCCAAAATATCCTTCAACGCCCTAGTCCATTCCAGATAAAGAAACAAAATATCTATAGGTTAAAGCATGGGATGCCTATTTATACAGATAAGAGCTTTCTGATCAAAACAATAATGGTTATAAACTACAATTACCATTCAACCAACTTGTAAGATTTCTGATAATACCATGCAATCTCTGCCCAAGAACAAATGTCTTAAAGCTATTTATTATAACATATTTGCTCAAGCCTCAAAGAAATGATATAACTTCAACATGTAAAAGAAATGACTACAACATGCAATGAACAAAATCTAAATATTCCATTAAAAATTTTATGTTGAAGCGACACCTCCTAAATTCCAGCAATCTTCTTTTTGCGAGCAGAATGGATTGCTTCTCTTTAATCTTCTGTAACCTTCCCTTCCTCGTTGAAACAAATGATCTCCAGAATCATTGGGCTCAATTCGGCAAGATTATCAATATTTACATGTCCAAAGACAAGAATAAGGCTATGCTTTCGTTCACTATAGTAAGGCAAAGGAGGCAGATGAAGTCATTAAACATCTAAATGGAGAAATATGGAAAGGTAGGGAAATTTCAGTATACCACGCTTCCCCTTCCACGGCACACTCCCTCCCTAATACTAGGACACGATCTATTCATTCCGCTAGCCCTGGTCCTATTACGAATCTGGTGTCTTCAAGGCTATACCCTAATAGGATGACGATGTACGATGGACTAAGGTGAACTTGCTCTAAGGACTCCACTTCCAGTGATGGATGCATATCTTCCTTTGCTATGGACGTTGGCTTGTTGGATTCTGCACCTCATACTAGGCTTGGATTCTACCCCTCTTGCTGCCCCAAAAAACCTGTAGGCATCCCAGAAGTTATCATGGATACCAAGGTTGCTGAGCGCTAGCAGTATTTGACCCAATATGCACTAATTTGTAAATTCCACAAGTTTTGGCCGAAATTAACCAATCTCCATGAGTGGATCTCTAGGACTTGGAAGCACTTCTTGGAGGATGAGATCTTCATTTATCCTTGTGCCTAGAGGGTTTTTTAATCTTGGAGTTTGAATCATTGAAAAACAAAGATGATTTTGAAGACTGGCGTATGGTTCTGGGGAGATAATTTTCAGTGTACTAGGCCTTGGTTCACCTCGTTCAATCCTCAGAGTGACTCTTTCCCTACTACCTCTATCTGGGGCAAGCTACCTTATCTACTGCTGAATTATTGGTGGACTACAAGGTTCGTTGCCATCGCTAACACCCTGGGGAAGTTTGTCTGTTTGGCCAACGAAACTACCAAAGAAACTTGCACTACCTTTGTCTACATATGCATAGAGATGGATTTTCTAAAGAGCTCCCTAAAGAAATTAGCCTGAAGGTGGGTAATAGAATTTGGAGAAAATCAATGGATTATGAGAAGCTTAATTTTAGGTGAAAATGTTGCTTTGTCAATAGGCATTCTACCTCCCAATGCAATAAGAAGGTTTTCAACAAATTTGGGGTTGAGGGCTCAAAGGGCTCTCTCAAACCCACCTAGTGGGATGGAGTAGACCCTCATTACCATCTCATTATTCCAAATAACACAGACAAGGATGAGTCTGGTTCTGGTCCTCCAAAAGATGTGGAGGATAATGAGGCTCCTCCCTCTCCTCCAGTTGTGCATGAGGCTCTTGTTACTAACTCCAACCCTGAGAAGATCTCGTGTGAGCCTGAGATAGATAGGACAACTCATGATTCTACAACTCCAAGGAGCATGGGGGTTAGGCTGATGTAATGATCAATACTACTAAACGAGACTCAGAACTGCCCAAAATCTGTATGGTGGATCCGTTAGCTTCAACTTCGCAAAACCAAGATTGGAATGAGGTTAAAAAAAAGGAGCCTTCTTAAAGCAAGATTATGCACTCGATGACTCGTAGATCTTCCAATTTGGGTAAGGTCTCTTAGATGAGATAGAATTATATGTGAGGTTTCCACCCTATACTTTGTATCAGATATCCAATGGGGGCAAGGAATGGTGTTGGATTTTGTCAATTTCGAATTGGAAGGTTGTATATGTCTTCTGGTACAAGCTGATAATAGGCGTGATGGATAAATCATTTTACATTTTGGATTTGGTGAATCTTTGGTTACCAGAATTCTGCACTTTGACACTATTTTTTGTGGCCCCTAGGTGCCTAACCCAAGTTAATTAACACAAAAAATAATCTAGATATTCCATTCATAATAATGTTAAGAATAAATGAAATTACATTTAAAGAAAATACAAGGAGAAGAAGAGGACGATAACTCACCCTCCAAGAAGTGTAACTTCCAAGGAATGAGACAGCACCTTACTCTCAAAAAAAAGGAAAGTGTAATTCCTAAGGAAGAGGGCTACACCACACACTCAAAAAAGGACAAGCATAACTCAACCTAAGTAAACAAACTACCTAAGTAAGCTTAACCTATGGTGCAATAAATGCATAACAACACTACAAATAAACATTCTTTTTATTGTTGTATGATATCAAATATACGCAGTTGTTCTAATGTGCCTAGATACATAATAATACAATTTAGTCTAACTCATAACAGATGCTAGTTCAAGGAGGATGTCTAGGGAGCATACATTGCTTAAAAACTGAAATGCCATTTTTATCCCATACTTCTCCTCGATGTAAAGGAAAAAAGAAATGATCTGCAAGGTAAAGCAAAAGAATAAAGTTTTAGTCAATAATGCACCCATACAATTAAGAAAGCATATGCAAAAATATCATTAAATGTCGTATTAAATTATTTACTATGAAATCACCAGTGCAGCGTATCAATTTAAATCTTCAGAGAACCAAAGTGAAAATCAATTTGCAACAATACAATAATTTAAAGACTAATCAATTTAGCACTTGCACAATTCATAATACCAATACAAATTACATTAATAGGCAAAGAAAATACTGATCAGGAAAGTCATAGAGAATTGTATTCCGAACATTGAGATATATTAACATTCAAAAACAACAGACTCCAAGGATTCTATTAAAACAAAAACATGGTGTTCCAAAGGCAGATTGATGGTGAGAACATTACCAATAATAATGAATGGAAAACAGTTTTTAGGAAGCATGGTTCCTAATAACATGCAACATGTTGCATTGTATCGATGCTGCAATATCCCAAATGGAATATTTTAATATATATCGAACCTCAGTTCACAATTTTAATAATTTTGCACAACTAAACATAAATATGAAATCCTTATTTTACTTAATGAGATTAATTCAGAAATTATTGTTAATAGTTTATTGTGTAAATCAGATTTAATGCTCAGAATAACTGAATTAACCTCTTTCTAGTGGCTGGAAATCAGTCCAAATTCTGCAACGACTTATTCCACAATGAAGCACCTTTTTCCGCCTTTGAAATGTCTCCCAGTCTACTTGAATCAGGGGTTTTTGTCCACTAATTTAGCAATAGAAATTAGGGGGTTTTCATCCTCTAATTTCAAACCTTGAGGGGTTTCATCCTCAGGTTGTTTGAACCACAATCCATGCTCCAAAAGGAGTAATACTCAGATAATAAAAAATGTATTCTGTATGTTGGTTACTTCTCCTTGTTTGGTGTCTCTTATATACCTTTTTCCTTCAACAGTCATGACTCTTCACATGCCCCCTGATTGGTAAACTTTAATTACCATTTCATTTTATATTATTAATTAATACTAACATGATTGTTGGATGTGCCCCCTGCATGGTGTATCATTGTGTTTGCCTTTTATTTATAACTGCAGTTTTAATCCCTTTTACCCCACAACTTTAGACTCCAGGATTTCCTTCAATTTAATTGTATAGCTGTTTGAAGACCCCTTTGCAGCATTTATCAGTTCATCAGCAAGACACTTGGCAATTGTTTTGATATTTCTGTAAGTATTTTTATGGCACCTGTAGTTAGAAGATACATGGCCTGATTGACACAGCTCAATGGACATATGTCAACTGCTTGACGCCTCACCACACTAGCAGAACCAATCCTTGTAGCATCTTCTCTAATGTTTGCACCAAGGTTTGGAATCCAGCATTGATTTTACATTGCCTGTGTAAGGTTCTTCAACAGGCCACCATATCCTCTTTACTATTATGCTACACAAGCTTTTATCTTGCCCTAGAGACTTTGTTAACAGCTATGCATCATTGTTTGTTTGTTAGTGCCGTCCATTGGTTTTATATTTTGTTTGTGCAGATAATACATTTGCTGTGCTATGTATGAAGGGCATTGGGTTTTATTTTAATTTTGGAGACGGGACATTACAGATGCTTCAACAGATTTGACAAATCAGTTCTCTTATGTTATCAACCAGTAAATACTCCTTTGTTGTCCTCAAAAGAGTTTATTCGTGATGTTGGTAGAGTTGCATTTTTATACGAATCAATATTCACCTTTCATATGATGCCAGCAACAAATCCAAGCATAGAATATTGATGGTTTCTTCTTCATGTTGATCTCTATATACGAAGAATTATTCAATATGTTGTCAATGAAATTTTCTATTGCTTGAAATTGTCATAAAGCGCGTTCAATTCTAAAATGGGTAACCTCTTTGTAGGATTAAACACTCCATGGTGAATGATTCTTTGGATAGATCTTAGATGTAACATCAGGCCATCTCAAGTATGCACAAACTATTTTGCATCTCCTAAAACAGCACCAACTCAAGGCAAAGTTTAATAGACAATAGTTTGGTAAAACGTTTAAGCCTTATCCTGGTTATGTTCTACATAGCATTGGAATTGATTTGGATCTTCAATAAGTTTAGTTTTGAAATAAAGATAACACCTATCAAATATAGACTACAGTTGAAGCATCTCAGTAATTTTTCCCCAAAATGATGCTACATCATATTAGTTGTCACTTAGGTGAAAAAAGGTGTTTCGGAGATTTGTAAGCAAGCAGTAAACGTAAGTTTCCAGAGAGCTTGCCATAGCCAAAAATATCATTGTAATTGATCATGTACTCACAGCCAGACACAATTCTTCCCCTCTTGTCTTGTTTTGGAAAGGCAAGGAATTAAAAGTTTCAAAACAACTCCAAGAAGCTTTTCATAGAGAATACTGCGTTTATATCATCTCTTAGCTAATTGGAATCAATATCTCTTAGACACATGACCCTAATATCCAATTATTGCCTTATCTGTTTTGGAAAGGCTTTTTGTTCAAGAGCTTGAACTTGTTCCTCTGATTGCCATGCCCTCATAGTAATTGAACTAAAGTTCTTGATTTTAATGGTTTATTTATTTTCTGCTTTCTGGTGTTAGATTGGCAATATAAATTCATTTATATTAATGGTTTATTTATTTATTTTCTGTTTTCAAGGATTTTGTTGTTACCAGTGTGCTACTGTATTCTTAAGACTTTTTGAAACAATAAATTCAGGTTTTCTCTCTCACAAAATCAGCCACAATGCCCTTTAATGCATGAAGAGGTATCTGGTTTGTTAAGACTATATGAAGCACCATGTGTTGAGCAGACCTTCTAGAAGTTTAGTATTGTTTGCATCTTTTATCAATCTCATTATACTTAAGTACAATCTCACATCAAAACTATATTCTGAAATCACAGTTTTCATATTGTGCGTTATTTGTCTAGTCCCTAGTTTTTATCTTGTGTTTTAGTCCTTACCAAGGTCACAGTGACCATTTATTAGTTCCCGGATTTGTGTCATGATCATAGGATTGATTCACTTAGGTTATTATTAAGGCAATCCCCTCATAATTTTTGCCTTCTATTCATATATTTGTCTTGCCTGTCAACACCTCTACTGTACCTCCAAATTCTCAATACCCTCATCTTTTTCAGATTATAACTTGACTTTATTCTTTATAGTAACATTTTGTCATGTCAACTTATTAATGGCATCACACAAATCTTTTATGTATATTGTTTCTACTCATTTGCTTTTTAATAAATGAGTCAAGCTTTACAAAATTTCATCTATTTCTTCTTAAAATATCACCATTTTTGGCCTCCTTTTTTGCACTGCTTCTAATGCCAGTTCCCAAACCATATTGTGCTTCAGTTAATGTCCTCACTAAAAACCTCACCCAACAATGAATATCACAAGAGATATCTATAATTATTTATCCTCCAGTATCTACTCTGTCCCTTTCTCTTTTAGGAGTTGTGTTAAATTATTGCTTACATGTTGCCCATCCACCATGAAGTATCCTTCTACAACTCATCTTTTATCTCCCATACTGATGTCTTAATGTAATGTTGCATCCACAGTGTTTTAGCAAAAAGGCCTCTACACCACTAGAGGTTTTCTGTGTACTTTGGTTTCTCTTCTTACGGTGCTTCTACCAAACAAGCTTGTTCATGTAATGATGCCTTCTTTTAACTTTACAAGTATAGCTAGATGACTCGATCAATGACAAAATGTTCTGCTCAAGATGATTTTTATTCCATTGGACAATGGATCACAACAGCATGTTTATTCACCTGGAATACTACATTAATAATATACAGTAAGAGAATTGTTATAGGTGGCCTTTGGTAGGAATATGTTTTCCTTATTGGTGGAATATTCACTATGGTCTCTGTTCTCAATCTTGCCAATTCTAGATCTTCCCCTATGGTTCACAATGTTTGCCAAGGGAAAATATAATAATCCAGATACATATCCATGAGGATTCCTACAGTTCCTCAACCACATTCCCATAAACCCCAGTGATCATCAATTTTTTAAAAAGTAGTTAGTACTTAATAATTTAATTTAAACAGTCAAGTTATGTTATATCAGATAAAAATCTGCATATGCTTACACCAAGATTTGCCGTTTTCACTAATATCATCATTTCCACACAGATTCTCAGACATTTCTGAGGATTTTTTGGAGCCCACAACTTTGTAGAAAGAAGAGAAAGAAAAAATCTAGGAAACAAATAAAAACCACTAACTAAGATAACCCCCTGCCCCATTCCCCACACTAAATTAACATGTCAAAAGAATAAAAGCATCAAAGACAAGAAAAAGGAAACAACCCCAACGTGAAGCAGTGAACTGCTGCTCCATGCCAAAGACAAATCTTCTATAAAATTGTTTGTTTACTTAAGTATCTATCCTTGCCAATCTTCTATTACTTTCTGATCATGACAAAGGGCTGCCTGAAGAAGAAGTGGAGAGACGGGCTAGTGGGAGTGACATTGCCACTTGTACATCTGATTCTAAGCACCCTACGGACATTATTCAATCTTGCTGATTTATTATAGATTTTAATTTGAATAACGAACCTAAAAACCATGTTTTAATTTTGAACATCTTAAACAGCTATGTCTACTCTAAAAATTATGTTTATCAAATGTTTGTTTGATCTCTTTAAACACGCAAAGTGGAAACTATCTGTGTTTTTTCTATATTTTTAGATAATTCATCTTAAATCTTTTTTGTACATGCAATCACACACTGTTTTGGATCCAAGGATTCCTGGAAAATCGTTGGTTCCTGTTTCTATTTCCTAGTAACTTAGCTTGAAATTTATTCCATCATATTGATTTTCTTGCTTTTTAGTATGCATACCATCTCCTTTCATATGATATTCATGTAAAACGCTGAAACCTATGGTACTTAGGCAACATCATTTCCTCAACTTTTGAGATATTAAACCATTGTATATCCACTGAGGTAGTTAGTCAGAGCAATAGTCCTAGAGCCACAATGTATAGTCCTCCAGCCTAAATCTTGAAAGCAATTGTACACGCCATCAATTCTACAGTAATCAGTTAATGCTATCCTAACCCCTAATACGTGACATCATAATGGCATGCCAATGGATCAAATCATTGTTGTCTCAAAAAGTGAAGTCCCACTCTTTCTTGCTTCCTTTGTGACTATGCCCCATCACTACATCAAAAGGACTAGTGGGTAAGTAACCAAAACATGCCTCAAAAAGAAATTTACTAGTGGAAGAATGAATTGCACTGTAATAAGAATGCTCAATAAATGCCAAATTTTGCATACCTAGTCTTAGGATGCTTCCTATTGGGATCAAAAACCGCAGATCCCAAATCCTAGAGTGTGTTCATATTTTCTAGGCCAGGGGATGTCATCAAGAAAATAGAACAGGGACTCATCCACAAATTTTCAGGATGGTTGAAGGCCAACTACGAGAGTGGGGAATCTCTTCTCCTCTTCAAGCTCGGCCAAACTTAGGAGGGTAATCCTGGAGGTATCCTTTAACAAGAATTGAAAACTACATGGTAAATGCCTTCAAATTTATAATTTTACAACAATACCCAATTTGCTATTTTAATCCCAAATGTTGTCACTGAATTAAAACATACTTGTTGCATAAAATGACCTCTATTTAAGCTGATGACAGCAACTTTGCACAGCTGCAAGTTGCTTGTATGCACTTGTGATTTCTTTTAAAGATCTCCTGAACAATTTCAATGTATATTCCCTGGTTGTATTGCAAATCACAAAAAGCACACAGATCTGACTAGTTTTATCTCACATTAAACTGATTTGATTTGATTTATAAAGGGCTGTGTTGATCAAGAACACCTCCTGGACCAGTGCCTTTATTTGGTTATAGAGTTTTCAGATTATCAAGGGGGAGAACAGCAAAGAAATAGTATGCAATCGCCTAACTGGAAACCCAGATGCATGAAACTTGAAAACAGAAGAAAACATACTTATTATTCATTCATTTGCAATCTCAAAATGACCATTACAACAAGTAATATGTTATGGGTCTGTCAAATCCTTCAGATGGAGATTACAATCATACCACCAATCGTGGCAAGAGGAATCATGCAAAAATTTGAAATTCCCTAAATGGATACCTGCAGCAATGGAGACATATGATTCTGCTTATAAAATGTTCATCAATTCATCCATACAATTTGCAAATGTTGCCTCTGAAGATCTAAAACTTTCACAGTGTTTGAAACCCTAGCTGCCCTACACCAATCACCTAAAAAAAGCCCAAGAGACCAACACTTGGAAAGAGTTAAAAACTTCTATTTATAGCCTTTGAATCTCAGTCATAACCATGGAATGAGCGGGAAAACCCTAACCGCCTCACCCACAACATTAAATGCATTATTTTTTGACCATCCAATAGCATTAATAGTCATCTGCGGAGGTTTCCAATTCATCAAGAGGTCACTAGAAGTGTTTATTTTTTACCTTTTCACGCCTGGAGAAAAAAGCGGAATCTCGAGGGGGTCAAGGATTTGCAGAAGTTTGGGTGCTGTTAGGATTTGCGGGTCCGGAGGGACGACCGAGATATGCGGAGGAATCGCAAGGATCAAGATGTGGAGGATGAGGGGGTAAGTGGATATGCGGGATTTCAGGGGGTGAAAGGATATGTCCATATCCTAATGAAATCCCCGCAAGGAAAAAGAGTGAAGTGATAGTGGAAGAAATGGGGTGAACAGGATGGGCGGAGGTTTGGGGGGTTATGGGATAAGCGGGTGTTGGAAGGGCATCCGGATCCACGGAGATCCGAATGAAAGTTCCGCAAAATGCAATGCAGAAAGGAAAGCGGGGAAATGAAGGATGCGGGAAGGTGGAGGTAATCGGGATGCGGGGAGAAAAGGGGCACCCAGATATATCTGGATCCAGGTCAAAGTCCCGCATCTAGGACTTAGGGAAACTTCGCAAAAGGGAAAACAAGGGAAAAGGGTATGCGGGGATCCGAGGGATAAAGGGATATATCTTGATCCTGATGAAAACCCCGCATATCCGATAAGGGCACAAACTCTCGCAAGATCCTGATTAAGTCCAAACTCCAGTCAGAGACAGAAAAAACTAAGGAAACTTGGGTTTTTGAGGATTTTGCAGAATTTTAACAAGATTATAAGCACTCTCAGGCACAAAACAAAGCATTCCACATAGGACTTTAGGATTTTCAATGGATTTTATGGGCAAAATCAGGCTGGAAAATTCAGGTGCCAACACTTCGTACTATACCTGTTGTTGTGTTTTTTATGCACAAGGCAACATGCAGAATAAAATACCAAGGTATTCTATCCTCTCTTGAACAAAGTCTCTCAAAGACTAAACTATGTGATCCAGTGAGACGACTCCAAGGTTCCAGATGTCAGGGCTTGACAATACGTTGGATATAGACTCAGTATAGATATATGATATGATTTGCTATGAACACAAAGGGACTTACACTGGATTTACTTCTTCACTCACTCGATTTAATACTCCTTTTCATGGAAAGAAACCTCCTAATGCCACAATAAGAAAATGCAAAAAGGTCAAGGGTTTAGAGAGAATCTACTATACTTCTAAGGACAATGAGACAATGAACGATGCCAAGATAGACAAATTCCTTCATAACAAGCTCCACTTCGCCATGACAAATTCAACAACTAGATGGAACGAGTGCAATCTCCCAAGGATGACTAAGGATTTTCATATTGTAAACACACATTTGAGTACCCACAGTTGGCGCAACTCAAACAAGCATCAACAATCAAACTATTGCAATAAATTGAGGTTCAGGCTAACTTTGCACAATGACTTGCCAACGACAAACCATCAAAAGTATGAACCTAGGAATTCATCAAATATCTTCACAATGCATTCACTATATCAATGAACTTTCTAATCCTATTATGCTCCTACTTGGAAACACATCTCAATCATCTTCGAGAAATAAGAAACCATGCTACGTTCCAAAACAACACAATTGTCACCAAGCTTCAATGAGAAATGTATTAATCTTGGAAGTGATTACAACAATTTTAGGTTCTCTCCAACAACTTAGAAGAGCTTCCTCTACTCTACTCCTTCTCTACTTGCCTACAGTCACTCTTATCTAATGTATCTTGTTTACAAACGCGGCGAATGAGCCTTTTTATAGTCCTCAAAATACAATGAAGGGCCAAGATTGATTGAGCAACCAATGGTCGAGATTTTGCCACATCAGCAATTAGTTACAACAACCAACTATTTTTAGTAAAAAGTAAAAGTTGACACAACCCATGTACATAAAAACCCAAAGGGAATGAAGGCACGTTTCCCAAAGTGATAAGCATGAAATGTTGGAATTTCTGGGAATCTTCTAGATAGGGCGCCCTCTTTCTCTTGGTCTTTGTTGCAAGTACATTGAACATGGACAAGTGACATGGCGAGCTTTGATTGATCGATGATGTATAAACGCCACTTGAGCATTTCTTGAGCAAATTTGCTTGATTTTCAATATTTTTTCAATTTCTTGATGCTATTCCCAAATTTTATCTTCTTTTCTTGGCAAAGTCTTGAAACTGGATTTTCACTTCTGGAACTATTTCTTCTCAAATGTGGAATTTGGGAACTTGTCCTTGTTCTTCACTCCTTGTTGTTGTATTTGCATTCCTGTAATTTGTGGATTTGCTTGATAATCTTGCTCATTCGACTAACTTTTCTTGTGATGCTTGTGTAGGATTCTTGCTCTGGATGTTCAAGTAGAGAAGATGACTTGGGCGTGTATTCCTGGAGTAGACCTCGTGATGTTTGCTCTTGATCTTCTTCTGGTGGATGAAGTGGAAGGCTCTTGAATGTGGAAGTAATCTTCTGGATACTCAGATGATGGAGCTTGCAAGGTGATGATGAAATCTCCTCTGGAAGTAGGATGATGGTGAACTTGATGATATCTTGATGAAGTGCAAAATTCCAGTGACGATGCTTTCTTTGGATGCAAGGTGGATGATCTTGATGATGTCTTGATCCTCTGAATGCTCCTCTGGATAGCTCGCCTCCGGATTCTCACATACTTGCAAGATGAAAATTCACAAGTCATAGTACTTGATAACGGAAGCATCATGTCAAATGCATGAAGTAAAATTGAAAGATATTGATTGAAATTTCATTAAATTTCCAAAGTACATGAAGGAGATTTTTATTGAACAAGGCAAATGTGAAGGTGAATTGGGTGGCGCAATTTCCACTTGCACTTGGAAATTGCGACTTTTTGGAGGGATTTCCACACACCACTGTAAATTGCGACTTTTTGGAGGGATTTCCACACCACTGGAAATTGCGACTTTTCTTCCTTAGCATGTTTTTTTTACTTTCAAACTTTTCCAGTCGCTTGGCATGGATTTTCTATGGATTTCAAATGGATTCAATGGGTTTTTCATGAATTGGAAGTGATTTTTGAAATTTTTTCATTATCAACCAAAAGCACAAACACTATATTGGTGCAATTTCCACTAGTGGGTGGAAATTGCGACATTTCCACTCATGCCTAAAAAATGCGGCTTTTTCATTTTTCAAATGACTTTCTCCTAATGATAATCTCAATGTTTTGGAGTTGATTTTTTTTTACTTTCATGAGCTCAAGGATGAAATTTCATTTTGGCGCATTTTCCTTACTAGCAGGAAATTGCGATTTTTATAGGGATATCCACAAGTCAGTGGAAATTGCGATTTTTCCACCTTATGTTCAAATTTGCGCCACTTTCCATGAGGTTTTTCAGTGATTTCTAATGAGTTTTTTGAAGTTTCCTTGATGATTTTTCATGATTTTTCCAATTTGCAAGATCTAAGGATCAATTTCTATTCAAATTTCCTCCTAATCACAATTTCCACATAAAGGTGGAAATTGCGAATTTCCTTCTCAAGTTAGATAAACTTCTTCACAAATTCCTTTAAGTTGTGAATTTCGCATATTTTCAAACATGTTGAGGATTACATATTTCACTCCCTTAAGGAATTCCGCAATTTTAACCTTGTCTTGGATTACATTCCACATCGTACATTTCTCCCTATCCAGAAATTTCGCATTTTTTATGAACTCTTGGATAAATTCCTATCGCATTTTTGAGAAGTTCATGGAATTTTCATGTCGCAAATTTGCTAACCTCTAGGAATTTCGCATTTTTAAGGGTCCTGAGGATTTCGCATTTTCCTTGGAGAGGTGGACAAATCTTGTCTTGGTCGCACTTTTGGCATTGTTAAGGATTGGATTCATGTTGCAAGTTTTAGTTCTCCCAAGATTTTCGCATTTTTTATGACCTCCTGGAATTTCGCATTTTCCTCATGAGCCTGGAATTTGCAATTTTTTTCTTACCTAGCCATTTTTCAGTACTTGAAATCCTGTATATTTCAAAATATATTTAAGTATGGTTTGAATTTCCTATACTTTAAATATTTTGAAATATACTTTCAGGATGTTTGAGATAGGTCTCAGATCCATGAGATTTAACATGCAGATTCTAGATTTTTGAGGATCCACCAGATTTCAGACTTAATCAGTTTTCAGGAGTTCAGGACATTAGACTTAGTCAGTTTCAAGATTTCAAGACATGCATTAGGATGAAGGCATAAGGATTCCTCAGTTGAATATCCATCCCTTAGGCAATTTCTTCAATCACTTCATGGATTTAAGCAACAACTTGGCGATACTTGGACAAAACAACACTACCAGACATACAAACTCAGAGAAAACTTAAACCCTAAAGCGAAATGAAGGCAAAAAGCGGAAAAAAGAGGGGGTCCCCATTTGCAATGGGGCGATGTGTGAAAACGTCACAACAGTACCCCCTAAAGAGATTCACTGATGTCCTATAGACCATTTGGGTCTGATCATCCATTTATGGGTGCAAATATTTGTAAGAGATTTATTAAGATACTATCTTATTATTTAATGGTCACTCTCAGTTAGATAGGTTCCTAGATAAGTTTCCTTTTTCGTCTTTAGTTTAGGGTCTATCCATTCTGCTTTCTTTGTTGTAGTTCTTCTGCTTTTGTCTATTTTTAGACTTTGTATTTCCTATATATTGAGCTTTTGCTCTCTCATGTAAATAACACATTACATAATACATTATTCAATTTTCTAGTTTCATGTAACTTTGTAACATGGTATCAGAGCCAGGTTAGGTCGTGGAGTCGTTTGCCCGATGGAGGATTCTGAAATCATTTTTCTGGGTTGAGATCCTCAGGTGTCTCGTTCTCTCCTGGTCTAGGCCATCGGCCTTTGTGTTTCTAGTTCGCACGAGTGTCTTGAAATCGCGATAGGGTTTCCGCTCTATGTCTATTCGCGTTTTGGGAGTTCTTTATTTTGAGACTCAGCTTCACGTCTTCCCTGAAGCCGACGTCCTTCTATGACTACAATTTCTTTCTTCTGCGGCGGCTGTCATTCTCTCTTTTGGCCGTGATTCGCGAGTTTCTGTGTAACGGCAAGTTTCTTCCGTCGGGGGCCCTTTCAAGCAATTTGGTCGGGCGATTCGTGTGATTTCAGGTCGCGTTTTTTTTAAAACCCCTGAGGCCGCGTCGGTAAATCTAGAATTCATGATTTATGGCGACATGTTTTGTTACTTTCGGCATCTGTAAGACTCGCGATTTGGAGTCTTTTTCTCTTTGACGCCTTTAAGTCTGTGGTCGCAGACTTTGAAGTTGCGTTTGCAAGCCTTTTTGTGGCCGAAGTTTTCTGAGTCCTCTCTTAGTCGCTAGTCTATTGGCCAACGGCAGCATTTTATCTAAGGTCGTGGGTGGAAAGGTTCGAGTGTGCAGAGATTCGTGTTTGCTGCGGCTTTTCCTTGACCTGGTCAAAGTCTTCTTGAAGTGCTGAGGTTTGATTTAATGGAAGCACCCAACACCTTCTATTTTTTGGCGCTCTTGGTTTTGTTTGTTGTCGGTTCGCCATTGGTATCAGCTGGTTCGCTGCCTGAAGGGGCAGTTTTGTGACCTTTAGAGGTCTCGGTTCTGTATTTAAATTCTTATTCACCTCAGTCTGGAGATGCTATCTTTATCTAGTTGCTACATTTGGAAAGTCTGGGGCTTGTTTGTGGGTTTTCCTTGATTTGCGCTTACAGATTTGTGTTTCAAGCGCCCAGCAGTCATGCAAACATATTTTCTGTTTTATCTCGAAATCCGTGTTCGGATTCTGTAAATCTTTGCTTTCCATATTCTTGAGACCCAACTTTTGAAATCCGTGTTCGGATTTATCTCGAGATCTGTGTCTCAATATCTGTGTTTCAGATTTATTCCGTGTTTTCGAAATATGTGCTTCGTAACCCGTGCAAGGGTTATGTTCAGCTTCAGTGCCGTCTATTTGCTTCAATATTTGTGCCATCAGTTTGTAATCCGTCTTTTCGTGACTCGGAGAACGTGAAACATGGCATCCTGGTTCAAAAGCAGTCAGAAGTTCAACGGCAACAAATTTTTTCATCAGTATTCTCTGCAGGAACTTATCAAAGTTTGGTTCCTGTTTCGTAGCCCTGTGAATGGGGTTTTGTTTTTTGTTTTCTGTTTTCGGCGGCTTCCTGGTTAGGCAAATGTTTTTCTTGTCACTGTTTCTGGAGAGCTTTCTACCTTTTCGCCGTGGTTCACAGCTTTGAGGGCTTTCTTGGTTTGCGCTTACAACGCTTAGCCCCTTCTTGTCACCAGCTGGGTCTATGTTCATCATTTGTGTTCTGCTTCTTCGGATTCCTCGGGATTTTTGTTTCGACACCCGTGCTCGGGTTTTGTTCTCTGGTTATGCCTCCATCTGTCTCGGATGGCAGTTTGTTTTGGAAGGCATCAGTTTTAGTTAGTGGATTGACCATTAAGGGGGGGTATTAAGATAATATCTTATTATTTAATGGTCACTCTTAGTTAGATAGGTTCCTAGATAAGTTTCCTTTTTCGTCTTTAGTTTAGGGTCTATCCATTCTACTTTCTTTGCTGTAGTTCTTCTGCTTTTGTCTATTTTTAGACTTTGTATTTCCTATATATTGAGCTTTCGCTCTCTCGTGTAAATAACACATTACATAATACATTATTCAGTTTTCTAGTTTCATGTAACTTTGTAACAAGATTCACCCATGTTCTATAGACCATTTTCGTCCGGTCATCCATTTATAGGTGCAAATATTTGTAAGAGATTCACCCATGTCCTATAGACCATTTTCGTCTGGTCATCCATTTGTAGTTGCAAATAGTTAATCTCCTCAACCTTGTGTCCATTTTTCCAGCAACATACTCAAAATTGTACCCAAGAAACTTAAATCCCTATCTCAAATAATACTTGAGATAGGTTTAAGAAAACAACTCAGCAGCATCATTTCCCTTAGAAAATCTTTTTATATCAAATATGAATGCAAATATTGCCAAACCAATCTACAAAAACAAACAGGTAAAAATGCCTTTTTCTTAACAAAGTTAAAACTCCAACAAAACCAAAGATTCTCAAATGGTCTAGAAGGAACCTGTACTGGCATATACAATCTCAGCTTCCTATTACTAGGGTTGCTTGTACTTCACTGAACTCATTCCCTTATGAATATTGCTACATCATTTTGTATGTTTTATCAATATACATACCTTTGCAAACATGCCAAGATTATTGTTACACCAAAGTAACCTGCAACTTTCAAAGTATGAGCTTCCCTCATTAGTGGAATTCTTCCCTCCTATGACACAAAATTTTCCTCCCACATTGTATAACAAATTTGACTCAAAATCTGCATTGTGTTGTTCAACCATGGACGAACTATCCATGTTACATGTTCCCATACCTACCTCTGACCCATAGACATCTGGATCACACATGAATCATTCTGTTCCTATGCCTATAACTGTAACTTATGCAAACTGTGTTTTCTGTGGAATTTATCTTGTAAGCAAAAAAGAGCGTCTTCAAGTTGGGTATTCAGTGAGCTAAACTTAGTCAAAATTAAAACCAATCTGAACCTTTCACTATTTACACTTGATCATAATCAGAAATTGTACTTTATTGAGTTACTTTTCTGAGTTAAATTGTATTAGAATTTTGGAACTTGCCTTACAACTGCATTGTAGTTTCTGAACTTATCCAACAAAGCTACTATAGCCAGCTGAAACAAGGTTTACATGACAGAGATAAAAAGCTTCAGTTGAGGAATCAAACAACCAAAATGAAGCAACAGCATATGGTAGTACCCTTGGCTTGCTTAAAATCCACGAACTTCCAAGATTCTATACAGCTAATATAAGCATCTTCTTTCATATTAAGTTACAGTTGCATGTGTTGGTCTTATTTCATATTGAATGACAATTCATGTATTTCATAATAAAAGGACAGATATTCCCACAATATACAAATGAAATTAATTCAGCATCTGAATACTAACTTGCCCCATATTTGTTTTCACTCACAAGAAAAAAACCAAGTTACCAATTTGCTGCAAAACCATCCCAGATCTGGGTCCGGTTCCTGCCCAATCCAGGTTCCCAACCTGGACCGCTGTGGGTGCAGACAGGTCTCTGCAAAACAGCCCTGGGTTCAGCTGGGTATGTCCCACAACGTGCCAAGGCAAACCCGGGGGCATTGTCTAGCATCCAGGGCAAACCCGCACTGAACCAGGTAGATTGTGGTTGACTTTGAGACTTTTAGATCACAATTAGAATACAAACTTATCCCCATTATCATGCTCTGGGTAGGACGGACAAAAATGTGTGCATTGGCATGTGAGCTATCCAAAAAAATGTTGATAAAATGTTGCAAAGATTCAGCATGCTCAGGTATAACCTAGTATTAAAACACCCAACAACCGCTACATGGCATGGTACTCAATATTGTTTTCCATTTTAGCTTTGCCGGGATTCATAAACTTTGGTTGTTGGTTTTGTAAAACTAGTGAAAATTGGACTCCATCCACACTGTACGTGATCCACAAAGGAATAAACAACTATCTTTAGTTAAATCGGCAGGAGTAATTGGTAAAAGAGAACACAGGTTAATACTTTGGCACAATTGGAGGACAGGAAAATGCAAGTGTAAAACTTGCAATATTCTCTGGAAACTTACCAAATAAACAATTATCAGGTGATTAAAACAAATGTATAGCCATGCA
This sequence comes from Cunninghamia lanceolata, assembly GCA_027924645.1. Taxonomy (NCBI): domain Eukaryota; kingdom Viridiplantae; phylum Streptophyta; class Pinopsida; order Cupressales; family Cupressaceae; genus Cunninghamia; species Cunninghamia lanceolata. The sequence continues at coordinate 2,822,818 of BSBN01000998.1, forward strand.
GTGGAGTAACTGATGTTTGACTTCACCCCCAATAAAAATCAGTTTACTGATTTAATATACTTTGTAACCAATTCTTAAAGTGGAAGCTAGCAGGATATAATATGTCTATATTTATGATTTTTATATTGTTTCGTACGGATGTACCCAAAACCCACCCAACCTCAACAAAATTTTGCCATACCCGCATACCGGAACCAGCAAATTAGGAAAAAGGTATCCAGAAGATACCAATTGAAAATCCATATGGACATTTATTTGGATAAAAATCTTAGATGGCCAATTTACTTCAGGAAAATCATGCAATTTGCATGTGTTTTAGTTTGAAATTTACTGCTTCTATTACACATTGCAGAAAGGTTTGATATCGTTTTGCACTCTACTTAAGGGCAAGCAGATATTGCTTCAAAGACTATAGTATGCAAGAAACTGCAAATAGTAAAAACAAAATTCATCATAAATTGTATCCCTATATTCCCATAATATCAACCATGGAACTGACCTGATACCTAATTTTCACACCATAAATCCAACTGCTAAGTTGCACCTCAAAAAGTCAAAAGATGTGAAGGTCCTTGTATGTTTCTTAATTAAACAAAAAGATAATAACGCATCTATTTCTATATAAGCTACAACAAAAACTACATCCATACTAAGAAAATACTTGATTGCCTTAGCTACATAGCTGCATAAATAAGCAGCTGCACTTACCAAACTAGAAGTATCATCGTGGTCATTCGTGAGTCCAATCCTGTGCTCCTTGTCAAAATATTCAGGGACTTCACCATCATTTTCTTCAATTGTTGCAGCTAGTTTCGATGAAAATAAGATGAGCCCAAACCTCATAGGTACATTATTCTCAAACATATACAGTATACTGTTGACAACCTACAAGAAATTGACAAACAAAATCAGAATGTGAATGCACTTGCAGTATCAATAGTAAAAAAACAGAATACACCATAACAGACCACATTATGTATCTTGTGTAAGGATCAAACAGCAAAATAAAAATATATAATCCATAAAACCAGTCAAATCAGGGGTTCACCTTCAGCCCAGCTCCAGTAGAAGGATCAATGACATAAACAGCATGATACAGATTTTTGCGAATATAATGAAGTTGGCCAGGGAAGACTGGCATGAGAAGCTGAATCATTAAAGAAACGAATTAATCAGAGTAAAAACATAAGAAACGAATAAAATGGTAAACCTTTACTTCTGCACACAGTAAGGTCAAGTATGAATTGTGTCAGAAAATAAAGCAAAGGATGAACAGGAATGCAAATTAAATTATTGCACACTACATCTGAAAGAAACCGTGATTAACCTCAAAGGTAAAGGTAATAGCTCTGAAACCTCATTCAGATTGCTCCGCCACCGTCTATACATTGAATCCTCCTCGAGGTTGTTCAGGTAGTGTACATGTATCGATCGGAAGTCTACACGCAAAGAACTCTGTTCTGATGGTGCATGTGTATGCAATAAACTCTTTATAGCTGTTTGGGGAACCTACAATGAACATATCATGGTCATGCCACTTTCCCATCATTCCCTTAAGCAATATGTGAGACCACTGCAAAGACATTTAATTCAACAATCCCAAAAGAACTGAAACAACCTTCAAATAAATATAGTACCACATGCCAAAAACCAAATGAAAAACAAACAAAAAATTGAATACAATAATGAATAATCCATTCAGAAAGTCAAACAATAGAAATAAGTAAAAACCTTAATGGTAAAACCCAGAACTGAAGTCACCACTTTCTCTAATCGACTGCAGTTCTCCATATTGACAATTTATAAAACACTAATGAATCGCATTGAACCATTTAAGAATTTATCAAAAAATTAGGGTGTCTTTCAAGTTTAATAAAGAAACATGAGCAACAAAAGTGATGATTTTCTGGAATTCCTTCCCGACCTGATACTTATATTGTAACTCACTGCTCTGTAAAGTGTCTTTGGTCAATTGCAGACTTTACTATTATATCTTTGTTTTTTCTGCTGCTTTTTGCAATATGCTTAGAAAATTTCAACAAGATTGAATAAGCTGCAAAGGAAAAAATTGTTCTCTGAAGCCAATGACATTTTAGAAATTGCAAAGTTGATATAGAAAGAATAGAGATGGACTGGAAAATTTAGGTAATGAAATCATGGAATCATGAAGCTAGCAACATCATCCATTATGCGCCTAGTTTCCAAATCACTCTCAACAACTGGCCTCGCAAAAGCCTAGATCCATTAGTTTGTATTATCCTGATGAATGCCTTTCCTAAAAAATAACTTTGTCTGTTATGCCTTGCTAATAGTTTTTGGGAATTTGCATAGTTCACATTCTGATTGAAACTGTTCATATTTTATGGAAAAACATAAGATAAATTTGAATAAAAGATCCTTATTTCCTAAAGCACTTCTCCATTTTATTTCCTCCCTTCCTTCCCCTTGCTCCACTCCTCCCCCGTGTTGTCAGTTCTGAAATGCCCCACCACATATAGTGGAAGAACTCTCAACAAATTCTAGAAGTCACATTTTATCCAGACAAGTGTTGGCACCCCATTTTTCTTGTCCCCAATCTTGTAAATTTGTGTTGAAATCAACCATGTCCTTCCTTAAAACCCCATCTTTTATACCCGATCTGAGATTACTTTAAATGGGTGCCATTCATGAAATTTCCAGGTTGATCCCTCAAGTCATTGTGTTGCCTTAGAAATTTGTCCAAGTCTTTGGTTTTCGGCTAAGTGTTTCACAGTTGGAAAATCTTTTGAAAATGACTAGGTTTTGTTTTATCGGCAAGTTCGGCGGTTCGTGAACTTGCCGATTTACCAATTTACTGTATTTTCTTCCTTATGTTCTACCAAGTGTTAATCGGCAAATCGGCTAGTTCGCAAACTGCCAATTTCGCCGACTAAGGTTCATCATTTGGCCAGTTTGCCAATAGGAGAACAAAGGAGAAGGAAGAAGGAAGAGAACAAAACTAAGCCTTGGTCGGCAAAGTTAGAGGTTTGCGAACTTGGAAGTTCGTTGATAAGCCAAAGCTCCGACAAGAAAAAGAAAAAGTGAAAATTTTCTAAGGCAAAGGAAGCAAAGTTGAAGTGTTATGGGTTTTGTCGATAAAGAAAAAGATGCGAGGGGAAGTAAAGACAAAGAAGCGTGCCTTTTGTCGCAAAAATGGATGGTTTGCAAATCATAAGGTTTGCCGATAGCAGAGAATGCCGACAAAGGGAGAAAAAGAAAGTGAAACGAAGCGACAAAAGAAAGAGAAGATGAAACGCCAAGTTCACCGCTGGGAGAAATTGCTGACAAAAAGGACAAGGCAGAAAAAGAAAGGGCATGGAAGTTACCGAACCTTCAAGTTCGCCGATTTCAAAGTTTTCCAATAAGGCAAAAAGGGGCTGATAGGCAAAGCTAAAGTGCAAATAAGTAAAGGAGCAGAAAGGAAGATGATTCCATGGGTTTGTAATGGAGAAATTTCGCCGATAAGGCAAAGTAAAATCAAATGTAATAATTGAGTGAAAGAATTGAAATGTTAAATGTAAAGCATGTAATGAAGATGTAAAAGTTTAAAATATTTTAAAGTAAGTTTTAAAATATTTTGAAGTCTTGTAAAAGCTTTATCCATATACTTTCGGTGAGATTTTATTTTAAAGTGCCCATCTACTCCCTAGCCGCCATGAATGCAAACTTGATGAAGATGTACAGGTAGGTGGAATTAGTTGCAGGAAGTAATGGAAGATTGGTGAGAGTTAATGATGGTGCAGGTGGGCAGGTAATCGGCTCCCAGCTGCTGCATTAACTTTCCCCTATATATGCATGTTTCAGAGACATTATATGCGTTGGTCATTTTTGGCATCTTCCAGATGATTGGTGCAGTGCAGCTAGGGTTTCGACTACTATGAAAGTTTTAGATTTTTAAGGGCAGCTTCTGTAAATGATATTGATGAATCAATGAAAAATTTGTGAGTAGAATCATTTGTCTCCATTGTTGCAGATGTTTGTTCAGGGAATTCCCGATTCATTATAGGATTCCTCTTGCCACAGTTTGTGGTATGATTGTAATTTTCATTTGAAGGGCTTGACAGGCCCATAATATATTGCATGTTGTAATAGTCATTTTATGGTTGCATATGAACGAATGTTGTGTGGGAAGGGATAAATAAGCATGTTTGGTTCTATTCTCAGGTTCCATGCATTTGAACAATCCAGTTAGGCAACTCGATATCATTTTATTGTTGTTCTCCCTTTAAATCTGCAGACTCTGTAACCCATTTAAAGACACCGGTCTGAATGATGTTTTGATCACCTAAACAAATTTATAAATCAAACAAATAAACCTAGTATGAGGTAAAAGTAATCAAGTCTATATGTCTTGTGTGACCCACGTTATAAACAGAGAGTTATTTTCAATAAATATAAATGAATCTATTCTATAAGGGTTATACATGCACATTTATATCAGCTATATAGAGGTTTTGTGACAACCAGTTGTTCTTAGTTCAGTGACAGTTTTGGGGCCAAGGTAACGAATTGGGTTAGGTTGTTCATCAATTTTTAGTTGTTCATCTGATTTGAAATCAATACCTGTTTAGGTATACCCCTTTGGAATATCCCTCCAAAGACTAGCTGAGCTTTAAGTGTAGAGGAGCTTACCCACTCATGTAAGTTGGCCAAAATCGCCTTTAACCTATTAATAAGCCTCTTTCAATCACATTGACGACATCCCTGGCCTAGGTGGCTATAAAATGTTTTATGGTTTTGGGTTGTAGTCATTTTGGGCACCAACAACAAGTATTATGACATCATTTTTCATGAAAGATGTTTCCCATTAAGCTTTGAGTTCAAAGTTTTTCAATAAGGTAACACATGTTATGTACCTAAATTAATAACACCATCTTCATTATACTAATTATAAGTTATACCCAACAAGTATAATGAATAATCATTTGTATATATATTTTAAAAATGTAAAAACTATCCTTTAATTGTATTACTATTAAGTATTAACCATTAATTTTAAATATATAAAATATTAAGTCATCCAATATGGATAGCAGGTATTAAATTTACATGCACTAACATTCCATGCATGCAGTTCTTATGACTTTAGGATTCCCTCAATGCAATATATAGTAGTTCTCTAATTATCCGATAGCATACTCTCAAAGTTTACGTTGTGTTGTGACATTTTCACACATCACCCCATTGCAAATGGGGACCCCCTTTTTTCTCGCTTTCGCCGTCATTTTTGCTTTGATCTTACAATTTCTTGCCCTGATCCATGAAGCTAGGAAAGAATGTCTGAGTAGTTAGCTCACAGGGAACATTAGGAATGCTTGAAGTAGTGAGTTTTCCTGAGGATAAGTGAAGCCCTGACTATCATTCCTCTATCAAAACTGACCAATCCATGGCATAAGTCCATAAGAAAGGTCCTAATCTTTCACTCAGTGCTAATCTAGTTCCAAACCCCAGTCCCGATCCAGAGATCCAATCCAGACCCCAGTCCCGATCCAGATGTCCAATCCAGACCCCAGTCCCAATCCAGAAGTCCAATCCGGACCCCAGTCCAGGAATCCAGTCCGGAAGTCCAATCCAAAGTCCTGTCCAGAAGTTCCTATCCCTGAGTCCTGTTCCAAAGGAATTCATTCCCGGACTTCCGTTCCAAGGTCTATCTGGATTCCTATCCCGACAAGGTCCTGAATTCGACAAAGCCTGTCACTCCTTGGCATGATCATCTTTCCATCATGGAACTCGATTCCCGGGCCGACAGCCCTACTCCTGCATGACTAATCCAAAGGATATCCTTCTGATCCCAATCTGGGACTCAATCTCAGATCATAACTCGAACGATTTCCAAATCAATAGAGTTTTTCAGGGACTTAGAACAATTTCGAAACGACGAATGCCCAAACACTCCTTCGGAAGACTTTTAACTGCTGCACAGGAAGGTTCCTCGTCGCATATTCCAGTAGGTACTAGAATATGCGCCCAGGGAAGATTTTTCTCCCTGGTCGCATAATCCAGTAGGTACTGGATTATGCGCCCAAGGATGATTTTTTGTCCTAGTCGCATAATCCAGTACCTACTGGATTATGCGCCCTAGGATCAAGATTGTCCAGTTCCAGTGTCCTGTCCAGTCTAAACTTTGCAAATTATCAGGAAATCATTCATGGACTTGTCCATGGGTGCCTGCATGAAGAATTCACCATCTGTTAGAAGGATTTCGCCATAAAGATTGAAATTCCCTGAGAAGCATGAAAGAAAACTCCTCATTCTGGATCCCGTGCCAATGATCAAACCTCTATGAAGCAACTGGAACAACTCAAATTCCACTTGAGCCAGAAGAAAAAGACCTTAAGGCAAAATCCAAGAAAAAAAAGATCCAAGTCACACTTTTCACCTGTAGGTGGATTTTGCGCTCAAGGAAGAAATTTGTCCTAGGGTGCAAAATCCAGTTGCAAGTGGATTTTGCGCCCAGGGAGGAGTTCTGGCCAGGTCGCTGAATCCTTGTCCACAGGGAATATGTGCTCCTAGACAGCTGACTGCAGGACCTACAGGAAAAAATGCCAAATAGATTCCAGTTCCCTCCGGAGTATGTAACATGAATGGATTCCTATTCACAAGTGCAAAATTGTGGCCTTCCATCTGAATGAAATCCATCGAGGAGAAAATTTCCAAGACTTGGCCAAATTTCAACAAATGAGTTTCAGAATCACTCCAAGGGAAGAAATTCCTTACTCAGAAAGAAGTTATCCATGGTCGCATAATCCAGTTGCCTCATGGAATCCCCGACCTCATGGAATCCCTGACCTGGAATTTCATCCTATCCTTGCCTGGTGACCCTGGAATGAAGGAAAAATGTGAAGGATACCAGAAAATGATGAAAATCCTCTATTTGTTAGGGAGTTCATAAGTCAAATCTGTCAAATCTTGCAAGTTTATTTCATGTTTTATCTTTTGATTACTTTGCATTTAAGGATCTTGTCCATTGTGACTACTCGGGGTTTCCCTTATTTTGCAGGAATCCAGGACGAGGATGAGCTTCCATGAAGACAGAGCTCAAGGATGATCAAGGACTATCTCAAGCATCATGAAGTTCCAATACCGGAGAGGACTACTTCCAATGCCAGACGAGGAGACTACATGTGAATTCCACAAGAAGAAAAAGAAAATTCAGACTTGAAGGACACAGGAAGGGTTAGCATCAAGATCCTCAATGGGAGAAGATACACTTCAAGTTCCACATCAAGGACTTCAGTTTTGGATAAGAGGATCAATCCATGGAGAGCCAAGAACAAAAGAACAGTTCACCATCCATCGGGAAGAACGAGAATCCACGCCGGGATAGGGAATTCCAACTCAAGAATCCATGACCTCTGAAGGACTGCAGCCCTGGTCGGAAAGAATTCCAAATGGAGGATTCCTAAACCAACTGAAAAGTGCACCCCTGCTCAAGGAAGGATTCCTCCACATGAAATTCCAGGACACCATGGAATTTGCGACCAAGGAGCAGGACAAACAGACAGTTGACTGGTCTCACCTACCTACCAAGCAGCTTAGTCAGCCTGGCATCCAAGACAAGTGGCAACTTTTCATCCAGAGCAGGTGGCGTCCAGGACAGGTGGCAGCATCCCATGGAGCCTATGACATGTTCATCCCTATCTCTTTAGGGTTTGCACGGATTTTCAGGAGATCAGATCTCCTCACCTCCTCCTTTGGGTTATGTTTGCCTATAAATAGGCTAGGGCACTTCATTTGAAACTCTCTCTCTCTCCATCTCTTTTTTTTTCTTTCCTCTCATCCTCTTCTCTTCTTTCATCCTTCCCTGCTCTCTGAGCAGCTGGACTGTACATTCTTTCTTCATCACTCCATTTCTGCACTTCTGTTGAGCTGAAACTCCAAGGATCAATTGGATTGTTCTAATACAGACTTCCAGAGCAATAATATAAGCATTGAAGAATGGTGTTCATATGGTTGTTTGGATTTCTGACATGGTCTTCTTGATTTCTTGAAGCATATCTTAAAGTTTCTGATGTTATTTCCTTTACTTTCAAGCTTTTCATTAGTTAGAATGATGGAGATTATTACTGTTGAATGATTGAATTTGTTTGTTCATACCATTGGTGATTTGTGGCCTACAAATCACCGTGCATGGTTAGCCTGAACTAATTCCAAGTCTAACTTCGACTATTCTGCATGATCAATTCCATGTCCCTTGTTGGAGCAGTCTGAAAATCCTTACTTCCCCTCAGAAGATAGCACCATCCCTACCTCGCTGTTGTCTCATGACGAAGCAGAGGACTGGTTCTAGTTTCCATCCTCAGCAGTAGTCTTTTCCATCGGTTAGATTCCCAAACCCTTATTCATCTTTTGCATCTTCTTTTAGATTTTCGCTAGGATTAGTTTTCTAGAGCCTCATTGCCAAATCATCTGCCTCTTCAAGAGTGGAACTTGGGAATTCCAAGTTGTCCATTTGTGAAGGAGTTCCATTCACCCACGAATCCGAGTACGAGGAGTAAGGAACCATTCCATGTCCATGAAGGAGCAATCTCACGTAAGTCCCCCTCGTGATTACCAGCAAATCACATCATTCCACTGAGTCTATCCCTGTGCACATCAAGACCTGACACAAAAGGAACCTTGGAGCAGTCTCATTCGATCACGAAGTTCAGCGTCTGAGAAGCTTTATTCAAGAGAGGATAGAATACTCTGTGTTTTATTCTAATGTTTGTTGCAGTCACAAAACACTCATCAACACGTTGCAAAAGAGCTTTTTTTGGATTGTTATTTCACTCTCCATTCCCTTGGGACTTTTAGGTTCAAGAATCCTTCTCTATCCAATGGCCCCTTTGACTCTTTGAAAGAGTCAAATGTGATAGGGTAATACCCTGTATTCTCTCTTATCAGCACCAAATTTTTCTATAGTAATCAATAGAAATATAAATGCAAAAATATTACACTCAAGAAAAATATTACAAAATGTCAGAAAGTAGCTGCATGGCTAACAGTCCAAAAGTACAGAAGAAAGATAGAAATGCATAAAAAGTGAAGAAGATCCAACCAAAAAGTCGTGAATCAGTAGGATAAACTAGAAACGAAATATTCTAATGCAAGTTGTAGATATGCTCTCAATGATACAGTAAGAATGACTTTTCAGAGAGCAAACAAAAAGTGAAGAAGGTACAGAAAATAGACTGACAGTAGTAAATATTGTAGTAAAAAGCCATCCAAAGGTGAGCTAGGCAGCAGTGTCTGTTAAAATGTCATAAGATATGCTGCAGGAGCCTGTTGTGGATTCTTTTCTAGAATGCCGAGTCTGCTTGCTAGAAGGAGATTTGGGTTGAGGGCAATGGAGGTGTTGGGCATTCTCCTCTTCTTTTTGTGTGGGTTGGAAAGCCCCCAGATTATGCCTTTTTGGGGAGGCATAGTGAAACCCTCTTCTTGAAGAACTTCAGCATATCTTTTCATAGTTGGGTCCTGTTGATGATGTTTTCTTGACAACAACAACATTAGAATAAAACACCAAGTGCTCTATCCTCTCTTGAACAAAGCGTCTTGAATGCTAAACTAAGTGATCAAACAAGAACGCTCCAAGGTTCCTTGTACGTGATTTGCAACGGATAGCCTCAGTGGTGTGATGTGATTTGCTGGTAATCACAAAGGGACTTACGCTGAATATGCTCCTTACTTCATTCAACTATGTACTCTTTCCTTGTGAAATGGAACTTCTTCTATCAACTATGAAAAGAAAAGGCAAAAGGCAAGAGTTTAAGAAGGATAATCTAAAGACAATGACATGATGAACGATGCTATGATAGACAAATTCCCTTAGAAAACCAAATTTCACTTCGCCATGTCGAGCAACAACTATATGAAATAGGTGCAATCTCCAAGGGATAAACCAAGGATTTTCATATCGTTGACACACTCCAAAGTACCCACAGCTGGCGCAACTCGAAGGAGCATCAACAATCGAACTATTTGCAAGATGTGGTTCAGGCTAACTTTACATGATGACTTACCATCGACAAGCCATCAAAAGTATGAACCAACGGGAATTCATCAAATATCATTGCAGATATCCATTACATCAATGAACTCTATCTACTTTATCATCTAAACTACTTGGAAACACATCTCCGTCATATTCAAGAACTTGAAACCTTGCTAACATTTCAAAGCCACAAGATCACCATGCAAAACAACAACAATGAGCTTGTATTACTTTTGAAGTGTATCCTTACAACAATCTCACGTCTCTCTTCATGACTTTGAAGAGCTCCCTCTCTACTCTACTCCAACTTGATCTCTACTTCTAACCTCTAATCTCCTATCTCCTATGTATTCTCCATATCCCCTTCTCATGTTTTGTGTTAAAACACTTTAAAATTTGCACAATCTTACCTAGGGCGGGTTTGAAGGCTGTATCTGGACATTGTCATGAGGTATTGAAGATATCATCCATGTCTGCATGCTAAAGCCGCCCAAGTAAGGCGGGTTGGAAAGTGACACTTGAAATATTGCTTATCATCCACTTGACTTCACTCAAACTCATAAATCTTACTTACAGATCACCATACCTCAGTGTTTTGTACATGAAAACCTCAACACTTAACCATTTTTTCTCTAGGGCGGTTTTGGAAGTAGTGTGTGGAGAGATTGATGTGGCAGGAGACATTGTCCATCACTCCCTCATGAGGCCGCCCAGGTAGGGCGGGTTGGGAAGTAATGCATGGAATTCACCTTCAAAAGCTCTTAAAAACTTGCAACCTCTCTCCTAGGGCGGATTTGGAGACTTAGTCTAGAGAAAGTGCGTGATCACAACCTTGAATCCAAGACCCCATGCCAAGGCCGCCCAGGTAGGGCGGGTTTAGAAGGTGTGCTTGGACTGCAAGTGTCGTCGCCATATCGGAAATGTCCTGAATGGAAGTATATTGAAAATATGTTTAAGTATAAGTCAGATATTGAATTTCTTATACTTTAAATATTTATCAATATACTTCCAGGATGTTTGAGATGGGTCTAGGATCCATAGGATTTAACATGCAAATTCTAGATTTTGGAGGATCCACCAGATTTCAGACTTAGCCAATTTTCAGGATTTCAAGACATCAGGACATCAGGCTTAGTGATTTTTTATCATTCTTTCCAATTATTTCATCCTTGTTGGGAGGAGTTTAAGTAATGTTTGATTTGGAGATGATGCATGGAATGTTGCTTGTAAACTACTTAACTTCCCTCCAACTTTCCAACCTTGCTTGAAATTCATCATTTCTCAGTGCCTTGAGCTTGAAAACCTTCTAAACTTAACCATTTTTTCCTAGGGCGGATTTGAAGGTTCTGTCTGGACAAATGCATGTGCAGGAGGCTGAGTCCATGACCTCATGCCAAGGCCGCCCAGTCTGGACGGGTTTGGAAGTGAGGCATGGAAGTTTCATCAAAATCTTAGTTTTAGACTCCATCATCACTCCCTAACTTCCTTCAGTCAGCAAAAACTTGTGAAAACATCCCAACTTTCCCTGGGTGGGTTTGAAGGTGTTGTCTGGAGAAGCTCTCCTGATGGTGAAGACACTGTCCAAGAGGACCTTGTGAGGCCGCCCAGTCTGGGCGGGTTTGGACAGTACCCTTGGATTTCTTGCCTTAGTCAAATTTTGGATTTCCCGAATGGAAGTATACTGAAAATATGTTTAAGTATAAGTCAGATATTGAATTTCTTATACTTTAAATATTTATCAATATACTTCCAGGATGTTTGAGATAGGTCCTGGATCCATAGGATTTAGCATGCAGATTCTAGATTTCTGAGGATCCACCAGATTTCAGACTTAGTCATTTTTTCAGGATTTTCAGGATATCAGACTTAGTCATTTTCAGGGTCTCAGTGACATGCATCAGGATGAAGGCATATAGACCTCTTGGCAAGAAACTGTTGAGACTTGCATACACAACACTATCAAAATCATACAAGCTCAGAGGAAAACTAAACCTAGAGCAAAACGAAGCGAGAAAGCCAAAAAAAAAGGGGGTCCCCATTTGCAATGGGGCGATGTGTGATTACATCACAACAGGTCCTTGTAGAGGACCTCCTCAACAATCAAAAGCCTGTGTTGTTGATGTTGCAGGCAGGCAACCAGAAGCTCATACTGGCCATTTAATGGAATATACAGTTTTTTAGGAAATATGCGGTTTTCCGGGGTGGGCATATTGAGACCGTTTGCTTTGACATCCTTGGATAGAGCACGAATAGTGGTTTCCAGGCATTTTATAGCCCTGAAAGTTTGGTGCTTTTCTGAATTAAGGCTGCCCAAATAAAGTTTAATGAACAGTTCGAGTGGGAATGGAGTTATGGGGGATGCAAGTGGTCATTTGGGGAAGGTGGTGTACATTGGGAGAGGAGGAAGCTTAAAAAAGCCAAGCGAAAGGGCACACAACTCCTCCAAAGTATTTACCCTTTGAGGCAGTGGCCTAGGGTTATTGGAAAGACGAGGAAGGTTACTCTGAGTATGATGCCTGGGAGCATGATTCCTTTTCAGCCCATCTTGAGCACATCAAGTCTTGGCTCTTTGAAGACGACTTTGCACATCAGGGACAGTAGAAATGTTCTCATCATCAATGGAGATGGGACCCAGTCCCCTTGAAGCGGCATATCTCATGAAAGTGCTCATTGTGTTACTATGTCCTTATGTTTTCTTGAGTAAACTCTTATTTTATCTTTCTCTGGACCTTGAGGTACACTTGCAGCCCACAAGACCCTTATTTATATCCTTTGTAGAAATCTAGGGCTCATTCTGAAGAGATCCATCTTGTCCTAATTCTGGACATTCTTATTATGAGGAAGATCTATTTTTTATCTTATTTGACCACAACGAATTCATGGGGCAGTGTTACTGCTTTCATTATCAGAATGGTGTCAAAGTTTAGGCTCTTCATTTTCTTTTCTAAAAATCCAATTTAAGGATGCAGAGGTGTTAGTTGTAATGTGGCTACCAAGGGATGATTTGATGGTGGGAAGAATCAATGAGTTGATAGCCAGTAGCCAAATATTCCATACATTGCAAGTCAGGGAACCTTGTCTCCAAGGCTGCCATCACTCATTTCATGGGAATACTTTTCTGGCTGTGTGCAAAGAAAGGATGTGTAATTTTGCAGATTATCTATGTATTTATACTATGATGGATGAAAAAAATAAATAAATTTAGGCATTATAAATACTAATGCAAATTTAAACAAATTCCTGATATTTTTGGTACAAAAAAAATGCTAAATTTATTCACTACAGGGAACATATTGCAGCATGTGCCATCCCACTAACGCAATAATACATTCCAAATCAAGTAAGACCACAAGAATCTTACCTTAACATTGGCCATCTGATCAGCCAAGGACAATTCTCCATGAATCAATTCCAACAACCTAAAAATAGTGACAGCACATGCACATACCAGATAAAAATCAATAAATGAATTAATGAATAAAAACAACTAAATGTCAATAAATTGAATTAATAATTTGTAATATTCAAATGAAAAACAAAATTAAAGCACATTTAAGAACAGAAACATTATTTCAATTATACACCAACTTAGGAAGGTGATTATGAACTAGATTTTAAACATAATGACCCTCAATACTAAAATACATACAAACTGATTACAAGAAGTGGTGATTTGATATTTAAGGCAATGGTTATATGAATTGACCAACAAACCGGAACCTATTTAAAACTCGAGAACAATGTCTTATGATGATACCTGAAAAGCGTTGCAGCTATAGCAGATAAGGCAATCCCAACTTAGCTTAGTTAGGTCATACTTTTAGTTGGATATGATATGCAGCTATAGCAGATAAGCAAAGCACAATACATTTCTATATTTGCTACTATTTCTAAGAATAAAACTTCGCTGCATGACATACTGGATCGGGTGTTTTATTTTTAATTAGAATTTAAAAATTTTGTTCGATTTGACCCATGTTTGTTGTTAAGTCATCTCAAGGTGGCCTCCATGAGTAGTCATTACACAAATGAAACTTCTTCTCATGTATGTTGGTAATAACTGAAAGCAAAGGAAACTCGCATAGCATACAAGCACATTCAAGCATTTGTTAGTAGGAAGACAAACAGTGAATGCAATCCACAGCTTTGGGATCTTCACCCTCTAGCCCATTGACAAAGCTTTTGGAGCATATAATGAATTATAAATCACCCTTGTCTCACAATTCTTAACAATATTGGATTAACCCAATAACAACCTAACCATGTATTTGTGTTCAATAATTGAAGGTTTCCACAAGCATTTTTTATTGTGTTTGTTGGGCTTTCTTTAGGATTCTTTCTTTCTTAGCTCCCTGTGTATGTGGGCTATTTTTGATGATTATGTGCCTTAGACATTTGCAGACAGTTATGTTCTTTGGCATTATTGTTGCATGAATGGTGTTCTGATTAGTAAAGGCATTAATGGCAGTAATAATACTTGACACAAGGTCAATGTGTCTTTGGTGCCAAGTCGATGGGGACCCATACGTTTTGACCTCTATCCAGAGATCTCCTAGTACTCCATTGTTGGCAATATCATTCTTTTGGAGAACTTTAATGCCCATACGGATACTCACTAGATGCCTCTTCAATGTCTTGTGAGTTATGCCTTCGTGAGATGGATATTGAGGAGTTTGGTTTACAAAGAGTACCTGCTGACAGTGATACTGCAGTCATAGCCTATGGGAGGCACCTTCAATTGGGGGAATCTCTAAGCTCCCATATTCTCAATGAGCCCCTTTGCTCCCCAACTCTAGTAGGTTCACCTTCTTTCTCCATGGCGGTGGTGCAAGCATCATGGACTATGTTCTCACTAGCAGATCCCTCATTCCCCACATCTGTGATTTCCTTGTTTCCCCACAGCTCCCATTTCCTGACCATGTAACCTTAATGTTCACCCTCCATGCTGATTTTCACCCCTTTCACCCACCCCCTCCTACCACGCTCCCCCCCATCACTAGACACACCACAATCCTCTTTGATGATGATTCCATCATTGACTATGCTGCCCATCTTGCCCTACATTTGTCCAAATTCTTTTCCCTCCCTCGTCACACCATCAATTCCTTGTATGAGTTCTTACGTCAAGCCCTTTGGGATGCCACCTTAGACTCTTGTCTTCTCACTATACATTAACCCAATTCACCTTGCCCCCATGGATCATGCCCTATGAACCGGTGATATAATGATGAGTGTAAATCCCTTTATCAAAGACTTTGGTTTTTCCTCATTCGTGAAACTCCCTCCATACCCTCCATCTGTAGACAGTATCATTGTCTACTCTGACACAAGAAAGGAAAGTTTATGGCATTTAGAAAACTTGCCCTCCTTGTTGATCTCCACCACTCTCCCAAAACCTTTTGGTGCACTCTTCTCTCAAGCAAAACCACTGCCTCAAACGTCATACTCGAGGCATGGGTTTGCTACGCTAGTTCTCTGTACAACATACTCAACCAACATATTGTCATTATCCCCACTCCACCACTATCCTCTATTGTTTTCTTCACTTGTACCGTCAAGGGGACTATTTAAGTTGTGTAACAACAAAGCAGTAGATTGTGAAGGCCTCCAAGCTAATTTTCTCAAATATGGTGTAGAATCCCTTGCCCTCCCTTTAGCAAAGTTGTTTAATGAGGTGATTTGTTTAGGTTTTCCTTAGTCTTGGTTCCAACACATAATTCATCCAATTCATAAATTCAGAGATGTCTCCAACCTTGGTAACTACAAGACCACTATGATTGGTCATAAGTTTGCCAAACTTTATGCCACAATGCTAGACATGCAACTTTCAAAGCACTTTGAGAGAGGTAATCTCAAAGCTAGGGGGCGGGCTAAGACTACCAAACTATTGACTGCATCTTTGCACTTTGGGCCATTATTGAGGAGGCTCATCACCAATCTTCCAAAGACTTTTGTTGTTTTATAGACCTTATGAAGGTCTTTGACTCAATTCCAAGACACCTGCTTTTCCAAAACTATGTAGTGTCTCTCAACACCACAACTTGGAGGCTTTATAAGACAATTATTGGGCAATTTTGTACTTCTCACAATGTTTCTTTGTGAAGAGTACCATTGGGGTCAACCAAGGATGTCCTCTCTCACCGACCCTCTTCAACAGTTACATTGATGAGTTTGAGGAGTTTCTTTGGCAGCATACCAACATTGATGGTGGTTGTCTTTTACATGGGGTGGTTCTAACCATACTACTTTTTGTCGATGATGATGTCCTCTCTATTCTATCCAAGGCGTACAACAAAATCTTGATGCTCTTGCTAGTTTATGTGATTTTTGCCAACTTGTGGTCAACCTTAGTAAAACTAAGGCCATGATTTTCAACATCTCCAAACGCTCTCTTTCTAGATTCCAATTCTTCTACAAAGGGGAACCTTTGGAGATCACGTCGACATACACCTACTTGGGAATCCCATTTTCTTGCCCATCCTTTAGCATGAACCCTGCTTCTCAATCACGCCTTTGCAAGCGATATGCCTCTTTTTCTATCTTGGAGCATAAGTGTTTCCGAATCCACATCCAACATATCCCTTCAAACACGCATTTTTGATACAATCATCAAACCTACAATTTTATATGGGTTTGAAGTTTGGGGACCTAGTTTGGGGTCTATTGATTGGGCTCATATTCAGAGTGTCCCAACTCTTAAGTTGCGGCACATGATCCATTGCAAATGTTGTATTCCTCAATGCATCGTCCAAGACAAGTTTGTCATTCAACCTTCATGCCTTGAGACTCTCTTCAAACTTATTTTGTACATCCACAAACTCAAATCCATTGGAGATTCTGCTTCAGGTCGTGAGAGATACCATGACATTGTTGGTATTTCATGACTAGCTTGCTCCTATCGATCTCTATATTGATAGACTACCTCCTTTCATATATTCCTTGAACACAACTTGTTGACTCCTTCCCTCACATGAGGTCATCACTAAGGTTACTGGAGAGGATATCCACAAACAATACATCCAAGTCACAACTAACATATATGCAATATTCTGTTCTAATTTCTGATTTGTAATAAAAATGATTGAAACACAGCCAACATATATCTCTAATCATAAAATGCAAAAACCCTAGTTTGCTGATTAAATTTAGAATTTGCAAAATTGAAACCCTAGGCTGGTGAAATTGCTATTAAACTAGTGTTCCACAGGGACATGTCCCCCCCCCAAACAAACCGCATGTTTCCGAGACGAGGACATTTCGGGGACGCGAGGACATGAGGGAAATGTCCCACCACCGCCACCCACGACCTGGGGGTGTTTCCGGGATGTCCCCTCGCGCTTTTGGGACATCCCCTTTATTTTTAGTCTTCTTGGAGACTCTGGGACATCCCCAAGACGCCCAGGGGACTCCCAGACGTCTCATAACCGTCCCCGAGACTCCCAGACGTCCCCCATGGCAACTAAGGCAAAAAGTTGATTTTTTTAATCAAATTTTTTTGGGGATCTTAGTCCTACTAACCCTAACCCTAATGGTCTATGGGCCCTATCCACACCCTAAGCAGTCACAAAAGTGAAAAAAATCAAAATGAGAAAGGCTAAAGGCTGCAATATTGAGAGTATTGGGATAGGAAAAGTAAGGACTTGGTATTGCATAAAACATAGTGATAAAATTGTGAAAATGATGTGCGCCATGAAGATTTGTGTGGTATCAAAAGCCTTAGTTTGGGCTTGGTGGTGGGGGCTCCACCCCTCGACCCCGCCCCGTATCGCGATAGGGAACGTGTGAGGGGCGCTGCCCCTAGACCCCCATGGGGGGCTTTGCCCCTCAAACCCATTGGGGGCGCTACCCCTTGACTCCACGGGGGGCTCCAACCCCAAACCCCCAACCACAAGCTTCTCTATCATCCTAGAGGTAAGCCTGTTCCTCTTAATGTTCAAAATTTTGAAAATTCAACATGTCACATTTTCATTGTTAATGTTCACAGTTCAATGCAATCATTGTAATGTGTTTAAAGTTTAGACTTTATTGTTTAGTAGTTACTACTTGCTAGTTTACTTAGTATGGTTTCATTTGTAATTCTTATACTTATTCCTTATACATCTTTTTATAACTAATTTTTTAAGTACTATATGTATTTGTGCCACCCCCTCACCACCGTCCCCAAACATAGGCCCCTTGTCCCCAAAACTTGTCCCCCCATCAAGAAATTCTGTGGAACTATGCATTAAACCCTCCAAAATAATTATTTCTTCATTGCAAAATATTCATTAGGAAATTACAATGCCAAAACTGAATTTTAATGAATTTTTCCACTCACAGAAGCACTGTACAACTAGGCACATATGTACGGCTACGGCTGGTGCTAATGTACAGACAGCTCTAGGGTATTAGTTGTTGTACGACTGCCGCTATAATGATTGAAAATCCAATGTTTGACTTGATAGCTACTGGAAACCCTTCAAAATGATAATTTCTAATTTTTTGGATTTTTTATTCACTCCCAAAAGTTATGGCAATTGTGTTGGGAACTATACAGCTGTCCAAAAGGTTTATGGCTAGCTGTAACACTACAGATCTGACCTGGAATTAATCAACAATATTTATTTCTCCCTCCACAATGGTTAGTGCTCCACTTTATTAATTTATGGAGACTAAATTGGATTAGGACAGCGTTGGAAATTCTGATATAATATCAAAAATGCTAAATTTCTCCTCCCCAATTGTGGCGCACAGCTAGGGTTGACTAAAACAACTCAGATCCAACTCTATATGATGTTCAAAGTTTCACTAAAAATCTGAAAAATCAATATATAAACCCTCAAATATGCTTTGGCAATGAAATGATGATATTTACTTCCCAAAAACATTGTAGCAAACTGAAAATATCGCCAAATCCTTCACAAATCAAAACAATTGTGATTCCCAGATGGAATCACCCAATATTGGAACAAGGGTTTTCGTCTTTAATCCCAAATGGTGGAATTCAAGAGGGTTTTCGTCCTCTCAAACACCGAACAAACCAAGAGTTTTCATCCTTGGATGCCCTAGATTGAACAAACTACTCAAATATGAAAATTGGATGCAAAAAGGATAACTTGAATGATGATTCTCAAATGAAGATAGACGCCTCCTTTTATAGTGCTCAAAAATAGGCCCTTGAGACCAAATTTCCAAAACTATTCAAAAATACTTTTATTTATTTTATTTAGCATTTAAAAATGTTTCTAATTTTATCTTAATATTAGTATTTAAAAATACTTTTTTTTTATTTTAGTACTATTGTTTAAAAACACCTTTTATTTTAATTATAATAATATTATTAAGTTGCCCTTAAAATTAAAAATTACTGGGCACAACTTAATATTACTAATTATTTTAATCCAAAAAATGGGACATGGCAGTCCGCCCTTCCCGGTATTGCTTGCCCACAAGCAATTGCAAACCCGAATGATGAATCATGTTGTAATGTCCACAAAGTCTGAATCCTGTACCTGTCAGATGACACATCTACCAACAAATACTGCAAGATCTACTATCTCTAATGTACAACTCATGTGATTTCATCACCTCTTTGAAAAACAGCTTGACCTCATGACTCCCAACATCATAAATGCAAACCTTAGGGAGATCCATGAGGCAATGCATGATTGTACCTTTCCACCTTCAACTTGGATCCAACAACAAAAGCAACCAACCTACAACATGCTCCTCTTCGACATGATAATGGATGATGCTTTCTTCCCCATGCTTGAGGATATCTTCAAGCTCCCACAAGACCAAAGGCTGCCCTATGAATCTGCCACCACATTTTTGCTACGCCACTCGGTTCTCAAAATGAGCACAATAACTCCCTCGAGTTCCAATAGATCTTACCACTGTATTGTAAGCTGAAACCCTCGTGAGTTTGGACCAATCAGCTTGCATACAAGCTGGAGCGAAGTTACAACAGCCATAATTCATTCAAAACCTCCTCCAAAACACATATACAATAGCTAGAACTATTGTTTTCTACAGCTCTAATGGCTGAAACCCTTCACAAACAGCATGATACATGAAAAATTTCCAAAAATCTGCAAACTGGTAGGTAAATATGAATGACAACAGTAGTTCAAAATCAGTAACCCTAAAAATCAGCAGTGCAAAAATGGTAAATTAACTGTGATACTGAAAATCCCTTGCAAAAATCAGCAACACAAAAGCTAGTACCAACCATACAATGACTAAAAATACTCCAATAGCAGCAACAAACTGAGAATTACTCAATCTAATGATTGAATACACTTGTATGAATACAAATGGTGGAGTATAGTGGCTGGAAATGATGAGGGCAGCAGCCCCCAAGCTGAGATTTATAATGATAGTGGACTTTGTCATGTTTTCTTCACAACATATTTGCAATATACCATCACTACTCTTCTCCATTATGCCTCCTTGTCATCCTTTACAAACATATCTAAGTTTGGAGTTACTCCACCATGCTTATGTTGTGCTACTCTAGTGTTTATTTGAACTTCCCCTATATGAAAGATACCTTGAAACACTACCTCCTTTTCCTTGGACTGTGACCATGGCATACTCAAAAGTGTGCTCATCTCTCCTAGATTGATGTCATCATAATTACCTTGTGTTCCAAGATTTTTACCCTAATGCCCCAAGCTGTACTTTTTGACAAATGGCATGGATCAGATTGTATGTGGGCTGGAAAGTGATTATAACAGTCATATATCGCTCAAATTTTCTCTCCAAACAGTAATGTGTAGGCTGGAATACTTGCACTTAGTGACCCCAAAAGGTGAGACCTCCTACACACAACATCAATCAAAGAAATCTTCCTCATACCTGCAGAACTATAGTTGCTCATGAAAGATATCATCAATCCAAAACATGAATTTACCAATAGTAACATAGTACCCTAGCTGCAAAACTGAGTTCCTTTGTTCAAAATCAAGAATGTAAAGGCTGGAAACTGCCCTGTACTAGCTGGGAACACTTCAACAATGGTAATGGGCTGAAAACTTCACCATGTGACTGAAAACCCTTCTATGAGTACAAAGAAGGTATGGAAGAGGCTAGAAATATTGAGAACAGCAGATCTAAGGTTGGAAACCACATACATATTGGCCCTTGGTTCATGCTTCTTGCAGCAAACACTTATCCCCACCATGTATAGTTGGTGACTTTCAACAAGAAAGCCACATTTTGCAAGTATCTCATTTGGTGGCCACCTTAGGAGTGTAATATTGAGTATATCCAAAACAGTCCAAACATTATCATAATGAAGTATCTTACCTAAGGATAGACCCTTGATTGTCTCTGTGCATTGAGTGACTCAAGCTACTTGGTTTCTCTAAAAATATACCTCCCTTCTTTTTGTTATAGCCATGCTTGGGAGTCCATTCACTAAACCTTGAAGTATTACTTATTTCCCATCATCCTTGAATTTCAGCTCCATAGCGAATTCTCCAATAGGATGCAACCATTGCATGCCCCATATTTTACCGATCCATCCTGGACCCGTGATATAAAAGTCTTCGCACAAAGTGATGACAAATTGTTTTGCCTTCGTGATGCTAGGAACAATGAAGCCATTTTTCATGGTATCTCATCCTTCTTGAATCCTCCATCACCCATCCAAAAGGGGCAAACCTATATCTAGCTTGACTCCAACAACACTATCCCATGCTTAGTCACAAAATCTTGAACATCAAAAATGACATCTATTTTACTTAACATCATCTAGCATCAATTATCCCGTTGTGATTATCTCCATTTGACCATCACCTATAATCTTGTTTTCAAATGTGCGACTTGTTGATGTTTGTTTTTCGACAAGTCAACAATAGAGTAAAATACAGAGTATTTAACTCTCTCTTGAGCAAAGCCTCTCGAATGCTAAACAAAGTGATCAAACAAGATGACTCCAAGGTTCATTTTCTTATATTTTGTGAGGGATATCTCAGTGACTTAGTATGATTCTGCTGGTAAACACAAAGGGACTTACACAATTGTTCAAACAACCTGTTGATTCAATGAAAGAGGTGGACACCAGAATATCTACGTACTACAGCTTATGGCGTATGATATGGCAATAAAGTACTTGATCCTAATTCTAACCAAACCGATTAAAGAAAAGGCAAAAGATGAAAGGGTTCAGTAACACTAATTTAAACCTAGATGTAAGGGATGATTACTGCTCAAGTGAAATCAAACCAACTCTTGCTTCGCCAGATTAAACAACTACACAAGACTGATACTATCTTCAAGGGTTATACAAGATGTTTAAATCAGATATGCTCATGAAGAATTCAACAAACATAGAGATCAAAGTTAAGCTCAATTTGTTCAGACCAACCATACACTGCAATTTGCAAGCCACAAACTACAAATGGTGTGAACATATAGATTTCACCACAAACAATAATGAAGCCTTCCACCAACTAACATATACTTAAAGAAAACTTAATCTAATCTTAACATTCGCTTGAAGAAATCCAAACCATGCAACACTTAGAAACATATATAGAATCACCAAACAATGAGTCTTATATTATTTCAGAGAGCTCTTGCAACAATTTTTTAGAGTCTTCAATCGTACAAATGAGGGCAAAAGGAGCCCTTATACAGACCTCAAGAATGTATGAAGGGTCAAGATCGATCATCAAAGCCAATGGACCAGATCATGCCACATCACAGGTAGTTATAACAAACTCCTATTTTTAGTATATGAAAGATGCAATGAAGGCATGTTTCCCAAGAAGATAAGGATGCCGAATCAATAGCCTATGAGGAGTCTCCATGTGAATAACCATCACTAGTATTTTGAGATTCAATGAATCTAGACACTATCTGCTTGACATCATCAAAAGGTACACTTGGCGTATTTTTAGTGGTTCCTTTAGCTTCAAGTACATCATCCACATAGAGGCCAAGTGTCTTCCCCCAATCAATCATCCTAGCTTTGCTGGCGCCAAGGTGGACAGCAAGTGAGAATATACTATCAAGCTTCTCATCAGAAACATCATCCTCTTGGAAGTAGAATGCTTGAACTTGTTCTTTCATATTATCAATAGTTATTTCTCCAAATGGATTACATATTTTCATCAAGGATGCATGTATTCTATCTTGAATTCTTTGAAGTACACTCCTTACTCTTGACATATCTATTTCTACCTTATCAAGTAGCTGTCCTTTATTGCGAAAGCAATAATACCAAGAAGATAAGTCATATGTCAGGCCTTCTTCAATCACTTCAGCATGTATCAAATCATCAATTGAAGTCTCCATCAAACTCTTCAAATGTGGCATGTATTGTTCCTTGATAGCCTTGAACTCAGCACAAACTGTCAACAATGCAAGTACTCTTCCCTTAAGATCAGCAATCTTATCATACACTTGCATAATATCTTCAAGATGTCTATATGTAGTTTCTTTTGACCTTTTCATCCAATCTTTCAACCTGTGAGATGAAGACTTCAACTCCTCAATATGTACAACTGTTTCTGGAGGAAGAAGAGATGGAGGTGTAGAAACTCTCTCCTGTTGACGGATAGGATGAACTAAGTGCTGAATATACTGCTCTAAGGCTTGACATCTTTGCTCAGCTTTAATTCTACCTTCTGTCTCTTGCCTTATGATAGCTTGAGCATTGTCAATTGAATCCTGAAGTTCTTCTACTTGTGTTCCAGTCAATGGACCCAAGTTGACTGTGTTGATGTCATAATCTTCAAGTGTTATATCTTCTATATTATTTTCAAGCCTTGGAACTGCTACATGTACTTTCCTTATACCTGCTTCATCTTTGGTGATCTTTGAAAGAATAGTTGCTTTCTTCTTTGGTTTTTCATTAGACATATCTAGAAGCAACTCTTCAACTGGAATAGGAGGATATTTCTCAACTTCACAACTTTCCTTAATTCTATCATGCAACCACTCCGGCAATGATGAAAGATCCTTTAACTATTGTATCTGCTTTCCTTGTACAGGCAATGATTCTTCTTCGGCTTCATCCTTGTCTTCAGTGTTAGCTTCATCAATGATCTCAATATCATGTGGACTTGAAGGCACTTCTTCAAATGGAATATCTGGGACTACATCTCTAACATGCACCACTATATCCTGATTCAGTGGAGTATCTCCTGGCTGTCCAGACGAAGCAATTTCAATACTCATTCTTTTCTTTTTCTTGCTTGATTCTTCTTGTGCAGATTCAAATTGTTTTCTTTTCTTTGCTTGACTTGAATCTCTTTCATTGTCCTTACTTCGCGAACTCCTCCAAGGTGCACTATGCTGTTCCTACTGCCCAACTTCTCCCATTTTAGTGTAAGTGAGTTTCTTTCCCTCATCTATCAATGCTTGTACTTGCTCTTTTACTTGTTCCTCGATGATAGCAATGATAGGCTTTATCAATTCTTCATCATAAACCCTATCTCTATCAGCCCAGTTGATGTCATAAGGTAGGTTCTGGATCTTATTGTATTCATCACCTGAGAGGGTTCTTTCATCATCTAACTGATCAGGAATCCTTAATACCTTAGTAGCTCTCACTAGATCCCATTTCAACCTTGAACACTTTTGCATCCTGATATCATCATCATCAATGGCATTAGCCAAATGATCCTCAAGCTGCTCAACATGCCAGTAGGAAGAATATGACTGCTTAATAGCTCTGTGTGGATCAAAGTTCTCCCTCCTTGAATCATGAAGATGTAGATGATATGCCTGAAGCTCAACCTCTGAATGTTCAGCTACTTGAAGTGATGGACAAGAGTAATATCTACCAAGCTGGAGAGGAAACTGAACTCCGGCTTTCTTTCTTGTCCTTTGCATTTTATGGAATTCTAACAATTGTCTTGAAACTTCCAGCAACACCATCCTATTGGTAGGATATCTAGGCAATCTGTATGGAAAGGATGTGAAACCCTGAATTCTAATATAGGTAAACTTGTCATATTGAATGTAGTACCTTCCATATTGCTCAATGAAGTTTCTAGCAGCACTTGTTAGTCTTCTATGCAATTCTCCTCTCAACTTTCTTACTATATACATGGCGAAGGCATCATTGAACCTCTTGTAATGATTGATGCTCTTCAAATGGAGCTGAGGATAACACTGATGTGAAAGAATCTGTCCAGACTTAGTACCAACTTCTCCTTTAGATGTTAATCCTTTATAAACCACATTTCTTGCGAAGATGTAAACAAGATAGGAAGTCATGAAGAATGATTTTGTTTCATCAAACCTTTCAAACTGCTCATCAAGGCAATGGCTTATAAGACCAGCCCAATCGACCATCTTATTCTTTGTAAACACATGATCAAAGTAGGTATACATCCATCCTTCAAAAGTAGATGATTGAGGCCTACCAGTTACTCGATTCAAGAACATGATGAAGTAACTTATCTCTTGTTTGAAGTCTGCCTTGTGAAACTTTGGATCTTCAGAGTTGTATATTTTGATTGATGAATCTATCATCCACCTCTTCCTCACTTCTTGCATGTAGTGCTTGGGGTTGCCTTCAAAAGTACATTGGGCAATTGTAGGACAGATGAACACTGCTTTCTTGTTTGGGATGTTGAAGATCTCCTAAATGGCTTCTCTTTGCAGGTAAGTGAGGACAGTCCCGTCTTTAGCTATAATTTGTCTCTTCTGCTTATCATAGTGTTGAATACATTCCAACACTAGCTCAGTGCTAGGCAAGGTAGGTGGGAAGCATGCTACTTGAACAATTCCACTCTTTGCAATGGCCTTGATGTCTTCATTCCTCGTGATGGCGAGCAAGAAATCCTTCATCTCCTCTAAATTGACGTGTCCCATGTTGGTATCTCCCACGTTCTTCCAATGAGTTTCGAGCTTGGAGTCAGGTATGTTGGACTTGGCATCCATCTTGATCATCACTTGCCTCTCCTTCGCCGTCATGCCCATCTATCTACAAGACAAGACTCGAATAAGTGACTTGAAATGATAGATTTTACCCTCATAAACCTGATTTTTAGATGATAAAATCATGATAATCTGCAAAATTAACAAATAAAAGGCAATTTTATGAAGTAAAAAGTGATTGAAACATACCTTATATCAAATTTCTGACCTAGAAAAATGCAGATTTCTGTATAAAATGATAAAAATCAGTATTGAAATGACAGAAATCAGATGTAAAATGTCAAAAATAAGTCTCCACAATGCAGATCTGCCTTAAAAATCTGCTCCTCCTTTAAAAATTCCCTCGTCTTAGAAAATTCGCTCCTCTTCTAAATTGCAATGTGAATTATGATAAAATAAGGTGAAGCGCTCTTTCTTATATAGTAAACTTGCCTATATTAAATGCTGGTCAGCTAGAAGGGGGTCGGCCTTAATTAGGCATTTAATGCAATTGTTTTAAAATTTCAAAGTTCATCTTTTCAAAGGCGCCAAAATTGATAAGAATCTATATGGTGGGCGCCCAAAGCTATTCTTCCTTCCTCTAGGCGCCAAAATTGGATAAGATGAACATGAAAAACGCCTTGGTCTTAGATGATGCTCATTTCATCCTCAGTAGTTCTTAAAGCCTTGTGAAATTTTAATAAGTGCCACTTGATGATGAAAAGTCACCTAGGCGCTAGGCGCCCCATATGCATTTTGGAGGAGCTCAAACATTTTCTTCAAGGCATCATTCGATCCATCTTCACATACCCACTTCATTCCCTCAAGGCGCTTCAAGGTGATTAACTCATTCCTCACCTCTTCACTCAAGTTTGTTTTGAACCCCTTAGGCGCTTATCACTCACCATTTCAAACTTCAAAACACTCTAGGGCACCCATAGTCACTCCCATTTCAGAGACTCCAAAGATGATACTATTTTCAAACAAGGGCGCCAAATCAGGGAAATAGAGTCATAAGGTGCGCCAAGGAGTTCATGTTTGGTTTAAACTATTTAAAGCCTCTCAACACTAGGCGCTACTCTTTGAAAGTTTTGGCATGCATTTATATCATGAGGAACTTATCATCTACTATCATTCAAAGGGTCTTCATAATGCATTCACCAAGGCGCCCATTTGATGATTTCTCCAACTTAAGGCGCTCAAACCTAATGATGACTTACCTGTCATTCTCCCAAGGCGCGCTTGGAGGTTCATTCATCTTCAAAACAAGGGCGCCAAAATCATGTTGACAGTGAAGGCCAAGGGCGCCCAATGGTCATCAAACTCAACCTCCATTCCTCTAGGCGCCATCATAGTTCATGCCTTGTATTACCCCTACCCAAAAGCGCATCCTAGGTGATTCCAACATCAAGGCGCCAGAAAGGTTGAACTTCCACATGAAGGGCGCCAGATAGAGCTAAAAGGAAACATAAGGCGTGCTAAAGTTATTGAACACTCAAAAGATGATCTTGGTGGCAAGAAGCGCCTTAGGATTTTAAGTTTAGATTTGGCCACTCAAAATGTCTTCACTCTAGGAGCTACCTTGTGGTGGTTTTGCTTTATGTTCCATCAAAACATGCATTTATTGATGAAGGCCATCTAAGGTGGGGTGCCCAAAATCCTCTCAACAGACCCTCTGACTCTAGGAGTCAATGAAGGGTGGTATGAACTATGAAACGTACTTAGAATACTTCATTTGCCAAGACTTGTTGCTAAGCACTTCAAATGGTCTTCACTCATACATAGACCTCCTCATTGATGTAAACAATTCTTTCATACTAGGGCGCCAAGAATAGACTATACAAATGAAATGAGCGCCTAACTACATTTTGTTTACTCATGGATACTTTTAAAGGCTCTGACATTTGAATCAACCCCTAGGCGCCAAGATGGAACACTTCACTCACCTTCCACAAGACAACATTCTTCATCTCCTCCACAGGGCGCCAAAACAAACAAGATTCCACATGAGGGCGCCAAAAGGTGTTGAAAGAACGCATAAAGTGCGCCTAGACTCTTTTTGCACTACAAACTTGTCCATTTAGGAACTTTGATACAGGGCGCTCTTATTGGAGATTCTTGCCTAGGCGCCAAAGTGGAGGTCCTTCACTAAGGAGCCACTATTTAGTTGATTTATGTAGAATAGGCACCAAAACTTGATGAGTTGGAGACAAAGGAGCGCCTTGTATGAGGTTCCCTTCACATTTAATCACTCTCAAACATACATGCTTTACATTCAATTAACCTTCTCATACATGTTTCTACTCAAAACGCTCATGATGATTAACGTCATCAAAAAGTGGTCAAATCCACAGGAAATGCGCCTAAAGTTCATCTACTGAGACCTAGCCATCTTAAAGGTTTTGACACAAGGTGCCCACTTAGATGTAACTTGGAATTTATCCTTTTCTAGGCGCTATTGGTCAACTATTTTATGTAAAATGGGCACCCAAACTCAGAAATACCTTCTAAGTACCCATTTGAGGTTCATCTTTCTCTTAGGCGCTCAACAGGAGTAGTAAAGTGCACCTAGGTGCTCTCTCAACTCAATACCTTCAATCTTGACCCTCAAGGAGTCTCTATGATGCATTTACAAAGTTTGATTGATTGACCAACCTTAAGATGAGGTAACTCTGAGATGAAGAACAAAAAAAAAAAAAAAACAAGGGGGTCCCCATCATGATGGGGTGATGTTGTGATTTGGTCACAACACGACTTAGCTCCAATAAGTGATTTATGAATTGTGAGCGTTGATCCTCCACAACTTCATTAGAATGCACAACATACTCTATATGATTCCTCTTTAACTTTCTTTCTATCCCAAATGCAGGAGACGAAGAATTCAATAGTGATGTCAAAGCCTCTATCCTCTTTGAGCGTCAAAAGATCACCTGAATCCCATATACAAAAATAATCTTGAATTTGAATCAAAGGATCTACATTCTGCATGCTACTCTAAAAATCAATCAAACGCTCACCATTTGAAAGTTCGAAGGAATCCAATAAGTGATACCTTTTCCTCCTTGACTTCATCACATATGCAATCATTAGAAGTCAATAAAACATCATTAATAAAGGTTTCTTACCTTTGCCCTGTTCTTGCTCAATGATTTGTTATGATCTCTCTCGTTCCTTGTGTTCTTGCTCCTTGATCTCCTCCTTAGCAATTTCTGACTTTTCTTTTCCTTTCTTGACTCCTTGCCACTCTTTGCCATCAACTCATAACAATCCATGACGGGATAAGACATTCATTACAGGTTGCTCGGCTTAGAGCATTGTACTTTTCATGATATGTCTCAAGACCATCTATCATGTGACGAAGATGTGGCTCAAGTTTTGACTGCTCTTTTTTATTCATCCACCGTTCCAATCTCCTTTCCATTCCCATTATACTGCATAAAGTTAGACTTAACCCCATAGGCTGGCAAGATCAAAGTTTTGATACCACTGTAATGTCCCCAATCAAATATATACAATATTATGTTCTAATTTCTGATTTTTAATAATAATGATTAAAACATAGCCAACATATACCTCTTTTCATAAAATGCAAAAACCCTAGTTTGCTGATTAAAACCAGAATTTGCAAAATTGAAACCATAGGTTGATGAAATTGCCATTAAACCCTCCAGAAAAAATATTTCTTCATTCCAAAATATTGATTAGGAAATTACAATGCCAAAACTGAATTTAATGAATTTTTCCGCTCACAACTGTGTTGTACAGCCAGGGCCGAAGCTGGTGTGCGGACGGCTCTGGGGTATTAGTTGTTGTACAGCCGCCTCTATAATGACTAAAAATCCAATGTTTGACTTGATAGCTGCTGGAAACCCTTCAAAATAACAATTTCTAATTTTTTTATTTTTTATCGACTCCCAAAAGGTATGGTGGTTGTGCTAGGAACTATACGGCTGTACAAAAGGTGTATGGATGGCTGTAATACTACAAATCTGACCTAGAATTAATCAACAATATTTATTCTCCCTCCTAAATGGTTGGCACTCCACTTTACTGATTTATGGTGACTAAACTAGATTAGGGTAGCGCTAGAAATTCTGATATAATATCAAAAATGCTAAATTTCTCCTCCACAATTGTGATGCACAGCTAGGGTTGATTGAAACAACTCAGATCCAGCTCTATATAATGCTCAAAATTTCACCAAAAAACTAAAAATCAATATATAAACCCTCAAACATGCTTTGGAAATGAAATGATAGTATTTACTTGCCAAAAACACTGTAGGGGCATTTGGAAATGAAATGATAGTATTTACTTGCCAAAAACACTGTAGGGGCACTATAGCAAACTGAAAATATCTCCAAATCCTCCACAAATCAGAACAATTGTGATTCCTGGATGGAATCACCCAAGATTGGAACAAGGGTTTTTGTCCTTGATCCCAAATGGTGGAATTCAAGAGGATTTTTGCCCTCGCAACCTCTAACAAACCAAGGGTTCTCATCCTTGGATGCCCTAGATTGAACAAAGTGCCCAAATCTGAAAATTGGATGCAAAAAGGATTACTTGAATGATGATTCCCAAATGAAAATAAGCGTCTCCTTTTTAGTGCTCAAAAATGGGCCCTTGAGACCAAGTTTCCAAAAGCATTTAAAATACTTCTATTTATTTTATTTAGCATTTAAAAATGTTTTTTTTATTTATTTTAATATTAGTATTTAAAAATACTTTTTGTTTTTATTTTAGTACTAGTGTTTAGAAACACCTTTTATTTTAATTATAATAATATTATTAAGTTACCCTTAAAATTAGAAATTACCAGGCCCAACTTAAAATAATATTATTAATTATTTTGATCTGGAAAAGGGGGCATGACACATCTGTCCAGGATGGACAAAACGAGATGCCTGTGTGATTCCACAAAATGCTGATCTTGAACATATTGTTGCAGCTGTTGATAGTTTATATCTGCACATGTTTGAATTTATGGCATTACAAGCCAACCATTCCAATGGCAACACCTATTACAAGTCCTCTTTTATGTTCGAGGCAGTGTACAAGAAGAGTCTGCAATGGCCTGACTAGATGATGGTCCAGCTACGACCATGGAAAACTCCAAACAGCTTGGCTCATCTATATGCTCCACATCAATCACTACAAAGCCTACGACAAAGGATGTCTCGATAGCGGCCATGGCTGACATGGCCTGACTAGATGATGGTCCAGCTACGACCATGGAAAACTCCAAACAGCTTGGCTCATCTATATGCTCCACATCAATCACTACAAAGCCTACGACAAAGGATGTCTCGATACCAGCCATGGCTGACATGGCCTGCAATTCCTTCAAGATGAAATCTCTCTAGCACTTTGAACAAGGATTCCTCGTTGCAAAACTTCCAAAGAATAAGCAGTTGTTCACGCAACAGTTTATCCCTTCCAAGG
Source organism: Cunninghamia lanceolata (assembly GCA_027924645.1). NCBI lineage: Eukaryota > Viridiplantae > Streptophyta > Pinopsida > Cupressales > Cupressaceae > Cunninghamia > Cunninghamia lanceolata. The sequence goes on from BSBN01000998.1 coordinate 2,854,112, forward strand.
CTTAGCATCCCGTGCCATTGGTGCCTTCGTTACAGCTTTCTTGAGCCATTCTTTAGATCAAAGATTCAAAAGCTTTATCTTTTCAGCCAAACAAATAATACCTTAATTCACCACCATATGTCACAATTATATCAATGAAAGAGTCGAAATCTATGCTGAAAACTTCTTCCAAATTTTCAAGGCTTCGAAAGATTGCACCAACAATTTCAAAGAGTAACGGAAGTTTACCAGCACCCAAAACCTACGGTAACGGAAATTTTGGGGTTCCTTGTACAAAAACTTGCCTCCCAAGGCACAAATCTAACAGAGGCCTCTGAAGAACTCAACGAACATATTCGCAAGCAAGCTGTGCAGTGCATCTATGGCTCATCTACAAAGTGCTGAAACTCCCTAAGAATTACGATCTTCTTCAGCAACTCTTTATTCTTGTTCAGCAGCTTTACAAACACCCTGTCAACCTCTTGAGAGTCGCACAAACACTGAGGGAGGCTGCTGAACTCAGCTTGGCATTTTCCCACCATGGCATCAATTTTGCTGGAGATTTGAGAGAGTGAGGTGTTGCATCAGCTTCTTCACCAACACGAGTATTCCCATCATTGATTGTCAATCTTCCTTAGCAGCAGTTGAGAGTCGAACAGCTGCTTTTCTTTCTCAAAGGCTTCAACGTTTCTCAAGGGTGAGCTTGAAAAACTGACAGAAGAAGGAGCACTCTTTAAGGCAAAAACATGATGGCATGAATGGCCTGCAAGGTAGCCATTTGAGGTTGTGAGAAACAACGCTATGGAGACAGTGGGATATATTTGACAGATTTTTCAGGGGTTTGGAAGGGAGGTATGAAATGTGACATGAATTGAGAGTTTCAAATATAATTGAAGGATTGAAATTTTAGCAAATAAATTTTCTACTAATTTATTTGTTGTGAATGGAATATAGCAGTAGCTATGAATGGAGGATTTGAAATATGAAGCAAATAAATTTTACTGCAAATTTACTTGCTTTGTTTGGATATTTGCCATGGCGATCTGAAATGGACTGTGAATACATTTGAAAAATCGAAAAGTGAAACTCAATTCTCATTCATCTGAAAATGTAATAAATTATAGATTTTAACAACATGAAATGACTATTATGTATCTAGATAATAATAATATAAAATATGATTATCTACATTTAATATCTACACCTAGGATTATGTATAATAATGTTGCAACAACATATTCCATTCATCTTCTACATAGTTGGAAGGTCTCCTTTTATACTAATGTGCTGTATATGAAAGTATGTTCATTGCTATGTCCATTTGTCCTCTACATAGTTGGATGGGCTTCTTTTTATATATGTTTGCTGTCTATAACAGCATGCTCACTGTCCCAAAGTTATCATTTCCTTCAGAATATGTCCAACAAGAATATGTGACTATACATCGAAGAAATTCTCAATGCGAGGTTGCGGACTAAATATGTCAATTTAAACTCTACATCATAGAACCATGTTCATTGCTATGTCCATTTGTCCTCTACATAGTTGGATGGGCTTCTTTTTATATATGTTTGCTGTCTATAACAGCATGCTCACTGTCCCAAAGTTATCATTTCCTTCAGAATATGTCCAACAAGAATATGTGACTATAAATCGAAGAAATTCTCAATGTGAGGTTGAGGACTAAATATGTCAATTTAAACTCTACATCATAGAACCATCTTTCAATATGCATGTGTGCCGCATATGACAGTTAAGCCATTGTTCCTTCCTTTAGAATATGTTAGAAAAGAAAAATAATGTCATCTGTTGTTGGAATCTTTAATATGATCTCAAAAATAACCAAGTAAGCCATGAACATTACGAGAAAAGATCAATGCTCTCGGTGCTTATCAATGCTCCATTTATTGCCATCAAACATTTTCCTGGAGGCACCATCCGCTGATTGCCAGTGATTTCATCTTTGATAGATTGATTAAGCTGTAAAATACAAAAAAACATTTTTACTTTTTTTAAAGTTCCCTTACAATATATTTCTACTATATATATTTCCTTAAAATTTCATCAAAAATATAAAATAACTCCCAAAACATCTGAAAAAAGATATCATTCTTCTAAAATGACTCCATAGACGTTATATGGTGCACTGTTCTCAAACAAAGCAAACCTTCATGCGTGACAAAGAAGAAACAAGATTTGGAAAGTTTTGGTTGATTTCTTGCATAGTATGTAATGGGTCTGAAGCCTGAACGATTCTCTGTGCTGTTTGATGTCCTAGATCTGCAAAAGTGAACAGACACATCCAAAGTGAAGTGAAATTTTATAAATGCCCTGAAATAACCATTATAGGTCAATTTACAGCCACCAGAGATGTTAGGAAGGATGCAAAAGGCACCACCTGTAATAAAAGAGAAAAAAAAAAAAAACACTGAACAAAGAAACAGTGATGACCAACTATGAAATAAATCTGATGTATCTGATGCTTGAAAAACTATTCTGAATAGAGAGTATTGTAATTCATATAAGATCGTTACCTTTCAGTTCCCATACTTCAAGGGTATCCGACACTGTGGATGACAGTAGATAATCACGAAAGGCCATCACATCTGTTGCTAGCTCAGGTTTGCGTTCCTGCAAAATACCAAATGACATCAATTATGTGTGTAAGATTTAAATTAAACCTCACATGCTATATGCTGTACAGTGACCATATCATATAAAACTACAGAATACACACCAAAAGCTTGGAAAATATAAATCCTCTAACTTCTTGGCTGAGTTCTTCCGTTCTAGGATCTTCCAAGATTACTCCTATGTGACAAAGATGTATATTAGAAATGATTTTTACTAGGACATATTATCAGAATTGAGAATACTGAACAATACTCCACAAAACTAAAATTCTAATATGGTTATAACTTTATCTAATATTAATTTCTAAATACTATTGATATGTAGGTTATGAACTCATAAATCATTTATAAACCTTTCTTCACTTCACTATCATCAATGGCTTTGTACTCCATGTTCTTCAGAGCAAGTTCCACACCATAGCCACCCAGATTCAATATATTCCCTGTTCCTACGGCAGAACAGTACTCAGCTTTTGGTTCACATCCAGAAGGTATCACAGGTCGAACAATATATTGCACTTCACCCTGTAGTGAAAACAAGCAAACACTAGAGGTCAAAAAAGGCAGTTCAATGGGATTTTAGAAATCAGCTACAAAAGCTCAAGAATTGCTGCCAGAACAAAAAGATTCACCAATAACTCAAAACACCAGATTTATAAGTACCTGTCAAACAATTGTACACAATGCTAACCAAAAAACTAACAAAATGAATGAAAGTGAAATACAAATATTTCCTTGAGGGATTATGGTGCCAGCTGTTGCTACTGATACTTTAGGGTTTCTGGATGGAGCTTCCTATCCTAGGCGACCGTATCCTATCACCAATGCTTTTTATATGTCTGTTTGCAGGGCATTGTTGCCTTTGGCTGCTCCTTCGAATGGATTGATTGATGCTTGTGCCGCTGTGTAGGACAGGTGTTACAGGGGTTTTCAGTCGGTTTCCCCCAATGTGGATGCAGTGAAGGGCGTTTCAAAACCTGTGGGCACCACTAGTTCACAAAGAAATGATGTGTCTGCTACTGCAGGTTCCTCAAAGGATCTCCAGGCTTTGGGTTGTCCTTCATCAGGTGCTGAAGTTTTTGTCACATCTGCTCAGTTTTAGGAAACAACAGGCTCAGTTTTCCCCACAGATAATGCATAGTGGAAGAGGAGGTTGAACGGTGTTCGGGATTAGGTCTAGTATGTCGGTTCTAGCATCTCTGGCCAAGAATGGCTGAGCTGCATGCCTGGATTTCCAATTCTTATAAGCCCTTGTTGTTTGAAGATCCAGTTCTCTACCCATGCACTCAGGAGCTTTTTATTGCTGTTTGTGGCTCAGAGGAAGATTAGCAAATTCTTTTGAAAATGGGTCTGTGGCATTGGCAATCAGCCCTACTGTGTATGACACCATGGTTTCCGGAATTTTGTTCTTTCTTCCGAGACCTTTGCTCTAGAGTCTAAACCCAGTTTGGATTAGAATCTCGAATCTGCCACTTCAGTTTTGGCATCCTTCTACCATTGGAAATGCCTTAGGAAGATTCATTTCTATTGCCCTGGAAACTAATTCACATTTCCATTCAACCTTTGCTCAGATGCTTGTTGAGCTGGACCTATCTGGTGGTCTTAAGAAGGGATCAAGTTGCAGGTTGGGGACCACATATAGCAGCAACCTCTCAACTAGGAAAAGATTGCTTTCCGATGTAGATCATGCTTCACCTATGGACATTTGGCAGAAGACCGGTCACACAAAAACTTGAAGGGGGGCTCATCTTCCTCTTGGTGGGCTGGGGCAGAGCATTGCAATAAATGGTTTTGAGTGACCCTCTTTGTTGGAGCCCCCTCGTCTAGATGTTCTTGCTGTTGTTCCCTCATCTACAAAGGTTGTTTCAGGGCCTCCACCTCATTTCTTCAATGTTGTTCGCTCTACACCTCCTGTTGTGGTCTCTTCTCCTGCAAACGTAGTTCCTCCTTTTGAGCCCCTTCCTCACCTCAAGGTTACCTGTGCTGCTGACTTTCCCCTTTTGGGTGATCAGCAATTTGGGGGGGGGTTGGCTCTCAGATTGCACGAGCTCCCCTTGTTCTTCCCCACTTGCTCTATGGTCTTCTAATTCTCAAGGTGCGGTTCTGTTCCCTTCTTCTCGGAAATCACCCTCACCCCTATCAGTTTTATTGGAAAGCTGCTTTGGGGAAAAAAGCTTTGCAAATGATCTTCCAGTCTCATAGGAAGAGGGGGTTGGCTTAGTTTCCTAGCGCAGGTTTTTGCTTTGTGCCCTTGTTGATTAAGTTCTCCTCCCTAGTTGTTTTTATCTTAGTCACAGACTTCGCCGAATTAACAGCTTGCTGTTCGAAATTTGGCGAACTTTTAATCAGCCTATGAAATTCGTAAAATTCACCATAAATTCAGCAGGTTAAAAAAATGCTTTTTTTTAATAAAATATATAAGTTTTTAACTTAAAGTCTTTAAAAGCGTTTTCGTTTTAGGTTTATTTCTATTGTTTTCCTCCTCCGCGACTGTTTTTTCCCTGCGTGACTGGTATTTTCACCTATGCGACTGGTTTTTTCACCCGTGAGCGGCGGACTGAAGGGCAAGTGGTGGACTATAATATTTTCATAAATGTATTTGAAATAAAATTTAATAATTATAATATTTTTGTTTTATTTGTAAATAAAAAATAAAAATATAATATATAATTTTTGTGCTTTAAAATAAATTAATATTATAATTTTTATGTGTTTTAAAATAAACTTAGTAATTTTTTTCATTTTATTGTTTATAAATTTAATATATTTTATTTTTATGTTTTTTAAAATAAAATTAGTTTTTGTTTTTTAGTTTTTTGAAGTTAAAATATAAATTTAATATATAGATTTATTTTGTTTTATGTTTTGTAAATAAAATTAGTAATTTTTAATTTCGTTTTTAAAAATTAAAATATAAATTTAATATATTTCTATTTTTATGTTTTTTACAATATAATTAGTATTTTTTTAGTTTTATTATATTTTGTTAAAATGTAAATTTAATATATTTTTATAATCATTGTTGATAAGTTTATCATGGTGCTCTTTGTTGTTTCATAAATCTATTTAGCAATGTTAAACTATTTTTTTCTAATTTTGTCACTTGTGGATATATTACTTATACTTTTAAAAAAATCAAATTTATATAGGTGAATTTAATGACGATTTTTTTTTCCCCTTGCCGAACTTCATCCGAATTTTATAGTTGCCAAACACGAACTCAAACTCGAACCTTGTGACTTAGGTTTTTATGGTTGAACTTTTATTTGTTTGGAAGGCAGGTGCCCTTCTGTACTCTGTTTGTGTTTCCTTGGTTGAGGGCCCCAATAGAATCCCTTCATAAATTATCAAAAAAAAATACCAATATTTTCTTCCTTGTTAAAGGAATTGTTGCTAAGATTCCAAGACAAGTGACAGTTAAGTGGGTACTTACAATTTGTGGGTGCATTGAACTTAACTTTGATGGGTACCTCCAATTTGAGCGTGAATTAAACTTAACTTTGATGGAACAGCCAAAGGAGAACATGTTGCTATTTGTGCCTCTGTGATATTATTATGAACATCATCATTACAAGTTGATTTACCCCATGTCAGATGGCTTCATATTAGAAGACGTAACAGGTCTGCAAACCCTTTGGTAAATGCTAAAAGAACTAATGAGAAAAGGTGGGTGCCATGTAATGTCCCCTTGTCAAAATAAATTCGTTGCTAAAAGGGTTAAGACCACCCAAGAGTAGAAGGATTAAGTCACCATGCTCCCAAATACATAATGAAGCCACAAAGGCATACGGGTTGTTGTCACACTTTATAGATTGTTGATAAGCGGCTTCAAGGATGAACATGTCCCTCTTTAGTATTTATCAGATCTGCGCCACCTTAGTATGGCACCCTTCATGAAAGATACGATAAAGATTTGCTTCTGCAAATGCAAATGTAACTCAACCTTGACGAAGTCGCGATTCCTGATTGTGAGCAGGGAGTGATTCAACAGTGAATTAGGATTCCCCTTACTGTGGCTAACTCTGTGGATGTTGTAAATGTTACATAGCGCAAAAGATGGGAGATTAGGCTGGAAGATTCACTCGCTATGATGAGTACGATGTTCCCCCCTTTCCAACGATGATAGATATGAATAGTGAATTAACCCAATAGGCAAGAGTTGTGGAAGATATGGAAGCTCACAACTTCTTTAATGAACTTGGCGCTTAAACTAAATATCTATGATTGGGCTTAAGGAGTGATTAAATTAAAATTTAATAATAGTTTATCAACAACCAAAGGATGTATGAAAGGTCGTGTCTCATGAAACAATAAGATATATAAGAGAAATCACATAAGGAGGAAGAGGCATGGAATATGAACAATAAGGACACAATATCATTGTACAAAGTTGAGTCTGTTGGTTCTTCCAACTGATTATCTAAATCCCCTAAAGATTCAACCAATTTCTTATACTTAAGAATTCCATGTCAATGGCCAACAAACAGGATTACAACAATGAGTTGAAAATCCTCTGCACTTTTGGTTCTGCAAGACCAAGGCGGGTGTACCCTTTACAACATCTAAAGGTATTTCAAAAGTTCTTTGGAATGTTGCATCAAAACAGAAGGTTCTCAATAACAATGAACCAAGGAAGTGACTGATTCCATCTAGATCAACTTAATCCTTTGGCTATTTAGTTCAAACCATGATTGAGAACAGTTATTTATCCAAATCTATTCCTAAAATAACAATAGAAATAAAAGTGATTTTGGTTATTTGGGATGGATCTAAATCAACATACTAGCTCAGTGCGAGACCGGTGTCGAATCCATTGGGTCACAGAGTCAAGTTGCACAAAACAAGTGTATCATTCAAGCAATATTACATCATTACTAATAGACTAATGGCATCAATACCTTGCATTAATGCCTTCTTCAATTAGTAATATAGAATTATCCTTTGAAACCACAATGCAGACAAAGATAACAGAATATTTTCCGAGCAATTATTCCTCTCCTTGAGAGAAAGCCAGAGAAAACATACACAATACAAAAAACTGCAAAGATGAACCAAAATATCCTTGATATTGAGCATTCATATTAACTTCATGCAAGTACAATATGGAAAGGGTTCTATAACCAGTATGGCAATGTATTAAACTTTGAAAATGACATTGCTCTACAGATTTCAACACAAATTGAAATGCAACTTTTCTTCTATTACCCCGGACTATAACACATGATACACCACTGCCTAAAACAAGAGATTCAGAACCCTTACAAAATGGCCTTGATTTCCCATTTATAGAAACATGGGAGCAAAACAAGCTTCAGGCCATGAACAACTTCTTGTTGGAATAGAATATGCCTAAGGCATCTTTTTTGGCTTAATAGGACAAAACATATTTGAGAGAAAATGCGTTGTTGGAACAGAAATCAAGGAAGATGTTCATTTTCTCAAAACTAACTTCATCCACATTTGGGGGTTGCAACCGTATGCTTTGTAGGTACATTACCTCACATGATGACACAAGCATGAGTGCAACCTTCGTGCTAACTGAAATTCAAATTTGCGTGCATTTGTTGCATTTGGGTGTCATTTGTTAATTTATTTGCTGATGAAGACTTTCAAAGGAGATAATCCGCTAGAGGACAAAGTATACCCCCATTATTGCTGAGGTGAAAAACACTGGTATACATCCGCCAAATGCTTTTTGTATTTCTGGTTGGCGGGGAGAGTAACCAAGGGAATGATGATTATCATTTCAATTTCAATTCTAGATAACTCATCCAAGGCTGAACTCAGGTTGTCGATGATTTTCTCTTCATCACCATTGATCTCCAGGATAATTGGGATAGTGAGCCTTGAGCATTCTTCTCTCCATTCTTCAAGACCCTTTAGTGTTTTATCTTCTTTTCTTAATGATGGCAAATATGACCCCTGTACCCTGTGAAAGTACATAAACTCTCTAGCAAATCCTTCAGTGAATTTTTAATGTTTCCAAACTATTTTCCTAGTGGCCCTGATAAGGCCACTTAACTCTGTCAGATGCTTACTAGTATCTTCATCACAATAATGCTTTTTAATCAAGATATCAAAAACAAGGACCATGGGTGTCATGCATTTTTCCCATGTCCCAACCTTGATCTCCAATTTTATATGCTCTTCAAGCATTTTCCTTAAAACACAATGGCATTCCCAAATTTTGTCCACATAGAACATTATCCTTTCCAACCTCCTGCTCAATAGGCCCTATATGAAATCCAGCTTTATCTGCTTCAATTTATTTGATGCATCCTCTTCCTTGGCCTGACTCTTACTCAATTCTCCTCTAAGTCTTTCTTCTTCTTTTGACAGAATTGGAAAAGTGATAGGTGGGAGTGCATTAGTAACCACATTCAATCTCTCCTGTAGATGAAGATTATGCTTACTTAGTTTTTCCATGTCAGCCTGCATTTTCTTGACTGAGGCCTCTGTGAACATAGCAGCATGAGTAGTCAAAGAAGCAGCCTAAATGGGGGAGGTGTCTTCCAATCTATGCACTATTAGATTCCTAGTAATCATACTAGGATCATCAATAACGCGGGGCTTATTCCCTGCAAGGGAAATCGACCAAATAGCCAGAGCACTAGAATCTGGGTCAAAAGCTGATCTAGAATATATCTTTTGGGCCAATTCCTTTGTTATATTAATATTCTCCTGCCTTCTAATAGTATCAAATGTTATTGCAGATGATATATCCCATCCAGGCAGTAACATACAACCACTTGCTCTGACAATCTCTCTTCTCTTTTATGGGGTTATTCCATTCATTTCCTTATGCACTCTAACCCAAAATTCTTTGATAGCTTGCTCTTTATTTTCAGGGGTCAATCCCTTGACCCTTTTCAATATTTCTTGCCCCTTTATTTTCAAAATAAAATCCCTAAATTCCTTAAAATGAATGAAAGAATCATCATCAATGTACTTTTGACTTGCTAATGCTCTTACATCATCTGATACTTCATTTATTTCTTCAAAAGTAATCATCATTCTTTCTTCTGAAGGAGTCTTTGTATTCATCACAGAGGGCCGCACTACCTCCATCACATTTGGTAAATCTAGAGCTTCACTCTCATCCACTGAGAAACTAGGAGCAGGAGACTGCTTAGGAGAGACCTGATAAAGAGGAGTAACAGCGCTAGGGACCTGAGAACTAGATGCTTCCTTTGATAAGGTAGGGGCAAGCACCTCCTCAAGAGCAATAGGCAAGTTAGAACATAATTCATTGGCATTTTGCATCATAGTCTTAACCCTTTCAACAATGTCTGTAATATTCCTGAAAGCTCCCTTATAGCCAAGAGTAGCCCTTAATCTATACTTCTCTGCTTTAAGGACCCTTTTCCATGTTTTAGCTTTGTCTTCAGCCTCCTCAAATGCGATACTATTTCTGATGATATCCTCCAAGGGGTGGAATTTATGCACATAGCCCGCAAAATCATTTGTTAGTCTGGCATTATGTATGAACTTCTCCGAGTCACAATTCCTTGATTTAGCTATAGGCATCTTATAATATTGCAACTTTGTTGTCAGCAATTCCAATCCCTCTTTTGATGTGATCAAAAAATCAGAAAAGGCAATAGTAACAGGAAGGAAAGATGCTTTCTTGAAATTCCTGAAATGAGTTTTATCTAACTCATTCATCTGCCACATAATCTCTAAGAACACAACCCTATCCAAGGTCATCCTCGGCAGAAAGTGAGGGATTCCTTCAAATCTATAGACTCTGACGACAACAGCTTCTTTGAAGAGAAACCAATCACCCCAATTATGGCCAATGCCAAGCTCAGGGCACATATCTTTTGGTCTCAAAAATCTTTGAACCTCTTGTGATACCTGTAGTCCTGGTGACCAAGTGCCCTGAGGACATTCCTGACAAAGAATTCTTCAAAAACCAAATAATTAGCCCTGATGCAATTGCTATCCCATATGAATGTCCATTCCTGAACAGGATACACATGACCATGCTCACTTGTTATTATGAGTTTTAGTTGTGGTAACCAGGTCTTCTTTTCTTTCCCTGCATACAACAACATATGACACAAGAGGGAGTAATACCTAAAGTGAACGACAGAGGAATCCCTCTTTAGGATTGTCAAGGTTGTGTTGAGCTGGTCCTCTATATATGATGCACAATCGAAATGAGTATTGTCTTCCCATTTCTGAATATCAGCCGTTAAAACCATAGCAGTCGTAGGCATTAAAATACTAGCATCTATCCCCATTACTTGGTACACAGCAAAGTATGTTTTATGAAAATAATCCTCAAAGAGGTCATAACTGAATGGCTCCTCATCATTTTTGAATTTATGCAGCTTGCCATCTTCTCTAGGCATGTGAGAAGGAAGAAATTTCACCTTATAAACAGCACTTGTCCTGTGATACTCCCAGAGTAGAGCCCCTTTATCTAAAGGCACACGCAGGTTGCGGTCTAGCAAAAACACCCGACAAATATAATCATAGTCCAACCTTACCAAGATGCCTCCATTACGACCATATATGGCCTTATTCTCAGGAGAATAATTCCTGACCAGTGCCTTTATCATCTAAACACTGATAAAAACATTTGGGACTACCAACCTAGCCAATCCCAACCTCCAGGGGTTCCTCATAGGGCTCCTACTCAAACATTTGCGGAAATGATACTTGAATAATGCATACCCTTCAATTGGGAGAATGGCATCTCTGCAACCTCCATGAGTATTGGAGAGTCTGTCTGCCAATATGCCTGAACTGGGCAAATGGCGGGGCCTCTTAGCAAACCCAAGCAATTGGGCTAAGATATCATCATTGAATTCTCTATCTCTCTTCTTGTCTGCCCATTTCACAGCCTTTTGAGATAAACTAGCCATGCTAAATGTATGAAGGTTTTGGGTTTTTGGTTTCCTAAATAAATCTTTAGGCAACCCTACAACTATTTGGAGCAAATTGGGCAACCTTCTTAAACAAATTCTTTATAACTAGGAAACTTAACACTGGTTGCTCTTCAAAGTAATTACAATCTTCAGGAAATGCAAACCTAATTCACCCAAGAAAGCAGAGGACACTTACAAGTTAGCGATAATTCCGACTCCAGGTTGATTGATTAATCCCTCATTTGAAGCAAAAAACTGAGAAACTCTAACTGGGAAATAATCACAGAGCTTAGGGATTGAAATTGCATACTCAATTATGCAAAATAATGAGCAGAGGGCCTCATGAAACCAGCTGGGCGCCATTAATGTTGAACGCGCGAGGGAAGACAACTGTTCCAGACTTTGAATACCCACCGTAGATCTTTCCAAATCAACGGCCACCGCTAAGGTTTGAATTTTCCTCCAGTGTAACAAATATTACTTTATGATTCGGCATCTCCATGCCAAGGTGGCACCTTCGCCAACTTGCAGTGATCAACTTGAAGGCCCGGCTAAGTATATGTTCTCGACGAAATGCTTACTCTTGTCGACACCATGGACAATGCATACACATTGGTCCACCTCATACCTTTCACGGTCCCGCAGAAGCTTTGGAATGGTTCTAGCGAACAAGTACCCCACCACGAAACGCCGCTGCAATACGTCTTTGACCACGTCATCCTCGCCTCTCCGCGGGGAGTGTTTAGGATTTTCCCAGTGGGGAAGCGCCCTTCAACGAAACCAATGATACATCGAAATAAAATATGACACGTCGGATGACATGGATGTCACCGCGACCCCGCGTGAAGCAAGAACAGGGCCCAACGAAGTCACTGCTTCCACGAAATAGAGGAATAACTACGTGGCACGCTGACGGGACTAATCTCAAAGATCAATTTCGGCACATGCATAAAAGTTGTTTTTAACAAAGGTCTCGGACCAACAACCTAACAAAGGGGGCCGGTAAGCAGACGAGAATGAAACACATAAGGAACAACTTAGGAAACAAGGAACAGTCGATCAACAGTCAATGAAGGATTATAACAAGGGGCACACAAAGGTGAATGTAATAAGACTCTAGGCTTTTAGGGTTTTACAAGGGTTTTAGCAAGCTTAGAGACAAGAAACTAGGGGCTAAGGCGTGCATTAAAATGCAGGTTGAAACAGAGTCTCAGATTACAAGAACAACCTAATTCACGATATGAAGATACAAACATCAAATGACATGCAGAGATCAATCTCTTGTCCACATACTAAACTTCAGAGTCATCATATGAAGTCATAATAACTATGCAACCATTAACAGTTCCACATACTTACTGTTCATTATATCAGCCCCTGGTTATATGCATGGTTCATTACAGGCTCACCAGATTGAATGGATTACCAATCATCATCTCTCCAAGTATCAACCCTCATAAATACAATACCAGATATTGGGTTCATTATCAACATCACCTTGTCTGCCTTATCTTTTATTTAGCTATTAACATCAGCAGAGCCTTACTTGACAGACTTACTGCTGATCAGTAAAAACTTGAGTATTTCAACAACTCTTTGCCTTTTTCCTTCTGTGAATCCATAGTCCAAGATCTTCAATACTGCCATCCTCTTCCTTTCTCAAATGTTGTTATCACATACCCAACTCATTTTTGTTTCTGTTATTTAAGGCTCATGTACTTCTACTAGCCTGCCCTCATTTGGTAGTTCTTCTCATCTCATCTCTTTCTCATTCTTGACAATGATATCTACTTTTTCTACTATAAACTATCTATTTAATAATCTCCCCCTTTGAATCCTTTTTGAACAAGAAAATAAGGGTTCTCCAAGTGCATCAATCATTCCACTTAAAGAACATCTCTTGGCATCTAACATCGCTGCACTTTACTTTTCTTCAATCATTCACTCAAGGAGAATTCATTCAAGCATAAATCGGTCAAGCCTCATTCAACCATAAATCATTCAAGCCTCATTCTAGCATTAACTTGTCAATACATCAAGAAATATCCATCAGCAAAGATCAATTAAACAATGAGCAATAATCTAGCAAATTCGTCAAACAATCAGCTTTGAATTTGAGGAAGTGTCTTGCAAATAGGAAGGACGAAATCCCTTCCAAGTTCATGAGAGGATAAGGATGAAAATCCTTATTGCTCGTATCAAGTTTGGACAGGAGTTAGAAGGACAAAAACTTTCATGCTCTTGGCAAGATAAGGACGGAAACCCTTGATATTGCAACTGTTGAGTTAGGGACAAAAACCTCTAATTCAGCAGATTTGTAAGTATTTCCAAAGAATTCACAATATGATTGATTTTGAGAATTGTGCTATGATTTATTGATCTATATATTATCATAAATTCTTGATCTTTGATAAAGCTATTATCATTTTGAGTAAATATCATTGTTTTAAGGCAAAGAAATCAGGAATATCCCAAAAAGGGACATTACATGCCAGGACAGGTGCACAAGAGCTATATAGACAACCCCATTCTCTTAAAAACTAGCACTTGCATCCATAGGAGGCTCAAGGAATACGCCGATAGGAACAACCGATGACGAGAAAATTTCCCGGCGTGAATTTTTTTCTGGCATGAGACAATTCCGAGCATTATAATGCTCACATATAAAGCCTATCGGCTAATTATAAAAGAAGAAAACAATGTTTAAGTCCCTATGCCTAATGTCTTGGATGATACTTATTAAGTGGGCATACAGGCCCTTGGTGATCTCGCTTTTTGGGATAAGAATAACTTTATAGAAAAGGTGGAGAAGAAAGCACAATACTTGCCCATCCAAGAGACTGGCAGCAGCAATGGCAACTCAAATGGTGGAAAGCATTAACAGAAAGAGACTCAAAAAAATACACACAACCAAGGAATACCAAATAACAAAGTAAAAATAAGCAGTCTTGAACAGCTCCACAACATCTAAATTAGACTGCTAATAGAAAACTAGAAAGTACTTAATAATTTATTTATATTATGATAACCATCCATAATAGTATATAAGTACAACAAACGGCAAGATTTGGTACAAACTGCAGAAAGACAGTCATTCAGGTTCCATTACTAGGGGCAAAGACACTTACATATTTGGAGAGGTGACTCTCTTTACTGCTTTCTTGGCCTTCTTCTGCTGACCCTGATCCTCACCCATAGTGAACCACTGGGGCCTGCCTATTCATCCAGCTCAGTACAGACGGTTCGAGGGGGGAGCAAGAAGTGTAGGGGCAGAGGCAGGGTATTTTAGACTTCACATCATAGAGTTGTGGTTGCCTCTGAATCTCTTATACAACCTCCCAAATACTTCATTACTATCACAGGTTCTATTCAACAAAATCCAATCATATAGCTTGCCTCTGGAATTCAAATGTGTAGTTCGTGACAAATTGTTTGCACTCTATCCAGAACCATTACCACCTCATGAACTGCTCTTCGAAATTGTTAATACTCAATTGGATAGAATTGTGAACACTCTTATTCAGTCATCATCAGCTTCTTGCCTATCCTCAAGGCATCTATACCACTCCTCCACCATGTCAAGGCTGAAGGAAGAAAAACGAAAAATATATTCTTTGACCACAGTAACATACAAGACTTAGAAAGGAAACCGTGATCACAAAGCAAGAAGTGATGTGCCGGTGCAAAAGACAGATTTCTTTTTAAATTCAGCAATATTGGTCCCCAAATTATGGAACCACAATACACTAATGTTGAAATCAAGAAGTGATGACATGTTATTAACTATGCTACATTACTTTTGCTAAGAAGGCTCTTCCTGCATTGTCTTATCTTTCAAATGAAAAGGCCTAATAGATCTTTAGTCCTCATCAATGTAAAGGCATAACATGTTCAACGGCTTGCCAGAAAAGCTTTCTAAAACTTGGGTCTTTACTATAGTTCAAACTTCAAACCATAGTTTACAGACTTGGGGAGTACTCACCATTCTTTTATGCTGACAAATTACTCACCGAAAAACTTGCAAGAAAACTCGCCGAATTTTTGGTGAGTATGGCGAAGCAAAAGACTCACTAGATGCAGCAAAAACGAGGCAGAGGTTAAAATGCACTACAAACGTGCCAAAAACGTGGATTTTTTGCTTATAAAAACAAGGACGCCCCTCTCACTTGCTCACACAGCAATCTTGCATGCATTTGAGCAATTTGCAAGGATTTTTAGGCAAATTTGAAGGGCAGATTGGAGGAATTTGAAGGCCAAATTAGTTTTTTTTTTTTGTTTCTTTTTTTTTTACAAGCATGTAAATTCATTCTAGCTTCTAAAATCTAGCATGTACATTGTAAACAATTCATAATTTCATGGTATTTACAATTTTACTTGCAATAAATTCAATTTATGAGAATTTGGTTGTTCATTTATACTGATTTTTTGAATGAAATAGCTGTTTTTTTCTATAAACGAAGTACTTTTCTGATTTATACTTTTTTTTTAAATCACTAAGTTATACTGAATTTATGCTGATTTATACTAATTTTATATTGATGTTTTGAATCATATCGTTGTTTTTCTCTTTCAACATTTTTTTCGTATTTAAAAATTAAATATGTTGTACTTTGTAGGTTAGATACAATGGTAGATGGAGAACCCTTCGGCTTTGGATCAAGCTCCCACTCCGTATCAAGCTCGGGCTCACACTCAGCCCGCTTGATACGAGTTAGTGGAACTCGTCCCCCTAGAGTGAGAGACCCTACTTGGAAATATGCCATATAGGGATCAACATCAAGGATAGTGATTTGCATAAGATGACTAAACTAGTATTATGGAGGCATCAATCACCTCAAATACCATCTTGCAAACATTTCTCATCATGATGCCAAGCCCTATAACAATACCACAAAAGAGATAAAGCGAGACATGAATGCACACCTTGCATTGAGAGAAGAGAAAAAACTATACAGGGAAAAGACAAAAGTAACCATAGCAACATCCATTACTAGTGCTCATGCGCGTCATATGCAAGCAGAAACGAATGAAGATACAACATTCCGAGGCATAGTGGGTTCCACTCATGGTCCATGCATATGAACCACATCCACCTCATCTACTTCGAGTAGAACGCCTACACGAACACCGCATAGCTTTTTTATACCTAGAAATTTACCTAGAGCACAACCGTTGTTGGAAGGTTTAGCTGGAACAAGGAGGTGCACCGAGAAGCAAATAAGGCGTGTGCTAGTTTTTGGTATTATAACCACCTTCCCTTCAATATGGCGAACAAACCATACTAGAAGAATTTGGTAACTGCATTGATAGTTGCAGGAAAAGGCTACAAGGGACCCTCTCCAAGAGACTTAAGTGGGAAGTTGCTCATGGATGCTGTTGAAGATGCAAAGTTAATTGTGGAAGAACAAAAGAAGCAATGGCGAAAGTTTGGATGTACTATTCTTTCAGGTGGGTCGACAGATGGAAAGAACTACACCCTTATAAACTTTTTGGCAGCTTCAAATGGTGACATAATTTTTTTGAAGTCAATTAATGCCTCTGACAAAGTCAAAAATGCAAAAACTTTGAGTCTAATGTTGGAGTAAGTTGTCTTAGAGGTGCGCATACTTAGGAGATTGCTCCAGGGGAGGCATCCATCACTCCTTTGGACCCTTTGTGCAACACATTGCCTTGACCTTCTTTTGAAGGACATAGGCAAAATTGATTGGGTGAGACTAGTTGTACAATATGCAAGAAACATAACAAAATATATTTATAATCACCCTTGGGTTCATAGCTTGAGGAGGGATCATACCAAAGGCAAAGAGCCGGTGTGATCAAGTGTCACAAGGATTGCAACGATGATCCTAACATTACAAAGCATTATTGGTTTGTTGACTTCTTTGAAACAAATGTTTGTGAGCCAAGCATGGCTAGACTCATCATATGCAAAAAAGCCTAAAGGAGAGAGGTGTTATTGAGAACCTTCTGTTTTGATACGACATTATAAATAATCTTCGAAATACCTTTAGATGTTGTAAAGGGTACACCCGCCTTGGTCTTGCAAAACCAAAAGTGCAGAGAATTTTCAACTCATTGCAAGGATAGTCTTTGATAATCTCTTTGCACAGAGAACTACAGATATCGTCAAGGTAACCTCAAAACTTTGATTTTAAATTCAAATTGAATCTTTTATTTTTAAAATTATAAAGTATTTACTTTCATTATAAATTTGTAACTTTAATTTGTTTGTATTTGTAGGTGTTGAAGCCCTTGGTTAGAGTTCTACGCTTGGTAAATGGGTATCAAAACCCAATGGGGCATATTTATGAGGCCATGGATAGGGCCAAAGAGTCCATCTGAAACTATTACAAGGGGAATAGACTCAAATTTGATCCCATTTGGGAGGTCATTGATTCGAGGTGGAACATTCAACTCCACCAACCCATTCATGCAACGAGGTACTTCCTCAACCCCAATTTTTTCTATTCGGATAGCTTCACAAATCCTAATGGGGAGGTTACGAAGGGCCTCTCAACACGCATTGAGAGGATGACACCCAAGGTTGAAGTGAGAGACCTCATTATTAAGGACTTGCAAAATTACAAGAGTGGCAAGGGGAAGCTCTTTTCTTCACCACTAGCTATCCAAGGAAGAAACACTCAATCACCATGTAACAAAAATTGGAGTCTTTACATGCATCTTACAAGTTACAAATTTCAAATTTACAACTATTGATAAAATATTGTTTGCTTACTAACTCTTGAATATCTTATTTTGTAGGTACTTGGTGGGGAGATTGGGGTGGAAATACCCCAAATCTTCAAAGATTAGACCTCCGAATTTTGTCTCAACCTTGTAGTGCTTTTGGCTATGAGCGCAACTAGAGTTTGTTTTGTAATGTCCCCTTTGTATTTGCTATCAATGCAAGTCCAATACTCAGATATATGTTCCACACCCGACTGCAACAATAAGAGTCTTCACTATTATGCGTCCGTCATGATGCCGCTTGGCCTCAACAATAAACGATCTTCTCCAAATCGGGCTCAGCACAATTCACACAGTGATATGTAATCCTACGTGTTGACCACAGCGACCCCGTATGAGATTCGGTGCTTAGTAATTAGCAATTCTTCATCAGTGTCATGAATTTCCTTATAATAGGTGTGCTAGCGATATGATACTCCTTGTGACCCGCGTTCAAGGTAAATCTTCGACGTCAGACCTCAACAATATAGTCTTCAATAAACTCTCATAGAGTCTTCGATGAATAACGTTGCAATGACTCAATGGCGACGCGGTGATATCTACGATGTTTCCCAAACCAACACACAGATGATATTCCTCCCTTAACATATACCACGACCGTGCTGGGAGATTCAACGACCGTGCTGGGAGGATTAGAGGATCATTAGAAGTAGAGTAGGAGTAGAGTAGAGGAAGCTCTTCTAAGTTGTTGGAGAGAACTCATGAGATTGTTGTAATCAGTTCCAAGATTAATGCATTTCTCATTGAAGTTTGGTGACAATTGTGTTGTTTTGGAATGTTAGCATGGTTTCTTATTTCTTGAAGATGATGGAGATGTGTTTCCAAGTAGAATAGAAGTAGATTAGAAGTTCATTGATGTAATGTTTATATGTGGAGATATTTGATGAATTCCTTTTTGGTTCATACTTTTTGTGATTTGTCGAAGATAAGTCATTTTGCAAAGTTAGCCTAAACCACATTTGTTTTAGTTCAATTGTGAATACTTGTTCAAACTATGCCAGCTGTGGGTGTTTGGATGAATATTTACAATATGAAAATCCTTGGATTACCTTAGAAGATTGCACCGGCTTCGTGTAATTGTTGGTTCTCATGGTGAAGTGAAGCTAAGTTTTGGAAAGGAATTTGTCTATTATAGCATTGTTCATTATTTCATTGTCCTTAGATTAGCCTTCTTAACCCTTTCCTTTTGATATTTCTTTTAAGTTTGATTGGAGAAGTTCCATTCATTCACATCCAAGGAGTCAAGAATTTCATTCCATGTTCGCAAAGGAGAAATTTAGCGTAAGTCGCTTTGTGATTACCAGCAAGATCACATCCATTCACTGAGTCTATCCACGTACAAGTCAAGACCTGACATCAAAGGAACCTTGGAGCGTTCTTGTTTGATCATATAATTCAGCATTCAGGAAGCTTTGATCAAGAGAGGATAGGATACTCGGTATTTTATTCTATTGTTGTGTTGTCACAAAAACATCATCAACAGGCCTCTTGACATCTCCAAGTCTGCTTGGGGGCAGCTGGGTATCCCTTTTCTTTTACCCCTAAATACAAGATTTCCAGGGGATAGCTCGGGGACTGTAGGGTTCTGGGCCCAGAATCTCTGGGACAGCTTGGGACATCTCATACATCCCCATGGCCCCAAAGTGGCAATAATGTGACACCTCCCATATATCTGGAGATGCATCCACCATGTTCCACTGGTATCTTGCTTTCAGAATAAAATTGTACCTATGCAGTCTGAACTGGTCCTTGGTTATTTTTCCCTACACATGTATATTATTCTGTCTGTATGTATATTTTTAATAATCAAAGCTTAGTAACTAATACATTCCACGCATCTTATATCTGTAAGAAAACTGTATGCATTACATTTCTTAAGTTATTTTCACAGGCTGCTATCAATGAAGCATATATTGGAAAGAGAAGTGGATGAATTGATTCATTTGCAATGCTTTTTGAAGTGAAGTTTTCCTCATATGCATTTTAAGACGAATTTTCTTTTTTAAACATAATCAGAAATTGGAACATTATTTGCATCTTTTGTATTGTCTCCATAGCTATTTTTGGTGACATTACTCCTTCAGATGGCATACCTAAAGAAGAAGACAAGCAGGAGAGAAAGGAAAGACCTGAATGAGATGTATGAAATTACTGGTGGAGGATTGAGAAGTAAATTTTACAAAAAATTCAATTTTGTTTATTTACCTTTGGAAATGCAGCAGCTACACTTCCATGACACATTCGTATTTTAAAATCTGAAGTTGGGATTCCAGTTCTAACTTCCACTTGCTTCTGGTAGTTAATTCCCAATCATTGTGCAAAGAATAGTTGCACTTCATTTTAACCTTGAGTATTATATAGTATAGATTTCAACCAGTCCTTGACAGCATACAAGATATCCGAAAGCTTAAGAAGTGCTAATCGTTGTAAAGTTCACCATATGGCTACAGATATAAGAGCCTTCCGGAATGAACATGAAAAGAACTCCTCTCCAGAATCAAATCTGGCAAAAGACTTTGATACAGTCTGTGTTCTGGTGTTTTCTAAAATAAATGAAATACTTTCGAAGATAAATTTTTAGACTAATACTGTTATAATGCAAAAGAGCAGATGTCACTTGTAAATTGATAAGGTTTTGACTTGATAAAATTGTTGTTGCACAAATTAAAGTAGTTTAATTCACTTAACCTATAAGCTATTACTCGTGGCTTCTGATAATATGCACAATCTACACTTTGCTCCAACCAGACTAGCTTGCTTCAGAGAGGAACACAATGTATCATTCAAGCACGTCACTAGCAGATGATAGAATGTTTGTTTCACCGGCAGTTTGGCCTTATATCATAAATTCTGATAACTAAAACATACGTCTTAGAAATCAGTGTTTAAAGCATCATCTGCTACTCCTCTAAAAGCATTATAAAACTGATAGCTATTATGCACAAATGAACATGGCTTGAAATCAATTTTTTGTAACAGCAAACCCACCTTAAGACCCCAAAAATCTTCCTTGAGGTTATAACTAAAAACTCAGCATAAGTCACATACTGTATGATTTCTAAATTGAAAAATCAACCTTTCTTGATGCATCGGCTAAGATCTGGTGGAAATTTAAGAAGCAACTCGACCCAAGAGCTCCATACAAGATTGCTATAGGACTCCCCTTGTTTGATTCTGGATAAATATGATCGAAATCAAAAATTTCAGGCTCTTCTGTCAAATCTTCTGAACTGCCATTAAAAGAAATTATTCTCAATCAACTTTTTATGATGACATATGGAATCTCAGACTCGTAATATCCTAAAAAGGTGCTATATACGGTTCAACTTGACAGCTATATAGTTCTGTCATTTATTACATTCAACATTTAATTCCTTTCTTCTTTCAATTTTCAAATTATCTAGAACATAAAGGAACATGACTTACGCCTTTGGAATGCTAAGCCAGGCAGATAACTCAGAAACATCAAACAAAATAGTAGATCCAAGATCAACCCAGCAGCATTTTCCATCAGGAGCATTTGGGTTCCTGTTCAATTCCCATCTATCAAATTCTTTTTCCATGTCGGCATAAGAAATATTTTTGTTGTTTTCATGCTCTTTCTGTGACAGGAAAAATGATGATATTGATTCCTGGGCTAACTGCCGGTAAAGCACCAATTTTGGAGAAGCCGATCGAAGAATAAGAGAGAACTCAAAAAAAGATCCCAATGCCCCACTTAGAAAGAAGCTTCCATGTTTCAGAATCTCTTGGAAGCAATCTTTTGCAGTTGTTGCCACAAGATGATGATCAGATTCAAGCCAGAGCCTCACAAATTCCCAGTAGAGGTCCTTTTGTTCATTTGCCAGCAATTCACTGTAAACAACACAGGGTCTTGGATCATCAATAATGTATATAAGATTGCAAAATGAAAAAGAAACAATAAAGAAAAGAGTAAGAGCTACAAACGTATTGGAGACTCCAAATGATAAAAATTCTTTTAGGAAGATTCATATGAACAGATCTGCATGTGATCTATTCAAAATGCCATTACTTGAATATGTAACTTTGTTTAAAATATCTTTTCAATTCTTTAACTGATTATAATCAAGAACTAACAGATGATAGATATGTATTCTGAGCTTGGAAAGCCAAATTGCAGCAAACATCCATCAAATATACAAGTGTTTACTACTCAGGAACTGCAATCCAGACTAGAGAATCTCATGCTAACAAGGTCTAACAATTCTTCATTAATGTAGAAAGAAAAGAGTTTGCTAACAAAATGACGATTCCACAAAGCAAGTATTGTTTACATAGTTCCAAATGGGTACCACCTCTTTCAGTACAGTGGAAATTCAAAAAATAACTCTGGACAATTCTGTCTTCCCACTTACCCAGTTTTTGTTATTTCATATTTTCAGGGTATAGAGGAACGTAATGACAACCACAAGATCATCCAAGCATTGACATGCTACCGTAGATAAAACTTATGTTAAAACTTGTCATAATTATAAATGTTAAAAAATTGATCGAATGTTTGTTTGATTCTTTAAATGACCTACTCACTGACTTTGAATGTGCCGAGGTTACAATGCTAATCTTGATGTTATATTTTTGTTCTCATTAGACTCGTACAATCTTTTTTAAAGCCTTTTAGATCTTGCATTTCTATTAACCTCTGCAGAATAAGTCTTGCTTTCCCTTAATATTTGCAAGAAAAAGACTGATGTAAAATAAGTGTATAAATATCATATACTTCTCTGAATGGTAAATAGATATTGTTTAGTGTAGTTGTTCTGACAAATCCAACAAATGGTAAACTTTCTTCCAGGAAAAATTCTCTGCGGCTACATGCGATTGTTCTGCAGCTAACATGTGATCTTAACATATCACCAATTATTTGGATTGATCTTCATCTGTCCATCTAGTTTACCCTCTTAGGATGGTCCCCACTGCTTAAGTACAATAAAGTACTAATCTATTAGGTTCACTTTCAGGATCTTTTTTGTTTGTGGATTTGATAAAGGAAATATTTTTATCAAGTGCTGCTTCAAGAATATGCTCACACCAGTAGTGAAGGTGACTTGGGTGTTAAAAATGAAGTCCAGATGCACAGAGGTCTCAATGCTAAAAGCAACCCAGATATTGGTGTGGCCAATTATCATGGGTTTTCGCACCATTAAAGACTTAGACAATTTTGCACTTAAGCACCAATTATTTGCCCTCCAAAAAACAATCTCCATCATGGACATGTCCAAACCAACTGAAGAGGCTTGTTGACATTGAATCATGGTAAACTAGTTTGCCTGAGCAGACAACTGTCCTACTTTAGCATTCCAGGTAGCAGCAGAGTCCTGTTGCCAGTGTACTTCAGCATGTACTCACCAATCTGATCTCAGCTCGCGGGAATCTTACAACCCAGATCAAACTTGTCAGATGCTCAGAAGAGAGAAACGTAAGCCCAAAGTAACTTGGCATTGAAGACCAACTAGAATACGAGGTAAAGCAGATGATCAAACTAAGAAGCAGTATCTCCAACCTAAATTATGATAGTATAAGAACCATATTGGATGGGTCTGAGTTTCTTCTGAGATCTTTTGAAACAATCCTTTTCAATATGCAACACAACTTTGTCGCCAATTTCAAACTGGTGTGCAACACATTGCATTCATGGCACTGCTTGTGCTCTCCAAAGTTTGATCAAGCATATTATGAACTTGGTGTTGAAAGTTTTGTGTCTGAACAAGAAACTTGCCAGCAAGGTCAATGTCTTTCTGCAAATAAACAGTGTTTGAATTTAGCAGCACTACATATGCTGTCTTAATTGGCAAAAGTGGACAAAACCCTAAAACTACATATAAACTAAGTCGAGTTGTGTCAAGCCATCTTTGCATTTGGCAGCATCAGGTAAGCTGCAGTAATTGGCACGAGAGGGCAAGATCCTGGACCAACTCTGTATGGACTGAAGTAGGGTTTCATCCCAAGTGCACAGATTCTTAATGTCGTAATGCATAGAAATTGTATAATAGGATTGACAATTTTTGTCCAGCCAGTAGTATGTGGATGGAAAGTTGTAGAAATGGTCAGCATTGTATCCATGAAGGACAAATATGCCTTCAAAAAAGGAAAGCACGAATCTAAAATCACTGACTCCAAGAAGGCTGTAATGAATGTGGACATGCATAAAGAAAAGATTGATGGTATCATGTATTCAAACAGTCTTCAGATGCAGAGCTATGGTAATCATCTTGGAAAGCAATTGCCCACAACATGCAGTCATGGTTGTGCTTGGTAATAGACAAATCAGACATTATTACAATGTAGACAGCTATTCAAGGCCATCGCAAAACAGGGAAAAGACATGTACAGGCCTTGCTTCCTGTTTAGCAGTTTTGCAATGGCACATGCTGTACAGAAGCAAATGTATCGTGTAGACACAATGTGTAGAATAGACCAGTATAAATTAAATTATACATTAATAGAATTTTGTAAGTGCCAAGTGAGCTCCCCAAACAGCTTTTGGTGTTCACCCTGTAAGACAAAAATGTGTCCAAGGTGATGGATGAGACCATCAATGGAGATAGTGATTGGCAATGGATTCGCCTGTATAAAAAGCATCACAAGGCACCAAATATTTCTCTCTTCAGAAAATAATGGTATCCCCTATCCATGGAACTGTAATGTCCCCTCCGCCTAAGCTGGGCAATCCTATTTTTTTTAATAACACAAAAGTGTTTTTCAACACTATAATAACCATATATATATATATTTGAGTAAGTGCTGGGCCGACTCAATTCAAATTTGGCGCCTTCCACCTCCAGCCGACCTGCTCACACGCCGCCCAGGAATAGGTATAAAGGAAGGACTTGTCGCTGGGAAAAGGTATGACATTTTTATGAAAGAAAATACTACTTGGATTTTCGCAGCAGATCTTGAGACAATACCCTCGAGATTTATCAGCGGGTGTGGACGCAAACCCCACCTGTTCATTGTGCAGTTTCTGTCCTCAGGAAATTGCGTGGAGCCTAATCTTGGTTTATTTGCACAGGTCGCTTGTCATTGCGCCAGGCAGATTAAGGAGTCTTTCTCTCTTCTAGTGGCGAATACACCCAGACCCAGGAATATCATCAATCACCTGCAGCTAGGAGTTCTGTCCGACAGGATATTGGAGGAAGGCGCATTTCTGATTTTACCAGCAGTTCCCAGATCCAGCGTTAAAGGGTGTCTTCGACACAGAGAGATTAGATCTGGATCCAACATAATTGGTATTCTGCAATCTTATAGCAGAATCAGTGAGTAGATTGTCATATTTTATTTCAGTCACTGGTACCATTGAAATATTGTTTCTGTGAGGAAGTACCTTTACATTCATTGTTCAGGCTGCAGGCCAGCAACTCTTAAGAAATTCATTATCAGTCAAGGAGATCTGTTTCAGTTTGTGTTAAATTGTTATTTTCTTTGGTGTTGAATGGATATTGAACCTTCCCTATATTGCTAGCTGCTGTCACTATGAGTTGAGTGATTGGTATTGTGTTTATGAGTGGTTGAAGTTCCACACTGAGTTGTCAATGACATTTTGCAACCTTTCATATTGATGTGATTATCTGTTCTGAATTACAAACAAATATGTTAACAGCAGTGAGTAGGTACACGGGTATTACAGTGGTATCAAAGCAGGCTGTCCTGCCAGCCTGAGGGAAGTTTGATGTATGCAAGATCTGAGCCAAAGAGATCAGCGGGCTCGTGAGAGAGAAAGGAAGAAGCAAGAGGCAGAGGCACAACGAACTGAAGTAGGAAGTAGAGGCAGAAGTAAATCAGAAATGGCAGCAGGATGATTGGAAGACATTTATGTGACAGATGGCAAAGAGACATGAGCAAACAATGATACATCAAGAGCTAATGATGAAACAGCAAGAGCAAACAAATCAATTACTGATCCAGGTCTTGCATAACTCCAACAGACCCGCACAAAATAATGGGGCAGAATGCAGTAATAATCAGAATGGAGTTGAAGGGCACACAAATAACAACAGGACTCACATTGGAACAACCCCACGTTTCACACAGCCCACATTTTTTCCTAGAGTGGAGCTACCCCGAGAAGAAAAGGAACCATTTCCAGCGGATGATGACTTTGATCCTCACATGGAGTACTCAAGGCTTAGCCTGGACATTAGACGCACCATCCCATTCACACAATTATTTCATGCTAAGAGTGGATCTAGAAGAAGTCAAAACATGTAGCCAGTCAGCAGAGATCTTCAGCACAAGATAAGTAAGATGTCACTACCAACCTTTGATGGCTCTAGGAAGATCACAGCTAGAGCTTGGGTTCAAAAATTGGACACATACCTCAAACTCAGCCCTATGATAGAAAAGGAAGCAATCCAGTTTGCTATTCTCCATTTAGACGGCATTGCACATGAGTGGTGGCATCATGGAATTATCACACAAGGGCATCAACATGTCGTGACCTATGCTGATTTTACGCAGGCTCATTGACAGATTCGATCAAAAGCACCCACAGAGGCATTTCAGAGAGTTGACATGGCTGAAGCAACATGGGTCAATAGAGGAGTATATTGCTGATTTCCAAAGGCTGTCATTTATGGTGTCGGCCGGGTATGGCTGAAGATAGACTCTTGTTTTTGTTTGTTGAGGGACTGACATAGAGTCCCTTAGGGGCTTGGTTAATGCCTTAAAGCCTACATCTCTAAAGGATGCATTTCAAAGAGCTTTGAAATTGAAGGCTACCACAACTAGGAGTAAATCTTATTCCAAGAATGATTCATTCGGGCAGCAAATAAGACCATTCCATAAGGATCTTTCACAACCTAAGATATTACCTCCAAAGGCAAGCAAAGAAGAGGACTCCAAGAATGAGCTCCGAAGAAGGAAGTTGTGTTTTTGATGCAGGGAGCCATGGGAGCCAGGCCATAGATGTTCCGGGAAGGGGCAAGTGCGTCACATAGAGGCAATGTCGGATGAGGAGATTGAGATGGAAGAGCCCGAACCCGTATTTGTGTTGGAAGAGATGGAACAAGAAAACCAAGAAGAAGAAAGATTTACAAGGGTTACATTTTCAGCACTTTCAGGAGCACCCAAGTATCACCCTTTTCGAGTCCAAGGTGTTTTGCAAGCTCATAAGGTGACAGTTTTGATTGATAGCAAGGCCACCCATAATTTCATTGATGAGGGCCTAGTGACTAGGGTGAAGCTGAAGGCTGAAAACTTTGAGGGTTTCAAGGTAGTTGTTGCCGATGGATTTACTATCCCTTGTACTCGAAGGATTCAACAGCTCGATATCACCTTGGGAAGGCACCAAATGAGCGATGATTTCTACATGGTAGGCATGGGTGATACAGATATGGTTTTGGGAATTCAGTGGTTGCATTCTCTTGGTAGATACTATAAAGACTTTCAAAAGATGGAGTTGAGTTTCCAACATGATGGTAAGGAGGTGATTCTACAAGGCCTATCAGATGGAACTCCAAGGGTTATGACAGCTAAGCGAATGGAGAGAGCTTTTAGACAAGGACAAGTAGAGTGGGCGGCACAATGTTTAATCACCGATAGACTTTCACCCGAAGGAGGGAAGACTACTCGTATTGATGTTCAGCCTATTCTAGACAAGCATAGCATGGTCTTCAGTGACATTCAATCGGGATTACCTCCCGAGAGGGGCTTTGAGCACACCATTGAGTTGGAGGAGGGAGCAAAACCAACCATTACCACACTCTATTGCCATCCTAGGAGGTATAAGGAAGAGATTGAGAAGGCGATTAAGGAGTTACTTGATATGGGACATATTCAGCCAAGCTCCAACCGCTTTGCTTCTTCCGTGGTACTGGCGAAGAAGAAGGATGGTACTATGAGGATGTGTATTGAAGACAATAAGAAGACAATCAAGAACCGCTATCCCATTCCTAGAGTTGATGAGTTGATAGATGAGCTTCATGGGGCAGTGTATTTCTCCAAGATCGACTTGCGTTCAGGGTACCACCAGATCCGGATGAGGAAGTAGGCTGTTCACAAAACATCTTTCCGGTGTCACTTCGAGCATTATGAGTTCCTAGTCATGCCATTTGGATTGACTAATGCTCCTACGACATTCCAATCTTGCATGAACCAGGTATTCAGTAAGCAATTTAGGAGATTTCTTTTGGTTTTCTTTGATGATATATTGATCTATGGCAAGACTTGAGAGGATCATTTGAGGCACATAGATGAGGTTTCTAAATGTGAGTTTGGGTTGACAGAGATTCTATACTTGGGACATAAGATTAGTGCAGAGGGTGTTAATGTTGATGAGGAGAAGATCAAGGCAATAAGGGAATGGCCACGACCTAGAACCCTTTCACACTTGAGGGGTTTTGTGGGTCTTTGTATCTATTACAAGAGGTTCATTAGAGGGTCTTCACAACTAGTTGTCCCTTTGACAAATATGACTAAGAAATGGGCATTCGCTTGGAACGAGGAGGCACAGGAGGCACAGAGGCTCAAAGAGGTAATGAGTACATGTCTCGTTTTAGCTATTCCCAATTTTTCACAGCCATTTGTACTTGAGTGTAATGCTTCAGGAGAGGGTATTGGAGCGATGTTGATGCAAGACAAGCACCCAATAGCTTTTGAGATCCACAAGCTCAAAGATTCCGAGAAGAGTTTTTCCATCTATGACAAGGAGATGCTAGGGATCATGCATGCCTTGGCCAAGTTTCAACAATATTTGGTTTGTGGGAAGTTCGTGGTGAAGACGAACAATAATAGCTTGAGATTCTTCCTCAATAAAAGGGATTTGAATGATAGGCAGGAAAAGTGGTTAAGCAAGTTGCAAGCTAATGATTTTGCTATTGAGTATGTGAAAGGGAAGAATAATGTGGTGGCTGATGCATTATTTAGGAGGCCATATTTGTGCTCTATGACTGAAATTTCTGCTGATTGGAAAGCCTCTATATTAGTAGAATATGCTAAAGATGCTTTGGCTAGTGATATTTTGGAGGGCAAGGTGCAAGATGACAAGTACAAGGTAGTGGAGGAGCTCATTTTATACAAGGACCGTGTGTATCTTTTCCCAAGATCGAAGATTAAGGAGAAAATTTTGAGAGCATATCATGATACTCCAATGGCGGGTCATCACGGGTACTTCAAAACATACAAACAAGTAAGAGAGAAATTTTCGTGGAAAGGCCTCAAAGGGGATGTCTTGAAGCATGTAAGGGAATGTATGGTTTGCCAACAAAACAAGGTAGAGCAAAATTTTCCAGTAGGGTTATTGCAGCCTCTACCCATTCCAAATAAGAAATGGGAGAGTATTTCAATGGATTTCATCACCGGGCATGCAAAAGTGCAAGGTAAGGATTGTATCTTTGTGGTAGTGGATAGCTTACTAAGTATGCTCACTTTTTTGCCATATCCACGGAGTATAGAGCGCCACAAGTGGCAGATCTGTTCTTTAGAGAAATATTCAGATTGCATGGGCTGCCTATAAACATTGTATGTGACAGGGACAGCAGGTTTATCAGCTTGTTTTGGCAAGAACTTTTTCGTTTGTGGACACGGAGTTGACTCCGAGCACTAGCTATCACCCACAAACGGATGGACAAACAGAAATTGTGAACAAATGGCTTTAAGGATACCTCAGAAATTATGTTACGGGACAGCAAACAGCTTGGATCAAATGACTGCATCTTGGAGAGTATTGTTACAATTCCACATATCATATGTCAATAGGTATGTCACCCTTCAAAGCATTATATGGTTATGAGGCATAATCATTTGCAGATTTGGTTCTTTCAAATAGTAGGGTGCCCGGGGCAAAGGATTTGGTACAGCAAAGTATGGACATTATAAATGCCCTCAAAAGAGAACTTGTAGCAGGCCCAGAATCAGCAAAAGATGTATGCTGATCGCCATCGTGTGGAAAGGACTTTTGAAGTGGGAGACTTGGTTTTCCTAAGGTTGCGGCCCTTTAGACAATCCACACTCAATGGGAGTGGTGCGGAGAAGCTTAAGCCACTATTTTTTGTGCCCTATAAGATCATACGGAGGATTGGAGAGGTGGCATATGAGCTGGAACTGCCAGCCAACAGCAGGATTCATAATGTTTTCCATATTTCTCGCCTCAAGAGGGTGTTGGGACAGCATATCACTCCTTGTTTAGGGTAACCACCACTTGATGAAGAAGAGAATTTGGTTTTAGAGCCCGAGGCAATCATAGACATGAGAGAGAAGAAGCTCAGGAACAAGGTCATTCCAGAATACTTGTTGAAATGGAAAAATTTGCCTCTTGAAGATGCTACTTGGGAAGGAAAAGATATTTTTGAACAGCCGAATCTAAGGTTGCTTGAGGACAAGCAATATTTGGGGCGGAAGGACTGTAATGTCCCCTCCACCTAAGCTGGGTGATCCTATTTTTTTTAATAACACAAAAGTGTTTTTCAACACTATAATAACCGTATATATATAATTTGAGTAAGTGCTGGGCCGACTCAATTCAAATTTGGCGCCTTAAACCTCCAGCCGACCTGCTCACACGCCACCCAGGAATAGGTATAAAGGAAGGACTGGTCGCTGGGAAAAGGTATGATATTTTTATGAAAGAAAATACTACTTGGATTTTCGCAGCAGATCCTAAGACAAAACCCTCAAGATTTATCAGCAGGTGCGGACGCAAACCCCGCCTGTTCATTGTGCAGTTTCTGCCCTCAGGAAATTGCGTGGAGCCTAATCTTGGTTTATTTGCACAGGTCGCTTGTCATTGCGCCAGGCAGATTAAGGAGTCTTTCTCTCTTCCAGTAGCAAATACACCCAGACCCAGGAATATCATCAATCACCTGCAGCTAGGAGTTCTGTCCGACAGGATATTGGAGAAAGGCGCATTTCTGATTTTACCAGCAGTTCCCAGATCCAGCGTTAAAGGGTGTCTTCGACACAGAGCGATCAGATCTGGATCCGACATAATTGGTATTCTGCGATCTTGTAGCAGAATCAGTGAGTAGATTGTCATATTTTATTTCAGTCACTGGTACCATTGAAATGTTGTTTCTGTGACGACAAACATATACATTCATTGTTCAGGCCACAGGCCAGCAACTCTAAGAAATTCATTATCAGTCAAGGAGATCTGTTTCAGTTTGTGTTAAATTGTTATTTTCTTTGATGTTGAATGGATATTGAACCTTCCCTATATTGCTAGCTGCTGTCACTATGAGTTATGAGTGCTTGGTATTGTGTTTATGAGCGGTTGAAGTTCTACACGTTGTCAATGACATTTTGCAACCCTTCATATTGATGTGATTATCTGTTCTGAATCACAAACAAATCTGTTAAATGTTAACAGCAGTGAGTAGGTACAGGGGTATTACAGGAACTATTGCCTTATTCTTTTGCTTCAGCAAGTTTATGCCAGATACAAGTCATGTTAACTAGAATTACATGTTCTAAGCAAAAAAAGATTATAACATGGTTTGGGAATTGAGCACAGCTTCAAACGCATTACTTTCTCTCAAAAACATTTTTAGATCATCTCTTATGGTTGCAAGGTTAACACATCCTTAGAACAAATATCCAGGAATAGTGGCACTGCAAATCTAATTAACCTTGAATTTCTAGAATCTGCATACACCTTGGCAAGGCCCAGTTTACTATCAAACTCACCCATGAGGTCAAAACCCAAGGGTCACAGACTTGGGTATGGTCATCAAAATGGCATGTCAGCCGCCTAAAAACCACCTTAACCTTTACCTTAAATTGAAGCTTACTGTGCAATGTACAGAGTAATGACATCTTGATTCATCAATTATTTCAAGCAACATACTTTTTCCAAATGTCTTGCCAAAATAAGTGTTTTCCAACTAAATCATTTGTATGGACTTTGAGCTTCCACAAAATGGATGATTAGAAAGATATTTTCAGGAATAAAATAAACAGAGTAGCAATGTAGATCGGCATTTCAGGCCATTCTTTGTGACCTATGAGCAGGATGAAAGACAATTAGCTTACAATCAGAACTCCATATATCATTGTTCTCTAATGCTAGCACACAAAGAGAGGCCCCGGATATCAATTCAAACTGTCCTCCTATGCAATTTTCATCCTAACCCAATTTTAATTACAATGGCTTGTCAAACAGGGAAAATTTATGTAATGGTGTTTTTAGTTCATCCATCAAATACTAGGAAAATCTTTAAAGTTTCAAAACCGAAGAAATGTATGTCCTGTAGGCGAATTCAAAGAAAAAACATTTATATTTCCACAAATTCAAAAACTTTATACACATCTTAGAAGGAAATTGGGGTAATAGCTTTTCAAAAAAATTGTAATTGACTAATCTAGTTCCTGCAAATTTTGTGAAAAAATTAACTAATCGGCAAAACTAGCCCTTAGAATATCCACACAGTGACTTCCAGAAAACTCAAACTATAGAAACTGTGAATTGTCACTCAAGCACATAAAAAAAGGCCTGTTGCGAAAGTTTAAAAAGTCCATAAACTAATTGTGCGTCAACTAAATATTTATTAGCAATTTTAAGCGTCTGCAACGCATAAATTAAAGAGAAAGACTTCAGATAAACAGTAATATTCCTTTTATCAAAATTTATCCAGGAGTCTTTTTCTTTAAATCATTGTTATTTAACACATTTGCTCGTACACCTGAATCACACTAAAAGACTGCCGATGCACTTCACTATACGCTAAGGGTTATTTGATCGCATGATAATATTGAGGAAATGATACATACCCCGCCTCCAAAAGTAGCGGAGTGCCTGACCATTTTGCTCGTAGAGCCACCTGCACATTCTTCGGCTGCGGATGCCTCGACTCCGCCACGCCACAAATTCCAATGAAGATCGCTAAAACTATCAACAGATATGCAGAAACCTTAGATTGCCTCATAGTTTTCATGAAACCCTGCATTTTGCCTAAACCCTGTGGTTTCCAGGGGCAACTGTCGGCCTTGTCAATGTTCCAGATCGCGCATACCGGCATTGAAGGATCGGCGGATGGCCAAATTAGGGTTTAAAGTATGCCAAACTGTGAGGATCCAGAAATGCAGAAGTTTTTATTTAGTCCATTAAAAATCAAGGATGATCAGAACTCGAGGAGACTTTTCAGCTTGACTTAGACGACTTTTCCTAGAGGAGCACACGAGTCATCTTTCGATCCCGGTTTAGCTTTCTGTTTTGGGCAAATGATTAACCTTAATTTCTCTGTGTAATGGTAAAATTAGCATGCCTATGCTAAAATTTCTATATAGTTTTGCGTCCGATGGGAATGTCTTAATATAAGATATCAACTAGAGCAATTGCACTCTGGTGTGCAATGGGTACGCCGAAGAGTTGTGGAAGTTCAATTGTCATGTCTTTAATGAATGATTATTGTCTTGTATCCCTATTGTTTAATTTATTCTTTTGTTTTGTCGAGTGTCACAAATTAATTTGCATAATCTTAATGGATTTCAAGATTATTGTGTTTCTCTTAGTATCCACTTCAAATGTGTGAGATTTTTTTCCTGGTGTCTTGTCTCTATTTGCATGCATCCCCTTTCTAAATTCTTGTTCATTTATTGGACCTGGCTTCACTTGCATTCCATTAGTCATCACCTATGTTTTACAGGTATTGTCTTGCAAATATAAGCATGGCCACCACTTACATCATGTTCATTTGTCATGTAGTCCACCATCGTGCATCCTCTCATGGGGCAAAGATCGATCAAACTTAGTGATCATCATTAGTTTTATAATATCAAGCCCTTGTATAATTTGGAGGTCGAATGACCTAAAATTAAATTTAGACATGCTATAGTTTTAGATTGAGAATTCCTAATTGTTCTAAAAATTTAAATTTTGAGGGAAATTTTATTTGATTTTTTTTAATTTGTAGATGATATGAGAATGATCTCAAGACCTCAAAAATGGTGTGAATTATATGTCATGGGAAAGCATTCCTTTATTCTATAGTTAATTCTATGTCGTGGGAGCCCATTGTGTTGAATCTTGGTTTGACAAAACTTTTGTAAAAGGAACATGATTATTAGTCACAAAGAGGTCTGTCATCCAAGAAACAAGCCTTGTGGAAAACTAACAAAACCTATAGAGAAGGGAAAAAATATATTTAAAAATATCCAAAATTTGTATTTTATCAAATAAAAAAATGTATATAAGTATGTTATACTTAAGAAAGGTGGGGGAAGTGGTAGAATACTAAGCATCATCTCTCCGGCGCTCTTTATCCCTTTGTCTCTTTGTCTCCCTGTCTATCTATCCATTTCTCTTTATCTCTCTTGGTCTTTATCTCCCTCTCTCTCTATCCCTTTGTCTTTATCTCCCCTTCTCTCTCTCAATCTCTCCATAGTAAACAAAACTTTAGACCCAGGCATAAATAAAATAATATTTAAATTTTTTGAGATTTTAAATACATTTTTAGTACATAACATACATAGATTTTATGTATTTTATAAATAAAATAGTGAAAGTTACATAGAAATATATAATATTTAAGTACTTTGCAAAAAAATCAAAACAAAAGGGAGAAAAAATATTGAATAATAGAAATACTAAGTAGGTTCATTTTTATTGAAATCGCTATATAATTTAGTAAATAAAATAGTAAATATTTATGGACTTCATTAATGGTTGTGGCTCTTTGTTTGGTGGTGGAAGTTATCTACAAGAATAAATTGGTAAGTACATTGCTATATTGGATGTCATGTCATACCATTAGAAATACAAATAAATAAATAATGCAAGGAAATTATGTCATCATCACATTTGAAGGATTTTTTTATTGGATAATCATTGTTTATTATTGAAGGGGCATCAGGCGAGGTCTATTAATTGCAAGAGATGCTTATGCCTATATACAAAGAATTCAAATCTTAATCGTAAACTTTGAAATTTATATTTTCAAATTAGGCCCTTGTGGACTCATTTCACTAACTATTTTGAGTTAACTAACTACACGTTTATGTTGATCCAACTAGATGGATAACTAATAATTATAATTAAGAATATATTTTGTAAGTTTCATAGAGTTAATGGTCATCATACTCAAGGCTTCGTGGATTTGAAACATGAGGTGCAATATTCTATAGACAATAACATGATTCATATGAGTGCAAAGTCATGCAAGCCTCATGGAACCTTGCGCACATTGTGACAATATTCTACGCACCTTCACGCTCATCCACAACACATGTGCCTTGCATGCAGGTCAGTATGTCATTGCACACTAGTGTGCATTACTCAAGATAAGTTCATGCATCACTGACATAGTCAAAGTTTTGTTAATCTTCAATAGACTTCTTCTTCAATTGCAAGAACAAAATACTAATCATTAGGAATCTCAACCTTTAAGCAGTTGGAATATCAGTATAGAGCATGAAGACAAAGAATAAAACCAGTGTATAACACATTCCTTTAAGGTTCTTAGAAATGACTTGACCAAAATCTTATCCTCATAAGAAAAATCTAAGCATACAATTGTGGAAGCTTGTAAATGCACATTAGGATCTCCCTCACAATTTTATAATTCAAATCTTGGCATCACAAATACCATACAAAAAGTTTATATAACAACCTCACAAGCAAGTGTCGTGTCATGTAGATGATTTTATATAATAGTATCCTTGTTGTCATTCACTTGTTTCTTTAAAGTAGCCATATCTTGTAACATTATATCCAAGTTAGAGGTAGGGCTAATGGTAGTATTAGGCATGCGTGAAATAGTTGAGGAAATATTATGAGGATGTATGGAAATAGGTAACGAACATAGCCATGGAGGGAGGAACTACACTATGAGATGAGGAGGAGGGTTAATATAAGACATAGGTTGGAAAGGAGGGTTAATGTGAGACATATGTTGGGAATGATGGATGGTGTGAGATACATGGGTAGAAGCTATGACACCAGTAGGTATGTGAATATAAGGATGTTATGTAGGTGGCACATTAGGGGGATGAGATCTTATATCCAAGTTAAAGGTAGGGATAATGGTAGTATTAGGCATGCATGAAATAGTTGAGGATGTATTATGAGGATGTGTGGAAATAGGTAACGAGCAAAGCCATGGAGGGAGAAACCACATTATGAGACGAGGAGAAGGAGGGCTAATATAAGACATGGGTTGGGAAGGAGGGTTAATGTGAGACATAGGTTGGGAATGATGGATGGTATGAGACACATGGGTAGAAGCTATAACACTAGTAGGTATGTGAATATAAGGATGACATGTAGGTGGAACATTAGAAGATTTTTGTAAGCTCTATTACCAAATATAGGAATTTTGGGCTTTCAATATTCAAATATAGATATCAAATACAAAAACCCTCAAGTGAAATAAACTTCATAATCAATGAAAACTTACAACATAGAGTACAAATAATAGCAAATCTCAAGAAAGATTAACAATGAACATAAAACAAAACACGAGTCATTTGTATGGCCTCCAACATTAGTGAGTGATTGTCACTTTTCTTTACCGTTATGATCTCTAATATTTAGTGTTTGAAGACATCCAAATCATTTGTTAAAAAAGAATGTGTACATCTCACAATGCATCCACATTCCTTGTTAAAGAAAATATGCCACCATTTTTTATGGACTCTTCAATGTTCATTGGGCATTTGTAAAGGAACCGCTATTTGCTTTTACCTCCATGCAATCTTGGCCTAACTTTAAATTCTAACTTATATGCAAAATATATGTCACTCTTTTCCTGGTTTTTCCCCAATACTAACAAATTCTCAATGTTCATTGTACAGTAGTATAGAAACCACTATACACAGGTTTCCTTACAGTCTACTTAGGAGATTTATGCCGCCAACTTTTTTATGGACTCTTCAATGTTTATTGAGCATTTGTAAAGGAACCACTATTTGCTTTTCCCTCCATGTATTGTTGACCTACCCATTGCACACTTTGGTTTATTTTTTTTCGTGCATAACTTTGAATTCTAACTTCTATGCAAAACAAATGACACTCTCTGACCAGTTCTCTTTTACATGTGTGGCCTTTAATATTGAGGGAAAATAAAACACACCCAATATTTAAGGATTATTTTAATTGGATTAAATTTTAGATTTTTTAAAAGGAATTGAGAATGACAATTTTACTTCATATATAGTATATAATATCTAATATAATTATATTTATTGTTATATAGTATATTTTATATAATGTAAATTATTTAATATATATTTTAAATGATATTATATTATTGGATATATAATATAATACCCAATTAATATATGTGTTTTATTTCTAATGTCATATTATAATATATAATATTATATTTATAATGAATATAGTCTATGTTTGATGTTTATTGATATTTATTATTTTATTATATATTTATTTTTATAAAAATTATATATTTTTAGTTTCATTTATTATTATAAGTAACTACTAAATATAAATTTTAAATAATTTATAATTACTATATATATAGCACTGTTTAAATTAATTTGTAAGAAATCTAATAACTTGAGAGAGATATCAAATGAGAATGGGAGAGAAAGAGGGAGAGAGAGGGATCGACATGAGAGCGAGAGATTAAAGAGATGAAGAAAATAGAGAGTGACTATGGAAGTAGATGGCTCATAAGAGGATGAGAGGATACACCATTTGAAAAAGCCAACAAGGTACCAATACTATGAATAAGATTTGTTCTAAATGAAGCACCCACTAATGTCTTATCTAAAAGAGTAGCCCATTATTTAGTAGATTGAGCATGGGTAGTGAGAGAGAGAGAGAGAAGACCATCCAAGTTTCCAAAGTGTATGTGTGAAGACCATCATTGTGAAAGGATTTTCCTTGATGGCTTTGTTCATTTTTTATGGCTCAAGATGAGTGGACATCATGAGGAAACAATCTCGGTCATCAAAAATCTCATAGAAAACCCTCCATTTTTCCTACTGAATAATTTGGTGCAATTAAAATTAGGGTTTAATTACAATAGGAGGACACTTGACCATTGATCTATCATCGTGTGGGCGAGAGAAAATGGAGGAGTAATTTTTTTATGTTACCTATTTTAATTCGGGTTGATTCATAAAAAGTTAGACAATTACTTTTTTTCAAAATTCAACAGAATATCTTAAAACTCATTTTATATGCCTTCTATTTATCATTGTTATATTTGACTTATAAGAATACAATTTGTTGTATTTTATTGTATTATAACATTTCTCTCTATGTATAATATATTATGTCTATATTTAATAATTTATATTATATAAAACATAATATATAATAATAAATATTTTTATATATGAAATTAATAATTAATTAATTAAAAAATATATAATATAGAATCTACAATATAAATAATAAATATAGATATATTTATTATAAATATACAATTTTAACCTTTAATACTATATTAAAATAATATAAATATAAACCATATTTATAGGAAGACTCGGGTTCATCTGTCACACAATCCACAAGTAGATGCAAGGTGGGTCCCTCCTGGGGAGGGATGGCTAAAACTAAATTTTGATGGAGCAACAAAGGGCAATACGAGGTTGCCACATGAGTAGGATGTTTGATTAGAGATGACACGGGGTTGGTGGTGATCTCTACTACTAAAAAAATTGCCAAGAGCACAAATAATGAGGCCAAGGCTCAAGCGTTATTGTTGGGCCTCTAGATGATGGAAAACTTGAATATCAAGAGATTGGCTATTGAAGGGTTTTCCAAATAATTATTAATGGAATTAGAAATTTTACAAGTGGGAACCTAAGTTGGAAACTTAGGAATATATTGAGAATTTGCATGTATATTGAGAATTTGCATGTCTATCATCGACAAACTCAAGGACTTCAGTGTTAGTCATGTATGTAGAGAAGCGAATAGAGAGGTTGATGAGCTGGCAAATGTGGTGGTCAACATGCACGTGAAGGAGTATGCAATGAAAGATTAGGAAGAGTAGAACTTGATCCAAGGAACTTGTAATCAATTTAAAGCAGGGAACAACTTTCGCATTTATGAAGCTATTTGATGGTCGAGAGTGGGAATTGAAAAAGCAAGGCTGGAGAAGGACACGATGATGTTGGCCGCATCATGGAAAAGCATGGTAACATTTTATTTAAATCCGCTCTTATTCATACAGTTGGTGCAAAAATGGAGACATCGATGAGTTTGGTTGGGAAGGGAAGGTAGATGTCCTTCTGGGGTGAGATTACAAAGCTAGGGCTTAAGAAGGTTTTTAAAACTCGGTTAGGAATAGTGTTGCTAGGTGTAAAAATGGTATTAGGTCTCAGATGTTAACAGTTACAGGGTAAATTTAGATATTGTGTCAATGTTTACATCCATTTTTCTTGACTTAGGTGTGGAGACGAATGTCATCTGAGTGATGTTGAAGACTTTGGTCTTCTCCAAATGGAGTGGGGATTGGATTTTTATTTGAATTTGGCGGTAATGGGACTGGGATTTAGGTTAGACCATGGAGTTTGGCCAGTGTTGTTACCCAAGTGCAACGGGCGTTGGATTCCTTTCGTTGTGGAAGAGGTCAGGGGAGATGCAAAGGCAAGACAAAGGAAGGCGTCTCGGGGTTTGAACTTCCTAAAATAGGTGGTGGGAGTTGGTGGCGATGAAGCAGTAGACTGGTCATTTGCGCTAGTTAAGGAAGAGGTGCTAGGAGAGGGTGGAGGTGAGGATGCTGGGCAGTAATATTATGGGCCTTGTAGGTGTGATGTAGTTGGTTTATATGTTTTATATAGTTAATATGTTGTAATATGCTACCCATAATGGGATTTTGGCATATGATACTGTAAATATCAAGAACTATGAAGGAATAGAAGTAAGTAGTTAAAGAATTTTGTTTCTATGGCCTCCTTGGAGCACCGTGTTAATTTCTTTTTTCCTCTTCTGTTTAACGAGTAGGCCCCTAATTGGCCAAATTCACAAACCAAAAAATAATAATATAAATATAATATGCAATTTAATTTTTAAGTTGAATACACCCTATATGTGGCAATTTTTAACACTCATTTCCCAAACCAATTGACATTATGTATGACAATATACTATAACTAGAGAAAACCAAAGGCACATGAAAGGAAACCTAATGGGAAGAAGTTAGAGAATTGAGGACCACAACAACTTCCCATTATTCTTTGAGAAATTAAGTGGTCTACCATAAACTCCTCCTTTGTTTGTTTATGAGTTCTCTTGCTAGGACTAACTTCCATTGGGATCCCTTTCTTTTTTATTCTTGATGGAAGCATGTGAATGCTTGCAACACAATTTTTATGCTATTCCCACTCAAATTAATCACCTTCTTTAGATAATCTCTAATGGATTGCGACTCTCTTTCAAGATGATTGGTTTCAACTTCTTGTTTGTGCCCTTCTTCCTTTAAAGTCTTGCACATATCCCCTAGGATGTCCCCATAATCTTGATTGAAACAAAAATCCATAGAGGGATGAGGATGATCCCCATTCAACTCAAGCACCTCAACATAGAGCTTGGGGTCATAATGCTCATGTTGGTCTCAACATTCCTATCCACCATATGTCTCCTCTCCACCCCATGAGAAGAGTGCTCCTAGTTGGTTGGACAACTTGTTTTCTCAACTAGTTATTTCACACCAAGAATCCAATGATGACACATGTCTGTGGGGAACTATGCTTAGAACAAAATGTTAAATATAACATAAATATAATTGAGCAATAATTATATTAAAATATATTAAAAAAATATTAAATTATATTAAATATAATTTCCCCCAAAATTGGAACTTATCATGTGCATTTAAATAAATATTTGGATTCCTGCACACAAAATCTAATCTTTTGTAATAAATTAATATTTTTACACATTATTCATAAAAAATTTTATATTACACTATATCTTTAAAAAAATTGGAACAAAAATTAGATATTAATCTATTGTTTGACTAAAACAAATAATCCTAAAATACTTAATAAATTAATATTTTATATATTATTCATATAAAATTTTATATTACACTATATCTTATAAAAAAATTGGAAAAAAATCAAATTTATATATTAATCTATTGTTCGACTAAAACAAATAATCCCAAAATGCATAATGTGTTGTTCAAGTTTTCAGCTCAATTCTCCCTATATATATAACCTCACTCTCCTACACAACAAAATATTATGACCCTTAAAATGAGACACCATTAAAATACTTCTCTCATTTAAGACAAATAATATAGAGATAGAGGAAGAAAGCAGGGGATATAGAGACAAAGGGATAGAGAGGGAGACAAAGACTGAGAGATAAAGAGAAATGGATAGATAGAGAGGGATACAAAGAGATAGAGAGATAAAGATGGAGACAAAGACTTATAGAGATATAGAGAGTTAAAGAGCGAGAGAAAGGAAGAGATAGATAGAGAAAGAGAGGATATGAAAGAGAGGTAGCATGTTTTTCTTCTTTATGTATGAATTTTTGGGAAGCGTGTAATTCAAAGTGTGGGTTGATGAATAGTCTTATAGACATTTAGTTCTATTTGAGATGTATTAAATCTCACTAGTGATACAACTCAATGAGATGGAAGCATCAGTTGACTTTGACCATGTATTATATTTAGTGCAACTAGGTATTATAGATTTATTATTTAGTTAAAATTAATATTTTAGTTCATTATATTATATTTTAGATCATTTAGATGAATTTATTTATTATTACAATTCAATGTAGGTCATGTTTATTTAGTTATTGTTGATGAGAATAATGAAGGAATAGATTATTACTTATCATCATGTAGAGGCAAAAAAGAAATTGACTGTCACCATCACTAA
Source organism: Cunninghamia lanceolata (assembly GCA_027924645.1). Taxonomy (NCBI): domain Eukaryota; kingdom Viridiplantae; phylum Streptophyta; class Pinopsida; order Cupressales; family Cupressaceae; genus Cunninghamia; species Cunninghamia lanceolata. The sequence goes on from BSBN01000998.1 coordinate 2,896,104, forward strand.
TGAAGAAGATATTGATTATCCTACAAGGTTTGTTGTTGTTTCTAGAAAGTGACTTAGAAGGTACCTAATGAAGAAGTTTGATGTGCGGTTGTTTAAGAACTTTGACACACATATGAAGGTTCTTCATTAGTTTAAGCTTGTTGTTCCATCAAATGTTCGATTGATCAAATATCAAGGTTGATTGCATAATAATAATTTGTGAAAAAGTTTGTGATTTTGACCACATAGCAATACTTGACACTATAAATATTAGATCTTCCTAAAATGGTTTATTATATTGAGTTAGTACAATAACGAGTAAGTTTTGCAATTTATAAGTATATTGTTGAGTTCCTATGTTTATGTTTTGAGTATGTTTTTCCTTTCTTTAATCTATTTATTACTACTAATTTAGGTTAGCGATGCCAAAAAATCTTCCACCTTCATGTGGTTGGTGCCAATAGTAGATAATTTTGTATTCTTGAATCAAATAGAAGATTTAACAACTAACAATAAACTCACTATATGCAAAATGATTAGCAACAACTTCACTATGCAAAATAATTAACAATAAACTCTCTCTCTCTCTCTCTCTCTCTCATATATATATATATATATATATATATATATATATATATATATATATATATATATATATATATATATATATATATATATATATATATATATATACATATATACAATAACATATCTACACCTAAAGGAACCTTAGTATCTCTCTCTATATATATCACGCCCTCTACCCCTTTCTCTATCTCTACATGTCTATCTCTATCTCTATCTCTATCTCTTTATATGTCTCTCTCCCTCTCTATCTCCCCCCTCTCTGTCCCACTTTATATATGCCTCTCTCTCCCCCTCTATCTCTCCCTAGTGAGAAAGAGATAAAGATAGATAGAGGTAAGGATAGAACCATAGAATTGAACCCTTAAAGATCTAAACATTGATCTTAGGGCTCAAGGTTCAATATTCAAGGGCTAGTCTTTGACATTTAGCATTCATTATTTAAATTTTAGAACTAAACATTAGTGTCCAATGTTTGATGTTCATGATTGAAATTTCATCATTCAATGTTTAGGGTTTGTTGGTGCTCAAACATGTAATCCAACAAATCCTAAAGACATGCACTAACACCTAAAGCTAGGGGTATGCCATCAAAGGTGAAAAATAGGGCTTATGATAAGACAATGGCATGATGAACCAATGCTTGTGAGTGCATAGACTCACCTTCATCTCTAGGCACTACTAGGCCAAGGGGTGTTCCCTGAGGTGTTTACTTGAGTTATATTAAAGACAAACAATGATAGGACTAACCTTGAGATGACTAACCTTGAGATAAACCATAACCAATGCATAGAAAAATCCTATTTGATTATACTAAGTACCTATCTATTGGTCTATCTAAAAACACATATTCTTCACCTCTATAAGCAAAAATGTAACCCATGTAGAGACTAAAATTCCTTCTTCTTAACCCCTTAAGATATTTAATTCCATATTTCACTTCATACATGGATGTGGTAAGAATAGTAATGCATAGTTCACTTTGAATGATATTTGTGCAGCACATAAATTATTTGCAATACTAGGACAATGAAATCATGTAATGTGGAGGACCAACTATACTAATGTCACCAAAGGGTGGTATTTTATTGTTTTCTATAATGTGATGGGATGGAAGTGTAGCATATGTAATTCAATTAGGTAAATAAAAGTATACTTCTCTTTACCAAATGATCTCAATGACTATAGTAGGAACAACTAGCTCATCTAAGATAAATTTTATCTCCTACTATCTCAATAGAAAAGTATATTTAACTAGATGTGCCTATGTGTTTTGCCCTTGAGAAAAACTACATTATATAATTGTTATCACTGGGAATTGCACCCATATGCAAGGCTGGTAAAGCTCTACAATTTCGTGTAACATGGGACTAATTTCAGGTTGTGGGTGCCCTATAACAAAATTAGACCTCTAGATTATGGGCTGGTTCCCTTCAAATGTTCTATTGACATGTATGTTTTTACTATTTTGGAAAAGGGAAGAAAGAAACTATGTGAATGTAAAAAGGTAAAATTTGGTGATGCACCTAAATTGGATAAAAATATGCAATCTGAACCACAATAAAACTTAGAAATCCGACTTTCACACAATCCAAACTTGGCATAAATATCACAAAAGTGATTCTAAGGAAGGTTTGAAAACAGGGTTTCTATGAAGGAAATGATTTTTTCACAACATAAAAAGACTATTTCTGGTTAACACAACCTAAGACCTGTGATGATTATATGCTTAATGCTGCAAGCAAGGAAGTGAGACAATAATTTTAAAGGTTTAAAGATAAAACACAGCAAAATTTCATCAAAATCACTTTAATAATTAGCACTAAATGGAAAGGTAATTTAACTGATTTTAAAAAAACAAAGGAAAACTCTGCAAAGAAGACAAAAATATAACCTGTAACCTGCCGATCTCTCAATAAAATTGTAAAAAATGAGCTACAAGAATTCTCCAATCTATCTGAATCAAAATGAGAATCAAGAACTAACTCCATAATTAATGAAGTTTTACAATATATAGAATAGATAGGTCCAAAGATTGACCCAAAGACAACTGGAAATGAACCTCAATTATCTCAAAATAGCACATGCAAAAATAGATAACTGATTCCCGTGCAAGCCCTGAAATCATGCAAAAAACACCTCCAAACTGATGGAAAAATAGATATAATGTGTCAAAATTGGTGTTGGTCCATGCACCAATGCAATGAAGTGCCCAACTCAAGGTAAACTGCTCACATAACTCCTCAATCTGCTCCTCAAACTACCTCTAACTGAAAGCTCAAACTAATGACTTAATCCCTCTTATCACTCCATGTACAAGTCAAAATAACTTATATCTTCACTAATCCATGCAATGCAATGGCAAGAATAATATTCAATAAATGAATATTCTATCCAAGTCCTCTTGTGTGCTATATATAACTTATATTTTAAAATAATTTAAGGTATTATTAGAACTATTAGTGTAATTGTCCTAATAATATCTTTAATAAATTATAATATATATGCTATTTAAATCATAAGTCAAAAAAACCTTATATCTCCCTTTGACTATATATTCTTACCATGCAATAAGTCAAAAATACCCTCATTACTCCATGCACAATGTCAAAATGCATTACAAATACTTAGGTATAAAAATACCCCTTATCACTCCAATTACAATGTAAAAAAAGGAATGGCCTCACTCTTATTTCTTCATCATGCAAAATAAAACAAAACCCTAAGCAAACCTTTGTCACCTTGCCATACTTGTCCATCCTGCATCTTCATGTAAATACATCTTTTATACATCTTTTACCTCTGACTTCTTTTGATGATTTAATCCAAAAGCATAAGGAATATTCACTTTGACCATGCAAATTCTCATGTTGACCTTAAGGTATTGATCATCATATCAGACTAAATAGTCGACATGAAGGAAAGGGGTTTTGCATCATTTAGAAATCATAAGGCATTAAGGCCTAAGCCTTATCCTTATTTCTACCGACCACCTTTGCCATCTTTTACACTCCTCCTGTCGGGCACTTCATGTAATGATCACTAGGCAATACATCTCTTGAAGTTTTAACCTCGGTCGACAAATAGATAAGGCAATGATTATTATTTTCTAAGTCAAAAACAAAAAGAAAGAAAAGAAGCCTCGATCAAAAGAGTGGAGAAACCCTAAACTTTGAATCATTTTCATTTTATCTTCCTCCTGTCAGCTGCTCTACAACTCTTCCATGGTAATTAGGGTTTGATGGTTCTCTCGGCTTCTTCTCCACTCTCTGAGGTGGACTTCTTTGCATTTATTGAATGAGAAGAAGACATCAGAGACTGGTGAGTATGGTGTCTTTGAGTTTGACTGGCATTTGTTCATCATTTTCTATAGCTTTTGACCTTGAATGGTTGCGGCCATACATGCATTATTTTTCTGCAATCTTTTCATAACACTTGTTCTTTCATTTTCTCTATGTCTGAACTTTACAAATGTGAAAGAATACACACAAATCCTCACAAGGAGGCCGCGGCTATAAGATTTCTTCTCCTCTGCAACCAAAAAAAAGGTAAGCCCTTCATTTTTACTGTTGTGTTTCTTGTGACATATTTGATATGGAGAAGATGAGGCTCTTTTGCAAAAAATGATATGGGTGTCTATTTTAAAAGAAAATACATCTTTTATGTAATGGTCGTGGCCAAAAAATGCATTCTTTGCATTTTTTTGTTTCTCTAATGCAAAACTTTTGAGGGTTTAAACCATGGAATGAGGGTTTGTATTCTTTTATGCACAAGAACTTCCTCTTCTTTACAGCTATGCTTGTAGACACTTATTATCATTTTTGCTTAACTATGAATATAGAAAGAGATAGAGTTTAGAAACCATGACATGGCTTCATAAAACTGCATATAAATGCCATCTTTCTAGCACGGCCTTTATAGAGACATACTATATTCCATTATTTTTTTCTGTAACTGCAAAAATGTGTTAGGGTTTTGAATTTTTTGACATGGGTTTCATAAAAATGAAATAAGAATGATACTCATGCTATGGCCATGGTATGAAAACCTTTATGTAGTGCTCATTTCACCAGAGTCTAGAAATGCAATAAGGGTTTCAAGATTTTCTGAGATGGGTATTTCATATTTTTCACATAGTAGCTCTTTTTGTCATGGCCATGCCTGTAGATGTATCTTTGTAGCTTTCATTTCATAGTATGAAAGAAAATGGGATAGGGTTCCTTTGTGATGGAAAAAAATGTATATTCTTTTGTATGCATTGAACCTCTTGGTATATCATCTCTTTCATAGTGAACGGGTAAAAGCAAGAAGATGGGTCCACATATAGGGGAAGTGTCGTGCAAAAAAAAATCCCAACAGGAATGGGCACCCGAGCCTAGAACGGGTACCCGTTTTGTTTTATAGAATGGGTGCCCGTTTTGTTTTATAGAACGGGTACCCGTGTTAAAACGGGTACCCGTTTTGTTTTATAGAACGGGTACCCGTTTTAGAACGGGTACCCGTTTTGTTTTTTACTATTTTAGAAACGGGTACATATTTCTAAAATTTTGAATTTCACACCCATGCTTTTGATTTCATTTTAGGCTCAGGAAAGGCATGGGTAGCCGACCTTGAGCCTTGGACCTGCAAGTATTTCTCTAAGTACAGAACCAGAGGAAAGACTGACTTCACCTATATGGTTGATGACATTTTTTTCTAATTTTTTTTATGAAATTAAAACCCATTACAGATCATAGTGTCTAGTTTTCAAATATGTAATTTTTTTTGGATTGAACTTGTTTTTCTATTTATTGATTAATTTATGAGTAAATTGGTCCAAAAATTTGAAATGATAGGTGTTTGTATTTTTTTAATAACTTTTAATTTTTAAATTTCTTTTTAAAAAAATTATATGTCATCAATCTACACATCATTCTTTACACAATGAAAAAAAAAATTATGATTTTTTTTGCTCAAATTATGTTGGCCGTACACGAGGGGTTTTCAAAAGTAGCAATTAGGCCTAATAAAAAATTAATAAAAAAAAATTATTTTGAAAAAAATTATAAAAAAATATCCTCATCAAACTTCACTATACTACACATCTTTTCCCAAAATGATTTTAAAAAATAATTTTATTTAGGTCAAATTATGTTGGCCGTACACATGCATGGTATGGTTAAAAAAAAGTGACTTTTAAATAGTGGTTTTTAGAAATGCCTATTGAAAATCAATTTGTATCATCTGGGTATTGAAAAAAATTACATATTTGGAAACTAGACTCTGAGTACTACATTTTATATTTAGTGACTTTTTAAAAGATTCCATCTCTAAGTGCTTCAAATTTTAGGGTCAAATGTGACAAATTCTAAAAATCAGGGAAAACACTTCCACTTTTTGGCCAAAAAGTGGACCCAACTTCTTGCACTGACCCGAACACCCTCTTGTTGGCTATCATCCTGTAAGTGCTGTGTGTATGATGGAATCCTTCTTTCCAGCCCCATGAGAAGTTTTGCAAGTGATTGCTTTCTGGATGTTTGATTGTATCATGATTACCTATTTATCTCTTGAACATGCTTCAGTCCTTTCTCCTTACAAAGTATGAATGTTTGAACAATATGGCATCAAGTCTGAAATCTTATAGCATATAGATTTCATTTTTAACTACCTTCTAAATGTTGAGGCTCCTCTTTTTGTATCTATTAATCATTATTATTTGGCTGTCCATCAGCATCTGCTTATTTAACCTTGGTTAGCTCATGAATGTTGCCTTATGTGTGTGATTATGGAATCATTGTTGCCTTTATTTACATCTGGCTGTGTCATTCTTTACCTTCTAGATGCCTCTGTTAATCATCATCACTGTAGCATTTGGCATGTCATGTGCCTTCTATTTCTTCTCTTTGCATTATTGATGATATGCCTTCTGCTCCTATTGATGACCTATTCTGACTGTATTTGCTTACACAGTTCACCTCATGATTACTGTCATAACTATTCATAGTAAATGTGATTGCACTTGTTTCATGCTTGCAAGGTATCTCTCCTTCTAACATTTGCTGACTATAGCATGATGTCTTTTCACTGGGACTGTAGACTCTCTATTGATGACCTAATCATATGGAATTGACTTGGTTGTTTCATCTTGAATGCTTGGCATAGTTGTTCCACATACACTATTTCATTTTCTTGATCATCCCACTCCTTCATTGTGGCATATGTTTGTTAGAGCTATTGATGCCTTGCTTGTTTGATCTCTCTTGGATATCAGATATTTGTAGATATTTTCCTCCATTTTGCCAGAGGCCATGATACGTGTAAGATGCCTTTGTGCTATGAGTGCACTTTGTCAGTTGTTTATGTTACTTGATCATATGAGATGAAGTAAATACAATGCATTCAAAAGACCTTTGTATTTCAGGTGGCTCCTGTAGCCTGTATATTCTGTCTGATTTGTACATGAAATTTGATTGGCATGTCCTTTTAAAGGCAAGACTTACATCACTTGTCAAAACTGTAACATGATATTTTATTTGCTATTCTTATGCACATGGTCAGATAAGCTACTTAGTGTATACTGTAACTCATATGCATAAGTATGTTTTCTGAAAGCAATGACTGTACTTATCTCTATTCGCTCTTCTGTCATTTCTTAAGTCTGATTTTGACAATGTGACATAAATCATGACAGACAAGAAAATGGTATTTTGATAATGATATGAAAATATAAGATACCTTCTGTGTATGTAATCTGATTTACTTCAATCAACTGTAATAATGTCATGATGACATAACTTTTCTACAAGTTGATTTGATGATGCATGATGTAGCTTGGAATGATGCATCTTGTCTTTTCTAGTACTCTTTTCAAATGAAAAGAAAACATGTTGGGCTCAAACCCTTGTGGGAGCCCATTTAATCCACATATTTATTAGTCTTCAAATCAGCAACAAAACTTGTCCTATACCTGCACAGTGAACAAACAAGTTACCATAAAAATATACCTGATGGTATTGATTGATCTTCTTCATCTTTCTTCCTGATTTGTAGCATTTATCTGATCTGATCTCTCATTTGAATGCATGATATGATAAGTTGATGTATCTATTTGATAAAAGCATGTGATAACTTAAAACATTCGGAGCACTAACAAGGTTGTCCCCAAAATTTTGCAAGTTCAACCAATGATGGAGCTTGAAGTGAAGACTGAAGACTGAAGACTTGAAGGCCAGCATCAACAAACAACCTTCTTGCTCAGGCAATGATGGATGTTTCAATTTATCATGTGTTTATTTCTTTTCCTTTTATCAAATAGATGCATAGCTTGCATGTCTACAATTGCTCAGTCTAGTTACTCCCATGGCTTGTGTGGGATACATTTGAACACCTCTTTTAAACATGATTAGTTAATTTCTCTTATGCATATGATGTATATGTATTTCATTTTCAATCAATGCATGAGATAAAGTAACAGATACTTGAATGTATGTTTAAAACATGACATGAAATAATAGTTCAGTAAATATCTTTCCTTTTTCCTTTCAAAACTAATTAACTAAATAACCAATCTAACTTATAACTCTTGAAAGATCAAATTGTGTAGAACAACTGTATTTCTTGAATCTTTGATTTCTTGACAAATATTATTCTCTTGTCATGATAACTCATCAATCTTGATTAGACTGATAGATTATCCTGACAATTGGATCACCTTCTTTGTTATGTCAAGGCATCAACTGTTCAATAAATGCATAACTTTGAAGTTTTCTTTTATTCCTTCTGAACAATTACACTTAGGTCTAACTAATTTTAAGTGTGAACGAAAAATTAGTAACAATAATCAAGCCAAAACACTATGCAAACTAAAATAAATTAGATTTTAGAAAATATATAGTTTTAGATCTAATAAAATAGGAATAGAAATGCAAATAGAGAAGAGAAAGGAACCTATTATAAGAGTTTGGAGCTCACTTCCCTAGATGTTATTGAATCATGTAGATATCTACACTTTGTATCGTAGTCTATATGGTGAGAAAAATAAGATTCCAGTATTTTATCCTTGAAAAATATGCCTAGCCCACACAAAAGTGTGTAAAAAAGAAAGATGTCAATATGCTAAAAAAATTGAAATGACAAGATTCTATTTTATCTACTCAAGAAAATAAAGAATTACAAGAGGTAAAGGAGAAATTCAAAAAACTAGTGTGTGGTTGGAAATCTTCTCCTCAAAAACCTATGACCTATAAGGAAATAAGGAAAATGTTGGGGTTGTTTGGGAGATTGCCTTCAAGTCAGGCCCCTATGTAGGTTTTCCAACCTCCATTAATAGCCAATATGGAATAATATTAAAAAATAAGCGTATGCTCTTATCTCCTAAGCATGTTTAGAAAAACTAATAGTAGTGATAATTATAAAAACTATGAATGCTCAAGCTAAAATCTATTCAAGCTAAGAAAACTAGTATGTGTTATATAGATTAAAGGAAAATGAGTGATGCAGGAGCATCCCTGGTTTAAGAGCAATCTTACAGATCAACCAAAAACATTTGCAATTAGTTTGTTTTCTTTCATTTTCCAGTTCATTCCAGTCAGCTCAGTCAGTAGCAGTTTTTGTATTTTGGTTTGCATTATGTCATAGTTTTATTTCAGACCTTGCAAAGCTGGACTTAGCATCTAGACACCTTAATGCACATCATATCAAAGCTCAAATCATTTGGATCAGGTATCGAAAAGATACCTCTATCAGAAGATTGATTGTTTTCTCAGAACAGAGCATCTTGACAATCTCAAACAATCAACTAAAAGAGAAGACTTGCAGAGCAGTTCATGACTTGTGGAGCTAAATGACACATCATTCAATGTTGTTTGGATTTGGCCGACCTTCCCTGAAAACTACATGCTATTCCATTCATTTACGGAGGAGTTCTATATGATTAGGTCTGACCTATCCCTATACACACGTTACATCTCTTTCATCAGAGTTTGTAATCATCCTTGGCCAATGCGAAGGAATCTTGTGTTTCAGAGATGATAGATATTCATGTAATAGATGCATATGAAAGTATTCATTGATAGTGAATCACATAGAGATAGTTAGATAGTTTGAATTCTTTGTGGAGGCGCTTCAAAGCTATAACTTGTGCATATTTTATAATTGAGGAATTAGGCATGTGAGCCCTAATTGTAAGCCCACATGTTGCCGACCAGTTTATATTTTGAATCTATGATATACTAAATGACTGAATCTACATTTACATCCTATCTTTGAGTTGTTTCCATTGTGTTTACTCTTGCTGCACAACCTAGACTGTTCACTTTATGGATCCTCCTAATCGTGACTGCACCAAGTGGTATTAGAGTGAAGTTTGAATCATTTGGGAGTGAATTAAGTGAAGTTGGTGAAGGAATTCTATAAGATCTTGTTGTGGATAGATCATTAAATCTGATGTAGACTACTTGCATTGTCAACTGATCACCGATTGTGAGGCAATTGTCACCTTGTAGACCAATCACCGAACTTGAGGTAGTTACACTTGATCCTAGGAAGAGATGCCACTGAGGAGAATACCTTCTATTGGTACTATGTCTGTAAGAATGGATGAGATGATAGAAATGATAAACATAATCTGAGTTTGATTGGATGTTGTTGAAGAATATTGAAGAAGAGGACTTACACCAAGACCTAATGTTGAAAGTGATGATGATGAAGAATGCCAATCCGCTGATCAAAATGAAGTGACCCAAGGAGATGAAGAAGAAGAATTAGATCAAGTAAAAATGTTGCGAGCTATTTCAAAGATTAGGAAAAGACCTAGAGTTGATGTACCGAATTGCACTGGCAACTTGAAATCTGAGGATCTAATTGATTGGATAAATGACCTAAAAGAATACTTTGAGTATGAAGAAATTAAAGATCTGGAGAAGGTGAAATTTGCGAAGACAAAGTTGAAAGGACATGCTTCTATATGGTGGAAAGAAATTTAGTTGGATATAAATAGAAGAGGAAAAGATAAGATTACAAAATGGGATACAATGGTGATAAAATCGAAGAATCAGTTTATACCTACTGACTATGAGTTGGAACTATTGAAGAGATTGCATAACTTGAGACAAAAGGAGAAATCTGTGAAGGAGTACACTGAAGAATTTCATAAGATGATCATAAGGACATGACATAGTGAAGCAAGAAAGGAGAAAGTGACTAGATACATCAATGGACTAAGATTGAACATTCAAGAAGAATTGAGTTTGGTGAGAATGACAACATTGGAAGAAGCATATCAGTTTGCCCTGAAGCTTGAAGAAAAGTTGAACAAGAAGCATGATCAAAGACAGAGAGGTAAAGGAGGTAAATTTCAGAGAGGTAGAACATTTTCTGGAGGAGAGAGATCATATGCAAAGTAGAATAGACAAGAGAACACATTCAAGGAGGATAGAGATAACAATTCATACCGGAGAGATGATAAAACTTTCTACTGTAGAGGAAACCCTAGTCCATACCGAAGTGAAGGGTACAAAAGAGATGGAAGAGGATCTGATAGGAGACATTTAAAGGAACCTATTTTAAGTGTGGAGGTGAAGGACATAGAGCATTTGAATGTAATCAAGGGAGTATAAGTAAGAAGATAGAGAACAGTGGAAGAATAACCTATGTGGAAGAAGAACCTATTGGATCACCTAGTTTAGTTGGTAAACCTGAGAAAGGAGAATCACTAGTCATGAGGAGAGCACTATTTCAAGCAAAGACAAATGAGGAACCACTGTAGAGGAAACGTTTGTTCTAAACTAGATGCAAATCAGGAGGTAAATGTTGTAATTGATAGTGGTAGTTCAGATAATTTAGTTTCAAAGGAGATGGTGACTAAGCTGAAGTTGGAAAGATTGAAACACCTTAAGCCATATCAGATAGCATGGATTCAGGATGATCATAAGGTACTGGTGAGTGAACAATGTTTGGTGAAATTTCATATTGGATCTTATCATGATGAAGTATTGTGTGATATTATGCCTATGGATGTTTGTCATATATTGTTGGGTAGACCATGGTAGTATGATAGGAAAGCTATACATGATGGAAGAAAGAATACATACACTATAACATCAAATGGAAAGAGAATTACTTTGGTTCCTTTGGAAGATGATCCTAAGAGTGAAGTATGTGGGAATGCTAGAATCTATTTGGTAGATGGAAGAAAATTTCTGGATGGTTTGAGACATGAGAATATGTGTTATGCTTTGATTCCTAAGAAGCCTAAAAACCTGAAGACAAAGACTAAAGAATCACAATCGGAGGAGATAACTGAGTTGTTGACAAAGTATGAAGACATCATATCAGATAATGTATATAAAGGATTGCCACTAATCAGAAGTATCAGTCATCACATGGATCTTATACCTGGAGCTAGTTTGCCTAACAAAGCAGCACATAGAATGATACCGGCAGAGAATGAAGAATTGAATGGGCAAATACATGAGTTGTTGAGGAAAGGTTTGATCAGAGAAATCTTGAGCCCTTGTGCAATACCTGTAGTGTTAGCACCAAAGAAGGATGGAGAATGGAGAATGTGTACAAACTCTAGAGCAATAAACAAAATCACAATTAAGTATAGATTCCCTTTACCTAGGATGGATGATATTATGGATTGTTAGAGTGGAGCAAAATATTTTACAAAGATAGATTTGAAGAGTGGATACCATTAGATCAGAATCAGAGAAGGAGATGAATGGAAGACTACTTTTAAGACAAATGAAGGATTCTATGAATGGTTAGTGATGCCTTTTGGATTGACAAATGAACCAAGTACTTTCATGAGATTGATGAATTTAGTCTTGAAGAAATTCTTGGGTAAGTTTGTTATTGTATATTTGGATGATATTTTGATTTTCAGTAAGACAAAAGAAGAACATTTGTGGCACCTGAGACAAGTATTACAGAGGTTGAGAGAAGAGAAATTGTTGATAAACATTAAGAAGTGTAGTTTCATGAAAGAATAAATTGTATATTTGGGATTTGTAATTTCCGTGGAAGGATTGAAGATGGACCCTAAGAAAGTAAGAGCAATTGTTGAGTGGCCTACACTTGAGAGCATTGGAGAAGTCAGATAATTTCATGGATTAGCTAGTTTCTACCATAAGTTCATAAGAAATTTTAGTTTAGTATGTAAGCCTATGACAGAGACAATGAGAGGTGACATAAAATACTTTAAATGGACATTAGGAGCAAATAAAATTTTTGAATTGCTGAAGCAGAAAGTGACAGAGCAACCTATGTTAGCATTACCGGATTCCAATAAGGTATTTCAAGTAGATTGTGATGAAAGTAGAAATGCAATAGGAGCAGTGTTAAGTCAAGAAGGTAGACCTGTAGCATATTTAGTGAGAAGTTGAATGATGCAAGGAGAAGATATTTTCAATTTATGATCAAGACTTCTATGCCATAATTCAAGCCTTTGAAGAAGTGGAGACATTACTTGTTGCCTAAAGAGTTTGTGTTATATATAGATCATCAAGATTTGCATTAGTTGAATAGTCAAGGGAAGTTAAATTAGAGACATACATGATGGGTAGAGTTCATGCAGAGTTATACTTTTGTACTGAAGCATAGGAGTGGAAAATCAAATAGAGTTGCAGATGCACTAAGTAGGAGAAGGAACTTGCTGACATAGATGAGAGTTGAAGTGTTAGGATTTGAAGAATTAAAGAACTTGTATGAGGAAGATCTTGATTTTGTAGAACCTTGGAAAGCATGCAAGGAACCTGTTGTGACAGATAGAAGCAAGTGGTTGGATTGTTTCATTTAGAAAGATATGTTGTTCAAAGGAAACTGGTTATGCATACCTAGGAGTTCAATGAGAGAAAATCTGATAAAAGAGAAGCATAGTGGTGGATTGGCAGGACATTTTGGCATTGATAAGACAATGGCTTTGATATTGAAAATTAGTTTTGGCCTCAAATACATAAGGATGTTAGGAAATTTGTGCAGAGTTGTAGAGTTTGTCAAGTTGTAAAAGGGAGTAGTCAGAATACCGGATTGTACAAATTTTTGACACTACCAGAGAGACCTTGGGAAGACATAAGTATGGATTTCATAATGGGATTGCTGAAGACACAGAGAGGACATGACTCAATATTTGTAGTGGTGGATAAATTTTTAAAGATGGCACACTTCATACCTTGTAAGAAGACAATTGATGCAATTCATGTGGCTAACCTATATTTTAAGGAGATTGTGAGATTGCATGGATTACCTAAGAGCATAATTTCAAACAGAGATACTATATTTCTTAGATACTTTTGGAAGACACTCTGGAAGAAGATGAAGACAAATTTGAAGTTTAGTTTAGCATTTCATCCATAGACTGATGGACAGACAGAGTTAGTCAATAGGAGTACCAGAAGAACACCATTTAAGATTGTGATAGGAACTAACCCTAGAGGAGTAGAAGAGTTAAGAGATATCAATATGGAAGACAAGAGGAGTGTAGAAGTAGAACAATTTACAGGACACATGGAGATAGTGCATAATCAGGTTAAGAAGCATTTGGAGGAGATGAACAATTAGTATAAGGAGCAAGCAGATGAGAAGAGGAGACACAGAATTTTCAGTGGGAGATGAAGTAATGGTGTACTTGAGAAAACAAAGATTTCCAGTTGGGACATATAACAAGTTAAAGATGAAGAAGTTTGGACCATGTAGGATACTCAGAAAGTTTGATTCAAGAAATGCATATGAAGTGGAGCTACCAGAGACATTGGGCATATCACCTATTTTCAACATTGTAGACCTATATCAGTATCATGAAGCAGACTTTAGTGACAACATTGAAGATCATTTGAAATAGTTACCACAACAAGCACCAGAGTAGATTGAATACATCTTGGACAATAGAATTGGACGCAGTACCAGAGGAAGGCAATACAAAGAATATCTTGTGAAATGGAAATGCAGACCGAAAGAAGACTCACCTTGGATTTCTCAGGCTGAGGTGGACCGTCTTGGTTTTCCTCTAGCCCCAGCAAAGTGAGGGACTCACTTTTTCAACAACCCTGGATGTTTGATGCAATAGCATCCCTAGTTCAAGAGCAATCTTACATCAACAAAAAAATTGCATTTTAGTTTGGTTTCTTTCATTTTTTAGTTCATTTCAGTCAGCTCAGTTAGTAGCAGTTTTTGTATTTTGGTCTGCATTCTACCGCAGTTTCATTTAAGACATTGTAGAGCTAGACTTAGCATCTAGACACCTTCATGCACATCATATCCAAAGCTTAGATCATTTGGATCAGGTACCAGAAAGATATCACTATCAGAAGATCGATCGTTTTCTCATAATAGAGCATCCTGACAATCTCAAACAATCAATAAAAGGAGAAGACTTGCAGAGCTAAATGACACATCATTTAATGTTGTTTGGATTGTGGCCAACCTTCCTTGAGAATTGGATGCTATTCCATTCTTTTACAAAGAAGTTCTTAATGATTAGGTCTGACCTATCCGTGTACACACATTACATCTCTTTCATCAGAGTTTGTAATCATCCTTGGCCGATGCGGAGGAATATTGTGTTCCAGAGATGATATATATTCATGTAATAGATGCATAGGAAATAGTCAATGATAGTAAATCACATAGAGATAGTTAGATAGTTTGAATTCTTTGCGAAGGTGCTTCAAAGCTCTACCTTGTACATATTTTGTAACCAAGGAATGAGGCATGTGAGCCCTAATTGTAAGCCTGCATGTTGCCGCCCAGTTTATATTTTGAATATATGATATACTGAATAACTGAATCTGCATTTGCATCCTATCTTTGAGTTGTTTTTGTTGTGTTTACTCTTGTTGCATGGCCTATACTATTCACTTTGTGGACCCTCCTATCAGTGACTGCACCAATGAGGGAACCCACAAATGTGTTTCACACAAACATGGACTAACACCAAGAATAATTAAAAAGAGAGAAAATGGAAATCAATCACCTCAAGAAAATGAAGATGATCACTATACAACCAACAACAAGGCATCAACAAGAGCCTAGAAGGAGATAGTGGTTCCACAAACCCTATGAAGATGCCAAGAACTTGAGGTTTGATCACATGAATCTTGCAAGAACAACTTAGTGTCATTGTAAGCTAAGAAAGATACAATAAGAATATTGTTGAATTCCCAAAATATGAGAGAAAATACCAATGGAGAACAATGGAGGTGCCAAGAGCTTCACAAGGTTAACCAAAAGATCACAATGATTTCCAAAAAGATTCAAAAATTAAGAGTTAGAGGGATAAAAGGGGAAAGATAGGTCAAAACCAACCATTCAAATGTGACAGAGGCATTACAAAAGTTTAAGCATGTAGTAGAAGGTGGCAAGAAATGCTTAGAAATGATTATTGGGTAGTAGACATGGGACACTAGTGTGTCACATAGATGTTTGTGTGTTATACCAGTGTCTGAGTGACTTCAGTTCCTAAAGCTTTAGATCACCTTAGGACAACAACAAAAAAGAGACATTAAAACAAAATTACATAAAAACAAGCACAAATACCACAACATAAACAAACACAACACTTGTGGGTGGGAAAAGGCTAAGGCAAGGCTGAAAATGAACTTAAAACATGCTAAGGAAATGGACACTAAAGTTGGAAAAAATGTAGCATGAAATTACAAGGGTATGCAATTTTTGACGTTATGTTTAGCCCCCACTTTATGAGCTTATGACCCCAAGTGACTTGCTATGCTAAAGTATATAAAAGAAATAATACTATAAAAGTTACTTAAAAACAATACTATAGAGGGTGCAAAGGGTTCTTCATATGGAGGAATCAAGCCCCCAAGCTGAAAACCTACAAAACCAACATATTAGGGAATAAAAACCTGAACAAAAGGGAATTTCAACATCACATATACAAAATATACAAGAAAAGATGATTAAAATACAATCTCTCTTTCTTAGCTTCTATTAATTTTGTGATGCTAAAACACCATTTTTTAAGCTCTCTCAAGGATTGACATTACTACATTATGATTGACTCCTCCAAAGAGCTCACCCCTTTTCTTGTACATCATATTATTATTTTTCTTACACTTGTTTTGAATAAAATTGTTGCAACTCTTTATTGCATTTCCTTTCATTTCTCTTGACAAATCTATTGGGGACCATCACCACCCTTTATCCAATCATATACACACACTAGGGTATACTTCCCCATAGACCATGAATTATTACTTATTTATTTACTTTATTATTGCTATTCTTAGTTCCTAGATGTGCTTAGGCTAAGAGCACATACTATTTTTGATCACTTTATTATTGGCTATCCATGGGGGTTAGGACTAATGTAAGGACTCAACCACTCAAGTGACAAGATCCCAAAGAGGACCAACCATTTTTCTTGTTATTAGCTATACCATTTATACCATCACAAGCTACTAATACATCACACATTGACTATGATACTTCTAATTCTTCTTCTGAATCCTATAACTATACATCACACATTGACTATGCTTCTAATGAGGATCCTTCATCTTTTGCTAAGTTACATCCTCATTATGGACGTGGTTTCCAAATAATTTTAAACACTATATATAAAGGAAATGGTTATGGTTGCAAGGAGTAAGGTATCAAGATCCCTTTAGAAGCTAATTCACATTACTCTAAAGTTTGACTTGGTTACCGACCTTCTTGTCCTACTAAGTCTTTATATCATAACTTCATGGATGTAGCTATGATTAAATCTACATCTCCTAGTATTTTTTCTTTACCTTTATTACATCTTGATTTAATCATGGTTTCTTCTCAAGAACATATACCACCTCTAGATGTCTTCTCTACTAATTAAGCTCTAGCAGATTTTCTTGGTGTATATGCTCACATGTTGTCATATAATCATCATCAAGGATTCCCTTACTATTTAAGTGCATAAGCATATTTTGGGGAGTCTATCATATCATGTCACACCCCATTCTTAAACAAACATACTTATCATTTTATTTCAAGCAAATAGATAGTTAGTCAATGAAATTATTATGAAGAAAGTAATGTTGTGTTAGAATAGAGAATGCATTTGATTTATATTAGTTTATATGCAAAGAATAAATGTTTGTGACGTAAATATTATGCACATGATTAAATGACGAAATGGACTAACTACAATTGTGTGACTGAGGTGGATGCAAGAACAATGTTTTACTCTCCAAGATGAGGAGAGAGAGCATCACCAAGGAGAGGGTGATAGATCGTGAGTAAACAATGATTAATGTGCCATTTGAGAATCACACACACATTTAGCAGTTGCTATGTGTTTATATGCTTTTTGGTTTTCATATTCTTTTTCTTCTTGGTCGTTTAGTCATCGACCATGTCGAGAGCCCTATTGTGTAAGTCTATTCAACGGGGTATTGTCATCGATATCTTTTTGTCGAATGCATATCTAAGCACTTAGAATGCATTATTAACATCTATGATTAGTAAAATCATGGTTAAACTCCTTTTTTATTTAAAAACCTAGTCTAAACTTATAGTTTGTTTTATTCGATAGCTATGGCTGAATGCCTTTTTAATATAGATATAAAGGATAATGCTATTAGTAAATAAGAGAAGTCACTCTCCCATCGTACTCCTCCTAGATTCTATGAGAAGTGGGAGGAGCGACAAATTCTCAATCCTATAATGAAGGCATGCCCATGAAGAGGCCATGGACAGTTGGGAAATAAAGAGCTTTCTTAAGTTCAAACTTAGTGTGCTCTTCAAGGAGAAAAAATAATAAGAAAATAAGAATAAGAAAAGATAGGAGAAGAAGGTAAAAGGAATAGATATCACAGAGAGTGTGATGCAGAGCACGCAATGAAGTGGTGAAAATAGATCAAAACACAGAACTATTGTTGTGGTTGAACCTTTGTACCACATGCATTATTGAACATCATGAACCTTTGAACCTTCAACTATCGGTTCAACATACTTCCATTGCCCAGATTTAAATGTTGTCAGCAACTATCGGTTGCACTGTTTGAACCTCTTGAACCCATTTATGCCTTGTTGAACCGGTGAATCAAATGAACCTTTATATCTCACTGAACCCGATGAACTCATTGAACCGGTTCGACCGTGGGTTCAACTATCGATAACACTTACTACTATCAGCCAACCTAGAATTCCTTCGGCTGATGCACCACTTACTCCGATGAACCAATTGAACCTGTTGAACCTTTGAATTGGTTCAACCACCCGGAAACATATACTATCGGTTCCCCTGATATGCTTCACCCCGACACTTAAAGTCACTCTGAAGATCAACAAAAGTCTTGTTCGGTGAGACTCATTCAATGGTTACACCGATTCCAAACATCCAAACTCTTTCTATCGGCCAAACGATGCTCATCGGCCTGATTGTTCTTTGCTTCTCTGCTAGTAGAAATCTCACCGATGGACTCCTCTATAACCAATCTCGCAGTCTCTATTCCGTTGAACCCTAGCACATAGAGATGCTAGGCTCTCTACTGCGACATCTCTCCTACAAATCAGATCCTCAGTTCTATCCTGCCATGACCACGAACAAAAAGAAAACAAAACAGAAAACTATGTACAAAGTCCATTCCACTGATTTCAAATAAATCCACCAGTGGAATGGTCTTAGTCTTGCATCTTCGACAATAGAAAACTAGATTATGTACATAACACTTTGATACAGAAAATATACACAGAACAGTTCGATACACAGGGAATTTACACAGAACACAAAACTTGTAAACACAAACTGATAGAATTTCTATTTCTTCAATCAAACTTTGTCATCTGCTCTCCTCTTCCAAAAATGTGTTTATATATCTCTCCTCATTCAGTTCCAATCAGAACATCAGAAGTTGGAATCGTTACAACTTCCAACCGGAATACCAAAACTCTAACTAATCACACGACACATGTTTGGCATACGACATGACTTAAACACATTAACAAGACACCTAAACATAACACACTTGATTTAATCATCCACATACCCCAATTGCCCAAGATGTTCAAATTGGCTTATCAGGATGCCAAATTTGTAACACTAGCTCACATGATGGGGTTTTTATTACAAACATGAAATCATAACAACAAGGACTACATGACAACATGCACAAACATAGAAATGCATAAAACATAACAACATATTAAGATCTTAGTCTTCTCCCTTAGATGTATATTTGGCTTGTTGAAGGGGTGCTCCTGCACCATACTCTCTGGGAGAAGAAATCTCAAACCCACTTGAGATGAGAGTTTGAAGGTCTGTACCATGATTTGTGATCTGATCTTCAGTCATCCAAACTACTTCCGAATCAGGTTTCCCATGCCAAGCCACCAAGTATTCCATGTACTCTTTGTTCCTTGTCTTCTTTACCATTCTTGAGTCTAAGATCTTCTTCAATTTTGGTGGATCATGCTTAGGAATATCATCATCTGCTGTACTCTATAATGGTTCTTGTTCTACATCTGCATTATGCTTGTATGGAGTTAAATCACATACATTGAAAATGGGTGACAATCTAAGGTCAGGAGGAAGTTGGATCTCATAAGCATTCTGTCCACACTTCTTCAAAATCTGACATAGTCCAATCTTCCTCTGCATTAGCTTGGTATGTTTACCTTTGGGGAGCCTCTCCTTCTTTAGATTAACCCACACCAAATCTCCAACATCAAATTGTACATCTCTCTTCTTCTTGTCAGCATATGTTTTGTACTTCAATGTAGTTTGTTGGAGTTGGTTCTTGACTTGATCATGCACCTCTTTAATGGCTGATGCAAAAGCTTCTCCATTTGCACTAATAGACTCTCCTATAGGTAGATCTCTCAACTCCAAAATACCCCTTGGATGAACACCGTATACCACCTAGAAAAGGTGACTTTCCTGTACTCCTATTAATGGTGTCATTGTAGGAAAATTTTGCTTGCAGTAGGATGTTATCCCACTTCTCTCCATGTTGTCTTGTCAAACACCTTAGCAGATTTCCCAATGAACGGTTAACCACTTCAGTCTGACCATCTGTTTGAGGATGGTAGGCTGATGAGAAGGATAAGTTGGTTGCAAGCTTCCTCCAAAGAGTCCTCCAAAAGTGGCCAATAAATCTCACATCTCTATCTGACATTATGCTTAATGGCAATCCATGTATTCTCACTATCTCTTTGAAAAATAGATCAGCAACATATGAAGCATCACAAGTGGTTTTGCATGGTAAGAAATGTGTAATTTTACTAAATCTGTCTACTACAACAAAAACACTATCATGTCCCTTCCTTGTCATAGGCAAACCCAACACAAAGTCCATGCTTATGCTCTGCCATGGCCTAGAAGGAATGGGTAGTGGCTGATACAAACCTACATTAGTGGATCTCCCTTTTGCTTTCTGACATATCACACATGCCTCCACAAATCTCCTCACATTTTTCTGTAATTTGGGCCAATAGTAATGCCCCTTCATAAGATCAAGAGTCTTATCTAGACCAAAATGTCCTGCCATGGCCCCACAATGTTTCTCTCTAATGATATTCAGTCTCATAGAACATCGTGGAATGCACAACTGTCCACCTTTGAAAAGTAATCCATCTTGGATCAAAAATTTAGAGAACTCAGCATGATATTTGTCACCAAAGGAAGTACATACCTTATAGATCTCTCCAAAGTCTCCATCAGCATCATACATGGCCTTCAAAGAGTCAATGGCAACACTCTCCAATTGGATCTAATTTATGGTTAGAGACCTCCTGCTTAAAGCATCTGCTACTTTGTTCTTGACCCCTTTCTTGTGCTTGAGTGTGAAGGTGAAAGCTTGCAAAGTCTCCACCCACTTCATATGCCTATGGTTCAGCTTCTCTTGACTGTTTATGAAACTAAGGGCCTGATTATCTGTGAACACTATGAATTCTTTGGGCATCAAGTAATGCCTCCACTTTTTGAGTGACTATACTAGAGCATACATCTCCAAATCACATGATGAGTATCTCTTCTTAGCATCATTTAGTTTCTCACTGAAAAATGCAATAGGCCTACCTTCTTGACTGAGTACTGCCCCAATTGCCATGTGGCTCGCATCACATTCTACTTGGAAAATCTTGTTGAAGTCAGGAAGTGCAAGGACTGGCTGCTCTGCCACCTTCTTCTTCAATGTTTCAAATGAATCATCTGCCTCCTTTGTCCAAGTGAATCTGCACTTTTGTCCTCCTTTTATGGTGTCAAGCATGGGTGCACAAACATGACTAAACCCTTTTATAAACTTCCTATAGAAGGTTGCTAATCCATGGAAACTTCTAACATCATTCATGGTTCTAGGAGTTGGCCAAGACATTATGGCACTTACCTTCCCTTGATCCATTTTTAGTTTTCCCTGTGAGATGACAAAACCCAAATAGATGATCTCCTCCTGCATGAACAAACACTTCTCTAAGTTGATCATTAGCTACTCTTTATTTAACCTTTTGAGGACCAGGTCTATATGTTTGAGGTGTTCTTCCCTTGTATTACTGAAAATTAGGATGTCATCTAGATATACTATGACAAATTTGCCTATGAATTCCCTCAAGACCTCATTCATCAACCTCATAAAGGTACTAGGGGCGTTGGACAAACCAAAAGGCATGACCTTCCACTCATATAACCCCTCATTTGTTTTAAATCCAGTTTTCCATTCATCTCCTGGCCTAATCCTAATCTGATGATAGCCACTCTTTAGATCTATTTTTGTGAAATATTTAGCACCCCAAAGCAATGAAGCAAATCTTCTATCCTAGGGATTGGGAACCTATACCTGATTATTATCTTATTGATAGCCCTTGAATCAGTACAAAGTCTCCAAGCGCCTTCCTTCTTTGGTGCTAGGACAGCCGGCACTGCACATGGGCTTAAACTCTTGCCAATTAGGCCTGTCTCCAACAATTCCTAAATCTGCCTGGCTACCTTTGCATTTTGTTCTGGGGTGTGCTTGTATGCTGCCTTGTTTGGAAGTGTAGATCCTGGGATTAGATCTATGCAATGGTTGATGTCCCTTATAGGTGGTAGGGACCTTGGCATTCCATCAGAGATGATGCCTTTGTACTTGTCTAATAGCTCTAGGACAGCCGGATCTATGAACCTTTGCCTTTTCTCTCCCTTGACTTCCTGCTGCTACTTCTTGTTCACTTTCATGCATGGAATAAGAGCATATGCAACTGCCCCTTCTTCCACTATCTCTTTCATGAATTATTTGCCTTCTACCATCATCACCTTAACTTCTTTCCCCTTTGAATCTACCTCATTCTCCATCAAAGGTAGCAACTCTATCACCTTACCATCCTTGGTGATTGAATATGTGTTCCTAACTCCATCATGGTGTGATTTCAAGTCATATTGCCATGGTTTTCCAAATAGGAGATGGCAAGCATCCATCTTGGTAATGTTAAACAATAATCTGTCTTGGTATGTTCCAATTTGAAATTCTACCCAAGCCTGCTCTTCCACAACTGTTTGCTGACCTTGAGTGAGCCATGAGACCTTGTATGGGCATGGATGTGGTAATCTTCTAAGCTTAAGCTTTTCTACCATTTCAATGGACACAAAATTTTTAGTGGATCCAGAGTCAATCAGAACTTTACATACCTTTCCTCCTGCTTTGCAAGTAGTTCTAAAGAGAGACTTCCTTTGTGGGGGTTCTTTGTCAGGCACCTTCATGGTAGTCATTGCTCTCCTTATCATCAAAACTTCTCCTTTCTCAGGACATCCATAACTGTTAGGAGCATTCACACTTTGAAAAGTGTTTGAGCTTGTCACACTTTGACAATCAGATTCTAGGATCAGATTTGTCCTCCTTTCTCCCATTGAACTTGTTACCTTTTCTAGACATCTACTAGCTATGTGGCCTTCTTAATTACAATTGTAACATCTGAGAGGTCCTCTGCCCTGAGATCTCCCTCTAAATGGTGGTCTCCTACCCCTAAAGTTTCCTCTTTGATTGTAGCTTCCCCCTTGAGTTTGACTGTTGTCTCCTTTGCTGTTCTCCTGATTGGATTCACCTTGGTATCCAAATCCATTTCCTCTACCTCTGAAAGGACTTCTTCCTCCTCTTTGCTGTCTCCCTCTTCCTCTATTGTTCTGCTCTTGTCTTCTCTTTAATTTCTCTTCCACTTTGAGTGCTAATTGGTAGCACTTTTGTACTGTATCTGGGTTATGCAGATTTAAATCTTCTTGGATGTTAAACCTCAATCCATTGAGGTACCTTGCCACCTTCTCATCCTCACCCTCCTTTACCTTTGCCTTGACACATAGTTTCATGAACTCTTCAGTGTATGAACTGACATCTAACTCCTTCTGCTTCAAGTTTTGTTTCCTCTTATTCTTCTACCCAAAGGATACTCCTTTGCTCTGATACCACTTGATGCAGAGCACACAACGAAGTGGTGAAAACAGATCAAAATACAGAACTATTGCTGTGGTTGAACCTTTGTACCACATGAACCATTGAACATCATGAACCTTTGAACCTTCAACTATCGGTTCAACATACTTCCATGCCCAGATTTAAATGTTGTCGGCAACTATCGGTTGAACCGTTTGAACCTCTTGAACCCATTTACGCCTTGTTGAACCAGTGAATCAAATGAACCTTTGTATCTCGCTGAACCTGCTGAACTTGTTGAACTGGTTCGACCGTCGGTTCAACTATCGATAACACTTACTACTATCAGCCAACCCAGAATTCCTTCGGCTGATGCACCACTTACTTCGACGAACCAACTAAACCTATTGAACCCTTGAATTGGCTCAACCACCCGCAAACATATACTATCGATTCCCCCAATATGCTTCTCCTCGATGCTTAAAGTCACTCCGAAGATCGACAAAAGTCTTGTTCAGCGAGACTCATTCAATGGTTACACCGATTCCAAACATCCAAACTCTTTCTATCGGCTAAACGATGCTCATCGGCCTGATTATTCTTTGCTTCTCCACTGGTAGAAATCTCACCGATGGACTTTGTTGGGTGAATATTTTGTCTTCAACTAACTGAAGGCAAAATGGGTATATCAACCATAGTACAATGAGATAAATCTCTCCTCTCAGCAAGAGGAGGTTCCCTATCAATTATTATAACTTTATTTTAAACTAAAACTAGCTTTGGGGGTGTGTTACATTCATCCTTTTCTCTTCTTTCAGAAAAGATGTTTGAAATGTTTCACGGTAATATTCACTAATGCTTGTACACTTAAACAGTAATCAACAATATTCTTGTAAGTTGAAGCACAAAGTCTTTCAACTTACTTCACAAAAAGATTCACGAACCAAGTGAATAATCTCAAGTACAAAGTCTTCAAATTATCCCCAGAAAGATTTTAAAAGTAACCGTATCACCAGTTGGAGCACAAAGTCTGTCAACTAACAACACCACTGATTCACGCGAATGTGATTGAAAATCATAGCACAAAGTCTACAAGCTCTCAACACAAATCATATACAAAGTGAACAACTACAAGCTCAAAGTCTTTATAATCCTTCACCAAGAAACGCTTTCAACACACATAGATTCAAGGAAATAATATAACACAAAGATTATATAACTTATCTTGAATGTCCTCCAATCACAATAACCAAGCACCACTTTATCTAATCAATCAACAAGAGAAATCAGCAAAAATGCCATATGTACATCCTCACTCATACAAATTCGATTCAACACAAAGTTTGATATCAAAACTTGCCTTCTTTATTGATTGGAATTGATCATACAATTTGAACACAAAGTCTCAAAGTTGAGTCTCAATTTGGGCAGCACTTTGTTGCAAAAGATTAAAGATGATATTTACAATAGAGGTCCTCTTTATTTGTAGGGAGAGGCCTTGAGAAAATTTAGGAAAAATGTAACTACTTTGACTTATTCAACTAAAGAGTCCTATTTGACTTGGGACCTCCTATGTTTTTACATGTAATTACATATGAGAAAAGTACATGTAAATATGTCTAAAACTAAAAGAAAAGTACATATGAAAACATAAAATAAACTAAGTTATGGAAAGCTGCATCAACTTGTATTCCCTGAAGTCTTTACACACCTTCATGGTTTTATGCCAGTAGTATTCTTGAAAACTCTCAAGTCGATAATGAACTCATGAGCACAAGTTCCATTCTCACTGCAGAAAAGCACGGAGTAGTGGTTCTCTAGATGTTTCATCATGTAGTTTGTATTCAAAAATGGTTGTCTTGCATGTCTCAATAAGTTCCTTTGACCATGTGAGGTTGAATAACATTCACAACACCAATAGCATCTTGGTGGCCAACTGGCCTTGATCTCTGCACCCCATGACACCTATGCTCCAAGATCTATTATATCAATAGTATGAGCTTGGCCACAAGACACATGTGATATGTGATCTGTGTCATGAACAAATATCTGAACAGGAGATAACCATGACTCTTTGACTCGAGCTCCCAACTGCCCAAGATCCCCACTTCTCTATGCATTGAGATCCTTTTGGAATAGTTGTAAATTCAGATGGTAAAAGAGAAATATAACTTGAATCCCTGTCATTCATAACCAACTGTATGGCACCCACATCAATAGATGCATACACTACATGGGACCCATAAGCATTTGTGCAACATTCTTGCATTAATAACATGGTCTGGTTGGAATTCAAACTACTTATTCCTAGGAGACTGACATTGTAGCCCGGATCATTCCCCTTGGCAATGTTAGCCATTTCTTACATTTGACCACCATTAGATAGAATATTCCACTTGTTTCTAAGAGCGACATCTCAGAGAAACTCAATCCCAAAATGTTGCCTCTATTGTTGATTTAATCTTCACCATGAATCCATCTGAAGACTTATTCATTCCACACATAGTATCGACCAATGTTCTATCATTCTACAAAGAGTCTTTATATTGCATCATTATCAAGGCAATTCAGGGACACTTGGTTCCATGCAACCTCAATACTATCTTCCTCATCAAAGGCTCGATATACTGCTTTCATGGCACGCGGCCTAGAACCTCATTATATCAGCCATATCTTCTAGTTGGATCCATTTCCACTAAGGGCTCCATATCCTTGCTACCATCATAAAATTCTACTGCCGACATTTCTTCTTTAGTGTTACTAAAGAAACAAATAGCATTTTGACTCTTCACCCACATCAGGAGATTCGAGAGGTTCTTGAACTGCCGTGGAAAATGTTTGTGATAACTTTGATCCAGACTCCATTCTTGAAGCATCTTGGAAAACATCTGTAATTGTAATGCATTTGAGGGTAATAGTTTGATTCATGCTTAGGTAGACAAAACTAACGCTTCTGCATGTGAAGGATAAAACTTGCACATATATGCATGAGCGGGTGATTTAGCTGCTATTACAGATGATATTGGAGAGTATTTAGCATGTATGGGTGGCTTTTTATGCCAACACTGCATGATAAAAGTTTGAAGAACTTGCACCACTCCCACTTCTTGTAGATCACCCACTTCAGCATCCTTTGCATCAGTTGAAGTGACCTTTTTTGCTGCACTCACATTCCTTTGCTCCTTCATGTAATTCAAAATGCACATGACATTTTCAGAACGTGGTTTCCAGTTACTAAAATTCCCAATTGCTCTTCATAGTCAGTGTCACCTCTTTCCTCTACTAACACACATATGTTAGCTATATCCAGGACCCATCTCTCATTCTCATTCGCCATATCAAATCATCTTCTTAGGGAGCAATGGGTATGTTTTTCACTTTATAGGCCATACAATGGGAATTAGATATTAATGCATTTTTCTCAAAGAATGAAGAATCCTTTGGTCTGATCAATTCTACCATATGTTTTCTCAACCCTGCCGCATTCTCTCGGCAATAATCTATATGGGAATCATAATCTGGATCTGGAAATAAGGGTGAATCTACGTTATCACTAGATACATAGAGGAGCTCACTTCCACTGCTACAAACTAGAGCATCAAATGTAGACAGATTGATTTCACTGAACTGGAGCAAAGCAAGTGTTTCTGAAACTGTCATTGAAGTTGACAAAACAAATCCAAAGGATGCAGAGATGTGTACGGAGCGAAATGCATTGATAATCTCCTAGATCATATTCACCAGTTTCTGTGCACAAGGTTCTTCATTGGAATCATAACAATCTACTGTAATCACATATAGATGCCTTTTTTTTCTTAGAAGTAGTTTTCCTGATGAGTTCGTGCATTCTCAGAATGCCTTTCATGCAAATTGGATGGTCTATCCTTAGCTTTCTCTATGGCTTTCCTAATATGGTCAGGAATGCCTTCATTACAAAAAGCAGCATCTGTGATTTTACCTTGTACAATAACATTACTGAAATCCATTCCAGGAAGTATGACCATCATACGAAGCATATAAAGACCATAGCAGTTTTGACCACGCTTGGCAAGAGCTTTGAGAATCAAAACCATCATAAAGACCCCATTGTTCTTCAATTTCTTGCCTTGTGCTGGCAACCACGAGCTCAACAAAGTCAAGACACAACTCTTCAGCATCAATCTCTAAGTGTTGCCGCAAATCATTACCACCATAAAAGGTATATGTGTGTACAACATGCCTTGAATAAGCAACTCCATACAAAGATCCATCTGGACTCCGCATGACACGATTGACTAATACACCAAGATCCTTGACAAGTGTTGCCTGCTGCCTTGCCATTGGTCAAATCCATGCCATCTTTCCATTTAACTGAGAAACTCATCGCTTCAGGAAGGCTGCACCAAATGTGTATTACTGAATAAAGCATCTTGAAGACTCCTATTCAACATATACTGGTAGATGAGGAGTAACTGTCCTATCTTGGCATTGGAATAGAAAGACATGCGTCGGCGGCAAAAATCACCGCCTTAGCATGTAACTAGGGACTATTTTTGGTGTATGATCGGCAAAATTCACCGCTATTACATCAAAGACAAATTTAAGTTCTAACATGGGCGGCATTTTCTACCGCTTTTGCACAATAAGTGGAAACCACAAATCATGTATTGGTGAGAAATAATATCACCCATTCATGTAAGATAAAACTTGCTTATACGGGAGCCAAAACATGTACATTGGATGGTGCCTATCTCTCAATCTGTACAAAACGTGTGTAACCGCAGCATTCTGAGGAGTCTAACCTAACCTTTGAACAACACACAAAAAACTTTACTCTAATCATCTGGAGTTTCTCCTGTGTTCCATCAGAACCATCACTTGAATCCCCAATTTGTTGATTATCTCCCACTGATAGGGATGATCGAGAGTTGACTGCTCCATTTGTTCAGGAATGATGAATATAATGAGACATGGGATCCAATGATAGGACAGATGCTCACACCTCCCACATTTTATCTCTTTACCAGTGTAAGACCTGAACTAGATTAAGAAGTCTTTAGGAGTGATTCTAGTAGTAGGCATTCCACAAACTACATCACATACCGACGCAGCACCAGGGAAGCTTGCCTCAGCAAGGCTATCAGTACTCAAACCGGTAGAATCCTTGTGATGCTCCAAGAGCCAGTCTGTAATTTCCTGTATCTGAGCTTCGGTGGGAGTTATCCCCAAGAGCTAAAGGCACTTCTCATACACAAATGCAGCGCCATCACATTTCACAAGATCCATAATGTTAGGCAACTTGGTGACAGTTCAGACTGATGCATCCTGAAGAAGCATATCACACAACACAATATGAGTGCATAAAATATGCTTCTCCCTGAAGCGAGAGACTAGCTCCATATCCCTTTTTAACTATGCTTGCTTGTCTTTCAGAGTATTTCTGCTGTGAGCAAAGGCCACTCCACCTCTTCGGCTATGTCAAGGTTTCGAGAGCAAGGTTTCGAGAGCACCTACTGTGAGGTGAGATGACGAGGTAATGAATATCTTTTGTTGAAAAGAAGCCGCCAAATGCTCATGCTCACCTCCATGGATGGTAGAAAAATTTGCAATGTCTCGGTGGTAAAATTTACCAATGTTGCATATTATACTGGGAATATAGTTCATGTGTAAGCGGAAAATTCCACCGCTAGTGCAAATGACAACTATGGAAACATGTAAGGATGGCACTTGAAATAGACATTAACATGCATAGGCGACAAAATTTGCCGCCCGAACATGTAACATTATGTAATAGCGGTAGAAATCACCGCTTTTACATGAGTAAATGAAAAAACTATGTAAAAGCGGCCAAAATTGCCGACACTATACTGGCAAACAAAAAGATATGCAAAGTCGGCAATTTTTACCGACATTACACATAAAGACTCAAAACTTCACTCTCCAAAAATGACCAAAATTGACATTTTTATCAGTTTACGACTAAAACGATTTGTGCAAACATCGAGGAATCAATTCGAGGACATGTCACAAACTAGTTTAGGATGTCAAATGACTTTGCAAAGGATCAAGAGAATTTTGTCTCGATTTGCAAACCTAGAGTGTAGATCATGAAACATACAAGTTTCATGGGGGTTGTCTACAAAAACTAGCGTAGCTGATTTTGAGAACAACAAACTCCTCTGTAACCAATCTCGCAGTCTCTATTCCGTTGAACCCTAGCACAATAGATGCTAGGCTCTCTACTGCGACATCTCTCCTACAAATCGGATCCTCAGTTCTATCCTACCATGACCACGAACAAAAAGAAAACAAAACAGAAAACTATGTACAAAGTCCATTCCACTGATTTCAAAGAAATCCACTAGTGGAATGGTCTCAGTCTTGCATCTTCGACAATAGAAAACTAGATTATGTACAGAACACTTTGATACAAAAATATACATAGAACAATTCGATACACAGGGAATTTACACAGAACACAGAACTTGTAAACACAAATTGACAGAATTTCTATTTGTTCAATCAAACTTCATCATCTGCTCTCCTCTTCCAAAAATGTGTTTATATATCTCTCCTCATTCAGTTCCAACTAGAACATCAGAAGTTGGAGTCGTTACAACTTCCAACCGGAATACCAAAACTCTAACTAATCACACGACACATGTTTGGCATACGACATGACTTAAACACATTAACAAGGACACCTAAACATAACACACTTGATTTAATCATCCACATACCCCAATTGCCCAAGATGTTCAAATTGGCTTATCAGGATGCCAAATTTGTAACACTGGCTCACATGATGGGGTTTTTATTACAAACATGAAATCATAACAACAAGGACTACATGACAACATGCACAGACATAGAAATGCATAAAACATAACAACATATTAAGATCTTAGTGTTCTCCCTCAGATGTATATTTGGCTTGTTGAAGGGGTGCTCCTGCACCAGAGTGCAAGAAGATAAAAGGGAGGATAGTGAGCAGTAATTATTTGCCTATGTCATTGTGGAACAATATCTTCATGTGGAGGTAAGTGTAAGTCATTATTTTGGGTGTGTTTATGCTTATAGCATTCATAGAGAATGTCGTGGACTGTTGAACAATCTGTGTGTTTGAGCATAAAAACTAATTGTCTTACTAGTCACTCAGTAGATAAGAATGGAGGAAATTATATATTGGTTGATAACATGCACTATATTCCTTTGGTGTCGTGGTCTCATGGCCAAACTTTTCCTTGATTATTAAGATCTTTATATGCTCGTTCTAGTTGATAATAAGTGTTAAATATTGTTGAGAAACTTAAGACTTACGGAAAAGGAGATACACATTACTCTTTACTCCGTCTCCACGCTAGTAGATATTTCATTCACATTTGATATCATTTGTATATTTTGTTATTCTAAGACCAAGCTTTATATCCACATCTTAGTATATAATGCTAAGATTAGATCAATCCATTTAACTATTCTTTTTTGTATGAAAGACTTCATTGAGGCCAAACCATTTCTAACCTTCTATATTATTAAATACTATTGAGGATAGTAAAACTGTGGTTGATAAACTATGACTTGTATGTTTCCTTCTGTTTTAATTTTTACTCACCCTAGAGACCAAGAAAGGCCGAAGTATATATTTTCCAAACTCAAAACTTTAGATTTGTTGTGTCAAAGATAGAAGCCAATTAGAGACTAGTTTAAGGTTAGAACTAAAAGGTTGTATCTATTTATTTTTTCACTATTTAATTGGTTTATAACCATAAGGGGAATAGATTTATATAAGTTATATTTTTATGATAACTTTGAGAAAACAAGAATTGTCTTTTACTACTTTTATTTGTGTTAAGAGGAGGGCCATTATCTTATATTATCAATATCTTGGCCAAGATTGCTCATTTGATTGTTGTGAATTACATATACCTTACTATGGAAGTAATAAAGCCATTTTATATAGCTTATTGTTACTAATGAAACTATCCTCTTTTTGGAATTCTCATCTTGATATACATATGAAAATATATCAAACAAGATGGAATAAGAAGTTTATTGTTTACTTTGACAAGATAATAGTCAAATATAAAATCATAAACTAAGGCAGATATATCTTAGTGGAAAGAGTATATATATACATATATGACTTATTTAAGAGCTTGAGAATGGGTTGACTAAGACATTGAGTAGATTGATGGAATTGTTAAAGACATGAGATTGCAAGGATGCAAAGAGGGTCTCAGTGCATGCTTTTTATGTCACCTAGGCTCTTTCTTATACCTATCTTATTGACTAGTATTAGAGAGTATACTTTATGTCAAATAACATATATAGGATAAGCATATAAAAGTATGTTGATATTTATTAATCACTAAAAAGAAAGAATGTTGTATCCAAGTTGAGAAAAGAGTGTGTGAACATACAACTTATTATATGAAACTTTGGCCAAAGTAATGCAAAAGTCACTGCTTCCATTGTCAGTTCATTGTGTACTAAATAGCTGAATAGTCATAGTGGGTTATACATAGCTAGAGCTAGACTAGAGTTGTAAGCTCAATTGTTTTTAGCTAGGACACTGCACTAGTTCTCAGATGGCACAAAGAATTAGTTGATTCTCATTATCTATACCCTTGCGAAGGAAAGGGACACTTCTAAAAGGAAGGTGTGCAAGGGATTGCTGGTTTGTGGTTGGAGGAAAAGCACCAAGGTGATGCTCTCTCTCTCTCTCTCTCTCTCTCTCTCTTGTAGTTGACTGCCAAAGACTTGTAAATAGGAAACATTACTTATTATGTAAATGAAAATGATAAATATTGTAAGTCACAAGGAATGTGACCATCTATTATTTGTTCTTGATAAAGTATAAAATTTGTAAGTCACATGTGAAGCAACCATCAACTAAAATTATATATTGTACTTTGAAATTGCAAATGTATTATTATTGGATTTTAAAAAAAAGAAGAACTGATATTTTTGCATTTATTTATATATTTTATTTAATATTCCAATTGGGATGTTACATGTTATCTGATGACTCACTTCCATCTTCTAAAAATTTTAATGACCTTCCAACCA